>JAKELP010000029.1:0-2400000 GCA_029929735.1 Mimosa pudica
TCACACTATTGTTTTCTGGATGGTTTTCCTGGGTACTTTTCCAAGTTCCGATAGACACCTGAGGACCAAGAGAAAAAACAACCTTTACTTGTCCATTTGGAACCTTCGCATACAGGAGAATGCTTTTGGTCTGTGCACTGCCTCCAGGAACCTTCAACGTTGTATGATGAGCATTTTTAATGACTTGCTGTGGAGGATGGCATAGAGGTGTTCATGGATGATTTCTCCCTCTATGGAGACAGTTTGACACTTGCTTGGTCAATCTTGAGAAAAGCTTTGGTTAGATGTGTGGAGAAGGGTTTGGTACTCAATTTTGAGAAGTGCCATTCATGGTGGACAAGGCATAGTGTTGGGACATTTAGTCTCAAAGGAGGGTATTCAAGTTGACAAAGCGAAGGTTGAGGTAATCTCCTCTCTACCATTTCCGACTTGCTTGAAGGAGTTGAGGTCTTTTCTTGGACATGTGGGTTTCTATAGGAGGTTCATCAAGGGTTTTAGCCAAATTGCTTCCCCACTGTCTTATCTACTACAAAAGGATACAGAGTTTTGATTTCTCTTATGAGTGTAAGGAGGCCTTTGTTGTTGAGTTGAAGACACGGCTTACTACTCCTCCTATCCTGGTTGCACCTAATTGGAATTACCTTTTGAGTTGTCTTGTGATGCTTCTAATGAGGCTCTGGGAGTTATGCTTGGCCAAAGGCAAGAATCTTTGCCTAGAGTCATGCTACGCATCCAAAACATTGGATAGAGCTCAGAGGAACTATAACAACAACTGAGAGGAAACTTTTCGCCATAGTCTTTGGTCTGGACAAGTTTAGACAATACTTACTACATTCTAAGGTAATCATATTTACGGATCATGCAGCCGTCCGTTATCTGTTATCTAAGCCACAAACAAAGCCTAGGCTCTTGAGATGGGTCTTGCTTTTACAAGAATTGAGATAGAGATTAAGGACAGGGCTGGAAAAGAGAACTTGGTAGCAGATCATTTAAGCCGTCTGCCAGTAGATGTGGGAGGAATTGATGACTCTTCTCTTGTTTGTGATACTTTCCCAGATGCTTTATTGTGTGCTTTGAATGCTAAGAAGGATCCGTGGTATGCTCATCTGTGAATTATATGGTGGCCGAGATGATTTCTCCTTCATTAAACAAACACCAAGCTCAAAAATTGAAGAGAGATGCAAACTATTATGTTGGGATGAGCCACACTTGTGGAGGTTATGCAATGATCAAATCATCCGGAAGTGTGTGCATGATGATGAGATCTCTTCAATTTTGGAGTTCTGTCATTCTCTTGCTTGTGGTGGGCATTTCGGTGCCAGGAAAACCTCAAGGAAAATTCTGGAGGCTGGTTTCTATTGGCCTACTTTGTTCAAAGATGCCTATGATTATTGCAAGTCTTGTGATCGTTGTCAAAGGTTTGGAGGATTAACTAAGCGGCATGAAATGCGTCAAATTCCTGTGATCTTTTGTGATGTTTTTGATGTGTGGGCATTGACTTCATGGGACCCTTTCCACCCTCTTGTGGCTATGTCTATATACTCTTGGCCGTGGATTACTTTTCAAGGTGGGTGGAGGCCGTGCCTACTAGGACAAATGATGCTCGGACTGTGTTGAAGTTCTTGAAATCTAACATCTTTTGTAGGTTTGGAGTGCCTAAGGCACTTGTGAGTGATCAGGGCTCACATTTTTGCAACAAGCTCATGACTTCTTTGCTCAACCAATTTGGAGTCAATCACAAGATCTCTACACCATATCACCTCAACCAACGGGGGGGCCGAGGTGTCTAATAGACAAATCAAAAATATCCTCGAGAGAATTGTGAAGCCAAGCAGGAAAGATTGGAGCTTGAGGCTTGAGGAAGCTCTCTGGGCTTATAGGACTTCATTTAAGACTCCAATTGGCATGTCCCCTTATAGGTTGATCTATGGCAAAGCTTGTCATCTTCCAGTTGAGCTCCAACATAAGTCTTATTGGGCGGTCAAATCTTGTATTGATGACATGGATGCTGCGGCGCAAGAGAGACAATTGACTTTAAGTGAGCTTGACGAGTTGAGGAATGAGGCATTTGAGAACTCCAGAATCTTTAAGGAAAGAACAAAGGCTATTCATGATAGGGCATCCTGAGGAAAGAATTCAAGGCGGGTGACTTTGTGCTTTACTACCGTGCTAAATTCAAGTTCAGTGGAGGGGGCAAACTTAAAGACAAGTGGGAAGGCCCTTATGTGGTGACCAAATCTCATGATTTTGGCATGGTAGAGATCAAGCATAGCAAAGATGGCCGAATCTACAAGGTTAATGGCCATTGCTAAAATTGTATAAGGAGAACTTCAAGCCGCCCTAAAGGTTGTTTCTATCCTTTCCTCACTTGCTTTGTTTAGTTAATATCTTAAGTGTGGGGGAAGATATTTGTTTAGAAAAAAATTAGGAATGTGTTTAGGATTATGTTTTAGAGTGTTGTTGTAGGTTAGAAAAATTTCACTAGAGCTGGGGGATGGCTATTTGTTTCAGGAAGTGTCACTGGGAATATAGGATTTGCATCCGGAAGTGTTTTTGCTTCCGGAAGCTCTCACTTAGATTTTTCTACTCAGGATCAGATTGTGTTCATTTTGCTTCCGCTAGGGGATGAGTTCATTGTGCATAAGCGTCAATGCATCCGGAAGCAATTTTGCTTCCGGTAGCAAGTTTGCTTCCGCTAGGGGTGAGATTAGAATCTGAACCTAGAGTGACTTCCTATAGCAGTTTTGCTTCCGGTAGCACTTTTGCTTCCGGAGGCATAGCAGCTTGAGATGACATCTAGTTAGGCTTCCTAAGCGTCAGTGAGTAAAAAATTATAAATTTGTTTTGATAGGTTGTGTTTAGTGTTAGTTTGTGAATAATACATGCATTGGCCATTTGTTTGTTTGAACTGCCCTGCCTTTAATGTTGCTGCTTTGCCTTTAAATGCATCTTCCTACTCGATTTGATTGGTCCATTGAGGACAATGCATGCTTTAAGTGTGGGGGAGGTGTATTATGTGCTTTAAAGTGGTCTGATTCGAAGCTTTCACACTTGATTTTGGACTTATTTGGCATGATTTTTCTTGAAATTTGACTTGATTATGGCTTTTGAAAGCAAATGGAATTTTCATAGTGTGTTAAGTAGAATTTTTGGAATGATTACTTAGGGCATTGCATGGGGCACTTTTAAGGTATTAAGAGGGTGTAAGTTTCTCATTTAACTTTTCTTAGGGAGGAAGTGACTGATTAGAGTAAGCTATAAATGTGAGAAGCCTTCAACCGAATTGAGTGGGCCAATAGTTACTTGACCTCCTAGAACTTGTCCTAGCTCTTGTTCGAGATCACAATGCATGGCATGATTGAAAATGAAAGGGGCGTTTCTTTCTAAACCCTCATGACCCAAACACTAAGCCAACCAAATATTATCCTTTGATTAACCCCTTTGGGCCATTCACTTTTCTTTTCTACCACCTTGACCGAAGTGTGAATAAGTGATTATAGCATATGCTTGCATTCATATTAGTATTGTATTGTTGTATCTTGTGGAAAGCAAGCTATATGAGTGAAAAATAAAAGATGGCCGAGAGCCACAATAGAGGAAAAGAAAAGAGGAAATGGCCAAGAGGAAAAAAAAAAAAAAAAAATAATAGGCCAAAGGCCTAAAAAAAAAAAAAAAAAAAATAATAAGAAAAAAAAAACTATCAAAAAAAAAAAAAAACAAAGTGCTTTTAGTATGCCAAAGCAAAAAGATGAAAAAGAAAAAGAGATGTAGCGTGCTTTGCGAGGATTGATTTCATTGTATTGCATGCATATGTGGTGATTACTTGTTCATGTCATTGGTCATTGACTACTTTCCATCATTCACCATTCATTATTAGCTTCCATCTAACCCCAAAGTCCCCTAGATTTGGTTGTGCTATGCATACTATGGGTGGAGAACTTAGAGCTATTACAAGCCTATGGTGATGGTCAAGTGCATTGAGCCAAAGAGTGATCACAAGTCCCTAGTTAGGCATTTTTCCTAACTTGAGCGAATGAGTTAAACACTTTATCCGGTGAGGAAAAATCTCAATTGGCACTCCTCCTAAATTTTAGTGGATTGTTAAACTTGGATTCGCTTTGTATTCTTAGATTTGGCCTATGCGAAGCTTTAGGGAAAGGTTCAAGAAGATCAACTTGAACACTATGATAATTCCAATTGCCTTCATTATGCTTAATGATTAAGTTATCTTTTACATAACTTTGCCCGGAGTGCAAAGCTTAAGTGTGGGGGATTTGATTAGACCAAATTTCATACCTTTAAGCATGTGCATTTGAGCTTAATTAGTATGGTTTATTTGTTATATTTGATCATTATTGATACATTTTCATGCACATGCTTATGTATAAATATTTGAAGAATAATAGCCTTATTATTTGCATTTTATAGAACTAAGGGTATTTTGGTCATTTTGACTATGAGATGTGTTTTTCATGTAGGAGGGTCCCAAGTGGACCCCACACACCTTGGTGGAGTTTCAATGGAGATAATTTGGCAAGAAGGAAGGCTAGATGGAGAGTACTCAAAGTCACATCCGGAAGCTGAGCTACTTGAGGAAGTGGATTTACATCCGGAAGTAAACGTGCTGGCGCTGGCGGACAGAGAGCTACATCCGGAAGTAAACGTGCTGGCGCTGGCGGACAAAGAGCTACATCCGGAAGTGGATTCTCATCCAGTGGATTCTCATCCGGAAGTGAATGTGCTTGCGCTTGCAACATGAAGTTTCACATCCGGAAGCTGAAGTCCATCAGCCAGCGAGTACATGAGCCAAACTGCACAATGATCAGAAATGTCAACTACTTTTCAGAAGTATTTGGTGCAGAGTTAATTTAAGGCAAAGTCAGCCCTGCAGCTTTCTAAATGAGGCAAAATTGGCGCCAAGGCCAAATTCAAGTCTGGAGACCTCATTAAGGGCAAAAAGGGAAGCACAATCACTTGGAGAAAAAGGAGGAACCTTTGGAATTGCATGGAGATGAGATCTAGTCCACATTCATCCTAACCTTTACCAAATACCAAAACTACCCTTTGGGCGATAATCCCAAAGTTACTCACCACTATAAAACCCCAAACATAACTACATCTGAACATCTCTCTTCTCACTTCACTTTCATTTCTCTCTCCTCTAACAAACTCTCTCAACTTCATCTTCATCTTCTTCACCTCCGCCATGGCCATTTCATCTCGCAAATCCTCCGATCTTCCATCTCCATGCGCAGCTAAGCGTTCTTCTCCTTCCTTCAAGTCCATTTGTGTTCGAGCTTAAATGTAATTGGCCTTATGTGAGAATTTTCCTTTTCTAGGTTTTCAAGCTTGTAATCACTTAGACCTTTCATGTCTGGAGATTTTTAGGTATGTTAGATCTAGGATTCTGCATAGAGATTTCTGTGTAGAGTTCATTTATTCTTTCAAGTTTGTAAACCTAACTTCTAGATCTTGAACTTTCATGTGTGTTAGGTATATACAATGTGTAGCTTCATGAGATTAAGCATATGTGAGTACATTTTGTTTGATTCTTGAAGTGAATGTTAAATAGAAGTTAGTTTTGATTTCTATCTCACCTATGGATATGCATCAAGTTCAAGGCTAGACTATCTTGATTAATCAGTTTAAACTAGCTAACACTTCTTAGTTTTAGAGGTCTTGGCTGATTTAAGCTAGTTAATTAAGAGGAAATTGTCACATGAGGCCTAACAATTGAGATGCACAAATCGAGGCTTGAAGGAGGAGATTCCACCTATTGATTCTTTACACTCATACTTTCGGTACATTTTATATTTTAATCGTAGATATAAACACACACTCAAACTGTTTTGTTAATTTGCGTGACTTATATACTTTCAATTAGCAAGATAACCTGAACTGTGGAAAGACCTGTACTCACCGCTATCTAAATAGTGGAGTAGAGTATTGAATTGTTTTGATCAATCTTTTTAGGCGACAAAAAGGTTAAATCAGGAGATTACAAAGATCAAAATCCAAACTTGCGTTCCTTAAGTGGAAAAAACAAGCAATTGGGGTTAAAACTTGTTTTGGTGGTGCATTTGACAAACTTTTGGTGTTTGTTGACCAAAAGTACCACACTTGAGATAGTTTTGGCGCTAAAACACAAAAAGGAGATTACAAAGATCAAAATACAAACTTGCGTTGCTTTTGGGCCGAAAACGAGCAATTGGGGTTAAAACTTGTTTTGGTGGTGCATTCGACAAACTTTTGGTGTTTGTTGACCAAAAGTACCACACTTGAGATAGTTTTGGCGCTAAAACACAAAAAGGAGATTACAAAGATCAAAATACAAACTTGTGTTGCTTTTGGGCCTAAAACGAGCAATTGGGCTTAAAACTTTTTTTGGTGGTGCATTTGACAAACTTTTGGTGTTTGTTGAATAAAAGTATCACACTTGAGACAGTTTTGCCGCTAAAACACAAAAAGGAGATTACAAAGATCAAAATCCAAACTTGCGTTTCTTTTGGGCCTAAAACGAGCAATTGGGCTTAAAACTAGTTTTGGTGGTGCATTTGACAAACTTTTGGTGTTTGTTGACCAAAAGTACCACACTTGAGATAGTTTTGGCGCTAAAACACAAAAAGGAGATTACAAAGATCAAAATACAAACTTGCGTTGCTTTTGGGCATAAAACGAGCAATTGGGCTTAAAACTTTTTTTGGTGGTGCATTTGACAAACTTTTGGTGTTTATTGACCAAAAGTACCACACTTGAGACAGTTTTGCCGCTAAAACACAAAAAGGAGATTACAAAGATCAAAATCCAAACTTGCGTTTCTTTTGGGCCTAAAACGAGCAATTGGGCTTAAAACTAGTTTTGGTGGTGCATTTGACAAACTTTTGGTGTTTGTTGACCAAAAGTACCACACTTGAGATAGTTTTGGCGCTAAAACACAAAAAGGAGATTACAAAGATCAAAATACAAACTTGCGTTGCTTTTGGGCATAAAACGAGCAATTGGGCTTAAAACTTTTTTTGGTGGTGCATTTGACAAACTTTTGGTGTTTGTTGAACAAAAGTACCACACTTGAGATAGTTTTGGCACTAAAACACAAAAAGGAGATTACAAAGCTCAAAATCCAAACTTGCGTTTCTTTTGGGCCTAAAACGAGAAATTGGGCTTGAAACTTGTTTTGGTGGTGCGTTTGACAAACTTTTGGTGTTTGTTGACCAAAAGTACCACAGTTGAGATAGTTTTGCCGCTAAAACACAAAAAGGAGATTACAAAGATCAAAATCCAAACTTGCGTTCCTTAAGTGGAAAAAACAAGCAATTGGGGTTAAAACTTGTTTTGGTGGTGCATTTGACAAACTTTTGGTGTTTGTTGACCAAAAGTACCACACTTGAGATAGTTTTGGCGCTAAAACACAAAAAGGAGATTACAAAGATCAAAATACAAACTTGTGTTGCTTTTGGGCCTAAAACGAGCAATTGGGCTTAAAACTTTTTTTGGTGGTGCATTTGACAAACTTTTGGTGTTTGTTGAATAAAAGTACCACACTTGAGATTGTTTTGGCACTAAAACACAAAAAGGAGATTAGAAAGATCAAAATCCAAACTTGTGTTGCTTTTGGGCCTAAAACGAGCAATTGGGGTTAAAACTTGTTTTGGTGGTGCATTTGACAAACTTTTGGTGTTTGTTGACCAAAAGTACCACACTTGAGATAGTTTTGGCGCAAAAACACAAAAAGGAGATTACAAAGATCAAAATACAAACTTGCGTTGCTATTGGGCCTAAAACGAGCAATTGGGCTTAAAACTTTTTTTGGTGGTGCATTTGACAAACTTTTGGTGTTTGTTGAACAAAAGTACCACACTTGAGATAGTTTTGGCACTAAAACACAAAAAGGAGATTACAAAGATCAAAATCCAAACTTGTGTTGCTTTTGGGCCTAAAACGAGAAATTGGGGTTAAAACTTGTTTTGGTGGTGCATTTGACAAACTTTTGGTGTTTGTTGACCAAAACTACCACACGTGAGATAGTTTTGGCACTAAAACACAACAAGGAGATTACAAAGATCAAAATCCAAACTTGTGTTCCTTAAGTGGAAAAAACAAGCAATTGGGGTTAAAACTTGTTTTGGTGGTGCATTTGACAATCTTTTGGTGTTTGTTGACCAAAAGTACCACACTTGAGATAGTTTTGGCGCTAAAACACAACAAGGAGATTACAAAGATCAAAATCCAAACTTGCGTTCCTTAAGTGGAAAAAACAAGCAATTGGGGTTAAAACTTGTTTTGGTGGTGCATTTGACAAACTTTTGGTGTTTGTTGACCAAAAGTACCACACTTGAGATAGTTTTGGCGCTAAAACACAAAAAGGAGATTACAAAGATCAAAATACAAACTTGCGTTGCTTTTGGGCCGAAAACGAGCAATTGGGGTTAAAACTTGTTTTGGTGGTGCATTCGACAAACTTTTGGTGTTTGTTGACCAAAAGTACCACACTTGAGATAGTTTTGGCGCTAAAACACAAAAAGGAGATTACAAAGATCAAAATACAAACTTGTGTTGCTTTTGGGCCTAAAACGAGCAATTGGGCTTAAAACTTTTTTTGGTGGTGCATTTGACAAACTTTTGGTGTTTGTTGAATAAAAGTATCACACTTGAGATTGTTTTGGCACTAAAACACAAAAAGGAGATTAGAAAGATCAAAATCCAAACTTGTGTTTCTTTTGGGCCTAAAACGAGCAATTGGGGTTAAAACTTGTTTTGGTGGTGCATTTGACAAACTTTTGGTGTTTGTTGACCAAAAGTACCACACTTGATATAGTTTTGGCGCTAAAACACAAAAAGGAGATTACAAAGATCAAAATCCAAACTTGCGTTTCTTTTGGGCCTAAAACGAGAAATTGGGCTTAAAACTTGTTTTGGTGGTGCGTTTGACAAACTTTTGGTGTTTGTTGACCAAAAGTACCACAGTTGAGATAGTTTTGCCGCTAAAACACAAAAAGGAGATTACAAAGATCAAAATACAAACTTGCGTTCCTTAAGTGGAAAAAACAAGCAATTGGGGTTAAAACTTGTTTTGGTGGTGCATTTGACAAACTTTTGGTGTTTGTTGACCAAAAGTACCACACTTGAGATAGTTTTGGCGCTAAAACACAAAAAGGAGATTACAAAGATCAAAATACAAACTTGTGTTGCTTTTGGGCCTAAAACGAGCAATTGGGCTTAAAACTTTTTTTGGTGGTGCATTTGACAAACTTTTGGTGTTTGTTGAATAAAAGTACCACACTTGAGATTGTTTTGGCACTAAAACACAAAAAGGAGATTAGAAAGATCAAAATCCAAACTTGGGTTGCTTTTGGGCCTAAAACGAGCAATTGGGGTTAAAACTTGTTTTGGTGGTGCATTTGACAAACTTTTGGTGTTTGTTGACCAAAAGTACCACACTTGAGATAGTTTTGGCGCAAAAACACAAAAAGGAGATTACAAAGATCGAAATACAAACTTGCGTTGCTTTTGGGCCTAAAACGAGCAATTGGGCTTAAAACTTTTTTTGGTGGTGCATTTGACAAACTTTTGGTGTTTGTTGAACAAAAGTACCACACTTGAGATAGTTTTAGCACTAAAACACAAAAAGGAGATTACAAAGATTAAAATCCAAACTTGTGTTGCTTTTGGGCCTAAAACGAGAAATTGGGGTTAAAACTTGTTTTGGTGGTGCATTTGACAAACTTTTGGTGTTTGTTGACCAAAACTACCACACGTGAGATAGTTTTGGCACTAAAACACAACAAGGAGATTACAAAGATCAAAATCCAAACTTGTGTTCCTTAAGTGGAAAAAACAAGCAATTGGGGTTAAAACTTGTTTTGGTGGTGCATTTGACAATCTTTTGGTGTTTGTTGACCAAAAGTACCACACTTGAGATAGTTTTGGCGCTAAAACACAACAAGGAGATTACAAAGATCAAAATCCAAACTTGCGTTCCTTAAGTGGAAAAAACAAGCAATTGGGGTTAAAACTAGTTTTGGTGGTGCATTTGACAAACTTTTGGTGTTTGTTGACCAAAAGTACCACACTTGAGATAGTTTTGGCGCTAAAACACAAAAAGGAGATTACAAAGATCAAAATCCAAACTTGCGTTTCTTTTGGGCCTAAAACGAGAAATTGGGCTTAAAACTTGTTTTGGTGGTGCGTTTGACAAACTTTTGGTGTTTGTTGACCAAAAGTACCACAGTTGAGATAGTTTTGCCGCTAAAACACAAAAAGGAGATTACAAAGATCAAAATACAAACTTGCGTTCCTTAAGTGGAAAAAACAAGCAATTGGGGTTAAAACTTGTTTTGGTGGTGCATTTGACAAACTTTTGGTGTTTGTTGACCAAAAGTACCACACTTGAGATAGTTTTGGCGCTAAAACACAAAAAGGAGATTACAAAGATCAAAATACAAACTTGTGTTGCTTTTGGGCTTAAAACGAGCAATTGGGCTTAAAACTTTTTTTGGTGGTGCATTTGACAAACTTTTGGTGTTTGTTGACTAAAAGTACCACACTTGAGATTGTTTTGGCACTAAAACACAAAAAGGAGATTAGAAAGATCAAAATCCAAACTTGTGTTGCTTTTGGGCCTAAAACGAGCAATTGGGGTTAAAACTTGTTTTGGTGGTGCATTTGACAAACTTTTGGTGTTTGTTGACCAAAAGTACCACACTTGAGATAGTTTTGGCGCAAAAACACAAAAAGGAGATTACAAAGATCGAAATACAAACTTGCGTTGCTTTTGGGCCTAAAACGAGCAATTGGGCTTAAAACTTTTTTTGGTGGTGCATTTGACAAACTTTTGGTGTTTGTTGAACAAAAGTACCACACTTGAGATAGTTTTGGCACTAAAACACAAAAAGGAGATTACAAAGATCAAAATCCAAACTTGTGTTGCTTTTGGGCCTAAAACGAGAAATTGGGGTTAAAACTTGTTTTGGTGGTGCATTTGACAAACTTTTGGTGTTTGTTGACCAAAACTACCACACTGTGAGATAGTTTTGGCACTAAAACACAACAAGGAGATTACAAAGATCAAAATCCAAACTTGTGTTCCTTAAGTGGAAAAAACAAGCAATTGGGGTTAAAACTTGTTTTGGTGGTGCATTTGACAATCTTTTGGTGTTTGTTGACCAAAAGTACCACACTTGAGATAGTTTTGGCGCTAAAACACAACAAGGAGATTACAAAGATCAAAATCCAAACTTGCGTTCCTTAAGTGGAAAAAACAAGCAATTGGGGTTAAAACTTGTTTTGGTGGTGCATTTGACAAACTTTTGGTGTTTGTTGACCAAAAGTACCACACTTGAGATAGTTTTGGCGCTAAAACACAAAAAGGAGATTACAAAGATCAAAATACAAACTTGTGTTGCTTTTGGGCCTAAAACGAGCAATTGGGCTTAAAACTTTTTTTGGTGGTGCATTTGACAAACTTTTGGTGTTTGTTGAATAAAAGTACCACACTTGAGATTGTTTTGGCACTAAAACACAAAAAGGAGATTAGAAAGATCAAAATCCAAACTTGTGTTTCTTTTGGGCCTAAAACGAGCAATTGGGGTTAAAACTTGTTTTGGTGGTGCATTTGACAAACTTTTGGTGTTTGTTGACCAAAAGTACCACACTTGATATAGTTTTGGCGCAAAAACACAAAAAGGAGATTACAAAGATCAAAATACAAACTTGCGTTGCTTTTGGGCCTAAAACGAGCAATTGGGCTTAAAACTTGTTTTGGTGGTGCATTTGACAAACTTTTGGTGTTTGTTGAACAAAACTACCACACTTGAGATAGTTTTGGCGCTAAAACACAAAAAGGAGATTACAAAGATCAAAATACAAACTTGCGTTGCTTTTGGGCCTAAAACGAGCAATTGGGGTTAAAACTTGTTTTGGTGGTGCATTCGACAAACTTTTGGTGTTTGTTAACCAAAAGTACCACACTTGAGATAGTTTTGGCGCTAAAACACAAAAAGGAGGATTACAAATATCAAAATCCAAACTTGCGTTTCTTTTGGGCCTAAAACGAGCAATTGGGCTTAAAACTTGTTTTGGTGGTGCATTTGACAAACATTTGGTGTTTGTTGACCAAAAGTACCACACTTGAAATAGTTTTGGCACTAAAACACAACAAGGAGATTACAAAGATCAAAATCCAAACTTGCGTTCCTTAAGTGGAAAAAACAAGCAATTGGGGTTAAAACTTGTTTTGGTGGTGCATTTGACAAACTTTTGGTGTTTGTTGACCAAAAGTACCACACTTGAGACAGTTTTGCCGCTAAAACACAAAAAGGAGATTACAAAGATCAAAATCCAAACTTGCGTTTCTTTTGGGCCTAAAACGAGCAATTGGGCTTAAAACTAGTTTTGGTGGTGCATTTGACAAACTTTTGGTGTTTATTGACCAAAAGTACCACACTTGAGATAGTTTTGGCGCTAAAACACAAAAAGGAGATTACAAAGATCAAAATACAAACTTGCGTTGCTTAAGTGGAAAAAACAAGCAATTGGGGTTAAAACTTGTTTTGGTGGTGCATTTGACAAACTTTTGGTGTTTGTTGACCAAAAGTACCTCACTTGAGACAGTTTTGCCGCTAAAACACAAAAAGGAGATTACAAAGATCAAAATCCAAACTTGCGTTTCTTTTGGGCCTAAAACGAGCAATTGGGCTTAAAACTAGTTTTGGTGGTGCATTTGACAAACTTTTGGTGTTTATTGACCAAAAGTACCACACTTGAGATAGTTTTGGCGCTAAAACACAAAAAGGAGATTACAAAGATCAAAATACAAACTTGTGTTGCTTTTGGGCCTAAAACGAGCAATTGGGCTTAAAACTTTTTTTGGTGGTGCATTTGACAAACTTTTGGTGTTTGTTGAATAAAAGTACCACACTTGAGATTGTTTTGGCACTAAAACACAAAAAGGAGATTAGAAAGATCAAAATCCAAACTTGTGTTTCTTTTGGGCCTAAAACGAGCAATTGGGGTTAAAACTTGTTTTGGTGGTGCATTTGACAAACTTTTGGTGTTTGTTGACCAAAAGTACCACACTTGATATAGTTTTGGCGCAAAAACACAAAAAGGAGATTACAAAGATCAAAATACAAACTTGCGTTGCTTTTGGGCCTAAAACGAGCAATTGGGCTTAAAACTTGTTTTGGTGGTGCATTTGACAAACTTTTGGTGTTTGTTGAACAAAAACACCACACTTGAGATAGTTTTGGCGCTAAAACACAAAAAGGAGATTACAAAGATCAAAATACAAACTTGCGTTGCTTTTGGGCCTAAAACGAGCAATTGGGGTTAAAACTTGTTTTGGTGGTGCATTCGACAAACTTTTGGTGTTTGTTAACCAAAAGTACCACACTTGAGATAGTTTTGGCGCTAAAACACAAAAAGGAGATTACAAATATCAAAATCCAAACTTGCGTTTCTTTTGGGCCTAAAACGAGCAATTGGGCTTAAAACTTGTTTTGGTGGTGCATTTGACAAACATTTGGTGTTTGTTGACCAAAAGTACCACACTTGAAATAGTTTTGGCACTAAAACACAACAAGGAGATTACAAAGATCAAAATCCAAACTTGCGTTCCTTAAGTGGAAAAAACAAGCAATTGGGGTTAAAACTTGTTTTGGTGGTGCATTTGACAAACTTTTGGTGTTTGTTGACCAAAAGTACCACACTTGAGACAGTTTTGCCGCTAAAACACAAAAAGGAGATTACAAAGATCAAAATCCAAACTTGCGTTTCTTTTGGGCCTAAAACGAGCAATTGGGCTTAAAACTAGTTTTGGTGGTGCATTTGACAAACTTTTGGTGTTTATTGACCAAAAGTACCACACTTGAGATAGTTTTGGCGCTAAAACACAAAAAGGAGATTACAAAGATCAAAATACAAACTTGCGTTGCTTAAGTGGAAAAAACAAGCAATTGGGGTTAAAACTTGTTTTGGTGGTGCATTTGACAAACTTTTGGTGTTTGTTGACCAAAAGTACCTCACTTGAGACAGTTTTGCCGCTAAAACACAAAAAGGAGATTACAAAGATCAAAATCCAAACTTGCGTTTCTTTTGGGCCTAAAACGAGCAATTGGGCTTAAAACTAGTTTTGGTGGTGCATTTGACAAACTTTTGGTGTTTATTGACCAAAAGTACCACACTTGAGATAGTTTTGGCGCTAAAACACAAAAAGGAGATTACAAAGATCAAAATACAAACTTGCGTTGCTTTTGGGCCTAAAACGAGCAATTGGGCTTAAAACTTTTTTTGGTGGTGCATTTGACAAACTTTTGGTGTTTGTTGAACAAAAGTACCACACTTGAGATAGTTTTGGCACTAAAACACAAAAAGGAGATTACAAAGATCAAAATCCAAACTTGTGTTGCTTTTGGGCCTAAAACGAGAAATTGGGGTTAAAACTTGTTTTGGTGGTGTATTTGACAAACTTTTGGTGTTTGTTGACCAAAACTACCACACGTGAGATAGTTTTGGCACTAAAACACAACAAGGAGATTACAATGATCAAAATCCAAACTTGTGTTCCTTAAGTGGAAGAAACAAGCAATTGGGGTTAAAACTTGTTTTGGTGGTGCATTTGACAATCTTTTGGTGTTTGTTGACCAAAAGTACCACACTTGAGATAGTTTTGGCGCTAAAACACAACAAGGAGATTACAAAGATCTGAAATGTGTGGCTGTCACCCAAGAGGGGGGGGTGAATTGGGTGAGGGAATAAAAACTTTAACTCTTTTCCGAAAGACTGCTTGTGCTTGGTGATGATGTTAATAAGTAATGGTATGCACAAGTCAGTATGTTTTGTGATGCAAAATAGAATGTTTAAATGTAAATTTATGCACACATAAATTTATCCTGGTTCGGTCACCCAGACCTACATCCAGTCCCCAAGCTACACTTGAGATTTCCAATCCACTATTCTTGTTTAAACCGGGCACAAGAGAAGCCTTTACACTTTAGGTTTTACGAACACGGGTTCACCTAACAACCCACAGGTTTTACAACGGGCTCACCTGCAAACCTTTACAACCACAGGTTTTACAACGGGATCACCTGCAACCTTACAACCACAAGTTTTGCGGGCTAACTTGCAACCTATGGAGATTTAGAAAACCTCTAAATGCTCCCCCTCACTTTTGTAAGATAACAATACTGTTCTTCAAGCACAAGCTCTAGAACAGCCTCTATCAATTAGAGGATTTAATGATATGTTCTCTCTATGAACTGATTGTGCTAAACACTTAAGCTCAACTAAGTGGGTTCACTCAATGAACAGATTATGTTACTCACTTAGGTACAATGATTACTCTCCACTAATTTTCTCTAAGAGTATTACAACTTCATAATCAGAGAGTAGAAGATAAGAAGGATATTTCAGATAGTAGGCTTGAGCTTCTTCATTCTATTTCTCTTGCTTATCAAACTCATGAAGCTCTCTCTCTTCAGAAATGAAGAATATCTCCTTTTATACCAGCCTCTGATTATCCAACCGTTGGAGAGGCAATAAGGCCGTTTGAATATAGCCGTTGGGGCCTTGTTTACGTTGTCCTCATTAATGCACAGCAGGGTTGACTTTGCTTTATCTGAAAAGGTGCTTTGACCAGCTGTTCTGTCACACTGTTCTGACAACACTGTTCTGGCAAAAGTCGTTCTGACATCTATACACTGTACGGTCTGACTCTTGCTTGTTGTCAGATGAGGACTTCGTTCCTCAAGCATAAGTCCAGGATGCTAAGAGACTTACTATCGGAAGCTCTCTTGCTATCTGAAGTGAAGCTCGTGGACTCTAACATTCTGCTTGCTATCACATAGAGGAACTTTGTCTTCCAAGCACTTGTCCATGAATGATAAGAGCGCTTTGCTATTGGATGCTCTCTTGCTATCAGAAGCTCTCTTATGGACTCTGACTCTTGTGGGTAGTATGAGCTTTGACACCTTGAATGAATCTTCATATTATGTTCTCCTTATCTCTCATACTCCTCATGCTTGGTAGGTAACAATGTTGTTTGAATATCTGTTAACCTCTTGTTACCGTTGGAAAGTACATCTTCTTAAACGCTCCATTAAAGCTTAGCAGGGTTGACTTGCTTTATCTCTGAAAAGCAATTCTAACCACTCTGCTATGACAACATCATACTGACTTTTGAGCATATGTACTTCTGACTCTTGTAATCCTGCTGACGGATGATCATCGTGCATCGTTCATTGTTCATCCGGAAGCGGCAGTCTTGCTCTGCAAGAGTTAGTGGTTGAATTCCAGTGCCAAGAGTATTTGCATTCGGAAGCTCATTTGCATCTGGAAGTAAAACTAAGTTCTGCACATACTTGTTAGTCCAACAGAGTAATATATATAATCAAGTATTGTAGGAACTATACATGCTGTGGGAAGCTTGTTTGCTATGGGGAGTAGTCTTACTTAGATTATGTTCTGACTTAGTGTATACTTTGAACGTTAGTCCTCTTAGTCTATGATGTATTCGGAAGCACTTCTACATCCGAAAGTAAAACCACTGGATGAAGGATTTTGTTCACTATTACTCACTCTCGCTCAGTGTCCTTCAATCCAACAGTCAGCGCTAGTCACTAAGCTATCAGAAACACTTTCACTTGACGAGGTAAACTCACTGACGCTTAGGGTTATATCCTTTTTATCAGTCTGTGCCAGTATAAATCTAACAGGAAGCAATTTCACTTGACGAGGCTGATTCACTGACGCTTGGGGTTATTCTATTCTATCAGTCTGCGCCAGTCAAAATCTAACAGGAAGCAATTTCACTTCCGGTTGAATCATAGCTTAGTCTTAAGGTTTTGTGTACCTAATGCTTATGGACTAAGTTAATTCCCTAGTGAGTTACTCGCTGCCGCTGGGGGATAAATCATTCATCCGCGTGCGCGAGTCCTAGTCCATCCGGAAGTGATTCCGCATCCGGTTGTGATTCCGCTGTGGGATGAGTCTTTCATCCGTGAGCGCTAGTCTTAATTCATCCGGAAGTGAATCCGCATCCGGTTGTGACTTAACTTAGGATTCAGTGTTAGCAATCTAGACTAGGGTTCTAACCAAGTGTCTCACTTGCTTCCGTTTGCGTCCCCTATGGGATGTGTACTCCATCCGCGAGCGCTAGTGCTAATACTTCCGGAAGTGATCTTGCATTCGCAAGTGATCTAACTCAGGATTCTAACCATGTCATCTAATCCTTCCTAAGTGTTGATTATGTTCTTTTAAGTACTAGACCATATCATACCTTAGTCACCATCAAAACTTAAGATTCTAACAAGATCAAAATCCAAACTTGTGTTCCTTAAGTGGAAAAAACAAGCAATTGGGGTTAAAACTTGTTTTGGTGGTGCATTTGACAAACTTTTGGTGTTTGTTGACCAAAAGTACCACACTTGAGATAGTTTTGGCGCTAAAACACAAAAAGGAGATTACAAAGATCAAAATCCAAACTTGCGTTTCTTTTGGGCCTAAAACGAGCAGTTGGGCTTTAAACTTGTTTTGGTGGTGCATTTGACAAACTTTTGGTGTTTGTTGACCAAAAGTACCACACTTGAGATAGTTTTGGCGCTAAAACACAAAAAGGAGATTACAAAGATCAAAATCCAAACTTGCGTTTCTTTTGGGCCTAAAACGAGCAATTGGGCTTGAAACTTGTTTTGGTGGTGCGTTTGACAAACTTTTGGTGTTTGTTGACCAAAAGTACCACAGTTGAGATAGTTTTGCCGCTAAAACACCAAAAGGAGATTACAAAGATCAAAATCCAAACTTGCGTTCCTTAAGTGGAAAAAACAAGCAATTGGGGTTAAAACTTGTTTTGGTGGTGCATTTGACAAACTTTTGGTGTTTGTTGACCAAAAGTACCACACTTGAGATAGTTTTTCCGCTAAAACACAAAAAGGAGATTACAAAGATCAAAATCCAAACTTGCGTTTCTTTTGGGCCTAAAACGAGCAATTGGGCTTAAAACTAGTTTTGGTGGTGCATTTGACAAACTTTTGGTGTTTGTTGACCAAAAGTACCACACTTGAGATAGTTTTGGCGCTAAAACACAAAAAGGAGATTACAAAGATCAAAATACAAACTTGCGTTGCTTTTGGGCCTAAAACGAGCAATTGGGCTTAAAACTTTTTTTGGTGGTGCATTTGACAAACTTTTGGTGTTTGTTGAACAAAAGTACCACACTTGAGATAGTTTTGGCACTAAAACACAAAAGGAGATTACAAAGATCAAAATCCAAACTTGCGTTCCTTAAGTGGAAAAAACAAGCAATTGGGGTTAAAACTTGTTTTGGTGGTGCATTTGACAAACTTTTGGTGTTTGTTGACCAAAAGTACCACACTTGAGATAGTTTTTCCGCTAAAACACAAAAAGGAGATTACAAAGATCAAAATCCAAACTTGCGTTTCTTTTGGGCCTAAAACGAGCAATTGGGCTTAAAACTAGTTTTGGTGGTGCATTTGACAAACTTTTGGTGTTTGTTGACCAAAAGTACCACACTTGAGATAGTTTTGGCGCTAAAACACAAAAAGGAGATTACAAAGATCAAAATACAAACTTGCGTTGCTTTTGGGCCTAAAACGAGCAATTGGGCTTAAAACTTTTTTTGGTGGTGCATTTGACAAACTTTTGGTGTTTGTTGAACAAAAGTACCACACTTGAGATAGTTTTGGCACTAAAACACAAAAAGGAGATTACAAAGATCAAAATCCAAACTTGCGTTCCTTAAGGGCCTAAAACGAGCAATTGGGGTTAAAACTTGTTTTGGAGGTGCATTTGACAAACTTTTGGTGTTTGTTGACTGATTGGACCAAAATTTATATGTTTAAGCATGTGCATTTGAGCTTAATTAGTGAGGTTTAATTGTTATATTTGATCATTATTGGTGATTTTATGTGCACATGCTTATAGGTGATTATATGCAAAATCCTAGCTTAATTACTTGCATTTTAAGTAACCAAGGGTATTTTGGTCATTTTTGACTAGTTGTGCGTTTTCATGTGTAGGGGGGTCCCACGTGGGCCCCACAACCCTTTGGGATAGCTTGGAGTGCAAGGAATTGGCTTGGAGGGAAAGGCAAAGGCATAAGACAAAAGTTACCCCTTTTGTCAAAAACAAGGGATTTGCACATTTCCAAAAGGGGTAATATGGAGCCAAAAATTCAAATTCAAAGTTGAAGGCCTCATTAAGGGCATTTTTGGGAGCACAATCAATTGGAGAAAAAGGTGGAAGCTTTGGAAATGCATTTAGACCAATTCATGACCACATTCAACCTCATTTCTCACCACATTCCAAAATACCCTTCCTTCCCTAACCTCTCATCAATTTGGCCTACCTCCCTCCATAACCATAAAAATATCTTTTTGACAACCCATTTACACCACTTGACAACTCATCAACTCCTAATCACTCTCATTAACCCAAACTTCACTTCATTAAATAAAACCCCAACCTCTCATTTGTGACAACTACCACATACCTTTCTCTCTCTTCATCTCATTTTCTCTCACTTTTCTCTCATCCTTTTCACCATTCTCACCAAAACTCTCGGCCTCCACCTCAAATCCATGGCTCCTCCACGCAAATTCATCATCATTTCCATCTCCAAGCTTGGCTAAGCTCTCCTCTCCTTCCTTCAAGTCAAGATTTGTGCTATGAGCTTCATGGATTTGGCCTTGTGTGAGAATTTCTACTTCTAGGTTTTCAAGTTTGTATTCATCTTAGTTCTTTCATGTCTAAGTCTTTAGGTATGTTAGAACTAGGATTCTATTTGGAGATTTCCATGTGGAGTTCATTTATTCTTCAAACTTGTAACCTAACTTCTAGGAAACTTGATTTTCATGTGTGTTAGGCTTATACTTTTTGTAGCTTTATGAGAACAATTATATGTGATTACATTGTGGTTGTTTCTTTAAGTGAATCATATAATTAGAATCTAGATTTAGGTTCTATGTTGCCTATGAAAATGCATGAAGGTTAAGCTAGGGTTTCTTGATTAATTAGTTTAAATTAACTTAAGTTTCTTAGATTTAAGAAGCTTAGGTCGATTTAACCTAGTTATATTAAGAGGAAATTGTCACATGAGGCCTATCATTCAAGTAGCACAAATTGAGGCTTGAAGGAGGAGGATTCACTTCTTGATTTCACACTTATATTTTCGGTTTGTTTTAGATTTTTAGTTGATAATTGTAGTTTGTTAGTAAACAATTCTCTCTCAAGTTGAACATTAATTTGCGTGACTATTTCTTAGGATTGGCAAGATTTTAACCTAGATTGAGGAAAAGACCTATACTCTCTACTATACAACTAGTGGATTAGAGTATTGATTTGTTTTGATTAATCTTTTAAGGCGACAAAAAGGTTAAATCATTGACCAAAAGTACCACACGTGAGATAGTTTTGGCACTAAAACACAACAAGGAGATTACAAAGATCAAAATCCAAACTTGCGTTCCTTATGTGGAAAAAACAAGCAATTGGGGTTAAAACTTGTTTTGGTGGTGCATTTGACAAACTTTTGGTGTTTGTTGACCAAAAGTACCACACTTGAGATAGTTTTGGCGCTAAAACACAAAAAGGAGATTACAAAGATCAAAATCCAAACTTGCGTTTCTTTTGGGCCTAAAACGAGCAGTTGGGCTTTAAACTTGTTTTGGTGGTGCATTTGACAAACTTTTGGTGTTCGTTGACCAAAAGTACCACACTTGAGATAGTTTTGGCGCTAAAACACAAAAAGGAGATTACAAAGATCAAAATCCAAACTTGCGTTTCTTTTGGGCCTAAAACGAGTAATTGGGCTTGAAACTTGTTTTGGTGGTGCATTTGACAAACTTTTGGTGTTTGTTGACCAAAAGTACCACACTTGAGATAGTTTTGGCACTAAAACACAACAAGGAGATTACAAAGATCAAAATCCAAACTTGCGTTCCTTAAGTGGAAAAAACAAGCAATTGGGGTTAAAACTTGTTTTGGTGCTGCATTTGACAAACTTTTGGTGTTTGTTGACCAAAAGTACCACACTTGAGATAGTTTTGGCGCTAAAACACAAAAAGGAGATTACAAAGATCAAAATCCAAACTTGCGTTTCTTTTGGGCCTAAAACGAGCAATTGGGGTTAAAACTTGTTTTGGTGGTGCATTTGACAACTTTTGGTGTTTGTTGACCAAAAGTGCCACACTTGAGATAGTTTTGGCGCTAAAACACTGATTGGACCGAATTCCATACCTTTAAGCATGTGCAATTGAGCTTACTTAGTGTGATTTAATTGATATATTTGATCATTATTGGCATATTTTATTGCGCATGTTTGTTGGAATTAATTGGTGAATATTAGCCTTATTTCTTGCATTTTTAAGTAACCAAGGGTATTTTGGTCATTTTGACTATGTGATGATATTTTATTGTAGGGGGGTCCCACGTGGACCCCACACACCCTTGGTGGAGCTTCGGTGGAGCTTAGTTAGCAAGGAGGAAGGCTAGATGACAAGGCATGTGACATAAAGCAACAATTACTATTTTTGGTAAAAGGACAAAGACACTTTTGGAGCATCTTACTAAAAGAGGAAAAAATGGCTCAAAGTTCAAATTCAAATTTGGAGTTGATGGAAAGCTTCATTAAGGGCAAAAAGGGGAAGCACAATCACTTGGAGAAAAAGGAGAAACCTTTAGGAATGCATCTAGACCACATCAAGTCCACATTCACCCATCTTTTCACCAAATACCGAAAATACCCTTCCTTCCATTTAACCTTACACCTCTCGGCCATAACCCTCCATAATCACCAAACATATCTTTTGACAGCTCATAATCCCAAATTGACAGCTCATTAACTCCCTTTTTCCAACTCATCATCTAACTAACTCACTTACTTAATGCCAACTAACTTCATTTTTGACATAACTCTTAACTACTTCCACTTCCACTTTCTCTCTCTTCTAACAAACTCTCTCAACTCCATCTTCATCTTCTTCACCTTCTCCACTTCGCAAATCACCTCCATGGCCACAATGACCTCATGCCTTCCTCCATCCTCCATCTCCATGAGCGGCTAGACGTCCTCTCCTCTCTCTCCAAAGGAATGTGCTTGTAGAAATTCAACATTTGACCTCATGTATTTGTGATATACTCTTTTAGGTTTCAAGCTAGATGTAAGTTTTTGCCTATGTAATGACCTTGATTTAGGCTTGTATAGGTTAAAATACCTTGAATTAGGTGTTCTACTTAATTGTGGCTTAGAATCTCTCTTTTGTGTTTAGCTCATGAAAACCTAAAGCTATACGTTTGTAATTTCATGAATGTATTTGTGTGCGATTAGCTCCTAGTATATTTGTGGAATGAATGTTTTTCTTAGGTGCTTGATTAGTATCTAATGTTGCTTAAGGTATGAGTTCAACTTGAAAGAGCATAAGGCTTGGTTAACCTAATTAAACTCTCTTAGATTTCTTAGATTTAAAGAGATCTTGAGAATTTAGTTAGATTATATCAAGTGTAACAAATATATGAGGTCCGATTAACCAAAAGCACAAAGTACTTTGGAGAGGGAGGTACTTCTCATCTCATACTTTCACATCTTTTAATTTCGCTAGTTGTTGTTTTTGTTAGATTTTAGTTGTAGACATAAACTCACACTCAAACTGTTTGTTAAATTGCGTGACTTAATTTCCTTTTACTTGCAAGAATTGAACCTAGACCGTGAGAAGACCTGTACTCATCGCTATTCTCCTAGTAGATTAGAGTATTGAATTGTATTGATTAAATCTTTTAGGCGACGAAAAGGTTAAATCACATTGCTGAAACCTTGACTCTCTTCAGGGTCTGGTCTGGACCTCTCGTGTCGTGATCGAGAGCGGCCATGATGGGCACGAGGAGTTCTGGTTTTGTGCTCATGGTACTCCCCTTGTTTACGGCCCTTCGAGTCTTGTTTCCTCTGTTGCTGTTGGAACTCTGTTTGATGAGTAATTTTGGACAGTGGGCTTTGGAATAGGCGAGCTTTAGAGCTGCCTTGCTAGTATGATTTGGGACATAAGCCATACGAGCAGCGTAGTCTCGTATGTCTTTGTTCAGGGATTCAATCAGGCGAGTGAGATAAGCTTGTTTCTCGTATAACAAACACATGTTTCAAGCTGCTTCATCTTCATGCTGGAAGTTTTGTTCGACATGATCCTCTTCATGACTCTCTTCATGATCCTGTTGCGAGTTCTCACCCCTTCCTTCTGATGCTCAGGTGGTGTCTCAGGTTTAGGGATCTAGTCCTGGTGGTCCTCAGGAATTGCTTGTTCGTAAGCTTTTCCATTTGGAGGAGGGGGTTGGAATGGTTCACTAGTCGGGGTGTGAGGATCATCCTCATCCATAGGGATGATAGGGCTATGGTGATCAGACATGTTGAATTTCAGATTGAATGGTGACTATCAGTCGAGTCCCCGCAGACGACGCCAAAATGTGTTACCTCTTTCGTATAATCTAAATAACTTTAATAAAATATATATACTATGAATCTAACGATAATTGTCAAGCTTGAAATATGAATAAAGCAAGGTTATTAGATTCGAGATATGAACCTAAATAGAATTACGTAGCATGCATGCAAGTTGGATTCGATAAAGTAAATAGCAAAAGTTTAAATATAATGATTATGAATCAGAAATAGGAAATATCAAGGATAAATCAGAGATAGGATAAGGTATGATAAATAATGAAGAGTAATCAAGATATTATGAAATAAGAAATGGAACAATAAGGCATAAACAAATAATAATTGATATAACCTGGCGAGCTTTATTGATTTGAATAACTAAATACAAGACGAATCAGCTGAATACAATAGTGAATCTCTCAATACAAGAAAGTGAAAGGTACTCTCTCTCTCTCTTGCTCTCAGATATTCTGTACCCTAATTCCTAATTTGGCCTACCTTATATAGCCTACGCGGCTATATGCCAGATGTCCCCCTCAAAGGAGCCGTTAAGCTCCAGGCCGTTATCCTGACCAGGTCTTCAGTCCTAGATCTTCGCCTAAATTCCCACGCAGTTATCTTGACTCAGCCACGTTCTAACAGCTTTGACTTCCACCTCCCATGTTTCTTGTTCCACGTATACCCATTCTTGGATTTATAACTGCTTCACAACCTTAACTGCCTTCTTACTCGTCTGTTGGGCTTCACTTCATATTAGGTCAGATTTGAATACGGTCTAGCGAGCCTAGGGGAATACAATCCCGATACTAGAACCTGAACACCAAAATTGTCTTGTTCACAGTGTCAATATCTCAATATGATCTAGTCAAATATTCCATATCTTTAATCATCTTGCTAACAAATCTTGGAATCATGTTCTCGCTAGAATAAGAACTCCCAAATCCCACATATGTGCTCTCGCAACGATGAGATCATCAACTATTTCTCAGAGTGATTATCGAAAATTTCAAGATTGCATATCACCAACTTGGAAAGACCCTTATCTCATTGAAGGAATAATAGAACTATGAACCCACAAATCACAAGATACAAAAGGCAAGACGCTCCCCAAGAGTTAGAATGCAATTTAAATGAAAAGGTATTATCCTTGACTTAGCAAAGGAAAAGCCTCCCAGAAATAAAGATCTTCCCCCAACGAGATCCATAAACATCCACCCTCCCGACCCTTTCTTCAAAGTCTTCCCAACGAAACCCAGATCAGACGCCTTCCAGCTTAGACACCGTTCTTCCAAGTCTTCCCACCCGAGACCAAATCTCGAGTGTGAACTGTGTTACCTAGATTTTGTATAATCTAAATAACTTTAATAGAATAAATATATTATGAATCTAATAACAACTATATGACGTGGCATATGAATAAAATATGGATTATCTATATTGAGGTATGAACCTGATCTAGAATTATCAAGCATGTAAGCTAGATTCGATAATATAAACGGTAAATAAGAATTAAATATAGAAATCATGGATTATGAGTTGTAAATGAAAGGAATAATCAGAGATATGACAAGATATGATGAATAATAAGGAATAACTGAGATATGCAATAAGAATTAGAACAATAAAGAATAAACGAATATTAATGGATAGAACCTGGCGAGCTTTATTGAATTGAATAAATGGAATACAAGATGAGCAACTCAAAGCACAAATGATAAAGAATCTCTGAATACAAGTGGGCAAAACGTAAGTTCTCTCTTGCTAACAGAAATTGCATGCCCAAACCCTAACTGGACCTTTCTTATATAGCATAAAAGGTCCCACTTATTTCTCCTAACAGTTATTCCAAGTATTTTCCTAAAAGAGCCGTTCAGCCGCCAAGTCTCTACCAGGTCCGAGTCTTTAGCCCGAGGTCTCCGCCTGATTCCTCGGACAGTTATTGGATCCTTATCCCATGATGTCACTTCAATTTCCCACCTTCCTTGTTTTATGCTCCACGTCTTCTAACTTTAACTTCCACACTTTGAATGATACTAAGTAACCGTTATTGTCGTTTTAGCTTCTCTGCGTATCTGGGCCAGGCCCAAATAATTTGTCAACGAGCCCAAGGGAACACATGAACACTTCACGGAGCCCAGATTGGGGACTACGTTCGATCTTGATGACCCAGACTAATGGTCCTGAGCTAAATATGATCATCTAACAATAAACTCACTAAAATGTCCTATACTCAAGACGTCATATAATTTTTCACAAACTTGTCGGAATATCCAGAATACACCAGAGTACAACGAAACAAATAAATCACATCCTGCGAGACACACTCATATCGAGAACACCATCATGCCCTTGGATCAAGCATGTGGGGTTCTTTTCTGATGTACCACTTGTTTGCTCACAAAATTCCCCAGAAGCTTCTTAGGAAGTGGCTCCTAAAGTACCCTCGCTTAAAGGCTGTGAAGGAACGGAAGTAACCCCCTTTTTCCATTGTATAAGGAGCAGAAGCAATGAGTCCAGTAGAATACGGGATCCCCATTCTCAGATATAAATGGGCTTATGATGAGCTAAATTCCATCAACATGATGTATGAGTTGGACCTGCTCTAAGCACGCAAAGAGCAAGCTCTAATTCGTATGGCTGCATTCCAATAGCGCAGTGCAAAGCAATACAACAAGAATGTTAAAGAGCGACAATACCAGATAGGAGAATTAGTACTCAGAAGAGTGTTCTCAAACACTCCTGAAGCTTCACGAGGAAAGTTAAGCCCTAATTATGAAGGGCCATAACTGGTAAAAGAAACTACGAGCCCAGGTTCCTACCAGCTTCAGGACTCCCAAGGGAATGTCCAGCCAAAAAGCTGGAATGCTAAGGACCTTAAAAGATTCTACCCGTGAGGGGTAGAGGAGGGCCAAGTGCCCTCACACCAGATCCTGATAGGATACATTCTTATCAGGGCAACCGGAGGAAACAACCTTCTAATTGAGTTTCCCAAACTTCTAAAGTACTAAAAGATCCCAGAATTGAGTCTCACCTCGACCGGGAGGCCTCACTCAGATCTCTGTGTGTGCCCTCAGTGACGACGAGACCAGCACCTCTGTCCGGAGTGATTCTCGAGAATTTCCAGATCTCAGCTCCCTTTCTCAGAAGGTCCTCCAGAATAAGGGAGAAGTCTCAGATTCTTATATACTAACGAATTCAAATCTCTTTTCTGAGTTCTAAAATAATTCAATAACTCAAATGCTCATGAATTCTCAGAAAATTACAAAAACCTCCATACTCATAAAGGTCGTTACGTGAAACCATTGATATATACAAACCCAGAATTTCCATATATTGTTTCTGATAACCACAAACATATTGATAATCATATTTTCATGACCAAAAAGTCATTGAAAAGATTACAAAGAGATACAAAATTTGTTCTATGTACCAACTAATCATATTTCACAAGAAGTCTCAGAACCTAGGCGTGTGCTTCATCTCGGAGCTATTTTCAATAGTTTCCAAATCAAGAATCCCGAAAGCTCAGTGACCTCTTAATCCCCAATCTCAATATCATCTCAGATCATATATCTCAAGATCATCTTGTTCACATATCCTACACTTAAGTCATACATTATTCACAAATTTGGTATTTCAAAAATACCATGTCTACAAAGCCTACAATTCAAGGTCAATATGTTCCCAAATATTTTGTTTCAAGAACACCATGTTCACAAATACTGCGTCCTAGAACATATTGTTCAAATATCTTATATCTTATGTCTCGAAAATATTTTCTTCACTAATCCTCTCTTAGAGGAACGTTTTGTCATAAAATCTAAGAATATTCTGTTCAAATATCTTAGGTCTTTATTCGCAGACCTTATGCTTGAAGAACATCTCATAAGAAACCACCTTTGCAACAATGGTGGAGTACACAACTTCTCTAAGCATGTCCACCATTCGTAAACTTCTTGCTCTTCTAATCAATCTTGATAAAGACCTCAGAATGATATTATAAACTATCGAGTTAGCTTAACTACTACATCCTCATTCAGATCATCAAAGTTATCTTCAAAACATTCCAGGTAGAGCCCTCAGTTAAAGCATCGAAATCTCAGAAGTAATACTTTGCAGTTTGATACATCTTCACCATGAATGTTTGAGTATCAAATAAATGCGACCAACGTTATTGCCAGTAACTTCTAAAACTAATTGATCATCTCTTCCAATCGATTTTCTCAAACTCCTGGAAGCTTATTACCTGACTACCTCCCGGAGAATAACGAGCAACATCTTTTATGATCCCTGAAGACTGAAGATCATTGACTCAACCCCTGGAGAATATGCAACGCCTGCCCGAAATATCTCAAACCACCGAAAACCGGCCAATAACCGCTCGCCCAAACCTTAGACATGAAGAAATGCACCTCCCCGAGCCTCACAAAGCTTGACACGTGGAGCTGGGGGAGTAAATGTATTCCCCTGGGGTCGCTAAATATTAATATGGGCTCGGTCCAATATGAGAAGACGGAAAGACGCATAGACGACTAACATGTAACGTACAAAAGCTTGAATTTCGAAATGGGTGTTAGTGGAGCACAAAATTCGGGAGGTGGAAGCCTGGTCTGGTGAAGCTGAGTCAAGTCAACATAACTGTCCGAAATTCCAGGCGAAGAGCTAGGGCTGACGACCTGGCCGTGCTGATGACTTAGCTTGGGAGAAGATGAAGAGGCGCATAAACGGCTAATTGGCAACATGTAGGAGTTGGGGGTTCAAGGTGGAAGTTAGTGGAGCATGGAATTCGGAAGGTGGAAGCCTAGACTGTTAGAAGTGCGCCCAGTCAGTGCAACTGCCCGAGATCTTAGGCGAAGATCTCGGGCTGACGACCTAACGGCTCCTTTAAGGAAGACACTTGGCATAACCGCGAGAGAAATATGTGGAGTCGAGGAAACTATATAAGATAGGCAGAACTGGGTTAAAGGGGATGGAATATCTGAGAGCATTATCTTGTATTGACAGAATTACCTTTTACTTTCTTGTATTGAGAGGTTCACTATTGTATTCAGCTGTTCATCTTGTATTCAGTTATCCAATTCAATAAAGCTCGCCAGGTTCTATCAATTATCATTTGTTTATGCCTTACTGTTCCAATTCTAATTTCATAATATCTTAATTATTCTTCATTGTTTATCATATCTTATCTTATCTCCGATTTATCCTTTATTATTTACTTTATCGAATCTAGCTTACATGCTAGATAATACCAGTCAGGTTCATACCTCGAAATTGATAATCCTTGCTTTATTCATATTTCATGCTAGATAATCATTATTATATTCATAGTATATTTATTTTATTGAAGTTATTTAGATTCAATCTAGGTAACACAATACACCCTTCCAAGTTCTAATGAGTAATAGATTTTATTTTATTTTCTATGTTGTTGGTCAATGTGATAATGTAATAGAAGTTAGATATGTGAATACATGTTAATCATTTAATATATGGTGTAATGCTAAATTGGATTATTCCTTGCTTTGTTTTGGCATGTGTAATGTGATAAAGAGATAATGAGGGTAACAAAATTGATTGAGTTGGAATTATCATTTTGTATGATTGAATTTTATCATAATGTTCTGTTGACAATTAGTATGTTATTGTCTGGATGTATGGATTAATTAAAGTGGATGATGTAATACTTGTATCTTGTTTGCTAAAGGTTTCCAATTAAGTAATTAATGAATCATGTTTTATTTGAATGAATGGCTCAAAAGTGAAACTTTGAGAAATCTGGAGTAATATACCTAAGAAAGGTTTGGGTAGTACTTCTAGGAACGAGAGTGACGTTAATTAGTATACATGACAACTGATTAATTTGTAATTATTTGTATATGTCGTATTATTGCTTGTATAAGTTGTTTATTGACGCTTGAGCACGTAGGAACTTACGTTTATTTGTGGTTTAAATGCAATGAGGTAACTACTTAAACTTGTTTGCGTGTGTGTGTATGTTGGTAAGCATATAGGTTAGTTTATGAATTTGTGATCTTTATTATATGCTTTGTGAGAATTTATGATTTGTTTGGTGCACACCGGTTAATATAATTAATGCCATCTCGAGATGAGGTTCCCTGTAAAACCCCAGGGACTAAAATGAATAAGACAAATTGTTTGTTACATGTTCAATAGAGTTGTTAGTCCCTATTGAACCAGTTCAAGCGAGGGTACATCGACCATCGAGTCGAGAGTCCCTATTGAACTGAGATATTCTGGTGTGTTGTGTTTGATTTGATGATTATTATTATTATATTTTATTATTGATGTGTTGTCTTTGATTGTGACTATTAATAATGTTTGAGTTTATGAGAAGTGTTTCTTTCTGTTATCTGATTGTTTGCAAATGTGAATCTGTGCTGCTGTAATATGTCGTGGTAAATAAATATTTGGAATAGAAACTAATAACATGTTCATGCAACACAATATGTAGCACACACCATTTAACACATTATTGACACACACCACCTTGCGGGCATGCACATGCACGTAGTGCAAAAATGTACGTAAGCGAGTGGTAGTAGTTGCGATTTCTGGGTCTACCCCAATCGTTGTCATTATAGGTATTAGATCGGGGCAGGAGTCATGGGGAAAGGATCCGGAGACTGGGGGAACTAAACATTAGCTACATTGGTGCGTCCGCATATATTCATTTTATTTGTGTAATGGTTTATTGATCCTTTGCATATATCTTCATTGGATTACTGTAAAAAAATGTTGCCTGGATAACTGTAATTATTGCTTAAAACATGTTTATGTGCTTATTTGTAAATGATAATTGTGAAAGAATTTAATCAGGTATTATTAGATTTGTTTAAATATCTATGTTAGTCAATTTTTATCTAACATGGATATATCAGATTTGACATCTTTACCATATTTATTTAAATATCCATGTTAGTCAACTTTTATCTAACATGGATATATCAGATTTCATATTTTTAAATAAACGATTCTCAATTGTGAATTTTATATTTGATTCTAAAATTTTATTTACTTAAATTTATTATATTTAAATTACATTGAATCTTTTTCTAACCATGATAGGTAATTTGTTTAATTGAAAATTATTTTTATATCATGGTTAGTCTATTAACTTATAATTTATAGAAAATAAGAAAATGTTTTTCTAACTATGTTAGTGATTATATTAATTTCCATTCTTTTTCTAACATAGTTAGACTTCAAACTATTTTGAATTAAAGAATTGTATTTTGATTTATAAATGAAATAGTAAGTAGTCTGATTTGTAAATTGAAAAAAAAATACTAGAGTAAAATTGGTTTTAGAACTGTGGTTGTTACATCTCACATCATTTATAATTTGTGTGGCAATATATGAAAGTGAGGATGCACAAGAGGGGGGGTGAATGTGCTACCAAATAAAACTTAGGAAATAAAAACACACAAGACCTTTATACTGGTTCGGTCCAACTCTTGACCTACGTCCAGTTCTCAATCACCCAGATTGAGTTCCACTAAACCACAGGTTTTACAACGGGTTCACCTGCAACCTTTTACAACCACAAGTTTTACGGGCTCACTTGCAACCTTACAAACAGACTCGCTCCCCCTTACTACTTGTAAGGGTTCAACCTTTTAAACAAAGGATTTTCTACTTAGTTCTCTCAAAGAACAAATAATGTTACTCACTTAAGTACAATGAATGCTCTCAATAACTAAAGGGACTTGATTACAAAGAGTACAAGATGGATAATAAATAAACTCTCAATGCAATAAGTGCTCTCTTGCTTTCTGGGTAGTATGAGCTTGAATGCTTGAATGATTTTGCAGATTATGTTCGAGTGCTTCATAAATGATGAAGTAATTCCTTATAAATCATCTTCTCATACTCCAATGTTTGGTAGGTAGGAAAGCCATTTGAATATGTCTGTTTTTCCCTTGTTACCGTTGGATTAATTAATGCTCCATAAGTGCTCAGCAGGGTTGACTTGCTTTATCTCTGAAAAGCAACTCTGACAACTCTGCTCTGCCAAAAAACAATTCTGACTTCTGGACTGTTGTACGTTCTGACATTCTGATTGCTACCGGAAGCAAGTCCACATCCGGAAGCAGCAACACTCAGTTCTGCACTTAAACGTTAGTCCAATAGTAATAACACATAGTCACATGCAGTGGGAGTTCAATTGTCTATGGGAAGCTCTTTTACTACCGGAAGCAATTTTGCTACCGGATGCACTCCTACTATAACTATGTTATGACTTAGTGTTATATCCACTGACGCTCAGGGATGACTAGTTCAATCGTAAGCGCTAGTCACTTAATTCTACTCTAAGACTTCCGGAAGCAATTCTGCATCCGGTTGTGTCCTAACTTAGTCTTAAAGATTTGTTACTCTAACATTCTAGACTGAGTTTTGACTTAGTGACTTACTTGCTTCCGCTGTGGGATGAGTCTTTCATCTGTGAGCGCTAGTCTTAATCCATCCGGAAGTAAATCCACATCCGGTTGTACTCTTACTTGGGGTTCTATATTAACCTAATTCTTTCTAAGTGTTTAACTAGTTCTTTCATATTTTAGTCTTCATCAAAACTTAAGATTCTAACATTCTCCCCCTTTTTGATGATGACAAACTAAGTGATTTAACCGTTTCCTATTCGCCTTGGGGTTAAATGCAAGTTATTTATAAAACCAAGGATTGCAACACAGTGGCGCAACCTCGGGTCGTCTCTCTTGAGGAGTCTTGTAACTACCCTAAGATGAACTAAGTGCAAATCAAAAGTGACAAAAGGGAAGGGGTTTGTTTGTATGGTTTTTGAAATTAACTAATTAAACTAGTAAGAAAATGTAAGTGCTTGTTTTTGGTGTTTTTCAAATAAAGGTATGAAGGTTTAAAATAAATGTAATGCAAAGGGGCTTCGGTAGTGATTCAATGGTTCAATTGCTTCTTTAAAATCGATCATGGGAGTTATATCATTCATCAAGTCTATTAAAAAAATCCCAAAGCAACCACTAAGGGTCCTCCAACACCCCAAAGCAACCACTAAGGGTCCTCCAACACTAATTAATAGCTAATCAAGCAACCACTTAAAACTAGCCATTACTTAGGGTTAGAGTTAGGTTCCACTTGATGTGTATTGGAAACAAGTTTGTAAATCAAAATCCTCTTCAAGGAAGTGCAACCACAACAACCTAATTGAAACACTAGCTATTCAAGCCAAGCAACCACTTAAAGCATGTAAAGCGTCATGAATCAATTCACATAGAAAATAGGAAATCCATAACATTTGACATACAAACATAATATCCAATACACATGATATCAATCCATAGAAATAGAAAGATAAAACCATGTCTTTACCCAAAATACACAAGGAATTGCAACCATATATCCCAAATATACAATGAAAGAGCATGGAATAAGAGAAACTCCCCTATGAAGACTATTGAAGCAATTGACCATCTTCACACCACTAAAGCACCAAGAACTTAGCCTCTCATGGAAGGAGGAGAGGAATTTCGCCCAAAATCTACCCAAGAAGTGGCTGTGATGAGGAGGGATGAAATGGAGAAGGAGGGTGGTGAAAATGGAAGAGGAGATAGAGATGAAGAACAAAATATGGAAGATTTGAGGTGAAATGTCATGGAAATGGAAGTGGGATGAGTGGGTTTGAGAGATTTTGAGTGAACCCTAGCATAGCCACCTTATTTTCATGAAAATGGGGCTTGGAGAGAGGTTTTGGGGGTGTTACGAAGCTTATATAGGGTGTAGAAACCCTAATTTCGGGAAAGCTAAATTTTGCTGCAGAATTGGTGCCCAAATGGCGCCCACGGGCACTGCTTGGGCACCGATGGCGCCCAAATGGCGCCCACGGGCACCGCTTGGGCACCGATGGCGCCCGGATGGCGCCCAAGGGCGTGCCTAGGGCGCCGCCTCCCTGATATGGCGCCCAGATGGCGCCCGGGGGTGCCAAACTGATCATTTCCCCTTTTTTTGCCCTTTTTTGCTTTCCTTGCTTCCACATTCTTGTGCTTTTCTTCCATGATCTCTTTGAGTGTTTTCTTTCATTAACCTACAAGAGATTAATACTTGAAGTAGCATCACAAAGTTCTTGAAAGCATGTAAAACATTATAGCATGCTAAAAAGCCTAAATTGCCCTTAATTAGAACAAATTCCAACAACTAGTACAATAGTTAGAATCTATGCAAATTAGGTGCAATTATCATCAAAACATGCATTAATTCAATGGATTTGGCCATGAAAATATATGCAAAAGTATGGTGCAATCATTTCCCCCACACTTAGACCTTTGTACTCCTGGACAAAGGGTACAATGCAGAGAATACAAGGTTTTAACAAATCAATAGTCATCAAGTTAGCATGAATCAATAGGCAAGAATATGCAAAGTGAGAATTGGCAATGCAATTGGACATAACTTATGGCGATGACAACTCTCAAGATTATAGTGTTTCACACTCCTCACCCAATGTGGAATTTGTCACTCTACTTGCTCAATAAACAATTTGACCATAGGCTTGTGACTACTCTAATATCTCTACTATGCATGCACTCATGACTGAATCAAGAGGACTTTATGGGGTTGAAATGATGGAGAAGGCTAATAATGAATGATGAATAATGGAATAAAGTCAATGACCAATCATGCAAACAATTATCCACCACATATAAATGCAATACAACAAATGGTAACTCAAGTCATAACAATTCCATACTAGCATGCTACATGTCACTTTTTTTCTCAATTTTTTTTCAAGCACTTTGTGCTTCTTCTCTTTTCTTTTCACATTATGCCTTTGGCATACATTAGCACTTTGTGCTTTCTCTCTCTCTTTTTTTGTGCCTTGGCCTTCGGCCACATTTTATTCTCTCTCTTTAGGCCCTCGGCCTCTTTTCTTTTTTACTATGTAGCATGCTTTTTCAAATCATACAACAATACAAGAACAATGGAAATGCAAGTATATGCTATGGATGCATGTTTCCAAATTGGTCAAGGTGGAAGAAAAGAAAGTGATGGCCCAAAGGGGTGAAACAAAGGATATATTTGTTTGGTTAAGTGTTTGGGTCATAGGGTTTAGAAATGAATGCCCCAATCATATCCAAACATGAATGCATAAGCTTTGACTAAGAGTAGAAACAAGTTCTAGAAATTGAATAATTGAGCAAGTCACTCTTGAAATGAATTAAAGGCTCAAAAATCCTCACAAGAAGGGCTACTCTCATGCTAAAGATAAGTCTAATTGCAAGGCCAATTGACAAAATGCATATGTTTGGTATTGATTCAATACTAACTTGTTGAAAATTTGGTAGTTTCTAATCTTGCCCCATAGGTTTTCAAAAGTTATTCCACATTAGGTTTGAAGGAAAAAAAAAGTGAAAATAGGTAAAAAGTGCAACTTTGTTCCATATTACAATGAATGTGAACATTCAACACAACATGAAACTTGGAAGCTTGGAAGTAATTTTTTTTTTGAAAAAATTGACACTAATGTGGAAATGACACAAATCCAATGAATCAAGCATGGCTACTACAAGTCCCTCCCCCACACTTAAATCATACATTGTCCTCAATGCAATGTGGCGCAACAAGAGAATGACATCATAAGGGGTTCTTATTGACTCAACTAACACTAAACTACCTTTTCTACTAGATGTGTCCCTCCCCCACACTTATCCTAACATGCATCACAAAATATCACCAGCCAGCCTGAACATGTATAACAAAAGGACAAGAGAGGAAAGGGACAACCTGGCCTCATGGAGGCTTGTAGCTTGAGAGAAGGATTAAGAAGAGAATTAATTTTGTCCTCCTCGGTGGTGGTCTAGGCTCCATCAGTAGGTGATCCAAAAGTGAGAGTGGTAAATGGTATATATGGATCCTCCCAAATGATAGGCTTGAAAAGGGTTAGCCAACACAAAAGCAACACTACCAACTCCAAGTACACCACATGAGTCAAAGTACTTAAATCCATGGAAAGAATTAGCACAAGTAAAGTGACAAAGTGGTGTATGCAATGTGAGAAGTTTAGGCTTAGGCACATAAGAAAGTAGATGCTTCTCACAACCAATAAAGTCAACCACATTCAAACATCTATCAAAGCATGGTATTACAAAATCAATGTGGTTTGTAACAATGGCAGTATCACAGACAAGTACTACCCTTTTATCAACAACATGATTCAAATCTGTTAGAATCTTAAGTTTTGATGAAGACTAAAATATGAAAGAATGAATCAAGTACTTAGAAAGCAATAGGTTAACAAAGAATCTCAAGTAAGAGTGCAACCGAATGTGGATTCACTTCCGGATAGACTAGGACTAGCTCTCGCGGATGAATGACTCATCCCCCAGCGGCAGCAAGTAATTCACTTAGAAAATAACTTAGTCCAGAAGCACTAGATATACAAAACCTTAAGACTAAGCCAGAATTCAACCAAAAGTGAATTTGCTTCCTGTTACATTTAGACTAGCGCTGGCTGTTGGAATAGATGACACTAAGCGTCAGTGAACATGAGCCACGTCTAGTGGAATTGCTTCCGATAGCTTAGTGACTAGCACTGGCTGTTGGAATAGGTAACACTGAGCGTCAGTGAACATGAGCCATGTCTAGTAGAATTGCTTCTGATTGCTTAGTGACTAGCGCTGACTGTTGGAATGAAGGACACTGAGCAAGAGTGAGTAAAAGTGAATATAACCCTTCATCCAGTAGTAGTGCTTCCGGATGTAGAAGTGCTTCCGGATCCAAGGAAGTCATCTTAGACTAAGTAAACACCCACTGCATGTGACTATGTGCTTATATTGCTAAACTAACGTTCAAGTGCAGCACACTAAGTAGAGTTGCTTCCGGATGTGAGTGTGCTTCCGCAAGCAATCAGAATGTCAGAACGTTCAGAAGTGCAGTGTCAGAATGCTTTTGTCAGAACAGAGTTGTCAGGACTACTTTTCAGAGATAAAGCAAGTCAACCCTGCTATGCATTGATGAAGCATTTATTGGGCAAACGGTAACATGGGAAAAACGGCCATATTCAAACGGCTAACCCACCTACCAAGAGTGAGAATGTTTGAAGACTATATAAAGGAGCTCAACTTCATTTATGAAGACATCTATTATTCTTGACATTCTTGAAAGAAGTTAGAGAGAGAAACCGAGAAAATCTTCAAGCATTCAAGGCTGCCCAGAAATGAGAAAGAACATTTAACTCATTGAGTGATTTTTTCATCTACATATCTTGTACTCTTTGTAGTTAAGTCTCTTCTTGTTATAAGAGCTTTAATTGTACTTAAGTGTGTAACACTATATGTTCTTAAAGAGAACTTAGTTAGAAAAATCCTTTATGTGTAAAGGTTGAACCCTTGCTGGTTGTAAGGGGGAGCTAGTTAGAAAGGTTGCAAGTGAGCCTTGTGTAAAACTTGTGGTTGTAAGGTTGCAAGAGATCCCGTTCAAAACTTGCGGTTGTAAAGGTTCCAGGTGAACCCGTTCTAAAACCTGAGGATAGTGGAACTCGGCCTGGGTGGTTGAGAACTGGACGTAGGTCAGGAAGACCGAACCAGTATAAACTCTTGTGTTGTTTTATTTGAGCATTTATTTTGAAGCACAATTCACCCCCCTTCTTGTGCATCCATTACTTTCATTTGGTATCAGAGCGGGTCTTTCTCACTCGATTCCAACGAATCCAGAAAGCAAAGATCCAGTAATGGATACAGATTACTCCCTGCCAGATGTCTCTATTCAACCCAACAAGCCCCCAGGCTTTGATGGGTATAACTATCCATTCTGGAAATTCCGAATGGAGACATACATAAAGTCTAGTGACATCCGACTCTGGGATGCGATTGAGCATGGGGATCACACCCCTCTTGGTGATGATGGCTTTGCCAAGCAGCGATCTAGATACACCAACGATGACTATGCTCTAGTCCAACTAAACTACAGAGTCATACATTACATTCAATGCGCCCTTAGTCATAAGGAGTTTCACAGGATAAGCCACCACAAAACTGCAAAGGATATGTGGGAGGCTCTTGAGGCTGCTCACTCTGGAACCAGGGGAGTGAAAGCAAGAAGAGTTGAGATGTTGGTGGAAGAATTTCACAAGTTCGCCATGCTTAGTCCGACTGAGCCAATCAGAGAGCTGGAGCTGAGTTCACTCACCTTATCAACAACTTGGCCTCCCTGGGTAAGGACATTCCAGAAAGAGAGCAAGTCAGCAAGATCCTAAAAATCTTGAAAGGTGACTGGATCACCAAAGTAACCATCTTGCAGGAAGTCCAAGGAGAGTCAACCAGCTCCATCACTGCACTCTTTGGTTCTTTGGCTGAATATAAACCAACATTGCTGGCTCAGAGAGCTCCTCAAGCCTCACCCAAAGCCAAGAATCTTGCCCTTGTTGCTCCCAACAAGGAGATTGATGATGATGATGATGATGAGGATGATGAGGAGGAACTGGACGAAGAGCAGATGGCCATGATGGTGAGAAAATTCAGAAAGTTCTTCAAGAAGAAAGGAGGCTTTCAGAAAGGTGACTCCAGTCAGAGGAAGGCATACAAGAAGGAAAAGGCCCCGGTGTGCTTTGAATGTAAAAAGTCTGGCCACTTCAAGGCTGAGTGTCCGAGCTTGCAAAGATCAAAGGGGAAAGACAAGAGAAAAGCCTTTGTATCCTCTATCTGGGTGAATAGCTCAAATGACGAAGCAAGTGATGAGGAAGAAGCTGCCAGCCAACCTCTGCCTGGCAGCCAGAGAAGTTGATGAGGAAGCACCTTCAGATGTTGATCTCACCCACGAGGACAATGAGGTAACTTTCTCTGAACTACAAGAGGCTTACTATGAGGTTCATGAAGAATTTTCTCGATTATGTAAAGCCTATAAAGTGTTGAAAACTAAAAAGGAATCAGTTGAGTCCAAGGTGGACTCACTGAGTGAAGAGCTAGCGGAAGCCAGAAAGCTTCCGGTAGTGAATGGCAAGGGTTCTCTCCCCAAGCAGAACTCAGTGCCCCAACACTTGAGAGCTGCCCTAATTGCAGCAAAATCTCAGCTGAAAAAGATAAACTACAAAATGCCTACAAAAATTCACAAATGGATCTGAAATGCTAAATATCATTTTAATGAATCAAAGGGCATATAGGGACAAGACTGACTTAGGATACACACCTAGAGGGAAAAAGTGGGTGGAACCAAAGGTGAAGCCCTACCTAAAATTTTTCCATAAAGCCTCTGATCATAGCTCCACACCTTTCAGCTTTTGTAATTATTGTAACAGGAAAGGACACTCCACGCCCACCTGTAATGCCAAGAAGCATGGAGCAAATAGCTCTTATAAATGGGTCCCAAAAGGAACCAAGGCTACAAAGGATCCTCCTCCAGGAAAAGAAACTAAGGGAGGACAGGGATCCCAAGCCTGGAAACAATCCACATGGAAAACCCAAGAGCCTAGAGCCAGCACTAGGCCAGAGGCACAGAATGATTATAAGCCCAAGGTCAAAGCTAACACTAGACCAAGGGCACTGAAAACTAATGACAGAGGACCCAAGAAAGGTTGGGTACCTAAGCTTACTTGATTCTTCCAGGTGTGTCTCAAGGCATCCAAGAATAAGAAATGGTACATCGACAGCGGATGCTCGAGACATATGACTGGAGACAGAGACAAATTCAAATCTCTGGTGATCAAAGACGGAGCCATAGTTACCTTTGGAGGAAATCAAAGTGGAAAGATCACTGGAGTTGGAGAAGTTGGACCAGTGAAAGACGTCTATCTGGTAGACGGTCTCTGTCACAACCTGCTGAGCGTGAGCCAGAGCACTGACAAAGGAAATTGGGTAATCTTTGATTCACATGAGTGCATAATAGTTGATAAGCAGGATCTGAATTCAGATAAGGCCAACTTAAAATGCAAACTTAAGGCAAATAGAAATGGAAACCTATATACTCTGGACTTATGTCAACAACTGGAAGAAAAATGTTTAATATCTAGTGATGAGAACAGTTGGCTTTGGCATAAGAGGTTAGCTCATGTTAATTTTACTCAACTTGATATGCTAATTAAAAAGGAGCTAGCTATAGGTATTCCATCCTTTAAGGTAAAGCATGATTTTATTTGTGAATCCTGCCAACGAGGGAAGCAAACAAAGTCCTCGTTTAAAACCAAGAAGAGAGTTTCCACCAGCAGGCCCTTGGAACTAATCCATATGAATTTGGTTGGGCCAGCGAGAGTAAAGAGCTTGGGTGGAAACCTGTATGCTCTAGTGGTGGTGGATGACTATTCAAGGTTCACTTGGACTATGTTTCTTGCCTCTAAGCAAGATGCTTTTGATGCTTTTGTTGTCCTGGCTAAGAAAGTACAGAATGAGAGAGAGCTCAAAATCACAGCCATAAGGACAGACCATAGAGGAGAATTTGAGAACCATAGCTTCTCTGAGCTATGTGAGCAGAATGGTATTGAACACAACTTCTCAGCTCCTAGGATTCCACAACAAAATGGCGTGGTCGAGAGAAAGAACAGGGTTCTGACTGAGATGGCTAGGAGCATGCTCAACGAGAAAGAAGGTTCTCAAGTGTTCTGGGAGGACGCTATGAGCACTGCTTGCTACATCTCTAACAGAGCCTATGTTCGCAAGGGCTTGGACAAGACTCCATATGAGCTGTACAAAGGGAGGAAGCCCAACATCAGCCACCTCAGAATCTTTGGATCAAAATACTATGTGCATAGCAATGGAAAGGTAAATCTGGGTAAGTTTGATCCAAAAGCTGATGTAGGTATATTCATAGGATATTCCCTTAGGAGTAAAGCATATAGAATATACAACATGAGAACTAGAATTGTAGAAGAATCAATGCATGTTGTATTTGATGAAACTCCTACATGGGGACAATCCACAGAAGATGATGAAATACTTAATCTTCCAAAACCACCATCATCTTCTTCACCACCAAAAGAAACACCAGCAGGCAATCTCAAAGAAGAAGATGAACCCAGTGGTGAACCTAGAATGCAGACCGTGCCTGATGAGGCACAGTTGCCAACAGCTAGGAGACATCACAGGGATCATCCTCTTGATCAAGTGCTTGGTGATGTTTCTTCTGGTGTCAAAACCACAAGGCAACTTCAAAATGAAGTTGAGTTTGGAGCATTCCTATCTCAAATCGAACCAACTTCAGTTGAACAAGCTCTTGAGGACTGCGACTGGATTATTGCCATGCAGGAAGAGCTAAATCAATTTTAGAGAAGCCAAGTCTGGGAACTAGTTCCAAGGCCGTCTCATCAATCCATAGTGGGGACCAAGTGGGTCTTCAAAAACAAGCTGGATGAGACAGGTCAAATTACAAGGAACAAAGTCAGGTTAGTAGCCAAAGGATATATCCAAGAAGAAGGCATTGACTATGAAGAAACTTTTGCTCCAGTTGCTAGACTTGAAGCAATAAGGATTCTTCTAGCCTTTGCATCCATGAAAGGCTTCAGATTATATCAAATGGATGTAAAGAGTGCTTTTCTTAATGGTTACATCAAAGAAGAGGTATATGTAGAACAACCTCCTGGCTTTGAGGATCACAAGCATCCCAAACATGTGTATAGACTAAAGAAAGCTTTATATGGCCTGAAACAAGCTCCTCGAGCTTGGTATGAGAGACTCAGCAGCTTTTTGCTGGGCAAGGGTTTCTCAAGGGGCAAACTAGACAATACACTGTTTATCCTTCACAAAGATAGAAATATGTTAATTGTCCAAATTTATGTTGATGATATTATTTTTGGGGCAACTAATGAAAAGCTTTGTGAAGAATTCTCTAAGACTATGCAGGGTGAGTTTGAAATGTCAATGATGGGAGAACTAACGTTCTTCCTAGGCCTGCAAATTAAACAAAAGAAGAATGGAATCTTCATCTCCCAAGCTAAGTACTGCAGAGATCTACTCAAGAAGTTTGGGATGGATGAATGCAAGGAGTATGACACTCCCATGAGTACCACTGCCGCACTCGATTATGACGTAAAGGGTAAATCTGTCAGCCTGCCCATGTACAGGGGAATGATAGGTTCCCTCCTATACTTAACAGCAAGCAGACCTGACATTCAATTTAGTGTAGGCATGTGTGCTAGGTTTCAAGCCAACCCCAAGGAGTCACACTTAACATGTGTTAAACGTATTCTGAGATACCTTGAGGGAACACAAGAGCTTGGTCTTTGGTATCCCAGAGGTAACCAAGAGTTCTTGTGGGCTTACTCTGACTCTGACCATGCAGGTTATAAAACTGATAGAAAGAGCACCAGCGGACAATGCGCCTTCCTTGGTGGTTGTCTGGTGTCTTGGGCTAGCAAGAAGCAAACATGCGTTTCATTGTCATCCACTGAGGCAGAATACATTGCTGCCGCAAGCTGTTGTGCCCAAGTGTTGTGGCTGAAGAACCAACTGAGAGATCTTGGCTTGGAGTTCCCTGAGGCACCCATCCTCTGTGACAACACAATTACAATCAGCCTCGCCAAGAATCCGGTTCAGCACACAAGGACAAAGCACATTGATGTCAGACATCACTTCATCAGAGACCATGTTCAAAAGAAGGATGTCAAAGTGCAATTTGTCCCCACTCACCAACAGCTTGCTGATATCTTCACCAAGCCTCTGGGGATTGATCAATTTACATTCATAAGAGGTGATTTGGGAATGGTAAACCCAAATGAAGTTTAATTATTTACAATAATCATGTGTTTAATTGATTAAACCTGTAACAATACTAACTTAGGCATCGGAGTGCCAATCCTTGTTTTTGCAGGTACCCAATGTTAAATCTTAAGCAAGTGCAACCGGAAGCAAAACCACTTCCGGATGATCACCCGCTGACACTGAATGTTGAACTAAAAGAGCGCCAGTGGCTGAACCAAAGGACACGTCACTTCAGAAAACGTTTCATCTCCCTCCATGAGAAGATGTGCCTTCACTGACAAGGTGAAGCGATACATGTCATAAGGTGCGCCGTTTCAATTAAAACGTTTACGTTACCCAATGTGTAAACATATGCATATTCATTTGAAGAGTCATGCCCATTTTACCCTCTGTAACTTTGCCTATAAATAGGAAGTCACTTTTACTTTCACTTTTTACTTGCACAAATTTTCACCCAAACTCTCTGAATATTCTCTTCATCTTCTTTATCTTTTTCCTTCGCCCTTCACCACAAACAAACCTTAAACCCTCACAACAATGGCCGGCTCACACGAAACAAATCCTAACACAAAGAAAGCCACTTCATCTAAGAAGTCGAAGTCCAAAGGGGGCAAATCTGGGCACTCGCATTCTGGGAAATCTGGGCAATCCCAAGAACACCTTGAAGAACGCCATGAACGCCAAGGACATTCTGGGCAAGTGGAAGAACAGCCTGGGCAGACTGGGCATGAACAAGCACAAGCCAAGAGGAAAGGGAAGAAGAAGAAGGTTCAATTCATCGAGGAACCTTCTTCCAAAAGACAGAGGGTAGAGGAGGATGACCCTCTTGTTTATAGAGATGGGGATTTGGAGGACGTTTCCTCCAAGTTTGAAACAATCAAGCCCTACTTCAACAACGGCCTGTTCATCGATCTGGCCAAGATAGATGAACTAGGGTTTCCTCATATGCGCCTTATCTGGAGAAGTACATGCCCTGGCTGGGGATCAAGCAGGACTACAACATCAACGTCCTGCGAGTATTCTGTGAGTCCCTCTCTGGGAAAGTCAAGTACAAGAAGGTGGATGGGAAGGAGCAGATCCGCAGACTCACCTTCACTGCTACTGTCAGGGGGAGAACCTTCAGTTTCACCTGGAGGGACTTAAATGACTTGATGGGGATCACAGATGAGGGCATGAATGAGTGGCTATACCCTGAGTCACTCAAGTACAGCAAGGAGAAACTCGAGAAGATCTACGACACCCAAGAGAAGAAGGTGTCCAAGATGTCTGACTCCAACAGACTCTTGTACTATATCTACTCCCGCATGATGACACACAAGGGGGGTAACTTCAACGAGTTCACTTTGCTGGACAATCCATGGTTCCCCAGACTTCTCTCCCAGCAGCCAATCAACCCCGGGCAATTGATAAGCCTTGAACTTCACAGATGGATAGTCAACCACAAGGCTGGGTATCTTCCCTATCCCACCATCCTTGCCATCCTCCTTGAGAAGAATCTGATCAAGGCTACATCTGACGTGGAGGAGGAAAATGTTAAGTGTGCTCTTGTGGGGGCAACTAACATCAGCAAGATGGGCATCAGATACCTGAAGCCTGCTAAGCCCACTCGCTCAGGATCACATGCAGGCAGTGCCTCTCAGACCTCAGTCCCCTCTGTATCTGGTGCAGGGGATCAAGAAGTTGACTCCCATCCCGGGCCAAGCCGTGCTGCGAGGGTACCAGCCAATGTAAAGGCCTTTGCCCAGGAGATGAAGGCAGAGATTCTCCTTCAACTTTCTGAATCCTTAGTGGCCCCTCTCCGGAATGACTGTGACGCTGGGTTCCAATAGCAAGGGGAGCGCATCCAGAGGCTCGAGGATCGCGTGGGTCAGGTTGAGACTCAGCTTGCCAGGGTGAAAGCCAAGCTAGACCTTATCCTCCAACACCTCCAGATTCCTCAACCTCAACAAGGTAACTTACCACCACCCCCTCCTCCAAACCCACCTCATCCTCCTCCTCCTAACCAACCCTTACTTCCCCCTCCTCCTCCTCCCTACACTATACAACCACAGCCACCTCCACAAAATGACCAACAACCTCACACATCACCAAATAACGATCAACAACCCCAGTCTTCACCCAACCATGACCAACAACCCCAAGACTCACCCCAACAATCTCCTCACCAATCGCCTCTTAACTCCCCATCTCCACATAACTCCCCTACTCGCACACCACCCAACACCCCTACTCGCTCACCACTCAACACCTCCGTCGGACCCTCCAATCCTAACCCCACCACATCTCAAACCCCCCATAGCCTTTACCTCTCCCAATAACCCAGACCACATTTATTACCTCCACGATCAATCCCCTATTAGGTGGAAAGTCAGACAACATGATGTCTACTACTCCACCTTTCCTTTTGATGGTCTCTTTACCCACCCTTCCTTCTTTGAAAGAAACTAAGCCCTCTTTCCCAACCCTCCTAAAACCCCTGAACACCAATCTTCTCCCACATCCTCTTCAACCACCTCCTCACCTAACCCTTCCCCACCTAAAAGATTTGGCCCTGAACCTCCACCCTCCTCTTCACCCACTCCATCCTATCTGGCCCTCGCCCTTGTTGATGATGCCAAAAGGGGGAGAGATGCTGTGTTCGCCCTTCGCCAGACCATGGACACAAGGGATGTTCTCAGCCAGCCATCCCTCTGGCTTGATGAAGACATCACGGCTGCCCTCCGTCGAGCCATGGAATCCCAGAGATTGGGTGGCGCTGAGAGCCTAATCAGAGGGGAAGCTATCCGATTTATGCAACAGCAGAGGTCGGATGAGCAAAGGTCGAAATGGGACATGGTAGTCTTTAAGCAGAATGAGCAAACATCACAGCCTGAGTCACCATCATCAGAGCCTCCTTCAACTGAGCAGAGTAAAAATATTGTTGAGGAAATCATGATGAAGTGGGGGCTGAAGAAGATCAACCATCCTCCCATTGTGATCGCCAAGCCAATCCCTACATCCTCTGGGCAAACGTCTGAGACTCCTGCTTCTGAGCAAACATCTGCCCCTCCTCCTCCATCTGAGCCAGCAGTTAAATTCAGTGAGTCAAGAAAGAAGGCCGTTGCTAGAAAGCGTGCCAAGAAGGGTACTGCCTCCACTGAATATGCTGAGAGTGAGGAAGAGACTCCATCAGACCAACCTGAGCAAGAAACTACAACTGCCCAAGTTGAGCAGGAGATCCCATCAGTACAAGCAATTCCAATTCTAAAGGAAGTCAAGCTGGAGATAGAGGACATGACTCCTGAAGAATTCGAAAAGTATGGGTACACAGACAGACTCTCTTTTGGTCAGATGGCTTGCCTAGATGCTGAGAGAGCAAGTGCCAAACCTACTCAGTCAATAAGCAAGGGCAAAGGGAAGGGAAAAGGCAAGGGGAAGAGGAAGGCCCAGGAAGTTGAGGAGGATCCCAACTTCCCAGTATGGAATGTGAAGATTCGGGCTGTCCACTTCCCTAATGGCGAGGTCACTCACTTCTCAGATGCAACAGGGTTCCTAGGCTATGAGGAAGTCGAAAATATGAAGAGAGCCTTCGAGGAGTCTGTTGAGTCTGAGAGACTCAGAAGAGAAAGGGAAGAAGAAGAGCTTCAACGGATTATTGCTCAGATTGACCAGAATGTGCATGAAGCCCACTCAGCCCAGCTCCAGAAAGAAAATGAGGAGAGACAGAGAGAGAGGGAAAAGAAAAAGAGACACCAACTCTGAACCCCCATTTCAACCCTTTATACCTTAGAATTTTTCTTTGATTTTTCATGCATATCTCATATTTACTTAGTATAGAATATTTTATCTGCTTATGTATTCTAACTTGTAATCTCTGTTTATCATGAATTATCTAAGTTATTTGTGTCTTATCTAATTATTGCTTTTATTTCTTTACTAATTCTTTCATATGAACTCAATCATTAAGACTTAGTTTGTCATCATCAAAAAGGGGGAGAATGTTAGAATCTTAAGTTTTGATGAAGACTAAAATATGAAAGAATGAATCAAGTACTTAGAAAGCAATAGGTTAACAAAGAATCTCAAGTAAGAGTGCAACCGGATGTGGATTCACTTCCGGATAGACTAGGACTAGCGCTCGCGGATGAATGACTCATCCCCCAGCGGCAGCAAGTAATTCACTTAGAAAATAACTTAGTCCAGAAGCACTAGATATACAAAACCTTAAGACTAAGCCAGAATTCAACCAGAAGTGAATTTGCTTCCTGTTACATTTAGACTAGCGCTGGCTGTTGGAATAGATGACACTAAGCGTCAGTGAACATGAGCCACGTCTAGTGGAATTGCTTCTGTTGGAATAGGCTGCTCACTCTGGAACCAGAGGAGTGAAAGCAAGAAGAGTTGAGATGTTGGTGGAAGAATTTCACAAGTTCGCCATGCTTAGTCCGACTGAGCCAATCAGAGAGCTGGAGCTGAGTTCACTCACCTTATCAACAACTTGGCCTCCCTGGGTAAGGACATTCCAGAAAGAGAGCAAGTCAGCAAGATCCTAAAAATCTTGAAAGGTGACTGGATCACCAAAGTAACCATCTTGCAGGAAGTCCAAGGAGAGTCAACCAGCTCCATCACTGCACTCTTTGGTTCTTTGGCTGAATATAAACCAACATTGCTGGCTCAGAGAGCTCCTCAAGCCTCACCCAAAGCCAAGAATCTTGCCCTTGTTGCTCCCAACAAGGAGATTGATGATGATGATGATGAGGATGATGAGGAGGAACTGGACGAAGAGCAGATGACCATGATGGTGAGAAAATTCAGAAAGTTCTTCAAGAAGAAAGGAGGCTTTCAGAAAGGTGACTCCAGTCAGAGGAAGGGATACAAGAAGGAAAAGGCCCCGGTGTGCTTTGAATGTAAAAAGCCTGGCCACTTCAAGGCTGCCCAGAAAAGAGAAAGAGCATTTAACTCATTGAGTGATTTTTTCATCTACATATCTTGTACTCTTTGTAGTTAAGTCTCTTCTTGTTATAAGAGCTTTAATTGTACTTAAGTGTGTAACACTATTTGTTCTTAAAGAGAACTTGGTTAGAAAAATCCTTTATGTGTAAAGGTTGAACCCTTGCTGGTTGTAAGGAGGAGCTAGTTAGAAAGGTTGCAAGTGAGCCTTGTGTAAAACTTGTGGTTGTAAGGTTGCAAGTGATCTCGTTCAAAACTTGCGGTTGTAAAGGTTCCAGGTGAACCCGTTCTAAAACCTGGGGATAGTGGAACTCGGCCTGGGTGGTTGAGAACTGGACGTAGGTCAGGAAGACCGAACCAGTATAAACTCTTGTGTTGTTTTATTTGAGCATTTATTTTGAAGCACAATTCACCCCCCCTCTTGTGCATCCATTACTTTCAAAATCAACACAACTTATACCACAATCATGTCCAAGTATGTCAGGAGGTAAATCACATGATAATATTTGAGAATTAAAACACTCATGGGCACATGTATCAACCAAAGGACTAGTGATCAAATGGAAATCATCATTGTTGTCCTCACTCTTGTGTGGAGTGGGAAAAATTGTAGGGTGTATCTCAACATCATGTAAAACATGCATATCACTAAGTCCTATAGATTGGTCATTCTCAAACGTATCATCAACACTAGCACTTGGACTAGACTCACCTTCTTCAAAAGATTCATGCTCATTCCTAATAGCAATCATAGTATTATGCAATGCATGTTCACGAAATTGGACAAGCAAATGGCACTTACGATCAATGCAATTCATACAAATGATATGTTCATCACAAGAACATGACAATTGATCAATTTTTTCAACATCTTCAACATTGCTATCAAAAGGAAGATAAGCATGATCATCACAAGAAGAATCAATAATGCAATTGGTAGGCTCAAGTGTGGTAGTACTATTAATGGCATCATGATGAGCATGTTCAATTATAGGTATATGGGGAGATTCAACAATGATTTCCTCATCTATCCCAATATCATTCTCACTAGCCAAAACAGTTGTAAGGGGAGGATAAGCCTCTTCTAGAATAGGAGGGGTATTACTTATGTTTGAAAGTGCATCCTCTTGCACTTGAGGTAACCACTTGCTCAATCTCTTCACTCTTAGGATCATAGGGCCAAGGGGTTCCCCTAACTCTTCCAATTCTTCCTCCAATTGCTTGGAGAGTCCACATGCAGTTTTCTTCCTATATAGTTCTAGAGATCGGGTTTTATTAACTGCATACATCCTCTTAAGCTCTTTGGTATAGTCATCCATGTTGGGGTAGTCAAAGAAAGCATCAAGGGGAGTTTGTTTACGGGTGATGGGTTTGGGTGGAGGTGAAGGTTCACGTGGTGGTGGTTGATATGTAGTTTGGTAAGAATGGTGATATGGTGGTGGACATGGTAGAGATGAAGAGTATGATTCTTTGTATGGTCTATGTGGTGGAGGTGAAGGCTCATATGATGAGGTTTGATATGATGAAGGATATGGATGGTGATATGGCTCATGGTAGGTAGAGGAATATGGTGAAGAAGGATAATCAAAGTATGTATGATATTGTGGTGGGGGTAAAGGTGGATCCCTACATGGTGTGCTATTGGATTTGAAGGAGGAATTGAGAATGGCCAATATTTTGTCCCTTTCTTTGAATAATTCATCCATTATTGAAGAAGGTGTCTCTTCCATCCTAGTGGTATTTCTTAGAAAAGTGTTTGAATTCTCAAGTGAACCAAGATTGTAATTGAAGTTGTTGTAATTCCAAGACATGAGAACTCAATGACTTAGTCCCACAAAATGACAAGAAAACAATATATGTACAAATAAAAAAAACTAAAAAGAAGAAGTAAACAAAGAGGAATGCGTATATCCTAATCCTAAATGATGAAATGATGCGATTATGACTTATACCTAATCCTAGTGACTCCTACCCCTTGTCAATGTTTCAATTGACACTTAGCTACCTTAGGGAGTCAAAAATGACTCCCCGGCAACGGCGCCATTGATTTAACCGTTTCCTATTCGCCTTGGGGTTAAATGCAAGTTATTTATAAAACCAAGGATTGCAACACAGTGACGCAACCTCGGGTCGTCTCTCTTAAAGAGTCTTGTAACTACCCTAAGATGAACTAAGTGCAAATCAAAAGTGACAAAAGGGAAGGGGTTTGTTTGTTTGGTTTTTGAAATTAACTAATTAAACTAGTAAGAAAATGTAAGTGCTTGTTTTTGGTGTTTTTCAAATAAAGGTATGAAGGTTTAAAATAAATGTAATGCTAAGGGGCTTTGGTAGTGATTCAATGGTTTAATTGCTTCTTTAAAATCGATCATGGGAGTTATATCATTCATCAAGTCTATTAGAAAAATCCCAAAGCAACCACTAAGGGTCCTCCAATACTAATTAATAGCTAATCAAGCAATCACTTAAAACTAGCCATTACTTAGGGTTAGAGTTAGGTTCCACTTGATGTGTATTGGAACCAAGTTTGTAAATCAAAATCCTCTTCAAGGAAGTGCAACCACAACAACCTAATTGAAACACTAGCTATTCAAGCCAAGCAACCACTTAAAGCATGTAAAGCATCATGAATCAATTCACAAAGGAAATAGGAAATCCATAACATTTGACATACAAACATAGTATCCAATACATATGATATCAATCGATAGAATTAGAAAGATAAAACCATGTCTCTACCCAAAATACACAAGGAATTGCAACCACATATCCCAAATATACAACGAAAGAGCATGGAACAAGAGAAACTCCCCTATGAAGACTATTGAAGCAATTGACCATCTTCACACCACCAAAGCACCAAGAACTTAGCCTCTCATGGAAGGAGGAGAGGAATTTCGCCCAAAATCTACCCAAGAAGTGGCTGTGATGAGGAGGGATGAAATGGAGAAGGAGGGTGGTGAAAATGGAAGAGGAGATAGAGATGAAGAAGAAAATATGGAAGATTTGAGGTGAAATGTCATGGAAATGGAAGTGGGATGAGTGGGTTTGAGAGATTTTGAGTGAACCCTAGCATAGCCACCTTATTTTCATGCAAATGGGGCTTGGAGAGAGGTTTTGGGGGTGTTAGGAAGCTTATATAGGGTGTAGAAACCCTAATTTCGCGAAAGCTAAATTTTGCTGCAGAATTGGTGCCCAAATGGCGCCCACGGGCACCGCTTGGGCACCGATGGCGCCCAGATGGCGCCTAAGGGCTTGCCTAGGGCGCCGCCTTCCTGATATGGCCCCCAAATGGCGCCCAAATGGCGCCCGGGGGCGCCAAACTGATCATTTCCCCTTTTTTTTGCCCTTTTTTGCTTTCCTTGCTTCCACATTCTTGTGCTTTGCTTCCATGATCTCTTTGAGTGTTTTCTTTCATTAACCTACAAGAGATTAATACTTGAAGTAGCATCACAAAGTTCTTGAAAACATGTAAAACATTATAGCATGCTAAAAAGCCTAAATTGCCCTTAATTAGAACAAATTCCAACAACTAGTACAATAGTTAGAATCTATGCAAATTAGGTGCAATTATCATCAAAACATGCATTAATTCAATGGATTTGGCCATGAAAATATATGCAAAAGTATGGTGCAATCACTAAGCTAACTTATGAATTCATACTTAAAGGCAGATAATTAAATAACATACAGATATGAATACAAAAGCGAACCTCATTAATATGTAAATCAACTACATGTATAAGCAGTAAAAATAGTAAGCAGATTTACAAGTATGACAGATAACTAAGTATGAAAAATGAAAGAACAAAATGTTGTGCTATGCATGAGAGGCTGGGTTTTAAGGTTTGTGTCTTTTGTTCCTCTCTTTCTCTCTTTGGCTCTCTTCAAACTCCTCGTTTGCCTTGGCCCACATCTCATTCATTTGCTGTTGGTCAATCTGGGCAAGAATAGCTTGAAACTCCCTATCCTCATCGGCTTTTCTGAGTCTTTCCGTTTCAAGGGATTCAGCTATGGCTTTCTTCAGATCACTGAGCTCATCTAATCCAAAAGCCCTTCCATCCTCTGAATCTCCGATGGGGATGGTTGCGTGAGGGAGATGGACAGCTTTGACCTTGACATTCCAGGCAGGGTAATCAGGGTCTTGAGATAGGCTTGCCTTTGCTTTCCCTTTTCCCTTCCCTTTCCCTTTCCCCTTCTTCTCTTGAAGATCCTTAGCATGAGCCCTCTCAGCATCCAGAACGAAGAGTTGCTCATATGTGAGTCTATCTGTGTTACCATAGCGCTCAATGTAACATCCCAATTTTGTTAGCACTTATAAATAAATGGTCTTTGTGACATTTAGAATTCTTATTTGAGAATAGGGCTTTTAAGAAGTAATAAATTTGAGTTAAAACAAAAAAAATATGTAAATCTTATCATGTGGATGACTTTTATATACTAGAAGAACAAGTATAAAGAAAAGAATTAAAATATATATTAAAATATGCATTATTCTCTTTTCAAGTTTATTGGGCCTAATTGTAGAAAGCCCATTCGTAGAAACCCTAGTGTTCTCTTCATATATCTCCTCCTTATTTCTCCCTCACAATTTGCGACCGTTGCATAACTTCATTTTGTCAAGCAAGGTGCTCTTTTCTCTACTTGGTCTTCTTTGTTGTTTTTATACCATTCTTACAAAAATCATATCATGTCAATCACTCTTTTTGTTCCCTTTTCTTTTACTTAACAAAGTTATATTATTAGTATTATTGCACTCCCATTCCACTGTTTTGTTAAGGGTGCCATAGTATTATATTTCTCCAAATCTTTTCTTCACCTACTGCGTACTTGACTCACGTCAGAGAGCAAACATGGTTTGTTTTTCAATGAATGTTTATATAGCACAAAATTTTCTTCTCTTTTCTTTTAATGTATACTATTTCCCTCTCACACACCACCTCACCGATTTTGAATTATTGAGTATTTGATATTGAAAACTTCTTTAACTACTCTTTCCTTCATGCGTGTCATGAATTTAGTATTTATATGTATTATTGTACTTTACAGAAGCCCTTCCCTCAATCCCTTGATTTAATTAAAATATATGAAATTATTTGTGCTTCCATAAATAATTAATGTCTAAAATACACATACACATATTTAAAGCAAACATCATTTTGACCATACTCATGTAGTTTTTTGTGTGGCATCAGTGTGGGAGAGCATTTGTCTTATTGTTATTATATTTTCTGGGCATTATAGAGTAAATATTTATATCTCAATTAACAACTTACCAACACAACCTATTATAAAATAAAACCTTAAGAACTATAACAGTGCTTAAACCTATAATGAAGAAAATGATTTATTAGTTATAAATTGGGATTAGGAGTGGGATAAGATTGATAGGATAGCAATATCAATAACGCTAGTTAATTTTGAGTAGAGTATTAATATATATGCACTTATGACCTTGTAGATACTCAATGAGTGCTTTGAAGTGACCTTGTGAATTCACCTGTTGTGCTAAGGAGTAATAGGTAACTCCGGAAAATTCTTCCGTATACCTGTGATTTGTGTATAACTGTATTATAAATAATTACGACTTGATTGAAATATGTAAGATAAATTATATTGTTATATGATACGTTAGTCTTTTTAAGCATGCTTGTTTGCCATGAATATTATATGATATGTGTTATAGTTTGTTCCTTTTCAAGCATGCTTATGTGTATTGTTATGATTGAATATTATTTTAGTCTTTTTAAGCATGCTTGTCTTCTATATATGTGAAATGTGTTATAGTTTGTTTTTTTTCAAGCATGTTTATGTGTTAATTCCGTTTACTTGGTAGTTGGACCTTTTGGAAGCATGACTATATATGTTGTGAGAATGTTATGATATTATGGACTAGAATTGTATATGTATTTTCCCTGAGATTAATAAAATAGTCATAGCATTTGCATTCATGGTGATGGGTAGGATTAGAGAAGATTTGTATGGAGAATTGTGATATCACGTGGTAAGCCATCACTCGGTGCACAGTGAGTGGTACTTTGTCAGGGCCCTCTCTTCTATGATTTCCTTTGCCAGGGATTTCAAGAAGTTATGGGACATGTGACACCTCCTTACATTCGTTCTTTAAGGAGTGGAGCCATAGTCTATGCTTGAGCTCTGTACCTTTGGCAGGGTACATCTCAAGTAATGGTGAGCTTGAAACAATCCAGTCAATTGGATGTGTTTCTGTTTGGACCATGTGTATGGGTTAGCCTATGGCTCCTGTCAGCGGAATAAGGGTGGAGGCGGTACAAGGGAGGCATGCATGATACATTCTTTAACTTCATGAGTTAATTATTATTATTTTTGTTTATGTGTTTGTGCAGTGTAATATGTGAGTAATTAGAGACTATAAATTATTTCATTGAGTATAATTATTTGTAATATATTTGTATATTAGTTGCTGGTGTATGTTAAGATTTTTCGGTAGTTACTGAGATGTCGATCTCACCCCATTATTAACATTTTTAGGTGAAGGATTTAATATAAGCAAGGAAAGACACTTGAGGAGTAAGCACATTTATTTTATATTTATTTTGTCATTGACCTCAACCTTTAATGTTTTACTTTGTTTTATTTTAAAAATATCTATTTTGGAGTGTAAATGTAATTTTTTTAGAAATTGTATAAGATTTTGTTAGGGCGTTATAATTTGGTATCAGAGCAATACGATTCTATGACCGTCTATCTTATGATTTTGAAAAGTATTTTCAAGGAAAAATGTGTTTTGAATTTTTGGAGGTCATGACAATTTAAATATAACTTGTGCTCATCCCTTATTAGTTATTCTTATTATTTGATAGAGTATATTGGTTAACATATTTGTATTTTTAGCTGATGGAATCAACTTTGTGAGTGGGGAAAGGAAGTTAAAAGGGTATAGGAAAATGATACATCAAAAATAGTGGATATTGTCTAAATTCTGGTGGAATGTGTAGTGTTTGTGGAGATAATGACTAGAATGAAAGATTTGAATGATAACAAGGGGATATAACTAAGTATGGGAATTAAAAAAAACAAGTAATATAAATTAGTGTGAAAAAAGAATTTTTGTGTGTTTGTTATTATAAACCAAAGTATTAGCGACTACTTATGTTTGAGATGTGGTGAACATTTCATAAAGAAATATGTTCTTTTATTTTATGTTTAGAGGACAGGAACAATTTGATCAGTAATATTTTGTTGTTAAGTAGAGTATTTTTAGGACTTGGGATATTATGCTAGCTAGGTTTATATTCCTTTTTTTTTGTTGTGGTTGTGACAGCAAATAATCAATATATTGATTTCATATTCTAAGGTTGATTGATGATAGGTTTATAAAAGAAAATATTTATTTCTTCTTAATATAAATTCATATATGGCTGAAACTACAAGTGATTTAATAGAGGACATGTTAAATTGTCAAAACATACGCTTGAACCTAAGAATTCTAAATAATTTTATGTAGATGGTATAAACTCTAAGCTTGAAATTGAGAGTTTTGTGTGATCGAATACATATTAATTTGTTGAAACTTAATTTTGAATTTAAACGTTATACACGATACTATTGAGTGTTATTAAGACAATAAGAAAGTTTTGTGCAGGAATGGATGTATAGACAGTTAGTTACGTTAGTGCCATTTAAAGCTACTTTGATAGATTATTTTATGGAACCATGATAGTAGTGTTGAAGCTTGGAGAATTTAGGACATTTTATGGTCATTTTCAAATTTAAACTTGCTATTATAGTTCATTAAATTTTAAACTTTAGTGATATTAAGTTAGAAAATTGAGGATGTTGCTGACAAAGGACATGAAAAAGAAAGATTATTAAGGATAGTTGTGTGAGGAATTTTTTAGGTATGATTTTTGAAATAAGACAAGAAAGTAAGCATATTTGGGATTCAAATTTGATATTTTGGAGGATTAAGTTAGATTGTTATGACTTATTTGCTTCATTAGGATGTGTATTGATATATAGTAAGTCCATCAAAGTAAGTTTGTTTGTGTGTTGGTTATAAAAGTGGATTTAGATATTGGAAATTTGAAGTGAAATACGTTTATTAGTACAGTTTGTGGCTTATTTTGTGATGTTTACATGGAGTTTGAGATCTAACCTTGGAATTACTGAATATAATCGCGTATGTGTAGAATGAATTGGAGAAATAAGTAGAATTCTAACATTGGGTTAAGATTTGATTATGAGTTCTTGTAGATAGTTTAAAATTTCGAGGTAGTAAGTCTTGAGAAGCTATGAAGATCGAGTTGAAATTGAAAGACATACTTTGGAGGTGAAATAAGTTTATTGTTGGTATTTGAAGAATTTTATTTAGGTTAAATTTACTTCATAAGTTTTTGTAAGAGTACAATGATGGGTGTAATAATTTTTTTTTTTTGGATGAGTGGAATATAGAAATGAAATTTTAAAGCATAAGTATTATGTACAATATTGACTTTACTAGAAGAATATGAAAGTGGACAGTTTAAATGGACTTGGATTGATTAAGAGGGAAGAATTATGAAGAAAAGACTGGTATTATAATTAGTTTACAAGTTTCTCTTTGAGGTGAAGATTATTATAAGATTTTTATAATCTTTGTAAAGTACATTTGTGTAGAGATACAAATAAAGCGATGAAATACCAAATCTGATTTATGATGATTTTTAAAATCTTGGTAGTGTTGATGTGATAGTCAAGTGGGATGATGTGATTATAGTATGATGGTAATATGTTTATATTGCGGAGTTGATCTATTGAGAATATTTGAGGTTTTTAAGGACTTTAAGTGATTTGATGATCTCCTTGTTAATGGTGCTTAAGAATGATTTTAGTTAACTTGATTTATTGATGTTGAATTAGGAGGAATTTTTACAGATTCAAAGTTATGAATACAAGGATTTGATATGGAATTTCTTGAATGTAAAGGAATTAGGGGTTTCTTGAATTCTGTAGGCTCATTGGTGCTAATGAATTGTTTAGGTTTAGTTGAATTGGAGCTTTTAAGTTTTCCAGTCAGTTAGACAAGATTGCCTTATATTGCCTTATTTAAAAGTTCATATTAGTCTAAATTATTAAGGGTTAAATTAGATAAAGTTACCGTATTAAGATGAGATCATTCGAACTAAAGTTATGGAGCTTGATTGATTGGAGACATGGATGTGACTTTGTGAAAGAATATATCATAATGATTGAGTTGCAGAATTATATTAGGATAATTTGTTCAGAATTGAGATTCTAATGAGGATTATTAATGAGTGGATGTATTATGTTGATTAGGAAATCAATGATTAATGATTGATTAGACTAATAGTGGGATCAAAATAGTTAGGTAAAATATTATTGTGGTGAATAAAGTTGCTTAAATTGATTTGCTATGCATATAGGAAGTTTTTGGTGATATTGAGATTGGATTCTAAGGAGGAATTGAAATAGGAAATAAAGTTTGAGATTGATAGTATTAATTTAATATAGAATTCTTGGTATTATGCTCTAAACACGAGACTAAGGATATAGAGTTTAAACTTTTGTTTGAGTATTTGTTGGAATATTTTTAAGAAAATTAAAGAAAATTGAGGTTTCTAGGAGGTATGTGTTATAGGTCTTGAATAGTTTTGAAAATTAAATATAGTATATCTTTTCTCTATTGGAATCAAGGAAAATAAGAAGTGAGATATTTTGAGTTAGTATAGATGTTAAGTGGCTAAATATTTGCAAATAGTAACTAAAAAGCAAAGAGAGTAAAAAAAAAAAATAATACTGTGATGATTGTACAATGTAATGATGAGTATCTATCTTGATTTATAGAGTTAAATTATTTTGAAGGCTATTGTGCAGTAAATTATTTCTTAGAGTTGTATGCTTTAGGGAATTTTGAGGACAAAATTCTTTTTAGGAGGGGAGAATTGTAACATCCCAATTTTGTTAGCACTTATAAATAAATGGTCTTTGTGACATTTAGAATTCTTATTTGAGAATAGGGCTTTTAAGAAGTAATAAATTTGAGTTAAAACAAAAAAAATATGTAAATCTTATCATGTGGATGACTTTTATATACTAGAAGAACAAGTATAAAGAAAAGAATTAAAATATATATAAAAATATGCATTATTCTCTTTTCAAGTTTATTGGGCCTAATTGTAGAAAGCTCATTCGTAGAAACCCCAGTGCTCTCTTCATATATCTCCTCCTTATTTCTCCCTCACAATTTGCGACCGTTGCATAACTTCATTTTGTCAAGCAAGGTGCTCTTTTCTCTACTTGGTCTTCTTTGTTGTTTTTATACCATTCTTACAAAAATCATATCATGTCAATCACTCTTTTTGTTCCCTTTTCTTTTACTTAACAAAGTTATATTATTAGTATTATTGCACTCCCATTCCACTGTTTCGTTAAGGGTGCCATAGTATTATATTTCTCCAAATCTTTTCTTCACCTACTGCGTACTTGACTCACGTCAGAGAGCAAACATGGTTTGTTTTTCAATGAATGTTTATATAGCACAAAATTTTCTTCTCTTTTCTTTTAATGTATACTATTTCCCTCTCACACACCACCTCACCGATTTTGAATTATTGAGTATTTGATATTGAAAACTTCTTTAACTACTCTTTCCTTCATGCGTGTCATGAATTTAGTATTTATATGTATTATTGTACTTTACAGAAGCCCTTCCCTCAATCCCTTGATTTAATTAAAATATATGAAATTATTTGTGCTTCCATAAATAATTAATGTCTAAAATACACATACACATATTTAAAGCAAACATCATTTTGACCATACTCATGTAGTTTTTTGTGTGGCATCAGTGTGGGAGAACATTTGTCTTATTGTTATTATATTTTCTGGGCATTATAGAGTAAATATTTATATCTCAATTAACAACTTACCAACACAACCTATTATAAAATAAAACCTTAAGAACTATAACAGTGCTTAAACCTATAATGAAGAAAATGATTTATTAGTTATAAATTGGGATTAGGAGTGGGATAAGATTGATAGGATAGCAATATCAATAACGCTAGTTAGTTTTGAGTAGAGTATTAATATATATGCACTTATGACCTTGTAGATACTCAGTGAGTGCTTTGAAGTGACCTTGTGAATTCACCTGTTGTGCTAAGGAGTAATAGGTAACTCCGGAAAATTCTTCCGTATACCTGTGATTTGTGTATAACTGTATTATAAATAATTACGACTTGATTGAAATATGTAAGATAAATTATATTGTTATATGATACGTTAGTCTTTTTAAGCATGCTTGTTTGCCATGAATATTATATGATATGTGTTATAGTTTGTTCCTTTTCAAGCATGCTTATGTGTATTGTTATGATTGAATATTATTTTAGTCTTTTTAAGCATGCTTGTCTTCTATATATGTGAAATGTGTTATAGTTTGTTTTTTTTTCAAGCATGTTTATGTGTTAATACCGTTTACTTGGTAGTTGGACCTTTTGGAAGCATGACTATATATGTTGTGAGAATGTTATGATATTATGGACTAGAATTGTATATGTATTTTCCCTGAGATTAATAAAATAGTCATAGCATTTGCATTCATGGTGATGGGTAGGATTAGAGAAGATTTGTATGGAGAATTGTGATATCACGTGGTAAGCCATCACTCGGTGCACAGTGAGTAGTACTTTGTCAGGGCCCTCTCTTCTATGATTTCCTTTGCCAGGGATTTCAAGAAGTTATGGGACATGTGACACCTCCTTACATTCGTTCTTTAAGGAGTGGAGCCATAGTCTATGCTTGAGCTCTGTACCTTTGGCAGGGTACATCTCAAGTAATGGTGAGCTTGAAACAATCCAGTCAATTGGATGTGTTTCTGTTTGGACCATGAGTATGGGTTAGCCTATGGCTCCTGTCAGCGGAATAAGGGTGGAGGCGGTACAAGGGAGGCATGCATGATACATTCTTTAACTTCATGAGTTAATTATTATTATTTTTGTTTATGTGTTTGTGCAGTGTAATATGTGAGTAATTAGAGACTATAAATTATTTCATTGAGTATAATTATTTGTAATATATTTGTATATGAGTTGCTGGTGTATGTTAAGATTTTTCGGTAGTTACTGAGATGTCGATCTCACCCCATTATTAACATTTTTAGGTGAAGGATTTAATATAAGCAAGGAAAGACACTTGAGGAGTAAGCACATTTATTTTATATTTATTTTGTCATTGACCTCAACCTTTAATGTTTTACTTTGTTTTATTTTAAAAATATCTATTTTGGAGTGTAAATGTAATTTTTTTAGAAATTGTATAAGATTTTGTTAGGGCGTTATACTCAAACTCTTCTGGTGTCATGTCTTCCACCTCTAGCTTGACCACCACTTCTGGTGGGACTTCACTATCAACAGACTGAGCTTGCTCTTGGGTGGATGACTGAGGCTCAGAGGCTTCCCCTTGCAGTGGCACCCTTTCAGTCTCAATATCCTCAGGAGCAGCAATGGACTCCTCTCCACTATCTGACGATGCTCTTGGGGAGGAAGCGACCTTCTTTTTAGCCAGAGACTTAACCCTTGCCTTACTGAAGCTGACTGGAGGAGGGACAGGAGCTGGCTCAGAGGGAGGAATTGGCTTGGCTATAACCCTCACTAGCGGCTCTGGCCTCTTAAAACCATACTTCATGCGTAGCTCTTCAAACAGGTTTACAGCAGGCACAGAGGCTGGTACAGGCTTAGTAGTAGGTGACACCTCAAAAGTAGTTGGTGGCACCTCAGATTGATCAGCCAGCACCATCTCAAGGTTGGTCTCCCTGCTGGCAGACTGTCGTTGGCCCATGAAGCGAATGGCCTCATCACGGATTAGCCTTTCTGCTTGGCCCATATGCTTCATGTCCATGGCCCTTCGGAGAGCAGCAGCAATTTCCTCATCGAGCCAAAGGGACGGCTGTCTTAGCATTTCTCTCCCCCTTTTGGCATCATCAAAGAGGGTGAGTGCCAAGGAGGAGGATGGAGAGGAGGGAATGGTGGGAGGAGGTTCAGGGCCATATCTGGGTGGTGAAGGTGGAAATGAGGAAGTGTGGGTGTCAAAGTTTAAGGGAGGGGAGTGAGTGAGGTAAGGTGAGGGGCTGGGGGAGTGTGAGTGGCTAGGGGATTGAGAGTGGCTAGGGGATGGAGAATGGTTGGGTGATGGAGAGTTGTGGGGTGATGGAGAGTTGTGAGGGGAGTCGAGGTGAGGGTCAGAGTTAGGGTTATTTTGTGGGCTAGGTGGGGGTGGGGTGGAGGAGGAGAAGGTGGAGGTGGAGGAGGAGGAGGAGGATGTTGGTGTGGTTCAAGGAAATGGTGAAGGAGAAGGTCTAGCTTGGCTTCCATCCTTGCAAGACGAGTCTCCAATCCCTGGATCCTCTCGTTCTGAGTGTTGAAAGCTACTGCACATTCCTCTCTTATGGGAGCCATCAACGGATCGGGCAGGCGAAAGAGAAGCTCATCTTTCAACTCTTCAGCAAGTGCCTTTTGAGCAGCAGACACTCTTGGAGCACGAGTGTTGCTGGGACCAGCTTGAGAGTCAACCTCTTGATCCCCTGCTCTAGATGCAGAGGGAACGGTGTTGTGAGAAGCACTCCCAGCCTGAGAGCCAGACTGAGTGGGCTTTGCTGGCTTGATATATTTGACTCCCATCTTGCCCAAGTTCATCGACGCCATGGGCATACACTTCTTGTTATCGGCTTCCTCTGTGGATTTGATGTTGAACTGCTCCAGGAGGAAGGCGATGAACTGAGGGTAGGGAAGAGAAGCTTTCCCCTTGTCTCTGCCGTCAACCCATCTATTTAACTCCATACTGATCAGTTGCCCAGGGTTGATAGGCTTCTTGGTAAGGGACTTGGCGAGCCATGGGTTATCCAGCTTGAAATTCGTGGCTGTCACCCAAGAGGGGGGGGTGAATTGGGTGAGGGAATAAAAACTTAAACTCTTTTCGAAAGACTGCTTGTGCTCGGTGATGATGATAATAAATAATGCTATGCACAAGTCAGTATGCTATGTGATGCAAAATAGAATGATCAAGTATAAATATATGCACACATAAATTTATCCTGGTTCGGTCACCCAGACCTACATCCAGTCCCCAGGCTACACCTGAGATTTCCAATCCACTATTCTTGTTTAAACCGGGCACAAGAGAAGCCTTTACACTTTAGGTTTTACGAGCACGGGTTCACCTAACAACCCACAGGTTTTACAACGGGTTCACCTGCAAACCTTACAAATGCAAGTTTTACGGGCTAACTTGCAACCTATGGAGATTTAGAAAAACCTTCTAAATGCTCCCCCTTACAAATTGTAAGTTTACACTATGTTCACTCTATGAACAGATTGTGCTAAACACTTAAGCTCAAAACTAACTCTCTCAAAGAGTGGATGATGTTACTCTCTTAAGTACAAATGAATCACTCTCTAAGAATATTACATATCAAAGTCCGAGAGTAGAAGATGAGAGGAATGTAGAATAGTGTTTTTCAGATAATAGCCCTGTTCTCTCTCACTTTTTCAAGCCCCTCCTTCAGAAATGAAGAACATCCCTTTTATACCAGTCTCTGAATATCTAGCCGTTGGAGAGGCAATAAGATCGTTTGATTATAGACGTTGGGGCCTTGTTTACGTTGTCCTCATTAATGCACAGCAGGGTTGACTTTGCTTTATCTGAAAAGGTGCTCTGACCATGCTGTTCTGTCAACACTGTTCTGACAATACTATTCTGACAAAAGTCGTTCTGACATCTGAACACTTTGTACGGTCCGACTCTTGCTTGCTGTCAGAGAGGACTTCGTTCCTCAAGCATAAGTCCAGGATGTTAAGAGACTCACTATCGGAAGCTCTCTTGCTATCTGAAGCTCGTGGACTCTAACATTTTGCTTGCTATCACATAGAGGAACTTTGTCTTCCAAGCACTTGTCCATGAATGATAAGAGTGCTTTGCTATTGGATCCTCTCTTGCTATCAGAAGCTCTCTTATGGACTCTGACTCTTGTGGGCAGTATGAGCTTTGACACCTTGAGTGAATCTTCAGATTATGTTCTCATACTCCTCATGCTTGGTAGGTAACAATGTTGTTTGAATATGTCTGTTATCCTCTTGTTACCGTTGGAAGGAACATCTTCTTAAATGCTTCAGCAGGGTTGACTTGCTTTATCTCTGAAAAGTAGTCCTGACACCTCTGCTCTGTTAAAAGCATTCTGTCTTCTGAGTATGTGACGTTCACTCTTGTACTCTTGCTGACGGATGATCATCGTTCATCCGGAAGTGGCAATCTTGCTCTGCAAGGGTTAGTCTCTGAAATCCAATGCCAAGAGTCTTTCCATCCGGAAGCTCATTTGCATCCGCAAGTGTAACTAAGTTCTGCACATACTGGTTAGTCCAACATAGCAATTTATATAATCAGATATAGTAAAACTACACATGTTGTGGGAAGTTTGCTATGGGAAGTAGTCTTACTTAGACTATGTTCTGACTTAGTGTAATGTCTACTGACTCTAAGGGATCTCTATTCCAATAGTCAGCTTAAGTCTCGTTAGTTTACTCTAAGTCTTCCTAAGTGACTCAGTGTGTCATTCATGCTATGTATATTAAGTCAACACACAATCACATGAAGTGGGAGTTTACTTAGTCTAGGATGTATCCGGAAGCACTTCTCCATCCGGAAGTGAATTCACTTGATGAGGGATTTAGTTCACCATGACTTGCTCTCGCTTAGTCTATTTCATTCCACCACTCAGCGCTAGTCACTGAGCTATCGGAAGCACTTTTACTTGATGTGGTGAATTCACTGACGCTTAGGGTGAAATCTATTCTATCAGTCTGCGCCAGTCAAGATCTAACAGGAAGCAACTTCACTTGATGTTGCATTTCCGCTGACGCTCGGGGTTATATCTAGTCTATCAACCTGCGCCAGTCTAAATCTAATAGGAAGTGCTTTCACTCGGCGAAGTAGACTTACTGACGCTTGGGGTAATATCTATTCTGTCGCTCTGCGCCAGTCTAATTCTAACAGGAAGCGCTTTCACTTGGGGAAGTAGACTCACTGTCGCTTGGAGTAATATCTATTCTATCGCTCTGCGCCAGTCTAAGTCTAACAGGAAGCAAACTCACTTCCGATTGAAACATAGCTTAGTCTTAAGGTTTTGTGTACCTAATTCTCATGGACTAAGTTAAATCCCTAGTGATTTACTTGCTGACGCTGGGGGATGAAAGCATTCATCCGCATGCGCAAGTCCTAATCTAACCGGAAGTGATCTTGCATTCTCAAGTGATCTAACTCAGGATTCTAACCATGTCATCTAATCCCTCCTAAGTGTTGATTATGTTCTCTTAAGTACTAGACCATATCATACCTTAGTCACCATCAAAACTTAAGATTCTAACATTCTCCCCCTTTTTGATGATGACAAACCCATAGATGACTAGAGAACATAATTAAAACTTAGATCACTTCCAGAGCTATATTTCATTCCCAGTTCTCTCCCCAGATATCTTATCTTTCAGCTCTAGACTTCTCATGTCTCATCTCTAGACATCTCGTGTCTCATTTCTCGCTAGACATCTTATATCTCATCTCTAGCTAGACATCTTATATCTCATCTCTAGACATCTCATCTCATCTCTAGACATCTCATCTCTCTCCCCCTTTTGGCTTCATCAAAATCCAATAGGTGCAAGCTAGCCTTAGGGATGGGGATACTTTTATCGTTCTCCTAGGAATGGGCTTTCTACCTAATATTTCTCCCTATGTATCGCTAATAAAGATTTGTTCTAGACTATTCAATACAATGTACGAGAATTAACAAGGAACAGCAATAATGGCTCATGATCCTAAATGATTGTATTCTCCCTAAACACTATGTAGGATAGTTAAACATGTTTTTCAAAGGAGATATTGATACATCAAATCTAATCATAATTAAATTAAGATCAAAACATACAAAACAGTTTTCTTTTTGAAGGTGAAAATTCTTTCCAAATGTAATTTTGATCCTCTCGAATTGATTAACATGATATCAAAAATAATTTTGATGTGTTTAAAAATGATGATTATGATATCAAATGAAATATGTGATTTTAAATTCAAATGAGATGAAATCTGATACCTAATGAAATCAAATGAGATCTGAGTTTGAACTTGTGGTATCAAAGGAAATGATTGAATGCCAAATGAAATTTGTGATACCATATGAAATGAAATCAAATCAAATGAAATTTGTGTTTTTAAAAGTGCCAAAAATAATTTCCAAACAAATTGCATCACAGCATCTTAAGAGTTTATTATCGATGACAGCATGTGACTCTCTATTTTCAAGGGATCATTAACAGGTAATGTCCACTTACTTCTCTTCTATATTAAGATTAATCATCATTAAATCAAGAAAAGAAGCATATAAGAGAGGTATGTTATCAATTACTTTCCAGCATGTCATTTAGAGGATACAGATGTGTGAGCTAGGATGATTTTCTAAGACAGTGAATGATTTTGAAGTCAATGCAGATTGAGAGAAACATCCTAAGTTGACACCCTTACCAATGCCATGTATGCATCATATGTAAGAGATGGTAAGGTGTAGATGTTACCACAGATGAGGGGTACTCATACTCTATTAGACTCAGGAATCTGAATCATACGCAGATAAGCATGCTTCCTGACATCTTCAAGAGGTGTGCTATCTCAAGTGGAAACCCCTAGCGCAAGTGCTTTGATGATTCGCTTCGGCAAGCTGAGCTACAACCACAAGCAGACATGACTGGGCAGTCACTCTACTCTTCCCATGGTTCAATAGTTGGCCTGCTATCGAAGGCGCTGATTGTTGTGAAAGCAACCTTGCTCAAACTTGATGATTGGTCCTGCATATGCTTGAGGAAACAAATGCTTTCTGATGGTCAGTGAAAGAACTTAAGATTTAACATTGAAGACCATCCTCAGGACATTCAAGTCAATCTGTGTTAATCAGCACAAGCTAATAATTTTAAGAAATCATGCTTGCTAATTGGTTTAAGAAAATATGAGCAATGATTATGTGAAAACTAATTTTGAAATTATCTATACCTTCACATAGTTTCACTATCAAGACATGAACTCTATTTATACTCTCATGGATAAATATCAATGTGATAGTACAGAGAATATTAAACAGGTGGCATATTTTCAGAGTTTCATAAGCAAGTATAGTTCAATACATATGCCTCAAGGATGTTCATGTTAGATCATGAAGACATGTGAATTAATAACATAATGAGATTTTGAAAAAGAGAATCTTCATCCTCACAAAATAATTTGATTAGGATTGAATTCGTTTTACAAAAACAACCAAATTTCAGCATATGATTACGAGAATAATTTCCAAATTTTAGCTCAAGTTCTTCTAGATATGCTCAGTGTGATCTCATTGTTCTTAGGACATCAACAAGCTTGAAATTAATACAGATTATAGCATGCTTGTGATACTATGCCATGTTTTACAGATCTAGCAGAGTTTAATTCAAGGCATTTCCTAAGATTTCTAATGCATGTCAGACAAGAGAGAGACTATCCATTTAATTTCACAACAGAATATGTAAGGGATAGAAATGCTCATGTGTATTGGCGAGAGTTTCTCAGGTTTGGTATAGCCATTCCACACATCTTGATAAGAGACATTTTCGTTGTCATTCTCTCTTGGTTATATTCATTGTTCAAGCTTCAATAATCTGTGTCAACATTCTTAAACCACAAACTTGAACTGAGATCATTAGTAGATTGAGAACTTAAAGATGTAATTAAGAGGGATGTATTGTTCTCGAAATCATAGCTGCTTATGCATTGAAAACGTTGATGCAAGAGATACCACATGAAATGGAAAATCAGAAATAACTTTTGAGTGCTATCATGAGGTATAGTTGTCATGCAAGTTTGAAGAGGATCAGAATCTATTTTTGAAAGTTTGCATTTCAGAAGGATCTTTCAAAACTCAGGGTGAATGCATAAACTATTTTCTTTCATGACTATATGCATAAGGATATACAAGGTTTTTGATCAAGATAGTCATGGACAGCATGTAGATTATGAACATTACTTATTTCTTCAGCCCCTTTTTTTTTTATGATGAATATAATGTTCACATCTTAGGATGCTTAATGTAAAATCTCAATAAGTCCATCTAACATTAGCATAGGAGATTTTACTATCAAATGCTTCGTTCCTAAGTGATCCCTTGCTTACCCAAGGAGATCTTCTATACTTATCCTTGGTTCGAAGCACTTTCTTCTGAGAGGTAGGATTCAAGAGCCTTTTCAATGATGATCGAGGAATCCACTCTCTCTTGTTCTTCTCAGGATAATTGAATGGAACTTTGTGATAGCTCATCCTTGAGACAGAACCATTGTCCCTTGTGGTGGCCGACAGCTTCTTATGATTGTACCAGTGGGTTTCAGCAGTTGCATCACCACGAGTTCTCTTCTCTGGGATAAGAGGAACTCTTGATTTTTCCTGCACAAGTAAGGCACTAGGAGGATGTTTTGGTACCCATTTGTACTTGGGTCCTACATGGTTAGCACTGGACCTTACTTGTCCTTTAGGAATCCATACAAACTTATTTCTCACATTTGAATTTCTTCTAAGACTGCATGTGTGAGAAATATGTCCTAATCTACCACAATAATGACAGATAATGGAATGATAATCAAAATGAGGCTTCCTATCATTATCATGATTAGTTTTCTTTAGAAAAGCTTTTTGTTCCTTTGAAATTTCAGTTTCTTTTGAAAGCTTTTCTTTTTCCTTCAACACGTGTTTACAATCAAAACATTTTTCAAGACATGTTGAAGTTTTCCCTACCGATAGTGGGCTAGCTATCGGAACCACTAGTTCTTTAAAAGAACCCTCGGAAACTTTAGATGTAGAAGAAGAAATTAGTTTTTCAAGTTTCCTATCTTTTTCTTTTAAGCCTAGAAGTTCTTTTGCAAGTTTACAATATTCAGTATATAACTCATTGTATGCATCTTGCAAATCAGAGAGTTCAATTTCAGATCCAGATACCTCACTTTCTGAATCTTCTAGGCAGAGATGGATACTCTCTTCACTGAAGTCTGCTTCCTCAATATCAGCTTCCAGAAGCTCGTCAGTAGATGATCCACACAGAGCACGAGTTGAGCTTTGGACAGCTGTGCTTTCAAGAGATGGGTTAGAAGCATATATCACATCAAGAGTATTCCAAATATCTCTAGCACTAGAGCAATGTTTGATTTTCTGGAAATCATTTTCAGTTAAGCCTTTGTATAAAATTTGCATTGCTCTAATGTTTAAGGAAAACAAATTTTTCTCCCTTTCAGTCCAGTTTCCTCTTGGTTTGAAATCAAAATCATTTTCAAAAATATCCCACATTTTCAAACTAGTGGATTTTATAAAACTTTCCATTCTTGCTTTCCACCAACAAAAATCAATATTTTCTAACACAGGTGAAATGGTATGATCAAAGCCTTTGGAAAACATTTTAACCCAAATCAGCCAAGGTCTTTGCACTTGAGATCGTTTGATCCTTTAAACAAGTGACCTGCTCTGATACCAAATGAAATTCGTGGCTGTCACCCAAGAGGGGGGGGTGAATTGGGTGAGGGAATAAAAACTTAAACTCTTTTCTAAAGACTGCTTGTGCTCGGTGATGATGATAATAAATAATGCTATGCACAAGTCAGTATGCTATGTGATGCAAAATAGAATGATCAAGTATAAATATATGCACACATAAATTTATCCTGGTTCGGTCACCCAGACCTACATCCAGTCCCCAGGCTACACCTGAGATTTCCAATCCACTATTCTTGTTTAAACCGGGCACAAGAGAAGCCTTTACACTTTAGGTTTTACGAGCACGGGTTCACCTAACAACCCACAGGTTTTACAACGGGTTCACCTGCAAACCTTACAAATGCAAGTTTTACGGGCTAACTTGCAACCTATGGAGATTTAGAAAAACCTTCTAAATGCTCCCCCTTACAAATTGTAAGTTTACACTATGTTCACTCTATGAACAGATTGTGCTAAACACTTAAGCTCAAAACTAACTCTCTCAAAGAGTGGATGGTGTTACTCTCTTAAGTACAAATGAATCACTCTCTAAGAATATTACATATCAAAGTCCGAGAGTAGAAGATGAGAGGAATGTAGAATAGTGTTTTTCAGATAATAGCCCTGTTCTCTCTCACTTTTTCAAGCCCCTCCTTCAGAAATGAAGAACATCCCTTTTATACCAGTCTCTGAATATCTAGCCGTTGGAGAGGCAATAAGATCGTTTGATTATAGACGTTGGGGCCTTGTTTATGTTGTCCTCATTAATGCACAGCAGGGTTGACTTTGCTTTATCTGAAAAGGTGCTCTGACCATGCTGTTCTGTCAACACTGTTCTGACAATACTATTCTGACAAAAGTCGTTCTGACATCTGAACACTTTGTACGGTCCGACTCTTGCTTGCTGTCAGAGAGGACTTCGTTCCTCAAGCATAAGTCCCGGATGTTAAGAGACTCACTATCGGAAGCTCTCTTGCTATCTGAAGCTCGTGGACTCTAACATTTTGCTTGCTATCACATAGAGGAACTTTGTCTTCCAAGCACTTGTCCATGAATGATAAGAGTGCTTTGCTATTGGATCCTCTCTTGCTATCAGAAGCTCTCTTATGGACTCTGACTCTTGTGGGCAGTATGAGCTTTGACACCTTGAGTGAATCTTCAGATTATGTTCTCATACTCCTCATGCTTGGTAGGTAACAATGTTGTTTGAATATGTCTGTTATCCTCTTGTTACCGTTGGAAGGAACATCTTCTTAAATGCTTCAGCAGGGTTGACTTGCTTTATCTCTGAAAAGTAGTCCTGACACCTCTGCTCTGTTAAAAGCATTCTGTCTTCTGAGTATGTGACGTTCACTCTTGTACTCTTGCTGACGGATGATCATCGTTCATCCGGAAGTGGCAATCTTGCTCTGCAAGGGTTAGTCTCTGAAATCCAATGCCAAGAGTCTTTCCATCCGGAAGCTCATTTGCATCCGCAAGTGTAACTAAGTTCTGCACATACTGGTTAGTCCAACATAGCAATTTATATAATCAGATATAGTAAAACTACACATGTTGTGGGAAGTTTGCTATGGGAAGTAGTCTTACTTAGACTATGTTCTGACTTAGTGTAATGTCTACTGACTCTAAGGGATCTCTATTCCAATAGTCAGCTTAAGTCTCGTTAGTTTACTCTAAGTCTTCCTAAGTGACTCAGTGTGTCATTCATGCTATGTATATTAAGTCAACACACAATCACATGAAGTGGGAGTTTACTTAGTCTAGGATGTATCCGGAAGCACTTCTCCATCCGGAAGTGAATTCACTTGATGAGGGATTTAGTTCACCATGACTTGCTCTCGCTTAGTCTATTTCATTCCACCACTCAGCGCTAGTCACTGAGCTATCGGAAGCACTTTTACTTGATGTGGTGAATTCACTGACGCTTAGGGTGAAATCTATTCTATCAGTCTGCGCCAGTCAAGATCTAACAGGAAGCAACTTCACTTGATGTTGCATTTCCGCTGACGCTCGGGGTTATATCTAGTCTATCAACCTGCGCCAGTCTAAATCTAATAGGAAGTGCTTTCACTCGGCGAAGTAGACTTACTGACGCTTGGGGTAATATCTATTCTGTCGCTCTGCGCCAGTCTAATTCTAACAGGAAGCGCTTTCACTTGGGGAAGTAGACTCACTGTCGCTTGGAGTAATATCTATTCTATCGCTCTGCGCCAGTCTAAGTCTAACAGGAAGCAAACTCACTTCCGATTGAAACATAGCTTAGTCTTAAGGTTTTGTGTACCTAATTCTCATGGACTAAGTTAAATCCCTAGTGATTTACTTGCTGACGCTGGGGGATGAAAGCATTCATCCGCATGCGCAAGTCCTAATCTAACCGGAAGTGATCTTGCATTCTCAAGTGATCTAACTCAGGATTCTAACCATGTCATCTAATCCCTCCTAAGTGTTGATTATGTTCTCTTAAGTACTAGACCATATCATACCTTAGTCACCATCAAAACTTAAGATTCTAACACAGCTGGGTGAACTCATTGAAGTTTCCTCCTTTATTCGCCATTATCCTTGAGTAGATGTACTGGAGCACCCGCTGTGTGTCAGGCATTCCAGACACCTTCTTTCCCTTAGTGCCATAGGCCTCCTCTAGCTCTTCCTGGTCCAGTTTCTCAGGGAAGATCCACTTGTTCATTTCCTCGTCAGTGACCCCCAGGAAGCGGTTTATATCCCTCCAATTGAACTTGATCTTCCTTCCTCTTACTGTGGCCTTGAAATCAACCCGGCCAATGGCAGATGTACTCTCGCTGATGTTCTTGTACTTGGCCTTGGCGGAGAGAGACTCATAGAACACCCTGAGGACTTGGACGTTGTACTCATTCTGAATCCCCAGCCAAGTCATGTATTTCTGGAGATAAGCAGACAAATCATAACCCAGATCTTCAAGTTTTTCCAGATCCACGAAGATCCCATTAAGAAGATAGGGATTTCTGTTCTCAAATGCTGGCGAAACAGTCTCCAAAGGCCCAGAAATCTACACTGAATAATCATCTTCAACCCTCTGGCGTTTGGAGGAAGGTTCTTCGGCAAACTGAACTTTCTTCTTCCTTTTTCCAGAATCCCCAGATTTCCCATAAACCTTTGACTTCTTGGAGGAGGAGATGTTAGGGTTTGATTCATGTGAACCGGTCATTGTTTATGTACTGGGTATGTGATGAATGAGATGCATAGAGAATGCACAGAAAATGCACAGATGAAGAAGAAGAAGAAGAAGATGAAGATGAAGATGAAGATGATGTTGCGGAGATGAAGAGAATTTCAGAGAGTTTGTGGTTGGTGATCTGTGTGAGAAGTGAAGAATGAATATTTGTGTCCTATTTAGGCAATGAGACATTCGATGTGATGGTTCATAATGACTCTTCATTGAAAATATGCACCTTTTATGGGAAAATGTAAACATTTAAATTGAAACGGCGCACCTGATGCCACGTGTCTCTTTAGTGTGTCAGAAAAGGCACAATTTTCTGTGGGAGAAGATGAAACGTTTTCTGAGGTGACGTGTCCTTTTCCCAAACACTGGTGCTTCCGGTTGCTTAGGGTCATGCCCAAGCGGCAGCAACTATGCTGAATAGAATGATGAGCTTCCAGAAGGAGATTTTCTTCCGGAAGTGACACACTTAAGATTTAACATTGGGGGACCTGCAAAACTAAAGATTGGCACTCCGATGCCTAAGTTAGTACAGTTTACAAGTTTTAACATTTAAGCACAGGTTTATTCTGAAGATTAAACTTCATTTGGGTTTACCATTCCCAAATTTCCTCTAATAAAAGTAAATTGATCTACTCCCAGAGGTTTGGTGAAGATATCTGCAAGCTGATGCTGAGTAGGAACAAATTGCACTTTGACATCCTTCTTCTGAACATAGTCTCTGATGAAGTGATGTCTGACGTCAATGTGCTTTGTTCTTGTGTGCTGGACTGGATTCTTGGCAAGGCTGATGGTGCTTGTGTTGTCACAGAGAATGGGAGCCTCATGAAACTCTAAGCCAAGATCCCTCAGTTGATTTTTCAGCCACAACACTTGTGCAAAACAACTTGCAGCTGCAATATACTCTACCACTGTGGATGACAGCGACACACAGGTTTGCTTCTTGCTTGCCCAAGACACCAGATGTTAGAATCTTAAGTTTTGATGGTGACTAAGGTATGATATGGTCTAGTACTTAAGAGAACATAATCAACACTTAGGAGGGATTAGACGACATGGTTAGAATCCTGAGTTAGATCACTTGAGAATGCAAGATCACTTCCGGTTAGATTAGGACTTGCGCATGCGGATGAATGCTTTCATCCCCCAGCGTCAGCAAGTAAATCACTAGGGATTTAACTTAGTCCATGAGAATTAGGTACACAAAACCTTAAGACTAAGCTATGTTTCAATCGGAAGTGAGTTTGCTTCCTGTTAGACTTAGACTGGCGCAGAGCGATAGAATAGATATTACTCCAAGCGACAGTGAGTCTACTTCCCCAAGTGAAAGCGCTTCCTGTTAGAATTAGACTGGCGCAGAGCGACAGAATAGATATTACCCCAAGCGTCAGTGAGCCTACTTCCCCAAGTGAAAGCGCTTCCTGTTAGACTTAGACTGGTGCAGAGCAATAGAATAGTTATTACCCCAAGCGTCAGTAAGTCTACTTCGCCGAGTGAAAGCACTTCCTATTAGATTTAGACTGGCGCAGGTTGATAGACTAGATATAACCCCGAGCGTCAGCGGAAATGCAACATCAAGTGAAGTTGCTTCCTGTTAGATCTTGACTGGCGCAGACTGATAGAATAGATTTCACCCTAAGCGTCAGTGAATTCACCACGTCAAGTAAAAGTGCTTCCGATAGCTCAGTGACTAGCGCTGAGTGGTGGAATGAAATAGACTAAGCGAGAGCAAGTCATGGTGAACTAAATCCCTCATCAAGTGAATTCACTTCCGGATGGAGAAGTGCTTTCGGATACATCCTAGACTAAGTAAACTCCCACTTCATGTGATTGTGTGTTGACTTAATATACATAGCATGAATGACACACTGAGTCACTTAGGAAGACTTAGAGTAAACTAACGAGACTTAAGCTGACTATTGGAATAGAGATCCCTTAGAGTCAGTAGACATTACACTAAGTCAGAACATAGTCTAAGTAAGACTACTTCCCATAGCAAACTTCCCACAACATGTGTAGTTTTACTATATCTGATTATATATATTGCTATGTTGGACTAACCAGTATGTGCAGAACTTAGTTACACTTGCGGATGCAAATGAGCTTCCGGATGCAAAGACTCTTGGCATTGGATTTCAGAGATTAACACTTGCAGAGCAAGATTGCCACTTCCGGATGAACGATGATCATCCGTCAGCAAGAGTACAAGAGAAAATGTCACATACTCAGAAGTAAGAATGCTTTTGTCAGAGCAGAGGTATCAGGACTACTTTTCAGTGATAAAGCAAGTCAACCCTGCTGAGCATTTAAGAAGATGTTCCTTCCAACGGTAACAAGAGGATAACAGATATTCAAACAACATTGTTACCTACCAAGCATGAGGAGTATGAGAGATAAGGAGAATATAATCTGAAGATTCATTCAAAGTGTCAAAGCTCATACTGCCCACAAGAGTCAGAGTCCATAAGAGAGCTTCTGATAGCAAGAGAGCATCCAATAGCAAAGCACTCTTATCATTCATGGACAAGTGCTTGGAAGACAAAGTTCCTCTATGATAGCAAGCAGAATGTTAGAGTCCACGAGCTTCACTTCAGTTAGCAAGAGAGCTTCCGATAGTAAGTCTCTTAGCATCCTGGACTTATGCTTGAGGAACGAAGTCCTCATCTGACAACAAGCAAGAGTCAGACCGTACAGTGTATAGATGTCAGAACGACTTTTGCCAGAACAGTGTTGTCAGAACAGTGTTGACAGAACAGCTGGACAAAGCACCCTATTCAGATAAAGCAAAGTCAACTCTGCTGTGCATTAATGAGGACAACGTAAACAAGGCCCAACGGCTATATTCAAACGGCCTTATTGCCTCTCCAACGGTTGGATATTCAGAGGCTGGTATAAAAGGAACATCTACATTCAGAAGAAAAATGGAGGAGAGAGAGAGAACAGAGCTTATTGTCTGAAACACTATTCTACATTCCTCTCATCTTCTACTCTCGGACTTAGATATGTAATATTCTTAGAGAGTGATTCATTTGTACTTAAGTGAGTAACATCATCCACTCTTTGAGAGAGTTAGTTTTGAGCTTAAGTGTTTAACAAAATCAGTTCATAAAGTGAACATAATTGTAATCTTACATTTTGTAAGGGGGAGCATTTAGAAGGTTTTCTAAATCTCCATAGGTTGCAAGTTAGCCCGTAAAACTTGCGTTTGTAAGGTTGCAAGTGATCCCGTAAAACTTGCGGTAAGGTTTGCAGGTGAACCCGTTGTAAAACCTGTGGGTTGTTAGGTGAACCCGTGCTCGTAAAACCTAAAGTGTAAAGGCTTCTCTTGTGCCCGGTTTAAACAAGAATAGTGGATTGGAAATCTCAGGTGTAGCCTGGGGACTGGATGTAGGTCTGGGTGACCGAACCAGGATAAATTTATGTGTGCATATACTTATACTTGATCATTCTATTTTGCATCACATAGCATACTGACTTGTGCATAGCATTATTTATTATCATCATCACCGAGCACAAGCAGTCTTTCGAAAAGAGTTTAAGTTTTTATTCCCTCACCCAATTCACCCCCCCCCTCTTGGGTGACAGCCACGAATTTCATTTGGTATCAGAGCAGGTCACTTGTTTAAAGGATCCAACGATCTCAAGTGTAAAGACCTTGGCTGATTTGGGTTAAAATGTTTTCCAAAGGCTTTGATCATATCATTCCACCTGTGTTAGAAAATATTGATTTTTGTTGGTGGAAAGCAAGAATGGAAAGTTTTATACAATCCACTAGTTTGAAAATGTGGGATATTTTTGAAAATGATTTTGATTTCAAACCTAGAGGAAACTGGACTGAAAAGGAGAAAAAATTTGTTTTCCTTAAATATTAGAGCAATGCAAATTTTATACAAAGGCTTAACTGAAAATGATTTCCAGAAAATCAAACATTGCTCTAGTGCTAAAGACATTTGGAATACTCTTGATGTGATATATGCTTCTAACCCATCTCTTGAAAGCACAGCTGTCCAAAGCTCAACTCGTGCTCGTTATGGATCATCTACTGATGAGCTTCTGGAAGCTGATATTGAGGAAGCAGGCTTCAGTGAGGAGAGTATCCATTTCTGCCTAGAAGATTCAGAAAGTGAGGTATCTGGATCTGAACTTGAACTTTCTAAATTGCAAGATGCATACAATGAGCTATATACCGAATATTGTAAACTTGCAAAAGAACTTCTAGGCTTAAAAGAAAAAGATAGGAAACTTGCAAAAACTAATTTCTTCTTCTACGTCCAAAGTTTCCAAGGTTTCTTTTAAAGAATTAGTGGTTCCGATAGTTAGCCCACAATCGGCAGGGAAAACTTCAACATGTCTTGAAAAATGTTTTGATTGTAAACACTTGTTGAAGGAAAAAGAAGAGCTTTCAAAAGAAACTGAGATTTCAAAGGAACAAAAAGCTTTTCTAAAGAAAACTAATCATGATAATGATAGAAAACCCCATTTTGATTATCATTCCATTATCTGTCATTATTGTGGTAGATTAGGACATATTTCTCACACATGCAGTCTTAGAAGAAATCTAAATGTGAGAAATAAATTTGTATGGATTCCTAAAGGACAAGTAAGGTCCAGTGCTAACCAAGTAGGACCCAAGTACAAATGGGTACCAAAACATCCTCCTAGTGCCTTACTTGTGCAGGAAAGATCAAGAGTTTCTCTTACCCCAAAGGAGAGAACTCGTGGCGATGCAACTGCTGAAAACCCCTGGTACAATCATAAGAAGCAATCTGCAACCACCAGGAACAATGGTTCTGTCTCAAGGATGAGCTATCACAAAGTTCCATTCAACTATCCTGAGAAGAACAAGAGAGAGTGGACTCCTCGATCAACATTGAAAAGGCACTTGAATCTTAACTCTCAGAAGAAAGTGCTTCGAACCAAGGATAAGTATAGAAGATCTTCTTGAGAAAGGCAATTCTGAGGTTCAGCAAGACTCAGGACTTTATCTCATCTGAACAATCAGTCAAGTCTTGATAAGCATTCGTCACGCATAGATGGTGATATCATTCCTACCTTCCTCTTTACTCGAACAATCACTTGGGTAGTAAATGCATGATGGGCTTAACAGTTTTACTCATATATGCTTAGCGAATCTTTTAAGGGCGTCTTTCATGAAAGAAAATAGTTTATGCATTCACCTTGATTTTTGAAAGATCCTTTTGATATACAAACTTTCAAAACAAATTCTGATCTTCTTTAAATCTACATGACAACCATACCTCATGATAGCACTCAAAAGTTATTTCTGATTTTCCATTTCATGTGGTATCTCTTGCATCAAGCTTTTCAATGCATAAGCAGCTATGGTTTCGAGAACAATACATCCCTCATAATTACATCTTTAAGTTCTCAATCTACTAATGATCTCAGTTCAAGTTTGTGGTTTAAGAATGTTGACACAGATTATTGAAGCTTGAACAATGAATATAACCAAGAGAGAATGACAACGAAAATGTCTCTTATCAAGATGTGTGGAATGGCTATACCAACCCTGAGAAACTCTCGCCAATACACATGAGCATTTCTATCCCTTACATATTCTGTTGTGAAATTAAATGGATAGACTCTCTCTTGTCTGACATGCATTAGAAATCTTAGGAAATGCCTTGAATTGAACTCTGCTAAGATCTGTAAAACATGGCATAGAATCACAAGCATGATATAATCTGTATTAATTTCAAGCTTGTTGATATCCTAAGAACAGTGAGATCACACTGAGCATATCTAGAAGAACTTGAGCAAAAATTCGGAAATTATTCTCGTAATCATATGCTGGAATTTGGTTGTTTTTGTAAACCGAATTTAGTCTTAAAATCAAACTATTCTGTGAGCATGAAAATTTCCAGTATTTCATTTTTGTGAGGATGAAGATTTTTCAAAATTTCATTATGTTAAAAAATTCACATGTCTTCATGATCTAACATGAACATCCTTGAGGCATATTTATTGAACTATACTTGCTTATGAAACTCTGAAAGTATGCCACCTGTTTGATACTCTTTGTACTATAACATTGATATTTATCTATGAGAGTATAAATAGAGTTCATGTCTTGATAGTGAAACTATGTGAACGTATAGACAATTTCAAAATTAGTTTTCACATAATCATTGTTCATATTTTCTTAAACCAACTAGCAAGCATGATTTCTTAAAATTATTAACTTGTGGTGATTAACACAGATTGACTTGAATGTCCAGAGGATGGTCTCCAATGTTAAATCTTAAGTTCTTTCACTGACCATCAGAAAAGCACTTGTTTCCTCAAGCACATGAAGGCCCAATCATCAAGTTTGAGCAAGGATGCTTTCGCAACAATCAGCGCTTTCGATAGCAGGCCAACTATTGAACCATGGGAAGAGTAGAGTGACTGCCCAGTCATGTCTGCTTTTGGTTGTAGCTCAGCTTGCCGAAGCGAATCATCAAAGCACTTGCACTAGGGGTTTCCACTTGAGATAGCACATCTCTTGAAGATGTCAGGAAGCATGCTTATCTGCATATGATTAAGATTCATGAGTCTAATAGAGTCTGGAGATTCCTCATCTGTGGTAACATCTACACCTTACCATCTCTTATATATGACGCATACATGGCATTGGTAAGGGTGTCAATTTAGGATTTCTTTGCTCAATCTGCATTGACTTCAAAATCATTCACTGCTTTAGAAAATCATCCTAGCTCACACATCTGTATCCTTTATATGACACGCTGGAAAGTAAATTGATAACATACCTCTCTTATATGCTTCCTTTCTTGATTCAGTAATGATTAACCTTAATATAGAAGAGAAGTAAAGGACATTACTCGATAATGATCCCTTGAAAATAGAGAGTTGCATGCTGTCATAGATAATAAACTCTTGAGATGCTGTGATGCAATTATTTTGAAATTATTTTTGGCACTTTAAACTCACAAATTTCATTTGACTTGATTTCATTTTTCACATGGTATCACAAATTTCACTTGGCATTCAATCATTTCATTTGATATCACAAGTTCAAACTCACATATTTCATTTGATTTCATTTGGTATCACGAATTTAAAAATCACAAATTTTCAATTGATATCATAATCATCATTTTAAAAGCACCAAAATTATTTTGATATCATGTTAATCATTCCAAGAAGGTCAAAATTACTTTTGATGTCTTTTATATTTAAAAAGGAACTTTCACCTTCAAAAAGAGAACTGTTTTTGTATGTTTTGATCTAGACTTAATTCTTGCAAAACATGTTCTGTTATCTTGCATAATGGTTAGGGAGAGTAAACACACTTAGAATACTGAATCAATATTTTCTTCCTTCTGTCTCACACTGTTTAGTTATCCTACATAATATTTAGGAAGAATAGGGAGAAATATTAGGTAGAAAGCCCATTCCTAGGAGAACGATAGAAGTATCCCCATCCCTAAGGCTAGCTTGCACCTGTTGGATTTTGATGAAGCCAAAAGGGGGAGAGAGATGAGATGTCTAGAGATGAGATGAGATGTCTAGCGAGAGATGAGACATGAGATGTCTAGCGAGAGATGAGACATGAGATGTCTAGAGCTGAGAGATAGATAAGATGCCTAGATTTTTGGGGAGAGAACTGGGGAAAGGAATATAGCTCTAGGATGATGAGTGATCTAAGTTTAATTATGTTCTCTAGTCATCTATTGGGTTTGTCATCATCAAAAAGGGGGAGAATGTTAGAATCTTAAGTTTTGATGGTGACTAAGGTATGATATGGTCTAGTACTTAAGAGAACATAATCAACACTTAGGAGGGATTAGACGACATGGTTAGAATCCTGAGTTAGATCACTTGAGAATGCAAGATCACTTCCGGTTAGATTAGGACTTGCGCATGCGGATGAATGCTTTCATCCCCCAGCGTCAGCAAGTAAATCACTAGGGATTTAACTTAGTCCATGAGAATTAGGTACACAAAACCTTAAGACTAAGCTATGTTTCAATCGGAAGTGAGTTTGCTTCCTGTTAGACTTAGACTGGCGCAGAGCGATAGAATAGATATTACTCCAAGCGACAGTGAGTCTACTTCCCCAAGTGAAAGCGCTTCCTGTTAGAATTAGACTGGCGCAGAGCGACAGAATAGATATTACCCCAAGCGTCAGTGAGTCTACTTCCCCAAGTGAAAGCGCTTCCTGTTAGACTTAGACTGGTGCAGAGCAATAGAATAGTTATTACCCCAAGCGTCAGTAAGTCTACTTCGCCGAGTGAAAGCACTTCCTATTAGATTTAGACTGGCGCAGGTTGATAGACTAGATATAACCCCGAGCGTCAGCGGAAATGCAACATCAAGTGAAGTTGCTTCCTGTTAGATCTTGACTGGCGCAGACTGATAGAATAGATTTCACCCTAAGCGTCAGTGAATTCACCACGTCAAGTAAAAGTGCTTCCGATAGCTCAGTGACTAGCGCTGAGTGGTGGAATGAAATAGACTAAGCGAGAGCAAGTCATGGTGAACTAAATCCCTCATCAAGTGAATTCACTTCCGGATGGAGAAGTGCTTTCGGATACATCCTAGACTAAGTAAACTCCCACTTCATGTGATTGTGTGTTGACTTAATATACATAGCATGAATGACACACTGAGTCACTTAGGAAGACTTAGAGTAAACTAACGAGACTTAAGCTGACTATTGGAATAGAGATCCCTTAGAGTCAGTAGACATTACACTAAGTCAGAACATAGTCTAAGTAAGACTACTTCCCATAGCAAACTTCCCACAACATGTGTAGTTTTACTATATCTGATTATATATATTGCTATGTTGGACTAACCAGTATGTGCAGAACTTAGTTACACTTGCGGATGCAAATGAGCTTCCGGATGCAAAGACTCTTGGCATTGGATTTCAGAGATTAACACTTGCAGAGCAAGATTGCCACTTCCGGATGAACGATGATCATCCGTCAGCAAGAGTACAAGAGAAAATGTCACATACTCAGAAGTAAGAATGCTTTTGTCAGAGCAGAGGTATCAGGACTACTTTTCAGTGATAAAGCAAGTCAACCCTGCTGAGCATTTAAGAAGATGTTCCTTCCAACGGTAACAAGAGGATAACAGATATTCAAACAACATTGTTACCTACCAAGCATGAGGAGTATGAGAGATAAGGAGAATATAATCTGAAGATTCATTCAAAGTGTCAAAGCTCATACTGCCCACAAGAGTCAGAGTCCATAAGAGAGCTTCTGATAGCAAGAGAGCATCCAATAGCAAAGCACTCTTATCATTCATGGACAAGTGCTTGGAAGACAAAGTTCCTCTATGATAGCAAGCAGAATGTTAGAGTCCACGAGCTTCACTTCAGTTAGCAAGAGAGCTTCCGATAGTAAGTCTCTTAGCATCCTGGACTTATGCTTGAGGAACGAAGTCCTCATCTGACAACAAGCAAGAGTCAGACCGTACAGTGTATAGATGTCAGAACGACTTTTGCCAGAACAGTGTTGTCAGAACAGTGTTGACAGAACAGCTGGACAAAGCACCCTATTCAGATAAAGCAAAGTCAACTCTGCTGTGCATTAATGAGGACAACGTAAACAAGGCCCAACGGCTATATTCAAACGGCCTTATTGCCTCTCCAACGGTTGGATATTCAGAGGCTGGTATAAAAGGAACATCTACATTCAGAAGAAAAATGGAGGAGAGAGAGAGAACAGAGCTTATTGTCTGAAACACTATTCTACATTCCTCTCATCTTCTACTCTCGGACTTAGATATGTAATATTCTTAGAGAGTGATTCATTTGTACTTAAGTGAGTAACATCATCCACTCTTTGAGAGAGTTAGTTTTGAGCTTAAGTGTTTAACAAAATCAGTTCATAGAGTGAACATAATTGTAATCTTACATTTTGTAAGGGGGAGCATTTAGAAGGTTTTCTAAATCTCCATAGGTTGCAAGTTAGCCCGTAAAACTTGCGTTTGTAAGGTTGCAAGTGATCCCGTAAAACTTGCGGTAAGGTTTGCAGGTGAACCCGTTGTAAAACCTGTGGGTTGTTAGGTGAACCCGTGCTCGTAAAACCTAAAGTGTAAAGGCTTCTCTTGTGCCCGGTTTAAACAAGAATAGTGGATTGGAAATCTCAGGTGTAGCCTGGGGACTGGATGTAGGTCTGGGTGACCGAACCAGGATAAATTTATGTGTGCATATACTTATACTTGATCATTCTATTTTGCATCACATAGCATACTGACTTGTGCATAGCATTATTTATTATCATCATCACCGAGCACAAGCAGTCTTTCGAAAAGAGTTTAAGTTTTTATTCCCTCACCCAATTCACCCCCCCCCCCCCCCCCTCTTGGGTGACAGCCACGAATTTCACCAGACACCCTCCTAGGAAGGCACATTGTCCGCTGGTGCTCTTTCTATCTGTCTTATAACCTGCATGGTCAGCGTCAGAATAAGCCCATAAGAACTCTTGGTTACCTCTGGGATACCAGAGACCAAGTTCTTGAGTTCCCTCAAGGTATCTTAAAATACGTTTAACACAAGTTAAGTGAGATTTCTTGGGGTTGGCTTGAAATCTAGCACACATCCCTACATTAAATTGAATATCAGGTCTGCTAGCCGTTAAGTATAGCAGGGAACCAATCATTCCCCTATACATTAGCAGGCTGACCGAACTTCCCTTTACATCAGCATCGAGAGCGGCAGTGGTGCTCATAGGAGTATCATACTCCTTGCATTCATCCATCTCAAACTTCTTGAGAAGCTCTCTGCAGTACTTAGTTTGGGAGATGAAGATGCCTTCTTTGTTTTGCTTGATCTGCAGGCCTAGGAAGAAGGTTAGCTCTCACATCATTGATATCTCAAATTCACCCTGCATTGTCTTTGAGAACTCTTCACAGAGTTTCTCGTTAGTTGCTCCAAAAATAATATCATCAACATATATCTAGATAACTAACATATCTCTATCCTTATGCAAGATAAACAGTGTATTATCTAATTTGCCTCTTGAGAAACCCTTTCCTAGCAGAAAGCTGCTAAGTCTCTCATACCAAGCTCGTGGAGCTTGTTTCAGGCCATATAAAGCTTTCTTTAGCCTATACACATGCTTAGGGTGCTTATGATCCTCAAAGCCAGGAGGTTGTTCAACATACACCTCTTCCTTAATATATCCATTAAGAAAAGCACTCTTTACATCCTTTTGATATAATTTAAAGCCTTTCATGGATGCAAAGGCTAGAAGAATCCTTATTGCTTCAAGTCTCGCAACTGGAGCAAAGGTTTCTTCATAGTCTATGCCTTCTTCTTGGTTATATCCTTTTGCTACTAATCTAGCTTTGTTCCTAGTGATCTATCCGGTCTCATCCAGTTTGTTTTTAAAGACCCATTTGGTCCCAACTATGGATTGGTGAGACGGTCTAGGGACTAGCTCCCAAACTTGACTTCTCTCAAACTGATTGAGCTCTTCCTGCATGGCAATGATCTTCTAGGGCCTGTTCAACTGAAGTTGGTTCGATTTGAGACAAGAAATCTCCAAACTCAACTTCATTTTGAACCTGCCTTCTAGTTCTGACACCAGAAGAAACATCACCAAACACTTGGTCAAGTGGATGATCCCTGTGATGTCTCCTAGCGGTTGGCAACTGTACCTCATCAGGCACCGTCTGCACTCTAGGTTCATCATTGGGTTCATCCTCCTTCTTAGGATCACTTGCTGGTGTTTCTTTGGGTGGTGAAGATGATGGTGGTTTTGAAAAATTTAATATCCCATCATCTTCTGTGGATCCTTCCCATGTAGGATTTTCATCGAATACAACATGCATGGACTCCTCTACTATTCTAGTTCTCAATTTGTATACTCTATAAGCCTTACTTCTAAGGGAATATCATATGAAAACTCCTATATCAGCTTTTGGATCAAACTTACCCAAGTTTACCTTTCCATTGTTGTGTATGTAACATTTTGACCCAAAGATTCTGAGGTGGCTGATGTTCGGCTTTCTGCCTTTGTATAGCTCATAGGGGGTCTTGTCTAAGCCCTTGCGAACATAGGCTCTGTTGGAGATGTAGCAAGCAGTGCTCATAGCGTCCGCCCAGAACACTTGAGAAACCTCTTTCTCATTGAGCATGCTTCTGGCCATCTCTGTCAGCACCCTGTTCTTCCTTTCAACCACGCCATTCTGTTGAGGAGTTCTGGGAGCTGAGAAATTGTGATCAATTCCATTCTCTTCACACAGCTCTGAGAAGTTGTGATTCTCGAACTCTCCTCCATGATCTGTCCTTATGCGGCTACTTTGAGATTTCTCTCATTCTGCACTTTCTTAGCAAGGACAAGAAAAGCATCAAAAGCATCATGCTTGGAGGGAAGAAACATAGTCCAAGTGAACCTTGAATAGTCATCCACCACCACTAGAGCATAAAGGTTACCACCTAAGCTCTTCACTCTCGCTGGCCCAACTAAATCCATGTGGATTAGTTCTAAGGGCCTGCTGGTGGAGACTTTCTTCTTGGTCTTGAACGAGGACTTTGTTTGTTTTCCTCGTTGGCAGGATTCACAGATAAAATCGTGCTTAACTTTGAAGGATGGAATCCCTATAGCTAGTTCCTTTTTAATAAGCATATCAAGTTGTGTAAAGTTTACATACGCTAGCCGTTTATGCCAAAGCAAACTATTTTCATCACTAGTGATTAAACATTTTTCAGCTAGTTGTTGACATAAATCTAGGGTATATAGATTTCCATTCCTATTTGCCTTAAGTTTGCATTTCAGATTGTTTTTATCTATGTCCAAATCATGCTTATCTATTATGATGCATTCATGAGAGTCAAAGATTACCCAATTTCCTTTGTCGGTGCTTTGACTCACACTCAGCAGGTTGTGACAGAGACCATCAACTAAGTAGACATCTTGGATTGGTCCAACTTCTCCAACTCCAGTGATCTTTCCACTCTGATTTCCGCCAAAGTTTACTTTGGCTCCATCTTTGATCACCAGAGATTTGAACTTGTCTCTGTCTCCCGTCATGTGTCTCGAGCATCCGCTGTCGATGTACCACTTCCGGTTCTTGGATGCTTTGAGACAGACCTGCATAAATTAGACAACCTTAGGTACCCAACCTTTATTGGGTCCTTTATCATTAGTTCCCATAACCTTCAGTCCAGTGTGGACCTTAGGTTTGTGATTGTGTTGTGCCTCTGGCCTTTTGTGGGCTCTAGGCTGATGGACTTCCTTTGGAATATGCTTCCAAGTTCTAGGTCCTTGTGCTTCATTAGTTTCTTTTCTTGGAAGATCCTTAGTCACCCTGGTTCCTTTTGGAACCCACTTATAGGTGTTGTTGGCACCATGCTTCTTTGCATTGCAGGTGGACGTGGAGTGTCCCTTCCTGTTACAGTAGTTGCAGTTGAAGGGTGTGGAGCTGTGACTAGTGGCTTTGTGGAAAAACTTTAGATAAGGTTTCACTTTGGGTTCCACCCACCTTTTTTCGTTATGCTTATAACCTAGTCCAGTTTTATCTCTATATGCCCTTTGATTCATCAAAATAACATTCAGCATTTCAGAACCATTTGTGAATTTTTGTAGGGCATTATGCAGCCTATCCCTTTCTATAGAGATCTTGCTGCAGTTCATGCAGCTCTCTAACATTGAGGCATTGGGTTCCGCTTGGGGACCTCCCTTGCCATCCGCTACCGGAAGCTTCTTGGCTTCCGCTAGCTCATCACGCAGTGAGTTCACCGAGAACTCAAGTGATTCGTTCTTTGTTCTTAAAACTTTGTAAGCCTTGCATAAACGAAAGAACTCTCTATGAATATCGTTATAGGCTTCTTGGAGTTCAGTAAGGGTTACCTCATCACCATGGATGGATTCGAAGTCAGAGAGTGCTTCTTCTACATCTTCCCTAGCAACAAGGCAGAGGTTGGCAACCTCTTCCTCATCACTGGCTTCTTCATCGGAACTATTTACCCAGATTGAGGACACGAAGGCTTTCCTCTTGTCCTTCCCTTTGGATCTCTGAAGGCTTGGGCACTCAGCCTTGAAATGACCAGGTTTCTTGCACTCGAAACAAACCGGGGCCCTTTCCTTCTTATGGCTTGAATCTCCTTTCTGGAAACCACCTTTCTTTCTAAAGAACTTTTTGAACTTTCTCACCATCATAGCCATTTCTTCATCGTCTATATCTTCCTCATCATCCTCATCATCATCCTTACCCTTGCTGGTAGCAACAAGAGCAAGGTTCTTGGCTTTAGCAGCAGCTTGGGGAGCTCTTTGGGCCAACAGGGTTGGTTCATACTCAGCCAGAGAACCAAATAAGGCAGTGACAGAACTGGTTGACTCTCCCTGAACTTCCTGCAAAATAGTTACCTTGGTAAGCCAGTCACACTTTAATACTTTTAGAATTTTACTCACCTGTTCCTCCTCAGGAATGTTCTTTCCAAGAGAGGCTAGGTTGTTTATGAGGTGGGTGAATCTGAGCTCCAGATCTCTGATTGGCTCATTTGGAAGCATTGTGAACTTGTGAAATTCTTCCACCAGCATCTCAACACGTCTGGCCTTCACTCCCTTGGTTCCGGAATGAGCTGCCTCAAGCGCCTCCCACATTTCTTTTGCTTCTTTGTAGTGACTTATCATGTGGAACTCCTTCGGGCTCAGTGCGCATTGAATATAGTGTTAGAATATTAAGTTTTGATGAAGACTAAAATATGAAAGAACCAGATAAATACTTAGAAAGAATTAGGTTAATATAGAACCTCATGTAAGAGTACAACCGGATGTGGATTTACTTCCGGATGGATTAGGACTAGCGCTCGCGGATGAAAGGCTCATCCAGCAGCGGAAGCTTGTAAGTCACTAAGTCAGAATTAAGTCTAAGAGTGTTAGAGTACCAAATCCTTGAGACTAAGTTAGGACACAACCGGATGCAGAATTGCTTCCGGAAGTCTTAGAGTAAATTGAGTGACTAGCGCTGTCTATTGGATTAAGCAACACCGAGCGTTAGTGGATATAACTCTAAGTCATAACATAGTTTCTAGTAGGAGTGCTTCCGGATGTAGAATTGCTTCCGGAAGTAAAAGAGCTTCCCATAGACAATTGAACTCCCAATGCATGTGACTATGTGTTATTATTGTTGAACTAACGTTTAAGTGCAGAACTGAGTATGGTTGCTTCCGGATGTGGACTTGCTTCCAGTAGCAATCAGAATGTCAGAACGTACAACAATCAGAATGTCAGAATTGCTTTTTGGCAGAGCAGAGTTGTCAGAGTTGCTTTTCAGAGATAAAGCAAGTCAACCCTGCTGAGCATTAATGGAGCATTAATTGGTTCAACGGTAACAAGGGAATAACGGCTAATTTCAAACGGCATGGTTACCTACCAAGAAAGAGAATCCTTGAAGATGCTATATAAAGAAGTTCATCTTCATTTATGAAGATCATGGAAGAAACTAGAGAGAGAAACCGAGCATACTCTTCAAGCATTCAAAGCTGCCCAGAAAAGCAAGAGAGCACTTAATACATTGAGAGTTTTATTTATTATTCATCTTGTACTCATTGTAGTTAAGTCTCTTCATTTATTAAGAGCATTCATTGTACTTAAGTGAGTAACATCATTTGTTCTTAGAGAGAACTAAGTTAGAAAATCCTTTGTTTGAAAGGTTGAACCCTTACACGTAGTAAGGGGGAGCGAGTCTGTAAGGTTGCAAGTGAGCCCGTGTAAAACTTGTGGTTGTAAGGTTGCAAGTGATCCTGTTGTAAAACTTGCGGTTGTAAAGGTTCCAGGTGAACCCATTGTAAAACCTGGGGTTTTAGTGGAACTCAATCTGGGTGATTGAAAACTGGACGTAGGTCAAGAGTTGGACCGAACCAGTATAAAAATCTTGTGTGTTTTAGTTGTCTGTTTTATTTGGTATCACAATTCACCCCCCCTCTTGTGCATCATCACTTTCATTTGGTATTAGAGCAAGATCTTTCTGACTTGATTCCAGCGAATCTAGAAAGAAAAGATCTAGTGATGGATGCTGAATATCATTCTCTTCCCGATGTAGCTATGCAGCCCAACAAGCCTCCTGGCTTTGATGGGTATAACTATCCCTTCTGGAAGTTCAAGATGGAGACCTTCATCAAGGCCAGTGGTCTTCGTATTTGGGATGTGATAGAGCATGGTAACAATGTTCCTCTAGATGATGAGAGTTTTGCAAAGCCACGATCCAGATTCACCAATGAAGATTATGCTCTAGTAAAACTGAACCACAAGGCCGTCCACTATATTCAGTGTGCCCTAAGCCCGAAGGAGTTTCATAGGATAAGCCACCACAAAACAGCAAAAGATATGTGGGAGGCTCTTGAGACAGCTCATTCCGGAACCAAGGGAGTGAAGGCAAGACGTGTTGAGATGCTAGTTGAGGAGTTCACAAGTTCACAATGCTTCCAAATGAGCCAATCAGAGACTTGGAGCTCAGATTCACCCACCTCATAAACAACCTAGCCTCTCTGAGAAAGAACATTCCTGAGGAGGAACAGGTGAGCAAAATCTTAAAGGTGTTAAAGGGTGACTGGATTACCAAAGTAACTATTCTGCAAGAAGTTCAGGGAGAGTCAACCAGTTCCGTCACTGCCTTATTTGGTTCTCTGGCTGAGTATGAACCAACCTTGTTAGCTCAAAGGGCTCCCCAAGCTGCTGCTAAAGCCAAGAACCTAGCTCTTGTTGCTCCCAACAAAGAAAGATATGAGGGTGATGATGAGAATGATGAGGAAGATATAGATGATGAAGAGATGGCTATGAATGTGAGAAAATTCACAAAGTTCTTCAGAAAGAAAGGAGGCTTTCAGAAAGGAGAATCTAGCCATAAGAAGGATTATAAGAAGGAAAGGGCTCCTGTGTGCTTTGAATGTAAGAAGCCTGGTAATTTCAAGGCTGAGTGCCCGAGCCTTCAGAGAGTCAAAGGGAAGGACAAGAGGAAAGCCTTCGTGTCCTCGATCTGGGTAAATAGTTCTGATGAAGAAGCTAGTGATGAGGAAGAGGTTGCAAACCTTTGCCTTGTTGCTAGGGAAGATGGAGAAGAGGCATCTTCAGACTTCGACTCCATCCATGGTGATGAGGTAACCCTTACTGAACTCCAAGAAGCTTAATGATGAAGAGCATGACGTGGACACTGTTAAAGGATGGAAGACCAACATTCTGAAAGATCCAAGAAAGGAGGTCACAATATTAGAAGCCCAACAAGAAGATTTCCAAGGCCCATGTGGTGTCCATATTGAAGAAATTACTCATTTGGAGGATATGCAAGAGTGACTTGTTGTCCAAGTCAATAAGCATCAAATATGAATGCATTTAATTTTATTTGAGTCTTTTATTTTATTTCCATAAAATAAGGCATTAGGCCATTGAAATTATTAGTTTCCTTTTTCATAGTTTTCCTATTTTGAAAAGCTGACTTTTCCTTCAAGAAAAAGTCATCTACTTTTAGGAAGGTGCAATTCAAAATGTCAATTATTATTAATGCACCAATTATTAGGTTATTTCTTAATTCTAGAGTATTCTATTGTTGCCTATAAATAGGCTTGACTTTGTACTACAATTTTCAGAGTTTAATGAATTGAGACTTTTGTTTCACCTGTGTGAGCTTTGCTTACATCTTTGTATTCTTTTGAGAATACTAGACTTATCAAGGATTAATTATCCTTGTGGCGTCTTGTGGGTAGACTTATCAAGGGATGATCATCCTTGTGGCGTCTTAGGGTTGTAAGAGACGGGTACTCTTCTTCCCATCGATCATCCGGTTCCTATTTTCTTGTTTTCTAGCCGATCCGGTCAAGTCCTTATATCATTTGAAATGATATAAGGACTTGACCGGATCGGCTAGAAAACAAGAAAATAGGAACCGGATGATCGATGGGAAGAAGAGTACCCGTCTCTTACAACCCTAAGACGCCACAAGGATGATCAACCCTTGATAAGTCTACCCACAAGACGCCACAAGGATAATTAATCCTTGATAAGTCTAGTATTCTCAAAAGAATACAAAGATGTAAGCAAAGCTCACACAGGTGAAACAAAAGTCTCAATTCATTAAACTCTGAAAATTGTAGTACAAAGTCAAGCCTATTTATAGGCAACAATAGAATACTCTAGAATTAAGAAATAACCTAATAATTGGTGCATTAATAATAATTGACATTTTGAATTGCACCTTCCTAAAAGTAGATGACTTTTTCTTGAAGGAAAAGTCAGCTTTTCAAAATAGGAAAACTATGAAAAAGGAAACTAATAATTTCAATGGCCTAATGCCTTATTTTATGGAAATAAAATAAAAGACTCAAATAAAATTAAATGCATTCATATTTGATGCTTATTGACTTGGACAACAAGTCACTCTTGCATATCCTCCAAATGAGTAATTTCTTCAATATGGACACCACATGGGCCTTGGAAATCTTCTTGTTGGGCTTCTAATATTGTGACCTCCTTTCTTGGATCTTTCAGAATGTTGGTCTTCCATCCTTTAACAGTGTCCACGTCATGCTCTTCATCATTCCCTCCCTGCTCAAAAGGATTCGTCCTCGAATCTACAATATCAAAAGGTGATAGATCCGCGACATTGAAAATAGCACTAACATTATCAAAAGAGTTCAATGTATGTATCTTGCAAGCATTGTCATTGTATCGCTCTAAGACTTGGAAAGAACCATCTCCTCTTGGTTGCAGCTCAGTTTTCTGTTGATTTGGGATTCTCTCCTTCCTTAAGTGTATCCAAACCAAATCTCCGGGCTCAAAAACAACCTTTCGGCGACTTTTGTTTGTTTTTCTTGCATATGGTTCATCCTTCCTATCAATATTGGCCCTTACTTTTTCATGAATTTTCTGCGATAAAGACACAACACTAGAGGCCAAAGAGGGGTTAAGTTCATTAGTAGAAATATAAGCATCCTTACATACAAGTCTCAAAACTTGCACACTCAATAATACTCGCTTAACCTCACTTTTTATAGAAAATAAACTCTCTTTCTTTTCTCTCTTTTTCCTTTTTCTTTCATTTTCTTTTTTTTTCTATAACTTTTTTTTCACTCCGTTCATCTCTTTTTTTACTATCTCGCTCAATCCTCACTTGGTCTTCATAAGCTTCTTTTGGCCCAAGAGGTTTCAATACAATGAATTTCCCATTAAAGGGTATAGAATAACAATTTTTATAACAATCATAATGAGCTCTACTATCAAATTGCCATGGTCTTCCAAGCAAAATATGTCCAGCAAGCATAGGAACTACATCACATAACACTTCAGCATGATAGTCTCCAATAGAAAAAGAAATCAACACCTGCTTAGTGACCTTAGCTTCAGCACTATCATTTAACCATTGCAACTTATAAGGCCTTGGATGCTTCATAGTAGGCAAATCCAACTTATCAACAAGTAAGGTACTAGCAACATTGGTGACACTACCACTATCAATAACCATGCTACATACCTTGTTCTTGATAAAGCATCTAGTATGGAAGATAAGTTCTCGATGCTCTTGGTCATGATCTTCCTTTTGTTGCATGTTGAGGGCCCTCCTAGCCACCAACATTTCTCCCTTAACAGGTTCAGCCTCATCAATCTCCAATTCAGAATCAGTCACCAAAGAGGGCATGTCATCATCACTCTCACTAGAGTGAATACTTTCACAATCGCCATTATCTTTGAGAATCATGGCTTTCTTATTGGGACATTGAGAAGCAATATGCCCCTTACCAAGACACCTAAAACATGTAATAGAAGAGGTTCTATCATTAGATGAAATTTCAGAGTTATGTGTCTTACCACCATCAGTTTTAAGCTTGGATTCCTCCTTGACTTTATGTGGTAGTTTTGTGTCATCCTTAGCCATAGAATCCTTCCATCTTGAGGTTGATTTAGAGTCCCTCCAACTAGAAAACTTGGAACGTTTTTCTTTTAACCGCTTCTCCACTTTGATGGCTTTGTGAACCAACTCTTCCTTATCAACAAAATTGTACATATCCACTTTGTCTCTAATTTCACTACGTAGTCCGTCAAGAATTCTGGTCATGCTTGCTTCTTCGCCTTCTTGAACTCCAGCACGCATCTTAAGAAGGTCAAGCTCATGCACATATTCATCCACAGCCATAGATCCTTGGCCAAACATTCGCAACTTTCGATTGAGCTCTCGATAATAGTAGCTGGGAACATACTTCTTTCGCATCAATCTCTTGAGCTTTTCCCAAGTATGAGGTGGTCCTTTGCCTTTAAGCCGCCTCTTAAGCTGTAAATCTTCCCACCAAACAATAGCAAAGTCAGAAAATTGAAAAGAAGCTAATTTTACCTTCTTTTCTTCAGACCAATCGCTCATTCTGAAGATTTGTTCGAATTTCATCTCCCAATCAAGGTACAAATCTGGATTGCTATTACCCTTGAAGGTAGGATACTTTATCTTTAGATCGGATTCATTATTATATTTGGTATCTTTTCTTTTACCCTTTGAGGACGAAGAACGTGATCTACGTGTCTCCTCATCACTACTGAATGCTTTAGATTCCTTCAACTCCTCCATTTCCATCTTGAGTTTGAGAAACTCATCCCGCATGGCTTTCATAAACAACTTGAGATCAGTATTGAAGTCGTCTTTGTTAGATGCTTCACCACTCATCTTCAACCTTGAAATCTAGCAGCCTGTTGCTCTGATACCAAATGATATAAGGACTTGACCGGATCGGCTAGAAAACAAGAAAATAGGAACCGGATGATCGATGGGAAGAAGAGTACCCGTCTCTTACAACCCTAAGACGCCACAAAGATGATCAACCCTTGATAAGTCTACCCACAAGACGCCACAAGGATAATTAATCCTTGATAAGTCTAGTATTCTCAAAAGAATACAAAGATGTAAGCAAAGCTCACACAGGTGAAACAAAAGTCTCAATTCATTAAACTCTGAAAATTGTAGTACAAAGTCAAGCCTATTTATAGGCAACAATAGAATACTCTAGAATTAAGAAATAACCTAATAATTGGTGCATTAATAATAATTGACATTTTGAATTGCACCTTCCTAAAAGTAGATGACTTTTTCTTGAAGGAAAAGTCAGCTTTTCAAAATAGGAAAACTATGAAAAAGGAAACTAATAATTTCAATGGCCTAATGCCTTATTTTATGGAAATAAAATAAAAGACTCAAATAAAATTAAATGCATTCATATTTGATGCTTATTGACTTGGACAACAAGTCACTCTTGCATATCCTCCAAATGAGTAATTTCTTCAATATGGACACCACATGGGCCTTGGAAATCTTCTTGTTGGGCTTCTAATATTGTGACCTCCTTTCTTGGATCTTTCAGAATGTTGGTCTTCCATCCTTTAACAGTGTCCACGTCATGCTCTTCATCACTTATAACGATATTCATAGAGAGTTCTTTCGTATATGTAAGGCTTACAAGGTGTTGAGAATGAAAAATGAATCACTTGAGTTCTCGGTGGACTCACTAAGTGAAGAGCTAGCGGAAGCCAAAAAGCTTCCGGTAGCAGATGGCAAGGGAGATCCCCTAGCGGAACCCAAGGCCTCAACATTAGAGAGCTGCATCAACTGCAGCAAAATCTCTACTGAAAGGGATAGATTACAAAATGCGCTACAAAAATTTACAAATGGTTCTGAAATGCTGAATGTTATTTTGATGAATCAGAGGGCATATCGAGATAAAACTGGATTAGGGTACAAGCATAAAGATAAAAAGTGGGTGGAACCTAAAGTGAAACCATACTTAAAGTTTTTCCACAAAGTCACTAGTCACAGCTCCACACCCTTTAGCTTCTGCAACTATTGCAACAGGAAGGGACACTCCACGTCCACCTGCAATGCAAAGAAGCATGGAGCTAATAGCTCCTATAAGTGGGTTCCAAAAGGAACCAGGGTAAATGAGGATCCTCCAAGGAAAGAAACTAAGGGAGGACAAGGACCTAGAACTTGGAAACATATTCCAAGGGAAGTCCGTCAGCCTAGAGCCCACACAAGGCCAGAGGCACAACACAATCACAAACCCAAGGTCAACACTGGACCGAGGGTTATGGGAACTAATGATAAAGGAACCAATGAAGGTTGGGTACCTAAGCTTGTCTAATCTATGCAGGTTTGTCTCAAAGCATCCAAGAACAGAAAATGGTACATTGACACCGGATGCTTGAGACATATGACTGGTGACAGAGATAAGTTCAAATCTCTGGTGATCAAAGATGGAGCCAAAGTGAACTTTGGAGGAAATCAAAGTGGAAAGATCACTGGGGTTGGAGAAGTTGGACCTGTCAAAGATGTCTATCTGGTTGATGTCTCTGTCACAACCTGCTGAGCGTGAGCCAGAGCACTGACAAAGGAAATTAGGTAATTTTTGATTCACATGAGTGCATGATAGTAGATAAGCATGATCTAGATATAGACAAGGCCAATCTAAAATGCAAACTTAAGGCAAGTAGGAATGGAAATCTATACACCCTAGATTTATGTCAACAACTAACTGAAAAATGTTTAATAACTAGTGATAAAAATAGTTGGCTTTGGCATAAACGACTAGCGCATGTAAACTTTACACAGCTTGATATGCTTATTAAAGGGGAGCTAGCAATAGGGATTTCATCCTTCAAAGTTAAGCATGATTTTATCTGTGAATCCTGCCAACGAGGAAAGCAAACAAAGTCCTCGTTTGAGACCAAGAAGAAAGTCTCCACCAGCAGGCCCTTAGAACTGATCCACATGGATTTAGTTGGGCAAGCGAGAGTGAAGAGCTTAGGTGGAAACCTATATGCTCTAGTGGTGGTGGATGACTATTCAAGGTTCACTTGGACTATGTTTCTTACCTTCAAGCAAGATGCTTTTGATGCTTTTGTTGTCCTGGCTAAGAAAGTGCAGAATGAGAGAGATCTCAAAATAGCAGCCATAAGGACAGATCATGGAGGAGAGTTTGAGAATCACAACTTCTCGGAGCTGTGTGAGGAGAATGGAATTGATCACAACTTCTCAGCTCCCAGAACCCCTCAACAGAATGGCGTGGTTGAAAGGAAGAACAAGGTTCTGACAGAGATGGCCAGAAGCATGCTCAATGAGAAAGAGGTTTCTCAAGTATTCTGGGCGGACGCTATGAGCACTGCTTGCTATATCTCCAACAGAGCCTATGTTCGCAAGGGCTTGGACAAGACTCACTATGAGCTGTACAAAGGTAGAAAGCCCAACTTCAGCCACCTCAGAATCTTTGGATCAAAATGTTATGTTCACAACAATGGAAAGGTAAACCTGGGTAAGTTTGATCCAAAAGCTTATATAGGTGTTTTCATAGGATATTCCCTTAGGAGTAAGGCTTATAGAGTATACAACATGAGAACTAGAACTGTAGAAGAATCTATGCATGTTGTATTCGATGAGAATCCTACATGGGAACAATCCACAGAAGATGATGGGATATTAATTTTTTCAAAACCACCATCATCTTCACCACCAAAAGAAACACCAGCAAGTGATCCCAAGGAAGAAGATGAACCCAGTGATGAACCTAGAGTGCAGACTGTGCCTGATGAGGTACAGTTGCCAACAGCTAGGAGACATCACAGGGATCATCCTCTTGACCAAGTGCTTGGTGATGTTTCTTCTGTGTCAGAACCAGAAGGCAGGTTCAAAATGAAGTTGAGTTTGGAGCCTTTTTGTCTCAGATCGAACCAACTTCAGTTGAACAAGCTCTTAAGGACTGTGATTGGATTATTGCCATGCAGGAAGAGCTTAATCAATTTGAAAGAAGCCAAGTTTGGGAGCTAGTCCCTAGACCGTCTCACCAATCCATTGTTGGGACCAAATGGGTCTTTAAGAACAAACTGGATGAGACTGGTCAGATCACTAGGAACAAAGCCAGACTAGTAGCAAAAGGGTATAAATAAGAAGAAGGCATAGACTATGAAGAAACCTTTGCTCCAGTTGCAAGACTTGAAGCAATAAGGATTCTTCTAGCCTTTGCATCCATGAAAGGTTTTAAATTATATCAGATGGATGTGAAGAGTGCTTTTCTTAATGGTTATATTAAGGAAGAGGTTTATGTTGAGCAACCTCCTGGATTTGAGGATCATAAGCACCCTAAGCATGTGTATAGACTAAAGAAAGCGTTGTATGGCCTAAAACAAGCTCCACGAGCTTGGTATGAGAGACTTAGCAGCTTTCTGCTAGGAAAGGGTTTCTCAAGAGGCAAATTAGACAATACACTGTTTATCTTGCATAAGGATAGAAATATGTTAGTTATCCAGATATATGTTGATGATATTATTTTTGGAGCAACTAACGAGAAACTCTGTGAGGAGTTTTCTAAGACTATGCAGGGGGAATTTGAGATGTCAATGATGGGAGAACTAACGTTCTTCCTAGGCCTGCAGATCAAGCAAAAGAGATAAGACATCTTCATCTCCCAAACTAAGTTTTGCAGAGAGCTTCTGAAGAAGTTTGGGATGGATGAATGCAAGGAGTATGATACTCCTATGAGCACCACTGCCGCACTCGATGCTGATGTAATGGGAAGTACGGTCAGCCTGCCAATGTATAGGGGCATGATAGGTTCCCTACTATACTTAACGGCTAGCAGACCTGATATTTAGTTTAGTGTAGGGATGTGTGCTAGGTTTCAAGCCAACCCCAAGGAATCTCACTTAACTTGTGTTAAACGTATTTTAAGATACCTTGAGGGAACTCAGGAACTTGGTCTCTGGTATCCCAGAGGTAACCAAGAGTTCTTATGGGCTTATTCTGACGCTGACCATGCAGGTTATAAGACAGATAGAAAGAGCACCAGCGGACAATGTGCCTTCCTAGGAGGTTGTCTGGTGTCTTGGGCAAGCAAGAAGCAAACCTGTGTGTCGCTGTCATCCACAGAGGCAGAGTATATTGCTGCTGCAAGCTATTGTGCACAAGTGTTGTGGCTGAAAAATCAACTGAGGGATCTTGGCTTAGAGTTCTCTGAGGCTCCCATTCTTTGTGACAACACCAGCACCATCAGCCTCGCCAAGAATCCAGTCCAGCACACAAGAACAAAGCACATTGACGTCAGACATCACTTCATCAGAGATCATGTTCAGAAGAAGGATGTCAAGATGCAATTTGTTCCCACTCAACATCAGCTTGCAGATATCTTCACCAAACCTCTGGGGGTAGATCAATTTACTTTTATTAGAGGAAATTTGGGAATGGTAAACCCAAATGAAGTTTAAATTTTCAAAATAAACCTGTGCATAATTGATTAAAACCTGCAAACTATACTAACTTAGGCATCGGAGTGCCAATCTTTAGTTTTGCAGGTCCGCCAATGTTAAATCTTAAGTAAGTCCTTCCAGAAGCAAATCCTCTTCCGGAAGCTCATTTGCTGCCGCTTGGTCATGACTCTACGCAATCGGAAGCGCCAGTGTTTTGGGAAAGAAGGACACGTCACTTGAGAAAACGTTTTATCTTCTCCCACCAAAAACTGTGCCCTTTCTGACAGACTGAAGAGACACGTGGCATAAAGGTGCGCCGTTTCAATTTAAATGCTTACGTTTTCCCATAAAAGGTGCATATTTTCAATGAAAAGTCATTTTGAACCATCACATCGAATGTCACATTGCATAAATAGGGCACAACTATTCATTCATCACTTCTCACACAAATCGCCACTCACAAATCCTCTGAAACCCCTCCATCTTCATCTTCATCTTCATCGCATCTTCATCATCTTCATCTTCTTCTTCTTCTTCATCTCTGCATTTCTGGGCATTTCACCATACATATCATTCATTCCATTACCCTTCCACACAAAATGGCCGGCTCTCATGAATCAAACCCCAACATTCAGAAAGCCTCCTCCTCCAAGAAATCCAAACACTCTGAGAAATCTGGGCAATCTGGGCATTCTGGGAAATCTGGAAAACATAAGAAGAGGGTTCGGTTTGATGAAGAACATCCTTCAAAGCGCCAGAGGGTTGAAGATGATTTCTCCGAATATCGCTCTGGGCCCTTAGAGGCAGTCTCTCCTGCATTTGAGAACAAAAATCCCTATCTTACCAATGGGATTTTTGTTGATCTAAAGAAGCTTGAAGATCTGGGTTTTGCTCATCTGAATGATAATCTCCAGAAGTATATGGGTTGGCTGGGGATTAGCAATGTGTACAACGTACAAGTCCTCCGGGTGTTCTACCAGTCTCTCACTGCCAAGCCCAAGTACAAGAAAGTAACTGAGCAAGTATCTATCATTGGCCGGATTGACTTCAAGGCCACAGTGAGAGGAAGAAAGATCAAATTCACTTGGAGAGACATAAATCGTTTCCTCAGAGTCACTGACGAGGAAATGAACCAGTGGATCTTCCCTGAGAAGCTGGATCAGAAGGCACTGGAGAAGACTTATGAGACTAAGGGCAAGAAGTGTCTGGTATGCCCGACCCAAAGCGGGTGCTCCAGTACATCTACTCACGGTTGATGGCCAACAAAGGGGGCAACTTCAATGAGTTCACCGGGCTGGACAACCTCTGGCTCGCCATGTTCCTCACCCAGCAGCCTATCAACCCCGGGCAACTGATCAGTATGGAGTTAAACAGATGGGTTGAAGGCAAAGACAGGGGGAAGCCATCATCTCTCCCCTACCCTCAGTTCATCGCCTTCCTCCTAGAGCAGTTCAACATTAAATCCACTAAGGAAGCCGATAACATCAAGTGCCTGCCCATGGGGTCGATGAATTTGGGCAAGATGGGAGTCAAGTATCTCAAGCCAGCGAAGCCCACTCGGTCTGGCTCTCAGGCTGGGAGTGCTTCACACACAACAGTTCCCTCTGTGTCTGGAGCAGGGGATCAAGAAGTTGATTCTCATGCTGGCCCTAGCCGTGCTCCGTGGGTGTCTGCTGCTCAGAAGACGCTGGTTGCTGAGCTCAGAGATGAGATTCTATTCAAGCTGCCTGATCCTTTGATGGCTCCTCTCAAAGCAGAATGTGATGCAGCCTTTCACCAGCTAGAGCAGAGGATCCAGGGTTTGGAGGATCGCTTAGGGAGAGTAGAAGCCAAACTTGACCTACTCCTCAACCACTTCCAGATCCCTCAACCAAACCCTTCACACCCTTAGCTCCTTCAGTTCCATACACAATCAGAGGTCCCTTGCGAGAGATATACCTTCACCACCCAACTCACCTCTCCTCATCTATACAGGTATATTTACAGACTCACCTTCCTTCTTCTATCCAAGCCCCTCTCCTTCACTCCCTCCCTCACCTCCTCACTCACCACCCAGATATGGCCCTGAACCCCCTCCATCCTCCTCTCCCTCCTCCCTGGCCCTCGCCCTTATTGATGATGCCAAAAGGGGGAGAGATATTCTCACTCAACCCTCCCTATGGCTAGATGAGGACATTGCTGCTGCCCTCCGCCGTGCCATGGATCTGAAAAGAATGGGCAGTGCTGAAAGTCTGATCCGTGGGGAAGCCATCAGGTTCATGCAACAACGTTCAGCCAGCAAAAGGTCGAACCTGGAAATAGTGTTGGTCACAGCCTGTTGAGGCTCCACCATCTGAGCCTGAGTCTTCACCATCTACTGAGCCTCCTCCTTCTGTGCCTGCCCAGAATATATTTGAGGAAATTCTGATGAAGTATGGGTATAAGAGGCCAGACCCGCCAGTTATAGTGATTGCCAAGCCAATCCCTCCTTCTGAACCAGTTTCAGCCCCTCCTTCTCCAGTGGTCAGATACAGCAAATCAAGGAAAAAGTCTGTTGCCAGAAAAGGGGTGACTGCCTCTGAGCCTTCTGAGAGTGAAGAAGAGGAACCACTTGGTCGCTCTGAGGATCATGAGTTAGAAAGGGTATCTCAAGCAGGGGAAGCATCTGAGCCCCAGTCCTCCACCCAAGCGCCTCCAGAAGAAATCCCACCACTAGTGGAAGTTAAGTTAGGGGTGGAAGACATGACTCCAGAGGAATTTGAGCGGTATGGCTAGACTGATCGGATCACCTTTGAACAGCTTGTTTGCCTTGATGCAGAAAGGGAAAATGCTAAGCCTCCACAAGAGAAAAGGAAAGAGAAAGGCAAGGGAAAGGGGAAAGGAAAGTCAAGTCAGGATGATGACCCCAACTTTCCTGTGTGGAATGTAAAGGTCAAGACCGTCCATTATCCCTTTGGATCCATTCCCATCTCAGAGTCACCATTTGGAGAGTTTGCTGGGCTTACTGAGGTCAATGAACTAAAAAGGGCTATTGAGGAATCTCTGGAGCTTGAAAGGCAAAGAAAGGCCAGAGAGGAGAAAGAGCTCCAAGATATTCTTGCTCATATTGATCAATAAACGAAGGAAGAGAAATGGGCTGAGATGCAAGAGGAGCATAAGCAGAAACAGTTAGAAAGGAACAAGAGGCACCCGCTCTAGAACCCCAACCTCTCATGCATTTAGCTTAGGAATCTTCATTCGCATATTTTTCGTACATAAGTTATCTGCCTTATCTGTAAATCTGTTCATTAACTTTACTTATGCTTTTCTTATCATATTTGTAATTGATTTACTAATGAAGTTCATTTTTGAGTTCATCTGTGTGTTATTTAATTATTTACTTAGTATGAACTTATTAGATAACTTAGTTTGTCATCATCAAAAAGGGGGAGAATGTTAGAATCTTAAGTTTTGATGAAGACTAAAATATGAAAGAACCAGATAAATACTTAGAAAGAATTAGGTTAATATAGAACCCCATGTAAGAGTACAACCGGATGTGGATTTACTTCCGGATGGATTAGGACTAGCGCTCGAGGATGAAAGGCTCATCCAGCAGCGGAAGCTTGTAAGTCACTAAGTCAGAATTAAGTCTAAGAGTGTTAGAGTACCAAATCCTTGAGACTAAGTTAGGACACAACCGGATGCAGAATTGCTTCCGGAAGTCTTAGAGTAAATTGAGTGACTAGCGCTGTCTATTGGATTAGACAACACCGAGCGTCAGTGGATATAACTCTAAGTCATAACATAGTTTCTAGTAGGAGTGCTTCCGGATGTAGAATTGCTTCCGGAAGTAAAAGAGCTTCCCATAGACAATTGAACTCCCAATGCATGTGACTATGTGTTATTATTGTTGAACTAACGTTTAAGTGCAGAACTGAGTATTGTTGCTTCCGGATGTGGACTTGCTTCCGGTAGCAATCAGAATGTCAGAACGTACAATAATCAGAATGTCAGAATTGCTTTTTTGCAGAGCAGAGTTGTCAGAGTTGCTTTTCAGAAATAAAGCAAGTCAACCCTGCTGAGCATTAATGGAGCATTAATTGGTTCAACGGTAACAAGGGAATAACGGCTAATTTCAAACGGCATGGTTACCTACCAAGAAAGAGAATCCTTGAAGATGCTATATAAAGAAGTTCATCTTCATTTATGAAGATCATCGAAGAAACTAGAGAGAGAAACCGAGCATACTCTTCAAGCATTCAAAGCTGCCCAGAAAAGCAAGAGAGCACTTAATACATTGAGAGTTTTATTTATTATTCATCTTGTACTCATTGTAGTTAAGTCTCTTCATTTATTAAGAGCATTCATTGTACTTAAGTGAGTAACATCATTTGTTCTTAGAGAGAACTAAGTTAGAAAATCCTTTGTTTGAAAGGTTGAACCCTTACACGTAGTAAGGGGGAGCGATTCTGTAAGGTTGCAAGTGAGCCCGTGTAAAACTTGTGGTTGTAAGGTTGCAAGTGATCCCGTTGTAAAACTTGCGGTTGTAAAGGTTCCAGGTGAACCCGTTGTAAAACCTGGGGTTTTAGTGGAACTCAATCTGGGTGATTGAGAACTGGACGTAGGTCAAGAGTTGGACCGAACCAATATAAAAATCTTGTGTGTTTTAGTTGTCTGTTTTATTTGGTAGCACAATTCACCCCCCCTTTTGTGCATCCTAACTTTCATATAGTGGATGGCCTTGTAGTTCAGTTCCACTTGAGCATAATCATCATTGGTGAATCTGGATCGAGGATTTGCAAGACCTTCATCATCTAGAGGAACATTGTTACCATGCTCTATAACATCCTAGATCCGAAGGCCACTAGCCTTTGTAAAGGTTTCCATCTTGAATTTCCAGAAGGGATAGTTATATCCATCAAAGCCTGGAGGCTTGTTTGGCTGGATAGCTACATCGGGGAGGGAATGATGATCTGCATCCATCACTGGATCTTCTCTTTCTAGATTCGTTGGAATCAAGTTAGAAAGACCTTGCTCTGATACCAAATGAAAGTGAGGATGCACAGGAGGGGGGTGAATTGTGCTACCAAATAAAACTTAGGAAATAAAAACACACAAGACCTTTATACTGGTTCGGTCCAACTCTTGTCCTACGTCCAGTTCTCATTCACCCAGATTGAGTTCCACTAAACCACAAGTTTTACAACGAGTTCACCTGCAACCTATTACAACCACAAGTTTTACGGGCTCACTTGCAACCTTACAAACAGACTCGCTCCCCCTTACTACTTGTAAGGGTTCAACCTTTTAAACAAAGGATTTTCTACTTAGTTCTCTCAAAGAACAAATAATTTTACTCACTTAAGTACAATGAATGCTCTCAACAACTAAAGAGACTTGATTACAAAGAGTACAAGATGGATAATAAATAAACTCTCAATGCAATAAGTGCTCTCTTGCTTTCTGGGTAGTATGAGCTTGAATGCTTGAATGATTTTGCAGATTATGTTCGGGTGCTTCATAAATGATGAAGTAATTCCTTATATATCATCTTCTCATACTCCAATGTTTGGTAGGTAAGAAAGCCGTTTGAATATGTCCGTTTTTCCCTTGTTACCGTTGGATTAATTAATGCTCCATAAATGCTCAGCAGGGTTGACTTGCTTTATCTCTGAAAAGCAACTCTGACAACTCTGCTCTGCCAAAAAGCAATTCTGACTTCTGGACTGTTGTACGTTCTGACATTCTGATTGCTACCGGAAGCAAGTCCACATCCGGAAGCAGCAACACTCAGTTCTGCACTTAAACGTTAGTCCAACAATAATAACACATAGTCACATGCAGTGGGAGTTCAATTGTCTATGGGAAGCTCTTTTACTACCGGAAGCAATTTTGCTACCGGATGCACTCCTACTATAACTATTGAAAGTAATGGATGCACAAGAGGGGGGGTGAATTGTGCTACCAAATAAAAATCAAATAATAACAACACAAGGGTTTATACTGGTTCGGTCTTCCTGACCTACGTCCAGTTCTCAACCACCCAGGTTGAGTTCCACTATCCCCAGGTTTTATAACGGGTTCACCTAGTGTTAGAATCTTAAGTTTTGATGAGGACTAAAATATGAAAGAATAGGCCAAGTACTTAGAAAGCAATAGGTAAACATAGAATCCCAAGTAAGAGTGCAACCGGATGTGGATTTACTTCCGGATAGATTAGGACTTGCGCACGCGGATGAATGTTTTCATCCCCCAGCGGCAGCAAGTAAATCACTAGGGAATTAACTTAGTCCATGAGCATTAGGTACACAAAACCTTAAGACTAAGCTATGTTTCAACCGGAAGTGAAATTGCTTCCTGATAGATTTAGACTGGCGCAGGTTGATAAATTAGATATAACTCCAAGCGTCAGTGAAAATGCAACGTCAAGTGAAATTGCTTCCTGTTAGATTTAGACTGACGCAGGTTGATAAATTAGATATAACTCCAAGCGTCAGTGAAATGCAACGTCAAGTGAAGTTGCTTCCTGTTAGACTTAGACTGGCGCAGACTGATAGTATAGGTAGTACCCCAAGCGTCAGCAAGTTTACAACGTCAAGTAAAAGTGCTTCCGATAGCTTAGTGACTAGCACTGACTGTTGGATTGAGGGACACTGAGCGAAGAGTGAGTAATAGTGAACAAAATCCTTCATCCAGTAGTTTTACTTCCGGATGTAGAAGTGCTTCCGGATACACCTTAGACTTAGGGAACACCCACTGCATGTAACTATGTGCTTATATTGCTAAACTAACGTTCAAGTGCAGCACACTAAGTAAGGTTGCTTCCGGATGAGAAGTTGCTTCCGCAAGCAATCAGAATGTCAGAACGTTCAGAAATGCAGTGTCAGAATGCTTTTGTCAGAGCAGAGGTGCCAGGACTACTTTTCAGAGATAAAGCAAGTCAACTCTGCTATGCATTGATGAAGCATTTAATGGGCAAACGGTAACAAGGGAAAAACGGACATATTCAAACGGCTAGCCCACCTACCAAGAGTTCAAAATGGTTGAAGACTATATAAGGAAGCTCGACTTCATTTATGAAGTAATCAATTATCTTTGAATATTCTTGAGAGAAGTTAGAGCGAGAAAATCTTCAATCATTCAAAACTGCCCAGAAAAGCGAAGAGCATTTAACACTTTGAGTGATCTTTTCATCTACTTATTCTGTACTCACAGTAGTTAAGTCTCTTTCTGTTATAAGAGCATTTATTGTACTTAAGTGTGTAACACCATCTGTTCTTTGAGAGAACTTAGTCAAAAATCCTTAAGTGTAAAGGTTAACCCCTTGCTTGGTGTGAGGGGGAGCTAGTTAGAAAGGTTACAAGTGAGCTCGTGTAAAACTTGTTGTAAGGTTGCAAGTGATCCCGTGCAAAACTTGCGGTTGTAAGGTTTCAGGTGAACCCGATTTAAAACCTGAGATATAGTGGAACTCTCGACCTGGGTGGTTGAGGACTGGACGTAGGTCAGGTAGACCGAACCAGTATAAATCTTGTGTTGTTTAGTTGAGCATTTATTTTTGAAGCACAATTCACCCCCCCCCCACCTCTTGTGCATCCATTACATTCATTTGGTATCAGAGCAAGGTCCTTCTCACTCGATTCCAACGAATCAGAAGGCAAAGATCCAGTAATGGACACAGACTATTCTCTACCAGATGTCTCTGTTCAACCCAACAAGCCCCCAGGCTTCGATGGGTACAACTACTCATTCTGGAAGTTCAAAATGGAGACTTATATCAAGTCAAGTGATATCAGACTCTGGGACGTAATAGAGCGAGGGGATCAAACTCCGCTAGATGAGGATGGATTTGCAAAAGCGCGAGCCAGATACACTCCTGAGGACTATGCCCTAGTCCAAATGAACCATCGGGCCATGCACTACATCCAGTGTGCTCTCAGCCCCAAAGAGTATCACAGGATCAGCCACCACAAAAATGCAAAAGATATGTGGGAGGCTCTTGAGGCTGCACACTCTGGAACCAGGGGAGTAAAAGCAAGACGTGTTGAAATGCTGGTGGAAGAATTTCACAAATTCGCCATGCTGAGTCCCACCGAGCCTATCAGAGAACTGGAGCTCAGGTTCACTCATCTCATCAACAATTTGGCCTCGCTGGGTAAGGATATCCCTGAAAGAGAGCAAGTGAACAAGATTCTAAAGATCTTGAAGGGTGACTGGATCACCAAAGTAACTATTTTGCAAGAAGTGTAAGGAGAATCAACCAGCTCCATCACCGCACTATTTGGCTCTCTTGCTGAATATGAACCTACCTTGCTGGCTATGAGAGCTCCTCAAACCTCATCCAAGAACAAGAACCTTGCTCTCGTTGCTCCCAGCAAGGAGATCTATGACAATGATGAGGATGATGAGGAGGAGATGGACGATGAGGAGATGGCTATGATGGTGAGGAAATTTAGAAAATTCTTCAGAAAGAAGGGAGGCTATCAGAGAGGTGATTCCAGCCAGAAGAAGGGATACAAGAAAGAGAAGGTCCCTGTGTGCTTTGAATGCAATAAGCCTGGTCACTTCAAGGCTGAGTGTCCCAGCCTGCAGAGGTCAAAAGGCAAGGACAAAAGAAAGGCTCTTGTTTCCTCCATTTGGGTAAATAGCTCAGATGAGGAAGCAAGTGATGAAGAAGAAGTTGCCAACCTCTGCCTGGTAGCTAGAGAAGAGGATGAAGAAGCATCTTCAGATCTTGACCTCACCAACGAAGATCATGAGGTAACTCTTCCTGAACTACAAGAGGCTTACAATGAGGTTCATGAAGAATTCTCTAGACTATGTAAAGCCTATAAAGTGTTGAAAACCAAAAAGGAATCACTTGAGTCCAAGGTGGACTCACTAAGTGAGGAACTAGCGGAAGCTAGAAGACTTCCGGTAGTGGATGGCCAGGGTTCTCCCCAAGTAGAACCCAACGCCCCAACACCTGAGAGCTGCCCTAATTGCAGCAAAATCTCAGAGGAAAAGAACAAGCTGCAAAATGCCCTGGAGAAGTTTACCAATGGTTCAGAAATGCTAAATGTAATCTTAATGAACCAAAGGGCATATAGGGATAGAACTGGCTTGGGATATACCCCTAAGGTGAAAAAGTGGGTAGAACCAAAAGTAAAGCCTTACTTAAAGTTCTTCCATAAAGCCACCAGTCATAACTCCTCACCCTTTAGCTTCTGTAATTACTGCGACAGGAAAGGACACTCCACGTCCACCTGTAATGCTAAGAAGCATGGAGCTAACAGCTCTTACAAGTGGGTTCCTAAAGGAACCAAGGCTACACAGGATCCTCCACCTGCAAAGGACACCAAGAAAGGACAAGGATCCCGAGCCTGGTATCATCCCACAGGGAAAACCCAAGAGCCTAGAGCCAGCACTAGGCCAGAGGCTCCAAATGTTCATAAGCCCAAGGCTAAGCCCAATACTAGGCCAAGGGCACTAAACACTAATGACAAAGGACCCAAGAGAGGTTGGGTACCTAAAGTTGCTTGATTATTTCAGGTGTGTCTCAAGGCATCCAAGAACAAAAAATGGTACATCGATAGCGGATGCTCGAGACATATGACTGGAGACAGAGACAAGTTCAAATCTCTGGTGATCAAAGATGGAGCCACAGTGACCTTTGGTGGAAATCAACGTGGTAAGATCACTGGAGTTGGAGAAGTTGGACCAGTCAAGGATGTCTATCTAATGGACGGTCTCTGTCACAACCTGCTGAGCGTGAGCCAGAGCACGGACAAAGGAAATTGGGTAATATTTGATTCAAATGAGTGCTTAATAATTGATAAGCAGGATCTGAATATAGATAAGGCCAACTTAAAATGCAAGATTAAGGCAAATAGAAATGGGAATCTATATACCTTAGACTTATGTCAACAGCTAGAAGAAAAATGTTTAATATCTAGTGACGAGAATAGTTGGCTTTGGCATAAGAGACTAGCTCATGTTAACTTTACACAACTTGATATGCTAATCAAAAAGGAGCTAGCCATAGGTATCCCAACTTTCAAAGTAAAGCATGATGTTATTTGTGAATCCTGCCAACGAGGGAAGCAAACAAAGTCCTCGTTTAAAACCAAGAAGAGAGTCTCCACCAGCAGGCCCCTGGAACTAATCCACATGGATTTGGTTGGGCCAGCGAGAGTAAAGAGCTTGGGTGGAAACCTATATGCTCTAGTAGTGGTGGATGACTATTCGAGGTTCACTTGGACTATGTTTCTTGCCTCTAAGCAAGATGCTTTTGATGCTTTTGTTGTCCTGGCTAAGAAAGTGCAGAATGAGAAGGAGCTCAAAATCACAGCCATAAGGACAGACCATGGAGGAGAGTTTGAGAACCATAGCTTCTCTGAGCTATGTGAGCAAAACGGCATTGAACATAACTTCTCAGCTCCGAGGACTCCTCAACAAAATGGAGTAGTCGAAAGGAAGAACAGGGTTCTGACGGAGATGGCTAGAAGCATGCTCAACGAGAAAGAGGTTTCTCAAGTGTTCTGGGCGGACGCTATGAGCACTGCTTGCTATATCTCCAACAGAGCCTATGTTCGCAAGGGCTTGGATAAGACTCCATACGAGCTATACAAAGGGAGGAAGCCCAACATCAGCCATCTCAGAATATTTGGATCAAAATGCTACGTGCATAATAATGGAAAGGTAAATTTGGGTAAGTTTGATCCAAAGGCTGATGTAGGTATATTCATAGGATATTCCCTTAGGAGTAAAGCATATAGGATATACAACATGAGAACTAAAACTGTAGAAGAATCCATGCATGTTGTATTTGATGAAACTCCTACATGGGGACAATCCACAGAAGATGATGAAGCACCTAATCTTCCAAAACTACCATCATCTTCTTCACCACCAAAAGAAACACCAACAAGCAATCCCAAAGAAGAAGGTGAACCCAGTGATGAACCTGGAGTGCAACCCATGCCTGAGGAGGCACAGTTGCCAATAGCTAGGAGACATCACAGGGATCATCCTCTTGATCAAGTGCTTGGTGATGTTTCTTCTGGTGTCAGAACTAGAAGACAAGTTCAAAATGAAGTTGAGTTTGGTGCATTCCTATCTCAAATCGAACCAACTTCAGTTGAACAAGCTCTTGAGGACTGCGACTGGATTATTGCCATGCAGGAAGAGCTAAATCAATTTGAGAGAAGTCAAGTGTGGGAACTAGTCCCAAGGCCGTCTCATCAATCCATAGTGGGGACCAAGTGGGTCTTCAAAAACAAACTGGATGAGACAGGTCAAATTACAAGAAATAAAGCCAGGCTAGTAGCCAAAGGATATAACCAAGAAGAAGGCATTGACTATGAAGAAACTTTTGCTCCAGTTGCTAGACTTGAAGCAATAAGAATTCTTCTAGCCTTTGCATCCATGAAAGGTTTTAGATTATATCAAATGGATGTAAAGAGTGCTTTTCTTAATGGTTATATTAAAGAAGAGGTATATGTAGAACAACCTCCTGGCTTTGAGGACCATAAGCACCCCAAACATGTGTATAGATTAAAGAATGCTTTATATGGCCTGAAACAAGCTCCTCGAGCTTGGTATGAGAGACTCAGCAGCTTTTTGTTGGACAAAGGTTTCTCAAGAGGCAAATTAGATAATACATTGTTTATCCTTCACAAAGATAGAGATATGTTAATTGTCCAAATTTATGTTGATGATATTATATTTGGGGCAACTAACGAGAAGCTTTGTGAAGATTTCTCTAAGACTATGCAGGGTGAATTTGAGATGTCAATGATGAGAGAACTAACGTTCTTCCTAGGCCTGCAAATCAAACAAAAGAAGAATGGAATCTTCATCTCCCAAACTAAGTACTGCAGAGAACTACTCAAAAAGTTTGGGATGGATGAATGCAAGGAGTATGACACTCCTATGAGCACCACTGCCGCACTCGACGCTGACGCAAAGGGTAAAACTGTCAGCCTGCCCATGTACAGGGGAATGGTAGGTTCTCTCTTATACTTAACAGCCAGCAGGCCTGACATTCAATTTAGTGTAGACATGTGCGCTAGGTTTCAAGCCAACCCCAAGGAATCACACTTAACATGTGTTAAACGTATTCTGAGATACCTTGAGGGAACACAAGAACTTGGTCTTTGGTATCCCAGAGGTAACCAAGAGTTCTTGTGGGCTTACTCTGACTCTGATCATGCACGTTATAAGACAGATAGAAAGAGCACCAGTGGACAATGCGCCTTCCTTGGTGGTTGTCTGGTGTCTTGGGCTAGCAAAAAGCAAACCTGTGTGTCCCTGTCATCCACTGAGGCAGAATACATTGCTGCTGCAAGTTGTTGTGCGCAAGTGCTATGGCTGAAAAACCAGTTGAGAGATCTTGGCTTGGAGTTCCCTGAGGCACCCATCCTCTGTGACAACACAAGCACAATTAGCCTCGCCAAGAATCCAGTTCAGCACACAAGGACAAAGCACATTGACGTCAGACATCACTTCATCAGAGACCACGTTCAAAAGAAGGATGTCAAGGTGCAGTTTGTCCCCACACAACAACAGCTTGCTGACATCTTCACCAAGCCTCTGGGGGTTGATCAATTTACTTTCATTAGAGGTGATTTGGGAATGGTAAACCCAAATGAAGTTTAAATCCTATTCATTATACTTGATTGTTTATCACTTACAACAATACTAACTTAGGCATCGGTGTGCCAATATATGTTTTTGCAGGTGCTCAATGTTAAATCTTAAGCAAGTGCAACCGGAAGCAAAACCACTTCCGGATGATCACTCACTGACGCTGGACGATCAAGCCAAGAGAACGCCAGCACTAGTCCAAGAGACACGTCACTTCAGAAAACGTTTCAACTTCCCACAAGAGACGTTATGTCTTCTCTGGTAATATCAAGCCACACGTATCATCAGGTGTGCCGTTCCAACTTAAATTGTTTACACTCCCCAATGTGTGAAAAAATGAAGAAACATGACCATTTTACCCTTAGTAACTGTACCTATAAATAGGACATCATTTTCACTTTTACTTTTCATTTTTACTCACAAAATCTCTGCATACAAAACTCTTCATCTTCATATGTGTTCTTCATTCTCTTCATACATTCTTTCGCATTTTACCACAAACCCACACAAAAATGGCCAGATCTCATGAAACAAACCCAGTTTCAAAGAAACCTTCCTCATCTAAGAAACACAAGTCAAAATCTGGGAAATCAAGTTATGAACATTCTGGCAAATCTGGGCATCGTGAAGAACATCGCAATGAACATCAAGAACACCATGAAGTTTCTGGGCAGAATACACCGGGGCAGGATGAAAATATTCAAGGTCAGCCTGAAACTTCTGGTAGAGTGGCAGAACAGTTAGTGGGTTCTAAGCAAGAGAAGCTTGATAAGAAGAGGGAGTCCATCCCTAAGGAGGAGGATGCTGCGATCAAATCTGCCGGAAATACATGGTAGAGATGTGATGATGCCAAAAGGAGGAGAGATGTGATCAAATCTGCCAGAAGTGCCACCCTCCACCAACTACCAAGAATACTCCTCCACAGGCCCTCACTCTCTTTGATGATGCCAAAAGGGGGAGAGATGTGATGTTCACTCTGCATGTGCCAAAAGGGTACAGGGTTCCCTGGGTATGAAAAAGTGGAGAATATGAAGAGGGCACTTGAGGAATCCATTGAGTCTGAGAGACCAGAGTGTGCGTAAGGCCGAGGTAGCCAAACTACAAAGGGAGAATGAGGAGAGACAAAAGGAGAGGGAGAGGAAAAAGAATTACCAACCCTGAACCCCAATCCAAACATTTGTTTTAACTTGGAAATTTTCTTGCTTTGTTTTCATGCATACTTTCATACTTGCTTAGCGTAATTTACTTATATATGTTCTTTACCTGTAAATGTTGATTGAATACTCTGACTTGTAACTTCTGCTTAGCAATAATATTTGTCTAAGTTACTTGTTATTTATTTATTGCTTTATTCTTTTGATAATCCTTTCATATAAATTTTAATCGATAAAACTAAGTTTGTCATCATCAAAAAGGGGGAGAATGTTAGAATCTTAAGTTTTGATGAGGACTAAAATATGAAAGAATAGGCCAAGTACTTAGAAAGCAATAGGTAAACATAGAATCCCAAGTAAGAGTGCAACCGGATGTGGATTTACTTCCGGATAGATTAGGACTTGCGCACGCGGATGAATGTTTTCATCCCCCAGCGGCAGCAAGTAAATCACTAGGGAATTAACTTAGTCCATGAGCATTAGGTACACAAAACCTTAAGACTAAGCTATGTTTCAACCGGAAGTGAAATTGCTTCCTGATAGATTTAGACTGGCGCAGGTTGATAAATTAGATATAACTCCAAGCGTCAGTGAAAATGCAACGTCAAGTGAAATTGCTTCCTGTTAGATTTAGACTGACGCAGGTTGATAAATTAGATATAACTCCAAGCGTCAGTGAAAATGCAACGTCAAGTGAAGTTGCTTCCTGTTAGACTTAGACTGGCGCAGACTGATAGTATAGGTAGTACCCCAAGCGTCAGCAAGTTTACAACGTCAAGTAAAAGTGCTTCCGATAGCTTAGTGACTAGCATTGACTGTTGGATTGAGGGACACTGAGCGAAGAGTGAGTAATAGTGAACAAAATCCTTCATCCAGTAGTTTTACTTCCGGATGTAGAAGTGCTTCCGGATACACCTTAGACTTAGGGAACACCCACTGCATGTAACTATGTGCTTATATTGCTAAACTAACGTTCAAGTGCAGCACACTAAGTAAGGTTGCTTCCGGATGAGAAGTTGCTTCCGCAAGCAATCAGAATGTCAGAACGTTCAGAAATGCAGTGTCAGAATGCTTTTGTCAGAGCAGAGGTGCCAGGACTACTTTTCAGAGATAAAGCAAGTCAACTCTGCTATGCATTGATGAAGCATTTAATGGGCAAACGGTAACAAGGGAAAAACGGACATATTCAAACGGCTAGCCCACCTACCAAGAGTTCAAAATGGTTGAAGACTATATAAGGAAGCTCGACTTCATTTATGAAGTAATCAATTATCTTTGAATATTCTTGAGAGAAGTTAGAGCGAGAAAATCTTCAATCATTCAAAACTGCCCAGAAAAGCGAAGAGCATTTAACACTTTGAGTGATCTTTTCATCTACTTATTCTGTACTCACAGTAGTTAAGTCTCTTTCTGTTATAAGAGCATTTATTGTACTTAAGTGTGTAACACCATCTGTTCTTTGAGAGAACTTAGTCAAAAATCCTTAAGTGTAAAGGTTAACCCCTTGCTTGGTGTGAGGGGGAGCTAGTTAGAAAGGTTACAAGTGAGCTCGTGTAAAACTTGTTGTAAGGTTGCAAGTGATCCCGTGCAAAACTTGCGGTTGTAAGGTTTCAGGTGAACCCGATTTAAAACCTGAGATATAGTGGAACTCTCGACCTGGGTGGTTGAGGACTGGACGTAGGTCAGGTAGACCGAACTAGTATAAATCTTGTGTTGTTTAGTTGAGCATTTATTTTTGAAGCACAATTCACCCCCCCTCTTGTGCATCCATTACATTCACCTGGAACCTTTACAACCTCAAGTTTTGGACGGGATCACTTGCAACCTTACAACCACAAGTTTTACTCAAGGCTCACTTGCAACCTTTCTAACTAGCTCCCCCTTACAACCAGCAAGGGTTCAACCTTTACAAATAAAGGATTTTCTAACTTAGTTCTCTTTAAGAACAGATAATGATACACACTTAAGTACAATGAATGCTCTTAATACAAGAAGAGACTTAACTACAAAGAGTACAAGATAAGTAAATGAAAAGATCACTCAATGAGTTAAATGCTCTTTCTCTTTTCTGGGCAGCTTTGAATGCTTAAAGGATTTCTCGATTTCTCTCTCTAGCTTTCTTCAAGATGTCAAAGATATTAGATGTCCTCATAAATGAAGGTGAGCTCCTTTATATAGTCTTCAAGTATTCTCACTCTTGGTAGGTGGGTTAGCCGTTTGAATATGGTCGTTTTTCCCATGTTACCGTTTGCCCAATTAATGCTTCATTAATGCTTAGGAGGGTTGACTTGCTTTGTCTCTGAAAAGTAATTCTGACAACTCTGCTCTGCCAAAAGCATTCTGACACTGCACTGCTCTGAACGTTCTGACATTCTGATTGCTTGCGGAAGCGGATTCACATCCGGAAGCAACTTTACTTAGTGTGCTGCACTTTGAACGTTAGTCTAACAATATAAGCACATAGTCATATGCAGTGGGAGTTCATTTAGTCTAAGAGGGCTTTCTTGCATCCGGAAGTAATTCCACATCCGGAAGCACTACTACTGGACGAAGGGTTATATGCACATTTACTCACTCTCGCTCAGTGTCCTTCAATCCAACAGCCAGCGTTAGTCACTAAGCAATCGGAAGCAAATCTACTGGACGTTGGGTTATGTTCACTGGCGCTCAGTGTTATCTATACCAACAGCCAGCGCTAGTCTTAATACAATCGGAAGCAAATCCACATCCGGTTGCATCTTAACTTAGTCTTAAGGTTTTGTACATCTAATGCTCCTAGACTAAGTTATTACTTAGTGGAGTACTTGCTGTCGCTGGGGGATGAGATGTTCATCCGCGAGCGCTAGTCTTAGTCCATCCGGAAGTAAATCCACATCCGGTTGTACTCTTACTTGGGACCTAATATTTTCTAAGTGTTTGGCTCGTTCTTTCATATTTTAGTCTTCACCAAAACTTAAGATTCTAACATTCTCCCCCTTTTTGATGATGACAAACTAAGTCTATCGATTAACTTCATATGAAAGAATTTAAAAGTAGCAATTAGATAAAGCATAAACAACTCAGATAATTATCATTGATAAACAGAAGATTACAAGTTAGAGTTACAATAGTAGATAAAATTCACAAGTAATCTACACTATGCAAAAAAAATGAGCTATGCATGAAAAATAAGAGAAAAAAGAATCTAAGGTAGAAGCATAGGGTGAAGTGGGGTTCAAGAGTGATGTTTCTTTTTCCTCTCCCTCTCTTTCTGTCTCTCCTCATTTTCCTTCTGGAGCTGGGCTAGGTGAGCATCCTTCACATTCTGGTCGATCTGGGCAATTATCCTTTGAAGCTCTTCCTCTTCCCTTTCCCTTCTGAGTCTCTCAGACTCAACAGATACCTCAAAGGCTCTCTTCAAGTTTTCAACTTCCTCATACCCAGGGAACCCTGTTGCATCTGAGAAGGGAGTGACCTCGCCATTTGGATAGTGGACAGCTCTGATCTTTACATTCCATACTGGGAAGTTGGGGTCCTCCTCAACTTCCTGGGCTTTCCTCTTCCCTTTGCCTTTGCCCTTTCCTTTGCCCTTGCCTATTGGTTGAGTAGGCTTGGCTCTTGCTCTCTCAGCATCCAAGCAAGCCATCTGACCAAAAGAGATCTTATCCGTGTACCCATATCTTTCAAATTCTTCAGGAGTCATGTCCTCTATCTCCAGCTTAACCTCCTTTAGAATTGGATGGCTTGAACTGATGGAATCTCTTGCTCAGCTTGGACTGATGGAATCTCTTGCTCACTCTCAGCAGACTCAGTAGAGGTAGAACTCTTGTTGGCATGCTTTCTAGCAACTGCCTTCTTTCTTGATTCGCTATACTTAACTGCTGAAGGAGGAGGAGCAGAGGTTGGCTCAGATGGAGGAGGAGGGGCAGAAGTTTGCTCAGAAGCAGGAGATGCAGATGTTGGCTCAGACGGTGAAGGAATTGGTTTAGCAATCACTATGGGAGGATGGTTGATCTTCTTCAGGCCGTACTTCATCATTATCTCCTCCACTATATTCTTGCTATGCTCAGAGGAAGGAGGCTCTGAAGATGAAGTTTCTGGCTGTGGGGTATCTTCATTTTGATCATACACAACCATTTCCCACTTGGACCGCTGCTGTTGCATAAATCGGATGGCTTCCCCTCTGATCAAACTCTCAGCACCACCCAATCTCTGAGATTCCATGGCTCGGCGGAGGGCAGCAGTGATGTCTTCATCTAGCCAGAGGGATGGCTGAGTCAGAACATCCCTTGATTCCATGGTATGGCGGAGGGCGATAGCAGCATCTCTCCCCCTTTTGTCATCATCAAGGAGGGCGAGGGCTAGGGAGGATGGACTGGGTGAAGATGAGGGTGGAGGTGCAGGGCCAAAGTGTTTTGGTGGTGAAGGGTTGGGTGAGGAGGTGGGTGAAGAGGATGTGGGGGAGGGTTGTTCTGGGGAATTAGGAGGGTTGGGAAAGAGGACTGAGTTTCTTTCGAAGAAGGAGGGGTGGGTGAATAGGTCATCGAATGGGTAAGTGGAGTAGCAGACATCAGGTTGTCTAACTTTCCACCGAATAGGGGATTGGTCTCGGAGGTAGTAGGTGTGTAGTGGGTGGTCAGGAGAGGTAAAACCTAAGTTTTGGGCTATGGTAGGTTGAGGGTTGGTAGGGTTAAGATTGGAAGGCCCGGCGGAAGTGTTGGATGGTGAGCGGGTAGGGGAGTTATGTGGAGATGGGGAGTTATTGGAGTGAAGGAATGATTGGCGAGGGGATTGTTGGGGTGAGTCTTGTGTGGAGTGTTGAGGTGATGTTTGATGGTCATTGTTGGGTGAGTCTTGGGGTTGTTGGTCGGGGTTGGGTGATGTGTGGGGTTGTTGGTTATTCTGAGGAGGAGGTGGCTGTGGCTGTTGAGTGTTGGGGGAAGGAGGAGGAGGAAGTAATGGTTGATTAGGTGGAGGAGGAGGAGGTGGGTTAGGAGGAGGGGGTGGTGGTAAGTTACCTTGTGGTTGATGGATTTGAAGATGTTGGAGGATGAGATCTAGCTTGGCATCCACTCTAGCAAGTTGAGTCTCAACCTTACCCACTCGATCCTCAAGCCTCTAGATGCGCTCCCCCTGCTGCTGGAAGCCAGTATCACATTCGTTACGGAGAGGAGCCACCAAGGATTCAGAAAGCTTAAGGAGAATCTCCTTCTTCATCTCCTGGACAAAGGCTTTAACAGTAGCTGGCACCCTCGCAACTCTGCTTGGACCGGGATGGGAGTCAACCTCTTGATCCCCTGCGCCAGATACAGAGGGGGTTGAGGTATGAGAGGCACTGCCTGCCTGAGACCCTGAGCGAGTGGCCTTGGCCTTCTTAAGATACTTGATCCCCATCTTGCTAATGTTAATTGCACTCACAGGAAAGTACTTAACATTTTCTTCCTCCACAGTGGATGTAGCCTTGATCAGATTCTTCTCAAGGAGGAAAGCGATAATAGTGGGGTAGGGAAGATATCCAGCCTTATGATTTACCATCCATCTGTGCAGTTCAAGACTGATCAACTGCCCGGGGTTGATTGGCTGCTGGGAAAGAAGTCTGGGGAACCAAGGGTTATCCAGGAGAGTGAACTCGTTGAAGTTTCCCCCTTTGTGTGTCATCATGCGGGAGTAGACGTAGTATAAGAGCCTGTTGGTGTCAGACATCCTGGACACCTTCTTCCCTTGGGTGTCATAAACCTTTTCAAGTTCCTCCTTGCTAAGTTTGAGTGACTCAGGGTATAGCCACTCATTCATTCCTTCCTCAGTAATCCCCATTAGGGCGTTGATGTCCCTCCAAGTGAAACTGAAGGTTCTCCCCCTTACTGTGGCTGTGAAGGTGAGTCTCCGAATCTGTTCCTTCCCATCCACCTTCTTATGCTTAACCTTCCCAGTGAGAGACTCGCAGAATACTCGCAGGACGTTGATATTGTACTCCTGGTTGATCCCCAGCCAGGGCATGTATTTTTCCAGAAATGGCCGCAAGTGTGGAAACCCTAGTTCATCTATCTTGGCCAGATCTAAGAACATTCCGGTGTTGAAGTAGGGCTTGATGGACTTAAATTTGGAGGAAACAGCCTCCAAAGGCCCATCTCGATATACAAGTGGATCATCCTCCTCTATTCTCTGTCTTTTGGAAAAGGGCTCTTCGCTAAATTGGTCCCTCTACTTGCCCTTCTTCTGCAACCTTCTTCGTTGTTGCCCAGATTCCCTAGAGTGTTCTTGCTGGGGTTGCTCAACGTTCTCAGGTTGTACTGGTTGTTCTTGGACTCGCTCACTTTGCCCTTGGCTTTGCCCAGATTGTTCTTGTCGTTCATGGTGTTCATGTGTTTTTCCAGATTTTCCAGAATGTGAATGCCCAGATTTGCCCGTTCTGGACTTCGATTTCTTGGAAGAGGTGGCTTTCTTTGTGTTGGGGTTAGATTCATGTGAGCCGGCCATTTTTGTGTGGGTTTATGGTTTATATGAGATGAAATGCGAAGAAAAAGATGAAGAATATGAAGAGAATATGATGAACGTATGAAGAGAGTTTGTGGGTGAGTAAGTGAAAAGTAAAGAGAGAAATGACTGTTGGTCCTATTTATATAGAGTTGAAACGGATGAATGCACATAATGACTCTACATGAAAGCATGCGTTTGTTCATTGGGTAACGTAAACATTTAATTGGAACGACGCACCTTTTGACATGTGTCGCTTCACCTTTTCAGAGAAGGCACAACTTCTCATGGAGGAAGATAAAACGTTTTCTGAAGTGACGTGTCCCTTGGTTCAGGCACTGGCGCTCGTTCTCGCTTTAGTTCAACATTCAGCGCCAGCAAATGATCATTCGGAAGTGATTTTGCTTCCGGTTGCACTTGCTTAAGATTTAACATTGGGGACCTGCAAAAACAAGGATTGGCACTCCGATGCCTAAGTTAGTATTGTTGCAGGTTTTAATCAATTAAGCACATGGTTATTTGAAGAATTAAACTTCATTTGGTTTACCATTCCCAAATCACTTCTTATGAATGTAAATTGATCAACCCCCAGAGGCTTGGTGAAAATATCAGCAAGCTGATGCTGAGTGGGGACAAATTGCACTTTGACATCCTTCTTTTGAACATGATCTCTGATGAAGTGATGTCTGACATCAATGTGCTTTGTCCTTGTGTGCTGAACCGGATTCTTGGCGAGGCTGATAGTGCTTGTATTATCACAGAGGATGGGTGCCTCAGGGAACTCCAAGACAAGATCTCTCAGTTGGTTCTTCAGCCACAACACTTGGGCACAACAGCTTGCAGCAGCAATGTATTCTGCCTCTGTGGATGATAAGGACACGCAGGTTTGCTTCTTGCTAGCCCAAGAGACCAGACAACCACCAAGGAAGGCGCATTGTCCACTGGTGCTCTTCCTATCAGTTTTATAGCCTGCATGGTCAGAGTCAGAGTAAGCCCACAAGAACTCTTGGTTACCTCTGGGATACCAAAGACCAAGCTCTTGTGTTCCCTCAAGGTATCTTAGAATACGTTCAACACATGTTAGATGTGACTCCTTGGGGTTGGCTTGAAACCTAGCACACATGCCTACACTAAATTGAATGTCAGGCCTGCTTGCCGTTAAGTATAGTAGGGAACCTATCATTCCCCTGTACATGGGCAGGCTGACAGATTTACCCTTTGCGTCAGCATCGAGTGCGGCAGTGGTACTCATGGGAGTGTCATACTCCTTGCACTCATCCATCCCAAACTTCTTGAGTAGCTCTCTGCAGTACTTAGCTTGGGAGATGAAGATGTCATTCTTCTTTTGCTTAATTTGCAGGCCTAGGAAGAACGTTAGTTCCCCCTTCATTGACATTTCAAACTCTCCCTGCATAGTCTTAGAGAATTCTTCACAAAGCTTTTCATTAGTTGCCCCAAAAATAATATCATCAACATAAATCTGGACAATTAACATGTTTCTATCTTTGTGAAAAATAAACAGTATATTATCTAGTTTGCCTCTTGAGAAACCCTTTCCCAGTAAAAAGCTACTGAGTCTCTCATACCAAGCTCGAGGAGCTTGTTTCAGGCCATACAAAGCTTTCTTTAGCCTATACACATGTTTAGGATGCTTGTGATCCTCAAAGCCAGGAGGTTGTTCTACATAAACCTCTTCTTTGATGTAACCATTAAGAAATGCACTCTTTACATCCATTTGATATAATCTAAAACCTTTCATGGATGCAAAGGCTAGAAGAATCCTTATTGCTTCGAGTCTAGCGACTGGAGCAAACGTTTCTTCATAGTCTATGTCTTCTTCTTGGTTATACCCTTTGCCTACTAATCTGGCTTTGTTCCTTGTTATTTGACCTGTCTCATCCAGTTTGTTTTTGAAGACCCATTTGGTTTCAACTATGGATTGATGAGACGGCCTTGGACTAGTTCCCAAACTTGGCTTCTTTCAAATTGATTTAGCTCTTCCTGCATGGCAATACTCCAGTCGCAGTCCTCAAGAGCTTGTTCAACTGAAGTTGGTTCGATTTGAGATAAAAATGCTCCAAACTCAACTTCATTTTGAACCTGCCTTCTGGTTCTGACACCAGAACAAACATCACCAAGCACTTGATCAAGAGGATGATCCTTGTGATGTCTCCTAGCTGTTGGCAACTGTGCCTCATCAGGCACGGTCTGCACTCTAGGCTCATCACTGGGTTCATCTTCTTCTTTGGGATTGCTTGCTGGTGTTTCTTTTGGTGGTGAAGTAGATGATGATGGTTTTGAAAAGTTAAGTATTTCATCATCTTCTGTGGATTGTCCCCATGTAGGAGTTTCATCAAATACAACATGCATTGATTCTTCTACGATTCTAGTTCTCATGTTGTATATTCTATATGTCTTACTCCTAAGGGAATACCCTATGAATACACCTATATCAGCTTTTGGATCAAACTTACCCAGATTTACCTTTCCATTGTTATGCACATAGCATTTTGATCCAAAGATTCTGAGGTGGCTGATGTTGGGCTTTCTGCCTTTGTACAGCTCATAGGGAGTTTTGTCCAAGCCCTTGCGAACATAGGCTCTGTTAGAGATGTAGCAAGCAGTGCTCATAGCGTCTACCCAGAACACTTGAGAAACCTCTTTCTCGTTGAGCATGCTTCTGGCCATCTCAGTCAGAACCTTGTTCTTCCTCTCGACTACACCGTTTTGCTGAGGAGTTCTAGGAGCTGAGAAGTTATGTTCAATACCATTCTGCTCACATAGCTCAGAGAAACTATGGTTCTCAAACTCTCCTCCATGGTCTGTCCTTATGGCTGTGATTTTGAGCTCTCTCTCATTCTGCACTTTCTTAGCCAGGACAACAAAGGCATCAAAAGCATCTTGCTTAGAGGCAAGAAACATAGTCCAAGTGAACCTAGAATAGTCATCCACCACCACTAGAGCATACAGGTTTCCACCCAAGCTCTTCACTCTCGCTGGCCCAACCAAATCCATATGGATTAGTTCCAAGGGTCTGCTGGTGGAGACTCTCTTCTTGGTTTTAAACGAGGACTTTGTTTGCTTCCCTTGTTGGCAGGATTCACAAATAAAATCATGCTTCACCTTAAAAGATGGAATACCTATTGCTAGCTCCTTTTTAATTAGCATGTCAAGTTGAGTAAAATTAACATGTGCTAGCCTTTTATGCCAAAGCCAACTGTTCTCATCACTAGATATTAAGCATTTTTCTTCCAGTTGTTGACATAAGTTTAGAGTGTATAGGTTTCCATTTCTATTTGCCTTAAGTTTGCATTTTAAGTTGGCCTTATCCAGATTCAGATCCTGCTTATCTACTATTATGCACTCTTGTGAATCGAAGATTACCCAATTTCCTTTGTCAGTGCTCTGGCTCACGCTCAGCAGGTTGTGACAAAGACCATCCACCAGATAGACGTCTTTCACTGGTCCAACTTCTCCAACTCCGGTGATCTTTCCGCTTTGATTTCCTCCAAAGGTAACTGTGGCTCCATCTTTGATCACCAGGGATTTGAATTTGTCTCTGTCTCCAGTCATATGTCTCGAGCATCCACTGTCAATATACCATTTCCTATTCTTGGATGCTTTGAGACACACCTGAAAGAATCAAGTAAGCTTAGGTACCCAACCTTTCTTGGGTCCTCTGTCATTAGTTCCCAGTGCCCTTGGTCTAGTGTTAGTTTTGACCTTGGGCTTATGATCAATCTGTGCCTCTGGCCTAGTGTTGGCTCTAGGCTCTTGGGCTTTCCTTGTGGATTGTTTCTAGGCTCTGGGTCTCTGTCCTCCCTTAGTTTCTTTTCTTGGGGGAGGATCCTTTGTAGCCTTGGTTCCTTTTGGGACCCATTTATAAGAGTTGTTTGCTCCATGCTTCTTGGCATTACAGGTGGACGTGGAGTGTCCTTTCCTGTTACAATAATTACAGAAACTAAAAGGTGTGAAGCTGTGATCAGTGGCTTTATGGAAAAATTTTAAGTAGGGCTTCACTTTTGGTTCCACCCACTTTTTCCCTCTAGGTGTGTATCCTAAGCCAGTCTTGTCCCTATATGCCCTTTGATTCATTAAAATGATATTTAGCATTTCAGATCCATTTGTGAACTTATGCAGGGCATTTTGCAGTTTATCTCTTTCAGCTGAGATTTTGCTGCAACTAAGGCAGCTCTCAAGTGTTGGGGCATCGGGTTCTGCTTGGGGAGAACCCTTGCCATCCGCTACCGGAAGCTTTCTGGCTTCCGCTAGCTCTTCACTCAGTGAGTCCACCTTGGACTCAAGTGATTCCTTTTTAATTTTCAACACTTTATAGGCTTTACATAATCGAGAGAATTCTTCATGAACTTCATTGTAAGCCTCTTGTAGTTCAGAAAAAGTTACCTCATTGTTCTCCTGGGTGAGATCAAAATCTGAGGATGCTTCCTCATCATCTTCTCTGGCCACCAGGCAGAGGTTGGCAACCTCTTCCTCATCACTTGCTTCATCGTCTGAGCTATTCACCCAGATAGAGGATACGAAGGCTTTTCTTTTGTCTTTCCCCTTTGATCTCTGCAAGCTTGGACACTCAGCCTTGAAGTGGCCAGGCTTTTTACACTCAAAGCACACCGAGGCCTTTTTCTTCTTGTATCCCTTCCTCTGACTGAACTCACCTTTCTAAAAGCCTCCTTTCTTTTTGAAGAACTTTCTGAACTTCCTCACCATCATGACCATCTCTTCATCGTCCAATTCCTCCTCATCATCCTCATCATCATCATTATCATCAATCTCCTTGCTGGGAGCAACAAGGGCAAGATTCTTGGTTTTGGATGAAGCTTGAGGAGCTCTCTGAGCCAGCAGGGTTGGTTCGTATTCAGCCAGAGAACCAAAGAGTGCAGTGATGGAGCTGGTTGACTCTCCTTGAACTTCCTGCAAGATGGTAACTTTGGTGATCCAATCACCTTTCAAGACTTTTAAGATCTTGCTGACTTGCTCTCTTTCAGGAATGTCTTTGCCCAAGGAGGCCAGGTTATTGATAAGGTGAGTGAACCTGAGCTCCAGCTCTCTGATTGGCTCAGTTGGACTAATCATGACGAATTTGTGAAACTCTTCCACCAACATCTCGACTCGTCTTGCCTTCACTCCCCTGGTTCCAGAGTGAGCAGCCTCAAGAGCCTCCCACATATCCTTAGCAGTTTTGTGGTGGCTGATCCTATGAAACTCCTTAGGGCTAAGAGCACACTGAATGTAGTGCATGGCCCTGAAGTTTAGCTGGACTAGAGCATAGTCCTCATTTGTGTATCTGGATCGCTGCTTTGCAAAGCCATCATCATTTAGGGGGGTGTGATTTCCATGTTCAATCACATCCAGAGTCGGATGTCGCTGGACTTGATGTAAGTCTCCATTCGGAATTTCCAGAATGGGTAGTTATACCCATCAAAGCCTGGAGGCTTGTTGGGTTGAATAGAGACATCTGGCAAAGAATAATCTGTATCCATTACTGGATCTTTACTTTCTAGATTCGTGGGAATCAAGTTAGAAAGACCCGCTCTGATACCAAATGAAAGTAATGGATGCACAAGAGGGGGGGTGAATTGTGCTACCAAATAAAAATCAAATAATAACAACACAAGGGTTTATACTGGTTCGGTCTTCCTGACCTACGTCCAGTTCTCAACCACCCAGGTTGAGTTCCACTATCCCCAGGTTTTATAACGGGTTCACCTGAAACCTTTACAACCACAAGTTTTGGACGGGATCACTTGCTGTTAGAATCTTAAGTTTTGATGAAGACTAAAATATAAAAGAATAGACCAAGTGCTTAGAAAGCAATAGGTTAACATAGGATCCCAAGTAAGAGTGCAACCGAATGTGGATTTACTTCCGGATAGACTAGGACTTGCGCACGCGGATGAATGTTTCATCCCCCAGCGGCAGCGAGTAACTCACTAGGGAATTAACTTATTCCATGAGCATTAGGTACACAAAACCTTAAGACTAAGCTATGATTCAACCGGAAGTGAAATTGCTTCCTATTAGATTTAGACTGGCGCAGGCTGATAGAAGAGATATAACCCTAAGCGTCAGTGAATAAGCCACGTCAAGTGAAATTGCTTCCTGTTAGATTTTGACTGGCACAGGCTAATGGAATAGAATAACCCCAAGCGTCAGTGAACATAAGCCACGTCAAGTGAAAGTGCTTCCGATAGCTTAGTGACTAGCGCTGACTGTTGGAATGAAATACACTGAGCGAGAGTGAGTGATAATGAACTAAATCCTTCATCCAGTGGATTTACTTCCGGATGTAGAAGTGCTTTCGGATACACCTTAGACTAAGGGAACACCCACTGCATGTGACTATGTGCTTATATTGCTAAACTAACGTTCAAGTGCAGCACACTAAGTAAAGTTGCTTCCGGATGAGAGTTTGCTTCCGCAAGCAATCAGAATGTCAGAACGTTCAGAGATGCAGTTTCAGAATGCTTATGTCAGAGCAGAGATGTCAGGACTACTTTTCAGAGATAAAGCAAGTCAACTCTGCTATGCATTGATGAAGCATTTATTGGGAAAACGGTAACATGGGAAAAACGGTCATATTCAAACGGCTAGCCCACCTACCAAGAGTTCAAAATGTTTGAAGACTATATAAGGGAGCTCAACTTCATTTATGAAGCAATCAATTATCTTTGAATATTCTTGAGAGAAGTTAGAGCGAGAAACTAAGAACACCTTCAAGCATTCAAAGCTGCCCAGAAAAGTAAAGAGCATTTAACACATCGAGTGATCCTTTTCATCTACATATTCTGTACTCTTTGTTGTTAAGTCTCTTCTCGTTATAAGAGCATTGATTGTACTTAAGTGTGTAACACCATCTGTTCTTTGAGAGAACTTAGTCAGAAAAATCCTTTAAGTGTAAAGGTTAACCCCTTGCTTGGTGTGAGGGGGAGCTAGTTAGAAAGGTTACAAGTGAGCCTGTGTAAAACTTGTGGTAAGGTTGCAAGTGATCCCGTGCAAACTTGCGGTTGTAAGGTTTCAGGTGAACCCGATTTAAAACCTGAGATATAGTGGAACTCGGCCTGGGTGGTTGAGGACTGGACGTAGGTCAGGTAGACCGAACCAGTATAACTCTTGTGTTGTTTTATTTGAGCATTTATTTTGAAGCACAATTCACCCCCCCCTCTTGTGCATCCATTACTTTCATTTGGTATCAGAGCGGGTCTTTCTCACTCGATTCCAACGAATCCAGAAAGCAAAGATCCAGTAATGGATACAGACTATTCTCTACCAGATGTCTCTGTTCAACCCAACAAGCCCCCAGGCTTCGATGGGTACAACTATCCATTCTGGAAGTTTAGAATGGAGACTTATATCAAGTCAACTGACATTAGACTCTGGGATGTAATCGAACGTGGGAATCAAACTCCCTTAGATGAGGATGAATTTGCTAAGGTGAGAGCAAGATACACTCCTGAGGACTATGCTCTAGTCCAACTAAACCATCGGGCCATGCACTACATCCAGTGTGCTCTCAGCCCCAAAGAGTTTCATAGGATCAGCCACCACAAAAATGCTAAAGATATGTGGGAGGCTCTTGAGGCTGCTCACTCTGGAACCAGGGGAGTAAAAGCAAGACGTGTTGAGATGCTGGTGGAAGAATTTCACAAGTTCGCCATGCTAAGTCCCACTGAGCCTATCAGAGAGCTGGAGCTCAGGGCCACCCATCTCATCAACAATTTGGCTTCGCTGGGTAAGGATATTCCTGAAAGAGAGCAAGTAAGCAAGATCCTAAAGATCTTGAAGGGTGACTGGATCACCAAAGTAACTATCTTGCAGGAAGTGCAAGGAGAATCAACCAGCTCCATCACCGCACTATTTGGCTCTCTTGCTGAATACGAACCTACCTTGCTGGCTATGAGAGCTCCTCAAGCCTCATCCAAGAACAAGAACCTTGCTCTTGTTGCTCCCAGCAAGGAGATCAATGATGATGATGAGGATGATGAGGAAGAAATGGACGATGAGGAGATGGCTATGATGGTGAGGAAATTCAGAAAGTTCTTCAGAAAGAAAGGAGGCTATCAGAGAGGTGACTCCAGCCAGAAGAAGGGATACAAGAAGGAAAAGGTCCCTGTGTGCTTTGAATGCAAGAAGCCTGGTCACTTCAAGGCTGAGTGTCCCAGCCTGCAGAGGTCAAAAGGCAAAGACAAAAGAAAGGCCTTCGTCTCCTCCATTTGGGTGAATAGCTCAGATGACGAAGCAAGTGATGAAGAAGAAGTTGCCAACCTCTGCCTGGTAGCTAGAGAAGATGATGAGGAAGCATCTTCAGATCTTGACATCACCAACGAAGATCATGAGGTAACTCTTTCTGAACTACAAGAGGCTTACAATGAGGCTCATGAAGAATTCTCTAGACTATGTAAAGCCTATAAAGTGTTGAAAACTAAAAAGGAATCACTTGAGTCCAAGGTGGACTCACTAAGTGAAGAGCTAGCGGAAGCTAGAAAGCTTCCGGTAGTGGATGGCCAGGGTTCTCCCCAAGTAGAACCCAACGCCCCAGCACTTGAGAGCTGCCCCAATTGCAGCAAAATCTCAGCTGAGAAAGACAAGCTGCAAAATGTCCTGCAGAAGTTTACAAATGGTTCAGAAATGTTAAATATAATCTTAATGAATCAAAGGGCTTATAGGGATAGGACTGGCTTAGGATATATACTCCTAGAGGGAAAAAGTGGGTAGAACCAAAAGTAAAGCCCTACTTAAAGTTCTTCCATAAAGCCACTAGTCATAGCTCCTCACCCTTCAGCTTCTGTAACTACTGCAACAGGAAAGGACACTCCACGTCCACCTGTAATGCCAAGAAGCATGGAGCTAGTAGCTCTTACAAATGGGTCCCTAAAGGAACCAAGGCTACAAAGGATCCTCCACCTGCAAAGGAAACCAACAGAGGACCCAAGAGAGGTTGGGTACCTAAGTTTGCTTGATTATTTCAGGTGTGTCTCAAGGCATCCAAGAACAGAAAATGGTACATCGATAGCGGATGCTCGAGATATATGACTAGAGACAGAGACAAGTTCAAATCTCTGGTGATCAAGGATGGAGCCACAGTGACCTTTGGAGGAAATCAAAGTGGTAAGATCACTGGAGTTGGAGAAGTGGGACCAGTCAAAGACGTCTATCTAGTGGACGGTCTTTGTCACAACCTGCTGAGCTTGAGCCAGAGCACTGACAAAGGAAATTGGGTAATCTTTGATTCAAATGAGTGCATAATAGTTGATAAGCAGGATCTGAATTTAGATAAGGCCAACTTAAAATGCAAACTTAAGGCAAACAGAAATGGGAACCTATATACTCTAGACTTATGTCAACAACTGGAAAAAAAGTGTTTAATATCTAGTGATGCGAACAGTTGGCTTTGGCATAAGAGATTAGTGAAATGCGTGGCTGTCACCCAAGAGGGGGGGGTGAATTGGGTGAGGGAATAAAAACTTAAACTCTTTTCCGAAAGACTGCTTGTGCTCGGTGATGATGATAATAAATAATGCTATGCACAAGTCAGTATGCTATGTGATGCAAAATAGAATGATCAAATATAAATATATGCACACATAAATTTATCCTGGTTCGGTCACCCAGACCTACATCCAGTCCCCAGGCTACACCTGAGATTTCCAATCCACTATTCTTGTTTAAACCGGGCACAAGAGAAGCCTTTACACTTTAGGTTTTACGAACACGGGTTCACCTAACAACCCACAGGTTTTGCTAACGGCTAACCTGCAAACCTAACTGCAAGTTTTACGGGATCACTTGCAACCTTTACAACCGCAAGTTTTACACGGGCTCACTTGCAACCTATTCAGCTCCCCCTCACACCTAGAAGGGTTCAGTCTTTACAGACAATGATTTAACAATGATTACAATACTGTTCTTCAAGCGACAAGCTTTAGAACAGGTTTGATAGGATGTTCACTCTATGAACTGATTGTGCTAAACACTTAAGCTCAACTAAGTGGGTTCACTCAATGAACAGATTATGCTACTCACTTAGGTACAATGATTGCTCTCCACTAATTCTCTCTAAGAGTATTACCACTTTACAATCAGAGAGTAGAAGGATATCTCAGATAGTAGGCTTTGTTAGAATCTTAAGTTTTGATGAAGACTAAAATGTAGAGGATTAGACCAAGTGCCTAGGAAGCAATAGGATAACATAGGATCCCAAGTAAGAGTGCTTCCGGGTGAAGATCTACTTCCGGATAGATTAGGACTTGCGCATGCGGATGAATGTTTTCATCCCCCAGCATCAGCAAGTAAAATCACTGGGAAATAACTTAGTCCATGAGAATTAGGTACACAAAACCTTAAGACTAAGCTATGTTTCAATCGGAAGTGAAGTTGCTTCCTGTTAGACTTAGACTGGCGCAGAGCGATAGAATAGATATTACTCCAAGCGACAGTGAGTCTACTTCCCCAAGTGAAAGCGCTTCCTGTTAGAATTAGACTGGCGCAGAGCGATAGAATAGATATTACTCCAAGCGACAGTGAGTCTACTTCCCCAAGTGAAAGCGCTTCCTGTTAGAATTAGACTGGCGCAGAGCGACAGAATAGATATTACCCCAAGCGTCAGTAAGTCTACTTCCCCAAGTGAAAGCGCTTCCTGTTAGACTCAGACTGGCGCAGAGCAATAGAATAGTTATTACCCCAAGCGTCAGTAAGTCTACTTCGCCAAGTGAAAGCACTTCCTATTAGATCTTAGACTGGCGCAGACTGATAGAATAGATTTCACCCTAAGCGTCAGTGAGTTCACTACGTCAAGTAAAAGTGCTTCCGATAGCTTAGTGACTAGCGCTGAGTGTTGGGATGAAATACACTAAGTGAGAGTGAGTTATAGTGAACCAAGATCCTTCATCTAGTAGTTTTACTTCCGGATGTAAAAATGCTTCCAGATACATCATAGACCAAATCAGAACACAGTCTAAGTAAACTACTCCCCATAGCAAATAAACTTCCCATTTCATGTACAATTCTTATATATATTGCTATGTTGGACTAACCAGTATGTGCAGAACATGGTCACGCTTCCGGATGCAAATGAGCTTCCAGATGGAAAGACTCTTGACATTGGGACTCAGAGCTTAACACTTGCAGAGCAAGATTACCACTTGCGGATGAAAGATGATCATCCGTCAGCAAGAGTGCAAGAGTAAAAATCACATACTCAGAAGTCAGAATACTTTTGTCAGAGCAGAGGTGTCAGGACTACTTTTCAGAGATAAAGCAAGTCTACCCTGCTAAGCATTAATGAAGATGTACTTCTCAACGGTAACATAGGATTAACGGCACTATTCAAACGTTCATATTCAACTTGCCACCGAAGCCTTTGAAGCCAAGTATAAAAGAGACATTCATTCAGAAGAGAAGACATGGAAGAAAGAGAGAGAACAGAGCAAAGTATCTGATATATCATATTCTTCATCCTATACATCTTCTACTACTCTCAGATTCAGATTTGTGATATTTTTCAGAGAGTAACTTTATTGTACTTAAGTGAGTAACATCATCCACTCTTAGAGAGAGTTAGTTTTGAGCTTAAGTGTTTAGCACAATCAGTTCATAGAGTGAACATAGTGTAAACTTACAATTTGTAAGGGGGAGCATTTAGAGGTTGTCTAAATCTCCATAGGTTGCAAGTTAGCCCGTAAAACTTGCATTTGTAAGGTTTGCAGGTGAACCCGGTGTAAAACCTGTGGGTTGTTAGGTGAACCCGTGCTCGTAAAACCTAAAGTGTAAAGGCTTCTCTTGTGCCCGGTTTAAACAAGAATAGTGGATTGAAAATCTCAGGTGGAGCCTGGGGACTGGATGTAGGTCTGGGTGACCGAACCAGGATAAATTTATGTGTGCATAAATTTACATTCAAACATTCTATTTAGCATCACATAACATACTGACTTGTGCATATCACTACTTCGTAAATATTATCACCAAGCACAAGCAGTCTTTCGAAAAGAAGAATCAAAAGATTTAATTTATTCTCTCACCCAATTCACCCCCCCCCCCTCTTGGGTGACAGCCACGTTTATCATTTGGTATCAGAGCAAGGTCACTTGTTTAAAGGATCCAACGATCTCAAGTGCAAAGACCTAGGCTGATTTGGGTTACAAAATGTGTTTTGAAGGTTTTGATCATACAATCCCACCCGTGTTAGAAAATGCTGATTTTTACTTATGGAAGGGAAGGATGAAAAGCTTTATACTATCCACTGATTTCAAAATGTGGGATGTTTTTGAAAAGGACTCTGATTTCAAACCAAAAGTAAATTGGACAGAAGAGGACAAAAGCTTATTTTACTTAAACCTTAGAGCAATGCAAATTTTGCACAAAAGTTTATCTGACAATGATTACCAGAAAATTAAACATTGCTCTAGGGCTATAGATATTTGGAACACTCTTGATACTATGTATGCTTCTAACCAATTTCTTGATGATAAGGCTGTCCAAAGCTCACTATGTGCTCCTTGTGAATCCACCGTTGATGAGCTACTGGATGGTGATGTAGTAGAAGCTAGTATCAGCAAAGAGAGAGTGGATCTCCGCCTAGTAGATTCAGAAGCTGAAGAAAATGAGGTACATAAACTTGAAACTTCTGAATTGCAAGATATGTATAATGAGCTACATGTTGAATTCTGTAAACTTGCAAAAGAAATTCTAGGCTTAAGAAAAAGGAATAGGGAACTTGAGGAACTTATTCCTTCTTCTACAACCAAGGAGTCCAAAGTCCCACTCATAAAAGAAGACTTTTCAAAAGACCCTGAGATTTCAAAAGTTAATAAACATAGAGTCTTTGAAAAGAAAACTGACCACCATAATAGTGATAAGAAATCTGATTCTGAACATCATCCCATTATCTGTCATTATTGTGGTAGAACTGGTCATATTTCTCACACATGCAATTTTAAGAGAAATTTAAATGTGAGAAATAAATATATATGGATCCCCAAAGGACAAGTAAGGTCCAGCGCTAACTATGTAGGACCCAAGTACAAATGGGTACCAAAACTCCCTTCTAGTGCCTTACCTGTGCAGGAAAGATCAAGAGTTCCTCTTGTCCCAAAGAAGAGAACTCGTGGTGATGCCACTACTGCAACTACCTGGTTCAATCATAAGAAGCAGTGCGCTACCACAAGGAACAAAGACCTTGTCTCAGGGATAAGCTATCACAGAGTTCCATTCAACTATCCTGAGAAGGACAAAAGAGAGAGGATGTCTCAACTCACATGGAGAAAACCTGCGAATCCTGTCTCTCCTAAGAAAGTGCTTCAGGCCAAGGATAAGTATAAAAGATCTCCTTGGGTAAGCAAGGGATTATTTAAGGTTGAAGCATGCAACAGTAAAATCTCCTATGCAAATGTAAGATGGACTTATTGAGATTTTACATTAAGCATCATAAGCATGAACATGATATGGCTTATAAGATATTTCACACAATGTTCATACTCTATATGCTATCTATGACTATCATTATCAGAAGCCATGTGCATATAGTCATAGTTGATTCGCAATGCTATATCCATAGTGAATAATTCTTAAGTGCATAAGAATCACATACTCCCTACAAACTGACCAGTCAGATCCAAGTTTGGAGACTGAAAAATGGGAAAGAGAAATCATTTGCTATTTTGTAGGAAAGAAGGTACGAAGAAACAACAATTTTCATGATCATACCTGATCAGAGCAATGTATCAAATCTGAATGAGTTGTTGTTCATACTGGGCTCCGAGAGCTACTGCTCCTGAAATTAAGAAGATCAAACAAACTCTACTTGACGCAAATATGGCTTTAGTCATGAAAGCTTGATCGCTGTGGATGCACAAGAGAGAACATCAACGAGTCACTCAAAGTTAAATCTTAAGTAAGTACCATCGGAAGCAAAACTACTTCCGGATGCTCTCGTGCTGACGCTGAATGACTACTCAAGGCAACCAGGAGCGTCTGTCCAACCGGAAGCAAAATCACTTCCGAATACTCTTTTGCTAGCGCTGGATGATAATTCAATATGATCACGAGCGCCAGTGTCAGATCAAGGGACACATCACTTCAGAAAACGTTTCAACTTCCTCCATGAAACGCTGTGCCTTCTCTGAAGCAACACGTGTCATCAGGTGTGTCGTTCCAACTTAAAAACTTACGTTAACCAATGTGTGAAAATTTGAAAGAGTATGCCCATTCTATCCTCAGAAGTTTTACCTATAAATAGAAGTCATTTTCCACTTTTCACTTTTTACTACATCTTTTTCACTCGCATCATTTTCTCAGAAAAGTCTTTTCATCTTCTCCATTGTGTTCTTTATTTTTCACACTTCTTGCATTTCATCTTTATTTACACAACATTCATACAAAAATGGCCGGTACGAATGAATCCAACCCAGTCATCCAGAAAACCTCTTCCTCCAAGAAACTTAAATCGAAATCTGGGAAATCCACTCACAAGCATTCTGGTAAATCTGGGCACTATGAAGAACAACATGAAGAACTTCATGAACGCCAAGAAGGTTCTGGGCAATCACGAGGACAGGGTGAAGACATTCAGGGTCAGCCTGAAACCTCTGGTAGAATAGAACTGGCAGTGGGTTCTGAACAAGAGCGGGATGCTCAGAGAAAGGGAAAGAAAAAGAAGGTTCAATTTTCTGAGGAGCCTTCCTCCAAGAGGCAGAGGGTTGAGGAAGAAGATGATCCCACAGTCTATAGAGATGGGGCATTGGAGGGTGTATCCGCCAAATTTGAGACATCCATTCCCATCTTCAATCATGGCCTGTTCATCAATCTGGACAAGTTGGATGAACTAGGGTTTGCTCATCTGCGCCCTTACTTGGAAAAGTATATGCCTTGGCTGGGCATCAACCAGGACTACAACGTCAACGTCCTGCGAGTCTTTTGCCAATCCCTCTCAGGCAGAGCAAAGTACAGGAAGGTGGATGGGAAAGAGCAAGTCCACAAACTCTCCTTCACTGCCACTGTAAGAGGAAGAACCTTCAGGTTCACTTGGAGAACCTTGAATGAGATGATGGGAATCACAGAAGAGGATATGAATGAATGGATCTACCCTGAGTCTCACAAATACAGCAAGGAGGAACTCGAGGAGTTGTATGGCACCAACAGCAAGAAGGTGTCCAAGATGTCTGATTCTAACAGGCTCTTGTACTACATCTACTCCCGGATAATGACTCATAAGGGAGGCAACTTCAACGAGTTCACACTGCTAGACAACCCTTGGTTTCCTAGACTCCTCTCGCTCAAGCCTTTCAACCCTGGGCAGTTGATATGCCTAGAGCTTCAGCGCTGGCTAAGCAATGACAAGTCAGGTTATCTTCCCTATCCCACCATCATTGCCTTCCTTCTTGAGAAGCATCTGATCAAGGCTACATCTGCTGTGGAAGAAGAGAATGTCAAATGTAAGCCTGTAGGAGCAACTAATATGGCAAGGATGGGGATTAAGTATCTCAAGCCCCCTAAGCCCACTCGCTCACGCTCACAAGCCAGTAGTGCTTCTGGTACTTCAGCTCCCTCTGCATCTGGAGCAGGCGATCAGGAAGTTGACTCTCATGCTGGGCCAAGCCGTAGTGCAAGGGTTCCAGCTTCTGTTAGGGCCTTTGCAGAGGACATAAAGGAAGAGCTTCTGTTTAGACTGACTGATTCCTTAGTGGGTCCTCTCCGTGTTGAATGTGAAGCTGGCTTCCACCACCAAGGGGAGCGAATCCAACGACTTGAGGACAGAGTAGGACAACTCGAGAATCACCTTGCCAGGGTGGATGCAAAATTAGACCTCATCCTCCAGCACCTACAAATTCCCCAACCCTCATCACAAGGTAACTTACCACCTCCTCCTCCTCCTCCTCAAAACCCTCCTCCTCCTCCGCCCAACACTCAACAACCTCAGCCTCCACCACAAAATGACCAACAAGCCCCACCATCACCCAACAATGACCAACAATCCCAACCTTCACCTACCCATGACGACCAAACCCAAGACTCACCTCACAACTCTCCACGCCATTCTCCTAGAAACTTCTCATCCTCACCTTCCTCATCCTCATCCTCACCCATTCCCACACGACCAGGTGCCCCTACACGCTCTCCACTCCGCTTCTCCAACCCTACCCATCCAAGCCCTAGACCCATAGGATCTGAAACAGCCATTCACCCCCTCAGCCAACCATACGGCGAGTATCCCCGCCTTCAACCACTCTCCGATGACCATTTACCCTTTACCCCTGACTCCGCCAACTACAAAGAATACTCCTCCACTCATCCTTATGGGGATATCTTTGTCACCACCAGCTGCTTCCCCGACCCTCCTCAAACTCCTGAACACCTATCTTCTCCCACATCCTCCACCTCTACCCTCTCACCCTCCCCTCCCAAGCAATTTGGTCCTGAACCACCTCCATCCTCCTCCACATCCACTCCATCCCTGGCACTCACCCCTGTTGATGATGACAAAAGGGGGAGAAATGTTATGTCTACTCTTCGCCTAAGTATGGCCACAAGGGATGTTCTCAGCCAGCCTTCACTCTGGATTGATGAAGATATCACGGCCGCCCTGCGTCGTGCATATGAGTCTCAGAGGCTGAGTGGTGCAGAGAGCCTTATAAGAGGAGAGGCCCTCCGTTTCCTGAAGCAGAAGAGAACAGCTGAGCAAAGATCACATTTGGAGATGGTTGTGTTTGGGCAGAATGAACAATCCTCACAATCTGAGTCATCATCAGAGCCTCCTCCAAATAAAACAAGTAGAGAGATGGTTGAGGAGATCATAATAAAGTGGGGACTGAAGAGACCCAACCATCCTCCCATTGTGATAGCCAAGCCTGTTCCTACACTATCTGAGCAAGAGTCTGAGGTCCCTTCATCTGAGCAATCTTCCGATCCTCCTCCCTCATCTGAACCAGCAGCCGGATTCAGTGTACCCAGAAAGAAGGCCGTTGCTAGGAAACGTGCCAGAAAGTTCGTTGCCACCACTGAATCTGATGAATCTGAGGAAGAGACTTCATCTGACCTACCTGAGCAAGGAACTTCATCTGCTCAGGTTGTGCAAGAAAATCCAGTGGTCCAAGCGGTTCCAATTCTGAAGGAAGTCAAATTGGAAATTGAAGACATGACTCCTGAAGAATTTGAGAAGTATGGATTCACTGACAAACTATCCTTTGGTCAGATGGCTTGCCTCGATGCTGAAAGAGCAAGTGCCATGCCCACTCCTCCAATTAGCAAAAGCAAAGGGAAGAGCAAAGGGAAAGGGAAAAGGAAAGCCCAAGAAGTTGAAGAGGATTCCAACTTCTCTGCATGGAATGTAAGAATCCGGGCTGTACACTATCCCAATGGAGAAGTCTGCTACTTCGACGATGCTACAGGTTTCCCTGGGTATGAAGAAGTGGAGAACATGAAAAGGGCATACGAGGAGTCCATTGAATCAGAAAGGCTCAGAAGGGAAAAAGAAGAAAAAGAGCTTCAAGAGATCATTGCCCAGATAAACCAGAGTGAGCGTGAGGAAAATGAAGAGAGACAGAAAGAGAGGGAAAAGAAAAGGAGACACAGACTCTAACCCCCAATCCAAATAGTTTTGTTGATTTTGTTTTCATGCATATCTTCATTCATACTTAGTGAAATTTATTTGTATACATTCTTTACTTGTATATGTTATTTGATTGTATAACTCTGACTTGTAACTTCTGCTTGTCAATAATATTTGTCTGAGTTACCTGCTCTTAACTATTGCTTTTATTCTTCAGCTAATCCTTTCATATAAACTTAATTAATAGAACTAGGTTTGTCATCATCAAAAAGGGGGAGAATGTTAGAATCTTAAGTTTTGATGAAGACTAAAATGTAGAGGATTAGACCAAGTGCCTAGGAAGCAATAGGATAACATAGGATCCCAAGTAAGAGTGCTTCCGGGTGAAGATCTACTTCCGGATAGATTAGGACTTGCGCATGCGGATGAATGTTTTCATCCCCCAGCATCAGCAAGTAAAATCACTGGGAAATAACTTAGTCCATGAGAATTAGGTACACAAAACCTTAAGACTAAGCTATGTTTCAATCGGAAGTGAAGTTGCTTCCTGTTAGACTTAGACTGGCGCAGAGCGATAGAATAGATATTACTCCAAGCGACAGTGAGTCTACTTCCCCAAGTGAAAGCGCTTCCTGTTAGAATTAGACTGGCGCAGAGCGATAGAATAGATATTACTCCAAGCGACAGTGAGTCTACTTCCCCAAGTGAAAGCGCTTCCTGTTAGAATTAGACTGGCGCAGAGCGACAGAATAGATATTACCCCAAGCGTCAGTAAGTCTACTTCCCCAAGTGAAAGCGCTTCCTGTTAGACTCAGACTGGCGCAGAGCAATAGAATAGTTATTACCCCAAGCGTCAGTAAGTCTACTTCGCCAAGTGAAAGCACTTCCTATTAGATCTTAGACTGGCGCAGACTGATAGAATAGATTTCACCCTAAGCGTCAGTGAGTTCACTACGTCAAGTAAAAGTGCTTCCGATAGCTTAGTGACTAGCGCTGAGTGTTGGGATGAAATACACTAAGTGAGAGTGAGTTATAGTGAACCAAGATCCTTCATCTAGTAGTTTTACTTCCGGATGTAAAAATGCTTCCAGATACATCATAGACCAAATCAGAACACAGTCTAAGTAAACTACTCCCCATAGCAAATAAACTTCCCATTTCATGTACAATTCTTATATATATTGCTATGTTGGACTAACCAGTATGTGCAGAACATGGTCACGCTTCCGGATGCAAATGAGCTTCCAGATGGAAAGACTCTTGACATTGGGACTCAGAGCTTAACACTTGCAGAGCAAGATTACCACTTGCGGATGAAAGATGATCATCCGTCAGCAAGAGTGCAAGAGTAAAAATCACATACTCAGAAGTCAGAATACTTTTGTCAGAGCAGAGGTGTCAGGACTACTTTTCAGAGATAAAGCAAGTCTACCCTGCTAAGCATTAATGAAGATGTACTTCTCAACGGTAACATAGGATTAACGGCACTATTCAAACGTTCATATTCAACTTGCCACCGAAGCCTTTGAAGCCAAGTATAAAAGAGACATTCATTCAGAAGAGAAGACATGGAAGAAAGAGAGAGAACAGAGCAAAGTATCTGATATATCATATTCTTCATCCTATACATCTTCTACTACTCTCAGATTCAGATTTGTGATATTTTTCAGAGAGTAACTTTATTGTACTTAAGTGAGTAACATCATCCACTCTTAGAGAGAGTTAGTTTTGAGCTTAAGTGTTTAGCACAATCAGTTCATAGAGTGAACATAGTGTAAACTTACAATTTGTAAGGGGGAGCATTTAGAGGTTGTCTAAATCTCCATAGGTTGCAAGTTAGCCCGTAAAACTTGCATTTGTAAGGTTTGCAGGTGAACCCGGTGTAAAACCTGTGGGTTGTTAGGTGAACCCGTGCTCGTAAAACCTAAAGTGTAAAGGCTTCTCTTGTGCCCGGTTTAAACAAGAATAGTGGATTGAAAATCTCAGGTGGAGCCTGGGGACTGGATGTAGGTCTGGGTGACCGAACCAGGATAAATTTATGTGTGCATAAATTTACATTCAAACATTCTATTTAGCATCACATAACATACTGACTTGTGCATATCACTACTTCGTAAATATTATCACCAAGCACAAGCAGTCTTTCGAAAAGAAGAATCAAAAGATTTAATTTATTCTCTCACCCAATTCACCCCCCCCCCTCTTGGGTGACAGCCACGTTTATCAGGCTTTAGCTTCTTCATCCTATTTTTCTTGCTTATCAAACTCATGAAGCTCTCGAAGCTCTCTCTTCTCTCGCTCTTCTTTTTTTTTAAGCTCTCTTCTTCAGAAATGAAGAACATCCCTTTTATACCAGCCTCTGAATATCTAGCCGTTGGAGAGGCAAAAGACCGTTTGATTATAGACGTTGGGGCCTTGTTTACGTTGTCCTCATTAATGCACAGCAGGGTTGACTTTGCTTTATCTGAAAAGGTGCTCTGACCATGCTGTTCTGTCAACACTGTTCTGACAATACTATTCTGACAAAAGTCGTTCTGACATCTGAACACTTTGTACGGTCTGACTCTTGCTTGCTGTCAGAGAGGACTTCGTTCCTCAAGCATAAGTCCAGGATGCTAAGAGACTTACTATCGGAAGCTCTCTTGCTATCTGAAGTGAAGCTCGTGGACTCTAACATTCTGCTTGCTATCACATAGAGGAACTTCGTCTTCCAAGCATTGGTCCATGAATGATAAGAGCGCTTGCTATTGGATGCTCTCTTGCTATCAGAAGCTCTCTTATGGACTCTGACTCTTGTGGGTAGTATGAGCTTTGACATCTTGAATGAATCTTCAGATTATGTTCTCCTTATCTCTCATACTCCTCATGCTTGGTAGGTAACAATGTTGTTTGAATGTCTGTTAACCTCTTGTTACCGTTGGGAAGTACATCTTCTTAAAAGCTCCATTAAAGCTTAGCAGGGTTGACTTGCTTTATCTCTGAAAAGCAATTCTAACCACTCTGCTCTGACAATATCATACTGACTTCTGAGCATATGTACTTCTGACTCTTGTAATCCTGCTGACGGATGATCATCGTGCATCGCTCATTGTTCATCCGGAAGCGGCAGTCTTGCTCTGTAAGAGTTAGTCTCTGAATTCCAGTGCCAAGAGTATTTGCATCCGGAAGCTCATTTGCATCCGGAAGTAAAACTAAGTTCTGCACATACTTGTTAGTCCAATAGAGTAATATATATAATCAAGTGTAGTAAGAACTATACATGTTGTAAGAGACTTGTTTGTTATGGAAAGCGATCTTGCTAAGACTATGTTCTGACTTAGTGTACTGTCTACTGACGCTAGGGGATGTCTAATCCAATAGTCAGCGTGAGTCTCGTCATGTTACTCTAAGTCTTAAGTCTTCCCAAGTGACTTGGTGTGTCATTTACTTATGCTATGGGATGTGTAGTATAACACTTAATCACGTGCAGTGGGAGTTCAATTAATCTAAGAGGCTTTCTTGCATCCGGAAGCAATTCTACATCCGGAAGTAATTCTACTGGATGAAGGATTTTGTTCACTATTACTCACTCTCGCTCAGTGTCCTTCAATACCACAGTCAGCGCTAGTCACTAAGCTATCCGGAAGCACTTTCACTTGACGTGGTAAACTCACTGACACTTAGGGTTATATCTATTCTTTCAGTCTGCGCCAGTCTAAATCCAACAGGAAGCAATTCCACTTGACGTTGCTTTTTCACTGACGCTTGGGGTTACATTTCTTTTATCAGCCTGCGCCAGTCTAAATCTATCAGGAAGCAATTTCACTTGACGAGGCTTATTCACTGACGCTTGGGGTTACATTTCTTTTATCAGCCTGCGCCAGTCTAAATCTATCAGGAAGCAATTTCACTTGACGAGGCTTATTCACTGACGCCTGGGGTTATATCTCTTCTATCAGCCAGCACCAGTCTAAATCCATCAGGAAGCAATTTCACTTCCGGTTGAATCATAACTTAGTCTTATGGTTTTGTGTACCTAATGCTCATGGACTAAGTTAATTCCCTAGTGAGTTACTCGCTGCCGCTGGAGGATAAGACATTCATCCGCGAGCGCTAGTCCTAGTCCATCCGGAAGTAAATCCTCATCCGGTTGTAATCTAACTTAGTATCAAGGATCTAACACTCAAGTCTGAGTTCCGACTAAGTGACTCACTAGCTTCCTCTGGGGGATGAGTCTTTCATCCGCAAGTGATCTAACTTAGGATTCTAACCATGTCATCTAATCCTTCCTAAGTGTTGATTATGTTCTCTTAAGTACTAGACCATATCATACCTTAGTCACCATCAAAACTTAAGATTCTAACATTCTCCCCCTTTTTGATGATGACAAACCCATAGATGACTAGAGAACATAATTACACTTAGATCACTCCCAGAGCTATATTTCTTTCCCCAGTTCTCTCCCCAAATATCTAGACATCTTATCTATCTCTCAGCTCTAGACATCTCATGTCTCATCTCTCGCTAGACATCTTATATCTCATCTCTAGCTAGACATCTTATATCTCATCTCTAGACATCTCATCACATCTCATCTCTCTCCCCCTTTTGGCTTCATCAAAATCCAACAGGTGCAAGCTAGCCTTAGGGATGGGGATACTTTTATCGTTCTCCTAGGAATGGGCTTTTTACCTAATATTTCTCCCTATGTATCGCTAATAAAGATTTGTCCTAGACTATTCAATACAATGTACGAGAATTAACAAGGGACAGCAATAATGGCTCATGATCCTAAATGATTGTATTCTCCCTAAACATTATGTAGGATAGCTAAACATGTTTTTCAAAGGAGATTGATAAATCAAATCTAATCATAATTAAATTCAGATGTAGCAATCTATCATATAAGCGAACAGAACATGATATCAAGGATACATGTTTGATAAACAGTAAATAATTATGACTAAGAAAAAAAAATGAGATTAAATCTGATACCTAATGAAATCAAATGAGATCTGTGAGTTTGAACTTGTGGTATCAAATGAAATGATTGAATGCCAAATGAAATTTGTGATACCATATGAAATGAAATGAAATCAAATGAAATTTGTGATTTTAAAAGTGCCAAAAATAATTTCCAAACAAATTGCATCACAGCATCTTAAGAGTTTATTATCGATGACAGCATGTGACTCTCTATTTTCAAGGGATCATTAACAAGTAATGTCCATCTACTTTTCTTCTATATTAAAATTAATCATCATAAGATCAAGAAAAGAAGCATATAAGAGAGGTATGTTATCAATTACTTTCCAGCGTGTCATATAAAGGATACAGATGTGTGAGCTGGGATGATTTTCTAAGGCAGAGGATGATTTTGAGGTCAATGCAGATTGAGAAAAAAAATCCTAAATTGACACCCTTACCAATGCCATGTATGCATTATATATAAGAGATGGTAAGGTGTAGATATTACCACAGATGAGGGGTCCTCATACTCTATTAGACTCAGGAATCTGAATCATACGCAGATAAGCATGCTTCCTGACATCTTCAAGAGGTGTGCTATCTCAAGTGGAAACCCCTAGCGCAAGTGCTTTGATGATTCGCTTCGGCAAGCTGAGCTACAACCACAAGCAGACATGACTGGGCAGTCACTCTACTCTTCCCATGGTTCAATAGTTGGCCTGCTATCGAAGGCGCTGATTGTTGTGAAAGCAACCTTGCTCAAACTTGATGATTGGTCCTGCATATGCTTGAGGAAACAAATGCTTTCTGATGGTCAGTGAAAGAACTTAAGATTTAACATTGAAGACCATCCTCAGGACATTCAAGTCAATCTGTGTTAATCAGCACAAGTTAATAATTTTAAGAAATCATGCTTGCTAATTGGTTTAAGAAAATATGAGCAATGATTATGTGAAAACTAATTTTGAAATTGTCTACACGTTCACATAGTTTCACTATCAAGACATGAACTCTGTTTATACTCTCATAGATGAATATCAATGTGATAGTACAGTGAGTATCAAACAGGTGGCATATTTTCAGAGTTTCATAAGCAAGTATAGTTCAATAAATGTGCCTCAAGGATGTTCATGTTAGATCATGAAGACATGTGAATTATTAACACAATGAAATTTTGAAAAATCTTCACCCTCACAAAATGAAATACTGGAAATCTTCATGCTCACAGAATAGTTTGATTTTAAGACTAAATCCGGTTTACTAAAACAACCAAATTTCAGCATATGATTACGAGAATAATTTTCAAATATTAGCTCGAGTTCTTCTAGATATGCTCAATGTGATCTCATTGTTCTTAGGATATCAACAAGCTTGAAATTAATACAGATTATAGCATGCTTGTGATACTATGCCATGTTTTACAGATCTAGCAGAGTTTAATTCAAGGCATTTCCTAAGATTTCTAATGCATGTCAGACAAGAGAGTGACTATCCATTAAATTTCACAACAGAATGTGTAAGGGATAGAAATGCTCATGTGTATTGGCGAGAGTTTCTCAGGTTTAGTATAGCCATTCCACACATCTTGATAAGGAGCATTTCCGTTGCCATTCTCTCTTGGTTATTCTCATTGTTCAAGCTTCAATAATCTGTGTCAACATTCTTAAACAACAAACTTGAACCGAGATTATTAGTAGATTGAGAACTTAAAGATGTAATTAAGAGGGATGTATTGTTCTCGAAACCATAGCTGCTTATGCATTAAAAAACTTGATGCAAGAAATATTACATGAAATGGAAAATTATAGAATAACTTTTGAAGGCTATCATGAGGTATAGTTGTCATGCAAGTTTGAAGAGGATCAGAATCTATTTTTGAAAGTTTGCATTTCAAAAGGATCTTTCAAAACTCAAGGTGAATACATAAACAATTTTTTTTTTTTTATGAGAGGTGCCCTTAAAAAGATTCGCTGAGTAAAACGCTTTAGACACCATATGAAGCCTCTGAAGAAGGTTTTTAGTTGTAGTGTCAAAATTCTGAAACTAGTTCTGAATCTTCTTAACAATGTCAGAAATCTTGGAACACAATGATTCAGCATGCACAAATTCAGAAGGTTTTTGATCAAGATAGTCATGGACAGCATGTAGATTATGAACATTACTTATTTCTTCAAGCTTTCTTCTATGATGAATATAATGTTCACATCTTAGGATGCTTAATGTAAAATCTCAATAAGTCCATCTAACATTAGCATAGGAGATTTTACTATCAAATGCTTTGTTGCTAAGTGATCCCTTGCTTACCCAAGGAGATCTTCTATACTTATCCTTGGTTCGAAGCACTTTCTTCTGAGAGGTAGGATTCAAGAGCCTTTTCAATGTTGATCGAGGAATCCACTCTCTCTTGTTCTTCTCAGGATAGTTGAATGGAACTTTGTGATAGCTCATCCTTGAGACAGAACCATTGTCCCTTGTGGTTGCCGACTGCTTCTTATGATTGTACCAGGGGGTTTCAGCAGTTGCATCACCACGAGTTCTCTTCTTTGGGGTAAGAGGAACTCTTGATCTTTCCTGCACAAGTAAGGCACTAGGAGGATGTTTTGGTACCCATTTGTACTTGGGTCCTACATGGTTAGCACTGGACCTTACTTGTCCTTTAGGAATCCATACAAACTTATTTCTCACATTTGAATTTCTTCTAAGACTGCATGTGTGAGAAATATGTCCTAATCTACCACAATAATGACAGATAATGGAATGATAATCAAAATGAGGTTTTCTATCATTATCATGATTAGTTTTCTTTAGAAAAGCTTTTTGTTCCTTTGAAAGCTTTTCTTTTTCCTTCAACACGTGTTTACAATCAAAACATTTTTCAAGACATGTTGAAGTTTTCTCTGCCGATAGTGGGCTAGCTATCGGAACCACTAGTTCTTTAAAAGAAACCTCGGAAACTTTAGACGTAGAAGAAGAAATTAGTTTTTCAAGTTTCCTATCTTTTTCTTTTAAGCCTAGAAGTTCTTTTGCAAGTTTACAATATTCGGTATATAACTTATTGTATGCATCTTGCAATTCAGAGAGTTCAAGTTCAGATCCAGATACCTCACTTTCTGAATCTTCTAGGCAGAAATGGATACTCTCTTCACTGAAGCCTGCTTCCTCAATATCAGCTTCCAGAAGCTCATCAGTAGATGATCCACAAAGAGCACGAGTTGAGATTTGGACAGCTGTGCTTTCAAGAGATGGGTTAGAAGCATATATCACATCAAGAGTATTCCAAATATCTCTAGCACTAGAGCAATGTTTGATTTTCTGGAAATCATTTTCAGTTAAGCCTTTGTATAAAATTTGCATTGCTCTAATGTTTAAGGAAAACAAATTTTTCTCCTTTTCAGTCCAGTTTCCTCTTGGTTTGAAATCAAAATCATTTTCAAAAATATCCCACATTTTCAAACTAGTGGATTGTATAAAACTTTCCATTCTTGCTTTCCACCAACAAAAATCAATATTTTCTAACACAGGTGGAATGGTATGATCAAAGCCTTTGGAAAACATTTTAACCCAAATCAGCCAAGGTCTTTACACTTGAGATCGTTGGATCCTTTAAACAAGTGACCTGCTCTGATACCAAATGAAATGCGTGGCTGTCACCCAAGAGGGGGGGTTGAATTGGGTGAGGGAATAAAAACTTAAACTCTTTTCCGAAAGACTGCTTGTGCTCGGTGATGATGATAATAAATAATGCTATGCACAAGTCAGTATGCTATGTGATGCAAAATAGAATGATCAAATATAAATATATGCACACATAAATTTATCCTGGTTCGGTCACCCAGACCTACATCCAGTCCCCAGGCTACACCTGAGATTTCCAATCCACTATTCTTGTTTAAACCGGGCACAAGAGAAGCCTTTACACTTTAGGTTTTACGAACACGGGTTCACCTAACAACCCACAGGTTTTGCTAACAGCTAACCTGCAAACCTAACTGCAAGTTTTACGGGATCACTTGCAACCTTTACAACCGCAAGTTTTACACGGGCTCACTTGCAACCTATTCAGCTCCCCCTCACACCTAGAAGGGTTCAGTCTTTACAGACAATGATTTAACAATGATTACAATACTGTTCTTCAAGCGACAAGCTTTAGAACAGGTTTGATAGGATGTTCACTCTATGAACTGATTGTGCTAAACACTTAAGCTCAACTAAGTGGGTTCAATCAATGAACAGATTATGCTACTCACTTAGGTACAATGATTGCTCTCCACTAATTCTCTCTAAGAGTATTACCACTTTACAATCAGAGAGTAGAAGGATATCTCAGATAGTAGGCTTTAGCTTCTTCATCCTATTTTTCTTGCTTATCAAACTCATGAAGCTCTCGAAGCTCTCTCTTCTCTCGCTCTTTTTTTTTTTAAGCTCTCTTCTTCAGAAATGAAGAACATCCCTTTTATACCAGCCTCTGAATATCTAGCCGTTGGAGAGGCAAAAGACCGTTTGATTATAGACGTTGGGGCCTTGTTTACGTTGTCCTCATTAATGCACAGCAGGGTTGACTTTGCTTTATCTGAAAAGGTGCTCTGACCATGCTGTTCTGTCAACACTGTTCTGACAATACTATTCTGACAAAAGTCGTTCTGACATCTGAACACTTTGTACGGTCTGACTCTTGCTTGCTGTCAGAGAGGACTTCGTTCCTCAAGCATAAGTCCAGGATGCTAAGAGACTTACTATCGGAAGCTCTCTTGCTATCTGAAGTGAAGCTCGTGGACTCTAACATTCTGCTTGCTATCACATAGAGGAACTTCGTCTTCCAAGCATTGGTCCATGAATGATAAGAGCGCTTGCTATTGGATGCTCTCTTGCTATCAGAAGCTCTCTTATGGACTCTGACTCTTGTGGGTAGTATGAGCTTTGACATCTTGAATGAATCTTCAGATTATGTTCTCCTTATCTCTCATACTCCTCATGCTTGGTAGGTAACAATGTTGTTTGAATGTCTGTTAACCTCTTGTTACCGTTGGGAAGTACATCTTCTTAAAAGCTCCATTAAAGCTTAGCAGGGTTGACTTGCTTTATCTCTGAAAAGCAATTCTAACCACTCTGCTCTGACAATATCATACTGACTTCTGAGCATATGTACTTCTGACTCTTGTAATCCTGCTGACGGATGATCATCGTGCATCGCTCATTGTTCATCCGGAAGCGGCAGTCTTGCTCTGTAAGAGTTAGTCTCTGAATTCCAGTGCCAAGAGTATTTGCATCCGGAAGCTCATTTGCATCCGGAAGTAAAACTAAGTTCTGCACATACTTGTTAGTCCAACAGAGTAATATATATAATCAAGTGTAGTAAGAACTATACATGTTGTAAGAGACTTGTTTGTTATGGAAAGCGATCTTGCTAAGACTATGTTCTGACTTAGTGTACTGTCTACTGATGCTAGGGGATGTCTAATCCAATAGTCAGCGTGAGTCTCGTCATGTTACTCTAAGTCTTAAGTCTTCCCAAGTGACTTGGTGTGTCATTTACTTATGCTATGGGATGTGTAGTATAACACTTAATCACGTGCAGTGGGAGTTCAATTAATCTAAGAGGCTTTCTTGCATCCGGAAGCAATTCTACATCCGGAAGTAATTCTACTGGATGAAGGATTTTGTTCACTATTACTCACTCTCGCTCAGTGTCCTTCAATACCACAGTCAGCGCTAGTCACTAAGCTATCCGGAAGCACTTTCACTTGACGTGGTAAACTCACTGACACTTAGGGTTATATCTATTCTTTCAGTCTGCGCCAGTCTAAATCCAACAGGAAGCAATTCCACTTGACGTTGCTTTTTCACTGACGCTTGGGGTTACATTTCTTTTATCAGCCTGCGCCAGTCTAAATCTATCAGGAAGCAATTTCACTTGACGAGGCTTATTCACTGACGCTTGGGGTTATATCTCTTCTATCAGCCAGCACCAGTCTAAATCCATCAGGAAGCAATTTCACTTCCGGTTGAATCATAACTTAGTCTTATAGTTTTGTGTACCTAATGCTCATGGACTAAGTTAATTCCCTAGTGAGTTACTCGCTGCCGCTGGAGGATAAGACATTCATCCGCGAGCGCTAGTCCTAGTCCATCCGGAAGTAAATCCTCATCCGGTTGTAATCTAACTTAGTATCAAGGATCTAACACTCAAGTCTGAGTTCCGACTAAGTGACTCACTAGCTTCCTCTGGGGGATGAGTCTTTCATCCGCAAGTGATCTAACTTAGGATTCTAACCATGTCATCTAATCCTTCCTAAGTGTTGATTATGTTCTCTTAAGTACTAGACCATATCATACCTTAGTCACCATCAAAACTTAAGATTCTAACAATTAGCTCATGTTAATTTTACTCAACTTGATATGCTAATTAAAAAGGAGCTAGCCATAGGTATCCCATCCTTTAAGGTAAAACATGATTTTATTTGTGAATCTTGCCAACGAGGGAAGCAAACAAAGTCCTCGTTTAAAACCAAGAAGAAAGTCTCCACCAGCAGGCCCTTGGAACTAATCCATATGGATTTGGTTGGGCCAGCGAGAGTAAAGAGCTTGGGTGGAAACCTGTATGCTCTAGTGGTGGTGGATGACTATTCAAGGTTCACTTGGACTATGTTTCTTGCCTCTAAGCAAGATGCTTTTGATGCTTTTGTTGTCCTGGCTAAGAAAGTGCAGAATGAGAGAGAGCTCAAAATCACAGCCATAAGGACAGACCATGGAGGAGAGTTTGAGAACCATAGTTTCTCTGAGCTATGTGAGCAGAATGGCATTGAACATAACTTCTCAGCTCCTAGAACTCCTCAGCAAAATGGAGTGGTCGAAAGGAAGAACAGGGTTCTGACGGAGATGGCTAGAAGCATGCTCAACGAGAAAGAGGTTTCTCAAGTGTTCTGGGCGGACGCTATGAGCACTGCTTGCTATATCTCCAACAGAGCCTATGTTCGCAAGGGCTTGGACAAGACTCCATACGAGCTATACAAAGGGAGGAAGGCCAACATCAGCCACCTCAGAATATTTGGATCAAAATGCTATGTGCATAACAATGGAAAGGTAAATTTGGGTAAGTTTGATCCAAAGGCTGATGTAGGTATATTCATAGGATATTCCCTTAGGAGTAAAGCATATAGGATATACAACATGAGAACTAAAACTGTAGAAGAATCCATGCATGTGTATTTGATGAAACTCCTACATGGGGACAATCCACAGAAGATGATGAAGCACTTGATCTTCCAAAACCACCATCATCTTCCTCACCACCAAAAGAAACACCAACAAGCAATCCCAAAGAAGAAGATGAACCCAGTGATGAGCCTGGAGTGCAGACCGTGCTTGATGAGGCACAGTTGCCAATAGCTAGGAGACATCACAGGGATCATCCTCTTGATCAAGTGCTTGGTGATGTTTCTTCTGGTGTCAGAACTAGAAGACAAGTTCAAAATGAAGTTGAGTTTGGAGCATTCCTATCTCAAATCGAACCAACTTCAGTTGAACAAGCTCTTGAGGACTGCGACTGGATTATTGCCATGCAGGAAGAGCTAAATCAATTTGAGAGAAGTCAAGTTTGGGAACTAGTCCCAAGGCCGTCTCACCAATCCATAGTAGGGACCAAGTGGGTCTTCAAAAACAAGCTAGATGAGACAGGTCAAATCACAAGAAACAAAGCCAGACTAGTAGCCAAAGGATACAACCAAGAAGAAGGCATTGACTATGAAGAAACTTTTGCTCCAGTCGCTAGACTTGAAGCAATAAGGATTCTTCTAGCCTTTGCATCCATGAAAGGCTTTAGGTTATATCAAATGGATGTAAAGAGTGCATTTCTTAATGGTTATATTAAAGAAGAGGTATATGTAGAACAACCTCCTTGCTTTGAGGACCATAAGCACCCCAAACATGTGTATAGACTAAAGAAAGCTTTATATGGCCTGAAACAAGCTCCTCGAGCTTGGTATGAGAGACTCAGCAGCTTTTTGCTGGGCAAGGGTTTCTCAAGGGGCAAATTAGATAATACACTGTTTGTCCTTCACAAAGATAGAGATATGCTAATTGTCCAAATTTATGTTAATGATATTATTTTTGGGGCAACTAATGAAAAGCTTTGTGAAGATTTCTCTAAGACTATGCAGGGTGAATTTGAAATGTCAATGATGGGAGAACTAACGTTCTTCCTAGGCCTGCAAATCAAACAGAAGAAAAATGGAATCTTCATCTCCCAAGCTAAGTATTGCAGAGAGCTACTCAAAAAGTTTGGGATGAATGAATGCAAGGAGTATGACACTCCTATGAGCGCCACTGCCGCACTCGATGCTGACGCAAAGGGTAAATCTGTCAGCCTGCCCATGTATAGGGGAATGATAGGTTCCCTCTTATACTTAACAGCCAGCAGGCCTGACATTCAATTTAGTGTAGGCATGTGTGCTAGGTTTCAAGCCAACCCCAAGGAGTCACACTTAACATGTGTTAAACGTATCCTGAGATACCTTGAGGGAACACAAGAACTTGGTCTTTGGTATCCCAGAGGTAACCAAGAGTTCTTGTGGGCTTATTCTGACTCTGACCATGCAGGTTATAAAACAGATAGGAAGAGCACCAGTGGACAATGCGCCTTCCTTGGTGGTTGTCTGGTGTCTTGGGCTAGCAAGAAGCAAACCTGCGTGTCATTGTCATCCACTGAGGCAGAATACATCGCTGCCGCAAGCTGTTGTGCCCAAGTGCTGTGGCTGAAGAACCAACTAAGAGATCTTGGCTTGGAGTTCCCTGAGGCACCCATCCTCTGTGACAACACAAGCACAATTAGCCTTGTCAAGAATCCAGTTCAGCACACAAGGACAAAGCACATTGACGTCAGACATCACTTCATCAGAGACCATGTTTAAAAGAAGGATGTCAAGGTGCAGTTTGTCCCCACACAACAACAGCTTGCTGACATCTTCACCAAGCCTCTGGGGGTTGACCAATTTACTTTCATAAGAGGTGATTTGGGAATGGTAAACCCAAATGAAGTGTAAATTCTATTCATTATACTTGATTGTTTATCACCTACAACAATACTAACTTAGGCATCGGAGTGTCAATATATGTTTTTGCAGGTGCTCAATGTTAAATCTTAAGCAAGTGCAACCGGAAGCAAAACCACTTCCGGATGATCACTCACTGACACTGGATGATCAAGTCAAGAGAGCGCCAGTGCCAGCCCAAGGGACACGTTACTTCAGAAACGCTTCATCTCCCTCTATGAGAAGGTGTGCCCTATCTGACAAGATGAAACGACACATGTCATAAGGTGCGCCGTTTCAATTAAAAGTTTTACGTTACCCAATGTGTAAATGTATGGTTTCATTTATAAATATATGCCCATTTTACCCTTAGTAACTTTACCTATAAATAGGGTGTCATTTTTCACTTTCACTTTTTACTTTCACCCACATATTCTCTGCACAAAACTCTTCATCTTCATCTGTGTTCTTCGCATTCTTCAAACACTCTTTCGCATTTCATCTCTTTTCACTAATCATCCCACACAAAAATGGCCGGATCTCATGAAACTAACCCAGTTACAAAGAAACCTTCCCCATCTAAGAAACACAAGTCAAAATCTGGGAAATCTCGGCATGAACATTCTAAAAAATCTGGGCATCGTGAAGAACATCGCGATGAACATCAAGAACACCATGAATCTTCTGGGCAAAATGCACAAGGGCAGGATGAACATATCCAGGATCAGCCTGGAACTTCTGGTAAAGTGGTAGAACAGCCAGAGGCTTCTGGGCATGAGCAGGCGAAGGAAGCCAAGAGGAAGGGAAAGAAGAAGAAGGTTCATTTCGCAGAGGAGCCTTCTTCCAAGAGGCAAAGGGTTGAAGAAGATGACCCGACAGTATATAGAGATGGGGCATTGGAAACTGTGGCCGCCAAGTTTGAGACATCCATTCCAATCTTCAACCATGGCCTGTTCATCGATCTGAACAAGATTGATGAACTAGGGTTCCCACATCTGCGTCCTTACCTCGAAAGGTACATGCCCTGGCTGGGGATCAACCAGGACTACAACGTCAACGTCCTGCGTGTCTTCTGTCAATCCCTCACTGGCAAGGCTAGGTTCAAGAAGGTTGATGGGAAAGAGCAAATTCACAAACTCTCCTTCACTGCCACTGTAAGGGGGAGAACCTTCAGGTTCACGTGGAAGACACTGAATGAGATAATGGGGATCACAGACGAGAGCATGAATGAGTGGCTATACCCTGAGTCACTAAAGCTCAGCAAGGAGGCTCTCGAGAAGTTGTATGGAACCTCAGGGAAAAAGGTATCCAAGATGTCTGACTCTTACAGGCTCTTGTACTACGTCTACTCCCGAATGATGACACATAAGGGAGGCAACTTCAACGAGTTCACACTGCTGGACAACCCTTGGTTCCCCACACTCCTCTCCAACCAGCCAATCAACCCCGGCCAGTTGATCTGCCTTGAGCTTCAGCGCTGGATAACTAATGACAAGTCTGGCTATCTTCCCTATCCCACTATCATTGCCTTCCTCCTTGAGAAGCATCTGATCAAGGCCACATCTGCTGTGGAGGAAGAAAATGTCAAGTGCAAACCTGTGGGAGCTACCAACATCGCGAAGATGGGCATCAAGTATCACAAGCCTGCTAAGCCCACTCGCTCAGGATCATAGGCAGGGAGTGCATCTCAGACTTCAGTCCCCTCTACATCTGGTGCAGGGGATCAGGAAGTGGACTCCCATGCTGGGCCAAGCCGTGCTGCAAGAGTGCCAGCTTCTGTTAGGGCCTTTGCCAAGGAAGTAAAGGAAGAGCTTCTCTTTAGGCTGCCTGAATCCTTGGTGGGTCATCTCCGTGCTGAGTGTGACGCTGGCTTCCAGCAGCAAGGGGAGCGAATCCAGCGGCTTGAGGACAGAGTTGGCCGGGTCGAGAATCATCTTGGCAGGGTGGATGCAAAACTAGATCTCATCCTCCAGCACCTACAAATTCCCCAACCATCACAAGGTAACCTACCACCTCCTCCTCCTCCCCCAAATCCACCTCCTCCTCCGTCTAATCACCCTCAACTTCCCCCTCCTCCTCCACCTAACACTCAACAACCTCAGCCACCACCACAAAATGACCAGCAACCCCCACCATCACCAAACAATAACCACCAATCCCAACCTTCACCTACCCATGACCAGCAAACCCAAGACTCACCTCAACACTCTCCACGCCAATCCCCACTAAACTCTCCATCTCCACCTCCTTCACCCATTCTCACACGGCCTGGCGCTCCTACACGCTCTCCACTCCGCTTCTCCAACGAACCTTCCCCCCATCCTAATCCTATCAACCCCAACTCTAGACCAAGATCCAACCCCCTGGCCGAGCACCTTGGATTTCACACTGCCATTCACCCTCTCAGCCAAATATATATAAGAGATTACCCCCGCCTTCAACCATTGTCTGATGACCATTTACCATTTACCCCAGCCTCCACCAACTACAAAGAATACTCCTCCACTCATCCCTACGAAGGTCTCTTTGTCACCCCCAATTGGTTCCCCGACACTACCTCATCCCCAGAAATTACCCAACCTACCTCCTCCCCAGAGACCTCACCCCAAAAACCTCCACCCTCTTCATCCACTCCATCCCTGGCCCTCACCCTCTTTGATGATGCCAAAAGGGGGAGAGATGTGATGTCCACTCTGCGCCTGTCCATGAACACAAGGGATGTCCTCAGCCAGCCATCTCTCTGGATTGATGAAGACATAGCAGCAGCCCTTCGCCGTGCTATGGAATCCCAAAGGCTGGGTGGTGCTGAGAGCCTTATAAGAAGAGAAGTCATCCGGTTCATGCAGCAGAAGAAAACGGCTGAGTAAGGACCACAATGGGATATGGTTGTCTTTGAGCCAAATGAACAACCTTCACAGCCTGAGTCATCTTCATCAGAGCCTTCTCCAACTAAGTCAAGCAAAAACATTGTTGAGGAGATTATGATGAACTGGGGACTGAAGAGACCCAACCATCCTCCCATTGTGATAGCCAAGCCTATTCCTGCATCCTCTGGGCAAGAGTCTGAGATCCCTTCATCTGAGCATTCATCTGCCCCTCCTCCCTCATCTGAGCCAGCAGTCATCTTCAGTGAGTCTAGAAAGAAGGCCGTTGCTAGAAAGCGTGCCAAGAGAATTATTGCCACCACTGAATCTGCTGAGACTGAGGAAGAAACTCCATCTGACCTACCTGAGCAAGGAACTTCATCTGCCCAGGTTGAGCAAGAAATTCCAGTGGTTCAAGCAGTTCCAATTCTGAAGGAAGTCAAGTTGGAAATTGAAGACATGACTCCTGAGGAATTTGAGAAGTTTGGATTCACAGACAAGTTATCCTTTGGTCAGATGGCCTGCCTCGATGCTGACAGAGCAAGAGCAAAGGGAAGAGTAAAGGGAAAGGAAAAAGGAAAGCCCAGGAAGTTGAGGAGGATCCCAACTTCCCTGTATGGACCGTAAAAATCCGGGCTGTTCACTATCCCAATGGAGAGGTCACCTACTTCGACGATGCTACAGGGTTCCCTGGGTATGAAGAAGTGGAGAACATGAAAAGGGCATTCGAGGAGTCTATTGAATCAGAGAGGCTCAGAAGGGAAAGAGATGAAGAAGAGCTTCAGCAGATCATTGCCCAGATAGACCAGAATGTGCATGAGGCCGAGTTAGCCAAACTGCAAAAGGAGAATGAAGAGAGACAAAAGGAGAGGGAAAGGAAAAAGAAACACAAACCCTGAACCCCCAATCCAAACATTCTTTTAACTTAGAAATTTTTCCTTTTTGTTTTGTTCTCATGCATACTTTCATACTTGCTTAATTTACTTGTATATGTTCTTTACTCGTATATTTTATTTGATTGTATACTCTGACTTGTAACTTCTGTTTATCAATAACATTTGCCTAAGTTACTTGCTCTTATCTATTGCGTTTGTTTATTTCTCTGATAATCCTTTCATATAAATTTAATCGATAAAACTAAGTTTGTCATCATCAAAAAGGGGGAGAATGTTAGAATCTTAAGTTTTGATGAAGACTAAAATATAAAAGAATAGACCAAGTGCTTAGAAAGCAATAGGTTAACATAGGATCCCAAGTAAGAGTGCAACCGGATGTGGATTTACTTCCGGATAGACTAGGACTTGCGCACGCGGATGAATGTTTCATCCCCCAGCGGCAGCGAGTAACTCACTAGGGAATTAACTTAGTCCATGAGCATTAGGTACACAAAACCTTAAGACTAAGCTATGATTCAACCGGAAGTGAAATTGCTTCCTGTTAGATTTAGATTGGCGCAGGCTGATAGAAGAGATATAACCCTAAGCGTCAGTGAATAAGCCACGTCAAGTGAAATTGCTTCCTGTTAGATTTTGACTGGCACAGGCTAATGGAATAGAATAACCCCAAGCGTCAGTGAACATAAGCCACGTCAAGTGAAAGTGCTTCCGATAGCTTAGTGACTAGCGCTGACTGTTGGAATGAAATACACTGAGCGAGAGTGAGTGATAATGAACTAAATCCTTCATCCAGTGGATTTACTTCCGGATGTAGAAGTGCTTCCGGATACACCTTAGACTAAGGGAACACCCACTGCATGTGACTATGTGCTTATATTGCTAAACTAACGTTCAAGTGCAGCACACTAAGTAAAGTTGCTTCCGGATGAGAGTTTGCTTCCGCAAGCAATCAGAATGTCAGAACGTTCAGAGATGCAGTGTCAGAATGCTTATGTCAGAGCAGAGATGTCAGGACTACTTTTCAGAGATAAAGCAAGTCAACTCTGCTATGCATTGATGAAGCATTTATTGGGCAAACGGTAACATGGGAAAAACGGCCATATTCAAACGGCTAGCCCACCTACCAAGAGTTCAAAATGTTTGAAGACTATATAAGGGAGCTCAACTTCATTTATGAAGCAATCAATTATCTTTGAATATTCTTGAGAGAAGTTAGAGCGAGAAACTAAGAACACCTTCAAGCATTCAAAGCTGCCCAGAAAAGTAAAGAGCATTTAACACATCGAGTGATCCTTTTCATCTACATATTCTGTACTCTTTGTTGTTAAGTCTCTTCTCGTTATAAGAGCATTGATTGTACTTAAGTGTGTAACACCATCTGTTCTTTGAGAGAACTTAGTCAGAAAAATCCTTTAAGTGTAAAGGTTAACCCCTTGCTTGGTGTGAGGGGGAGCTAGTTAGAAAGGTTACAAGTGAGCCTGTGTAAAACTTGTGGTAAGGTTGCAAGTGATCCCGTGCAAAACTTGCGGTTGTAAGGTTTCAGGTGAACCCGATTTAAAACCTGAGATATAGTGGAACTCGGCCTGCGTGGTTGAGGACTGGACGTAGGTCAGGTAGACCGAACCAGTATAACTCTTGTGTTGTTTTATTTGAGCATTTATTTTAAAGCACAATTCACCCCCCCCCCTTCTTGTGCATCCATTACTTTCACTTGCAACCTTACAACCACAAGTTTTACTCAAGGCTCACTTGCAACCTTTCTAACTAGCTCCCCCTTACAACCAGCAAGGGTTCAACCTTTACAAATAAAGGATTTTCTAACTTAGTTCTCTTTAAGAACAGATAATGATACACACTTAAGTACAATGAATGCTCTTAATACAAGAAGAGACTTAACTACAAAGAGTACAAGATAAGTAAATGAAAAGATCACTCAATGAGTTAAATGCTCTTTCTCTTTTCTGGGCAGCTTTGAATGCTTAAAGGATTTCTCGATTTCTCTCTCTAGCTTTCTTCAAGATGTCAAAGATATTAGATGTCCTCATAAATGAAGGTGAGCTCCTTTATATAGTCTTCAAGTATTCTCACTCTTGGTAGGTGGGTTAGCCGTTTGAATATGGTCGTTTTTCCCATGTTACCGTTTGCCCAATTAATGCTTCATTAATGCTTAGGAGGGTTGACTTGCTTTGTCTCTGAAAAGTAATTCTGACAACTCTGCTCTGCCAAAAGCATTCTGACACTGCACTGCTCTGAACGTTCTGACATTCTGATTGCTTGCGGAAGCGGATTCACATCCGGAAGCAACTTTACTTAGTGTGCTGCACTTTGAACGTTAGTCTAACAATATAAGCACATAGTCATATGCAGTGGGAGTTCATTTAGTCTAAGAGGGCTTTCTTGCATCCGGAAGTAATTCCACATCCGGAAGCACTACTACTGGACGAAGGGTTATATGCACATTTACTCACTCTCGCTCAGTGTCCTTCAATCCAACAGCCAGCGCTAGTCACTAAGCAATCGGAAGCAAATCTACTGGACGTTGGGTTATGTTCACTGGCGCTCAGTGTTATCTATACCAACAGCCAGCGCTAGTCTTAATACAATCGGAAGCAAATCCACATCCGGTTGCATCTTAACTTAGTCTTAAGGTTTTGTACATCTAATGCTCCTAGACTAAGTTATTACTTAGTGGAGTACTTGTTGTCGCTGGGGGATGAGACGTACATTCGCGAGCGCTAGTCTTAGTCCATCCGGAAGTAAATCCACATCCGGTTGTACTCTTACTTGGGGTTCTATATTAACCTAATATTTTCTAAGTGTTTGGCTCGTTCTTTCATATTTTAGTCTTCATCAAAACTTAAGATTCTAATAACTATGTTATGACTTAGTGTTATGACTTAGTGTTATATCCACTAACGCTCAGGGATGACTAGTTCAATCGTAAGCGCTAGTCACTTAATTCTACTCTAAGACTTCCGGAAGCAATTCTGCATCCGGTTGTGTCCTAACTTAGTCTTAAAGATTTGTTACTCTAACATTCTAGACTGAGTTCTGACTTAGTGACTTACTTGCTTCCGCTGTGGGATGAGTCTTTCACCCCTTGAGCACTAGTCTTAATCCATCCGGAAGTAAATCTACATTCGGTTGTACTCTTACTTGGGGTTCTATATTAACCTAATTCTTTCTAAGTGTTTAACTAGTTCTTTCATATTTTAGTCTTCATCAAAACTTAAGATTCTAACAATATATACCTAAGTTTGCAAGATTTACAACCAAATTGTGAAAATTGACCCTAACTCATCACTATCTTCTTAGTGAGCTTGAGTTTTGAATTGTATTTGGTTAGCTAGGTCGACATAGGTCTAATTACACATTCTATTTTGATTGATGATGTCGCGGTTTTTGCCCAAATTAGCAAGAAAGAAAGTACTGTCAGAAAAGCACTTTCAGAGCAGAGATGAATGTGTGAGACAAAAAGAGGCCGCTAGCGGTTTACTTTCGCCAAAGTGACTTTACAAGAGTCTAGGCAAGCTAAGAGAGATTAATCAGCAAACGGTCAAATTAAATGAAGGTTGTTTCAAACAGATTAATTACAACAGATATTTTTATGAAGAGTATAAAAAGCGAGTAGTTGGGAGCATTCATAACTAATGAAAAACGAATTTATTGAGCCAACTACCAAAGAACAGAGATTTCAATACTTCATGTATTCTTCACCCACTCACTAAACTTAACATTTATTGTATCCACCTCTGAGTGAGTGACTTTGAAAATCATTATATTTAAGTGTTTATCATAATATGTTCATTAAGTGAACTTATATAAAGGTCATTATTATTAAAGGTAGTTCATAAGATGTGGGATTTAAGAGTTGTGATTGTTTTCCTTACAAGTGTAAGATGAGTTATCTTAGTGAAACATTGTAAATGTTTCTGGTAGACCCGTGCAAAACAAGTGATTGTAGGGAGCTAACAAATCTTACAGATTGCAAGTGCCTTGAAAACTTGTGGTTGTAAGTTTCAGGTGAACCCTTTAAAACCTAGGATTATAGTTAAACCCAACAAGGTGTCGGGAATCAGACGTAGACAAGAGATTGGCCAAACCAATATAAAAGTCCTTGTGCAATTAGTTTAAGCGCAAATTTTGTTTAACACAATTCAACCCCTCTTGTGCATCCAACCGCCGTTTCATCACCATATTTGTTCTTCACTCTCATTGTGCTAAGTGTCCCTTTACAATTTATCATGTATATTTTTACACATCTTACAATTTACCATGTATATTTTTGTCCAATTTTAGTTTACCATGTACATTTATACATCCTCAAAATTACAATAATGTTGAGTGCTTCTTTTAAAATTTACAATGTGTATATTTACACATTCTTCCTCGGAAAAACGTAGATACGTGAATTTTTAGAATTATCATGAAATTTTTAGAACAATTTCAAGAGAGTCAAAGATGAACTCTTAACATATTTGTGGAGTTTCATTGAAACCAAAACAAATTAGAGCTACGAATAACCCTGTTATGCCCAACCTATATTTGTTAGTCCTAAGATCAAAATCATAACAATGGTTTACATATTCATGATCTCGAGTTTCTCATTTTTACCATTTTCTCACAAGTGTTTGCAACTGATCCCAAAACTAAAAAGCAGCCTTCTATTACTGATTTCCATTGGCTCTTTATATTATTAACTTTTGAGGTATATTGAAGCCAACCATTAAGCTAGGGGAACAAAACTGCAATAAAAAGCAATTGCATGAAGTTCATAATTGTGATAAAAAAATTTTAATTAATCTTTGGTTTTGGCCGCGTTGGCCTCAAAACCAAGTATAAGCACCCCACAACAATCACGAAGGCAGGGATTGTTGTCATATCAACCACCAAATGGACTTTTCTCTCTCTTGAGCAGTTAATTGGATGGAGATAGGCCAGCGTTTTGTTAACTTGATCAAGAAACCTGCAAAATATGGGCGGTTAAGCAAAGGTTATATAAAGGACAAATTCTTAGATAACCCAGCTTGCCACATCATTTGTAATTCCCCCCAATCACAAGGTAACACATAGGATATGACATGATTATCATAATCTGAAGCTAAATTGTTATAACAAAAATAATAATAAATAGATGCTTGTCATGGGGTGCTTAAGAAAAGTTAAAAGTTAACAGGATCTTAACAGAAAGGTCCAACTTCCAAATTTAAAATATGGGAAAAGAAAATATACTTGTACATATTATCACAGCAAAATTAATTGCTATAGGTCAGTTCCTCTAATAGATTTACCATCTTGTATGCACATATTATAACTACAAAAATGGCATAGTTTATGTTATGAGCATTTTGTGACTGAATCATCATTCAGTGCTCTAAATTATCAAAAATATATGCAAGCTCTCTTTTTGATTCCTGATACATTTTATGATTTTGTAGTATGGTGACAACCTATATATATTCTGAATCTCTTTCTGAACATGTGATATTTTTGTCCAAATTTTTGCCATGTGATTGAAATCTGTGGGACAGCATGTGGTTTTGTTAAAATTAATTGGTCTGTCATGTTCCTCGTAAGTTCATATATTGTGTTTAATCTTTTGGTAATAATTGAGAAATGGTGGGTAATTTATAAAAGGTGCACCTAGTAGCATGGTAATTTTGAGGGTGCAAATTTGGCACTTGTAACTTCGAATAGGGTAAATTTGTTTTTCCTTCCATTGACTTGGTGGACCTTTAAGAAATTATCGTGCTGCTAGATGTACCTTTTAAAAATTACCATACTATTGGGTGTCTCATTTTAAATTACAAGTGTCCAATTTGCACCTTTAAAATTATCATGTCCATAGGTGCACCTTTTAGAAATTACCATGCTACTAGGTGCAACTTTACCCTAATTGAAACTTTGTAATGGTTCCCATTTTGAGCTCAATCAATTTTAAGATTATTACATTACCAGTCTCAGCTGATTTTTTCATTTTTTCATGACAACTATATCTAATAATTTCATATTTTAACAAATATATTATGAAAAATTGTCTGATTGAAGGTGTTAAGCTAGGAGGGGAAGTTTCTGGCAGTTGGTTCTGTGGTGGACACCATGTCAAGAGGTACTATAGTGACCAATCTCAAATTTTTGTATTTGTATTCCTGAATATTGGATTTTTCAAATTTAGAAGATTCCAGTTTGTCATTTTAATGCTTTAAATATCTTCTCTATGTTTGTGTGTGTCTATGTGTGTGTGTTTGTGTTGCATATGTTTGACTGATTCACTATACGAATGTAAAATCAATAAATCAACTTTCAGCTACACGTTCTGTTGCAACTTTTCTTGCTCCTTATCATATGCATAAGTAGCAAAATATACTCACTTTCAGTAAGTGTTCTATGAAAGATTTTACTTTTTTACTGATACTACTACCTACTTAAGATTAGGTTTGGGTAAGATTATTATTTCAGTTTTGGTTGTATTCACATATCAGTACAATACAATGTAGCTCTCTGAGACATTCTGGTATTTTGGTATCAGAACTATGGTATTTTTTGTGTATTAATTTTGTGATCTACATAAGCTTTGTAGCACATTGCATAAATTATTGATGTAGCATTTCTTTTCTTTTGATACACAGACGGATCATTTCTAAAATAAAGGATTAAAACTGAATTTAATGAATGAAAACAAGCAGAAGATGGACCTTCTGAAGAAGTGACGCTAAAAACAATTACTTAATCATGACTTGGCAGGAAAACTTGATGGTGACAAATTGGTGAGTTCTACAAGTTCTAATATGACGAATCAGACATTGGCAAGTGTGTGTGAGTCTTGTGCCAATCAAGAAAGTGATGCAGAATCAGACATTGGCAAGTGTGAGTCTTGTGCCAATCAAGAAAGTGATGCAGAATTTTCTATAAAATTGAAAGCTAAATTCCACAGTTGAACATAAAAGAAATTATTGTAATCCCAAAGAAAAAAAAAGTATAAATCATAATAGTACTGTCCAACCTCTTAGACGCGTCTTCCAAGGTGTTTAGCAGCCTCAATGCTTCATCATATCGTAATTCTCCGGTTAGTGTTGACAACTGAAAATACAATATTTATAATTTATGACCCATTTACTAAAAAACAGGATTATAAATTCAACAGGTTGATAAATAATAATACTCAGTGTACTCACCCTTCTCCAAAGGCTAACGACATAATTGTATTTGTTCACGAGATCAGTCTCCTGGGACAGAAAAATCTTGAAAGTTTTTTCATCTTAATGTAGTCAAGTTTTCAACCACAGAAACTTCATGTTGAGTTGAAAGGGGAAAAAGGGAGGGAAACACAGAAAAGTTCCCAACAGTGAAACATTTCCTTGAATACCAAATTTGATCAAAAAACCAACTATAACCATCCAACCCAGTTGAAAGTCCAACTATAACCATCCCAGAAACCAATCAGGACACCATTAATGAACCAAATTCTCAACCTATAATGGAAAACAATGTTGAGATCTATAAAAAGATGGCCATTGAAGATCAACATAGGGAGGAGTACAATTCAATGATGAAGACACTGGTAGTAGAGTTCCTTCCCTTCCAAGAATCACCATGAATCTTCTCGGGAATAGATCCTGAAGAAATGGGCTGTCCTATTGCTCTCTGAAAGGGGTAAGATCTTGTACTCAATATCCTATTCAAAAATTTGTTTCTTATGGTAACCTGTCTGCGAAGATTCAGAGTTTTGTGATTAAAACTGCTCAGATAAAAGTCCCAAACACCATTCAGCAAGCTATGATCGATCCAAACTAGAAGTTAGCTGCAGAAGAATTGAGGGCCCTTAAAAAGAATAAGACATGGGAGATTACTACTCTTCCGAAAGGGAAGAAACCAGTTGGATGCAGAAGGATATTCACTCACAAGTTCAACCCTGATGGAAGCATCGACAAATAAAAGGTCAGATTAGTGGCAACAAGGTACACTCAGACATATGGAGTTGATTATGATGAGATATTTGCTCATGTTGCCAAATTCAGACCATCAACATTCTTCTCTCAATTGTAGCCAACCTGGATTGGTCTTTACACCAATTAGATATTAAAAAGGCTTTTCTGAAAGGTGACTTAGAAGATATGTATATGGAAGTCTTTATATGGCTTGAAGCAGTCTCGAAGAGCCTGGTTTGACAGGTTATGGGTTGAAGCAGTCTCCAAGAGCCTAATTTGACAGGTTCTCTAAGGCATTAAAGAAGATGGCCTTTGTTCGGGGACAAGCAGATCACACCTTGTTCACTAGACATAATGATGACAAAGTGACGATCTTAATTGTTTACGTTGATGATATAGTAATTACAAGGAATGATTAAAGTTCCATAGCTCAGCTGAAACAGGCTCTCGCATATGAATTCCAAGTAAAAGATCTTGGCCAAATGAGATACTTCCTTGGCATGGAGATAGCCAAAACCAAGAAAGACATTAATGTGTCCCAACGCAAGTATACACTGGACTTGCTTCATGAGACCGAGATGCTAGGCGCAAAACCGGGGTTCTTGTTAACGCAGAGGTATAGAAGAAATTGTTGGTAAACTGATATACTTGACTCACACTCCTCCAGATATCAGTTATGTAGTGGGAATGATAAGACAATTCATGCACCAAACACAAAAGAAGCAATGGATGCAGTCATAAGAATAGTAGGATAATTAAAAGGCAAGTCCAGGTCGAGGATTCTTCAAGAAAAGCATAACTAGGAATTTAGATATTTATATTGATGATAGTCATGCAAGAGACCTAGAAACTGGAAGATCTATAACAGGTTATTGCTCATATCTCTGGGGAAACTAAGTTAGTTGAAGTAAGAAATAGACTATTGTATCAAGAAGTAGTTGCGAAACAAAGTTAAGAGCTGCGCTCCTAGTGTATGTGAGGTGAATGAATGATCATAAGATTACAACATGAATTGCGAATTCCATTTGACGTACCACTTTCATCAGATTACTACATGAATTGCGAATTCCATTTGACGTACCACTTCAAATATGGTGTGATAACAAGTCCGGTTTTGAGATGACCAGGAATCTGGTTTATCATGATCAAACTAAAATGTTGAGATTGACAGACACTACATTAAGGAGAAAGCGCAAGCCGCGATCATGGCCTTATCATACATCCAATCATCTGAACAAATTGCAGATATGATGACAAGGCCTCTTGCCAGAGTTCCATTTGATAGACTTCAAAGCAAGCTGGGAATGATAAACATTTATTCTCTAGCTTGCGGGGAGTATTAGAATCAGAGAATATATGTTAGAATCAGAGAATATACTATGCATTTAACTCCTTGATTATATGCTGATTGTAATTCTAATTGTAATCCTAATATTTCCTCTTCTACTCCCTCTTTTTTACTATATACTGTAACATTTCCTTCTATTCTATATTAATAAAAAAATATTCATATTCATATTTTCCTCTCTTCTCACATTCAACAATTATCAAGCACTCAAAAGAAAAGAATATCTAAGATCAAGCTAAGCTATCCTGGAAAAGATAAGATAAACTAGCAAAATATCCAAATCCAACTATGTATAAAAAAAAGATCTGATTATCTAAATCTTATTGAAAGGACTGATCTACAAAATGATGATTTAATTATCTAGTTTATTTGCCTTTGTGCAGCGTTTCATTACTGTTATATCTTTTGTTTACTATGTTTGGGAGAAAATGTAGCAAGCAAAATCAGGTTTATCTTTATCTGAAGATTTTTGGAATTTTTTAGTGATGTTATTCTAAATAGAGCAAAAACGTTGATTTGAAAATTAACTATTTTTTTTTTGTCGAGAACATTAACTATTTCAGTTTGGGCAAAAATAATAACTGACTATTTTGCGGTGCATAAATAATAACTAACTTTGTGACTCATTACAGAAATGATAAAACCGGTGTTGGATGTTAAGTTATATTTATGTAGAACCTTACTAATATTATTTTTGAATTGAAAATACCTTTATTGCCCCTCCCAATTGAAACCCAACACAAATTGCCACTGGTGAGATGGAAGAAGGGAGGAGGAAGAAAGTTGGGTTTTAATTGAGCTAGGCAAAAGGTATTTTCAGTTTGAAAATAATATCAACAAGGTTTCACATAACTACAAGTTAACATCCAACACCTATCATTTTTGAACCGAGTCACAAAATTGGTTATTATTTATGCACCACGAAATAATCGCTTATTATTTTTGCCCAAATTAGAATAGTTAATTATCAAATCAACTTTTGTTCTAATTACAATAACTTCACTAAAAAATGCCAAAAATCTTAAGATAAAGATAAACCTAATTGGGAAAATGAAAAATAAATACCATCGAATATCCGAAAGGACAAGTAAGGAACTCAAACTTCCAAAATAACAAGGAACTCCGAATTCCAAAAGGACAATTAAGGAACTAAACAATTGTTAATTGCTATGTTCCAAATGTTAATAACTATGTTCCAATTGTTAGTTTTTGTTGAAGTTCCTTATTTGTCCTTTTGAAAGTTTGAGTTCCTTACTTGTCCTTTTGGACATTCAGAGGTATTTATTTGTTATTTTCCCAACCTAATTTTGCTTGCTATCATTTCTCCCAAACTAAGAAATTAGTAGATATAACAACAATCAAACACTGCACAAAGGCAAGTAAGCTAGAAACACCATGCAACATTAAATCTAAAGATGTTATCAAGAGACCTGTCAGAAAACAAGTTGATAAACTATAAGACCAAAACTAACAAAAACCAAAACCAAAACCGACAAGAACCAAAACCAAATTTATCTGCTTAGTATATTCCCTTCCCTAGCACTCTCACCAAGTGGGGACTAGAACTGATTGACCCTTTTTTTATAGGAACTACTAATGATACTAAACCTTGCATTAAATATGGTTTAACATCAAACTAAAGGATACTGGTACGCTCAATCAGTAGAAGATGAATTGCTGAATTAACCAATTGAATGGACTCCTCAAGAGTTGTGATGATGTAACTCCGAGCAATTGAATCAGATTGAAATTGTGAAATAAGCCAACCTTGGGATGTTACGGATAAAGGGTTACATCCTACAGACCACGTCCAGTCCTGCAACATTTATAAATAAACTATATATGACAGCAAAAAAATTACACCTAGAGAAGAAAACTTCAGCAAATCTATTAATTTGAAGGTAAACAAGCTTCTAAAACTTATGGTATTCGTACCATGCAAGAAGACTAATAATATATCTTCTCAAGGGCAACTACAAAATACAAAAACTATAACAAATAAATCATGCACTTTAAGTATAATCTAGCAGAAAAATCAAACCACATCGTATTAATTACAGATTGTTAATATCAATGAAATGCTTACACGTGCACAACAAAAACAAAGCCATTTACCATGGTAATTCTAAGATACTAGATACTAAATGCATTGAACAACAGAAATCCCAAAAGTTTATGACAAAAATCGGGATTTTCTTTAAGTAGATCCATAATACTAAGCTATAAGAGTAGCACAAACATGAAATATACCTCAATTGAAGACTCGTGTGCTTGACTATGAACAAGATGAAGGGGAAGCAAGCCTGCAAGATGCTCCGCAGCAGCAGCCACAGCAGCTTTTATAGGTTGCCTTCAGTGTGCAGAGAAAGTAGAAACAATGAGACAATCAATCACACACACACACACACATAATAATAATAATAATAATAATAATAATAATTCTATAACAAAAGTAAAATAATTAACCATTCTTCAACATATAACCTTGGTCTAATCAGTTTCAAAATAATATGACTTGATCTAAGACTTGAAGCAGTTCATATTTTATTCAGTAGCAACACTTTTGTTGCCCTTTCCCTGCCAAGTAAAAAAACCGGCACTCTGGACAAAAGTTCAATACAAAAAGTAGATGATGCACATCCCATAACATCAAGAGTCTGCTAACTTAGTCATCATGGTATTTCCTCAAGCAAAAATAATGAGCCAGTATTGAACACATGGAAGGTAGATTAAGAATAAGAATATAACCTCAAATTCCATAAAAGTGATTGCCCATTGCATTGTAGATGGCTTTCCCAGGAAGAATGTTCAGACTGAACAACAATAATCATGTCAGAAAGAGCCCTTGCCTGATAATGTTTATCCAGCAAAAGCGGTTCACTGTAAATAAACCAAAAGATTGGAACTTCTAATATGGATCTGGAATGTGCATGGCTGCCTGCATCATCCACAAATACTTGGTGAATACCAAAAACAAAAAGAATCAAAAATGGAAAAGTTTCTTTTCTAGGATAATATAGCAAACAATCCATGCAATAAACAATGTCAAACATTTGATTCAATAGGAATGCCAGTACTCTCTTAGAGACTAAGGATGCACTAGTAGTCATAGCAGAACATAGCATAGATTGTCATTCAATACAGAGATAGACCTGTGCAAAGGCAGATGTATTTGCGGCAAAAAAGAAAACAAAATGAGAAAGGAGAAATACAATTTTAGAATAGTTGAGGCTTGTATAGTCTAAGGAAAGCATGCAGAAGAAGAGTCCAGGGAGGCTTTAATTTGGATCAGGAACAAGATCTTGGTCCGGCAGAGCATTTGAAGCAAAACAGTCCACAGTGACCTTGCCAGGAGAGGAAAAGAGCAAAAGGAAAGAGTATTGAAATAACCATAAGCAATTATTCGGGATTTAAAGGCTTTGGGATACTCTAACATCAACACAGGTGCTAGTGGAATGCAACCTATTTATCTTTGCTCTAATTTAATATTTCTCTTATGATTGTTGGATAACTGGGTTTGTTAGCTGTTCTTTTCTTGGTTGGAGGTTGTGCCTTATCAGGACCTTATGAGGACATGTAATTCCTACGAAAAGATCCTCAGATCTAGTTTTGCATCTCAGGGAAGATGATAATCTGGTATCAAGTCTAGCCCCCTAAAAAATTAGTATCTGATCAAATTTCCAATTATACAAATGCTTTCCAGGGGCGTTTTCCCCCAAGGAAGATTATATCAAATCTACTACATATCATGAGGTGTATTGCACATGGCAATTCAGATAGCTACAATTGAGATTGACCTTCAAGTATGAAAAGCCTGTGAGAGTCGCACTTTACTTCGTCTCATTGGGGTGGGGGGGGGGGGGGGGGTGGGGTGAATCATGAAAACTATTCCATGTGAGAGGGTGAGCCATGAGGTTCAGGCAAAGATGATTCAGGTCCTGCATAGCTAACTGAGGCATGATCTAATGGTCCCTTTGAATCTGCCATCGTTATCATGGGACTTGAGGGTCATGAAAAATTTTCATCAACCAGGTAACATATTATAATGACAGAATTTGCCCAGTAAATTAGAATTTTGTAGCATAATATGTGTCACAAATGAAGATAGAATAATAATATCTTCTTGAATTAAACATGTATGATTACATTATATAGGGACTAGGAAGCCCAAAGTGAAATAAGGCCCAATAAGGCCCATTACTAACTAAACCCTAACTACACATATTTACAACAAACCTTAACACTCCCCCTCAAGTTGGAGCATATATGTCAATCATGCCCAACTTGTTACAAAGATAATTAACCTGGTTCCCATCTAAGGCTTTAGTGAGAAGATCACCAAGTTGATCACTAGATCGTACGTGTCCAGTAGAAATAAAATTCTCCTTTAGCTTATCACGAACAAAATGACAATCAACTTCAATGTGTTTGGTACGTTCATGGAACACTGAGTTTGAAGCTATATGTAACGCTGCCTGATTGTCACACCATAGCTTTGCAGGGAGAGAGGTTTTGAGGCCAACCTCCTTTAACAACTGATATATCCACACAATCTCACGTACAGACTGTGACATAGCTCTATATTCTGCCTCTGCACTAGAGTGTGATGCTACCCCTTGTTTCTTACTTCTCCATGATACAAGATTCCCACCTACAAAAACACAATATCCAGTAGTAGATCTTCTAGTTTTCTTGCATCCTGCATGATCAGCATCACAAAAACATTCAATGTCCGTGTGACCATAGTTTTTATACAAAATACCACGACCTGGAGACCTCTTAAGATAGCGAAGGACATGCTCCAAGGCTTCCCACTGACCAACAGTTGGAGCTCCCATGAATTGACTAAGAAAACTCACTGAGAAAGTCACATCTGGGCGAGTTATAGTCAGATAATTTAATTTACCAATCAGTCTGCGATATCTGTCAAGATATTCAAATGGTTCCAGCTTCTTGGGGTCAACTTTCTTTCTTATATGCTCAGGGAGCTCTTCAAATGGTATTTTATTATCAAGCTCTAGGTAAGGATTGGCAATCATTGGTGAATTGCTTGGTGCAGCTCCTAACTTTCCTGTTTCTTTTAACAGGTCAAGGACATATTTCCTCTGGGTGAGAAAAATACCTTTCTTGCTTCTCATGACCTCGATACCCAAAAAATACTTTAACGGTCCTAAATCCTTCGTCTGAAATTGAGAGTTAAGGAAGGCCTTAAGAGATGATATTCCATCGACATTACTTCCTGTAATCACAATATCATCCACATACACAACTAAAAGAATCAAGCCAGCATCCGAGTTCTGATAGAATACTGAATGATCACATTTACTTTGTATTAGTCCAAACTTCCGAACAACAGAACAGAATCTATCAAACCAAGCACGAGGACTCTGTTTAAGACCATACAAAGATCTACGAAGAAGACAAACCTTCCCATGACAAACCTTTCCATTCTCCCCCTGAGCAACAAAACCAGGTGGTTGCTCCATGTAAACTTCCTCATTTAAAGTACCATTGAGAAATGCATTTTTGACATCTAATTGATGAAGAGCCCAATCATAAGTAGCAGCCATGGAGATAAACAATCTGACTGAGGAGAGTTTAGCCACTGGAGAGAAAGTTTCAGAGTAATCAATCCCATAGGTCTGAGCATATCCCTTAGCAACAAGACGAGCCTTAAGACGCTCAATAGAACCATCAGCCTTAGTTTTGATAGTAAAGACCCACTTACACCCAATCGCCTTCTTACCTTTCGGTAAATCAACAAGAGTCCATGTACCAGTTTGTTCAAGGGCCATCATCTCCTTCTCCATTGCCGCACGCCAACCCGAATGACTCAAGGCTTGGTGAAGAGTGGTAGGAATAGTAATAGAGTCTAAGGAAGCTATGAAAGAACGAGAAGCAGGAGATAACTGGTTATAGGAAACATAAGAAGAAATAGGATAAGTGCAACTACGTTTACCTTTTCGAAGTGCAATAGGCAAGTCATCAGGAGAAGTAGAGGGGATATCATGGTCTGGCTCATCAGGGGAATCAAAGAGAATATCATGTTCTGGCTCAATGGGAAGGACAGAATTTTCCTCATTATGCGTTTCAAGATCCGACGAAGAAGCAGAAATGGGAGGGTCACCATCTGGAATAGCCACATTACTCTCTCCTGTACGCCTCTGATAAACGTAGTGGATCGGAGGTCGTTCCGGTACCTGTACTGGCAAAGGTGTACGAACAACTTGATAAACCAAGAGATGATCATCCTCATCAGGTGGAGATGAGGAAGATGCCATGGGAAAAAATGGGGTGGTCTCATGAAAAGTGACATCAGAAGATACCAAATAACGATTGAGAGTAGGAGAAAAACAGGTATATCCCTTTTGAACCCTCGAGTACCCAAGAAAAATACACTTTAATGCCTTAGGATCCAACTTAGAAATAGTTGGTCGAACATCACGAACAAAACAAACACAACCAAAGATCTTTGGATCAAGATGGAACAAAGGTTTGGAAGGAAAAATGGTTGAAAAAGGGACGTTACCATTAAGAACGGAGGAAGGCATGCGATTGATCAAAAAACAAGCCGTAGAAATAGCATCTGACCAAAAAGGTTTCGGAACATTCATTTGAAACATAAGTGCTCGAGCTACTTCAAGTAAATGGCGATTTTTGCGTTCAGCAACACCATTTTGAGCTGGAGTATCAACACAAGAAGATTCATGAATTATACCATGTTCAAGCATGAAGGTTTGAAAATTTGAGGAAAAATATTCCTTAGCATTATCACTACGCAAAGTGTAAACAGAAACACCAAATTGAGTTCTAATTTCAGAACAAAAGTTAGCAAAATGTGAAAACACCTCAGAACGATTTTTCATTAGATATAGCCAAGTAGTACGAGAATAATCATCAACAAAGGTTATAAAGTACTTGAAACCAGATTTTGACTCAATAGAACACGGTCCCCAAACATCAGAGTGAACTAACTCAAAAGGGGACGCAGCACATTTATTGACTCGAGACACATGCGGAAGACGGTGGTGTTTGGCAAACTGACATGATTCACATTCTAAAGTAGACACTGAATTAAAATGTGGATAAAGTTTCTTCAAAATCGCTAAAAGCAAATGACCCAAACGACAATGCATTTCAAACAGACTGGATTTGACAGAACAAGCAACCGAACGATGCACTCGATCATCAAGAAAGTAATGGCCTCCAGACTCGTACCCTCTACCAATAATCTGCTTCGTCGTAAGATCCTGAATCAAGCAAAAATCAGGAAAGAGTGAAATAGAACAATTTAATTGCTTCGTTAATTTACTAGGAGAGAGAAGATTAAAAGCAAGGTCAGGCACATTTAAAACAGAGGGTAAGTGAATAGATGGAGTTGGATGAACTGAGCCAGAACCAATGACACAAGAATTAGATCCATTTGCAATTGTGATACTAGAAGGGTTGGCGTACGGAGTATAAGAGGAGAAAAGATGATGGTTACCTGTCATATGATCAGTGGCACCTGAATCGATGATCCACTTGGAGGAAGAAGAGAAAAGGCCAGTGACATTATTACCTGTAGCAGTGGGTACTGGTGAAGATAAAGCCAGATACTCCTGGTATCTAGTTATCAGTTTAGCATACTCAGTTGCTGGAATGGTCACCATTTTATCTTCAGCCATTAAACACAAGCAACCAACGATCCTCAAACAAATTCCAACAAACAAGAAGACACCAAAACAGCTTCACCCGGAGCTACAAACGATCCCAAAAGATTCCCAAATAATACCAACAAGCAAGAGAACAACCAAGTAATTTCACTACGAGCTACAAACAATCCAAACAACTTCCAACAAGTAAGAAGAACACCAAATAACCTCACTCGGAGCTACAAACAATCCAAACAGCTTCCAGCAAGCAAGAAAACAATGAAATAGCTTCACTAGGAGCTAAAATCAATCCAAACAACTTCCAACAAGTAAGACAACAAAATAGCCACACCAGGGGCTCCAAACGGCCAAATCAAGACCAGAAACAGACCAGAAACGGCCGGCGAACGTTCGCGGCAACAAAAGGGGGGTTTCCAGCGGCGCGTGGCGGCGGCGCGTGACCGGCGGCGGCGGCGCGTGCAGACTCCGGCGAGACGCGTGACGGCGCGTGGGGCGGCGGACGGTGACCGGACCACCTGGGGTTTGTTCGCCGGAGCCTCCTGAGTCCGATGGCCAGGCGCGTGTTGCAAGACAAGGTCCAGAAACGCACAGATCTGCTCAAGAAGCGGCGGGCACTGTTCACATCTACAGTTTTGGGACTCCGGCGGCCAGAAACCAAAAACCACAAACCCTAAAGAGCCTCTGCTCTGATACCATGTCACAAATGAAGATAGAATAATAATATCTTCTTGAATTAAACATGTATGATTACATTATATAGGGACTAGGAAGCCCAAAGTGAAATAAGGCCCAATAAGGCCCATTACTAACTAAACCCTAACTACACATATTTACAACAAACCTTAACTATGAAAGAAGGGAGCATATCTTTATTTTTTCAATACAAAATACACACAACAAATTGATTAACCATTCAAAATAACTGGTGTAATAAAAAGCACTGCTTACTCAACTAACTGGTCAAGGCACTTTCCACAAAGACTATTGCTCTATAAAATGAGGCAATTAAAGCAAGCAAGGCATATATCTACATGGTTGGGATATTCATACAATAGTGAACGAGACCGATGCAAAATCATTTGTATATTAATATGAACGTGCAATAGAATGCATGTATAAAGTAAATTTCAACATGAAATATATCCAAAACAAAATTTAGTGAAATTTTGATATTGGCTCTAAAGCAAATGGGAAGTTTAGAAAGATGATAATGACCTTTAAGAGAACCATGCTCGTTGAGCCTTTGCAACTGATATTGAAGAATTGAAGAATCAAGGTAAGTATTAATTGTCTTTCGGTATGTCCCATTCACAAGTAAAAGCGGGACAGCAGCCGCTCGCCTAGCAACAGAGAAGGCCATTGCTAAAGCAGGATCCTCTGCCAATAACAACCTACAAGCATTTGCCATATCAGTTCAAAACTTGGGGAAAATGCAGGTTATATAAAGGAAACTTACCGTCCATTACCAAGAGACCAAGTGATATATTTGAATGATTTACAACTAAAATAAAGTGTTATAAATAAAAGTTCAATAATTGTAATAAAAAAATAAAATAAAAGTTCAATAATGATTGAAAATGGTTTTCTGGCAAACAAAAAGGAAGAAACAAACAAAATTTTGATTGCATACATATGCTGACTGAACATCGGTTTCTGAGAAGGCACCAACAATGAGGAAAGTCCTTCCATTATAGCCTTCATATCCACTGGAAGATGTTCAATATGTCTAACTTTCTGCAGATGTGATTGCAATCAAAACTATATCTTACTTCTTGTGCGATGGTCTGCTAATGAATTCATTCAAAAACAATAAAATATTTGGGGTAATGGCTCTATTTTGCCCTTCAAGTAAAGCACCCTAGAACACTGGGCACCCTAAACTAACACTAGGTACAATTTTACCCTTGAATTAATCAAAGTGGTCCAACATTACCCTCTAGCCAATGGAATGTTGACACATGGAAGTTAAAATTGAACCATGTCGTCCACGTGTCAACATTACATTCGCCAAAGGGAAAAATTGGACCACTTCGGTTATTTCAAGGGTAAAGTTGTACCCGGTGTTAGTTTAGGATGCCCAGTGGTCCAAGGTGGTTACTTGAAGGGTAAAATAGGGTCATTGCCCATAAAATTATAAAATACCTCTTGAGTGATGAAAAACAACTGAAAGGATATCTTCTCATAGTAATGGAAGGAACCATCAGCAAGTGAAGGAGAAACAATATGTCTCATGGACCCCCATAAAGTAGCACCGAGATGTGCAAGAAAAGCATCCCGTGCAACTGTGTAATTTTGAAACTCCTTCACAAGGACAAGACCAAAATGGAAGCTCTTGTTAAGATCTAAATATAATTGATATTTAATATGTTGACTTACAACTCATGAGTTGTTGATAGTTAACTCCAATAATTGATCTTATTAACTCCAATAATTAACTCATGAGTTGTCTATAGAATCTCTTCTTAAGATCTAAATATAATTGATATGGTTGAATTACAACTCATGGGTTGTTGATAATTAAACATAGGGCAAAGGTGCAAAAATAATCATCGTAAATTTAAAAATGTGCAACTATAACTCTGGTAAATTGAAGGGGGCAAAACTGTACACTGTAAATAAAAATGGGGCAAAATTGGGCAAATGTGCAAAAACAGTCATCGTAAATTTAAACGTACGTTTTCCAGACGTGGCCCCACCATTAGTAAATGATGTGTCATACATTTAAGGGTGCAATATGTTGATGAGACTTTAATTTTTTGATGAGATTTTATTTTTTCAGATGATTACGTAGAAGTAAGGTGAATTTCACATGATTTGGGTTCTATTTGGTTTCTTATCGAAATGATTTGGGGGTTTAGAGTTCGTTTTTAGTGATTTAGGTTCAACTTGATGCATTTTAGCTTTCACGTTAAATTTTGAAATTGACATGTCATTTACTGATGGTGGAACCCACGTCTGAAAAATGCCTGTTTAAATCGGCCTAACAGAGAGGTTACTTTTGCCTCATTTTGGTTTACAATGTATGGTTTTGCCCCATTTTAGTTTACAGTGTACAGTTTTGCCCCTTTCAATTTACCAGAGTTATAGTTGTCTATTTTTAAATTTACGGTGGCTATTTTTGCACCTTTGCCCTTAAACATATTGCCTACCTCCAAGGTATCACTGAATAAATTCCAGCTCTCCATTCGCTTTAATGCTTCTAAGGCTTTTTGTTTATGACTTTCCTCATATTCTTCGCCTTCAAATGTCTGTAGCTCATTTCTCAAATCACGCATCCTTTCGTCAAGTTCTAAAATTATCAAATTATAGCAGTATAATTCAACTTGTAAAATATAATAACTAAAATTCTCAGGAAAAAGATAAAACAAAATGTATGCAGGCTATTGAGGTAGGCTATTTCAACCAAAAGATCAAATATTGAATGTAGTCCTGCTGTTGATATCTCTAACACACTCTTTTTGGATTCCATCTACCTTACTTGTTTATTATAGGAGGAAGCATGCTAATTTGAATTAGCTAATGTTTGTTATTGTGTCATGTGGCAGTTTCTATTATCTATTGTTTTAGTTTCTGTATTTGAATTTGTGTGTCAGTTATTCTATTGTGTTTAAACTTAAATTATGAGGAGACAGTTATGTTGTCTTGTGCAGGTCTAGCATACACACACACCTATTGTCCAGTTGTTGGTTATGAATAAAAGTATTGTATTGTGTGTAACTACCTCTTTTCTTTTTCTTTCTTCTAGAATTTCAGTATTCTAGTTCTAGAAAACAATTGCCTCAAATCTGATTCCAACAATTTGGCATTAGAGCTTTGATCCTTTAACCTGAGCAACAATGGTGAACAACCGAAAATCTTCATCCCTTTCTTGTGTGCCAAAGTTGTACCATTAACCTTGACTTTTTTATATCCCTTTCCAGCCCATCTAATTTCTTGCAAACACAATATGTAAATCTTGTGTAAACTCATTACTTGTGTTACCACAAAATGCTTCTCATTTAGAATCCGAATGTTTCAAAAATTAAATATGATATTACTCTCATGTACTAGTTTCTTTAGTTGTCTCTGTCCATTAGAGTGCGGTGAACTTGCTCATTTAACACTGCATTCAAATGAGGATGCACCAGCTTTTGCACTCTTATCATTGTAATCAAGTCGTACAACGCATTACAATCAGACAACGGCCTTTCCGTTTGCCCTTACTCTCTATACACTGCATTTGGGCTAGGATGCAGCAGCTCTTACTCTCAACTCACTATGCTCAAGCAATACAGTGTGTTACATATGGGTAAAAACATATCATTCACACAATTTCATCGAATGTAAATGTTCATGAAATTTCATGGAAATTTTGCATTAGTTGTCAGAGTGTATCACAATCATCCTCCTTTACTTGGGCTTGCCATAAGCTATAAAAATAGGCAGTTTACTCTCTTATGTAAATTGAATAAAAATCATGCTCTACTGTCCATTGGATAAGATACTTTTCATCATTTCGTGAAATATCACACATCGAATAATAAGACATATGCTTAGCATGCTTATATACACTTACTAACCAGTCAGCATATTTATCACCGCATTTAACACCAACAACAAATAATCTATGAAATTGTTTCAAATGTAACTAAGAGGTGAAATTAAAAAAAAAATGAGAACATTAAGTGAGTTCACCTTCACACAAAGCAAGCTTGGTTTTCCTTCCTTTGCAATGCTTAAAAGCAAACAACTCATATATATCGATCTCTGCAAGAAGAATATCTATAGCTTGATGATCTTTCTGCAGCATACAAACACAATTAAGAAACATTAAATTCTCTACATGATAGTATGTAATGATAATTATATAAAAAAAAGTATGAAATGATCATTACATCAAATAACTATTAATTTACTGTGGGAATATCCTGTAATTATTATATTATTCTCTGTATTATTAGGCTTTATTTACATTAATTAGTCATTAGTAGTTTGTCTCTTCTCTTAGCCTATAAGTAAACACACTTGTACATTGTGATTAGTATCAATGAGAATATCATTTTTCTCTCATCTCTAACCTCTCAAAGTCCACATTTACTTTATTTATTGTCATAACATAGTACAGATCTTTTTTTTACTATGAGATATGGAGTGGTTCCGTTAGTGGTGCTGCTAATCCATTAAAATAGATTTCCCTAGATATTTTACAACAAGAGAGAATAATATGGAAAATATTTAAACAATAAATATGAAACGCAAGTATAGCCCAAACCATATTTGTATTAAAAAGCACCCACAATTTTTGATTGTAGGGTAAGACCAAGGAAGATGATGTGAAGAATGAAGTATTGATAAGAAATATTGAATTATCAATGAATTGCATAGTGAACAAAGCAGCAACCACACAATGAGGGTTAAGGGATTGGTGGAGTTGGAAATTCTTGTGATACTAATAGGCAGTATATATGAGTAAATACGACGTTCGAAACCAAAGTGAATTATCCAATGATAAAGTCATAGCTAACACAACTACCACAACTTCAAAAAGACATCAAGATGCAAGAAAGTCTATTTGAAGGTACAAAGTGTTAATGTGACTAAAACATTCTACCCTTTAATTTTACCTGGTATGGACAAACGACAACCACGAAGCCTTATCCCAATAACTGGGTTGGCTATATGGATCAAACAATGCGATTGTGTTCTATTCATAACCAAGTCCAGAGATGTATTATTTTATAATAGATCTAACCCTACAATTTCACTAAGTGTCCATCTTGCTCTCCCTCTTCCACTTTTAATTACTTTTAATTGGGCTCTAGACACTCTAATCTACCCTCTTCACCGGTGCATCTAATAGCCTTTGTTGGACATGTTCAAACTTGTTTCAGTTTATAGTCATTATGACTATTTGTACTTTCTTGCATAACTACATATCCATCTCAATATCCTCATTTTAAGTACCCCCAATTTGTGTTCATGTTGCCAATTTAAAGCTTACCATTCACAACCAAATACTACTATTGGTCTAATAGTAATTCGGTAATACTGCTGGTATGGACAAAAGAAGTTGATCTCATACAACAAAGCAAGAATGAAAATTAGAAGATTGCAATAAGTAAATATATCCACAAAATTACACACATCTCCAAACGCAACAAATTTCTCCTGAATGGCATCTTGCAACCGGTTTTCAGCTTCATCTTCAGAAATTTCTGCAGACCAGAGTAAATGAGAAAATATCAAATCTAATACCATGTGAACGAATTTTATCATAAGAAAAAACATGATATCAAGTTACAAATAAATGACAAAACCTTTAAATTTGAAAGCAAACAAGCTTCTTTTCAGCCTTATTCATACAAAATACTACCTCCGGTCCTAAATATAAGACTTAATTGACTTTTTTTTGGAGAGGTTAAGGTTGCGAAATAGGCTATTAAATCATGACATATTTGATATATTTTTAGATTATACATTAGTTTATAGGTAAAATAAACTAATCTAAGGGAAAAAATTAGGTAAATCAATTTATAATTAACTTATTTTACTTTTTTATAGGATTTTCTAAAAAGGTCAATTAAGTCTTATATTTAAGACCAGAGAGAGTATTAAAATTGTCAACCTCATTATTTTAAGCAAAGATAGATTGGATGAGGAGACTCATAATATAGACTCTTATTGCAAACTCATCAGTGTGTATGTTTTTTCTATTACAACAAATAGTTTATTTTCATCAAAGAATAGCCTATAAACTAAAGAACTATGTTTGACAAAATTGTCAATTTTTATAATTAAATTCATTAGTAAAAAAATTTTGAAGTGCAACTCAAATCATATTCATTCAAATGACGGCACACCATACAAATATCGCACAACACACTCATGCACATTTCACAAGGTTGAACATGTGACTTCTCCTCCATAGGGAGAGGTGCGGTACCAACTGAAATCATATTCATTAAAAAAATAAGTTATTATTATTTCCCAAATGTTCAACTTTAAATTTGTACTTAAGTGAGAAAAAATGATTAAACGAAAACTAGACTAGCTAAACATATTATAGTTTAAGTGTCTGTGTGGATTAGCTTTTGGAGAATAACATCGAAAAAGTTTGAAAAATTTGTTTCAATGAAAAGCTAGGTATTCCATCCTAAACCTAGGTTTTAAGGATTAAAGATATTCTATAAAAGGTGTAGGTGTTGGAATACATCAAACAAAATCATGGTTTTAAGGATAAAAAATTATTCTGGAAAAAGGTGAAGTGTTGTTACTCTTATTTTGAAGCCATGGTTTGGGCAAAAAATATGGTTTCACAAGCTTTCATTAACGTGTTTTAAATTGAATGGACCAAATCAAATGTACTCAAATTTTATGAGCTTGAAATAAAGGAAGAATTACTATGAGATCCATAGATTTCATAACCAAAAAAATGCTACTGCTGTCTAAGTAGCATAACACTGCAGCTAATTCCTTCACATGAACTTGTCATTGCATTCTCCGAATTTTTTAACAGACTTTTAAGTGAGATTTAATCCCTCCTTTGGGAACTTATAGCAATTTGACCATAAATATAGTAGATATCAATCAAGCCCTTATTTAAGTTTTATAAACTTGGATGAAATCATTATCAAACCTCCATACAATCATACCATGCCATATTATATCGTCCTTGACAATCTCTATTTTGCGAGAAAGTTACAGCATTGTATTTTTTAAACAGCAATGAAAATAAATAGCAATAATACCTGAAACTGCACCAATTGTTTTGTCCACATTTGGTAAGCTTGCTTCTGTGCGCACGCCTTCACCCCCAACAGAAGGCCCCCATGAGAAAGGACCTGCATTTAAATCAATAAATGCCCATCTGGTACAAAATAGTAACACTTGGTTAACAAAATTAAATGGCATATATGTCTTAATTTAAATATAGAGTTAAGGGTCATATATGCCCCTGAAGTAAGCATGAAGGATCAAATTTACCCTGAAGAATCTTTTGCCCATATTTACCCCTAAAGTATGTAGGAGAATCATATTCACCATTTACAGTTAAAATATTAATGGTCAACTATGATCCTTCATGCATACTTTAGGGGCAAATAAAACAAAATTAGATACCCATCTGGTACAAAATAGAAACACTTGGGTAACAAAATTAAATGGGATATGTCTTAATTTAAATATAGTGTTAAGGGTTATATATGCCCCTGAAGTAAGCATGAAGGATAAATTTACCCTAAAGAACTTTTTGCCCATATTCACCCTTGAAGTATGTAGGAAAATCATATTCACCGTTTACAGTTAAAATATTAAAGGTCAACTATGATACTTCATACATACTTTAGGGGCAAATATGACCTTTCGTGCATACTTCTAGGGGCATATATTACTCTTCATGTATGCTTCAAGGGCGGATATGATCCTGCATCCACACTTCCGGGGCAAATTTGGGCCAAAAAATACATCAGGGGCATATATGATCTTCTATGCATTCTTCTGGTGCAAATATGACCCTTAACCCCTTAAATATATGTATGAAAGGAAACAAATTGAACCTATCCTTTCCAATCCACATATCAGTGAGGCATTCTGCATAATGACCACTAAAGTCCCCAGATTTTAACATTCTTTCCATCAAGATCTTAAGGTCTTTGTGCTTCCCTTTCAATAACTAGAAATATAAAGACAATTGCAATTGCAAATGCAATAATAAGAGATGGGTGGGATGACCTTTCAATTAATATTTCAAACAGAACTCACGTTTTCTTCAAACCACAAATTCATGAGTTCATACCTGCAAAACTTTAGTTTTAATAATATCAATGGAGTCTTTATGTTGATAGAACTTTCCAACATTATCCACCACTTCAAGCCAACTATTGTACCACTCAACCTACATACAATTGAACAGGTTTTCAGATGAAAACTTGCAATGAAATACTTTTATTTATTGGACCAAAATGTAGAAAGAGGGAAAGTGTTATTGCTAAAAGAGAGAACATAGACTTAACTGTAAATATCAATTTGGTATACATTAAATACATATTTAATAACCTATTTATAGACCTGTTAAGCATATTTCTAAACTATTCTTTTAATATTATTTACCTAATTACCTTACTATCCATATTCCCACATACCAATATACCCCCCCCCAAAAAAAAAAAAGACCCTTGCCTTCAAGGATCAGAACAAAAGAAGGAATTACATGTTTAGGATAAAACTCTTTTATGACTGAGAGTTTCCAAAGGCTAGTAAAAGAAAATCGTTTGAAACAAAATAAATAGACATCAAAAGACCAAACGTTTTGCAATTGCCTTTCATTCTAAAAACCTATTATAGTATTCCAATTAAGCCTATGGCAAACCCGTTGTAATTCCCAAGAGAATGATATGCCCCACATCCATCCTACCTAAGATTCTAGGACCCATATTTGCTAGAGAAGACCAAATCTCATCCAAATCAAAGAACGTAATGCTGGCAATTATTGTAAAGCCCACACTAATCGGTCCCGCTAGCTTGCTACAAAAAAGACATAAGAATACTAATATACTTGATTCACACATGCCTAAATACCAATTTTTCTATTAAGATTGTGAGACATTTTATGAATAAAGATTTTTTTTATATAAATGTTCGAAAACCAACAGTCATATGAAATATGCTCCATTGCTACTCTAAGGAAACAAATACTTACAGTATCAGAGTCCTCTGTTCTTGTCCATGAAAACATCATCATTGGATGTTTCATATACAGTGGTCGCTGAATCTTAGAAAGAGCTGTAAATTATTGCATGCAGTAAATGAAAATGGCCATTAAGTAAATTAAAGCAAAAGACATTCAAATATCAAACTTCTGAAAAAAGATATATATTAAAAACTTCATGAAATTCATGGAAAAATTTGTTCATTTAGAGGGTTTCTGAGAAAACAAAAATAACTGAATAGTTCGATGAATATTTCATTGATACAATATCATGTTTATAATATAAAAGCTTCCTAAAATATAATAATCTTCTACAAGTTTACCTAATACGATTTTCTAATACCTTAATATTCTTCTACTATATATATTTTCTAAGGGCAAAGGTGCAAAAATAGTCACCGTAAATTTATAAATTAGCACTTGAGACTCTGGTAAATTTAAAGGGGCAAAACAGTACACTGTAAACTAAAATGGGGCAAATGAAACTTCTTAGTTAAGCATAGCTAAACGGAAGTTTTTTCAAACGTGGGCCCCACCATCAGTAAATGACGTGTCAATTCCAAAATCCACCGTGGAAGCTGAAATGCATCTAGTTGAACTCTATATCAACTAAAACGAACCTTAAATCCTCAAATCATTTCAACTAGAACTCATACATTACCCAAATCATATAGAATGTACCACAAATCATCTAAATCTTAAACCCAAAAATCATTTCGGTAAGGGTTCTAACGTTAGGGTTCAAAATGGGGCTAGTTTGATCTCTGAAAGGGTTCAATGTGTTGTGTGTTGTGTGTTGTGTTAGACTGGTTTGAAGTCTTAAAGTGCCCCATTAGCATACATCATAAAAAAAAATTGACACATAATGTCACATATTGCCACATTAAAAAGTCCCATCAGAATTCCTAGCCAATAATGGTCAAACTTAACATCTCTGTATGAGAAGGTTACATTTACCCTATTTTGATTTACAGTGTACGGATTTGCCCTTATATTTTCCAGAGTCTTAGATGCTCTTTTTTAAATTTAAGGTGATTATTTTTGCAGCTTTGCCCATTTCCAAATACTCTAATGTACAATTATAACTAAAATAGTACAAATATTCTAGTAATACAAAATAGAAAATATTAATTTCCAACAGTTTCTGTCATGAATAATCAAGACTTGCACAGTTCCTTATGCTGATTTGTAACATAATCATAATAACTCAGCCAAGATTAACAATAAGGGTTAAGAATCAAATCTAACACTCAACTATAAGCAAAAGTTCACCGAATACCAAAAACAATTTCGAATCTCAAAATGTTTAGTGAACTTTTGCTAATACTTAGGTGTTAGATTTGGGACCAGAAACTATATTTTATGTTTAGTGAACTTTTGCTTATAATTAAGGGCTATATTTAAACCTTAACCCTTGGAAAAAAAAAGAGAACTTACACAGAAGACTTTCAGGAGTGACTTTTGACTGAAGAATCTCAGCCTGCAAAGTCTTATTCTGCATGATACATGAGCTATAAGTGCTTCCATTTAATGAATTAATAATAAGTTTTCACATTAAAGTTTTTATAAGACTCAAAAACGAAACAAGCAAATTACATTCAAAACCAAAAGTTATTAGTACAAAAGGAAAGTAAAAGTAACCTCTTTGAGCAAGTTGATTTCAGCCTGGGATAAGCTTCTCCTAAAATGGTAGGAATTAAAACAAATCAAGAAAGATAAACAAGATATACGGGTATACATATTCAGATCAGCAGAAAGAATAGAACAAATAAGAGTTCCAAAATTTAATCACATATTGATGGAGATGTTACACATGATACTAAGATAGATGATGGAAACAGAGGAACAAATCAAGAACTAATAGTGATCGCAAAAATTATTATTAAGCTAGATGTGGGCATTGAAAGGGCAACAAGAATATAAATCTAATGTTATAAAGAAACGGAAATTACAATGAATGTATGACGATAAAAAAATAACACTCAAAATGTTTGAGTGAACAAGTTGACATAGCATCAATTGAAGAGACAATGGTACATCATAATTTAAGATGATATGGTTTGTGGACTTCAAGAGATTAGAGTTTGAGAGGAAAAATGTAATTTTCATTCATTCAAATGTCAAAAATACAAATGCTTATTAATAGGTCAAAATAATGAAACAATTTAATAAAAATCTAAAACTGCTAATAATACCTAATAAAAGGATATATAATAAAAAAATTATTTACAATAAATATGAAATATTCCACACTCCCCCTCAAGTTGGATCATAGATATTGGTCATGTCCAACTTGCTTATATAACTCACAAATGTCGGCTTGAGCAACGCCTTTGGAACAGTTGCAGCTTGAAGATTTGTCGGTAGATAGATAAAACATATGGTTCCTTCTTCAACATTTTTCTTTGATGAAATGTCGGTCTATCTCCAGACGATTTGACCTATCATACTGAATAGGATTTAAGGTCACGTACATAGCTGCCTTGTTGTCACAATAGAGCTTGAGTGGCAATTCCACTCTGACTTTTATCTCACAGAGGACACGATTCAGCCACAATTCCTCCATTATCCCTTCAATGCCCTTGATTCAACATCAGCAATACTCTCTGATACAAACCTTTGTTTCTAACTCTTCTAAGTTACTAGATGGGTATAGAGTGGAGCAATAACCATAGGTAGATCTTCAGTCAAAATGTGTTCCTCCCCAACTTGCATCTATTGTTTTTTGTTCTTGTTTCTAAAAAAACAACCTCCTCCCGGGAGTACCTTTTGGGTACCTAAAGATTCTATATCCATAAGTGTTTTCCTAGGATTACTCATGTATTGGCTAACAACACTAACTGCAAATACTATATCGAGTCTTGTGTGAGAAAGGTAGATTAGCTTTCCAACAAGTCTTTGATACTTTCTTTATCCACTATCTTCTCTTGCTCTTTATCTTCCTTTCAGCTTAACTATCATCAAAATCATCCTCTACTAACTCCCCCTCTTTTCTAGACTTCTTCCTTTTCTTAGGATATATGCTAGAAGTTGGTTCAGTACTACATCCCAACATGTCTGTCTCTTCAAAGAAATCCAATATATACTTCCTTTGAGACAAATAGATCTCACTCTTTGATCTTACAACTTCCATTCACAAAAAGCATTTCAAATCCTTAAATCATTGACTTCAAATTCCTAGTCATGTGCAACATTTATCCTTGACATTTCATCAATATGATCTCTTATAAGGATGATATCATCAACATATACAATGAAGATGCATTTTTTCCTCCCTATGTTTTGACAAACATTGTATGATCTAATAAACCTTATTTGTAGCCTTCAGATTTTAGGACCTTTGAAAACCTGTCAAATCAAGCTCTGTGAGACTATTTCAAAACTCATAGAGAGACTTCTTCAAATTGCATATCTTATCACTCATTCCCTTTCCCAAACCAGGAGGCAGAGTTATGTGAATCTCTTTAAGCTCTTCATTCGGGAAAGCATTCTTAATATCTATCTAATGAAGTGGTTATTCTAAATTATCTATGAAAGACAATAAATCTCTAATATTGTTCAATTTGCCACTGGTGAAAAGGTCACTTGATAGTATAGATCATAAGTCTAAGTGAATCCTCTTGCCACAAGACGTGCTTTCAACTTTTCAAAGTACCAGCAACCACCAATAGGTAGTTGGTTGAGCTGGTAAGTGGGTTACAACCCCCGTAAGGATGAGAACGTGTGTTTAGATCCAGAGAAGCACTCATATTGGGAGAGGGGACAATTTTGCCTATGTGGACAACACTCTTACCCCTCGAGTCAAGATTAAACCGGGCAGTGATTAACCAAAAAACAGGTACCAGCAACCATATACTTAGGTGTAACCACCCATTTGCAACAAGAAAGCTTTTTGCCTCTTGGCTTTTCAACAAAAAACCCAAGTTTCATTCTACTCTAAAGCTCTTGTCTCCTATAAAATAGTAGCTCTCCATTCAAGTATCTCAATGGGCTACACGTCATCATGCTCTATCTTTTTTTTTTATCAAAAATCATCATGCTATATCAGAAACCATGTTTTTGAATTTTATTAATAAAAAGGTCTTGCTCAAAAACTTCCCCAAGTGTTCTTTGTCTCCCTATTATGATTTCAATAATAGAATGAGATACTATGTTTTATTTTGCTTTGGGCCTAATGAGCTTAGGTATTTCTAGTTTATGATAATCGTTATATAGGTCAGGATCATATAACCTAAATCAGGGTTAATCATCATTATCTTGCAATTTGAAATATCATTGGAATTCCTTTGACGACTGTTTCTTTTCTTTAACCCAAGTTCTGAACTTCTTAATCATTCTTAATATAAATAATATTCTGTTAATATGCCATCTCCTTTCTAACAAAATCCATACATTTAATTAACCTTCCTTATTAATGCATTTAATGGCCTTCATTGAACATATTCAAATCACATCAAACGATTTTCTACTATTTTCCCTTTAAAAGATACTATACCAACTTTCTCATGATGTTATATTATGTCTACAACCACACATCCATATCAACATGTTCACATTGTCCCTTTAATGACTAACATCTACCATATAGAATTGCGAATCATATACTAGTAATAAAACTTCATCATTCGGTACTTTCTTATCATTAATAACATTGGTTGCATTTCTCCATTTAAACCACTAGCTTAAATCGTATAGTTGACACCACCAATGGTTTCACCATATTTTTACATGCTTCATCATGCATTAAAATAATATTAGCAATTAATAAGAGAGTTCTAACATAAACTATAGTAAAAAATATACACACATGATAAAAAAGAACTCAATAAATTGTTTGATAAAAACTGGGCTACCCACCGATATCCATATTTAGGCCTATTTGCGTCTCGCTTGGTGTTCAAAATGAAGACATTATATGCATTTTCAAGTTGAAGGTATTCCACTAGACTAGTCAGGAGAGCATCCATCATGTCTAGATCTACTTGCCAGACACCATCAACATTATCCCTATAATCAACAAGTTAATGGAATTAGAGAAGCAAACAACAAAAACAAAAGCAAAACAAACCAGTCCATGTGGGTTCCTTTTTTCTTTATCAAACCCTATGGATGATGATAAAGTTTAGAAATGGGCAGCAAGCACTAACCCATCTATCACTCATTCTCAACTGGTCTGATTTTCTATCTTTTAAACACATGAGCTACTAGTCACGTTATCTTTTCTTGTAGCTAATGTGGGTCCATTGCAATACATAGATTTGATAAATAAGATGCATTATTCATACCTCGTGAATAGCAAGACTTGATATTGTTTCTACAAGGGCAAAGGTGCAAAAATAGCCACCATAAATTTAAAAAGGAGCACTGGAAACTCTAGTAAATTTAAGGGGGCAAAACCGTACACTGTAAATTAAATTGGGGAAAATGTAACCTCTTGGTTAACCATAGTTGAATGGACATTTTTTTCATACATGGTCCCCACCATCAGTAAATGACATGTCAATTCCAAAATCCACTGTGAAAGCTGAAAAGCATCCAGTTGAACCCTATATCATCTAAAACGAACTCTAAACCTACAAATCATTTCGACTAGAACTCATACCTTCCCCAAATCATATGAAATCCACCATAAATCATCTGAACCTTAAACATAAAAATCATTTCGATAAGGGTTCTAAGATTTCAAAATGGGGTTGGTTTGATCTCTGAAGGGGTTCGATGTGTTGTGTTGGGCTTGTTTTAAGTCTCAATATGCCCCGTCAGCATATGCCGCCTCAAAAAAAATTGACACCTAATGCCACATATTGTCACGTCAATAAGTCCCATCAAAATTCCTAGTCAATTAATGGTAAAACTTAACACCACTGTTTGAGAAGGTTACATTTGCCCCATTTTGGTTTACAGTGTATGGTTTTTCCCCATTAAATTTATCAAAGTCTTAGGTGCTCTTTTTTAAATTTACAGTGGCTATTTTTGCACCTTTGCCCTTTCTACATTACATACGGACTTAAGCTATGAGATCATTCATTGCTATAATACATGTTAAAGAAATCTAAATACATCTACTAACAAATCTAGAGTAACAAAATGCAAAATAAGCATAACTTACTTGCTATCAACTGGATTTTCCGTTCGACCAAAAGTATTTATGCCATGCTCAAACAAAGAAGTAACCTTCTCCCCCATTTCAATAGCATGAACAGAAAAACTGCATCAAAGTATCAAAATCATAGTGATAAAAGACAACACTGACTTTTTGGATCACAACTGCATTCGGAGGCACCCACTCATACATCTATATCTATAATATCTTCCCAAAAAGGGCTGTGAAATGAATCTTTAGAAGAATGTAGCACTTATGAACTTGTATAGGGATTAGAAAGCTCAAGTGGACTAGTTTTATATAAACTTCTTAACAATCCCTATTAATTGTTGCATTCTTCTGAATTTTGTTATCTTATTTGTTTTAAGAGTACAAATCTTAAATGTATGTGCTGATTTTCTTTCTAATGTGTATTTTTGGAAGCAAGATAATAGAGAAAATTGTAAATAAAATGATATATAATAGCATGCTGAAATCAAGGGGGAAACACAAGATGTTAAGGTTAAGATATAGTGTGATATTACATAATAAAACATTAAACCAGGCAGCCAGTCAAAAGCAATGCTGCTTCTGTTTTGAGATAGAAGCTACCAAATACCAGCAGCTATGACTCTTCATGATTCGATTGTGGAGTATGTATTTTCATCACCTCATTTGATTCATGTCTCAATGTAACTTGTCCAAATTTCATATCTAGACAAAGAGCCTATAAACATTGTTTTCTCTGTCAAAACCCCCTTCTGATTGAGTCATAATGTTTGGAAACTGTAACTCTTTTCATCAGAATAATAAGAAGACCCTGGAAACTGGCAGTAAGGGGATAACTTGGGTTCTAAAACAAAACCCTGAAGGAGATTTCAAGAGAGGAACAGATTTCAGCCAAAACCCATAACCCAAATACACCCAGATACAAAATAACAAACATAAAGGCACAACATGAACAAAAGTGACAGAACAACAATCCACTGGCACTCAAGAGACCAAATGTCCTCTTAACTTTCCTGAAGCCATGTTATAAAAACCCAAAAAGGTATCATTCACCACAAGTACCAAGGCCCATACCTCTAGTAGTACCTAATCCTTATTCATCTACAGCCCTTTACAAATATGAACTCACCCTTAATAAGCTTAGCCTGTTTTGTGTCGTACTATCCTAAGTCCGACCAATAACCTATAATAGGCCTCAATAAAACACATGAGCATTGGTGTTTGCCTTCCATTAGTCACTTCACTCCACTGATCTTTAACCATAAATCTTAACAAAAAATTTCTAAATTGTTTTGTTCAGCTAGAAAAATGCTGATTTAAATTTCACATAGAGAAAATGACATCCACATTTAAAGAACAGACAACGTGGAAATGGGAAAAATTGTTACTTGTAATTTATGTGGCTCACAATAGGAAGATGGTGGTGCAGCTCCATTTTATTTGCACTGACTTTGGGAAATGGGGTTAGAATTTCTTCATGTTGAACCCGTGTGTGTTCAAATATGTGATCAATATTTGTAAACCATCGCTCAATTTCTTCTGGGAGAAGCTTGAACTCTGAAAAACAAAAATGCATCACAGAATTTAAAAAGACAAATTGAATTAAATTATTATGATAACAGAAATGATGCAAGTCAATCTTCGAACTATTTACCTTGGTGACCCTTCCCTTCAAAACCTATAAAGATAAAATTCACAGGAACTGGAAGGTAGATGGAATCAACTTCAAGAAGCTTAAGATAGTTTGCAATATTACCTGTAACATAAAAAAGCAAACATGTTTATAAACATTGCCATCTAGTTCGGAATACTATGGCTATGGCATCTGGTATTTTTGACAACAATAGTTTAACTTCAAATTTGATCAAACTTCATGAAGCACTTGCTGGTGTCTTCAGCTACAGCTTCACTAGAAATGCCCCATGAAGAATGATTGGCAACACAGTTTTGACTAGTACAATGTTAAAAGCACAAAAAAAAATATTATCATCAAATTAAATTCCATCCAAGAAATATCCTTGAAATATGTCCATTACTTTACAATGAATTTTCTCATCAAAACAAAATGCTTCCAAATTTCCTCACTACTACTAATGCTACCATGAACGCAAATCTCATTCATGTCTTCCACTTGTAGTCATTCCATAAATCATATTCCCCAAAAATATATAATTCAATCTTTCCAGAACAGTTAAAAGTTCTTTTGAGGACATATCATCACAATTGATGTTCAAATAAACTTCTATATCCCATTATTACCAAGAACCTTATCAAACAACTCAGCTGTATTTAGGCTATTGCAGAGCTTTCACCATGCATTATATTCATACAACCTAAACAATGACCATTCAAAACATTAACAGAAACTGAGTTTGGAATGCCACAACACCTAAACAGTCCCTGAAAGTACAGAAATCAAAATAACAATTAATATAAGATTTCTGAGAAATTGTACATTATTAGTGCAGCCAAGTAAGTGAACACAGGGCTTAAAATTGAACGTGTCAAGACACATGTAAACATGACATCAAAAAGGTGAGTACCAATAATCTGATAGATGATCACATGTTTTGCGAATGGACATTATATTTGGAAAGCGAAAAAATAAGCATTCAAGGTAGAAGTTTCTATTACAAGAAACAACATTCATTTTTTATTTAAAATTTAACAGTGTTATGTAAATTCCCCGAGCAGCATTAGTTAGTTGGGTTAGTTAAGCAAGGGGGTTATTTCTATTAATGTTGTTATTTTCTGTTATGCAGTTACATTCTGTTTTGTTATTATTTTGGCAGCCCATGTGTTACAAAAGGGTGCTAGCCAAATAAGGAAGGGGGAATCAGACCTATAAAAACCCTCTAGACCCTCATTTGTACATGTGCTGCTATTGTTGAATAAGATCAGAATTTATGTTCTCTCTTCTTCCTTTCTCTCTTTTCTTCTATAGTTTTCATCATTCTTTCTCTAACTACATACCATATAGCCATTCATCAATTAACATTAAAATTAAAACTATATTGTTACCACATACACATAGAACAAGAAAGAGTACAAAATATATGTTGCACGAAATTCTTTGGATCAAAGTTGATCACTAAACCAATACAACATCAACAAGGCCTCATCCCACTAGGTGAGGTCGACTACAAAAATGTAAGAAGTCATTATTGTTGATCTATGTTTTTGAGATTCGATAATGTTTTACTTTGGCTGTCAGGGCCTAACAAAAAAACCCTCTCCCTTTAACCCAGGCTTGGGACCGACTATAAACATAGGTGAAAATGCTATCAGTTCCTTAGATATGAGATCTTATCAACTAAACTGAAAAGATTGTCACTGCTATAAGCTCATCCTTAAGGTGAAATTACAATAATATCACATTTTTTAAAAGCAGAAATTTTGAGAATCAATTTAATTAATGAATGTATCACCTGCATTTGTATAATTAAGAGCGCTCAACTTGTTGTGGCTGGATAACATTACATCATTAAAATCTGAAGTAAAGATAAAAAGTTAGGGAGATGGAAGTCCATAAATTACAAAATAAAAGTAAAAAATAAGGATTCTTCTTTTCTTCAACAAACAAGACTGATAATACCTACCACTGCGTATAACATCCTCACTCCAGAATCGGCTCTTTTCTTTGAGGTTAAATAGGGAAAATATAGATGATTTTCCACTTCTATGAGATTCAATGGCAGACGAGACTGAGCACACAGCCAAAAACTGACAAAACAGTAAATACATTGTTATAAGCATTAAACCTTATTATAACAACAATCTTAACCTAGATTCTAAAATTTGGGGGAGGGGGGACTAAAACCAAAAGTTATCTGCTGGCATCTAATTATTTCATATTTACAACAAAAAGATCAAACGCAAACACAACTACAACAAATGAATGTGCATATATTTGTTCAAATAAATTCATCAATGAATCTATCATCATCATTAAGTAAAAAGGCCAACACATCAATATTAACTCAGTGAGCACAATCAGAGTAGAACCCATTAGACATCCCGTCACTGTTTCCTCTTTCTTTGACCTCAGCCCTATCTTTACTCTCTCCTCTCTATCAACAAGCCATCTAAGGAAGGTCAACTTATATCACACCCTAACATGAATCCACAAATGTTACAAAACTAAATCCCCAAATGAAACTTCCAGATTTAAAAAATTCAAATACAAAGTTTTGTTCGTTTTTGCGTTATATCACTCTTTCCTTCCTAAATTGAACATAAAATATAATAGCACTCAATACCTTCCTCCACCATAACGAAAAAAATTTTCCCAATGCAACAACCCATCTCCACCATCTAAATCCAATGCGTCAAAGGGCCCATATATGTATCCTTAGCCCATTCACAATTGTAATATAAATTCAGGTTTTTCAAGGAAATGCACAAATTTTACCAATAGAGCAAGCACAGATGTATGTGCACCATCACTATCATAAAAACTGATCCACAAATCTTCTACCACTGCTATGGATGTCTGACCAGTCCATCTTCGTTGAAGCAGGCAGAGGCAAACAAATAGGCAACTCCATGGAAAACATGAAAGGGAGGAAAATGAAGCACTAACAGAGCCAAATGAAGAAGCTATGTTAGTGGACTTGAATTCACCATCAAATGGTATTGTTAATTACACAACCCCAACCAATTCAGGGGTCAACAGCTAAATTTCAAAGCTAACTGCTCATGGTTTTTGTATATTTTTCGGATCACCGATATTTCATGGAATATTGTAATTGTACTCCTATTCTAACACTATCTGATGATGGAACGAGCTTTGGGGGTAGTGTATGTGATCTGAGGGATAACAAACCCTAAGGAATGGACTCAGTAGTGCACGATTGAGAGAATAAGCAGAAAAAAATAAAGAAGAATCTAAGAGATAAACTTCCAAAGGCTGGCACAAATAGCATCCATCCATTCAAAGAATAACATCTCAACCATTCAGTTCAACACCATATCGCACCTAATCTCCTAGACGGATTGAATATAGACCCATACACCTAATAACTAGCCAAGCTATAGTTATCACAAAAGAAATCACAAATCATCATCCCACTCATGTTACTTAAATTCACAACACTTAAGAAAATCAAGTGATTGAATAAGATCATAAGTATTACCAGAAGAGTAGAGACAGTGATTAGGAGGTGCCAGTGGAGACAATTACGTCGAGCCATTCTCATTTCAGAGCAAATGCCTCTGCTCGTCGCGAGAATGAACTTTCAGGATTGTAAGTGACGCACGAAGGTTAGGGTAGAAAGCTCAAAGCAGCGCCGATGAAGTTTGCAGCCGCGCCGAGTAACAACTAATAAATCAATAACCTTGGAGGCGAAAATAGTAATTTTCTTTTTCCATGATGTGGAGCTCACATGTGACAATGATTTTTATTTTTTAATTCCCCGTCGGGTCTCGGGTCAGCTTTTAACCACGTTAGTCAAACTTAACGGCATTACCTAAATAGAAACGGAATTTATCTTCATTAACAGAATTGAGATTGGAAACATTTTTTCCTGCTCAGCTTAATAGTTCATTACCATTTTTGTATCTTTACCTTTCATCTAATATATCTTAAACTCTGTAATGTTATATACATTTTACAATTGAAATATTGCATTGCCATAAGAGGATCATATTTGCCTTGAAGTATTTTTGAGCCTATATTTGCCTATAAAATATGCATGAATGATTATATTCGCTTTTCTTTTTTTTTGATAAAAAGAAGGAAAATACAAACAAAAATTAACCTACATCCTTAAATTGGGCAAGACAGATTTCGCCCTATGCATACATCTAATAATGCCTTTGATCTCTGCTACGGCTTCATACACACTTGAACATTCATTATTATGGGTCACTTCATTCCTTCTTCTCCAAATCAACCAGCAAGACACACAAAAAACTTCATTCCAGTTATCCATCCCATACCCTCTACGCATCTTCACATTCTTCCTTAACCAATCATGTAAATTACTTTCCCAAAATTCTTTATTTGCAAAAGAGATTCCCAAGTTAAGCCAAACCTCTTTAGCATTACCACATTCTCTTATCACATGTACCGTTGATTCCAACTGCGAATGACACGACGCGCAAGAACCATCTGGATGAATTCTCCATTCAAGCAACCTCTCATTAGTAGGAAGTCTATCATGCATAAAAAACCACATCTGCATTTTACATCTCTGAGGGACCTTGAGCCTCCAAATGTTCCTCCAACATTGATCCTCCTGAGCATTAAAATCAGCAACTTTCGTATATGCTGATCTGATAGAGAACATCCTACTCCTCTCAAGCTTCCATCTAACTTTATACTCCTCATTCCTGTGAACAACCTCAATCTCATTCTTAACATTCTCCCAAACAGCTTTAATTCCACTCCACACTCTTGACCCCGGCTTCTTTGCTCGTATAATAGGGATCAAATCTTGACCACAATTATATTTACTTCTAATTACTCGGGCCCACAATGCATCCTTGTTATTCACCAACCTCCATCCCACTTTCATCATAAAAGCCTTATTCTGAAGAGAAGCATGACGAAGACCCAATCCACCACACACTTTAGGATAACAAACTTTGTCCCACGCCACCAAATGAGCTTTCTTCTTATCACTTGTTGAACCCCATAAAAAATTTCGGGCATTCCTCTCAATCTCATCGCAACAAGCAACAGGAATAATAGACGTTTGCATCACATGATTAGGAATAGACAAAGCCACTGAATTAATAAGAGTATTCCTCCCTGCCAGAGACAAAGAATGACACTTCCAGCTAGCCAATCTTTGTTTTACCTTATCCACCGTAAATTGATACATTGACTTAGAAACCCTCTCATGATGAAGAGGAACCCCAAGATATCTACCCAAATCAGCAGACATATTAAATCCCAAACTATGACTTAGTTGAGATTTAATATTATGATTAATATTGCGAGAAAAGAAAACTCTTGTCTTTCCTTCATTTATCTTTTGACCCGAAGCATCACAAAACGCATTAAGACAATCTTTAATCACTTGTACAAAAATAATCGGTGAACAAAAAGCATCATATGATTATATTCGCTTTTCTTGTTATAATATTAATGGTCAAATATAATTCTGTGTATATTTCATTGACAAATATGACTTTTCATGCATTCTTCTGGGCAAATTTGACCATTTGAATATACTTCAGAGGTAAATATGGTCATTTGCGCACAATTCCCCGGAAATTTGGATTTAAAATAGGGTTAAATATCATTCTGACCAATAAACGATTTTGAAAGGTCAAATTGGTCAAAGAACAATAAAAAGGTTCATTCTGGTCAAAGAACAATAAAAATTTTTCATTTTGGCCAATGAGCTACTTGAAAATATAAAAAATAACCCTTACGCCATAATTAAAATAATTTTAAAAAATGTGGGTCTCAAGGTTATTTTGGTATTTTCAAATAGCTCAATGAACAAAATGAACCATTTTTATTGTTTTTTGTCAAGAATGAGCTCTTTTATTGTTCTTTGGCCAATTTGACCCTTTCAAAATTATTTATTGGCCAGAATGATATTTAACCCTTTAAAATATTATGATCCTTGTAACATAACCCAATTCTATAACCATTTTTACGCTTTTTTTAATCCTTAATTAAAAATAGTTTGAAATCTAACTAGGTTAGAAAAATAATTTATTTTATCATAATAACTAACATAGTTAGAAAAATAAATTTTCTTATTTTCCATAAAATATAAGTTGATAGGCTAACCATGATAGAAAAATAATTTTAGTCACAACTATCATGGTTAGAAAAAGATTCAATGTAAATTTGGAAATAAATAAATCATAATAAATAATTTCATAATCAATTATAAGATTAACAAATGAATTTATTAAAAAATATCAAATCTAATATATCCATGTTAAATACATATTGACTAACATGGATATTTTAAATAAATCTAGCAATACTTGATTAAATTCTTTCGTAGTATATTTCAAATAAACACACAACCCTGTATTAAGATATATTTACAGTTATCCAACCTAAAATAATATACAGTAATCCAAGGAAGGTAAATTCAAGAGATCTACAAATCATTAATTAATAATATGAAAAATAAAAAAACCTGCAGAGGTACATGAGCCTAATACTATAGTTTTCAAGTCTCCAGATCCTTTCCCCATGACTCCTATCCCAATCTAATACCTGTAAAATGTTTAACCATGAGGGGTAGGTTCTAATGTTGCAACTAACAACTACTTGCTCACGTAAATTTTTGCACTACGTGGTGTTTGCTACATGTTGTGTTGCATAACATGTTATATATGCCAATTTCAAGTAACTATCAATTACCATGTATTACAGCAGCACAAATATTCATTTACAGACACATCAGAAACTCAAAACATCAATAATAATAATTAAATCATAAATAATAACAATCACAATCAAACACAACACAAGTACACCGATAATATGGCATTTTAATAGGGACTCACAACCCTCGGTTGAACTGGTTCAATAGAGACTTACAATCCTCGCTTGAACATGTAAACGTTTTTATTTCTTTACTTTCTCTTTATTCATTTTAGTCCCTCTTGATTAGAGCAGGGAACTTCATCCCGTAAAAGGCATAATCTATAATAACAAGTAATTTCCCATAAGGAATATTTTTTGTGTTCACACTTGGGGCCTCATTATGAGTGCTTTGAACCTCCATCTTTATCTTTAATAATCTTAAAAGGTTGAAAAAGGATTTAACAATCTGAAACTGATTAATTTCCCGTCATAATTTCTTGTTACCTGTTCGGGTTCCGTCTGTTCAGTGTATTTCAAATGATTCATATGCTTCTATCCTCCTAAATTCATTGAATCTCTCATCCCATCTACCACATCTTTAATTCAGAAGCTCTCTCTTTTCACTCTGTCATTAATCATCCGAGATCCCTTATTCGGCGCACACGGGTTCGGCTTCAACTAAGGGGAACTTCTTTTCTTTGATTCCTTCCTTTTCTTCCATTTCTGGGCGAGATTGAGGTTGAATTCGATTTAGGTTATGGAGTTTTAAAGTTGCTTCATCGGTGAGAATGGATTCTAAGCTTCAGTTAAAAAGGTTTTGGAGAGATTTAAAGTATTATGAGGATATTGGGTTTGTTTAAAACCCTAAAATGACTGCCACTGTTCGACGAGTTTAATAGGTACTTTAGGCTAAAAAAATTGTTAATTTACTTGTATAAGAACTCAATAGGATAGGATTCTAGCTTGGCATGTTAGAGTTGATGTGTTTCATATGCTTGGTTCAGTTTTGTTTCTTCCCTTTCTTCCCTGTTCAGATTGGGTCGTTAAATTGGTCAAAGTGAAAGCTTCAACATTCATTCCTGTTGCTTTAAATGAGGATTTGATTGTTGAAAGAAGTATGGTGAAGTATGTTTCAATGCTTGCATTTTCATTTGAGATTTTTGAGCTATAGTTCTACAAATGACCAAAGTGTTTACTAAAGGTTTTTTGTTTTTATGTTTTGGGTGTATCCTAATGATGAATAAATTCATATACATGGAATGTTATTGGTGTCTGCAAATAATATAATAATTATTGTGTGATTTTGGTGTTTGGTATGTTAATTAGCTATGAGACAGCAAAAAATTCCCAGTTTATGTTCCCAATTGTGATCAAAAGGCAAGCCCAAGATTTTTGTTGGTAAGATTTTCATTCAGCGTAAGATTCTTTTGACTTGGTATAATTAATATGTTATTACAATGTGATTTTGATGTTTGGTATGTTAATTAGGCTGAGATGGCACAACAATCCCAGTTGATGTTCCCAATTTTGATCCGAAAGTCAAGCCCAAGAATTTTGTTGGTACCATTTGCATTTGGGGTAAGATTTTTTTGACTTGGTTATTTTTTCTTGGGGAAGGCTGGGTTTTATCTTGTTGTGATAAGAGTGGGTCCTTATGGTTTTATCCTCCTTAGGTTTTATTCAGTAGCATTAATGATTCAGTATAGCTGTCTAGGAACATAAAGGCAAACACAACCAACCCACTATGGTGTACCACATTTGATGTGTTGTGTTGGAAGATATGGGATGCTCGCAACAAGCTTATCTTTTGTCAACAGACCCCCGACCCCCACAAATTAATAAGTTAATGAATGTATTGCCTTATGCTCCCGCAAAACTCAAGCGCACAATCTTAGGCTAGCCATTAGTAATGGTTAATGTCTATATCCTTCCTCGCTGATAATGTATCAGCAACTGTCCTCCACACCTTCTTTGTAATTTTTCCATCAAATAAAATCCTCTTTCACTAAAAAAAGGCAATTGAAGATAGAAGAAGTGAAAGGTCTCACCTATTTTATCATCATTTAAATCCCTATATCATTTTAATTAAATGCCAGCTTTTCATGCCCCCACACCCCACAACTATGGTAATAATTTTTTATTGTTATATACTATTTAAATCTTGCCTTCACATCATTTTAATTTAATTCAGTAACATGTTGGATAGTTGTCATGCATTACTGGCCATTGCAGGTGTAATTGCTCCATACAGTTTTGACAATATTCTCACATCCTCGTAACTGTAGTTTTCTTACTCAATATCTCATTGAAAGTTTGACTAATAAGAATAAGTTTTCTCCCTTTGATGCCTTAGGACCTTCAGAAGTTGTTTCTTTATGGTGGCTATGCAGTTTTGTTGTTGTATTTACATATGCCCTAATGACGTTTTTAAGTCCACTCTTCTCCTAATTATAGTTGTTGGTGGCTTTTTAACTATCATTACCTTTTTAAATATGCAGCATTATTGAATACTGATAAGTTAGTACATAGTGGTTATTTTTCATCAACTTAAACTTAGATGATATCTATCATGACTAAGAAATGTTAAACATTTTATGGTTACATAATGGTGTTTTGTGGATTATTTCTCATCGGTGCTAAAGAAATCTTATGAACATATTGCTATTCTATTTAAGGTCATTAATTATTTTGGTCATTCCAATTTGTAAGAAAGTCCTCAAATTTGTAACTACATTTTTTCCATCTAATATTATCACTTGCAGCAATGTTCATGTGAGGATTTTATCTTCAATTCTTCCTTATCTTTAGCAGGTACTTCTTTATAGGCAATAAATGTGAGATGAATTATGTCTTATACAGCGGGAAAGTGATTATTTTTGAGAGGCTCATAATTTAATTTTCTCATGAACAAATTCGAAAGGCCAAAAGTGATTATTTCATTTTTCTTTTATCATTTGTTGTTCATGCTTATTGTTTCCACCTTTAGTCTGTTGAACAATTTCGTTGAATAATAATTTTTTTGTTTGCTTATGGCTTTGCAAATTGTTTCACCGTAACATATGTACTAACTAGAACCCTAAACTGGTTATTTAGATGTATCAATTCCAGTGTTTCATTACCAATTTCTTCGGCTTCCATAGAATGGGTAAAGCTTTTAACTTTTTTTACTCCTTAAAGAATTGTTCTTGATTAACATTGGTCTTTGTTTAAAAATATAAAAATGTTTTATGCTCTTAATGCTCTATATGTGAAGTGTATGTTACACTATTTGTATGAGGTTTATATTGGGAAGGCAACATTGTAAAAGTACTGTGAAAATCTAATTATAGTTAGGGGAAATTGTATTCAATATATAAGTAATTTTTATTCCATAAACTCCAAAATAACTAAGCACATGGAGGTCATATAAGAGATGGTGAAGTGAGACAAATGAGCATGTACCTGATCGTTCGGATTATTTAATGGGCTTTAATTATTTTTTTGAATTATTTCTTTTATGTGAACTTAAATTGTTTCATTATTTGATAACCGGGTATTGATGAAGTTCTTAGCTTGGAATGATTTTGAATGCTAATCAGTTTTTATCTCAAGGACACAAACTAACATTCTTTTTGTTTTGTCTCTGGAATTGGATATTTATGTTCAATCTAAAGCATAGGAGGGACTGGTGGTTGAACAAAAATCAGTTGTTAAGGAGAAGCAAGTAGGTATTGATATGAGTAAGATGACTTTTGATATGTGAAAGTAATGGATGCACAAGAGGGGGGTGAATTAAGCTGCAAAATAAAAGCTCAAATAAAAACAACACAAGAGTTTTATACTGGTTCGGTCTTCCTGACCTACGTCCAGTTCTCAACCACTCAGGCCGAGTTCCACTATCCCCAGGTTTTACAACGGGTTCACCTGGAACCTTTACAACCGCAAGTTTTGGACGGGATCACTTGCAACCTTACAACCACAAGTTTTACTCAAGGCTCACTTGCAACCTTTCTAACTAGCTCCCCCTTACAACCAGCAAGGGTACAACCTTTACAAATAAAGGATTTTCTAACTAAGTTCTCTTTAAGAACAGATAGTGTTACACACTTAAGTACAATGAATGCTCTTAATACAAGAAGAGACTTAACTACAAAGAGTATAAGATAAGTAGATGAAAAGATCACTCAATGAGTTAAATGTTCTTTCTCTTTTCTGGGCAGCTTTGAATGCTTGAAGGATTTCTTGATTTCTCTCTCTAGCTTTCTTCAAGATGTCAAAGATATTAGATGTCCTCATAAATGAAGGTGAGCTCCTTTATATAGTCTTCAAGTATTCTCACTCTTGGTAGGTGGGTTAGCCGTTTGAATATGGCCGTTTTTCCCATGTTACCGTTTGCCCAATTAATGCTTCATTAATGCACAGCAGGGTTGACTTTGTAACATCTCAGCGCCTCGCTCTCGAAATTGTCCGCTTTGGGGAATCCTCACCCCTCAAGGCTTTAAAACGCGTTGAGAGGGGGAGGTATTCAGGCCTATATATAGCACCTTTCGTTCTCCTCCCCAACCGATGTGGGGCTTTACAATCCACCCCCCTTGGGGCCCAGCGCCCTCGCTGGCACACCGACCCGAGTCTGGCTCTGATACCATCTGTAACATCCCAGCGCCTCGCTCTCGAAATTGTCCGCTTTGGGGAATCCTCACCCCTCACGGCTTTAAAACGCGTCGAGAGGGGGAGGTATCCAGGCCTATATATAGCACCTTCAGAGACTGGGAGGATGGTTGACCTTCTTCAGCCCGTACTTCATCATGATTTCCTCAACAATATTCCTACTCTGCTCAGTTGAAGGAGGCTCTGATGATGAAGAAGCTGGTTGTGGAATTTCCTCATTCTGCTCAAACACTACCATGTCCCACTTTGACCTTTGCTCATCCGATCTCTGCTGTTGCATAAACCGGATGGCTTCTCCTCTGATCAGGCTCTCAGCACCACCCAGTCTCTGAGATTCCATGGCTCGGCAGAGGGCAGCCGTGATGTCTTCATCCAGCCAGAGGGATGGTTGACTGAGAACATCCCTTGTGTCCATGGTCTGGCGGAGGGCGATAATAACATCTCTCCCCCTTTTGTCATCATCAACAAGGGCGAGGGCCAGGGAGTGTGGAGTGGGTGAAGAGGAGGGTGGAGGTTCAGGGCCGAATTTCTTAGTTGGGGAAGGGTTAGGTGAGGAGGTGGTTGAAGAGGATGTGGGAGAAGGTTGTTGTTCAGGGGATTTAGCAGGGTTGGGAAAGAGGATGGAGTTTCTTTCGAAGAAGGAGGGGTGGGTGAAGAGGCCATCAAATGGGTAGGTGGCATAGTAGACATCGGGTTGTCTAACTTTCCACCGAATAGGGGATTGGTCTCGGAGGTAGTAGATGTGGTCTGGATGATCAGGAGAGGTAAAAGCTATGGGTTGGTGAGATATGGTTGGGTTAGGATTGGATGGTCCGGCGGAGGTGTTGGGTGGTGAGCGAGTAGGGGAGTTATGTGGAGATGGGGAGTTATTAGGGTTAAGAGGTGATTGGCGAGGAGATTGTTGGGGTGAATCTTGTGTGGAGGTGTTAGGTGAGGTGTGATAGTCATGGTTGGGTGAGTCTTGGGGTTGTTGGTCTTGGTTGGGTGATGTGTGTGGTTGTTGGTCATTTTGTGGAGGTGGCTGTGGCTGTTGGGTGTTGGGAGGAGGAGGATGGGGAAGTAAGGGTCGATTAGGTGGAGGAGGAGGTGGTGGTAAGTTACCTTGTTGGGGTTGAGGGATCTGAAGGTGTTGGAGGATAAGGTCAAGCTTGGCATCCACACTGGCAAGTTGGGTCTCAACCTGACCCACTCGATCCTCGAGCCTCTGGATGCGCTCCCTTGCTGTTGGAACCCAGCATCACAATCATTCCGGAGAGGGGCCACTAAGGAGTCAGAAAGTTGATGGAGAATCTCTGTCTTCATCTCCTGGGCAAAGGCCTTCAAAGTAGCCGGCACTCTCGCAATTCTGCTTGGCCCGGGATGAGAGTCAACCTCTTGATCCCCTGCACCAGATACTGAGGGGACTGAGGTTTGAGAGGCACTGCCTGCCTGTGATCCTGAGCGAGTGGGCTTAGCCTTCTTCAGATATTTGATGTCCATCTTGCTGATGTTAGTTGCCCCCACAGGAGCACACTTAACATTATCTTCCTCCACGTCAGATGTAGTCTTGATCATATTCTTTTCAAGGAGGAAGGCAATGATGGTGGGATAGGGAAGATATCCAGCCTTGTTATTGACCAACCATCTGTGAAGTTCAAGGCTGATCAACTGTCCTGGGTTGATTGGCTGCTTGGAGAGAAGTCTGAGGAATTATGGGTTGTCCAGCAGAGTGAACTCGTTGAAGTTACCCCCCTTGTGTGTCATCATGCGGGAGTAGACATAGTACAAGAGTCTGTTGGAGTCAGACATCTTGGACACCTTCTTCCCTTGAGTGTCATAAATCTTCTCGAGTTCTTCCTTGCTGTATTTGAGTGACTCAGGGTACAACTACTCATTCATTCCCTCTTCTGTGATCCCCATTAGGGCATTTATGTCCCTCCAGGTGAAACTGAAGGTTCTCCCCCTGACTGTGGCAGTGAAGGTGAGTCTGCGGATCTGCTCTTTCCCATCCACTTTCTTATGCTTCACCTTCCCAGTGAGAGACTCGCAGAAGACCCTCAGGACATTAATGTTGTACTCCTGGTTTATTCCCAGCCAGGGCATGTACTTCTCTAGGAATTGCCGTAAGTGGAGGAACCCTAGTTCGTCAATCTTGGCCAGATCAAGGAGCAACCCATTGTTGAAGTAGGGTTTGAGGGTTTCAAACTTGGAGGAAACAGCCTCCAATGACCCATCTCTATAAACCAGAGGGTCATCCTCCTCAACCCTCTGTCTTTTGGAAGAAGGCTCCTCGCTAAATTGTACCTTCTTCTTCCCTTTTCTCTTGGCTTGTTCGTGTTGACTCTCAGTCTGCCCAGGCTGTTCTTGGACTCGCCCAGAATGTCCAGGCTGTTCCTGGACTTGCTCATTCTGCCCTTGGGTCTGCCCAGAATGTACTTGGTGTTCATGGTGTTCTTCATGGTGTTCATGGTATTGCCCAGATTTCCCAGAGTGCGAATGCCCAGATTTTCCCGATTTGGACTTCGATTTCTTGGATGTGGTGGCCTTCTTTGTGTTGGGGTTGGATTCATGTGAGCCGGCCATTTTTGTGAGGGTTTAAGGTTTGTTTGTGATGGAAGGCGAAGGAAAAAGATGAAGAAGATGAAGAACACAGTGAAGAGGATGAAGAGAATATGTAGAGAATTTGTGGGTGAAAATTTGTGTAAGTAAAAAGTGAAAGTGAAAGTGACTTCCTATTTATATGCAAAGTTACAGAGGGTAAAATGGGCAATGACTCTTCAGATGAAAATATGCGTTCATTCATTGGGTAACGTAAACATTTAATTGGAACGGCGCACCTTATGACATGTGTCGCTTCACCCTTTCAGAGAAGGCACAACTTCTCATGGAGGAAGATGAAACGTTTCTGAAGTGACGTGTCCCTTGGTTCAGGCACTGGCGCTCTTTCTCGCTTTAGTTCAACATTCAGTGCCAGCAAATGATCATCCGGAAGTGGCTTTGCTTCCGGTTGCACTTGCTTAAGATTTAACATTGAGGACCTGCAAAAACAAGGATTGGCACTCCGATGCTTAAGTTAGTATTGTTGCAGGTTTTAATCAATTAAACACATGGTTATTTAAACTTCATTTGGGTTTACCATTCCCAAATCACCTCTTATGAATGTAAATTGATCAACCCCTAGAGGCTTGGTGAAGATATCAGCAAGCTGTTGTTGAGTGGGGACAAATTGCACTTTGACATCCTTCTTTTGAACATGATCTCTGATGAAGTGATGTCTATCATCAATGTGCTTTGTCCTTGTGTGCTGAACCGGATTCTTGGCGAGGCTGATTGTGCTTGTGTTATCACAGAGGATGGGAGCCTCAGGGAACTCCAAGCCAAGGTCTCTCAGTTGGTTCTTCAGCCACAGCACTTGGGCACAACAGCTTGCAGCAGTAATGTATTTTGCCTCAGTGGATGACAATGACACGCATGTTTGCTTCTTGCTAGCTCAAGACACCAGACAACCACCAAGGAAGGCGCATTGTCCACTGGTGCTCTTCCTATCAGTCTTATAACCTGCATGGTCAGAGTCAGAGTAAGCCCACAAGAACTCTTGGTTACCTCTGGGATACCAAAGACCAAGCTCTTGTGTTCCCTCAAGGTATCTCAGAATACGGTTAACACATGTTAAATGTGACTCCTTGGGGTTGGCTTGAAACCTAGCACACATGCCTACACTAAATTGGATGTCAGGCCTGCTTGCCGTTAAGTATAATAGGGAACCTATCATTCCCCTGTACATGGGCAGACTGACAGATTTACCCTTTGCGTCAGCATCGAGTGCGGCAGTGGTACTCATAGGAGTGTCATACTCTTTGCATTCATCCATTCCAAACTTCTTGAGTAGCTCTCTGCAGTACTCAGCTTGGGAGATGAATATATGATTTAACCGTTTCCTAGTCGCCTTGGGGGTTAAATGCAAGTTTATTTATGAAACCAAGGATTGTAGCAAAGTGGCACAACCTCGGGTCGTCTCTCTTGAGGAGTCTTGTAACTACCCTAAGATGAACTAAATGCAAATCAAAAGTGACAAAAGGGAAGGGGTTTGTTCGTTTGGTTTTTGAAATTAACTAATTAAACAAGTAAGAAAATGTAAGTACTTGTTTTTGGTGTTTTTCAAATAAAGGTATGAAGGTTTAAAATAAATGTAATGCAAAGGGGCTTTGGTAGTGATTCAATGGTTCAATTGCTTCTTTAAAAAGATTATCGGAGTTATATCATTCATCAAGTCTATTAGAAAAATCTCAAAGCAACCACTAAGGGTCCTCCAACACTAATTAATAGCTAATAAAGCAACCACTTAAAACTAGCCATTACTTAGGGTTAGAGTTAGGTTCCACTTGATGTGTATTAGAAACAAGTTTGTAAATCAAAATCCTCTTCAAGGAAGTGCAACCACAACAACCTAATTGAAACACTAGCTATTCAAGCCAAGCAACCACTTAAAGCATGTAAAGCATCATGAATCAATTGGCATAGGAAATACGAAATCCATAACATTTAACATACAAACTTAGTATCCAATACATCATGTCTCTACCCAAAATATACAAGGAACTGCAACCACATATCCCAAATATACATTGAAAGAGCATGGAATAAGAGACACTCCCCTATGAAGCCCATTGAAGCATTTGACCATCTTCACACCACCAAAGCACCAAGAACTTAGCCTCTCATGGAAGGAGGAGAGGGATTTCGCCCAAAATCTACCCAAGAAGTGGTTTTCATGAGCTGGGGTGAGATGGAGAAGAAGGTTGGTGAAAATGGAAGAGGAGATGGAGATGAAGAAGGAAATATAGAAGATTTGAGGTGAAATCTCATGGAAATGGAAGTGGAATGAGTGGGTTTGAGAGATTTTGAGTGAACCCTAGCATAGCCACCTTATTTTCGTGCAAATGGGGCTTGGACAGAGGTTTGGGGGCTCTTAGAAAGCTTATATAGGGCCAAGAAACCCTAAAAATCGCGTCTGATTTTTGATAGCGTCAGGCTCGCCAGTTGCTCGCCAACTGGCGAGCAAGTGGCGAGTTACCCGAATGTACTCGCCAGTGGCCCGCCAACTGGCGAGCAAGTGGCTAGTGGCGAGTGGCTCGCCAGTGGCTTGCCAGTGGCTCGCCAGTTGGCCTGCCTCTAGACTAAAATGTAAACTTCATTCAGAAACATTATTTTGACCCATTTTCTTGAATCTTCACCTTCAACCTCCCAACCTACATATTCAAATGTCTCAAAGGTAGCATCAAAATGTTCTTGAAAACATGTAAAACATTATAGCATGCTAAAAAGGCCTGAATTGCCCTTGATTAGAACAAATTCTAACAACTAGTGCAATAGTTAGAATCTATGCAAATTAGGTGCAATTATCATCAAAACATGCATTAATTCAATGGATTTGGCCATGAAAAGATATGCAAATATATGGTGCAATCATTTCCCCCACACTTAGACCTTTGTACTCCTGGACAAAGGGTACATTGCATAGAATACAAGATTTTAACAAATCAATAGTCATCAATTTAGTATGAATCAATAAGCAAGAATATGCATAGTGAGAATTGGCAATGCAATTGGACATGTTTTATGGCGATGAGAACTCTAAAGATAATAGTGTTTCACTCTCCTCACCTAATGTGGAATTTGTCACTCTACTTGCTCAATAAACAATTTAACCATAGGCTTGTGACTACTCTAATATCTCCACTATGCATGCACACATGACTGGATCAAGAGGACTTTGTGGGGTTGAAATGATGGAGAAGGCTAATAATGAATGATGAATGATGGAATAAAGTCAATGACCAATTATGCAAACAATTATCCACAACATATAAATGCAATACAACAAACGGTAACTCAAGTCATAACAATTCCATACTAGCATGCTACATGTCTCTCTTTTTCTCAATTTTTTTCACAAGCACTTTGTGCTTCCTCTCTTTTCTTTTTGCACTATGCCTTTGGCATACATTAGCACTTTGTGCTTTAACTCTTCTTTTTTTCTTGGCCTTTGGCCGACTCTCTTTTCTTTCTCTCTTTAGGCTCTCGGCCTCTTTTTTTTTACTATGTAGCATGTTTTTTCAAATCATACAACAATACAAGAACAATGGAAATGCAAATATATGCTATGGGTGCATGTTTCCAAATTGGTCAAGGTGGAAGAAAAGAAAGTGATGGCTCAAAGGGGTGAAACAAAGGATATATTTGTTGGTTAAGTGTTTGGGTAATAGGGTTTAGAAATGAATGCCCCAATCATATCCAAACATTAATGCATAAGCTTTGACTAAGAGTAGAAACAAGTTCTAGAAATTGAATAATTGAGCAAGTCACCATGAAATGAATTAAAGGCTCAAAAATCCTCACAAGAAGGGCTACTCTCATGCCAAAGATAAGTTTAATTGCAAGGCCAATTGACAAAATGCATATGCTTGGTATTGATTCAATACTAACTTGTTGAAAATTTGGTAGGTTCTAATCTTGCCCCATAGGTTTTCAAAATTTATTCCACATTAGGTTTGAAAGAAAACAAATGTGAAAATAGGTAAAATGTGCAACTTTGTTCCATATTACAATGAATGTGAACATTCAACACAACATGAAACTTGGAAGTAAATTTTTTTTTTTGAAAAATTGACACTAATGTGGAAATGACACAAACCCAATGAATCAAGCATGGCTACCACAAGGCCCTCCCCCACACTTAAATCATGCATTGTCCTCAATGCAATGTGGTGCAACAAGAGAATGACATCATAAGGGGTTCTTATTGACTCAACTAACACTAAACTACCTTTGTCTACTAGATATGTCCCTCCCCCACACTTATCCTATCATGCATCACAAAATATCATCATCCAGCCAGAACATGTATAACAAAAGGACAAGAGAGGAAAGGGACAACCTTGAATCATGGAGGCTTGTAGCTTGCGAGAAGGATCAAGAGGAGAAATGATTTTGTCCTCCTTGGTGGTGGTCTAGGCTCCATCAGTAGGTGATCCAAAAGTGAGGGAGGTAAATGGCTTATATGGGATCCTCCCAAATGATAGGCCTGAAAAGGGTTGGCCAACACAAAAGCAACACTACCAACTCCAAGTACACCACATGAGTCAAAGTACTTAAATCCATGGAAAGAATTAGCACAAGTAAAGTGACAAAGTTTATGCAATGTGAGAAGTTTAGGTTTAGGCACATAGGAAAGTATATGCTTCTCACAACCAATGAAGTCAACCACATTTAAACAGCTATCAAAGCATGGTATTACAAAGTCAATGTGGTTTGCAATAATGGTAGTATCACAAGTTGATACTACCTTCTCATCAACAGTAGCATCACTCAAATCAACACTATTTATACCACAATCAAGTGCTTGTATATCAGGAGGCAAATCACATGATAAGATTTGAGAATAAAAAAGCTCATGTGTACATGTATCAACAAAAGGACTAGTGATCAAATCTAAATCATCATTGTCATCCCCAATCTTGGGTGGAGTGGGTGGAAGTAAAGGGTGTACCTCAACATCATGTGACACATGCAATTCACTAAGTCCTATAGCATGGTTATTCTCAAACTTATCATCAACACTAGCACTTGGACTAGACTCACCTTCTTCAAAAGACTCAGGCTCATTCCTAGTAGCAATTCTAGTATTATGCAATGCATGTTCACGAAATTGGACAAGCAAATGACACTTACGATCAATGCAATTCATACAAATTATATGTTCATCACAAGAACATGACAATTGACCAATTTTTTCAGCATCTTCAACATTACTATCAATAGGAAGATAAACATGATCATCACAAGAAGAATCAACAGTGCAATTGGTAGGCTCAAGTGTGGTAGTACTACTAATGACATCATGGTGAACATGTTCAATTTTAGGTATATGGGGAGATTCAACAATGATTTCTTCATCCTTCCCACTATCATTCTCACTAGCCAAATTAGTTGTAATAGGAGGATAAGCCTCTTCTAGAATAGGAGGGGTATTACTTATGCTTGAAAGTGCATCCTCTTTCACTTGAGGTACCACTTGCTCAATCTCTTCACTCTTTGGATCATAGGGCCAAGGGGTTCCCTCTTCTCCATCAGTTCTTTTCCAAAGCACATGCATGTAAAATGCATTGAGGTGCATTGAGGTATTCCCCTAACTCTTCCAATTCTTCCTCCAATTGCTTGGAGAGTCCACATGCAGTTTTCTTCCTATATAGTTCTAGAGATCGGGTTTTATTAACCGCATACATCTTCTTAAGCTCTTTGGTATGGTTATCCATGTTGGGGTAGTCAAAGAAAGCATCAAGGGGATTTTGTTTCGGAGTGATGGGTTTGGGTGGAGGTGAGGGTTCACGTGGTGGTGGTTGATATGTAGTTTGGCATGAATGGGAACATGGTGATGGGTAAGGTGGAGATGAAGAGTATGGTTTTGTGTATGGTCTATGTGGTGAAGGTAAAGGCTCATATGGTGAGGTTCTATATGATGAAGGATTTGGATGGTCATATGGCTCATGGTAGGTAGAGGAATATGGTGGAGAAGGATAATCAAAGTATGTGTGATATTGTGGTGGGGGTAAAGGTGGATCCCTACATGGTGTGCTATTGGATTTGAAGGAGGAATTGAGAATGACCAACATTTTGTCCCTTTCTTTGTATAATTCATCCATGATTGAAGAAGGTGTCTCTTCCATCCTAGTGGAATTTCTCACAAAAGAGTTTGAATTCTCAAGAATATCATGATTGTAACCAAAATTTGTGAAATTCCAAGACATGAGAACTCAATGATTCAGTCTCAAACAATCTCAAGAAGACAATATATATGCAAACAAGAACAAAAACTAAGAAGAAGAAAAAGTAAAAAATATGGAAAGCATCTATCCTAATCCTAAATGATGAAATGATGCATATGAACTAAATCTAATCCTAATGACTCCTACCCCTTGTCAATGTTTCAATTGACACTTAGCTACCTTAGGGAGTCAAAAATGACTCCCCGGCAACGGCGCCATTGATTTAACCGTTTCCTAGTCGCCTTGGGGGGTTAAATGCAAGTTTATTTATGAAACCAAGGATTGTAGCAAAGTGGCACAACCTCGGGTCGTCTCTCTTGAGGAGTCTTGTAACTACCCTAAGATGAACTAAATGCAAATCAAAAGTGACAAAAGGGAAGGGGTTTGTTCGTTTGGTTTTTGAAATTAACTAATTAAACTAGTAAGAAAATGTAAGTGCTTGTTTTTGGTGTTTTTCAAATAAAGGTATGAAGGTTTAAAATAAATGTAATGCAAAGGGGCTTTGGTAGTGATTCAATGGTTCAATTGCTTCTTTAAAAAGATCATCGGAGTTATATCATTCATCAAGTCTATTAGAAAAATCTCAAAGCAACCACTAAGGGTCCTCCAACACTAATTAATAGCTAATCAAGTAACCACTTAAAACTAGCCATTACTTAGGGTTAGAGTTAGGTTCCACTTGATGTGTATTAGAAACAAGTTTGTAAATCAAAATCCTCTTCAAGGAAGTGCAACCACAACAACCTAATTGAAACACTAGCTATTCAAGCCAAGCAACCACTTAAAGCATGTAAAGCATCATGAATCAATTGACATAGGAAATACGAAATCCATAACATTTAACATACAAACTTAGTATCCAATACATCATGTCTCTACCCAAAATATACAAGGAACTGCAACCACATATCCCAAATATACATTGAAAGAGCATGGAATAAGAGACACTCCCCTATGAAGCCCATTGAAGCATTTGACCATCTTCACACCACCAAAGCACCAAGAACTTAGCCTCTCATGGAAGGAGGAGAGGGATTTCGCCCAAAATCTACCCAAGAAGTGGTTTTCATGAGCTGGGGTGAGATGGAGAAGAAGGTTGGTGAAAATGGAAGAGGAGATGGAGATGAAGAAGGAAATATAGAAGATTTGAGGTGAAATCTCATGGAAATGGAAGTGGAATGAGTGGGTTTGAGAGATTTTGAGTGAACCCTAGCATAGCCACCTTATTTCCGTGCAAATGGGGCTTGGACAGAGGTTTGGGGGCTCTTAGAAAGCTTATATAGGGCCAAGAAACCCTAAAAATCGCGTCTGATTTGCGTCAGGCTCGCCAGTGGCTCGCCAACTGGCGAGTTACCCGAATGTACTCGCCAGTGGCCCGCCCACTGGCGAGCAAGTGGCGAGTGGCTCGCCAGTGGCTTGCCAGTGGCTCGCCAGTTGGCCTGCCTCAGGACTAAAATGCAAACTTCATCCAGAAACGTTATTTTGACCCATTTTCTTGAATCTTCACCTTCAACCTCCCAATTTACATATTCAAATGTCTCAAAGGTAGCATCAAAATGTTCTTGAAAACATGTAAAACATTATAGCATGCTAAAAAAGCCTGAATTGCTCTTGATTAGAACAAATTCTAACAACTAGTGCAATAGTTAGAATCTATGCAAATTAGGTGCAATTATCATCAAAACATGCATTAATTCAATGGATTTGGCCATGAAAAGATATGCAAATATATGGTGCAATCAATATCCCATTCTTCTTTTGTTTAATTTGCAGGCCTAGGAAGAATGTGAGTTCTCCCATCATTGACATTTCAAACTCACCCTGCATAGTCTTAGAGAATTCTTCACAAAGCTTGTCATTAGTTGCCCCAAAAATAATATCATCAACATAAATTTGGACAATTAACATATTTCTATCTTTGTGGAGAATAAACAGTGTATTATCTAGTTTGCCTCTTGAGAAACCCTTGTCCATCAGGAAGCTGCTGAGTCTCTTATACCAAGCTCGAGGAGTTTGTTTCAGGCCATATAAAGCTTTCTTTAGCCTATACACATGTTTAGGATGCTTGTGATTCTCAAAGCCAGGAGGTTGTTCTACATAAACCTCTTCTTTGATGTAACCATTAAGAAATGCACTCTTTACATCCATTTGATATAATCTAAGACCTTTCATGGATGCAAAGGCTAGAAGAATCCTTATTGCTTCGAGTCTAGCGACTGGAGCGAAGGTTTCTTCATAGTCAATGTCTTCTTCTTGGTTATATCCTTTGGCTACTTATCTGGCTTTGTTCCTTGTAATTTGACCTGTCTCATCCAGTTTGTTTTTGAAGACCCACTTGGTCCCAACTATGGATTGATGAGACGGCCTTGGGACTAGTTCCCAAACTTGGCTTCTTTCAAATTGATTTAGCTCTTCCTGCATGGTAATAATCCAGTCGCAGTCCTCAAGAGCTTGTTGAACTGAAGTTGGTTCGATTTGAGATAAAAATGCTCCAAACTCAACTTCATTTTGAACCTGCCTTCTGGTTCTGACACCAGAAGAAACATCACCAAGCACTTGATCAAGAGGGTGATCCCTGTGATGTCTCCTAGCTGTTGGCAACTGTGCCTCATCAGGCACTGTCTGCACTCTAGGCTCATCACTGGGTTCAACTTCTTCTTTGGGATTGCTTGCTGGTGTTTCTTTTGGTGGTGAAGAAGATGATGGTGGTTTTGGAAGATTAAGTATTTCATCATCTTCTGTGGATTGTCCCCATGTAGGAGTTTCATCAAATATAACATGCATTGATTCTTCTATAATTCTAGTTTTCATGTTGTATACTCTATATGTCTTACTCCTAAGGGAATACCCTATGAATATACCTACATCAGCTTTTGGATCAAACTTACCCTGATTTACCTTTCCATTGTTATGCACATAGCATTTTGATCCAAAGATTCTGAGGTGGCTGATGTTGGGCTTCCTGCCTTTGTATAGCTCATAGGGAGTCTTGTCCAAGCCCTTGCGAACATAGACTCTGTTAGAGATATAACAAGCAGTGCTCATAGTGTCTGCCCAGAACACTTGAGAAACCTCTTTCTCGTTGAGCATGCTTCTAGCCATCTCAGTCAGAACCCTGTTCTTCCTCTCGACAACTCCGTTTTGCTGAGGAATTCTAGGAGCTGAGAAGTTATGTTCAATGCCATTCTGCTCACATAGCTCAGAGAAGCTATGGTTCTCAAACTCTCCTCCATGGTCTGTCCTTATGGCTGTGATTTTGAGGTCTCTCTCATTCTGCACTTTCTTAGCCAGGACAACAAAAGCATCAAAAGCATCTTGCTTAGAGGCAAGAAACATAGTCCAAGTGAACCTAGAATAGTCATCCACCACCACTAGAGCATACAGGTTTCCACCCAAGCTCTTCACTCTCGCTGGCCCAACCAGATCCATATGGATTAGTTCCAAGGGCCTGCTGGTGGAGACTCTCTTCTTGGTTTTAAACGAGGACTTTGTTTGCTTCCCTTGTTGGCAGGATTCACAAATAAAATCATGCTTTACCTTAAAGGATGGAATACCTATAGCTAGCTCCTTTTTGATTAGCATGTCAAGTTGAGTAAAGTTAACATGTGCTAGCCTCTTATGCCAAAGCCAACTGTTCTCATCACTAGATATTAAACATTTTTCTTCTAGTTGTTGACATAAGTCTAGAGTATATAGGTTTCCATTTCTATTTGCCTTAAGTTTGCATTTTAAATTGGCCTTATCTAAGTTCAGATCCTGCTTATCAACTATTATGCACTCATGTGAATCAAAGATTACCCAATTTCCTTTGTCAGTGCTCTGGCTCACGCTCAGCAGGTTGTGACAGAGACCGTCCACCAGATAGACGTCTTTTACTGGTCCAACTTCTCCAACTCCAGTGATCTTTCCACTTTGATTTCCTCCAAAGGTAACTGTGGCTCCGTCTTTGATCACCAAAGATTTGAATTTGTCTCTATCCCCAGTCATATGTCTCGAGCATCCGCTGTCAATATATCATTTCCTATTCTTTGATGCTTTGAGACACACCTGAAAGAATCAAGTAAACTTAGGTACCCAACCTTTCTTGGGTCCTCTGTCATTAGTTTTCAGTGCCCTTGGTCTAGTGTTAGTCTTGACCTTGGGCTTATGATCATTTTGTGCCTCTGGCCTAGTGCTGGCTCTAGGCTCTTGGGTTTTCCCTGTGGATTGTTTCCAGGCTCGGGATCCCTGTCCTCCCTTAGTTTCTTTTCCTGGGGGAGGATCCTTTGTAGCCTTGGTTCCTTTAGGGACCCATTTGTAAGAGCTACTTGCTCCATGCTTCTTGGCATTACAGGTGGACGTGGAGTGTCATTTCCTGTTGCAGTAGTTACAGAAGCTAAAAGGTGTGGAGCTGTGACTAGTGGCTTTATGGAAAAATTTTAAGTAGGGTTTCACTTTTGGTTCCACCCACTTTATCCCTCTAGGTGTGTATCCTAAGCCAGTCTTATCCCTATATGCCCTTTGATTCATTAAAATGATATTTAGCATTTCAGATCCATTTGTGAACTTTTGCAGGGCATTTTGCAGTTTATCTCTTTCAGCTGAGATTTTGCTGCAACTAGGGCAGCTCTCAAGTGTTGGGGCATTGGGTTCTGCTTGGGGAGAACCCTTGTCATCCACTACCGGAAGCTTTCTGGCTTCCGCTAGCTCTTCACTCAGTGAGTCCACCTTGGACTCAAGTGATTCCTTTTTAATTTTCAACACTTTATAGGCTTTACATAATCGAGAAAATTCTTCATGAACCTCATTGTAAGCCTCTTGTAATTCAGAGAAAGTTACCTCATTGTCCTCCTAGGTGAGATCAAAATCTGAGGATGCTCCCTCATCATCTTCTCTGGCCACCAGGCAAAGGTTGACAACTTCTTCCTCATCACTGGCTTCATCGTCTGAGCTATTCACCCAGATGGAGGACACGAAGGCTTTTCTTTTGTCTTTCCCCTTTGATCTTTGCAAGCTTGGACACTCAGCCTTGAAGTGGCCAGGCTTTTTACATTCAAAGCACACCGGGGCCTTTTCCTTCTTGTATCCCTTCCTCTGACTGGAGTCACCTTTCTGAAAGCCTCCTTTCTTCTTGAAGAACTTTCTGAACTTTCTCACCATCATGGTCATCTCCTCATCGTCCAGTTCCTCCTCATCATCCTCATCATCATCATCATCATTCTCCTTGTTGGGAGCAACAAGGGCAAGATTCTTGGCTTTGGATGAAGCTTGAGGAGCTCTCTGAGCCAGCAATGTTGGTTCATATTCAGCCAGAGAACCAAAAAGTGTTGTGATGGAGCTGGTTGACTCTCCTTGGACTTCCTGCAAGATGGTTACTTTGGTGATCCAATCACCTTTCAAGATTTTTAGAATCTTGCTGACTTGCTCTCTTTCTGGAATGTCCTTGCCCAGGGAGGCCAAGTTGTTGATATGGTGAGTGAACCTGAGCTCCAGCTCTCTGATTGGCTCAGTTGGACTAAGCATGGCGAACTTGTGAAACTCTTCCACCAACATCTCAACTCGTCTTGCTTTCACTCCCCTGGTTCCAGAGTGAGCAGCCTCAAGAGCCTCCCACATATCCTTAGCATTTTTGTGGTGGCTAATCCTATGAAACTCCTTAGGGCTGAGAGCACACTGAATGTAGTGCATGGCCCTAAAGTTCAGTTGGACTAGAGCATAGTCCTCATTGGTGTACCTGGATCGCTGCTTAGCAAAACCATCCTCATCTAGGGGAGTGTGATCCCCACGTTCAAATACATCTCAGAGTCTGATGTCGCTGGACTTGATGTAAGTCTCCATTCGAAATTTCCAAAATGGATAGTTATACCCATCAAAGCCTGGGGGCTTGTTGGGTTGAATTGAGACGTCTGGCAGGGAGTAATCTGTATCCATTACTGGATCTTTACTTTCTGAATTCGTTGGAATCGATTGAGAAAGACCCGCTCTGATACCAAATGAAAGTAATGGATGCACAAGAGGGGGGGTGAATTGTGCTACAAAATAAAAGCTCAAATAAAAACAACACAAGAGTTTTATACTGGTTCGGTCTTCCTGACCTACGTCCAGTTCTCAACCACCCAGGCCGAGTTCCACTATCCCCAGGTTTTACAACGGGTTCACCTGGAACCTTTACAACCGCAAGTTTTGGACGGGATCACTTGCAACCTTACAACCACAAGTTTTACTCAAGGCTCACTTGCAACCTTTCTAACTAGCTCCCCCTTACAACCAGCAAGGGTTCAACCTTTATAAATAAAGGATTTTCTAACTAAGTTCTCTTTAAGAACAGATAGTGTTACACACTTAAGTACAATGAATGCTCTTAATACAAGAAGAGACTTAACTACAAAGAGTACAAGATAAGTAGATGAAAAGATCACTCAATGAGTTAAATGCTCTTTCTCTTTTCTGGGCAGCTTTGAATGCTTGAAGGATTTCTCGATTTCTCTCTCTAGCTTTCTTCAAGATGTCAAAGATAATAGATGTCCTCATAAATGAAGGTGAGTTCCCTTTATATAGTCTTCAAACATTCTCACTCTTGGTAGGTGGGTTAGCCGTTTGAATATGGTCGTTTTCCCATGTTACCGTTTGCCCAATTAATGCTTCATCAATGCATAGCAGGGTTGACTTGCTTTATCTCTGAAAAGTAGTCCTGACAACTCTGCTCTGACAAAAGTATTCTGACACTGCACTTCTGAACGTTCTGACATTCTGATTGCTTGCGGAAGCGGATTCACATCTGGAAGTAACTCTACTTAGTGTGCTGTACTTTGAACGTTAGTTTAATAATATAAGCACATAGTCACATGCAGTGGGAGTTCACTTAGTCTAAGATGGCTTTCTTGCATCCGGAAGCACTTTCACATCCGGAAGCACTACTACTGGATGAAGGGTTATATTCACTCTCACTCACTCTCGCTTAGTGTCCTTCAATCCAACAGCCAGTGCTAGTCACTAAGCAATCGGAAGCAGTTCTACTAGACGTGGCTCATGTTCACTGATGCTTAGTGTTATCTTATATTGACAGCCAGCGCTAGTGTTAATTCAATCGGAAGCACATCCACATCCGGTTGCATCTTAGCTTAGTCTTAAGATTTTGTATATCTAGTGTTCCTAGACTAAGTTATTTCCTTAGTGAATTACTTGTTGTCGCTGGGGGATGAGTCATTCATCCGCGAGCGCTAGTCCTAGTCTATCCGGAAGTAAATCCACATCCGGTTGCACTCTGACTTGGGATTCTATATTAACCTAATGCTTTCTAAGTGCTTGGTTCATTCTTTCATAAGTCTTCATCAAAACTTAAGATTCTAACAATATGAACCAAGTCGCTTAAGAGTTCAAAGGCTGAAGAAGCAAATATTGTTACGAATAATGGGTCAGCTGTTGTGAAAAGTATATTTGTGGGATTTATCATCAAGTATATGTTGATTTTGAAATGTAGGATTCTTTCTTTTAAGTACAACTTGAATTATTTACCAAAGAATTGTAGATTGTTTTCTGAAAAAAAATTTGAAATATGGTTTTCTCTTTTATGTAAAGATTGGATAATTCAGCTATAAAATATTTATTAAGCGTGATTCAAGTTTCATCTTCCTTTGAATAAGAGTCATGACATTGTTCACGGTTTAGTTTCGTACATTGTACCTGTTCCCCCAATTGATTTAAGTTGTAGATGAAAACTCTCTTTTAAATGCATTATAATGTCTGTAATTTTAATGTGGCTTATATACTGTCGGATAAGGTTTTTAGAGTAGTATTGGTTAGATTCAGCTCTTACTCAAGCCTACATTTTAATGTCATTATGCTTGGGTTGCAACTGGTCTACATTGAGAAATAGAAGATAGCAAGAGCTTCTCTGCTTCCATGGATGCATTGTAAATAGTAAGAAAGAGGCAGGGGTTACTCAAGAAATGAACTAGAGCACAAAATCATGAACTAAATAGTAGTAGGAAAAAACAATATAATGTTTCTATGTTGTTTAATTTGTTATGCATTGTTAACGGGGAATCACCTGTATGAGTTCACTAATTAAAAGTAGGGTTGTGTATAGCATCGAGGACACAAAATGATTTATCATTATTATAAATTTACACTAATTTATTTGGTTATTCAATGGATCCAAACATTAAGCATGACAATTTTGAAGTATAGTTGAGAAGTCATATGAATAATTTACATCTAAGTATGATTTAGTTATTCATTACAAAACAATAGAAGTATTGCAAATAAAATCTCTGAAAATTACAAACATAAAAACATTGAATTAAGATGCATTAATGATCGCGTGGAGATATTTCCATCATCATTTTTGTATCTGCAAGGGCCATGTAACATTGAACTTCCGACTAGATTGTACAATATTGAATCTTCAGCTTCATTCGATTGGTACTTGGTATTTTTAAATGAAAAAAATATAGATATGAGATAATTCTTGGTAGTTGGAAATATCAACCACTAAAAAATATAGTTCAAGAGAATTTCCGGATGGGGAGGTACTTCAGCGCAATTTATTTTTGGACGCTTGGATTTGGAAAGAACGGGATTAAATTTGACTCTTCTTAATTTTTTAACACTTTAAAACCTATGATTTTTTATATGGTAGATTCTAATATTGAAATTGTGGTTTAAAATTTGGAGTTAATAGCATTGCTACAAATTTTAGTCCAAATAACCTTTTGGATGGGTAATTGAGTTGAGAAATTTGGTTTTTTTTTTCGGAGTGGCGTAGGGGTTTGGATGAGGGATTAAGAATGGAGTTTGATTCTTCTTTTGTTTCAATACAAGTTTCATTTTGATTATTGACCAAGTTAAAAATATTATATGTAATTAATCTAAATTGAAGTTATTTGAAAACAATTAATACGATAACTCAACATAATTGACAGCTATTTTTAATGAAAATATGATTTTTGATAAAACAAACTTATTTCTGAGAGATCATCTTATTAATGAACCCTTACAACACACATGTTTTTTAGTGTAACTGTTAGATGCAAATGGAATGTTTTGATCTAACATTTATTTAGTTCAAGTGAACTTTCGAATGGGGGAGGTGCATGAGGAATTCAGTTTTTTTGGAGGAGGGGTTGAATACATAGGTTGGATTGGAGTTTAACTTTTATTTTGTTTTTATGGTAGTTTAAGTAATATGCATAGTATAGTTGCAATTTTTTAATAACAATTTAATTTGCTAGTAAGTTAATTATTTCTACATCATATATAAGATTCCTGTTAATTTGTGGCATTTAAATAACTTCAAATTAGGACAATGCAAGATATTGCATCAAACAAAAGTTGTCATGTGCATCGCACGTGATCTGCCCCTAGAATACATTTTGACACACTTAATTTAATAATGATAGCCTTTCATCTTTGACAGTTAAAATGCTGATTACAACAAAGGATTACAACAATTTGCATAAGTTACAATAAAAAAGTTTTCAAGTATCAGAAGTGAACCAGGGATTACAACAAAGAATACAATTTGGTACCTCAATTATCTAACTTAATTTTCATGACTCGTGCATCGCACGGGGATATTCCCTAGGCGTTAACCAACAAAGGGCATATACTTACCAAGTTCAGTATTCTCAGGTGGCCAACTATACGTTGCTTTGTCTAGAGCAAAATCAATTGATGAATTGAAAGTCCCGATTCTAAATGATGTACAAAAGTCATCAAATGTTACTACAAACATTGTTTATGTTGAAGATTTTCAAAACACACACTCAACCAAGTGAAATAATCCTTCTCCAAACTACAGTTCTCACATAAACTTTAATATTAACTAACAAAATACATACTTCCTGACCAATTTACGAATGTATGTGATTCCACAACTTGTAATCGTACTACATATCAAAGACTACTTCCCCACTACATCCAAATAACATATGGTACCCCAATTGTATTACTCACACTTCTTAACCCGTGCATCGCACAAGGAATTATTATGTAACTACACTATAGTTTCCTCATGATATTTCATAAATATGGAGTTTTATTTTGAAATATGTTGAATAAATCATTGGGCAGTTGATTGGACTTAATTTTATATGTTTAAGCATGTGCAATTGGGCTTAATTAGTGTGATTTAATTGCTATATTTGATCATTATTGGCGATTTTATATGCACATGCTTATGTGGTTAAAGTGGAAAATTCTAGCTTTATTACTTGCACTTTAAGTAACAAGGGGTATTTTGGTCATTTTCACTGTGTGATTTATTTTTATATGTAGGGGGGTCCCAAGTGGACCCCACATACCTTTGGGAGGAGCTTGGATGGCAAGAAAAAGCTTTAGAGGGCAAGGAAAAGCAAGAATGGAGCAAGAGGACAAAAATTACCATTTTTGGTAAAAAGGCATTTTGGAGGGATTTTGAAGATTCAAATTTTTATCCATTTTGAGTAATTTTGATCATATGGCCGAAAATGCATCTTGGAGAAGGCATTTTGAGGGCTAAATTGGGAAGGAAAAGAAGAGCATAAAGAGGAGAATAAAGTGGAGGAATGCATCTAGCCACATACCCATCCACATACAACCATTTCCTCATTTACATTTCACTTCACTTGCATTTCACCTTCATTTTTCATTTCCTTTGATGGGCATTTCGGTCAAATCCCTTCATGAACACATCTCACTTCATTTACATCATCTCCTAGCTCATTTTCTCTCATTCTAACACCACACACCTTCTTCTTCATCTCATTTTCTCTCAATTTCTCTTCTTGGCCGAAAATCCACCTCACATTTTCACCACCATTTCTCCATTTCCATGGCTTCCTCCATTCAATTCCTCTCCATCTCCATCATCTCCAAGCTAGGCTAAGGCTCATCTCTCCTTCCTCCAAGTGAAATTTGTGCAAGAATCATCCAAATCGGCTTTATGTGTATGTATTTGTGTTTATAGGTCTCAAGTTAGTTTCATCTTGTAATCTCTTGTGATCTAAGAGTTTAGACATAGGAGGTTTGGAAATCTATGTTAGGTTTTCAAGCTAGGTTTTCTTTTCACTATTGTACTTGAGAACCTACTGATTAGACCTAATTTTATATGTTTAAGCATGTGCAATTGAGCTTAATTAGTATGATTTAATTGATATATTTGATCATTATTGGCATATTTTATTGCGCATGCTTATTGGAATTTATTGGAGAATATTAGCCTTATTACTTGCATTTTAAGAAACCAAGGGTATTTTGGTCATTTTGACTATTTGATGATATTTTAATGTAGGGGGTCCCACGTGGGCCCCACACACCCTTGGTGGAGCTTAGATGGAGCTTATGTGGCAAGGAGGAGGCTAGATGACAAGGCATGTGACATAAAACAACTTTACCATTTTTGGTAAAAGGAAGAAAAAGGCATTTTTGGAGAATCTTTCCAAAAGAGGCAAAATTGGCTCCAACTTCAAATTCAAATTTGGAGGCCTCATTAAGGGCAATTTTGGAAGCACAATCACTTGGAGAAAAAGTAGAGACCTTTAGGAATGCATCTAGACCACATCAAGTCCACATTCACCCACCTTTTCACCTAAATTCCGAAAATACCCCTTCCCCCTTCATTAAAATACCTCTCGGCCTAACCTTCCCTAAACACCATCAAAATATCTTTTTGACAACTCATTCACACCATTTGACAGCTCATTAACTTCATAATCTAACTCATCAACTAATCTCTCACTTACTTAATCCCAACTAACCTCATTTGTGAAGGATCCTTCAATTCTTCCACTTTCATTTTCTCTCTCTTCTCCCAAATCCTCTCAACTTTCTCTCATCTCCTTCACCATTTTCTCTCGGCCTCCTTCCATTTTCACCATTCCACCATGATTTCACCACGCAACCTTCATCCTCTCACCTCCATGATGTGCAACTAAGCTTCCTCTCCTTCTTCTCCAAGGAAAAGTGCTTGAAGAACTCAACATTTGGCTTCATATGCTTGTAATTTGCTCTTTTAGGTTTCAAGCTATATGTATATTTTTGCCTATGTATGACCTTGATTTAGGCTTGTATAGGTTAGAACACCTTTATTTTAGGTGTTTTACTTCATTTTGGCTTGAAATCTCTCTTTTGTGTTAAGGACATGAAAACCAAAGCTTTGTGTTTGTAGTTTCATACATGTATGTGTGTGCGATTAGCTCCTCTTGCATTTATGGAATGAATGTGTTTCTTAAGTACTAGATCTAGTGCTTAATGTTGCTTTAGGTATGTTCTTGGCATGAAAGAGCTTTAGGCTTGATTAAATTAGTTAAATGTTTGTAGATTTCTTTGATTAAAGATGTCTCAAGGATTTAACTAGTTTATAGTAAGTGAAACAAGTGTATGAGGTCTAATTCATCAAAGCACTAAGTACTTGGAGAATGAGGTGATTTCTTAACTCATTTCTTCACACTTTCCATTCAGTTACTTTTATATTTTAGCAATTTAAATTGTAGTTTGTAGTTTAAACTCAACACTATCAACAACCTTGTTAATTTGTGATAATTTGACCTAAGCAAGTGGAATTAACTAAATTGTGGAATTGACCTTGCTCTCACTAGCTACCTAGTAATTAGAGTACAGTTTTATTTGCTTAATTCTTTTAGGAGACAAAAAGAGTTAATCACCTACCTCTTCTATATTTGTATGTGTTGAAACCCTGACATATTCTATTGTAGCTTCTTGAGATTTCATGTATGAGCTTTCGCTTCATGTGATACTAGAAGTGATTCATTCAAATAGATGTAAGCCTTTACTCTATCATGCTTAGGAACATTTATGGATGTAGATGAGGCCTATTTAGTTGTCTTGGTTAAATTCTCCTTTGCTTTTTGGCCTCAAGAATCTTTGGAGGATTTAAACAAGTCATACTAAAGAAAGCATACATGTAAAGCCAATTAACCTTTTGCACAAATGAACTTGGAGGAGGAGGTTTCTTCCACTTGGTTTATCTCTCTTTTAATTCGGTTACTTTCATATTTTTAGTGTTATAATTGTAGTTTGATTAGCTTAATCATCTCTCATAATCTTGTTGTTAATTTGTGTGGCAATTTAGACCTAAGTTTGCAAGAATTGAAACCAAATTGTGAAAAGACCCTTACTCTTCACTATACACATTAGTGAATAAGAGTATTGTAATATTTGATAAACCTAAGGGCGACAATAGGTTTAATCAGCAGTACAATGAAGTATGTTTCTATGATTACAACTAAAAACAAATTACACTAAAAAACCTACAAACAATAAATATATACTACCTCTGGTCCTAAATATAGAACCTATATGACTTTTTTTTGGAGAGATTAAGGTTGCGAAATAGGTTATTAAATGATGACATATTTGATATTTTTTAGATTATCCATTAGTTTATAGGTAAAATAAACTAGTTTAAGGGAAAAAATTAGGTAAATTAATTTATAATTAACTTATTTTGCTTTTTTAAGAATTTTCTAGAAAAAGTCAATTAGGTCATATATTTAGGACTGGAGGGAGTATTAATAAAATCTGGTCATTACTTTAATTATTCAAACTTCATTACTTTAATATCTTTGATAACCTGATTGGTACATTGCTAAATATGAAGGAAAAAAGTAAGGATAGTGTCAATTCAAGGTTAGATATGCTTAAATTGGGAATTAGACCAGAGCTAGCACCTATAGAGCGAAGGGAACACATTTATTTACCTCCAATAGCCTACACTCTTTCCAAGAATGAGAAAAGAACATTTTGTGAGTTTCTAAATGGATTCAAAGTTCCAGAAGGTTATTCTTCAAACATAAAGAACCTTGTATCCATGGAAGATTCAAAGTTAAAGAATCTTAAAACTCATGATTGTCATGTCCTATTACAAAATTTCTTACCTGTTGGTATAGGATGCATTCTATCGAAGAAAGTGAGAAGCACGTTCACAAGACTATGTATGTTCTTCAAATGCTTTTGTAATAAAGTGGTTGATGCGACAAAGTTGCCAGACTTTGAAAAGGAGATAGTTTGTATCATGTGTGAACTTGAAATGTATTTTCCTCCTTCACTTTTTGACATTTCAGTTCATCTTACAATACACTTGGTAAAAGGGTTCAAATGTGTGGCCCAATCTATTTGAGATGGATGTACCCGGTTGAGTGCTTTTTGAAAATTTAAAAGGGATATGTTAAAAATCTAAATCGATGAGAGGGATGCATTGCTGAGCAATACATTGTTGAAGAAACATGTAATTTGTGCGCTGATTAATTATCAAATGTTGAACCTATTGGTCTGCCGAAGTCCCTTCATTATGTGCGCTTAATGGGGAAGGAATAAGTGGATGCAATATAAAAAACATGTTGAGTGTTGATAGGGAGCAAGCTCACTTATACATTCTGCACAACACTCCTGAGGTTGAACCATTTGTTGAAGAACACAAAAACATTCTTCGAGACATGCATGGTGATAGAAATGAAAGCTTTATAACTAGGGAACATAATCGACATATTATTAAATGGTTTTATACGCGCATTAGCCAGAAAGTTGAGGTTGATGGTGAATCATCAATTTGTGAAAGAGTATTGGCTATCAAAGGGGCCAAGTGTACACGGTTTTTCATATACTGGCTATGCAATCAATGGTTATACATTCTATACAAAAGAACATGAAGAAAATTGTATGATGCAAGATAGTGGAGTTACACTAGTTGTCGAGGTCTTGCATATATCTAGTGCAAAAGATACAAATCCTACATATGCGCAGATGTCATACTTTGGTGTGATTGAATATATTTGGGAGTTAGATTATACCATGTTCAAGGTTCCCATCTTCAAATGCCAGTGGGTCAACAACAATAGTTGACAAAAGATAGATGAATTTGGGTTTATATTAGTTGACCTTTCTAAAATTTGATATAACAATGATCCTTCCATTTTAGAATCACAGGCAGAACAAGTATTTTATATTGCAGATCCTAATAAAAAGAATTGGTCGATTGTGATGTTGTCGAACAAAAATTATGCTGAACAAGTTAGTGATGAAAGTATTGAAGATATGAATATGATAGAAGAACATCATTACTTCGAGACATTACTCTTTGAAGGCTTTGATGTTAACGTGAATGAAGATGAAAATGAACCGGTATACATAAGACATGATCATGAAGAAGGCATTGTGCTACAAAACCTCTTAAATCCAAATGAAAATAGGAATCAAACAATTATAGATTCTAAGTCTAAAAGGAAAAGGAAGAGAAGGCTATCATTTTGATTTGCATTTGTATGTATATATTTTATGCTATGAATTATTTTAGTTACACTTCTATTGCTATCTCTATATCACTGCAATTATTTCTTGTTTTGTCATTTGACAGGATTTGTGATGTGGAACATGAAGGTGAATATGACAATGAAACACCACCTAGCTCGCCAATTAATATTAGTGAAGGTAGAGAAAAATTTGAGCAAAACATACTTAGCTAAAATCATACTTATAACACCTAAATCACAATTTGACTCATTCTCATACTAAACAACCCTTATGTCATTGAATAAAGAGACAACATGGTGCAAATCATCATGTCAGCAACCATATCCATTTAAACAACCTCCAACAGCACCTATACCATACTAAATATCATTCTATCCTCATTTAATTTATCTCAAAGTCCCCTTTAATTCTTTAAACTCGACCAAACAAAGAGAGTATAGAAAAATTATAAAACTCCATAGAAAATCCAACATGTAATACCATACTATCATTCCAATGAACTTGTACAACAACAAATTAGAAGTTTTGACCCCAAACACCCCTAAGGTCGAGAAATTTCACATAACTAACTTTAGGGCTTTACACAAACTTCACCAATCATAATCAAAAATCAAATTCCTCACTTAGGTTACTATAAATCAAAGCATAAATTGTTCTTTAAATCATTTATAAACCCAGGAAAACTAGATCTATTTTCGGATTCCCCTCTCAAATTTGCCCAAAACGAAAAATCAAAGGCAAGAAAGGTGTAGAAAATGCTTACGGAGTCCTAAAATGAGAGAAAGAAGCAAATCTACCGCTGACCAACGCCTATCTCGCTAGAAAACGGCCATTGCCGAAGGTGAGCACAACAGAAAATCTAAGGAGGAAGGTGTAACACCCCAAATTTTTATTCTAAAATATAATTAAATTAGATAGGAATGTAAAATAAAAATTATAATTAAAGCTTTATGAAAGGGAATAAAAGAGAAAATTTTGGATAAAATGTTAGAAATTATGAAAATAATGTTAATATTTCCTATTTTGTAACAGTAGACTATTTGTATATCATAGTCATAATTGTGAATTATAGTATTATGAAATATTTAGAGTAGAAGGATATTTGCTCTTATTAGGGATTATTATTAGGTAAACTTGTAGGAGACATTTATTATCTTTTAGGAAACTTTTGTATTACAAATATGTTATTATATAAATGAAATAATCATTAGACTATTCACCTATATTTGTTTCCAGACAAACTAAGTTTTATTTTTATTTTCATTAAATAAAAATGAAGAAGAGAGTTAAATGGAAAAAAAGAGGCATAAGTGTTATATAAAAGATTTGGGGACAAATGTGTAATTAAAAATAAACAATGAGATAGTTTATTGGTATTTTCTCTGATCCTTACATATAAATACATAACCAATAGAAACCCTAACCCCTCCTACTAAAAAATGTCACCTCCTCTTTATTTCCCTCACATCTCTTCATTGTTTCATTCGTTCTCTTTTCTTCTTCTCAGCAGAAAATTGTCAAGCCTCTTGTCCCACCCCTTTCATTCATCCATCTCATTTTCTCGCTACAAAAAACTTCACCAACTCTCCCATAAATTCAATTACTTCGTCTTCCAAATTCCTCCTCAGTCCGAAGACTTTGATCATTTTTATTGTTCTTTGAAACTCGCACTTTCTTGCGTATTCCAGCTTCATTTTGCGTGGAAACCCAAGAGGATTTGACCTTTGTTTCTTCCAATTCGGACATCTTGTTCTTTGATGATTCTAGGTGAAAGTTCCTACAAACACTCTTCTTATCCAACAATAAATTTTGGTAAGGATTTCTGAATCTTTCTACTCTGATTTTTGGGCGAGCTATCTCGAATTGGGGTTATGGGTGTGTAAGGCTGAATGTTTCTAGCACATGTGTATGTGAAGAAATTTCTATCCTTCCTTTGTAAATGGCTGAATGAAATGAAAAATAAAAATGGGGTAGGTTGTCTTTGGTTTATGAATTTGAAGTGGGATGAAGTATATTTAGTGCTTGCATGCTGATTAGACATTTTGGTTTCTATTTTTTCTCACTGGCTGAATGTCTTTCCTAAAGAAATAGAAATTCTTGCTTTAGGATAGTATAATCATGTTTGTTTTATGATTGTTGCTACAAAATGATGTTGATTTTGGAGATTTTTATTGTTATGCAGTGGCTGAATTGATAGGAAAGAGTTTTTTTTATTTACTTGTTTTGGATATTCCTGGATGATTAAATGATAAAGATTAATGGTGTCCAAAAGTGATTTTTGTGTTTGTGGGTCAGAATTTTGTTTTTCTACATTGGCCAAACAGATTCAAAGAAGAATAATAAAGTTGTAAGTTTGAGTCAAGTTCTAGTAGAAAGAGGATAACATCTATTAATTTAGTATGATTGCTAAATCTTGGATTTAAGCTACAGATTTATAAAAATGCATTGTTCTTTTGCCTTGTAGTTAACTGTTTTGGTTTGGACCTAAATTGAACTATCTTGAATGATGAACACAAAATGTTTCACAGAATTAGATAGTAATCTAAGAAGTATGTGATTTCCACATTACCCTTTGACTTATGATTTATAATCTTTATGAATATGTATTATGGATGGTCATGTAAATTGTTATAAACTAGTTAATGAATTAAATGGTATACGATTCAGTTTTTTTTTTGTTGGTTGTGAAATTGGAGTGATTGATTGTGAGTTTATATACGGAATAATGAATTTCCTTTCATCTCCTTCACTTTGGCTAATTTGAAAGACATGTCCTTTATGTCATTTTGATCATTTTCGTGTATATATGGACTGTTATTGAGTTGGTTGTTCAATTGGATGTTGGTTTGTTTGCGTATAAGATTGTTAGTTGTGATTGTTAAAATATTTTCGATTTTGGTTAAGGATCCAAAATGATTTCATAGATGAGAAAATTAATACGAGGTTGGGTAGCATCAAGGGATTCGTGAGAGAAGTATATAAAAGATATATGTAAACAAGACTACTTATAAATTCTTTATTATCCAATATGTAATATAGGACGAAATAATGATGTGATCCCTCAAGGCAATCTTTGATGTAATGACTAGAATTCATGTAGCGGTTTATTTCATGCACATTAGGATTGATTTTTTATTTTCTGTCATCAGTAATATTACTGCTTCAGATATTGGTAGGGTTTATTTTCACCATTTAAATTTTATGTGGAGTACTCCAGGTATAAGGAGGGTCGCGCCCCCTATACCATATTATTATTGAATTTATTTTTCCTAGAAAATCCTGTCAGGTATGCATACTACGAAAGATAAATATATTACTATAAGTAGTGAGGTGGTGTGATAGACACATGTATTGAATATTCTACCTGTAACAAATATATTGTTAAGGTAGGGGCCCTGTATGAGTGTTTTATTAACAGGTAGTAATCACCAACAAGAGCGTCACTATCATTATCTTAAGTAGGATTAAATGAATTAGTCGATAGGTGAATGCATGAATTAGAGTGTATGAAATAAACTGCTGTAAATTTGGTTTCAGGTACAATAGATAGAGAATTTTGGAGTGATGAAGGGGAAGGTGGAATGCATGGATGTTTGCTCTTATTTGTACTTTTAATTTGATGTATATTTTGAAATGAATTTGTATAATTCTATTTTGGCATTTAGTGTATATTTTGTAGATGAATTATGGAGACTTAATGTAATTAATTAATATTTTTTTAACACGATACTTTATAAATATTTTGAAGACAAGAATAGACTATTATGTACTTATACTAAAAGCTACATATTTTGGGAGCAATATTTTCTTGGGTAATCGGCAAAACTTTAAAGTAAAAGATAAATATTTTAGTGTAATAAATAGTTGTTAGAAATATATTTTAAAACTTGTGTTACTTTATAAAATTAATATAAATCACCTTGCATATTTTAATTAACTTCATTTTATTTTTAAAAAGGTTTTATTCACAACTTGTTTAAGAAAGAATTATTCCAAAAAGCTTATTTCCTGAAAAATGTTTTAAGAGTTAAATATCATTCTTGCCAATAAAATATTTTGAAAGGGTCAAATTGGCCAAAAAAACAATAAAAAGGCTCATTCTAGCCAAAGAACAATAAAAATGACTCATTTTGGCTAATGAGCTAATGGAAAATATTAAAATACCCTTAAGGACCTAATTAACATAATTTCTAAATATGTGGGTCTCACTTTTAAAAATACATTTTATATTTTATGGACTTGATATACTTCACATATTTCTTAATTTCATGTTTTAGGAGAAAAGGAGGAGGATCATATTCAAGAGAACAAGATCTAGACACATTTTTGAAAAGTCCTGTTATTAGAACTAATCATATCAATAAATGACTCTTCTCCAATTGTTTCCTAATTTTGATAGATGATTTCCCCAATCAATCCTATTCCTACAAGGAGTGTACAAAATGTGCTAATCACTAGTTCTTTCATTATTTCCTATTTTGAGAGTGATTCCCTTATTTTTAGAAAGCTTTTGTGCCCCAAACCTTTCCTATATGATTAGGGCATTCAATTTTGGAAATTCTAGGTCAATTAGGATGGTTTTGGGTCATCTTTTATGCTACATAAGGGGGAGCACGAAATTCCTACAAAAATTATCCTTCAAGCAATATCTCTTCCATTTTAGAAAAGTATTATCTCTTTTAAGCAATTATTGGTCCCAACTCTTTCCTATTGACTTTGGGCCCTTAATTTGGGAATTTTTTGCTCTCTAAGCATGGTTTATGGTGACTTATTATATAAGGATGAGGGGAGCACGAAATTTAGGAAGAATTCCACAATCTCATACCATCATTCTACACACTCTTCCACTCATCCTCTATTTCACTCCACCATCTTCCATCGGTTCTTCATGGAGTTTGAGGTGCAGCCGTTCTTAGGTGTTCTCTCCTTCAACATGATGAACTAAGTCCGCCAATTCTCTCTTCGATGATGGGATGACATGAAGCAAACATTGAAGCAACTTTAGGGGAGTTTTATTAGTTCCAATTATGTAGTCTTGAATTTCCATGTGTTCTTGAGTATTTGTTCTTCTTATATTCGAACTTCTTTTGTTGAGATTCTAGATCATGAATTGTTAAATTTTGATTGCATGTATTGATATGGTTTTAATTTAGTTCTATTCATCTTCCCAAATTACCATGTATGTGATTTTATTATCTAGCATGTTTGTTGGGTGATTTATTCCATTGCGCTTCATATAATTGTGTTGTATGGGGATTGATGTGTGTGTTTGAGTTTATTGATGTTGAGTTTTCATAGTGCTAGTTAATTCCATTAATTGAACTAGTCTAAAGAATTAAATCATTACCTAATCTATGTGCATGAGTGTAAGTAGAATTCTATAAGTCACTAATTGGTTTATTTGAAGTTGAGTGTTGTTTCCTTTAACTTATTCCTTTAAAAGAACCAATTGTGTTTACTTGTATGAGTCTGCTCATTTACCTCCTGATTCCCCAAAATTGTGAAACATGTTTGTTGCATGTTGTCCCTAATTCAAAAGAGCATCTCAAGTTTTAGGAAACTAACTAACCAACTACATGGCAAAAAAATAATATTAATAAGAAATTTCACTACCCCATAATATTAAATAATTAATAATATAAGAAATTTTTTAATTTAATGAATTAATGATGACTCCCCATATTTAGTGGTTTTTAGGAAATATTTTGTTGTATTTGGGGAGTCATTAATTAAATAATTAAGAGATTTTGATGTGAATTGGAAATATATTATTTGGGAATTGAAATAGGAAACTTGAAATAATAAAAGGAAATATTTTAAAGGAAAGTTTCTTATCAATAAGATCATATGATTGTGCTATGATGATTATTTCCTATTTCTTTTCTTTCTCTTATAATAGGACAATGAAGATTTGGAAACAAAAGAAAAAGGAAAGAATGAGTAGGGCTTGGGCTAAATCTTTGGTGACCTAATTGACTAAGGAGATCACTCATTATAAAAAGGAAAGGAGGAGCTTGTGAAGAGGAGGCTGGTTTTAATTCTTCCAATTTCTAAAAGCCTTTAGAGAATTCACGCAAGGATAAAAGAAAGGAAAAGCAAAACTGGAGAAGTGGCCGACTTTGTCTTTTGTGTGGGTGGTTTTATAATCATTTATTCCATACATACGAGGCACACACAAGGAAAGAAATAGGCGAACTGAGCATCAACGTTGAGGGGGTGAAGGAAGCTTGAGGTGGCACTGATTTGGACCATTCATCATCACTCATCAAGGCAGAAACGAGGCACAAGAAGGGAGAGCATTTTTGGGTGTTTGATTCTGTACTTCCTTATAATTTCATATTCAATTTTGATTATTACTATTGGGATTGATTTGAAACCTATGTTTGGCTAATTTCCTTTTACAACTTAGAGTACTATGAACTTGTTTGTAACTTAGATATTTTATTTCCCGCTATTTAGTCATGGTTAATTTAATTTAGTTTATTTAATCTTGCTATTATTGATTAACTTGTTTAGTGCTTGATCACCATTAAACATGTATAGGGAATTTAGGATTGGACTCGAAAGAGGGAATTTTAAATAGACCATGAGATTAAATAGTGTAGGATTGGATTTTTGATCTGATTTGCGACTAGGATAGACATATACCTAGAAGCCCTACATAGTCACATTAGAGCGGTACCGGTATTAATTGGCTTAGTAAATTAGTGCAAGACATTGTGTAATTAAGCTAGGCAAGGATGTAAGTGGACCGGAAGACATTTATAGACACTAGTACTCTAGATTAGCTAGTTGAATTAATTCATAATTAACTCATAATTCATAATTAATTCATAATTTTTATTCATGATGCCAAAAGGGGGAGAGATATTCTCACTCAACCCTCCCTATGGCTAGATGAGGACATTGCTGCTGCTCTCCGCCGTGCCATGGATCTGAAAAGAATGGGTAGAGCAGAAAGTCTGATTCGTGGGGAAACCATCAGATACATGCAACAACGTTCAGCCAGCAATAGGTCTAACCTGGAGATAGTGTTGGTTGATCAGCCTGTTGAGACTCAGCCTGCTGAAGCTCCACCATCTGAGCCTGAGCCTTCATCATCTACTGAGCATCCTCCTTCTGTGTCTGCCCAGAATATATTTGACGAAAGTCTGATGAAGTATGGGTATAAGAGGCCAGACCCGCCAGTTATAGTGATTGCCAAGCCAATCCCTTCTTCTGAGCCAGCCCCTCCTCCTCCTCCTCCTCCAGTGATCAGGTTCAGTAGATCGAGAGTAAAGTCATTTGCCAGAAAAGGGGCTGCTACATCTGAGCCATCTGAGCCTGAAGAAGAGGAACCACTTGCTCGCTCCGAGGACTATGAGTTGGATAGAATGCCTCAACCTGGGGAAGCATCTGAGCCGCAGTCATCCACCCAGGTGCCTCCTGAAGAAATTCTGCCACTTGCGGAAGTTAAGTTAGAAGTGGAAGACATGACTCCAGAGGAATTTGAGCGGTATGGCTGGACTGATCGGATCACCTTTGAACAGCTTGTTTGCCTCGATGCAGAAAGGGAACTTGCTAAGCCTCCTCAAGAGAAAAGGAAAGGGAAAGGCAAGGGAAAGGGGAAAGCAAAGTCAAGTCAGGCTGAAGACCTCAACTATCCTATGTGGAATGTAAAGGTCAAGACTGTCCATTATCCCTTTGGATCCATTCCCATCTCAGAGTCACCATTTGGAGAGTTTGCTGGGCTTACTGAGGTCAATGAACTAAAAAGGGCTATTAAGGAATCTCTGGAGCTTGGAAGGCAAAGAAAGGCCAGAGAGGAGAAAGAGCTCCAAGATATTCTTGCTCAGATTGATCAACAAACGAAAGAAGAGAAGTGGGCTGAGATGCAAGAGGAGCATAAGCAGAAACAGTTAGAGAGAAACAAGAGGCACCCGCTCTAGAACCCCAACCCCTCATGCATTTTAGCTTAGGACTTTTTCTTCTTCATATTTTTCATGCATAAGTTATCTGTCTTACTGTTCATTAATTGTACTTATGTTTTTCTTATCATATTTGTAATTGATTTACTAATGAAGTTCATTTTTGAGTTCATCTGTGTGTTATTTAATTATTTACTTAGTATGAACTTATTAGATAACTTAGTTTGTCATCATCAAAAAGGGGGAGAATGTTAGAGTGGATGAAAGGCTCATCCAACAGCGGAAGCTTGTAAGTCACTAAGTTAGAACTAAGTCTAAGAGTGTTAGAGTACCAAATCCTTGAGACTAAGTTAAGACACAACCGGATGCAGAATTGCTTCCGGAAGTCTTAGAGTAAATTGAATGACTAGCGCTGTCTATTGGATTAGACAACACCGAGCGTCAGTGGATATAACTCTAAGTCATAATAGTTTCTAGTAGGAGTGCTTCCGAATGTGGAATTGCTTCCGGAAGTAAAAGAGCTTCCCATAGACAATTGAACTCCCACTGCATGTGACTATGTGTTATTATTGTTGAACTAACGTTTAAGTGCAGAACTGAGTATTGTTGCTTCCGGATGTGGACTTGCTTCCGTAAAACTTGTGGTTGTAAAAGGTTGCAGGTGAACCCGTTGTAAAACCTGTGGTTTAGTGGAACTCAATCTGGGTGATTGAGAACTGGACGTAGGTCAAGAGTTGGACCGAACCAGTATAAAAGTCTTGTGTGTTTTTATTTCCTAAGTTTTATTTGGTAGCATAATTCACCCCCCCTCTTGTGCATCCTCACTTTCAAAAAGTACTGTTACCATTTCTTTGAAACAAAATAAATGTGAATTCCTTAAACAAAGTTCTAAACTTTACCCTATTTCATACCAAAGTTGTTGAAACAAAGGAAGCTCATCTTCCTCACTACTTTCCCAACACCTCCTTCAACCTCTCCCCTCCATTCAACATTTAAATCTTCACTCTCTAGCAAGACTCTTCAATATATCCCTTTGAATCAACAGGATCCTTCTCAGCTCTATATTCACAAAAAAAGGATAAATAACAACTATCAACAGTGGTATGATGAAACGACACTTTATCTTCTTAATCATCAACCTCACCCAAAGCCATGGATGGTGGTTGTTGTGTTAAGGTTCAATTTGGGTGAGGGAGTTGAGGAGAGAAGCCAAGATGGCTGATGTATAGTGGTGGGAGAAGGAAGTGGTCATGGATGATAAAAAAATGTAGAATATAGATAAGGCAATCCAAATCCTTTTATAACATGCAATAACTAAGCCTTACATGAGTTCATCAAGGCAGCGGAGAATCTCCTGAAAAGCATTTACTTCTCTGTTGGCACCTAGATCGAGTATGTTTGCCAATAGGCTTGAAGCGCTCATTGCTCTTGTATTGCAAAGTGACCCATAAGAACCTATCACAGATTACCACATCATTACCACCATGAGATGGAGATTCAAGGACGCTTCCAGCCCAAAAATTGATGTCCATAAAGTTAGTAAATGATCAGAACTTCAAAATACTCACATTCACAATTAATATCTTAGAAACACAAAAAATCACAATAGCCATGTTCAGTGAGCAATCGAAGTCACAATTTAGCATAAATATTTTAAGCATGCAAAAAATCAAATTTAATGGGATCAATATCCTCGTGTAACAATACCATCACATGAAAAGTGTTCACACATAGTTATATAAAAATACCAAGAAGCAGAACCAACTAAAGGAAATTAGTAACGATATGTTACAACTTGGTTATCAGTATTTGGTATACGATAACCCTGGACTGTGTTGCATTGCATTTAGATTGGCAATATACATTATCTGCATTCCCTTTCTGTTGTGCATGATCACCGGCTCTTTTAAAGGTATATCCTTCATCCCTTGGTGGGGAGAGTAGTAGAACCACAAACATAAACGATCAAGTGATGTTAGTGAAGATAATTGGATTAGGATTGGTAATGGATTAGCATTTTGATATTGGTAAGTGGATTACAGATCGATGGTCTCTTGTTTTGGGGAATGGAGTTAATGTTGTATTTTAGGTTTGATATTTACAATAATGAGATGATGTAGGAGAGAAAGTGGATATAAAGGATGTTGTTAGAAGTTTGTATGATTACTAGGATTTCTAATGAATTGTTAGATGTATTAGCGATTTTGAAATAGAAGAGATTTAGTATTGGTAGACATAAGCTTTTCAGTTAAAGTGGATGAATAGGAATTTTAGGACAAGATTGGCGGAATAAAGATTCTTCTTTTGGGGTCTCGGATATAATTATGAACCTAGGCATAATTATAGTCGAGACATCATTGAAGACTTTATGAGTCAAGTGGAATAAAGAATTGTGAAAGTAATAAGAGATAGTTAATATAGATAAGTAAGGATATTTACCTAGTGGATCAAAAGAAATGAGAGTTAAAAAGGAGAGAAACAATATGCTTAGATTTGTGGGTAGTAGTAGTGACTTTAGTAGTGCAAATTATTAGAATTAATTTAAAAGATATTGCTGATAAATTGAAAGTTGAGTAGTTTGAGTTGGTATAATCGCGGAATTTAAAGGAATTTATTCATGATTTTGATTAGTTGTGGAAAGTCTTATCAGAATTCTTGAGGCAAGGATTTGTACATTGATATGATGATTAATTGAATTGGTGAAGAAGCCCTAATTCGGGCATTATAATTATTAACGAGTTTGTGATAGTTTGAGTTTGGGAATTCTTGATTTGCCCTGTTTTGTTTTCAATTTGTTGCTGGTATGTGTAAAGTGAATGAGTATATTATGATTTGTGCATATTTGAGTCATGTTTATAGTTAGAATATGGTAATACATTTGTGTAAAATCTTTGTTTGAGCTAGGAATTCATGGGAGTTAAATCTTACAGGGGTTGAATACATAGTGAACAGATGGAGAATTATATTGTGAGATAACTTAGTTATATGTTGAGTATGAAATGGAATGAGATGGTGCTACAGGTTGGATTGTGTGAAATCTGAATTTGTTTGCAAATTCTGACTTCTTTCTCTTATTCCTTTCTCTGTCCAACCTAGAATTTTAGAGTGTATGGAATGACTATCTAGGATTCATAAAGGAATTTTGATACAATATCGAGTTGAAAAGGTTAGAAAAATTCTGCAGACAGGCTGTTTCTGCTGATAAATTCTCGCCAGTCTGCTCGCCAGTGGCGCGCAGCTGGCGAGTAGCTGCAAGCGCCTCTGGAAACTCGCCACTCGCTCGCCAGCTGGCGAGCGGCTTGCGAGCCAAAAAAAAATTAGTAATAGGATTTTCCTTTGTATTAATTGTGGGACTTTTATTTGGCAAGTGGATTAGTTTTATTATTGTTTTGAAGAGAATTCATTGTGATCCTTTTATTACTAATTATTGGAAGTATCCTTGCTAGTTCTTTGAGTGATGGTATGATAGGTTTATTGATCATTTTTATGTGATATTGAAGGATGGAAAATGTGATTTTAGATGAAAGTAATGGAAGAGGAATTGAAAGAGGTGAAATATTGATGATGGATTGGAGAAATTTAGGTTATGGATTGAGGACTAAGAAGGATAATGCTTTGTTGATTATGTTTGAGCTTAATGGATTTATTGGGATTGAAAGCAATTAGGAATGATATCGATAATGAAGTTGATCTGTCTGGAAACTATTGAGTTGGAAGGTGAAATTAGGAAATGTAATTCGGTTAAGGGTAGCTTTTGTTGTTTATTTAGAAAGAGATAATGGATGATTAAGGTAACTAAAGCGTTGTTAGTTGTGAAGTTATACCGAGAGAAACCGTTTGTTTGAGCAAATGGGGAGGTATCCAATAGTTGATAGAGTGATATTAGCATAAATTTTAAGATTATTCTCATATCTATAGAAATTGGCCTAAGGAAGTAGCAATTTATAAGTATTTGAGGTGAAATCACGGATGATTTGAGTAATTTGGAAATTGGAACATGAAATTTTGTAAAGTGATGAAGTGCTTGTAGAAGTTTAGAAAGCTCCCTTAGTTACATGTGGGGATGAGAAAATGTTGCTAATAGTTGAGAGTAAATGAAGTAAATAGTTGAATTCTGGTTGGTTAATGGGCAATGGAGGAAAGTTAAGTAGACATTCAAAGGAACTTTGGGCGAGTTTGGACAAATGGAAGGGCAATTATGCTTAGTTTTAAGAGAGGAATTATAAATTAGTATAATATTGGAGGTAAATCTCGATATCTTAGCGATTTCTATGGTTAATGAATTGCGTTGTTTACTGGCTATTGGAAGTGACATTAGTAAGAGAAGATTGTTCACACTGATTTAGAAGATATTGCTGACAAGCTAAAGGTGGTAAATGCTATAAATATGGATATGGCTTGAATTTTGGAAGGGAATTGTGAGATTTGCTGGGTATTATTAGACCCATTGATATTAATACTAGTGAGGAATTTATTTAGTTGGAATAGTTGGGATTGACATAGGTGGAATTTACGGGAGTAAAGTTAAAATTGTCCAGCTTATAGTGATTAAGTTAGATGCATTTGACAAGAATTAGTGATTTTGTTGTGTGGAGAAAAATAATGATTTCGGATTGAAGATTAGTTAGAAATTGCACTTAAAAAAAAAAAATTTATTATTTAGTGTAAATTCATGAGTTTTGGGGATAAATGAAATTTTATTTTGAGAAAACATCTACGAAAGTTAAGGTTGAAGTGGGTATTACGAGTTAAGTATGGAAAATTGAGAGATTGGCTTAGTAATCTATTCAAAGGACTATGAATATGGAATGTGTGATTTTATGATTAGGTAAGTTATTATCAAACTTTTATTAGGGTGAGTTAATTTAGTGTTGAAATTGAAGTTATGATCAAGGTTAAGATTATTAGATGAGAAAAACATTACAAATTAAAATTTCCTGTTGAAGTGTTAGTAAGAATCTTGGTTAATTTATTAAGGTTATGAAGGTCGTGGGATATAGCTCAGTGAATGTGTTGGAGAATATTTTTAGCATATGTTCAACTAGATTCCTTGTCAAAATGAGAAGTAAATTTCTAGGGAATGATTATATGGGAATTAAGAAGTGAGAGTATAGGAATAACCTTGGAGAAACTATTGGATATAGACTTAAGTCCATCATATTGATAGAAGAACTCTATCCTAAATGAGAATGTGAAATGGTGAAAATCGTTTAAAGTAGCAACTTCAAGATTCCATAGTAGATAAAAAGGATCGGAAGTATTATTGTGTGTAGGATCGAATTAACAAAACTTAGGTGTTGACATAGATTTGTGTACCATTTGTGGGTTAGAAGATAATGATTATCAAAAGGGTGGAATTGTCTTTAAATAAGAGGTCTTACCATAGAACTTGGTCCAAGGATTTGACGATGAATAATTAATTAGTGTGAAATATTTGATAAAGGAAACAAGAATAACTCTCATAGTCTTATAAGTTAAGAAGATTAGACCATTAAGGTGTAGTAAGCTTGGAATTATGACATGAAGATTTAGAAGAGTGAAAGGACTTCGATTAGGTTGACTAGAATTTGAAACTTTTATTCCCTAATGCAAGTTCTTAGCAATGTATTGAGTGGATTATGCTCGGTATTTTTTTTGAAGAGGTTAGACATAGCGAATTTTGAGGGCAAAATTCCTAAAAGGTGGGGAGAATTGTAACATCCTAAAAATTTAATTCGGGATTAGAGAGTGTTTGGGAAATAATAAATGGAGAAATTAGGAATTTTGGGAATTTTTGGGAATTTTTGGAGATTTTTGAAAATATTTTAGAAATATTAAGTAATTAATGTGCATATAATTAATTAAGAAATGAAGAGTTTGAAATATGAGGGAATGGTAAAGTTAAAAATATTTTGAAGATTCAGAAGATTGGAGACTGGTTTGAGTGGTTTTAAGTTAAAAAGTGTACACTATGGCAAGCTTGGGCTATAAAGTACCATAAACCACCTTATTTCCCCTCAAACCAAACACATCCCTCCTTCCTTATGCTACAAAACCGACGCCCCCACCCCCATTTACCTTCAAAACCATTCAGCCCTTACCTTTCACCTCACTTTCTCACCATTTTCTTCATCTCTTCACCTTCCTTCTTCCATTAAAGGTTGCAAAATCACGTGGGTTACTCATTGTGCAATGGAACTCGGCCGATCTGCTCGTTCTCACACTAGTTCCTTCGTTTTTCTTTATGTTTTTCCGGCGGTTTTGGCCGGTGAACGGCGGCGTACGGCGGCGCAAGGTAAGCCTTGCTTCTTCTTCGATTCTTTCAAACCATCTAGCCCTTCCAATTTCTTTTCTCATCCCTTCCTTTTTCTGTTGAGGCCCAGCTCGGCCAGCCACCATAAGTGGTCAATTTCCGGCGAGTCCCACGACGGCCGGCGGCGGTGACACTCTTTTCCTCTCACTCTTGAACTTTGTAAGCTTTTCCAACCCTTTGTGATGTTGATCTTGAGATGTTGTTGTCTTTTAAAAGTTAGGGTTTTGTGAGAAATTGGGAATTTAGTATTTACAAGCTACCATAGTGCTTATTTAGTGGTTAATTGAAGTTTGGATAGGGTATTTGATGTTTCTTTAAGTGGGAGATTACCTTAGGATTTTTGGGGAATATTAGGTATTCTTTAGAGTTGGGGTTTTTGTTTATATTGTGATTTTGGAACACTAATGTTTTAATATTGGAATTGAGGTATTAAACTTGATTATGTGTGGAAGCATTTGGATTTTCTAGATGAGACTAAGCATTTGGGAAATTATGGTGGAAGTTGTGATTCTTTGAAGTTAGGAAACTGTTCATGAAGGTTAGTTTGAATAAATTAGTGATAAAGAAATGTTTATTGAAGTTATTTAATGATGTTGGAATGTTGATTTTATTTGGATTGGTGTTTGTAAGGAATTTGGTAATTAAAGTGTTAAAGAGAAAGGGATGTGGTCATGTATGGGAATATTAGAGTTTGGTGGAAGGTTTGTGAAGTTGGGAAGTTACTTTGAGTTGTAAATTTGACACTAATATGGTGGTTTGTAATTGTTTTGTAATTTATGGGCATTCTTAGTCTCATTAAAGTGAAAATTTGTTTATGTGGTTGTATGGATTAGATTAGAAGTTAAAAAAAATGTTTATATAGGTATTATGAAAGTGTGGAGGAGTGCAATTGTTGGAAATTGTGTATGGGAAGAATTTTGATAGTTAAAGTGTTGGTTAAAAGAGATCTTGGTTAGGTAAAAGAGTGATTGAATGGTAGTGGATTAGTTGGGAAGTTAAGAAGGCACTTGGAATACTAAAGGAATATTTTTGAAGCAGTTTTAGCAAGTTTTACATGTTGGTTTATTTTTGGTAAGAGTTAGTTGACTAGGATAAAGTTAATACTTTAGGAAATATAAATAAATGGTTAAGGGGATTGTGGGGTACAAAAGAATATAGGAAAGTATAAATGTTGGAAGTAAATTATTTCTTCAATAATTGTTTAGAATTAGTTTGAATTGGTGGTCAAAGTCACTGATATTGTGTCTTGACCATTAGCAGCTCATTGTGCGATTTTTGGTCGGCGATGCTTCGAGTGGAGCTCGCGGAAGGCAATAACTGAGGGTATATATTGCTGTAGTTGAGCTTGGACAGGTAATCACTCTTACCTTGCTATAACATTGAGGGTGATGTTAGTTGGGATTTTCAAAATCCTTTCTAGCCCTCAAAATCTTTAAAAGCTATTTTTATACAAAATAGGCTATCGGGTGCCTTTTAAACACGATTATTTTCATATAAAGAATTTGACACATATATGTAGTATCCTGTTTATTTGTGGTGAAAATCCTGGAAGGATGTGACATTTACACATGTGGAGTGTTCTGATAGTGGTATTGGAAAGGTTATGTAGATATTAGAGGATTAAATGTTGACATTGAGATATTGAAGGAAATTGTGAGAGTGCTGGACGTTGATGTGATATTGAAATATTGAAAGGGATTGGTATATTGTAAAGTATTGTGATTATTGCATGACACTGAGGTATAGGTACCATCGCGCGATGATAACCGGTTGATAGGCCAATCAACGGTTATTTGTACGGGTCGACAGATTGGAGACTGTGACCATTGGTCAACAGATTGGGGACTGTGACCAGCAGTTTTCTGATTGGAGACAGGAACTGCTCCCTTTCTGATTGGAGACAGATTGGGGTTTCCCTCTCATGGGGTTACCAGAGAGGGAAAATGCCCCTCACTTTTGAGAGGGGCACAGTGTCAACTCATTTGGAACATATATAGGGCTCAACCGTAGTGCCTCCAGGATGGCATGAGAAGAGCACCAGGATTGTACATGTGCGTAATTCGAGAAAATTGGATTTGAGAAAGTTATGAATGAGATTATAGTAAGGAAAGCATGGATTAAGGTTGGATGGTGAAGTTTATTGATGTGGAATTTGATTGAGGGGTTTAGAGTGATTTTTGAAAAATAGTAAGGATGGATTTGATTTGTTTGGATGTGACAGAGGATTTGGAATGATAAATGGATGGAGGCTGAATTCTTATTGATTAATGGAAGGAAACTTGGCTATATATATATATATATATACTGTTTTTGAAATGTGGTACCCTTTAGATGCCTTCACTACCGCACATCTCACTGTTATAGTGAGTTAAGCAGTAGATTACTGAGACAAGTTGTCTCACCCCACGATTACTTACATTTTTGCAGGCGATCATGCACAGGCGCGAGCAACAAGAAAGGGAATTGAGTTTAAAGGTTGTTTTACTTATTTAGACGTGTATATTGCCAAAAATGTATAGGTCTGCATTCGCTTCCGCATATTTTTATTTGTATTAATATTATTGGTTAATTGGAGAATTGTAGTAGGTTGCTCTTTTTCTAACCATGTTAGGTGATTCTTTTCTAACATGGTTAGCTATTTATTATCCATGATAGTGTTCAGGTTATATTAGGAAATTCTTTTCTATCATGGATAATGATTATTATTAGGAAATTCTTTTTCTAACTATGATAGATTTATTGATATTATGGAAATCATTTTTCTATCATAGTTAGTAACGATATTATTGAATTAATCAGGAAATTAGTAACGATATGTTACAACTTGGTTATCAGTATTTGGTATACGGTAACCCTGGACTGTGTTGCATTGCATTTAGATTGGCAATATACATTATCTGCATTCCCTTTCTGTTGTGCATGATCACCGGCTCTTTTAAAGGTATATCCTTCATCCCTTGGTGGGGAGAGTGGTAGAACCACAAACATAAACGATCAAGTGATGTTAGTGAAGAGAATTGGATTAGGATTGGTAATGGATTAGCATTTTGATATTGGTAAGTGGATTACAGATCGATGGTCTCTTGTTTTGGGGAATGGAGTTAATGTTGTATTTTAGGTTTGATATTTACAATAAGGAGATGATGTAGGAGAGAAAGTGGATATAAAGGATGTTGTTAGAAGTTTGTATGATTACTAGGATTTCTAATGAATTGTTAGATGTATTAGCGATTTTGAAATAGAAGAGATTTAGTATTGGTAGACATAAGCTTTTCAGTTAAAGTGGATGAATAGGAATTTTAGGACAAGATTGGCGGAATAAAGATTCTTCTTTTGGGGTCTCGGATATAATTATGAACCTAGGCATAATTATAGTCGAGACATCATTGAAGACTTTATGAGTCAAGTGGAATAAAGAATTGTGAAAGTAATAAGAGATAGTTAATATAGATAAGTAAGGATATTTACCTAGTGGATCAAAAGAAATGAGAGTTAAAAAGGAGAGAAACAATATGCTTAGATTTGTGGGTAGTAGTAGTGACTTTAGTAGTGCAAATTATTAGAATTAATTTAAAAGATATTGCTGATAAATTGAAAGTTGAGTAGTTTGAGTTGGTATAATCGCGGAATTTAAAGGAATTTATTCATGATTTTGATTAGTTGTGGAAAGTCTTATCAGAATTCTTGAGGCAAGGATTTGTACATTGATATGATGATTAATTGAATTGGTGAAGAAGCCCTAATTCGGGCATTCTAATTATTAACGAGTTTGTGATAGTTTGAGTTTGGGAATTCTTGATTTGCCCTGTTTTGTTTTCAATTTGTTGCTGGTATGTGTAAAGTGAATGAGTATATTATGATTTGTGCATATTTGAGTCATGTTTATAGTTAGAATATGGTAATACATTTGTGTAAAATCTTTGTTTGAGCTAGGAATTCATGGGAGTTAAATCTTACAGGGGTTGAATACATAGTGAACAGATGGAGAATTATATTGTGAGATAACTTAGTTATATGTTGAGTATGAAATGGAATGAGATGGTGCTACAGGTTGGATTGTGTGAAATCTGAATTTGTTTGCAAATTCTGACTTCTTTCTCTTATTCCTTTCTCTGTCCAACCTAGAATTTTAGAGTGTATGGAATGACTATCTAGGATTCATAAAGGAATTTTGATACAATATCGAGTTGAAAAGGTTAGAAAAATTCTGCAGACAGGCTGTTTCTGCTGATAAATTCTCGCCAGTCTGCTCGCCAGTGGCGCGCAGCTGGCGAGTAGCTGCAAGCGCCTCTGGAAACTCGCCACTCGCTCGCCAGCTGGCGAGCGGCTGGCGAGCCAAAAAAAAAATTAGTAATAGGATTTTCCTTTGTATTAATTGTGGGACTTTTATTTGGCAAGTGGATTAGTTTTATTATTGTTTTGAAGAGAATTCATTGTGATCCTTTTATTACTAATTATTGGAAGTATCCTTGCTAGTTCTTTGAGTGATGGTATGATAGGTTTATTGATCATTTTTATGTGATATTGAAGGATGGAAAATGTGATTTTAGATGAAAGTAATGGAAGAGGAATTGAAAGAGGTGAAATATTGATGATGGATTGGAGAAATTTAGGTTATGGATTGAGGACTAAGAAGGATAATGCTTTGTTGATTATGTTTGAGCTTAATGGATTTATTGGGATTGAAAGCAATTAGGAATGATATCGATAATGAAGTTGATCTGTCTGGAAACTATTGAGTTGGAAGGTGAAATTAGGAAATGTAATTCGGTTAAGGGTAGCTTTTGTTGTTTATTTAGAAAGAGATAATGGATGATTAAGGTAACTAAAGCGTTGTTAGTTGTGAAGTTATACCGAGAGAAACCGTTTGTTTGAGCAAATGGGGAGGTATCCAATAGTTGATAGAGTGATATTAGCATAAATTTTAAGATTATTCTCATATCTATAGAAATTGGCCTAAGGAAGTAGCAATTTATAAGTATTTGAGGTGAAATCACGGATGATTTGAGTAATTTGTAAATTGGAACATGAAATTTTGTAAAGTGATGAAGTGCTTGTAGAAGTTTAGAAAGCTCCCTTAGTTACATGTGGGGATGAGAAAATGTTGCTAATAGTTGAGAGTAAATGAAGTAAATAGTTGAATTCTGGTTGGTTAATGGGCAATGGAGGAAAGTTAAGTAGACATTCAAAGGAACTTTGGGCGAGTTTGGACAAATGGAAGGGCAATTATGCTTAGTTTTAAGAGAGGAATTATAAATTAGTATAATATTGGAGGTAAATCTCGATATCTTAGCGATTTCTATGGTTAATGAATTGCGTTGTTTACTGGCTATTGGAAGTGACATTAGTAAGAGAAGATTGTTCACACTGATTTAGAAGATATTGCTGACAAGCTAAAGGTGGTAAATGCTATAAATATGGATATGGCTTGAATTTTGGAAGGGAATTGTGAGATTTGCTGGGTATTATTAGACCCATTGATATTAATACTAGTGAGGAATTTATTTAGTTGGAATAGTTGGGATTGACATAGGTGGAATTTACGGGAGTAAAGTTAAAATTGTCCAGCTTATAGTGATTAAGTTAGATGCATTTGACAAGAATTAGTGATTTTGTTGTGTGGAGAAAAATGATGATTTCGGATTGAAGATTAGTTAGAAATTGCACTTAAAAAAAAAATTTATTATTTAGTGTAAATTCATGAGTTTTGGGGATAAATGAAATTTTATTTTGAGAAAACATCTACGAAAGTTAAGGTTGAAGTGGGTATTACGAGTTAAGTATGGAAAATTGAGAGATTGGCTTAGTAATCTATTCAAAGGACTATGAATATGGAATGTGTGATTTTATGATTAGGTAAGTTATTATCAAACTTTTATTAGGGTGAGTTAATTTAGTGTTGAAATTGAAGTTATGATCAAGGTTAAGATTATTAGATGAGAAAAACATTACAAATTAAAATTTCCTGTTGAAGTGTTAGTAAGAATCTTGGTTAATTTATTAAGGTTATGAAGGTCGTGGGATATAGCTCAGTGAATGTGTTGGAGAATATTTTTAGCATATGTTCAACTAGATTCCTTGTCAAAATGAGAAGTAAATTTCTAGGGAATGATTATATGGGAATTAAGAAGTGAGAGTATAGGAATAACCTTGGAGAAACTATTGGATATAGACTTAAGTCCATCATATTGATAGAAGAACTCTATCCTAAATGAGAATGTGAAATGGTGAAAATCGTTTAAAGTAGCAACTTCAAGATTCCATAGTAGATAAAAAGGATCGGAAGTATTATTGTGTGTAGGATCGAATTAACAAAACTTAGGTGTTGACATAGATTTGTGTACCATTTGTGGGTTAGAAGATAATGATTATCAAAAGGGTGGAATTGTCTTTAAATAAGAGGTCTTACCATAGAACTTGGTCCAAGGATTTGACGATGAATAATTAATTAGTGTGAAATATTTGATAAAGGAAACAAGAATAACTCTCATAGTCTTATAAGTTAAGAAGATTAGACCATTAAGGTGTAGTAAGCTTGGAATTATGACATGAAGATTTAGAAGAGAGAAAGGACTTCGATTAGGTTGACTAGAATTTGAAACTTTTATTCCCTAATGCAAGTTCTTAGCAATGTATTGAGTGGATTATGCTCGGTATTTTTTTTGAAGAGGTTAGACATAGCGAATTTTGAGGGCAAAATTCCTAAAAGGTGGGGAGAATTGTAACATCCTAAAAATTTAATTCGGGATTAGAGAGTGTTTGGGAAATAATAAATGGAGAAATTAGGAATTTTGGGAATTTTTGGGAATTTTTGGAGATTTTTGAAAATATTTTAGAAATATTAAGTAATTAATGTGCATATAATTAATTAAGAAATGAAGAGTTTGAAATATGAGGGAATGGTAAAGTTAAAAATATTTTGAAGATTCAGAAGATTGGAGACTGGTTTGAGTGGTTTTAAGTTAAAAAGTGTACACTATGGCAAGCTTGGGCTATAAAGTACCATAAACCACCTTATTTCCCCTCAAACCAAACACATCCCTCCTTCCTTATGCTACAAAACCGACGCCCCCACCCCATTTACCTTCAAAACCATTCAGCCCTTACCTTTCACCTCACTTTCTCACCATTTTCTTCATCTCTTCACCTTCCTTCTTCCATTAAAGGTTGCAAAATCACGTGGGTTACTCAGTGTGCAATGGAACTCGGCCGATCTGCTCGTTCTCACACTAGTTCCTTCGTTTTTCTTTTTGTTTTTCCGGCGGTTTTGGCCGGTGAACGGCGGCGTACGGCGGCGCAAGGTAAGCCTTGCTTCTTCTTCGATTCTTTCAAACCATCTAACCCTTCCAATTTCTTTTCTCATCCCTTCCTTTTTCTGTTGAGGCCCAGCTCGGCCAGCCACCATAAGTGGTCAATTTCCGGCGAGTCCCACGACGGCCGGCGGCGGTGACACTCTTTTCCTCTCACTCTTGAACTTTGTAAGCTTTTCCAACCCTTTGTGATGTTGATCTTGAGATGTTGTTGTCTTTTAAAAGTTAGGGTTTTGTGAGAAATTGGGAATTTAGTATTTACAAGCTACCATAGTGCTTATTTAGTGGTTAATTGAAGTTTGGATAGGGTATTTGATGTTTCTTTAAGTGGGAGATTACCTTAGGATTTTTGGGGAATATTAGGTATTCTTTAGAGTTGGGGTTTTTGTTTATATTGTGATTTTGGAACACTAATGTTTTAATATTGGAATTGAGGTATTAAACTTGATTATGTGTGGAAGCATTTGGATTTTCTAGATGAGACTAAGCATTTGGGAAATTATGGTGGAAGTTGTGATTCTTTGAAGTTAGGAAACTGTTCATGAAGGTTAGTTTGAATAAATTAGTGATAAAGAAATGTTTATTGAAGTTATTTAATGATGTTGGAATGTTGATTTTATTTGGATTGGTGTTTGTAAGGAATTTGGTAATTAAAGTGTTAAAGAGAAAGGGATGTGGTCATGTATGGGAATATTAGAGTTTGGTGGAAGGTTTGTGAAGTTGGGAAGTTACTTTGAGTTGTAAATTTGACACTAATATGGTGGTTTGTAATTGTTTTGTAATTTATGGGCATTCTTAGTCTCATTAAAGTGAAAATTTGTTTATGTGGTTGTATGGATTAGATTAGAAGTTAAAAAAAAAGTTTATATAGGTATTATGAAAGTGTGGAGGAGTGCAATTGTTGGAAATTGTGTATGGGAATAATTTTGATAGTTAAAGTGTTGGTTAAAAGAGATCTTGGTTAGGTAAAAGAGTGATTGAATGGTAGTGGATTAGTTGGGAAGTTAAGAAGGCACTTGGAATACTAAAGGAATATTTTTGAAGCAGTTTTAGCAAGTTTTACATGTTGGTTTATTTTTGGTAAGAGTTAGTTGAGAAGGGTAAAGTTAATACTTTAGGAAATATAAATAAATGGTTAAGGGGATTGTGGGGTACAAAAGAATATAGGAAAGTATAAATGTTGGAAGTAAATTATTTCTTCAATAATTGTTTAGAATTAGTTTGAATTGGTGGTCAAAGTCACTGATATTGTGTCTTGACCATTAGCAGCTCATTGTGCGATTTTTGGTCGGCGATGCTTCGAGTGGAGCTCGCGGAAGGCAATAACTGAGGGTATATATTGCTGTAGTTGAGCTTGGACAGGTAATCACTCTTACCTTGCTATAACATTGAGGGTGATGTTAGTTGGGATTTTCAAAATCCTTTCTAGCCCTCAAAATCTTTAAAAGCTATTTTTATACAAAATAGGCTATCGGGTGCCTTTTAAACACGATTATTTTCATATAAAGAATTTGACACATATATGTAGTATCCTGTTTATTTGTGGTGAAAATCCTGGAAGGATGTGACATTTACACATGTGGAGTGTTCTGATAGTGGTATTGGAAAGGTTATGTAGATATTAGAGGATTAAATGTTGACATTGAGATATTGAAGGAAATTGTGAGAGTGCTGGACGTTGATGTGATATTGAAATATTGAAAGGGATTGGTATATTGTAAAGTATTGTGATTATTGCATGACACTGAGGTATAGGTACCATCGCGCGATGATAACCGGTTGATAGGCCAATCAACGGTTATTTGTACGGGTCGACAGATTGGAGACTGTGACCATTGGTCAACAGATTGGGGACTGTGACCAGCAGTTTTCTGATTGGAGACAGGAACTGCTCCCTTTCTGATTGGAGACAGATTGGGGTTTCCCTCTCATGGGGTTACCAGAGAGGGAAAATGCCCCCTCACTTTTGAGAGGGGCACAGTGTCAACTCATTTGGAACATATATAGGGCTCAACCGTAGTGCCTCCAGGATGGCATGAGAAGAGCACCAGGATTGTACATGTGCGTAATTCGAGAAAATTGGATTTGAGAAAGTTATGAATGAGATTATAGTAAGGAAAGCATGGATTAAGGTTGGATGGTGAAGTTTATTGATGTGGAATTTGATTGAGGGGTTTAGAGTGATTTTTGAAAAATAGTAAGGATGGATTTGATTTGTTTGGATGTGACAGAGGATTTGGAATGATAAATGGATGGAGGCTGAATTCTTATTGATTAATGGAAGGAAACTTGGCTATATATATATATATATACTGTTTTTGAAATGTGGTACCCTTTAGATGCCTTCACTACCGCACATCTCACTGTTATAGTGAGTTAAGCAGTAGATTACTGAGACAAGTTGTCTCACCCCACGATTACTTACATTTTTGCAGGCGATCATGCACAGGCGCGAGCAACAAGAAAGGGAATTGAGTTTAAAGGTTGTTTTACTTATTTAGACGTGTATATTGCCAAAAATGTATAGGTCTGCATTCGCTTCCGCATATTTTTATTTGTATTAATATTATTGGTTAATTGGAAAATTGTAGTAGGTTGCTCTTTTTCTAACCATGTTAGGTGATTCTTTTCTAACATGGTTAGCTATTTATTATCCATGATAGTGTTCAGGTTATATTAGGAAATTCTTTTCTATCATGGATAATGATTATTATTAGGAAATTCTTTTTCTAACTATGATAGATTTATTGATATTATGGAAATCATTTTTCTATCATAGTTAGTAACGATATTATTGAATTAATCAGGAAATTAGTAACGATATGTTACAAATCCTAAAAAGGCAAAATAAGTTAATTATAAAATGATTTACCTAATTTTTTCCCTTCAACTAGTTTATTTTACCTATAAACTAATTGATAATCTAAAAATATATAAAATATGTCATCATTTAATAACCTATTTCACAACATTAATCTCTCCAAAAAAAGTCAATTAGGTCCTATATATTTAGGACCGGAGATAGTAATAAATAAGAAATTATAAATTATGAGAGTTTTGGTTAAGTTTAAGATATTTTGGAGGTTTCAAGATTAGTTGTCTAGCTTAATAGAATAATCTAGAAAATTAAATTATGATTTAAATTGTGAGAGACCAATTAGAGAATTTTATTGTCAACTTTATGTAAATAAAAAGGAATATCCTATATTGAGAAAAATATCCTAATTCGAAAAGGAATATTTCTTCTCCTTAGTCTTTCTTTCTTTCTTTTCTCTTTCTTTCTTTTCTTTTTCTCTTCTTTCTTCTTTCTTTTCATTTGCCAAACACGACCCACACTCCCTGCCAAACTCACCTCAAGCAAAACATGCAATACCACTATTGCATCTACTTCACTGCATTGATCAAACATGCATAGTCTTCACCTAAACATAGAACAAATAAGCACAATCATCTTATAACATGACACATATATTCATATAGCATAAACCCAAAACATTGAAATCAATAGGCAATAAAATCTTTCCATGTAACAACCCAAATTTTAAATTAGAGATAATTGAGAATTAATTAAAATATTAGAATATCATTTTTAAATTAAAAAAACCTTTTTAATAAGTAAAAGAAGATATATATATATATATATTTTTAAGAAAATAATATGCTTATTTTCTTTGGAAATTAAAGAAAAATAGTTAGAGGTTGAGATTTAAATTAAAACTTCTATGAAAAATACTTTAGGACATGGATAATAATAGTATAGTGGGAGAAATATGTGAGTTGATATATAGAATAGCTTAAAAATTGGTTCTGAAAATAAAAATGTAAATGTAAATAAAAAAATATTGAAGGGCAATTTTGTAATTTACCCCTTTAAAACCCTAACTTATCTTTTTCCTTCCTATCTCCTCACCCAAACACGGCCTCCCCCCTCACAAACACTCCCAAAACCCGACATCCCATCTCTCTCTCTCTCTCAAACTGTTCCTTCGTTCTCATTCTCTTCGGCACCTCTGGCGAGGTTCAAGCGACGGCGACGGCGACGGCGGAGACCTCCGCCACTCCATTCCTTCATCTTCGATTTATACTTTGTTTCTTCGATTTTTTTTGGGCGAGATTGAGTGAAACTGAACTGGTTTATGGGGTTTGGTTTGTTTAATAGGTAGAAGCTGAAACTTTATCTTTTATTCTTTTATTCTTGTTTTGAATGAGAAATTGAGCCTTGATTGAAGTTTGGTGTAGTTCATGAAAACCATAAATTTTGGGTGCTCTAGGGCTGGCGAGTTTCCTTAGGTTTTGGGGTAAAAATTTCTATTTCTAATTGATATATGAAAGGGTGTAATAAAGTTGATTGAAAGGTTAATTCTTTATACTTTAAGATAGAAGTGAAGTGGTTCTGTTTTGGTGAGGAATATGTATGAATGTGATATGATGTAGATAAAAGAATTGGAATGTTAGGTTCATGAGTTAAAAATCTCATCCCTTTGTGAGAAGATATGGGGCTGGGCTGTTCTAAGACTTTAAGATTCAAATTACTGATTTTATGAGTTCAATGAAGTTACTAAGTGGTCTAGCATGTTTAACTATATGAGTCTTCTTTGGCTAGTTGGTGAAATGTGATTTTCTTCCTTACTTTGTTGTCTGAACCGAATTTGATGGTTTAAGGGAATTTGTTTTTGTAAAATTTAAATGTTACAGTTGATGTGTTCAAAGCCATAAAAGGGAGCTGACCATATATAAAAAATGCAAGATAAATGTATGTATGTTGTTGTAGAGGTTCTAAGGCCTCTTTTAAAGTTGCATGTTAATCTAAAAGGATCCTTTTCTTCCATTGACAAATTGTTTCGGGATTTTAGGTTGGAAGCATAAGAATTAATCACTGTAGAAGAGTCCTAGCAGAAAATAACCATGTGTGCTGATATTTCTTGTAGATTGATTATGTAAAAATCGTGAATTCCATCTTTTTCTTTGTTTGAATCAGTTGTGCTTGTGAATATGTTAAATATGTGTAGGTGATAAATAGAATTCTTATTTTACTAGTGAGATTGAAAAATGTAGGTGATATATACAACAAACAAACAAAACTTGACGATTATAAACTAATTTGAGTAGGATGGAATTGTATGCATAATTTGTGTATTTCTAAAATGTTTGGGCATATGTTGGTGCTTAATAAAAAACTTGGTTAGTTATTTGAGTGGACATCAAAGTAACTATACATGAAATGTTAGTAATTATTGCTTGATGAGGCTTGGTCTTGATCCTTCTTGTAAAGGTTTAAATATGTGCTGATTTTATTTATGAATGTGAGTGTTTATGGATGTAAGTATGACATATTCTGCATGAAAAATTTAGTGTTGACTGAATTTCAGTCTTGTGAATGTGATATTATTTATGAATGTGAGTGTTTGTGGATGTAAGTATGACATATTCTGCTTGTGAGTGTTTATGGATGTAAGTATGACTAAATGATATGTTGATTAACAATATAAACCTTGCCAATGAAACACCCAAACACTTTGATTGGTGGGACTTTCTTCCATTATTGCAGTAAATACTTTATTCGGTAAAAAAATCTCTAATGACTACTACTCATAAAATTGACATCAACCAACTTATGAACATGAAATTCACGAAGGAGTCTATAAAATATAAAAGTCGACCACAAACCCAAAAATACTCAAATCATGGAAGAAAGAAGATATGTACTTGGAAGAAACAAAATTTTCCCATAAGACGAAAGCACATCACCAAAAGAAACCATTAGCACATAACACATTTATATTATATATTTTTATATTATACATCATAGGTTCTAAATATAATATAAGACTTAATTGACTTTTTTAGAAAATCCTATAAAAAAGCAAAATACGTTAATTATAAATTGATTTACCTAATTTTTTCCCTTAGACTAGTTTATTTTACCTATAAACTAACGTATAATCTAAAAATATATCAAATATGTCATAATTTAATAGCCTATTTCGCAACCTTAACCTCTAAAAAAAAGTCAATTAGATCTTATATTTAAGACCGGAGGTAGTATATTTTTATATTATATATTGATATATTGATATTGATGTCTTATTTTCCAATTGAAATTGAAGTGTTATTTTATTCTGATTTTCTCTGTCTTCCCAATGTACAGTCAAGGCACAAAGCCCGGGACTGGAATATCCATCGAAACGCGTCTCTTTTTTTTTTTTTTTTTTTTCTTTACCCAGACAGAAGATTTTATGATCTATCCATCTAGTTGTGTCTGCATCTGATAACAAAAAATGTAATAAATTGAGTTGATACCACAAAAGTCTCGACTCGCTTCCCACTTCCCCCAAATCAAATCACAAATCAGAAATCTCCATTCCCTTCTTCTTTGTCTTCGTCTATTGGTAAGCGCGGTTTCTTCCTCTTCCCGTTGACCCTCCACACTTTCTTATGCTTACATTTTCAATTTCCATTTCTTTCCTACCTGATTAGCTTCATATCTCTTTGAATTTGTTCGTTTTGATCGTGATTGCATCGTGTTTCCCTAGGTCTCAACCTTTATTCTGCTATTTCCACCAATCTACCATTTCTTTTGATGGATTATTTGTTTTTGAAGTTCAGTTGATTTAGAGTCTTGTTCTCTATACCTGTGAGTTCTTTCTTAGTTCTTTGTTAATGCCCAATTTAATTGTTTTTATTGCTTTGTTGGGTATATGGGGGTTGACTTCGGTATGCATTGTCCATGATTCAATTAAATTCTATATCTTTTTGATGTGGTGTTTAGAATAAAATTTAGGAGAATATATGCAGGTTGACTTCAATATGCATTGTCAATGATTCAAGTATTAAATCATGTTCTTATATTTTTTTAGCAGATGAAGTGTTCATAGATCTGAATCATTGAAGCTGAGGAAGAGTTTAAACCAAGTGTGAAGATTTATGGGGAATAATTGTGTTGGTCCAAGCATTTCCAAAAATGGTATATTACAATCAGTTTCTGCTGTAATATGGAAATCTCGCACTCTTGATGAAGAATCAGTTTCTAACAAAGGAACTGTAGATGAGAAAACAGGGAGAGAATCGGAATCATCATCGTCCATGCCTGTCCAATGCAAACCCCCTGAGCAGATAACTATGCCGAAACCGGAAGTAAAACAAGAAGAGATTTCAGAACCCAAACTAGATGATAAATCGGACAAAGACCAGAAATCTAAACACAAGAAGCCTGCTTCATTTAAAAGGGTCTCTAGTGCGGGCCTCCGTGTTAATTCTGTATTACAAACAAACACTGGTAATATCAAGGAGTTCTATATTTTGGGGAGAAAATTGGGACAGGGTCAGTTTGGGACAACATTTTTATGTGTGGAGAAGGAAACGGGTAGAGAGTATGCCTGTAAATCTATGGCAAAAAGGAAGATGGTAACTGATGAAGATGTTGAGGATGTGAGAAGAGAAATTCAGATAATGCACCACTTGGCTGGCCATCCTAATGTCATATCCATCAGAGGTGCTTATGAAGATGCGTTAGCTGTTCATGTGGTGATGGAGTTCTGTGCAGGTGGTGAGCTTTTTGACAGGATTATTCAGCGTGGACATTATACAGAGAGAAAGGCAGCCAACCTAACAAGAACTATAGTTGGAGTCGTGGAGGCTTGTCATTCTCTTGGTGTGATGCACAGGGACCTTAAACCTGAAAACTTTCTCTTTGTCAACCAGCAGGAGGACTCTCCTCTCAAAACTATAGACTTCGGATTATCGGTTTTTTTTAAACCAGGTAGTTTTTTATGTCCTTACAAATCAAACAATAGTTGAAATTAATTTTGCATAAGTACAAATCTACTCATGCATAAACACATGAGTGCACCTCTGCATGTAGAGACAAACAGAAACAGGGTGGGAGAATAGGGATCTTCCTTCATGACATTGATTTTTTGTAGTTGCATTTTGAATTAAGACATTATGCTGGGTGACTTCAATTGTACTGGATTTCATGTTTATCTTAAATTTTAGTGGGAAAATAATTTACTGGCTACTTTTGGCTTTCTTACTTTTAATTTGTCTTTTGGTATTTTTGATCTGTTGTCAAATTGGCTTCATGTTCTAAATCACTATTATATATCTTAGAAATGGGGAGACGATGGTTGAGAATGGATGTGTGGGAAAGTCAATTTACGATGTAGATCCATGTTTTATGGGCAAAGGTGCAAATTTACTAATAGACAATTACCATAGGAATGTATGATAATAAAAAGTGTTCCTTGGTGAAAATTTACCAATTAAAAATTAGAATGGTTGCAATTTTGCTAACACCACCATCAACTTATGGACTTTGTTCTTTAAAGTTTTTTTACCCAGGATGTTGATTTTTAATGATCAATGTCAAAAAATTGACGTCGTTAGCAAAATTGCACCAATTTTAATTGTTCATTGGTTAATTTGTTCTAAGAAGCACTTTTTTGTGCCAGATGCTCCTATGGTGTTTGTCCATTGGTAAATGGTAAATATGGACCTCAACCCATGTTTTATTTATTAGTTTTGATCAGATTCTTTTTCATTTTCCTATTTAATTTATTGAATATATTCCCTTTCTTATCTTGCGTTTATTTTGGTTAAATTGATACGAAACTTTGTTGACAACTTTGGTTATTTGCTTTAGCATGAGCTAATATGCTGACTCCTAAGTCGTTCTGAAGGGATGAATCTGGGATTTCCATATCTAATCAAAAGACACAAATACCCCAGTAATCTTGATGAATTTTAGAAATAGTTAAGTGTAGGATTGAAGATCTTTATTTGCAAAGAAATTATTTATACAAATGGATATTTACTTTTGTATAAAATGGAATAGTTCTGGATAGTTTCTGAAATCAGTATCAAATGATGGATATTGTAAACAAATTATGATGGCAACAAATTGGTTTTCTTATTGTTAATTTTTGGGTGATACATGAACTTCCTTTATAGTTAATAAATCTACTACCTTCACGGTTTTGTAAGCTATGTTTTCTTATTTGAAGTTTCATTAAAAGCTTTTTTTCTTTTTCCAATTCCTTTTGTGGTGAAGAAGCTTCATAAAGTTTGAAGCAATTCATTGGTAACTGAGATATTGGAAGAGAAAGTAATGGCATTCTCTTTCAGGTGATGTATTCACTGACGTGGTTGGCAGCCCTTATTATGTTGCCCCTGAGGTTTTAAGAAAGCAGTATGGCCCAGAAGCAGATGTTTGGAGTGCTGGGGTAATCCTTTACATACTTTTGAGTGGAGTACCTCCATTTTGGGCTGGTGAGCACTTTGAATATGGCTGGATTGTGTCATTTTGGCCTATAATATTGGGAACTTATCTATTATTGTATGTTTCTGATTCATAATTAACTTCCCTTTTTCTGAATCCTCATTGTTATTGTGCAGAAAATGAGGATGGAATATTTAAAGAAGTTATGCGTGGTGATCTTGACTTTTCTTCTGATCCCTGGCCTAGCATTTCTGAAAGTGCCAAAGATTTAGTAAGGAAAATGCTTGTTCGTGACCCTAGAAGACGGCTGACTGCACATCAAGTTTTATGTAATTGCTGCTAAATGGTTACTTTTTCTTATTCTTTGCATTCTTTGGACCATTGCTCTGATGATACAAGAGTTGGTTGAACAGCTTTAATGTCAAATTATGTGCCTTGCTGCAATGTTCTGGTGTACATTTGTTGTCTCAATCATTGAAACAGAGCTATTTATATGTGCTCAATTCTCCCTTCAGTGGTCTAAACAAATAATGAACACTATCTTGCTATTTATAAAAAGCTTTTATCCTTTTCATTAGAAAATAACAATCCCAAAGTTGTTTATATTGATTTTGTACTGAATATATGCCATATTTTCATCTTATTATGTGCTTTTCCTAAATTGTTCATTACTTATGTATTTTTTGGATTGTAACTCTATTATAGTTTAAACAAACTCATAATTAGTTACTTCTGACTCATTTTTATAATTATTGTTCAAATTTGAAATAGAATTTCATTTAAAAGAAAACTTATATTTCCTGCAGGTCATCCTTGGATTCAAGTTGATGGTGTAGCTCCCGACAAACCACTTGATTCTGCTGTATTAACTCGTTTGAAGCAATTTTCTGCTATGAACAAATTCAAGAAAATGGCCCTTATAGTAAGTCTCTGCATCTGAAAGCATGAGCCTCAATCTTTACAGAAATATTTAGTTTAGGGTGAAAAGGATGTTATTTTAATTTCGGGTTAAATATCGTTTTGGCCTGTAAATTATTTTCAATAGTTCAATTTCGCCTACAAACAATAAAATGACTCATTATAGCCTACAAAAAAAATAAAAGGGTCAATCTGGCCAGAGTGAGCCATTTTATTTTAACCCTTTTATTGACTACATTGACCCTTTTATTTTGTTTGTGATTGATGTTGCTTCGTAATTTTAGCATTTGTTATTAATGATCCTTTTTATATAAAGGGAAAAGGTGCAAAAATAGCAATATTAATATGTATGAAGTGTAGATAGCACCATATTAAGTTCTTGTGTATAAAACTAGCAAGTGTAAATTTAAATGGGTGTGTGTATATTATAATTCAACTTCCTACATGGGGCCATATGCACCCATTTAAATTTAAGATTGTTAGTGTAAATTTGAATGGGTGTGTGTAAATTACTTCTTCCACTCCTAAATCTATTAGCTTATAAGCCATATAAATTATTTCAGAGAAACAATTGATGAAAATCAATCTATTTGTAACTTATTTATCTTTCTTGGGATTCTCTAAGAAAGTCAACTAGACCCTACACTTATCTGTTAATATGTTGGTTGTTTCATGTCAATGTATCACTTATCTGTTAATATGTTGGTTGTTTCATGTCAATGTATTTGTTTTAGCATTTTAGTTAGTTTTTTTATATTTTTGTTACTTTATAGTAGTCTGTAATTATTTTAGCAACAGTTTATTATTAATGGTTAATCATTAGTAACATTTATAAAAATATTGAATATATTTAGAGAGATCTCTGCTTGCTTGGTTCAATGTTTTACAAGTGTCATAGTGGATAATTGATAATTAATTGTTAAAATGATCCATTATATTAATTGCAATCGGTAAATATAAAAGGATGATTGAATTATAAAATAATTAGATTTGCAGTGAATTTCCTTTGTCATTCTGCATCACTTATACATTAAATTGTTGAGTAAATTGAAATGTGCTGATACTTCTGTCAATCTGTTACATTGGACAACAATTTCCAAGGTAAATTTAAAATGTATTGTTTTTCTCCTTTTCATTTGATTATCATTTGCATTGATTTCAGGTAATTGCAGAGAACCTATCTGAAGAAGAAATAGCTGGCTTGAAAGAAATGTTTAAGATGATAGATACAGACAATAGTGGTCAGATTACATTTGATGAGCTTAAGGCTGGTTTGAAAAGAGTGGGCGCTAATCTTAAAGAGTCTGAAATTTATGATTTGATGCAAGCGGTAAGTATATCTCCCCCCTTCTTTCACAACATAAAGTATTTATTGTTTGCAAGTAACGTGAATGAAATGGATGGAAGTTTGAAATTTGTATTAGGTAAATTTCCCCAGCAAATAATTCGTATGTATAGTTTGACCTGCGTTTATAACACACGGTTTCCAGTTTTTGGTTTGATCAGCTCTTGAGGGGGTGCACTGTCACAAGTCCCTCATCATAGAGGTTTTCTCGCAAGGTAGTCCTTATAAGTCTCCTACGATTTTGAGGTGTGGTTCTCCTAAAGACTTGTGCTCTTTACATAGTACTCCCTCCTGTCCTAAATATAAGACCTAATTGACTTTTTTGAAAAATCCTATAAAAAAGCAAAATAAGTTAATTATAAATTGATTTACATAATTTTTTCCCTTGAACTAGTTTATTTTACTTATAAACTAATGGATAATCTAAAAATATATCAAATATGTCATGATTTAATAGACTATTTTGTAACCTTATCCTCTCCAAAGAAAAAGTTATCTAGGTCCTATATTTAGGACCGGAGGTAGTATGTGTTATGTCATTAATATTTAGAATAAAATAGTTGATTTAGTTGATTGATTCAATTAATTATTAATTGATTGATTGATTCAATCAATTAGATTAATTAGGTAGTTAGGGTTTTGGGATTATTATGTTGTTCTATTTTAGTATGATGTTTTATCATTAGGGTCTGAGTTATATAAGCTGACACAGGGTTCCATGTTTTCTTGTCTTGCGTTTGATTTTGAATTGAGAAATTCTTATGCCTCTTAACGACCAACGGTGTCTCTTCTCCCTTCTTCTCTTTGACCCCTCTCTTTTCTTATCTTTTCCCAAGTTCTTGTCTTCACCCTTCTAATATTTGCCCTTCTTCCCTTTCACCATAATTCTTAATTAACAGAATAATTACTTCTGTTAACAGTATGATTGTAAACTGTGGTTGCTTCTGAATTTCTGCAAATATTGTTTGAAAATTCTAAGAATATTTTTTTGGGGACCTCAATTATAGTTTGGTTAGCATTCTATTTGAAAATGGACGTCCTAGATGATACCTGAGAGGTTAATAGAAGCTCTTGTTATGATATCCGTGAACTCATCATTATAGTTACGAGAGTTAGGAACGTTGGCGGAAGTGGAAGAACATGCAAAACGCCAAGATATGTTTGGTCACATATGAGCATAGACTATATGTTGATGAAATTATGTGAAAATAAAATTTGTGTTAGAGTGATAGAATTAATATCAGTATTTCCTATTGTGTATTAAGAGAATCTTAGTCATAATTATCAATTGTAATATTAGGAAATTATATTTGGGAATCATTTTAGGTAAATATTCATTATGAGTTATGCTTCCTTGGTCATTGTTTCTCATTCTAATGAGATTTCAAAATATTAAAGCATTTATTTATGTTATGGAGTTGTTCATGTTGAATTTCACTCTGGCGATTGTATCAGCTTGATATTATGGTTTAGTATTTTTAGATTTGGTTTCACTGTTAAGTTGAGTGCCAGTGCTTGATACAACTTTGAGAGTCTGCTGGAGAGCAGACCCTGACAGTTGTGTGTGTCGAAAACTGCCGCTGGCAAGTTGTGATTGGCTAGGCTTCTGCTTCTTAAAGTTTGATGTTTTTTTTTTATTTAGCGAGTTTTGCTGAGGCTCTTTTTGGAAGTTGTCATTAAAATCTCACTCTCTTTTGCTTTCTCAACTTAAATATGGGGCCACAACTTACTCCCAAGTTTTTTTATTGCTATTTTTTGTTAGTTTTTTAAGTTAAAGAAAAAAGGGAAAGTTTTTAGTGATAGGAAAGGAGTACTAACTACATTGGGTATTTTGATAAAAAAGCTCAAAACACTCAGTTGAAACTTGAAAATACGATAAATGTAGGGTACATGGGTCATCTTATCACTCACCACATAGATACAAAATGGGTCATTTTGTGTTGGAATTTGTTATGTAATAATAATAATAATATGTGTTAGTTGTTAGTAGTTGGCTAATTTGTTAGTTACAAGCCATTAGAATTTATTAGAGGTAGCACTTATAAGCTCATAAATAGGATACTACTCTCTCTATTGTAATGAAATTTTCAGACTTGACTTTGACAGTACAGACATACACTTTTGGTTCTCTATTTTCATTTATAGTTCTTTAGTTCTTTTTCCTTGTTCTTGGTCATTTTTCTGGTTTTTTCTTCTCTTCCTTTAATACTATTTATTATGTCTTAAAACTCTAACAGTGGACTTTGAGTATATTGGGAAATGACTCAAACACCCTTGCGTTGATGTAAATTTTGGTAAAAAAATTTGTATTTGATTGTTTTTTGGCTTAGCAGTTTGGGTTTTCTGGTCATATCACAATATTTAGGGATTGCAATTTGCCAAGTCTTCTCACAGAAATACTCTTGGTTAAAACTAAAATGCAGAGGCAAGGAAATATAAGGAAAGAAAATAAAAAATCAAACTGCTTGGAGAGAAAATTACGAATGGCCTGTACAGAAGATCACATTTGGAACCCTTTATTTCTTCCAGTTTGCAGCAAGTATTGGGATTCGGCCATGTATACTCATGGCTTGCTAGTGCTTTGCATCCTTTGTTTTTTTTGGCAATAACACTATGCTATGATTTATAGGGTAGTTTTTAATGTTCCTTCATTTCACTTTTAACCTGTAACCAACATCCTACAATTTTAAGATTTTAATAACAATTCTTAGTAGCTCCTGTCTGAATTAAATAATTTTCTGTCCGTGGTCCTCTGTTTGATGCCAAATATATAAACTTGGCTTGAAAATGAGATCGTTTATGGTGTCAAGTCATATATATATTTTCTTTAAATCGAGTGAAGAATCAATGTCTATATTAGATAGGCAAGGTTGTGATGTCTTAAAGAACTTTCATAAAAGTGTAATAAATTAGATGTAGGTTCTGTATTGCATGAAATCTAAAGGTGATATGAATTGTGCAGCTTCTATTGATTATATACATTAATTTTTTTGTACTGAAATATATACACACACATTGATTAAATTATTTATGTGAAGATTTTGTTGAAAATTTTCATATATTGAATTCATTTAAATTGTAGGCTGATGTTGACAATAGTGGAACTATCGATTATGGGGAGTTTATAGCTGCAACGTTGAACCGAAATAAGATTGAAAGAGAAGATCACCTTGTTGCAGCCTTTTCATACTTTGATAAGGATGGAAGTGGCTATATTACTCTTGATGAACTTCAACAAGCTTGTGAGGAATTTGGTATGGAAGATGTCCGCTTGGAAGAGACAATCAAGGAGATCGATCAAAATAATGTAAGTTTTCCACTTTTCTGTTTTCTACGATATGAAACCTCCTCTACTTGTTTTTCTTGTGCATGAATAAATGATTCGTTTTAAGTTACCTCTTTTCACATGCCTTAACCGAAATATTGAATGAAGGCTTTACTGTCTCTATGTTAATAGGAAATTAAAAATTAATGCCGGTTTGATGGAATGGTATTAAAAATTTAGAATATGTGGAAACTGATGAGATTGCACCTTTTCCTTTTTAAATTATATATAAAACTATTACTTCCGCCTGTTCTAGATTGAAGAGTTAGGCGAATTTACTCTTAACCTTAAGTACAAGACCTCAATGCATTTTGTAGATATCCCTATTGATTATACATATTATGTGATTTCCTTCAAGGGATGTTTCAATGAATATGATTAAAAATGATATTGTAAGAAAATCAATACACATTAGTTATAGACAACTAAACTAATTTCCTTAATATTCCCAAATTAGTGATCTAGACGTTATATTAATATTTTTTGAACTAGTATTATTTTCACACACCCTCTTATGTTTCAACTAGCAGTAGTATTATTTTCAAAGGTGGCTTCTTGTTGTGGATGTTTATTGGATTTTGCGTATTTGAAATATATTACGCTTAATCTTGAAAGGAATACAATTGGATGGAGTTATAGTTGATGGATTCATGGTTTTTTGTTTGTTTATTAGTTATACTCCATATGTCGGTCCTTTCATGCAGAAATGGATAAATGTTGCTATAACTAACTGCTTTTATAATTTTGATTTTATTTATCTATTTATATACTTTTACAATGCAGGACGGGAGGATAGATTATAATGAATTTGTAGCCATGATGCAGAAAGGAAATGTCCCTGTAATTGGCAGGAAGGGATTAGAAAATAGTTTCAGCATCGGTTTTAGGGGAAGGCATTAAAACTCTGTTGTTTATATTTAGGGAGTAACATTGGAGATTCTTTTTTTTTCTTCTTTATTTCCGCCCTTTTATGGGCTTCAAGATTTATTTAACAAGAACAAGTAGGTATGTAGGTGGCAGCTATGTCTTTATTTTCTGCCACTGTTTTTGTGTTTCCAATATAAATTTGGATTTTGTAATTTTCTTATACTGTACAAATTTCAGATTCATTTTAAAAAAATTGTTTTTAAATATCAGTAAATGGCCGACTCAATATTGGGGGATTACCACTTTAGTGGTGATTTTATCCGCATGGGGAAGGAATACAATATACTATAGTTATGGATTATGAGATCGTAAGTACTCATATTCTCTCCAAAATACAAAAGCCATTTGAGGAGTTTTCTTTATATCCTAAGTATAGAAATTAATTTTAGGGAAAATGTCATTTAAATCCCTCCGAATATACAAAAGGACAATTCAGGAACTAAAACTTCCAAAAGGACCATGAAGGAATTAGGACCTAGTTGACATTTCAAATTTGTGTGAAAAGACAATAGTGCCCTTTCAAAAAGAAAAGCAACATAATCCTTTGATTGTCTAAAGTGAGCTTCCAAGTTGCTCACTTTCACGTATCTGAACACCCCCCCCAAACTGGAAAACGAGAGACCCATGGGTGCTGCTCCAAACATTGAATCTGACGGCATTAGGTAACGGCGACGGAAACGGCGGCCTCTAACGGTGACAGTGGTGACGTGGCTACGGTGGTGACGCAAGAGAAGGTGTTTTTTAGGTTAGTATAACTTGTTTTCTTTCTTCCATCTTCTTTGTGGGGTTGTGGAACAAAGTTCTTAATGATTAAAAGGGAAAGTAATACAAGATAAGTAGAGAAAATATCACTCCCTTCAAGTGGGTTTGGTCATTGTTTCATATATATGTTCAAATGTAAAACTTTTGTTAACCCTAAACAGTAACTTTATGTGAAATTCATGTGAGGAACTAAGAAAAACTTGTGTTATTTTGTCCTACCCTTAGTGTTGTAGATGTTGTCATGTTGTATATCTGACATTGTCTTGTTAATAGCTATGTTCAAAATGTTAAACGCTATGTTGCATTTGTTACTAATTATGTTACAGTTGTTATTCGCATTGTACAGGTTAAAATGGCACATGAAGGTGGATCAAGGGAATTTAAACAGTTGTGTTGTTATTTCCATGTTGGAGGTCATTTCAAAAGTAACTCTGAAGAAATAGCTCAATACATTGGAGGCAATGTAAAGATGAGAAACATCAAAGAGGGGATAAAACTTGAAAGTTTGAGGGAGATGATTGCATCATGGCTTGGGGTGGATTGTAATAATTGTGATATCAAATATACCATTATGTTTGATGAGAAGGTGTTGATAGACCTTGATGAGGAGGAGGAGGTTGTGAACTTGTTTGCTCACAATGAAAGGATTGGTCACATCTATATTGCACCAATAAAAAATGATAACACATCTCCCATAATGAATGTAGACATGTAAGTTTGTGTGCTCTGTTTGCTCGAATTGTTATTACTTATGCTGGTATTGTTAACCTCAATGCTGCTGCTGTTAATACACTAACTTAGAGTGTTAATGTATTGTTCACAGATGTTCAAGACCATCACAAACAAGGTCAGAGTTGATTCAAAGGGCTGTGTAAAGTATTGTGGAACCCATTTCAATGGAATATGTTGTAGGCGGCTTAATACAACATGTCGGTGGCAACCATAATAGATTGAGATGTGGTGAACTGTCCCGAACACCGACTCCAAACTCCGAGCTAACCTCAATGAAGTGGAGGAAGTTGTTCATGGCTCCAATGCAGATATTTGCTGATGCAAATGAATTCAGGAAAACATTATACAAGTACAGTGTTGGAAACAAATTTGAGTACACTTATGTAAAAAATAGCAACAACAGGATGTCGGTGAAGTGTGCCGTAGATACCTACGTTTTGATGTTTATAAAGAAAGTTCATTTGTTAACGGGTGTTGTGTAAATTATTCACACCAATGTCATGTGCCCGAGGAGGTTAATACGGATGCTCGTAATGTTAATCCCGGAAATCATAATGTTAATCTTGAAGTTCCATTGTTAATGAGAAAGTTCATAAGTTAAGTTGTTAACGCAGAAGTTAATAATTATGTCCTCACCGTTAAACCGTAAAGTTCTGTCGTTAATCTGCAAGACAGGTGTGGCGTAAATGCTAACACCAATGTCATGTTGTTAACGCATAAGTTAATACTCATGTCCCCATTGTTAAAGTACATAGTTCTATCGTTAATTAACTACATTCAACTGTTAATATGGGCGGTGTAAATGCTTTAATACCAATGTGATGTTAACGCAGAAGTTAACACCTATGTTCACATTGTAAACGCCGGATGTTCTGTTGTAAAATTCTGTTACTAATTACTTAATTAACCAATAATATCCATTTTAGACTAATAATCTCTATACTAACTATGATAGAAAAAGGATTTCCATAATATCAATGTCCTATCATAGTTAGAAAAGGAATTTCCTAATGATTAAATATTATCCATGATAGAAAAGAATAAACTAATACAACACAGCTGCTATCATGGATAATTTATTGATAACCATGTTAGAAAGGATTTGTCTAACATGGTTAATAAACAAAACTAATTGATATTAAAAATAAATAGATTTATATACATGCGGAAGCGAATGCAGACCTATAATTGGCAATATACAATTCTAAATAAACTATACCAACTCTACTACCTAATTCCCTTCCTGAATGTAACATAGTGTTACTAATTAACTAATTAACCTGTGACATCTCTTTTAATTCAATAATATCCATTTTAGATCTGATAACCTCTTTACTAACTATGATAGAAAAAGGATTTCCATAATATCAATGTCCTATCATAGTTAGAAAAGGAATTTCCTAATGATTAAACATTTATCCATGATAGAAAAGAATAAACTAATACAACACAGCTGCTATCATGGATAATTTATTGCTAACCACGTTAGAAAGGATTTGTCTAACATGGTTAATAAACAGAATTAATTATATTAACAATAAATAAATATATATACATGCGGAAACGAATGCAGGCCTATACAAATTGGCAATATACAATTTCTAAATAAACTATATAACTTCTACTACCTAATTCCCTTTCCTGATGCTCGCGCCTGTGCATGAATACCTGCAAAAATGTCAGTAATCGTGGGATGAGACAATTTGTCCCAGTAATCACCGCTTAACTCACTATAACAGTGAGATGTGCGGTAGCGAGGGCGTCGAAAGGGTACCTTATTTAAAACCAGTAATATATATATATATATATATATATATATATATATATATATATATATATATATATATCCATATAAAATCTTCTTCCATTCATCACTCAAGTCCAACAATCACCTTCAAACCAAATCCATTCAACATCTCCATACTCCAATCAACTAATTCTACCCCAACAACTCTCACACTCACCTACAGATGCATTGTGCCACCACGGTGCATTCAAGCATCTATTCTTCACTATATGATTTGACACTGTGTCCCTCTCCATAATGAGGGGACAATTTCCCTCTCTGGCAATCTCCAGAGAGAGAACCCCGATTCTGTTTTCCATTACAGAATGGGAACGGTTGGGCTCTCCACTGCCAAACAACCGTAGGGGCGGTTGGGCTCTTCAATGCCAAACAACCGTAGGTCACTTCTCTCAATAAGTAGACCTATGAACCCCGATCCAATCAATCTAAAAAGGATCCTCAGTACAAATAACTGTCGATTGGCCTATTGACAGTTATCATCGCGCGATGGTACATATATATCAGTGTCATGCAAACCTCACAATATCCACCAATTTCAATATCTCATCACAATAATCAAAATCAATATCAATCTCATATATTCTCACATCACCTTTCAATCTATTATCCACAACATCTTCCCTCATCATAACTCCCAAATTTCTCTACACAACCTATGATACATCCAATCCACTATACCTCTCAATATCCCTGTCAAAATGTCAAGACCCCAATATCTATGCACTCATCATATACACAATCCAACAATATCACCAGCCAGGATACTACATATATAATGTGTCAAGATCTTTTATATGAAAATAATCATGTTTGAAAGGCACCCGATAGCCTGTTTTGTATAAAAATACTCTTTTAAAGATAATATATATAGAGGGTGAGAAAGGATTTTACAAAATCTTAGCTAACATCACCCTCAATGTTATAGTAAGGTTAAGTGTGATTACCTGTCGCCCTTTTGCACTTTGCGCATTTTCCCATCCTTTCCCAATGTCTCACAACCACATCACAATCAATCATAGTACGAGTGTTCGTTTCCTTGCTCGCCGGAATCTCGTCGGAGAACAACCAAGCACCGGCCAAAATTTGTCTCCCCCTCTTCCATTTCCTTCTCGGGTCAAAAGGGATTTTCTTTTCTTCTTTTTTTTTTAGGAAGGAGAGGCAGAGAACATAGAAGTAGGATGGAGTAAAGGAAGATGGGAGGTGGCGGAGCACGGCGGCCTCCCTCGCCGGATTTACAAGGAGAAACAAAGATGCTTCATCGGGTGAGAGAAGAGAGCAAGACAAGCTGAAATAAAAGGGAAAAGAGGGGAGGGAAGGTCGCGCCGCCGCGCTGCAGTTTCGGCTCGCCGTCGCCGGAGAAGAGGGTGGTGGCCGAAGGGTTAGGTTTTGAGGGAAGGGAGATGACGGGTTTGAGGATTGGAGAGGCAGAGAGAGTTTGAATGAGGAAGGGAGGGTTCTGTGTTTATAAGGAAGAAAAGGAGATGAGGCGCGTTTGGTTTAGTGAAATAAGGGGGTTCTCTGATGATTTGTAGCTCAAACTTGCCATGGTGTACTCTTTTAATCCCAAAACCATTTAAACCAGCCTCCAATCTTTTTAAACTTCAAAATATTTTTAGCTTTACCACTCTCTCATATTTCAAACTCTTCGTTTCTTAATTAATTATATGCGCATTAATTACTCAAAATTTCCAAAAATATCCCAAAAATTCCTAAAAATTCCAAAATTTCCCAAAACACTCTCTAATCCCTAAATTAAATTTTTCAGGATGTTACACTGAAGCTTGCACCTGTGCATGAATACCTGCAAAAATGTCAGTAATCGTGGGATGAGACAATTTGTCCCAGTTATCACCGCTTAACTCACTATAACAGTAAGATGTGCGGTAGTAAGGGCGTCTAAAAGGTGCCACAGTTTTAAAATCAATAATACATATATATATATATATATATATATATATATATATATATATATATATATATATATTATATTTCTCATTTCCTTTCATCCATCACTTAAATCCTTCTGTCACGTCTCAATCAATTCAAATTCATCATCTCTACTTCCCATGTATCACTCAACATCCCTCAGTCAATTCCACACTAACTAAATTTCATCTTTCCATACTCCAATCAAATAATACTACCACAACAGCCCTCACACTCACCTAAAGATGCATTGTGCCATCCCGGGGCATTCAAGCATCTAATCTTCATTATATGATTTGACACTGTGTTCCTCTCCATAATGAGGGAACAATTTCCTTCTCTGGCAATCTCCAGAGAGGGAACCCCAATTCTGTTTTCCATTACAGAATGGGAACGGTTGGGCTCTCCACTGCCAAACAACCGTAGGGGCGGTTGGGCTCTTCAATGCCAAACAACCGTAGGTCACTTCTCTCAATAAGTCGACCTATGAACCCCGATCCAATCAATTCTAAAAAGGATCCTCAGTACAAATAGTTGTCGATTGGCCAATCGACAGTTATCATCGCGCGATGTTACATAAATATCAGTGTCATGCAATGCTCACCATATCCCTATTAATATCTCATCCACAATAATCAACATCAACATCAATATTAACATCATACCCTCTCACATCACCTTCCAATCTATTATACACAATATCTCCCCTCAACATAATTCTCCAGAAAACTCAACTCACATCTAATTCCTTTTCTATACTAACAACCTCTCAAATAACTACTATCACACTACACCTGCAATCATTTCATACCATTTTTCAAAATATTCAGCACCACCAGACAGGATACTACATATATAATGTGTCGAAATCTTTTATATAAAAATAATCGTGTTTGAAAGGCACCCGATAGCCTGTTTTGTATAAAAATACCTTTTAAAGATAATATATATATATATATATATATATATATATATATATATATATATATATATATATATATATATATATAAGGTGAGAAGGGATTTTACAAAATCCCTAACTAATGTCACCCTCAATGTTATAGCAAGGTTAAGTGTGATTACCTGTCGCCCTTTTAGCACTCTGTTGCCTTTTCCCTTCACTTTACCATGTCTTGAGAAATATATGCAAATCGCATCCTTTCCTATTATTACATCAATGTAATAATAGTAGGTTAATAATCATTCTAAGGTATAGATTAACTAACGTCTCTCTCGTTCGTATTACTACCCAATTTCCCCTTCTCTTTTCCATAATTCATAATTCTTGTAACGAGTCTCTTTTACTCATTTCGACTTAATAAATAATTTCAGTTTAGAACACTCATGGAACATAAATGGGTTCTTTAATCACAAGTTAGCAGAGACATATGAACACCACCTTAAGCAACCAATAATATTATCTATAATCAGTTTAAACATCTTCACAACAGATATAAAGTCTTGCAACTCAAGAGTGTTTACTTCAGAATTTTAAAACATCAATTAAACAAATCTAATCAATTTCTTAATCCTTAACATATAACAATACAATGCCTCATCCTTTCTAACTTTTAGCTTTATTCCTTCAACATCAATTTAAAAATACTTTAAACACCATTTACTATCAACCAACTAAAAAAACAAAACATCTATATTGCATCAGTCTATATTAGAGAAAAATCCTATTTTTACACCTTTCATTTGCTAAACCAAATTGAGTCAAGAAGAATAAGAACCATTTTGTTATCTCAGTTCAAATTGAAACACGACTACAATTTATGAGTCATTAAACACCAAGCTTTTATGTATAATATGCACAAAAGCATCATTCACAGTCAAATCCACAAATCACGTGTATAATTATCAAAAGTTTATCTTACTCATGTAATTCTAGATTTCAGTCATTGTATTCAGCCCTTAAATTTAACTTTCATATTTCCAATGACAAAATTCCACATGTCTCACAAACATAAACTATGAGCATAAACCATATTTGTGCCTATATAAAACCTTCTCCATTATAAACATGCGCTAAGTCATTTTCTCAACAATAATACAACACTTCCACATCAAATTAATATATAAACAGCAGTACCTAACTAAAATACATCATAGAAATCAAAGAAAGAAAAGAATACATACCCTTCAAGGCATCTTATAACAAGGCCTCCCATTTAGAATTTGCTAAATCTTTGAAACTCAAAAGACCCAATTTCTCATATGCAATCAGCTCAACTACTACCAACTTTTGCAAATCACAAAAAGTCTACTTCTCTTTATTAATATCATTCATCTTAAGCTCAAGCATGACTACTTATGTACATAAACAAAACAACACCCCTTGCAGCCACACACATGATTTAGGCACACTTGCATTAAAATTCATTTCATTTATTCACACATATTCATGAACAACTTTCAGCAATACAATTTATCTAACATACATGTATCAATAACAAACACCTCATACATATTTTCACTGTCCAATAAGAAAATATTTAGTCAAAGCAAGTAATTCCCTCACTGCCTCAAAACTGATTCAGTTATGACAGTTTCAGGTTAAGAAAAATTACAATTACACATGTAACAATTTTAATTCCAGCCATGTCATGAATGAGTAACGAAATTTCCAATCAATAAGTGAACTCTAATATACACTCTTCCATTAATCAAGTATAGGCTAAACATAATCAGATTTCATTTAGGCAATTAACTTTATTCCTCTCAATTTCTAATATGCCATATCAGTAAGATAGTACTAGAAAACTTCAATTGCACAAGCAGCAACATCACTACAACCACAAAACCTTAATGAACACATGTATCTCTACTTTCTGCAGCACCATTATACAAGAAAGATTTACCTAGTCAGCACCCCATTTGACCATAATCCAAAAAAATGCTCAGTCAAAATTAACAAGAATTCAAACAACCAACAAACATTTACTACTTCAACTTAGCTAAGCTTTTCACTACAATAAATTTGAAGTTTTTGTACCCCAATCTTATATTTAATTCAGCCCTCTCTCTCAAAACCCTAACTTTACCAACAACACAAATTCAAGAAACTAAATCGGAATGAAGAAAAATGCTTACGGAAGCTTCTACGCGAAGAAGGATGCACCACCGCCGCCGGCCGTCGTTCAGCTCGCCGGAAATCGGCTATTGGGTGGTTAGCCGAGCTGAACCATGGAAGAAGAAAAAAAACAAGGAAAAACGAAAATGAAGTTGGGACCATGAAGAAGGTTTGAAAAACTCACGAAACCCAAAAGCTTACCTCCTCCCATCGTTCGCTATGAAAACTCGCCGGAAACAATGGAAGCTTCACCGGAAAACGCGTGAAGACTGAGAGAATAAGGGAGGCACGGATCTGACAAGGTTTTAGCAAGGATTTGAGGTGAAGAGAGTGGGAAAACGAAATGGGTATGGATTTGGAAGTGAAGTCACAAATGGGTGTGGATTTGGAGGAGCAAAAATTGAAAAATGAGAGAAGGAGGGTAGGTGCGTCGGTTTTGTAATGAAATGAAGGTGAAAGGTGTGTTTGGTTTAGGTGAAATAAGGGTGGGTTATTATAATTTGTAGCAAAATTTATCATAGTGTACTCTTTTAATTTTAAAACCACTTAAACCAGCCTCCAATCTTTTTAAACTTCAAAATATTTTTAGCTTTACCACTCCCTCATATTTCAAACTCTTCATTTCTTAATTAATTATATGCACATTAATTACTCAAAATTTCCAAAAATATCCCAAAAATTCCTAAAAATTCCAAAATTCCTAATTTCTCCATTTATCATTTCCCAAAACACTCTTTTAATCCTGTATTAAATTTTCAGGATGTTACAGTTCTGTCGGTAATCGTGCAAGTTCAAATGTTAATGGATCATGTGTAAATGTTAATGGGTCCTGTGTAAATGTTAATAGGCACAATGAAAATGTAAGCAATATACAATTTTCCAATCATACATGTGCCCCAAAACACAAATATAACATTAATTGAGAAGCAAATATTGAAAAGTTCTGTCGTTAATCGTGCAAGTTCAAATGTTAATGGGTTCTGTGTAAATGTTAATGGGTCCTGTGTAACTGTTAATAGGTCATGTGTAAATGTTAATAGGCACAATGAAAATGTAAGCAATATACAATTTTCCAATCATACATGTGCCCCAAAACACAAATATAACATTAATTGAGAAGCAAATATTGATTGTTAAAGCCGGACGTTCTGTCGTTAATCGTGTAAGTTCAAATGTTAATGGGTCCTGTGTACATGTTAATAGGCACAATGAAAATGTAAGCAATATACAATTTTACACGTTGGGCAGCAAATAAGATTCAAATATAACATTAATTGAGAAGCAAATATTGATTGTTACACAAAACATGTGCCCCAAAACACAAAACACAGCTCCATGTTTCTATCCTAACATATACCCAAACTAACAATCTTTTTTTTTTCAATCATACAATTCGCGTTCTCTTTGGCTGCACAGGGTCACCCAGAAGCGCTGCACAGGCTAACCTTATCCTTCACAATATTTTGGGGATGTGAGAAAAGCCACCACATCATATTGGACCTAAACGCTGCAACATCGGCGTCTGTGTATGTTAGCCTGGCTCTTGGAGTCCATTGTTAGTCTTTTACTGAAGGAGCACCAAAACTGAAATATCATGAAATAAGTGAGGGCTATGAATGATATAAATTGTAAAAAATAGCAACAGAAATTCATACCTTACATCATCCTCCTCAGTTGTACCAAATGAATGACATCTCCACCTTTCCACCACTTCAGACTCCTCTTGATTTAAACTATACGTAATGTGTCTGCGCACATCCTTTCATTCAAAACCATAATAAGATGACATGTAAATAACAAATATTTTGGCAAAAAGTATCCTCAATGTAAATCTTTGAAATAAACACAACAGTTGTGATTACCTCTACATTCAACCGTGGGGTGAATGTTTGGGCCTCATATGATTTCTCATGTGCATGCTTTAACCTTGAACTGTACACTGCTGAAGGTTGATGCAGAGATTTTTATTATGGCAAGATTATTTATCACAATATTTTGGTGCTCCTTCATAGCCCTCACCGAAGGCTGAAGACCCCAACAAGACGAAGAGAGGACACGAGAGGGAGAGAAGAGAACGAGAACGAAGCCGCAGAAGAGAGGACACCGAAAGTGGAATTAGGAAATGGTGGGCTTAGGGTGTGAGGAAGAGAAGAGAGGAGACAAAGACGCAAGTGGGTGTTTGTTAGGGTTCTTACTAGATGATGGTGGCTTCACACGTGAATGGAGAAGAGGAATTAGGAAATGGTGGGTTTAGGGTGTGAGTGTAATTTGTGGTTTAGTATGAGGGCACCATTGTCTTTTCACAAAATTTTAAAATGTCAACTAGATCCTAGTTCCATCATGGTCCTTTTGGAAGTTTGAGTTCTTGAATTGTCCTTTTGTATATTCTGAGGGATTTAAATGACATTTTCCCTTAATTCTAAGTTTTATCAATTTTTTTCTCAAATTACCCTTATTCGAGATATTCTAACAATAATAATCATAGGTCGGTTTAGTATGGGAGGCTAAATATTAGTGTAATTGGTATTAAACTTCCGTTTCTCACTTGATATTCATGATACCTTTACTACACACACGAGTAAATGATATAGCATGCTTACATTAAAGTACTAGGTGGAAAAGGAAAAAACTCGCCGCTCATAAAATTGACTTCTCCAAGGCATTTGATTATCTCTTTGGGAAATTCATCACTGGATGCACTTCCCTAAGCAATTCATTTCCTTCATTTATCAATGCCTTTCCACGGTAGGATATAACTTCTTATTCAATGGGCTAAGTATTTTCCCTCTGGCACCAAATTGAGGCATTAGACAAGAAGATCCACTATCACCTTACTTATATATTCTTTCAGCAAATGTTTTATCCTGCCTTATTGCCAAGTCTAAACATATTAAACAATAGAAAGGAATCAAGATTAGTAGATCATCTGCTCTTATCTCTCACCTTCTTTATGCAGATCACTCTCTCTTTTTTTATGGAAGCCTCCTTTACTCAAATTCTTCATGTTAAAAGGTCCTTGATGACTTCACTACTTGGACAAGACAAAGTATTAACAAGGCCAAGTCAAAACTGATCTTTAGTCCAAATACTTCCAACTCACTACAGAATTATTTATCTACCATCCTGGGAATAAAGTTCCCAAGACGGTTAGGAAAATACTTGGGTACGTATATTGATTCAGACGCAACAAAACCATGATTTATGATCTGGTTCTCTCAGCGATCAATAATTAAACAGCTACTTGGAAAATTAAACTCCTTTTACATGTCTCTCGGCTTACCTTGCTAAAAGTTGTTTTATTAGCTGCCAACATTTACCTCCTTACATGTATATGTCTATCTCAGTACATTTGCATTCAAATTGACAACAGATGTGTAGATGGTTTTTGGGGAGATCAATTAGATCACAAGAAGGTTCATTTGGCACGTCAAGAAATATTATTTTCAAGTATTTCTGAGGGTGGATTGTGGCTTCAGCGCACATTGTAACATCCCAAAATTTGAATTAGAGATAATATAGGACTAATGCAAGTATTAGAATATCATTATTAAATTTAAAGGTATTGTAAATAAGTAGATGAGGATAAATATATTTTTAAGAAAATAATACGCCTATTTTCTTTGGAAATTTAAAGAAAAATAGTTAGAGGTTGAATTTTTAATTAAGACTTCTATGAAAAATACTTTAGGACATGGATAATACTATAGTGGGAGAAAATATGTGAGTTGGTATATAGAATAGATTAAAAATTTGGTTCTAAAAAAAATGTAAAATAGTAAGGTAAATAAATAAAGATTGAAGGGCAATTTTGTAATTTACCCCTTAAAAACCCTAACTTATCTTTTTCCTTCCTTATTTCCTCTCCCAACACGGCCTCCCTCCCCTCCACAACACCAAACCCGACGCCCCTCATCTCCCAAGAAGCTCCCACTTTCTTTCCCACTTGTTCCTCTCCTCCAATCCATAGTTCTTCTTCTCTCAAGCTTATGAATCGTGTGGGGTGTTTCCTTCTCTCTGTTTTTGGTTTGTTTGTATTGTTCCAGCCCCTCACCGTCGGTTTTCTTCATTTTTCTGGTGAGAAAGGCAGCGTCTAGCGACGGCGAGCTCCGGCGAGTTACGTAGGGCCAAAAACGAGTTGAGGTAGTATCATTTCTTCTGTTCTTATCCCTTTTCTTTTCTGTTCTTCACGAGTTGAGAGGGGAGGCCAAAAAGGGTTTTCTGTTTTGGGTTCAACAATCTACCAAAAATCATGTTTTAGGATTTGGTTTTGAACTTTTTGTAAGGATTTGAATGATTGATTGAGGATATGTTGATTTTGTGAAAACCCTAAGTTTGTGTGTTAGTAATCTGTTGAGTATGAGTTTTTTTTTAAGTTTCAATCTTCAAAATTAGTGATTCCATAAGATTAGTTGTGATAAATATGGTTGTGCCTGTATGATTTGTTTGAATTTCGTGGCTGATTAGTTCTTGCTTTTATGTTGATTTTAGTTGATGAATGTGAAATCAAATTTGTCCTTCTTGGTCTGATCTGAATGAGTGTAGGGGTAAGGGAGATATATGATTTGGTATATGGGCAAGAAAGTGGCTAGAGAAGGGAATAATAATATCATAGATTTTGGAATGCACATAAGGTGTTTGATAAAATGTGTAAGAGAAGGAATTGTTTGAAAATTTTGGATTTTTGCTAGGTGATATAAAGTATTGTTGATTTTATGGTTGATCATTGGTTTTACTTGGTTCCTCTTTAATGAAATAGTAATTGTGTTATTCTGGTTGTTCTACAATGTTGAATGTTCAATTCATGTTGTCAAATTGCTCTTGTCTCTTTGTTGATTTGATTGGAAGGTAATTCTGAGGATAATGATAAATGGGGTACATGTGTATTTGGGAATTTAATGAATTGTTATGCAATTTCTTGGTATTTCCCTAATTGTTCTTTGTTGGACTTGGAAGCATTGTAACGTTAATTGACATGGAGTGTGTGATATGTGTACGATAAACAAATGCAAAGAGTAGTTAAATTAGGAGTGACAATAAACTTGAATAGGGACTTTAATGTGAAGTATGTAACATCCATGATAAGATTAGGAACATGTGATTCCTCTTCTGTTGAGTAGGTTCAATGTATAGAAAAGAGGAAGAGGGAAGTAATAATAAAAGACTTTTAAAACAATAAGATGTGAAGTAATGAAGTATCAAATATTAACATGTTATTTGTATATGCCTTTTTATTTAGACTTCATGTCTTGTATTTGCCATTTGAGAATTTTAGGAACTACTAATGTTTGTGCATTGAGATTTAGTAGATTTATTTCTGTTTACAATTATCCAATTGTTATTCGGTATAAATATGCTTTAAGTGGTTTTAAAAGGATGGTAAAATGCAGGACTAGGATAACTTTGAACTTGTTTGCCAAATCTGAATTTAAAGCTAGAACTTTTCTTTGATGTTCATGTTTCTGTTGTATTACGCTGAGTGCTTTGTTTTGATAAGTTGCTTCAGCTTGTGGGTGCTTTATATGGTATGATTACAAAGGAATGAATGGTTGTATTGGTGTGTATAATTAATGTAATGGATATGGAACCATGGGGTGGAAAGATCTTTGTTTTACTTTGATTATTTGGGGCACTACTCTATCTTCATTCAATTGGTGGAAGTAGTTGATTAGAAATCCTTGATTTCATAGGGCGAAATCTGTCTTGCCCAATTTAAGGATGTAGGTTAATTTTTGTTTGTATTTTCCTTCTTTTTATCAAAAAAAAAAGAAATCCTTGATTTCATTGTTGTTGACCACATTGTTTTGAGAAATGGTGTGTTGATATAATTCTTGTATTATTTTGATTCACGGTGGATTAGTGATTGGTGGATACTTAATTACTCTTTTCAATTGTAAACATGTATGTGTGTGATATGTATGTACTTAATGGAAAAGAAGAAAATAAGGAACAATATAATCACAAAGGGATTGGGTAGTAATGCGGATACGAGATAGACGTTAAACATTATGAGGTAGCAATAATACTAATTTCACATTCTATATTATATTATAGGATTGACTGTGATGTGGCTTGTGTGACATTAAGAAAGGATGAGAAATCGTGTAAATTGCTAAAGGGCGACAGGTAATCACACTTAACCTTGCTATAACATTGAGGGTGACGTTAGCTGGGATTTTCAAAATCCCTTTTCACTCTCCATATACATGTTGACTTTGAAAACTTATTTTTATACAAAACAGGCTATCGGGTGCCTTTCAAACACGATTATTTTTGTATAAAAGGAATTTTAAATATTATATATATTATCCTGGCTGGTGTTTTTCTGGTTATGGTGTGAGAGAGTTAGATAGTATTCTGTTAGGGATGTTGATAGCAAGGTTGAGGAAAGAAGTTGCATAGTTGGAATTTGAGATATTGAAGGGAATTGTAAGAATGTATGATATGGATATGGATTGAGATTGTGGTACTGAATGAGATTGAAATTGATGGATAAAGTGAGGTTTGCATGACACTGATATACATACGTACCATCGCGCGATGATAACTGTCGATAGGCCAATCGACAGTTATTTGTACTGAGGATCCTTTTCGAAATAATTGGATCGGGGTTCATAGGTCGACTTAGTGAGAGAAGCGACCTACGGTTGTTTGGCATTAAAGAGCCCAACCGCCCCTACGGTTGTTTGGCATTAAAGAGTCCAACCGTTCCCGTTCTGTAATGGAAACAGAATTGGGGTTCCCTCTCTGGAGATTGCCAGAGAAGGAAATTGTCCCCTCATTATGGAGAGGGACACAGTGTCAAATCATATAGTAAAGAATAGATGCTTGAATGCACCGTGGTGGCACAATGCATCTTTAGGTGAGTGTGAGGGCTGTTGTGGAAGTATTAGTTGATTGAAGTATGGAGATGTTGAAATGGTTTGGTTTGAAGGTGCGATTGTTGGACTTGAGTAAGGAATGAAAGAAGATCTGGATTTATATATATTTTACTATTGTTTTTAAAACTGTGGTACCCTTTAGACGCCCTCGCTACCGCACATCTCACTGTTATAGTGAGTTAAGCGGTGATTACTGGGACAAATTGTCTCATCCCACGATTACTGACATTTTTGCAGGTATTCATGCACAGGCGCAAGCTTCAGGAAAGGGAAATTAGGTAGTGAAGGTGATATAGGTTATTTAGAATTGTATATTGCCAATTTGTATAGGTCTGCATTCGTTTCCACATGTATATATATCTATTTATTGTTTAATATCAACTAGTTGTGCTTATTAAACATGTTAGACAAATCCTTTCTAACATGGTTAGCATTAAATTATCCATGATAGCAGCTTGTGCTGTATTAGTTTATTCTTTTCTATCATGGATAGTATTTAGCCATTAGGACATTCTTTTCTAACTATGATAGAGATATTGATATTATTGTATTTCCTTTTCCTATCATAGTTAGTAAGAGATGAATGAATTAAAAAGGGATAACTTAGGTTAATTAGGAAATTAGTAACACAATGTTACAACTTGGTTATCAGTATTTGGTATACGATAACCTAGGACTGTGCTGCATTGCATGTAGATTGGCAATATACATTCTTAGTATTCCCTTCCTTCTGTGCATGAATATCTGACCATTTTGAGAGGAATATCACTCATCCCGTGGTGGGGAGAGAGTGATAAGAGCAATTGATTAGGTAAGTGTGGAGAGATTGAGATGAATATAGGAATACTAACTAAATAAATAATGATATTGATAAAAATTTAAGAAAAATGACGAAATAAGGATGTTTCTCTGGGGTTTCGATTATAATTATGAGTCGACCATAATCATAGTCGAGGCATCATGAGATACCTTATTGGGTTAAGGGATTAAGGAAATTGGAAATAGCAATTGATAATGAATACGATGTGGAATAAGAAATGATTGACCTTGTTTTGTTTGTTAAATTGTTTGATTTATTGGTGATTTGACTTGTGTTGTTTGATTGTTTTAATTGAAATCCTATTGCAATTATTGTTTGTTTGGTTATTATTGGTGTTATTTAAATGTCCAAGTTATTCTATCCAAGTGATTTCAATTAAATTCTTATTATAACTTTTATTTATTTTATTTTCCTCTTCTATGTTTTGATTATCTTTCAATTAGTAATGGTTGGAAATTCCATCATCATGGGTAGTAAGGATTGTTGCCCATTTATATTAAGTGGCTGGAGGCTTCCTCACTAAATTTAGTGACTGGAAGCAGCCCCCTTAATTATAGATGTTGGTAGCCCTTACTACTTCATGAGTGGATGTTTCCCATCATTATTAAACGAAATAACGGTAAGTTGGTTGTTTAAAATTGATTATTGTTTTAATTGAAAAAGTTTTGCAAATTGATATTATGTGATTGAAAAAAAATTCTGGTTGATAACTCTTGGTAAGCTTGTTATCATTTGGTTGACTGATGGATTTAAGTATTGTGAAATTCATCTTGGGTGTTAGATGTCATAGATTATGTTTTAAGAATGATAAAACAATGGATATTTTCTTTACCCTTATGATTCATGTTATTGATACTCATCTATATGAAGTAAAAAGTATTAGTCATATGTAGATATTAAGTTATTTCTGATTATTTGATTGAAAATTTGATTGTAATTAATTGTTACTCACGATCCGTTTTGTTGGGAATAATGATGATGGTGCGATATGTACTATTATGCTTGTGTGTTTAGGCTTGGGTTGATTCTATTGTATAATTGCTGGTGTTTGTTAGGTTCATGGGAAAGAATATATGATATTAGAATTGAATGAGTATAATCCCTTCACATGTTTTATTTGTGATTATGAAGTCGTGTTTTGCGTTGGTTGGAATTAAGTTTGATTGGGGGGACATATGATCTTTGTAATTGTAACAGTAGACCTTTGTGGATCTTTCTTTGGGTGTGACTTTGGGCTAGGGTTTTCATGGCCGACTGGATTGAAATATATAGGATTCTTATATATGCTCTACTTGGTAAATGAACTAGAATTGTGAAGTGATAGTATGGGTTTTAAACATTGTGGAAAGCATGAAATATGGTTTCTTTTATTGATTTAGTCTATTGAAAATGGAGTCAGTAAGTGTCTCATGGTGAAATCTATGATGAGTTTAATGCTACTATGTGTACGTAATGGTTAGGAACTTATTTGGGTGTTAGTTTCTATGAGTAATCCAATTTGGTAATATAAGAATATAGTTCAAATTTCATTAAGAGTACATGGCTCACAAGAAAAATCTATAATGGTGTTGTTTTTGTTTTGAAACGATCAAAATGATTTAGGTTGCTATAAATTATGTTTAGGGTTGCTGATATGAGTTGATATAATTATGCCTCCGTTTGGTTTGAGTGTATGTAAGGATTGTAGGCATGCAGTTTGGACGCCTATTGATATTTTTACTTGAAATGCTAGTGAAGAAAATTCTGTTTGAGTGGTATGGCTGTGTCCATGATGGATTGCAAGAGGTTTAGTTTCTGTTGTATCATTTGCCAACGAACTAGGAAATTATTTATGTTTGTATAGCTTTGTTGTCCTTTAGATGGGAATTTGCAAGAGACTAATTTTTGGGTTGTTAGTGACATCGAACAAAATAGGCGGTAATTGAATTGAATCTTCTGGTTGGAAGAGACTCAATATTTCTCTTCTTTCCTCTATCGTGTTGATGCTTATTCTACTAGGTCAGAAACTATTAAACTTTTACATATGCAATTGGCTTAAGTAATAAGACTTAAATAAAAAGCTTTGTGTTTATTCATCAACGTCGATTTGATATGTTAGGCATGTGTTTGAGTAGTAGAGAAGATATGAGGATCTGAGTAGGAAATCAATTTTTGCATGTTGTATTTGGATCATATTTGAGCGTGAATTTGGTCTGAATGTCATGTTAATGGTTGATGAGTTACCTATTTATTGCAGATTGTCATTGATTGGTCTGATTATGAGAATTATTTGCTCTCATTTTTCTATGACTTGAGCAATTTTAAATTTATGTTTGAATCGTGTTTAATCTGAAAACTTTGAGTCAGTTTTGGGATTAAATTAGAATCTGATTTATGTCATTTTGTTATAATGGTGGTCTGTTTGGAGTTGTGATTGATGTAGATAAACTATGTACTTCCTTTCTCATTTGTACTCAATTCGGCTTATAAGGAGGCATGAAGAGATCAGATTTGCATATGGGGATTTGAAATGAAATGTTTGTTCCTGATGATTTGAGATTTGCTTTGTATAATTCCTCTAAGATTGACATTAAATTAAATAAATTGATTGGATACGATAGAGAATTGCATTAAACTTGCTATGCATATTGGATCTAATTGTGTATAAGATCCATGCATCAGTTATGCTTTGATTGGTCAGGTGTTTGCAGTGAAAATTGTCTTGCTATTTGCTGGTGCATTGTGATTTTTGGATGGACTGATTCATTAATATGCAAATATAATAGAAATAATTGTGATTTTGATTAGAGTTTTAGTTATATTTCTAGATTTCCTAGCGTAGTGCTTCTAGCCTTGCTCAAAGGTTATATACATTCAAGTCAATCTGACTTGATTTCACCTCTTTTCAATCTCTAAAGGAACTTGAGAATTGGTGTTAATATTCGTAATCTCACATTTATCCTAAGATAACATCTCTCCTACCCTTCACTTCTCTACTTTTCTAGAAAATTTTGATCAAGAACTTTAATTAGAATGTTCAAGTTTTTCTAAATCCTTGAAATCATCTCTAGGGTGTCACATGGATTACATTTATGACAATGAATCCTCAGTACCAATGACTTCAATATTCTCAAATTTATATTCAAATTCCTCTTTCTCTTACTCAAACTAGGATTATCTGTTGAAGAAATCGTCCATTTCTTTGTATCTAATGATAGATTTTACTAATTTCGAGGACGAAATTATTTAAGGGGGGAAGAATTGTAACATCCCAAAATTTGAATTAGAGATAATATAGGACTAATGCAAGTATTAGAATATCATTATTAAATTTAAAGGTATTGTAAATAAGTAGATGAGGATAAATATATTTTTAAGAAAATAATACGCCTATTTACTTTGGAAATTTAAAGAAAAATAGTTAGAGGTTGAATTTTTAATTAAGACTTCTATGAAAAATACTTTAGGACATGGATAATACTATAGTGGGAGAAAATATGTGAGTTGGTATATAGAATAGATTAAAAATTTGGTTCTAAAAAAAATGTAAAATGGTAAGGTAAATAAATAAAGATTGAAGGGCAATTTTGTAATTTACCCCTTAAAAACCCTAACTTATCTTTTTCCTTCCTTATTTCCTCTCCCAACACGGCCTCCCTCCCCTCCACAACACCAAACCCGACGCCCCTCATCTCCCAAGAAGCTCCCACTTTCTTTCCCACTTGTTCCTCTCCTCCAATCCATAGTTCTTCTTCTCTCAAGCCTATGAATCGTGTGGGGTGTTTCCTTCTCTCTGTTTTTGGTTTGTTTGTATTGTTCCAGCCCCTCACCGTCGGTTTTCTTCATTTTTCTGGTGAGAAAGGCAGCGTCTAGCGACGGCGAGCTCCGGCGAGTTACGTAGGGCCAAAAACGAGTTGAGGTAGTATCATTTCTTCTGTTCTTATCCCTTTTCTTTTCTGTTCTTCACGAGTTGAGAGGGGAGGCCAAAAAGGGTTTTCTGTTTTGGGTTCAACAATCTACCAAAAATCATGTTTTAGGATTTGGTTTTGAACTTTTTGTAAGGATTTGAATGATTGATTGAGGATATGTTGATTTTGTGAAAACCCTAAGTTTGTGTGTTAGTAATCTGTTGAGTATGAGTTTTTTTTTTAAGTTTCAATCTTCAAAATTAGTGATTCCATAAGATTAGTTGTGATAAATATGGTTGTGCCTGTATGATTTGTTTGAATTTCGTGGCTGATTAGTTCTTGCTTTTATGTTGATTTTAGTTGATGAATGTGAAATCAAATTTGTCCTTCTTGGTCTGATCTGAATGAGTGTAGGGGTAAGGGAGATATATGATTTGGTATATGGGCAAGAAAGTGGCTAGAGAAGGGAATAATAATATCATAGATTTTGGAATGCACATAAGGTGTTTGATAAAATGTGTAAGAGAAGGAATTGTTTGAAAATTTTGGATTTTTGCTAGGTGATATAAAGTATTGTTGATTTTATGGTTGATCATTGGTTTTACTTGGTTCCTCTTTAATGAAATAGTAATTGTGTTATTCTGGTTGTTCTACAATGTTGAATGTTCAATTCATGTTGTCAAATTGCTCTTGTCTCTTTGTTGATTTGATTGGAAGGTAATTCTGAGGATAATGATAAATGGGGTACATGTGTATTTGGGAATTTAATGAATTGTTATGCAATTTCTTGGTATTTCCCTAATTGTTCTTTGTTGGACTTGGAAGCATTGTAACGTTAATTGACATGGAGTGTGTGATATGTGTACGATAAACAAATGCAAAGAGTAGTTAAATTAGGAGTGACAATAAACTTGAATAGGGACTTTAATGTGAAGTATGTAACATCCATGATAAGATTAGGAACATGTGATTCCTCTTCTGTTGAGTAGGTTCAATGTATAGAAAAGAGGAAGAGGGAAGTAATAATAAAAGACTTTTAAAACAATAAGATGTGAAGTAATGAAGTATCAAATATTAACATGTTATTTGTATATGCCTTTTTATTTAGACTTCATGTCTTGTATTTGCCATTTGAGAATTTTAGGAACTACTAATGTTTGTGCATTGAGATTTAGTAGATTTATTTCTGTTTACAATTATCCAATTGTTATTCGGTATAAATATGCTTTAAGTGGTTTTAAAAGGATGGTAAAATGCAGGACTAGGATAACTTTGAACTTGTTTGCCAAATCTGAATTTAAAGCTAGAACTTTTCTTTGATGTTCATGTTTCTGTTGTATTACGCTGAGTGCTTTGTTTTGATAAGTTGCTTCAGCTTGTGGGTGCTTTATATGGTATGATTACAAAGGAATGAATGGTTGTATTGGTGTGTATAATTAATGTAATGGATATGGAACCATGGGGTGGAAAGATCTTTGTTTTACTTTGATTATTTGGGGCACTACTCTATCTTCATTCAATTGGTGGAAGTAGTTGATTAGAAATCCTTGATTTCATAGGGCGAAATCTGTCTTGCCCAATTTAAGGATGTAGGTTAATTTTTGTTTGTATTTTCCTTCTTTTTATCAAAAAAAAAAAGAAATCCTTGATTTCATTGTTGTTGACCACATTGTTTTGAGAAATGGTGTGTTGATATAATTCTTGTATTATTTTGATTCACGGTGGATTAGTGATTGGTGGATACTTAATTACTCTTTTCAATTGTAAACATGTATGTGTGTGATATGTATGTACTTAATGGAAAAGAAGAAAATAAGGAACAATATAATCACAAAGGGATTGGGTAGTAATGCGGATACGAGATAGACGTTAAACATTATGAGGTAGCAATAATACTAATTTCACATTCTATATTATATTATAGGATTGACTGTGATGTGGCTTGTGTGACATTAAGAAAGGATGAGAAATCGTGTAAATTGCTAAAGGGCGACAGGTAATCACACTTAACCTTGCTATAACATTGAGGGTGACGTTAGCTGGGATTTTCAAAATCCCTTTTCACTCTCCATATACATGTTGACTTTGAAAACTTATTTTTATACAAAACAGGCTATTGGGTGCCTTTCAAACACGATTATTTTTGTATAAAAGGAATTTTAAATATTATATATATTATCCTGGCTGGTGTTTTTCTGGTTATGGTGTGAGAGAGTTAGATAGTATTCTGTTAGGGATGTTGATAGCAAGGTTGAGGAAAGAAGTTGCATAGTTGGAATTTGAGATATTGAAGGGAATTGTAAGAATGTATGATATGGATATGGATTGAGATTGTGGTACTGAATGAGATTGAAATTGATGGATAAAGTGAGGTTTGCATGACACTGATATACATACGTACCATCGCGCGATGATAACTGTCGATAGGCCAATCGACAATTATTTGTACTGAGGATCCTTTTCGAAATAATTGGATCGGGGTTCATAGGTCGACTTAGTGAGAGAAGCGACCTACGGTTGTTTGGCATTAAAGAGCCCAACCGCCCCTACGGTTGTTTGGCATTAAAGAGTCCAACCGTTCCCGTTCTGTAATGGAAACAGAATTGGGGTTCTCTCTCTGGAGATTGCCAGAGAAGGAAATTGTCCCCTCATTATGGAGAGGGACACAGTGTCAAATCATATAGTGAAGAATAGATGCTTGAATGCACCGTGGTGGCACAATGCATCTTTAGGTGAGTGTGAGGGCTGTTGTGGAAGTATTAGTTGATTGAAGTATGGAGATGTTGAAATGGTTTGGTTTGAAGGTGCGATTGTTGGACTTGAGTAAGGAATGAAAGAAGATCTGAATTTATATATATTTTACTATTGTTTTTAAAACTGTGGTACCCTTTAGACGCCCTCGCTACCGCACATCTCACTGTTATAGTGAGTTAAGCGGTGATTACTGGGACAAATTGTCTCATCCCACGATTACTGACATTTTTGCAGGTATTCATGCACAGGCGCAAGCTTCAGGAAAGGGAAATTAGGTAGTGAAGGTGATATAAGTTATTTAGAATTGTATATTGCCAATTTGTATAGGCCTGCATTCGTTTCCGCATGTATATATATCTATTTATTGTTTAATATCAACTAGTTGTGCTTATTAACCATGTTAGACAAATCCTTTCTAACATGGTTAGCATTAAATTATCCATGATAGCAGCTTGTGCTGTATTAGTTTATTCTTTTCTATCATGGATAGTATTTAGCCATTAGGACATTCTTTTCTAACTATGATAGAGATATTGATATTATTGTAATTCCTTTTCCTATCATAGTTAGTAAGAGATGAATGAATTAAAAAGGGATAACTTAGGTTAATTAGGAAATTAGTAACACAATGTTACACACATCACAGATCAATCTTTCCTTTATGTCAAAGCAACTTTGGAGAATTATAATGCAAACCTTGCATCTTCATTAAGCTCCACTCTTCAAGCAAAATATGTTGATCTTTCCTCAACTCTCAGCCTTTAAAAACCATCAATTCTTCTTGGATTTGAAAAGGGATTTCTCAAGATTCCTCCCTCATGATCATCAGTCCTTACAAACTTTAAATGGCAAGTAGGTTCATGTGCCCAGATACCTCTCTACCACACATTGTGGTGGTCAATGCATTCAAGATCAGCTAACGTTGGGTTTGCACTCTGTCAATCTAACTCCTCTTACCATGCTTCTACTCCTTTTTCGAAGTTCTTATGGTCTATCAAGTTGTCGATCTCATCATTAAATTAGTGCAAAACATTGAATAATTAATCTAGGTAGTGCAAAAAAACATTCATTAATTCAACTAGATCTATATTTTTTTATTACAACAACGGGATCTATACTATATTAACGAAACAAAAAATAAAAAACAACAATTGACACATTTTAAATGTTATAAATAAAAACTACATTTGTTGTTTTAATGGACTCTTATTGTGTTTTTAAGGTTTGGTTTGCGATTAAATTCGATAAACTCACATGATTGCATATGAAATTATAGATTCTCTTACAAAACATTTTCCCACATTTCAAGGACATCATAGTTAGGGATGGAAATAGGCCAGGCCGACCTGTTAAGGCCTGCGGCCTGGCCTGCCAGGGCCTGGTTCGGCCTGATTAAATTTAGGTCAGGCCCAGGCTCAGGCCTTTTTTTAAGGTCTGTTAGCGAAAACAGGCTAGGCTCAGGCTTTTAAAAAAAGCTTGTTGAACCTCTAGGCCGGCCTGTTAAGGGGTCTTAGTAAAAAAAATAGCCCAATTCTCCATTCAGCCCAAACCCAATTCTCCTTCAGTCTTCACTCACTCTCTCTGACTTGCCCTCGCCCCTACCCCTCGCACTCGCCTCCTTCAGTTCAGAGTTCAGACCTTCACTTCACTTCACAGTTCACACACATCTCTCCCTACTCCCAAGTCCCAACCCCGACGCCGCCTTCACTTCACACACATCTCCGACTCTCCGTCTACATCTCAGCTCATCTCAAAGAAAAGGAAGGAAGCAAACGAACGGTGAATGTAAGTCTCTGACACACATCTCAGATCCATATCGTTTTCCCCTCCACCACCGATTCGCCTTTCTCAGATCCCTAAATCTCAGCTCAGCTCAAAAGGAAGGAATCAAACGATTAGCCTTTCTCAGATCCCTCCAATTTGTCTTTGGTCTGTTAATTGTCTTTCTGCTAACTTGGTAGATGGATTAAACTTGGGGTTTATATGATTATGTCATTTCTAATGGGGTTCATCGTTTACTTGATTGGTTTGGTTTGTTCTTGAAAAAAATGCTTGTTAGGTCTGTTTATGGTTGCCCAGCCTGTTTGGCTTGTTCAGCCTGTTTATTATCCAGGCTTATAACAGGCCAAGCCTTAACAGGCCAGGCCAGGCCACATGCCTAAAAATTCTCTATAAACAGGCCACAGGCCAGACCCAAATTTCAATTTAAAAAACCAGGCCAGGCCTATTATGGGTGTAGCCTGGCCTATTTCCACCCCCATAGTTCAATCAATTTAGGTAAAATATTTTATGAACAGATCAATTTCTAATCATTCGATTAAATGTTACAATTACTTTTAACACTTAACACTTACAAAATATCTAAACTGAATTAGAACTCCAATACAAGGCCTTCATTGTTTAATGACATTTTATAAAGTTTTAGAATGTATGATAAAAAAAACCACCGTGCATTGTGCATGTAAAAAACTTGTTAAAATGAAAGATATGAGCTCGTGTATTAAACTTAAGATGCTTGAGAAAAGGGAAAATGATAGAAGAAGTATTTTGAATAGAACAATTAAGGTACTCAAATTTCCAAAAGGACAATAAAAATACCAGACTTTGAATTGACATTTTTAAATAAGACAAAACGACACAAATACCCTCTCTACATAAGACAATACTCACTCAAACCCTAATACTCAAACCAATGTGGAGAGAGTATTAGGGCTATGTTATGCAAAGGGGTATTTGTGTCATTTTGTCAAATTTTAAAATATCAATTCAGTATCTACTATATTAATTATGCTTTTAGAAATTTGGAATACCTTAATTGTCATTACAGATATTTGGAAGACATTATGTGTCAATTTCCCAAAAAAAACTTGACGTAATTTCTGAGAAAAGATTCAATAAAAAAATTAAAAATGAAAACAGTGGTAACTTGTTCATTTTCTCTTACTACGAGTATTTCTATTTTCTTTCCCTGAAACCCACCAAGCACCAACAACAATTATTAGAGATAAAAATTGCATTTTAATCTCTTCCCCCATTCACTCACGTCACATTCTTCTCTCTCTCCTCTCCCTTTCTTCTTCTTCTTCCATTTAGAAACCCTAATTTGCATTGCACGCTCCATCCTTCCCTCTCTTCTTTCTTCCTCTCCCTCTCTCTCTCCCATGGCGACGGCGCGTGACGGAAACCCCTACGAAAGCGCAGGTTTGGGAGCCGGCGGCAAATTCCGAAAACGCCCCTTCCGAAGGAACCAAACGACGCCGTACGATCGTCCTCCTCCCCCGGCCCTTCGAAACCCTAGCACTGCTCGCAGTTATGGCTGGCTCTCTAAGCTTGTCGATCCAGCACAGAGGCTTATCACCACCGGTGCTCACATGCTCTTTTCCTCTGTTTTCCGTAAACGCCTTCCTCCTCCTCCGCCGCCAAATTCTCAACCGCTAGGTTCGTTTTTCGTTTTTCTCTCCTTGTTTCCTCTTCAATTGCTTGGATTAGCAGTTTCTTTTGTTTATATATACTGTGTGTGACAATTTTTTTCTCTGTTTTTCAATTTTGTTTCATTCACTGTTTATGAAATTGTTTTTGTCTTTAGTTATTGAGATTGGTAGGTTTCTGAGGGATGTAGTCATGTTAGTGTAGGCTTTTGACACTGTTGGCCGTATCTTACGTTGCGTATGGCCTCGTATGGGGCATATTTCTTTCTTGTTTTAGTTATGGATTATGTTTATTTGCTCCATTATGAACTTTTTGAACTTAGTTATGTGATTGTGTTATATTATTATTTATGAATTCAGGAAAACGTGTTGTGTTTGTCCTATTTAGTTAAATTGAACCTAATCATTTGGAGTGCATTATTTTTATCCATATTATGTTTAACGAGATGAAGACTGTGCAAAGCAGTATTCTAAAAGCACTTGTAGTTTATGAATAATTTTATTTGATATTTGCTCTCTCGTACCACTTTTTTGCCTGTTTACCGCTGTAATTGATTGATTTGGTCTCTTGGAAGTCAACTTATCATGCAAGACTTACAGCAGTAATGTCTGCACTTGATTTTTGTGTTTACTTTATGAATTTGCAACCTGATTGTTCTTTTGGCTTAGAGGTTTGTGGAAAACATTCGCTTTGTTTTAAGTTGAAGATATGATATATACTCCCTCATTTTCCTAATGAAAGACCTAATTACCTAATTTGATTAGATTGAGGATGTTAGTTAAGTTTGTTAGAATCACATGATATTATTAAAACATGCTAACCATATACCGTTAGTCCCACCCTAATATTTTTTGTTCATTTATCATTGAGGAGCATCAACAATGATAGTATGGGGAAAAGTAGAGAATAATTAGCATATGCTTTATATTTAGGAGCTATCTTGCTTCCCTAAATACTATATTTACGAATTGAGGGAGTAGTAAATACTTGTCTCCTGTCTGGGAATTTTAGGATAATCATGTATTTTGTACACTTATTTTTGTTTATGGCTGTGCTATAAGTTAGTCAGTTACTCATGTTTTTATGGGAAGTCTCATCATGGTCCCATTTGCTGATTAGTGGCTCTTTTTGTTGATTGGTTACTTCATTCTGATGGATAGTACTTAATATAACATAAGTATTACTGATTAAAGTAACTTCTTCGGGTTGTCTGCACAAAACCTTTTCCTATAATGCCTGACCTCAAAGGAAACTTGTGTGGTTCATTTTACTGAACTACTGGATGTTACTAACTTAGATTGGGTGGTGCCTTAAATTGCCTTACATTTGGTGAGTTATTGTAATATTGTAATATACTGAACTAGGTTTGCTTCTCATACTTTCCTTTTTTTTATGTAAGTTTGCTATTAATATCTCTCATCTCAAGAATATTTAGTTGAAACATGGTATAATCTGTCCCAATATATGAATTTTAATCCTTATTGCCACTTCTATGACTGTGTTTAGATTGTTGTCAAGGTATGGCCAAGTCATCTGATAACTTGTGAACTTCTATATTGAAGTATACTGCGCCATGCCTTTGTTTTTGTTCTAACATGTTTGCATGGCTATGTTCTTTCCCAGAAGTGGAGCAGGAAGTAAGGGAGAATCAACAGGAAGCTGCTGCCATTGTATGTATGCATGCTTTTAATATGTTTAAGCTCCATTAGCTAAGGCGTGCTTGCTAAACTGCTTAGTTGAAGCCCTTGTATTATTGTTGTAGAACTGTATAAAATCACACTCTTTATCCATTAGTTGAAGCCCTTGTATTATTGTTGCTAAAATCACACTCTTTATCCTCTAAGAGATCTAAAACTTTTATAGATGTTGATAAAGAATTCTAATCCGAGATACATCCTGGAGGGAATAAACTCCAACTCATGAAGATTCTCTGTAGTGATTCTTCAACACCCCCTTTAATTTAGAGGTTTATCAAAAGCTTCATTTTTTCCCCTTTTGTGGGGTGATAGACTTCCAATTTGTGTGGATGTAGAGAAAATGTTGTGTAAAGGACCGTAAGTAAAAGGATTGTTGCGACTGACCAGACTGAGAATTTGTTGTCTTAATTTGATAACAGTTTTCTGATGCTTGGTGGAAGTTTGAAGTAGTTTATTATTCCTATTTTTATTATTATTTCTTTCCTGGGTTAGGGGCAAGTTTTAGGCTACAGTATAAAAGAATGTCATTATGGAATGTGTTGTTTGTGATTATCATAATTGATTTTTTTTGTTGTATTCAACATAGGCTACCAATGGTACTTCTGTGAAGCAGCAAGAAGCATCTGGTAAAAGTGAAAATCAAATAAAGTATTTTGAAGGAGGCGGTTTTACTGAGCTTGAGAAATTGCTTAAGCAGAAGACTTTCACCAGGCAAGCTTTATATGTTTTACACCATTGTTTTTGATCTTGTGTATGTTGAACATGTAGCTGATGAGTTTTCAACTGTAGTACTAATTTCATTTCATATTTCTTTGATATCATGTTCTTTAATCCTGTGATGTGTGAACAGACATGCAAGTAAATGAAATCTTTTGAAAGATCCGTGTGAGCTATTTTACATATGCAGTTGATTTTTTTGATAATTTCTTTTTCAATATTGCATGAAGTTCACTTTGCCTATGAAGGTTGGGCACATTTATTGTCAGCTGTGTTGCATTTATAATCCAAAACTCATCTTGCACAACCAATATATGCTCAGATGTATGGAACACATAAAACAATTGTCAACATGGTGACCATTTATTGAACTGAGGCTTAAATTAACATGTTTCAACTACCTGATGTGCAATGGAATCATGGTTCTCTTTATGTTGTTATTTTGAAGAATAATACATTTTACAGACTAAATAATTAAAATTAAAATTTAATAATAGTCAAATTGTTGGCAGTGTAGTTTATTCTCCCAAACATAATGTAACAGATTAAAAGAGGTATAAAGGGGAATGCAAATGTTACAAAACTGTTTAATTTACCTACTCAAATACAACGGGTCATTTCCTTTATAGAACTGAGTGTAGCACCTGTTTTAGGTTATAAACACTCCTTTGGCAATATTATATTTAAGTGATAAGAGGCCTTTTTAAAACATTGGTACATTGATCTCCAATTACATAGCTCAATGATATACTTCGACTGTACATTGCTGTAAAATGTCCTTTTTCCTTGCCAAATCGTTTAAACTTTTCATAGTAAAACAATTCAAGGTGAAAGAACATAGCTTATAGTGAATGTTGCAGCTTGTTAGAATTCACATTGATATTTATGTGGAGGTGAAATTTTTTATTTTGGTGGGTGTTTTTTCAGATGAGTTTATTGAGTCTCTGATGATACAATAATGTTCTTTTATCCCACAGATCTGAAATTGATCATTTGACAGCACTTCTGCATTCAAAAACTGTGGATTCACCTGTCACGGAAGAAAAGAGGATTGAAATGGTTAGGGCAGATATTTTGTCTAATAAACAGAAGGAAGAATACCCCAATATGTCTGCACTTGGAAATGGGTTTGAAAATTGTCTTGTGTCAACTCCAGTTGTCTCTTCAACTGTATGAGAATTAGCTTTCCTTGTATATATTCTTTATAATTATTTCTAGATGGGACTCTACTGATTTTGCTTTCAAAAATGTGCCACAGGTCATTGACAATGATGTTACTTCCCCTGCAGAGGTTGCAAAGGCTTACATGGGGAGTAGGCCTTCCAAAGTATCCCCCTCAAAGTTAAACTCACAAAGTCTTTCTCTTAGGGAAGATCCATTTCTACTGAGCAGTCAATATGTCCCTAAAAAATCCCCTGTAATGTCCGTTGTGCCTAGGGCTGCTAGTCATGATAAGCTTCATGAAAATGGGTTTGTGACACCAAGATCTCGAGGAAGGTCTGCAATATATAGTATGGCTCGAACGCCTTATGCCAGGGTTCATCCAACCTTCACACCAAAGGTTTGCATTTTACTTTCAGTCTATTGATTTTTTGTGTTTCTTAATGTCATACTTATTTTGTTCCATAAAACCCAGGATGCTCAACTTCCAGTTGAAGGTGGGCCTTCATCTTCAGCTCAAGCTGCGCTGGATCATGACTTGCTTTCTGGATCTAAGAAAATGGTAAAAGTTATACTCTTAAAATGTAAGTCTAATTTACTGTCAGTTATCTCACTAAAAACTTCTATTGCACGCAGGCAATAAAACGAAGGAGTTCTATGTTGGATAATGATATAGGATCTCTCAGTCATATGCGCAGGATTCGTCAGAAGTCTAATCTTATAACTCCTAGAGGCTTGAGTGCATCTATTTCGGAAAGCCCTCTATCTATTATTAAGAGTGGAGTTCATGCTGATCTGGCTTATGCCTCACCTACAATCCAGAAGCCTCTTTTGTTAAATCAACCTAAGCATGGTGATAAGAAGTTGTCATCAGAAACTATGAATGATGCACTTCCTAGTACAAGTGTTCCTCATATATCCTCCAAATCAAGTGAGATGGCCTCAAAGATACTTCAACAGCTTGACAAGTTGGTGTCCCCAAAGGAAAAATCATCTGAAGTGAAGCTGACAACAGACAAGGACAATTCACTAGCAAGGCTGTCACCTTCCATGTTACGGGGACAGGCTCTTAGAAGTATGGAAACTGTAGATTCATCAAAATTCCTTGATCATATGAGAGATAGTTCGGATAGTTTACATGAGAATTTGGCAGCTGAGGCTGAGAAGTTGTCTTCAACAAAGGAGAAGATTGATCATTCTTTAAAGTTTGTTGCTCCTGTTGGCTTAGGTCCAGTTATTAATGCAGATGCTTCAATGCCAAGCCATTCTGTAAATCCAATGGTGAAGCCTGTTTCTCATCATCCACAAAAGAGTAGGGCATTCCGTATGAGTGCACATGAGGTATGAAGATTTGTGTGGATTCAGAATAAAGGGTTTTTTCTTGAATATTGCACTTTTTTTATTTTAAATTTGGCTATGTTTTGGATGTTGTCATGTTCTATATCTGGGAAGTAGTGAAGTTAGGTGCTAAAGGCTTGCCTTGGTTGCTAAGGTGAGGTTGAGGGCCACTCCCCTGCAGATAGTTGAAGGGAGACTCCTCCAGCCTAGCACACACCTTAGCTACCTGACTGAAGTATCTGTTTCCTTCATTCCTACTATCTATTCTTCATTTACTGACTGCTTTTGAAAAATGAAACAATGGCTCTAAAATATGATAATCCACCTCAAATGTTTGTTCTTTTAATAAAATGTTAGACTTTGCCTTTCTAAACTTGTTAAGTCGATTGGGATTGATAATTTTCTTTAGATGCATGCGTGATTTGGAATGTTCAATAAATGATTTATGTAAGATATCTATGATGTATCTTAAAAGTATTTCAGGGTTATCACATCCTTTTGGTCGTGAACTTTAACTCTTATGGGTTAATACCATAATTTTTCTTGTACATCTACTATGATGTATTTCAGCATTGAAAGTTATTTTTGTTGCTTAATATTGAACATTTCAGAAATAACTGTTAATTCATACTTGACTTGCATTGGTGGGTCTAGCTCCTTTAGCTTTTAGTAGTTTACTATTTACTAATGTTGAATCTTTAATTAAGGTGTGATTTAATATTTGTTCATGACCATTAACTGTCTTCTCTCTCTCCAAGTAGTGTCTGGATCCAGATGATGATGTCTATGGAAATGGAGCTGTGTCTTTATCCTCTGAGAAACAAATGACAGACTCTATTATTGTGGCCAATAAAGCTGTTGCTATTGAAACTGTTACGAAGGAGGTATCTACTGCATTGCCTGAGGCAATCTCATTCAAAAGTCCTAGAGTAGATGACCAGATTGCTAATGGTATTAGTGATGGGTCCATGGTTGGTGAAAAAGTTGGTTTATCAACCTCTACAACTTCATCTTCCCCTGCTCTGACTTTTAAGCTTGATGGAGCCAAATTTGCTGCTGCCACAGAGTCAATCTTTGGTTCTGGTGTGTCTACTTCACTAAATGGATTAGTTGCAGCTCCTCCCATGTTTAATTTTGGAAGTAAAGGGGCTTCCTCAACAGAATTGCCCTCTGTTGAAGCTTCACAAAGTGAGTCAGGCAAACCAAGTTTACTATTTAGTTTTGCTGATAATGGTGGTTCATCGAAGGAGACTGTGGCTCATGCTCCAACAAGTAACTTTGGTGCCAAGAAAAATTTTGATAAGGACCAGCAAGTGCCCTTGGCCTCCGCATCTTGTGTAGATGCTGAATCTTCTGGTGTGAAATTTGGAGCCTCTTCGGACTCTAAACTGGGAAACTCAATCAGGTACTATTTGATTGATTTGGGCAAACATTTTGTTATTGTGTTATGTATATTGTTATTTTCATTGTTTTTGGAAATGTTCAATTCTTTGAATTTTCTTAGAATGCAATGTATTGGACGATTTGTGCAAGATGGGGATGATAGGTATTTGAGGATCCTTTCAAGTTAGTTTGGAGTTGAATTTCTATTCAATGGGTTATAGCATCCAACGTACTTGATACTACTAGTTTCTAATGCATTAAATTAAAGTAGCTTTACCTAATATTAGTGCAGATGTTGATTATTTTGTGTAAATTCATCAATTACATGCCTTTTTCTTTAATGCTATTTTTCTACCTTTCTGTTTTTGTGCTATAATATGCATTTTAAGTCATTATTTCTTATGCCTTTCTGCCTGTTTTTAAGATAGGTTCACCCTTTGGATCCTAGACCATATGATATGTAAAACATTTTCTTTTCATATATAATCATGCATCAAATCTTGAATTCATTTAAGTTGTTATCTTGAGTTATAAGGCCATCTTATTTGTTCAGCTATATTTGGAGGTGAAAATTTTCATTATATAGCAATATATACCTATATATGATATGTTGTGTCAACATTGTCTTGTTCATTTGTTTATTTTTTATATACTGCATAGTATAAACTGAATATATTATATGCCCCATTGAAGTGTAAAGCTAATTGATTTACGAAATGACTTAATATTCAGCTCAATTATTCCTGGTGCAACTGACTCCACGGCAAAAGTTCTTGAATCTGATAATGCTGATGCGAAGGCCAAGGTGAACTCTGGATTTTTTGCTCAATCATCAGAACCTGCTGTTTCATCTGCAGCATCAACATCACCATCATCACTACAATCACCCACAAGTATATTTTCTTTTGGTCAAAGTTTCAATCAAAGTAACGGCCCTCCTGCTTCAGAAACTTCATTTCCTGCTTCGGTTTCAAATAATTATACTAGCCAAACTACGTTCTGTAGCTCATCACTTGGGGTCAAAAGCAGTGGTTCTGCTACTGCAGCTTCCCTAAGCAGCAGGATGACAACTAGCACCCCCCCGGCCACTTCTTCTAGTACTAATAGCAATTCTTCCTCGGTAGCTGCATCTTCACAAACTCCGTCCCTTTTCAACTTTGGATCCTCTTCAAACGTTACGACAGATTTGGCAGTGTCATCTTCTGGAAAGCAGGATACAGGGTTCAGTACTTTAGGCAGTTCTGCTTTTGGTAGCTCATCTGCTGCTTCTATTGGGGCTGCTGGGAACAGCATTTTTGGGTTCAGTTCCTCGGCAACAACTGTAAATAGTCAATCTCAGAGTCCTTTATTTGGTTCGAACACATCTCTGCCTGGTGCCCAGGGTACTGCCACAAGTGTGTTTTCAACTTCTATTCAGAGCCAGTCGGTTCCATTTGGATCATTTGCTTCGTCTCCTTCGTTTGGGTTGAGCGGCAATACATCATTCTCTTCAGGGAGTTCGGTTTCACCATCTAGTTCAGTGACAGATGCTTTTAGTTCTGGCTCAACCATTCGGTTCAGCACCTCTGCTACTTCCCCTTCAACAGCCAACACTGGTAGCTCTAACAGTGGATCAACATCTAGCTTGTTTGGGGTTTCCTCTTCGCAGCCCAACAAGTCTCCATTTAGTTCTACATTTAATTCTTCTTCATCTTCTGGCTTTTCTTTTAGAGTATCACGTGGTTCTGTTTCATCTACTTCTAGTTCACCCATGTTTGGATCATCCTCTGCTTCTATTGCTTCATCTGCTAGTACACCCATGTTTGGATCATTTACTTCTGTTGCTAGCACTCCCATGTTTGGATCATCTACTTCGCTTGCTTCAACTACCAGCACACCCATGTTTGGATCATCCACTACTCCTGTTGCTTCCACTACCAGTACACCCTTGTTTGGATCATCCACTGTTGCGTCCACTGCCAGCACATCAATGTTTGGATCATCCACTGTTGCATCCACTGCCAGCACATCAATGTTTGGATCATCTACTGTTGCGTCCACTGCAAGCACACCAATGTTTGGAGGATCATCCACTGTTGCGTCCACTGCCAGCACACCTATGTTTGGAGGCTCATCACTTGGGGCATCATCAAGTCCCATTTTCTCTTTCACTTCAGCTGCAATGGCTACTTCCCCACAGCCAGCTTTTGGTAATCCTAGTCCTGTTTTCTCATTTGGTTCAGCTGCTAATAATGATCAGATGAGTATGGAAGACAGTATGGCAGAGGACCCAGTTCAATCATCTACACCTCTGATTCCTTTGACTCCTGTATTTGCTCAACAACCTGCTCTGCCTCAATCAAATTTTGCTTTTGGAGCACCAGCTCCATCGGGAACTAGTCCCTTCCAGTTTGGATCTCAGCAGAATATTGCTTCTCAGAGCCCATCTCCATTCCAGGCTTCTGGTAGTCTAGAAATCAATGGTGCAGGTAGTTTTTCATTAGGTACTGGTGGTGGTGACAAGTCTGGTCGCAAGTTTGTGAAAGTCAATAAAAATAGGGCACGCAAGAAGTAAGACTTGGCCTGAAATGTTATATTCTGTCACAGCTGTGATTTGCACTGGTCTTCCACAAGACAAATAAATAAAAAACCTTTCAGCAGTGGGTAGTTATTGATCATAACTGTTGTGATGAAAATGTGGAATTATGTGGTGCTATTGAATCAAATCATATTCAGGTTTCATTTGTCTCCCTGATTCTTATAGATGGCAAAGGCGCAAGTTTTCACAATTTTGTATCAGTATGAACACAATCTTCTATACTTGTAATAGCTCAAGGTTCAAAGATCAAGGTGTTGGCAATTATGATGTTCTGTGAGCCCTGTACTGTTACTTGTATTATAACTAAAAATAGGTATGAATTATTAGCATGTAATGTAAGCCGACTGTTTCTTAGTTCTTTTTGTTTAATTATTTGTTTGTATCCTATAACGGTAAATTTTGGCACAATGTAAACAGGTTTCTGTACAATTTTGAGCTGGACATCAAGATGTCTTACTGCCATGTGATTTTCTTCCCTGTTTTTTTTTTGTTTCTAATTCAGGCCTGGTGATGGCGTAAAATCTTACTGAGTACTGTATGAGCTGGTTTATGATTGTGGTTCAAAATAGTTTTGGGGAAGGAAGCATTTTTATAAAAATTGACCCTGCCCGTGGTAGAAATCAGATGGTCAAAATCACCTTAACGAGTAACGTCTGAAAGTTTATGACGTAGGCATTTGACGACTTGATCTCTTTACAGCTAAACTCTGATAGAAGGTCTAAACTGAAATGTCTAGTTGGGGTCTTTGAAAGTGAAAAATCTTAAAATGAATGCTATAGAAATAAACTTCATAGTTTTTTTTATGGAAACAAAAAAAGAAAATTATGTGTTTGGAATTCGGAATAAATGCAATTTTTGAACATTTCCTCTAATTTTGTAGAAGTGTAAAGACCCCCCCTCCCCCAAAATGAAAAATTAAGGGGTTAATAATTATTTTGGCCAATAAACAACTACGCAAGTATCAATAAACAATTAAAGAAATATTTTATTAGTTAAGATCATCAATCTTTATCTAGCACTGTTTGTAACTTGTCATGTTGGCTAAGGCTGTCAATTTCCCACTAACACTGTTTATTGTTAGACGTATTGATAACGTGACAAATTATAAATGGTGTTAGATGAAAATTGAAGATTTTGACCAATTTTATAGTACTCCCTCCGGTCCTAAATATAGGACCTAGATGACTTTTTTGAAAAATCATAATAAAAGCAAAAAATAAGTTAATTATAAATTGATTTACCTAATTTTTTCTCTTAAACTAGTTTACTTTACCTATAAGCTAATGGATAATCTAAAAAGATATAAAATATGTCATGATTTAATAACCTATTTCGCAACCTTAATATTTCCAAAAAAAAAGTTATCTAGGTCTTATATTTAGGACCGGAGGTAGTAATATTTATTGTTTATTGTGCAAATTGATACTTGTGTATTCATTTAGTAGCCAATATAATTATTATCCCAAAATTAAGACTTGTTTGTTAGGATGAATTGAGGAAATTTTCCTAGTGTATGTATGGATAGCTCCTCGTGTGTTTTGGTGATTTTGATGATATAGCTTCACTTGAAAAATTAGGAGCTAATTCTAGAGCAATGAAGAGATTAACTTTCAAATTTTATTTCCTCTTGTGATATTTGATTTGGATTTTAACAGCTTTCGATTTACTTTGTGTAAGTAACACTAGAGAAGGAGAAGCCATTCTAAGAAAAAGAATTGATAGAGCTTGGAAAAATGACAAATAAATCCCCCTGAATGTCAAGTACCTGGTTCTTTAATTATCCTTTTGGAAGTTTGTGTTCCTTACTTGTCCTTTTGGACATTCAAAGAGATTTATTTCTCATTTTCCCATATAACTTTAGGTAATATCTCTCTAGGGAAATGGGTTGTCGAGCTGTATCCAAAATTGGGAATCATGGTTGTAATAACATTGAGATATGTAACTATTCATTTATTGAGAATTCTATAACCTGGTTAGTAACTTGTCAAGTTGAATTGTCAGGTTGGAGCAAAAAGGAATTTCCAAACACTAAAAAAAACTTATTGATAACTTCACATCTAAGTGGGTTCTGATTCGGTACTCATCACCCATATTGCTCATCAACATCCAAAAAGAATGTCTTCTCATCACCCATATTGCTCATCACCTTCTCATCAAAACATATTGATAACCTCACATATAAGCTTGCAAAAATTTCATAAAAGGAGACAACGGAGGAATAGAGAGAGATTGAATTACTCAAATCAGACATTGAGACAGCCTTCGATTGTGAGGAGGAATACATGTGGCAGAGATCTATAATTTAATGTCTTCAATTGGTGATAGTAATTCTTGATTCATCCATTTGTCAACCAATTAGGTAGCGCAATATCAATAGTTGATGCGATAAGATATTTATGAAATTATTATTATTATTTGATGAGATTCTCTATAATTATCATGGAAATTAGGAAATTATTATGTGATATAATTCTGTAGAGAAATAGGTAGTTTTATTTTAACTTCATTGTTCTCAATTAGCATTATGATTTACATTTAAATTTTTATTTTCTAGAATATTTTGTCTTTAATTCCTAGGTTTGGTTTGAGGCCAATATAGCCCCTCAATTATTTGTTTTGTAGACGCTTATTATTTGAATAATATAATATTGAGTTTTTGCCTTTCTTTCTTGCTCACTTTCTTCTAAATTCTCTCTTCTCTTTTTTCTTATTCTGCCTCTCTATTTCTTTGATTCTCATATAATCTCTCTATTCCCTTATCCTACTACATCAACAGTATCCTTCATATTAAAGATAATGTCAATAGATGGCTCACAAGTCCAGGGGTGTTGCTTAGATAGTTTGAAGTAGGTTGGTAAGGTGTTTTCCCTGCCATTTACCAAAGGTGTCCGAGATCGATCTCTAGGAAGTCCTCTTAATCTAAGAGGCAACTCAGAACTATTCGATTCTCAAAGTAACTAAATATCACTTTTACGAAAAAAAAAAAGATGGTTCACAGAACAAGATGATATTTTGCAGCAAATATCTCTTCATTTTTACCAATAGTTATATACTCCCTCCGTTCCTAAATATAGGACCTAGATGACTTTTTTGAAAAATCCTAAAAAAAGCAAAAAATAAGTTAATTATAAATTGATTTACCTAATTTTTTCTCTTAAACTAGTTTATTTTACCTATAAGCTAATGGATAATATAAAAAAATATCAAATATGTCATCGTTTAATAACCTATTTCGCAACCTTAATCTTTCAAAAAAAAAAGTTATCTAGGTCTTATATTTAGGAACGGAGGGAGTATCATTTTTTGGTTTTCACCTCAGCCAATTGAATAGTCTGGCTTGAAATCCAAATTTTTGTTTCATATAATTCTTTTGTAAATAGTTTCACATATGGTTCGTTTGGTTGTAAGAAAAAAAATGGAGAAATGAAAAGTGAAAGAGTGAAGATGGAAAATAGAGGTAAATTAGGTAATGATGAGAAAGTAAAGTTTGTGGGGCCAGAAATGATGTGAGATGCAGAGAGAAAGCTTGTGGGCCCCGGAATGTATGTAAATTACAAAAATGACCCTTACTTTCTCCACTTTCATTTTCCTTCTCACTTTCTCATGGCAACCAAACGGGCTTTGCTGTCAGGTAGCATGAATAATCTAAAAATATATCAAATATGTCATCATTTAATAAACTGTTTCGCAACATTAATCTCTCCAAAAAAAAAGTCAATTAAGTCCTAAATTTAAGACCAGAGGTAGTATCATATTTGGGTCTTCGCCCTAGAAACAATTGCAGCAAAGGCCCATGAGACTTTATAATAATTTTGGAATATCCTAGGACCTCGTAATAGTAATTTCTCTTCCTAGAAACAACAGTGCAAATCTCCCTACAATCATTTTGAGCAGTCACGTAGCATGAATAAGGTTGCACAAATAATGTGAATTGACATTATAATAAACCAATGCAACCACTAAAGTAAGCATTCGTGTTGTTTGATCCTTTTCAGATCCCGTGTCACAAGATCCTCTTCTGCATTGCGCGATCGAACAAGTTACAGCGATCTTCATCAATCGCATAAGCATTTCGGGACAATGGCTGACTCCTCTTGGCCCTCTGAAGCTGAGGTACGCATGATCTGCTGCGAGCAACAATCTCTATTCAATACCATTTCTGTTTTCCCTCTGTTTCCCTTCCCTTTTCATGTTTTGATATTGTTGCGGTGGGCATCATGATTTGTTGTTCGAGATTGAGTTTATTGTATTTTCGAATCTTGTCAATTCACATTGATGTTGTGTTTGGTGAACAGTGACTGATTTATTTATATAGTGTTTTTTAAAGAAGGGTTAAGGGTCAAATCTAGTAAATAAAAGTTCACCCAACATAAACAAGAGTTTTGGGTCTCAAATGTAGTACACATCTATTACAAAATGGGTTAAATTTAGCATTTCCGTCAATTTTTCACGATTTGACCGTTAAGTTTGACCTGATTATTAGGCCACGTCACCTGCCACGTCACCCAGTTAGGCCACATCACCCAATTATTTTTTAAAAATATTCAATATTTTTAAAATTTTGACGTGACAGGTGACATGGCCTAACTGGGTGATGTGGCAAGTGACGTGGCCTAAACAGGTCAAACTTAACGGTCAAATCGTGAAAAATTGACGGAAATGCTAAATTTGACCCATTTTGTAATAGATGTGTACTACATTTGAGACCCAAAACTCTTGTTTATGTTGGGTGAACTTTTGTCAATAGTATAGTACTGTATTTGGCCCTTAACCCTTTAAAGAACATTCAAATGAAATTGTTTAGCTATGACCAAGAGGTCCTAAATTGGTAGGTCATAGGAAGCATTTCTTTTTTTAACAGAGTAGCAATCTTTTTGCCTTGTTTTAAACTTCGTAATCTATTACTGATTCATTCTTGTGTACATTATTATTAGTTAAATGGAATAAGAAAGATAGTTTCAGAAATGGCCGGAGTGGATAAAGAGAAAGTTCGAGTTGTGGCATCTCCTTATCGAATCTGCCCTTTGGGAGCACACATTGATCATCAGGTACTATAATTTACTACTTTTCACTCATGTTACTGAAAATGAAACTCAAAGGTTGAGACACAACTTCTGACGTATAAAATGCTCTGTAGCACTTATTAGATATATTACACTTGTTGAATATTTCCTGTTTTTCTTTCTGCAATATAAATACAAGCAAAATCTTGATAAAACAGTTACTAAACTTGAGATATGCCAAGATTCTCTCACCTTCCCTTTGATATTGGCAGGGGGGGATTGTTTCAGCTATGACAATCAACAAGGGAATACTTCTGGGGTTTACTCCTTCTGGCAGTAGCGAGGTGAATTTTGAATGTGTTCTCAACTAACAGACTTAGGAAAGCTTAAAGGAGCATGTGGGGATGTCCTTCATTCATTTGACTAACTTGTATAAGTTAAATTAATACCAACAAAACTGAAATTAAGGGAAAATAAACCGATTTTTTGCCTCCAATGTGCAAGGTGAGAAGATAGTGAAAAAACAAGGCTTTGTAGAAACCGTTTTCTGTGTCTGATGAGTGGTGGCTTAAAACACATAAATATTAAATTTTATGAATTCACAAGATCAGGCTGTTGTTCTCTCCTCTTCTTCCTCTTCGAGCACTGCTGCTTTGCCCCTGAGACATTTTTGAAGCATAGTTGTCTAGTCAAACCTTCAGGTGTTAATTCTTGTGTTTGACTTCAATCCCTCTGTGGAAAACCTGTTTGCACAATGTTTGCAAATGTCAATAAATGATATGTCAAGGCATTAGAAATTAGTGAGAATATGAGAATGTACCAATTATAGTTCTCTCCATGATGTGCATCATTTGAAGTTTTCAAACTGCAAAATATGTGTAATGGTGTGACACATTCTTATTTGCTTTGGATCATCCTATACCTTCAGTTGATCCCATTTAGCAAAGCTTTGACATTGAACCATAAAATATTCTAATAAATTTTGTTACAGTACAGAACTACAGATGTGTATGAGCTGAGTTTTAGGAACTACCAAAAAAATGCTAATTATAAGATTTCAGAATTTTCAGCATAAGTTTCACAACGTGTAAAAGTTTGTGTAGGTCTAGTGCCAATACAATGGATAAGGAAATCGACTGTGGTATGTCTCAGTTTAGAACTTTTAAAAGTCAATTAGGGATTACTTATAGAATTAGCGGAACTAATTAGAAACCAACCATTATAGCAACTTAAGTCAATAAAAAATCTTATTCAAGGGGATGGATATGACCAAATGACAATCTTGAGTTTCTAGTTGTCAATTAAACATTCATTTCGTGTCTTGTACAACGTACAATGTTACAACTTAATAAATCCATGTTTCATAAAATGTTGTGATTCCCTGTTTTTAGTATTATATATGTTCTACCATCTTTTTTATTTGTTTGCAGTATTCCTGTGACTTTCCCATTCTTATAGCTTATAGTTTCTGATGATCTCTTCATCTTACATTCTTGATACTTATTCTGCTCATTACTCTTTCCTCTTGGAATTTTAACTTTTAAAGCTGTACCAGTTTTGTTTTATTTCAACTATATGTTTTTGACAAAAGTATTAGCCCGTTGAAAATTGAAGTTTGAATTTTCTTAACATATAGGCTAAGTAAATGGAATGTTGATATACTCATTATTAATTACATTTATGTACTTGATGAAAAATCCTTATGACTTTCTTATAGGTTGTAATTCGATCAAGACAGTTTCAAGGAGAGGTTAAGTTCAGGTGTGTGGTCTTTGTTTAGAAGGCTTCATACCTTATTCGAATTTTCTTATCACAATATTATTTCTCCAATGTCCATATTACCACTCTACAATTTGTGACCATCGATTTTTAAATGATTTACATGTGCTAGAGTTGATGAGGATCAGCAGCCAAGACAATATATTCAAAACAATAATATGAATGGGACAAAGGATTACTCTCAGAAAGAAGAATGTGAGTGGGGGCGTTATGCTAGAGGAGCTGTATTTGCACTACGAAGTAGGGGAAACAGTCTTTCCCAGGTTAGAAAATATGTTTTGGCGGTCTACATTGTAGTTCATCTTTCAAGTATGTCACTTTACTATGAGTTTAAGTAAATCTTCATTGGACAATATCAAAATCATTGCTGGATTTTTATTTAGTGAGTAATGAGATAGGACAATACTCATTCTATTTGCCTTTTATGGCTCTACAATTTAGGTTCATGTAAATTGTAAAAATGGGTTATCTTGAAGAAAATTAGTGACTTTGATTATTTTTTTTTTGAAGAAATTAAGGATGCAAAATTAATCACTTTAAATTGTCTTTAGTTATCTTTCTTTCTCAAAACTAATTTATTCTACTTATAAAAAAGCCTATAATCCAATCACATGCGGCATATGTTATAATTTAGTGGATTAATTTGCTTCCTTAACTATTACAAAAATGTCAAAGGGAACTTATATTTACAACTGGAGAGAGTTTTGTACCAAACCAAATGTAGATGTTGGATTTGATTTTCTTACCAAAGGACTATCAGAATGTTGCAATATGTTTAAATCATAGCTGTTTGAATCTGATTTATTTCTCATTTATAAAAATCAAATTAAGAAATAAAAATAACATTGGTGTATGTTAAGAGTGAAACCTTTGGATGTAGTTGGTTCTTAGTATTGTTTTTAGTCTTATTTTCTTTTATATCAAAAAAAAAAAAGTGAAACCTTTGACGGTGAGTCCTAAATTTTTGGGATGTCAGTAATTGAAGTTCTATATAATGATTGCTACCTTAGTGTTCATTGTTTTAACTCTCTCTCTCTGTTTTTTTTTAATTTTGCTTGAGTAGCTTTGGAACCTCTAGAAGTTCCATACAGTTGATCTATTTATAAAAGCTTGAGCTTATAAGATCAGATATTTGGCTTCAGTTTTTAATATTATAACAGGCTTTCATTGGCATTTAATTTTTGTTTTTATAAATCACTGATTAATTATGTGCTAATCTACAAATAAAAAAAATGATAAAATTTCATCTTAAATGTCTTTACGCAATATTTGAAATATAGAATATAACACTAAACTTTGTTGTTTTAGAGGAAAACATATTTCTCTAAAGGATGATGATGGAGTACATCTACTATAAATACGCAGATTAAGAGATTGAGGAGTAAATGCTTTTAGTGTATAACCTAACCTAATAAATGGAATTACAACTGTATCCAATTAATAGAGTATTGAATTTCCACAAACTTGATAATGTTTAGGACTGAATCCTGGATCACTGGCTAGAAAACTATATACTGCTTCAGATGCATCCCTGAGTTCTTTATCATCCACATGTTGTATGTTACATTATTTCCACATTACAAGATGTTTTTTCTAATCACCCACACACAATTGTTTATTTTCACAGGGTATCATAGGATACATTTGTGGTTCTGATGGTTTGGACAGTTCAGGATTAAGCTCTTCCGCTGCTGTGAGTTTCCTTTTGCCACAGCGCAATTTTTCTTTCTCTGTCCCATTATATAAGTTCTTATTACAGGGCCTTTAATGAAAATAAAATTCAAGTTCATGATGTGAGGATCTAATTTGACATCTTAAGCAAGATCCTTAAGACCACTCTTCTCGTTCTTTTATTTTTTAGTTGCCCCCATAACATAGAGAAGAGCATATAATTATACAAAGGTATAATCAACTTATTTTGATGATATTTTGACTAACCGGTAATAACTTTCATTTTATTATAGAAGTTTGTAAGTATGAACTACTGAAGAACATGTGAATAAGTAATGCTCATCATTAACATAAGAGCTAGATGTTGAATCCAGCTTAGAGCTTAACTCTTCAATCACAGTGTCACTGCGTAGGTTAATAAGTTTAGGACTTTTGAGTGTATTGGAATATGAAATACTGCCATCAAACCTTAATCAAGCTTCTTCTCACGAAGCTCTGATTGATCTCAACTTGCTTTATTCTATCATTGTTGGCTGAATTTTTACAATATATACCGCAACCACATTGTGTGTCTGTTAGAGAATCTCTTTGATATTGTTTGAAGAATCTGTTTGATATGCATAATCTCTTTGATATGCATTTATGTTTGATTGATTGTATTTTCCATTTTCATATTCTCTCCTCTCCTATATAATGTCTCACCACCATTGTACAACCTATCAATAAGAGAAATCATTTCTTCTTCCAAATCTCTTCTCTCCTTTTAACATGGTACCAAAACCTTGTTCGAATCTGAGGAGAATGGTTCGTTCCCGCTGAGATCGCAGAGAGAGAGAGAGACAAAATATTCGGTCGGTGTAGATCTGGAGCAATCCATGGCGCGTCGCACGACACCGCCACCACCGCTGAGTTCGCGAGGCCGAGTTCGGCCAAAACCTCTGTCCTGCCGTCATTCTGAGCGGCGCGTGGCCTTCACGCGCCGCCACAGCAGCGGCGCGTGGATCCCACGCGCCACCACACCTTCGGCGCGTGAAATTCACGCCGTACAAGGCCGCCGGAGCTACGAAAATTCCAGAAACGTGTTTTCGGCCTGTTTTTCCACCACTGTCAGCCGCATTAGCTCCTTCAAAATTTGACAAATCAGATTCTCATCCTATGGCTCTAATGGGTAGCTCCTCAAAAGGTTCAGTGAAGCCTGAAGAAGCACCAGAACTTATGTCAGAGCCTCAGGTGATGATTATCGATTACAAATCAAATGTAAACCTTGTTCAGTCAGGTAATTCCATAATAGCCCTTAATACTACTATGACTGCTGATGATACATGGATCGTTGACTCAGGAGCTACAGATCATATGAGTGGAAACAGAGGTTTATTTAAAACTCTTAGATTATGTCCGGAAAATCTTAGAGTTAAAGTTGCAAATGGAGTTGTTACAAAAGTTGCAGGAATTGGTTCTGTTTTGTTGACAGAACACTTAGAAGTTCACAATGTTCTCTTTGTTCCTGCGCTTACTTGTAATCTGATATCTGTGAGTAAATTAATTAAAGGCAAGAGATGTAGAGTGATCTTTGATGAAAGTGGGTGTACTTTTCAGGATTTAAACTCGAGGAGGACGATTGGCAATTCTAAGGAATGAGATGGACTCTATTATCTTGAAGGCTTTAACCGAAGGAAACGAGAAGCAAATAAGGCACTTGTTAGCTCGCATTCCAATAATGAAGATATTCTGTTGTGGCACCAAAGGTTAGGCCATCCAAGTTTTGATTATATGAAGCATTTGTTTCCAAGTCTATTCAATAAAAATTCAGTACCATTTTCTTGTGAAACTTGTCAACTCGCAAAGCAAAAACGATCCACCTATCCTCAACTATCCTATAAGCCGACCACACCCTTCACAATAATCCATAGTGACATTTGGGGGCCTGCTAAAACCAAAACCCAAGCCAATGCCAGATGGTTCGCAACCTTTATTGATGATCATACTAGAACTACATGGGTTTACCTAATGAAAGAAAAATCTGAAGTGAACCAAATATTCCAAAGTTTCTACTCTTATGTAAAAAAAACCAATTCCACACCTCTATCCAAATTTTAAGGAGTGATAATGCTAAGGAATACTTAAGTAGTTCTATGAAAGAGTTTCTAACCAAGCAAGGTATTCACCACCAAACCTATTGTGTGTACACCCCTCAGCAGAATGGAGTGGCTGAAAGGAAGAATAGACACCTCCTAGAAGTAACTAGAGCCATTATGATAGAAAGAAATGTCCTTAAAATATTCTGGGGTGATGCCATCCTTACCGCTGCCTACCTTATCAATCGTATGCCATCCAAAGTTCTCAACTTCTCCACTCCTATACAGAAACTCCTTGAAGCCTACCCCAACTCTCCACTCATTCATACCTTACCTCCAAAAACTTTTGGGTGTGTCGTGTTTGTTCACAAACAGGCTGAGGGCAAACTTGATCCTAGAGCAGAAAAATGTATATTTGTTGAGTATTCTCCAAGTCAAAAGGGTTATAAATGCTACAGTCCAATCACCCGAAAAACCATTGTCTCAAAGGATGTAGTGTTTTACGAGAGTGAGACATACTATCCCAAATTACCCATTCAGGGGGAGAGTGATGGTACAGAATGGCTAATTGTGAATCCCACACCTAAGTTAAGCCTTGAACAAGAGATCTTAGTTTACCCTGAAATGTCATCCAACCCAGTAGACTCTGAAAGAGCCATAACCATCCCAGAAATAGAAATCACCCAGGACAACCTTAGTGAACACAATTCTCAACCCAGAGTGGAAAACAATGCTGAAATCAATACTGAGATGGTCTCTGAAGATCAACATGATGAGGAATTACAATCAGGCAATGAAGCAACTGATAGTAGAGTTCCTTCCGCTCCGAGGATAGATCCTGAATCTGACTCGAGAATAGATCCTGAAGAGATGGGCTGACCTATTGCTCTGCGAAAGGGGGTAAGATCTTGTACTCAACATTCTATTCAGAAATTTGTTTCTTATGGTAATCTGTCTGCAAAGATGCAGAGCTTTGTAATTAACACTGCTCAGGTGAAAATCCCACACACTTTCCAGCAAGCTATGACTAATCCTAATTGGAAATTAGCTACAGAAGAGGAGTTGAGGGCTCTCAAAGAGAATAAAACATGGGAGATTACAAATCTTCCGAGAGGGAAGAAGGCAGTTGGATGCAGGTGGATATTTACTCCAAAATTTAATCCTGATGGGAGCATCGACAAGTATAAGGCCAGATTAGTTGCAAAGGGGTACACTCAGACATATGACATTGATTACGAGGAGACGTTTGCTCCAGTTGCCAAGTTTAGTACCATCAACATACTTCTTTCTATTGCAGCCAACCTGGATTGGTCATTACATCAATTAGACATTAAAAATGCCTTTTTAAATGGTGACTTAGAGGAAGAAGTGTACATGGAAGTTCCAGAGGGTGTCAAAGCTCCTAATAACACTGTGTGCAGGTTGAAGAAGTCTTTGTATGGATTGAAACAGTCTCCAAGAGCCTGGTTTGACAGATTCTCTAGAGTGCTGAAGAAGATGACCTTTGTTCAGGGGCAAGCAGATCACACCTTGTTCACTAAACATAATGGTGAAAAAGTGACAATTTTAATTGTTTATGTTGATGACATTGTTATTACAGGAAACGATGAAAGCTCCATAGTTCAGCTGAAACAAGCTCTAGCAAGTGAATTTCAAGTGAAGGATCTTGGTCAGATGAGATACTTCCTTGGCATGGAGATAACCAGAAGCAGGAAAGGCATTAATGTGTCCCAGCGCAAGTACACACTAGACTTGCTACATGAGACCGGGATGCTAGGCGCGAAACCGGAGGAGACACCTATGAATGACCAATGCAAACTAGAAATAAAGGAAAAGGGAGTTCCTGCTAACACTGAGAGATATCGGAGACTTGTTGGGAAATTGATATATTTGACTCATACACGTCCGGATATCAGTTTTGCTGTGGGAATGGTAAGTCAATTCATGCACCAACCACAAAAGGAGCATATGGATGCGGTTATGAGAATACTTGGGTACTTGAAGGGAAATCCAGGTAGAGGAATATTCTTTAAGAAAGGAACAACTAGGAACTTGGAGATTTATACTGATGCAAGTCTTGCAAGAGACCTAGAAACTGGAAGATCTATCACAGGTTATTGCTCATATCTCTGGGGAAACTTAGTTACTTGGAGAAGCAAGAAGCAGACCATTGTATCACAAAGTAGTTGTGAAGCTGAGTTAAGAGCTGCATGTCTTGGTGTATGCGAAGGAATCTGGATCATCGGATTACTACATGAATTGAGAATTCCTTTTGATGGCCCACTGCAAATATGGTGTGATAACAAGTCCACCATTGAAATGACCAGGAATCCTGTTTATCATGATCGAACTAAGCATGTCAAAATTGATAGACATTACATTAAGGAGAAAGTAGAGGCAGGGATCATGACATTGACGTATGTCCGTTCTTCTGAGCAGATTGGTGATATGATGACTAAACCACTTGACCGACCTACATTTGAGAGATTCCGAAGCAAGCTGGGAATGCTTGACATATACTCTCCAGCTTGAGGGGGAGTGTTAAAGAATCTCTTTGATATTGTTTAAAGAATCTGTTTGATATGCATAATCTCTTTGATATGCATTTATGTTTGATTGATTGTATTTTCCATTTTCATATTCTCTCCTCTCCTATATAATGTCTCACCACCAAGAGAAATCATTTCTTCTTCCAAATCTCTTCTCTCCTTTTAACAGTGTCTAATCTTCATGTGATTTTCAAATGAAATTTATTTTTTAAATTAGATCCTTAACTGTATTCAAATCCATTTTATCATTCTCTTCAAATTCCATTACAGCCATACCCATTTCATTATATACTGCAAGGACACTCATAACAACAGTTAACTACATTAACAACCTCGTACAACTACTCTAACAGCACCTAATAATTTTATAATAAACTCTCTGAAACTATATTCCTTCACAACATGAAGCTCATGTATTAAATACTTTTTACCACAATTAACTGCCTATTGCGTCTCAAAATATTTGGTATATGTTGTCAATGAAAGAGTTCAAGTTCAAGTAGTAGAATTCAAGAAAATCATAACTAATGTCTGAAGAACTGAAAAAGGGCAAAGGTGCAAAAATAGCCACTGTAAATTTAAAAAGGCGCACTTGAGACTCTGGTAATTTTAAGGGGGAAAAACCATACACTGTAAACTAAAATGGGGCAAATGTAACCTCTCGGTTAAGCATAGTTAAATGGAAGTTGTATAAATCTGGTATGCAAACGTTGAACTTCTAGCAGCCTTGTTTGATAAGAATTTATTATGGTAAAAGATATGAATTGTTAATGTCATAATTTATTTGATTGGTTTTTTGTAAGCTGAGATTCCTGTTTCTGCCAACTGGAAACTGTTATCTTCCTTCTAACCCTAAAATTTTCATGGGTTGATTTTATCAAATTGCTTTTCAGGTTGGAGTCGCCTACCTTTTGGCCATGGAACAAGCAAATAATATTTCAATATCTCCTAAAGAAAATATTGAATATGATCGGTAAGTTTCTCCAACTTGGATGCATATATAGATAGGTATTTCTCATTAGGAAAGGGGATAGCTAGTAGTGTCAAATGTTAGGCTAAATAGTTTTACCATGACAATTTAAAAGTTCTCAACTGAAGCGAGTGGTATTAGAAAGCATTGTAATGGTTTGAAAGTGTTATGTAACTAGTATTTTCTTTTCCTATGATAAAATGAAAATGGTTCGAGATTGAAAAAAGCTCATCCTACTTCTTAGAGTTTTCTAAACTGAATCATATAATTCTATCTAGCATTTATTTTCCTAATCAAATCATATAATTTCCTAATAATATAATTCACAATTATGACTAAGATATACAAATAGTCTGCTAATATAAAATAGGAAATATTAACATTATTTTCATAATTTCTAACACTCCCCTTCAAGTTGGGCTATGGACTAACTTGCCAACAAATCTTCATAATCTTCATTCATCAAACAAATCTTCATTCTTTAATCCTGTTCAACGGATCAATTATGCCTCCACTGGTGAGACTTCTCTACACAGAGAAGAAACAACAAACACAACCAATGGAGAGACATAAACAACAGAATCTTGTGGGTCCACCCCTCTAAAACACAACTTATGCGTGGGAACATCCCATCACAACATGCATATGTACGTGGGGAATGACCATCCCATCGTAGTATGCTCTTCAACAATGCCTAGGTCATACTCCTTCTGAGTTAGTCCCTTAGGTCTACCTGGGCCGTACTCCTTGTGGGTCGATCCTTCAGGTCTGCCTAAACCATACTCCTATTTGGGTCGATCCTTCAGGTCTTAAATACTGGTCTGGGCAACATATTGAATTGAGCTAATTGCACATTACTTATAATGACAACATTGTCATCAATAACTGGAGTACCAACTCCATAATAATCTCTCTCCCTCCCTTTTTTAACTCTACCCTTTTTTTAACTTTAAAATAAAAGGCACTTTTTCCCCTTTTTTGACTCTCTAAAAATAAGATATTTTTTTTTCTTTTCCCTTTTTTTTCTTTTTTCTTTTTCTTTTCTCTGACTCTTTTTTTTGTTTTTTCAATAGAAACTAAATTAGAGAAAAGAACTAACAGTACACAAACAAACAGTGAAACCCGAACACGGAAACGGAAAAACAAGAGACAACCCAAACAGTAACTGCGAACAACAACCACGAGTAACACCCACGGCGACTTCAAACTCAGATGCGACAAGGGCGAACAGAGGCTAATCTGGTACAAAGGCTAATCCGATCAGAGATGAAGGTTGCCTGGTGGTTTTTTGTCGAACTTGAGTTGGTTTTGTGACTGTTTTTTTTAGAAACAAATAGGAGAGGAGCCAACCCTTTTTTGGGTAACTACAAAGGCAACTTGAATGGGGTTACCTAGAGATCAGATTAAACCTAAACCTAGCTTTGATAACATGTGGAAACAAAGGATGGGTAAATCGTCTGATATATTTCTCTGATCATTAGTCTACTAATATAAAATAGGAAATATTAACATTATTTTCATAATTTCTAATACAAATCTTTCTGGTTCTTCCTTACATCATAGCAACCAAAAGCCACTCTTTATATACATGCTGAAAGAAAGCAAGAAATTCAAAAATTTAAAATATCAAAAGCATGGCCGTTGCATATGATGTTTTAGAGAGAAAAAACGCGAGCATGTGGTAGAAATTTTATGTAGCAAAACATTCTTAGATTGTGTTACTAACTCCTGCTAATTTAGAAGCATGGTTCCATTATAATGAAACCTTTTCTTTCATCCTTGAGGCCTTCTTTTATATATTTCTATCAGTTAACCTATATGTGGTTATTTACGGCCCCAGTCTTTCAGTTACTGAGATTCAATTTTGGAATTAACTGGTTCGTTTTAATTTGATGGTTGAGTGATATCAAAGTTAATTTATTTTGTAGGTTGATTGAAAATGAATATTTGGGTCTGAAAAATGGAATAATGGACCAGTCAGCAATATTACTCTCAAGCCATGGTTGTTTGATCTTCATGAATTGCAAGGTATTGAATGGCCACGAATATATTGTTATTGAATTTTGTATTTATAAATCTAATTTGAAAAATATATGCTTATATGAATTGCAGAAGTAAATGAAACGTTAGGGATGTTGATTACATGTATGTGTATCATTTAATTTGTGTAATACAAATACATGTATGTGGAAATTCAAGTTTCAACTTTTCTTTGAAATTTATTTATGACCGAAGGTGCAAATTTACCAATTGACAATCACCATAATTGGAAGTCGCATAAAAAAGTGTTTCGAGTGTTTACACTTGAAACTATAACCACTGACAAGTAAAAAATTACTCTCCCTCTCTCCCATCATCTCCATCGCCTACAGCCCTTCCCCTGCATCTCTTTATATTTGCAATCGTACACCCAGAATCTTAAAATAAATCCATGGTTTCACTTTTTCCCAATTTCTCCTTTATCGTCAACTTTTTCTCAAGCCTCTTCTTTTTCCCTTCTTCACATTGAAATTCACATTTCTCTTGCTCAGTTTTCTCCGACAAAATCACTTTTTTGTATTTCATTTGACCACTCTTTTACGAAATTAACCTTCAATTTGGTGATTTCGCTTGATTTCTTCTTTTTGTTAACATTTTTAAAGCTTCCAACTTAACTCTCCTTATTCCTATATTCTCTAATATACCCAAAGTTTCAACTTTTTTTTATTCCCCTTTACCTTTTCGTTTTTTAGATCTATTTTCGGTAGTAAGGTTTTTCTGAACGGGAGAATGCAAAGACTTAAAGTCATGAATTTGGTCTGAATCAGGAGGGTTTGAGAGGAAGAGGCAAACGGTCTATGAGGATTTGAATGGATGGGAATGTGAGTCATGAAGGACACATTTTGGAGATGAAGGAGAGAACGGGAGCAATGGGGAAGATCTGAGCCCAGATGCACCCATCGAGGTCGAAGATGGTGGCAAGAGTGAGGTGTTGGTGCGTTGAAAATTTCATTTTTATAACTTATTTAGCTGCACTATATGTACCCAACTCTCTGCATAGTCCTTTCAAATTGTAATTGTCTCATTTTCTGTAACTTTTCATTCTTAGATGTCCAGAAAAAACTCATAAGGCTGACAGATAATTTGAAAAGGTTAAAAGGCTGAAAGGTAAGCTAACACATAAGATGAAATTTAGTCACATGCTGCCACGTGGGTGTCTGCTGACAACCGTTTAGGAAATTAGCTTACTTAAATTGTTCATGTGTATACAAGCAACACGAAATACTTTTTTGTGCCACTCGTACTTATGGTAATTGTGTATTAGTTTATTTGCACCTTCACCTCTTGTTTATATTGTATTTCTTATGTTTTCTGAACCAGAGATTGCTGAGCTATATACACATTGTGATAATATTTAAAATATATGGAAATATTGATAGGATCCCAAGTTAGTGGCAGTTTAGGAATAGAATTAGGGGCTGTTTGTTATTGTTTCTTGTGTTATTTTCTGTCAGTTTATGGCAGTTATTTTATTTGTATTTACAATTGTATGTCAGTTATGTTATTTGAATTATTTTGTCAGTTATTGGTCATTATATATAGACCTATTGTAAAATGTATTGTTATGAATGAAGAATTGAATTATGATGTAGGAGATTACTCCTCTCTTCCTCCTAGAACTAGATCCTAGTTCTACTCTCCTTCCCTTTTCTTCTCTTTTCTCTTCCCTTTCTCCCATTTATGTTTCATTTTCATTAGGTTCTATCATTTGGTATCAGAGCAGAAGATCCTTTTGGCCTGTTTTACAAAATGGTAACCATGTGAAACTCTCCACCAATTTCTTCTCTTCCACTAGAATTTTCATATTCTGGATTCTAGTTTCTTTCACCCCACTTCCTCTTATTTTCACTCTTTCCCTTGTTCTTATGCTTTCTAAATCAGATTTCTAAACGCCCACCAAATTCTTCTCCTTCATTAGAATTTTCAGATTCTGGAATTCTAGTTTTTCTCATCTTTCTCACCCTTCTCCTTTCTTCCATTTTATCTCCTTTTATCTAGAATTTCAGATGCTGATTCTATATTTCTTCCCTTCTCTCTCCTCTTCATTATTCTCTACTCAATTTCTCTATCTCTGTCTATTAATTATTCAGAATCTGTCTTTCAAGAACGCAGTTACTACTCTCCAAATCTGGAATCACTTATCAGTTACCAGAAATCCCACAAATTTTGGGATCTTCCACAATTACTGTTATCCCTATAATTTCGCACAACAAAGCAATTATTGTGTGATAAAGGGCTGAGATATGGCATCATAAAAGTGCATCCGAAGATATCTCTAAGGACACGTACAAACTTCAGGAGATTAATGTATGGCGCTGATTTGGCACAACAAAGAAATCATTAAGTGATAGAAATCATTGTATGGCGCTGATTTGGCAGAAACAGATTTGGATTCAGTGATTCACCCACAGATGCTAATCTACCAGAACTATCTCTCCATGTTTTTATTTTCAGCCTTGAGGACAAGGCTTATTTTCAAGGGGAGGGTATTGATAGGATCCCAAGTTAGTGGCAGTTTAGGAATAGAATTAGGGGCTGTTTGTTATTGTTTCTTGTGTTATTTTCTGTCAGTTTATGGCAGTTATTTTATTTGTATTTACAATTGTATGTCAGTTATGTTATTTGAATTATTTTGTCAGTTATTGGTCATTATATATAGACCTATTGTAAAATGTATTGTTATGAATGAAGAATTGAATTATGATGTAGGAGATTACTCCTCTCTTCCTCCTAGAACTAGATCCTAGTTCTACTCTCCTTCCCTTTTCTTCTCTTTTCTCTTCCCTTTCTCCCATTTATGTTTCATTTTCATTAGGTTCTATCAAATATCTTTACGCTCCCCATCATTTTGGAGCATAGATTTCAATCATTACCTACTTGTCACAAAGATAGTCAACTAGAGCCTTGTAAAGAGCTTGGTACATAGATTACCCTGTTTGTTACAAGATTACACATGTCTTGTAGAGAAAGAGTTAGAAGCTATCTATAAAGTCACTTTATTATCTCACCACAGCTTTGCTGGTAACAAGTCTCGAGGCCAACTTCCTTCAATGAATAAAAAACTATTATCTTTGTATTGGCGATGGCACATCACAATATTATTATTCTTGGACTACATTTGAAGTATTGATTTCCGATGTTTGAGACCATTAAGTGTGAATCATGTTATTTTGTGGAACTTGGCTATATTCAGTACCTAATATGATTTAACTAGTTAAGATTTTCTAGGATCATTTACTGAATGTAATTCTGCTGCTAAATCATTGTATCATATCATAATATTATATGATTCCGTCACTATCAAATCTCTAGAAATACTGTGATTATATTTCTGTCATCATTAACCTTATGAAGTTTCACATTTTGGTGCTTGGTGTTTGCAGACCAAGGAACACACTCTTGTACAATTACCAAAAGTTAATTCAAAACCACAGAAAACATTCAAAATACTGCTGGCACTTTCAGGGTTGAAAGAAGCTTTAGCTAATAACCCTGGATATAATAAGCGAGTTACAGAGTGCCAAGAGGCTGCAAAAATTCTTCTCCGGTATGAAATATTTTATTTGTTATTATATTTTATAAATTAAATTAGCTTTTAGATAATTGCAGCATTTCAACTTTTATTTTCGACAATGTTAGTAGTAATTGACATAAAAGAGATCAGATCAAGTTTTTAAACAAGAGTTACCACTTGTATGAATTAAAACCAGAAAAAACCTGACATTTTTAGAGGTAATGTAAGTTTTCATTTCCATGGGGAAATTGCACCCTTACATTTTCTTTAAGAAGAGAACAGATTTTTGGGAGAAAAAATAGTTTCTCTTATTGATATGGAATAGAAAGAAAGGTTACAATATATAGAAAAGAAGAGGGATTAGAAGAGGAAATAAAAGGATTACAATCAGGATTAAAATCAGGGAATTAAATGCATAATATATTCACTGACATATATTCTCTGATTCTAATACTCCCCCTCAAGCTGGAGAATAGATGTCTATCATTCCCAGCTTGCTTTGAAATCTTTCAAATGGAACTCTAGCAAGAGGCTTTGTCATCATATCTGCAATCTGTTTAGATGACCAGATGTATGATAAGGCCATGATCCCGGCTTCAAATTTCTCCTTGATGTAGTGTCTGTCAATCTCAACATGTTTAGTTCGATCATGATAAACCGGATTCCTGGTCATCTCAATATTGGACAGGTTATCACACCATATTTGAAGTGGTCCATCAAATGGAATTTGCAATTTATGTAGTAATCTGATGATCCAGATTCCTTCACATACACCAAGAGCTGCAGCTCTTAATTCAGCATCACAGCTACTTCTTGATATACAATAGTCTGTTTCTTCTCCAAGTAACTAAGTTTCCCCATAGATATGAGCAATAACCTGTTATAGATCTTCTAGTTTCTAGGTCTCTTGCATGACTAGCATGAGTATAAATCTCCAAATTCCTAGTTGTGCCTTTCTTAAAAAATATTCCTCGACTTGGATTTCCCTTCAAGTACCCAAGTATTCTCATAACTGCATCCATGCGCTCCTTTTGTGGTTGGTGCATGAATTGGCTTACCATTCCAACTGCATAACTGATATCTGGACGTGTGTGAGTCAAGTATATCAATTTCTCAACAAGTCTTTGATATTTTCCAATGTTAATAGGAACTCCATTCTCCTTTATTACCAGTTTGCATTTGTCATCCATGGGGTCTCCTCCGATTTCGCGCCTAGCATCCCGGTCTCATGTAGCAAGTCTAGTGTGTACTTGCGTTGGGACATATTGATGCCTTTCCTGGTTCTGACTATCTCCATTCTAAGGAAGTATCTCATTTGGCCAAAATCTTTTACTTGTAATTCATTTGTTAGAGCTTGTTTCAGTTGAGCTATGGAACTTTCATCATTCCCTGTGATAACAATATCATGAATATAAAAAATTAAGATTGTCACTTTTTCACCATTATGTCTAGTAAACAAGTTGTGATTTGCTTGCCCCTGAACAAAGGCACATCTTCTTCAGCACTTTAGAGAATTTGTCAAACCAGGCTCTTAGAGACTGTTTCAATACATACAGAGACTTCTTCAACCTGCACACAGTGTTATTAGGGGCTTTGACACCCTCTGGAACTTGCATGAACACGTCTTCCTCTAAGTCACCATTCAAAAAGGCATTTTTAATGTCTAATTGGTGTAACAACCAATCCAGGATTGCTGCAATAGAAAGAAGTATATCGATGGTGCTAAATTTGGCAACTGGAGCAAACATCTCATAATCAATTCCTTATGTCTAAGTGTACCCTTTTGAAACTAATCAGACCTTATATTTGTCGATGCTCCCATTAGGGTTAAACTTGGGAATAAATATCCACCTGCATCCAACTGTCTTCTTCCCTCTCGGAAGATTCGTAATCTTCCATGTCTTGTTTTCTTTAAGAGCCCTCAACTCCTCTGTTGTAGCTAACTTCCAATTAGGATCAGTCATAACTTGTTGGAAGGTGTGTGGGATTTTCACCTGAGCAATGTTAATTACAAAGCTCTGCATCTTTGCAGACATATTACCATAAGAAACAAATTTCTTATTCGGAGTGCAATAGGCCAGCCCATTTCTTCAGGATCTATTCCTGAGTCAGATTCATGGTTATTCCTTGGAGAGGAAGGAACTCTACTATTAGTGTCTTCACCAGCTGATTGTGATTCCTCCTCATGTTGATCTTCAGAGACCATCTCTGTATTGATTTCAGCATTGTTTTCCACTATGGGTTGAGGAATGTGTTCACTGAGGTTGTCTTGGGTGATTTGTATTTCTAGGATTGCTATGGCTCTTTCAGGGTTAACTGAGTTGGATGATAGTTCTGGGATGGTTGTATTTCACTTTTCAGGGTAAACTGGTATTTTATGTTCAAGGCTTGATTTTGGTGTGGGATTGACAATTAACCATTTTGTACTATTACTCTCCCCCTGAATGGGTAATTTGAGATAGTATATCTCATTCTCGTAAAACACTACATCCTTTGAGACAATGGTTTTTGGGGTGGTTGGATAGTAGCATTTATAACCCTTTTGACTTGGAGAATATCCAATAAATATACATTCGTCTACAGTAGGATCAAGTTTGCTCTCAACCTGTTTGTGAACAAACACTGCACACCCAAAAATCTTTTGAGTTAAGGTATGAATGAGTGGAGAGTTTGGGTAGGTTTCAAGGAGTTTCTGTATAGGAGTAGAGAAGTTGAGAACTTTGGATGGCATACAATTGATTGATAAGGTTAGTGATAAGGATGACATCTCCCCGGAATATTTTAGGGACATTTCTTTCTATCATAATGGCTCTAGTTACTTCTAAAAGATGTTCATTCTTCTTTTCAGCCACTCCATTTTGTAGAGGGGTATACACACAAGTGGTTTGGTGATGAATACCTTGTTGGGTAAGAAATCTTTCATAGAACCACTTAAGTGTTCCTTAGCATTGTCACTCCTTAAAATCTAGATAGAGATATGGAATTGGTTTTTAACATAGGAGTAGAAACTTTGGAATATTTGGCTCTCTTTAGATTTTTCTTTCATTAGGTAAACCCAAGTATTTCTAGTGTGATCATCAATAAAGATTACGAACCATCTGGCATTGGTTTGGGTTTTGGTTTTAGCAGGATCCCAAATGTCGCTATGGATTATTGTGAAGGGTGCGGTAGGCTTATAGGATAGTTGAGGATAGATGGATTGTTTTTGTTTTGCAAATTAGCAAGTTTCACAAGAAAATGGTACTGGATTTTTATTGAATAGACTTAGAAACACATGTTTCATATAATGAAAACTTGGATGGCTTAACCTTTGGTGCCACAAAAGAACATCTTCATTATTGGAATGTGAACTTCTAAGTGTTCTGTCAACAACATAGAATCGATTACTGCAACTTTTGTAACAACTACATTGACAACTTAAACTCTAAGATTTTCAGGGCATAATCTAAGAGTTTTGAATAAACCTCTATTTCTAGTCATGTAATCCGTAGCTCCCGAGTCAACAATCCATGTATCATCAGCAGTCATAGCAGTATTAAGGGCAATAATGGAATTACTTGACTGAACAAGGTTTACACTTGATTTGCAATTGTTAACCATCACCGGAGGCTCTGACATAAGTTTTGGTGCTTCTTTAGGCTTCAAGGAACCTTTTGAGCAGCTACCCATTAGTGTCATGAGATGAGAATATGATTTTTCAGATTTTGAAGGAGCTAATGTGCTGGACAAGTATAAAAATAGGAGAAAAATGCATTTATGGAGAAAGCGATTCTCCGGCAGCCGTGGAAGACAGCGCATGGATCTCACGCGCCGGTGATGTAGTAGCGCGTGGACTTCACGCGCCGCTCGGAAAGACGACGCGAAGGAGGGTCCGGCCGAACTGGGCCTTGCGAACACCATGGTGGTGGTGGTGTCATCTCACTAGCCGCCAAATTGTCCAGATCTACGTCAGCTGAAGTTTCCTTCTTTCTCTCTCTGTCTTTGCGATTTTGGGTTTTCATGAATTATTTTTCGAAATCTAAACCATGCACTCTGATACCATGTTTAAGAAGAGAAGAAATTTTGGGAGAAAAAATAGTTTCTCTTATTGATATGGAATAAAAAGAAAGGTTACAATATATAGAAAAGAAGAGGGAGTAGAAGAGGAAATAAAAGGATTACAATCAGGATTAAAATCAGGGAATTAAATGCACAATATATTCTCTGATTCCAATACATTTCCCTTTTTAGGATGTTTAGACTGGAAAAATAATCTACGCATAATATAGTTAGTCATTCATATCAATGCTCATTATAACTTGTTTTTCTTTTTACACGTTTCAGAGAATCTAAGGATAATGAAGCCGAGTTCATCCTATCTAACGGTCAGCATTATGAATATCATTTATTTGTTTGAACTTATAACTACATGTTATTTGATCTGAGATATTCTATTAATTTTCTCCTTTGAACAGTTAAACCAGAAATTTTTGAAGTTCACAAGGTAGTGTTGATACTATAACTATGCCTTTTTTATTATTATTACGGTTTTTCCTTTAATCAAACATAATTTTCTAACTTTTGGGTAGGTTGTATTGTAGAATGTTGTAGACATTTGAAGGGAAACACACTTTTTCTCTATTGAAATAATCAAGGAATACAGCTACTATATATACACATTAAGGGATGAAGTAGTAAACACTATTGCTGCCTAACCTAGTAAATGAAAAATAAGTTGTAACAAATTTCTAGAGAATTATAGAGGATTTCCTCACTCCTGAAGTTGGATCATAGACATTTATCATGTTCAACTTGCTGTCACAAGTATGGAAATTATGTATTGGAAGTCCTTTGGTAAGAACATATCCCACTTGCTTCTTTGAAGGGACATATAGGATGCACATTATTCCATCTTCTATCTTCTCCTTGATAAAATGTCTCTCGCTTTCAACATGTTTAGTCTTATCATGTTAAACTGGATTGTTGGACATGCTTATAGCATCCTTATTATTAGAGTAGAGCTTGATTGGCAATTTCGCCACTACCTATTGGCCTTTGAAAAGTATTTTCAACCTAAAACCCTCACAGATTCTATGTGTTGTGGCTCTCAGTTCAGTTTCTGTTGCACTCCTTAGACCACATTTTGTTTCTTGCTTCTCTGAATTACCAAATTGCCCCATACAAAGGTACAATACCCGTTGTAGATCATCTATCCTCAAGATTTCCTCCAAAATCAACATCACTATATATCTCAGCATTTTGCTGTCCACCCTTTCTTATGAATACCCTTTCCCAGGGGTACCCTAAAGTATTTCAGATTTTTTGCACAGCTCGTTAGTGAATCTTTTCAGAAGAATGCATATGTTGACTTACAAAATTTACAACAAAGGCAATATTTGGTCTACTGTGAAACAAGTATATCAGTTTGCCTACTAAACTCTGGTAGATTTGTCAACTGAATCAACTGGCTTGAATCCAAGCATTTTATTGTCTTTCAAAAGGTTAAGAATATATTTCCTTTAAGAAATGCATATTCCTTTCCTTGATCTAGCAACTTCCATCCAAAGAAAATAGAGCATCTATATAGACAATGAGTATAGCCTTTTTTCCTTCATTGTGTTTGACAAAAGTGTGTGGTCGGACTGGTCGAGCAAAAATGTTCCTTCTTAAGCACCTTTGAGAATCTATCAAACATAATTTCCACCTTTTTCCTTGTTTTCAAAACCAGGAGGAAACTCAAATAAACTTGCTCGTCTAACTCACCATTATGAAACACATTCCTGTTATCTTGTTGATCAAGTGACCAATCAAGTTGTGCAGCTAAGGATAATAAGACTCTTAACTTTATTAAGTTTTTTAACTAGGGCAAAAGTCTTGGTATAATCTATTATAAGTTTGAGTGAATCCTTTATCCACTAGTCAAGCTTTGAATTTGTACAAAGAACCATAAGCCTTAAACTTTGATATGAAGACCCATTTGCATCCTACAGATATCTTTCCTTGTGGCAAATCTACTACTTCTCATGTATAATTCAATGAAGGGCTGATCACACACTTAACAAGTATTCTGATGATAGGAAAGAAGATATGATAAATAGGTTAGATTAATGGAAGTGAAAGAAATATGAACACGAGTGATTGACAGGACATTATTTTATTGTAAGAATGGCAGAAAACAACAAAGAGAGAAACGAGTAGAGAGAAGCAAACACCTATTGAGAAACGGTAAGTACAACTGGGGGTGAAAGGGAGAGATAAGGAGGAATTATATAGACAAGGATCTAGGTTTTTTCCCAATTGAGCTTTCCATAGTTGTGCCCATTTCATTTTTTCTCCTGAAATAAAAGTAATCTACATATTAATATTATTTTTTTGTTCTAAAACAAATTTATTACTCCCTCTGGTCCTAAATATAAGAACCTAGTTGACTTTTTTGGAAAATCCTAAAAAAGCAAAATAAGTTAATTATAAATTGATTTACCTAATTTTTGTCTTACACTAGTTTATTTTACCTATATGTCATGATTTAATAACCTATTTTGCAACCTTAATCTCTCCAAAAAAAGTTAAATAGGTCTTATATTTAGGACCGAAGGTAGTATTTCTTTTAGGCTCATAATTCACCCCATTCTTAAGGGTGAAGGTGCAAAAATGATACTAAACTTTACCTAAAATTGCGTTTCTAATACTAAAGTTTTGCAAGGTGCAAAAAGAGTACCCAATTTGATGTTCAGGTGCAAATATAATATTTTCACTTGAGGGAAATAAAATTTAGATATGAAAAGACTCTTACAAAAATAAGACATGTTTCACACACAATCGTCTTTAAGGGTTCCTTACAAAAAAAAGTCAATTTGAGACTAATGAGTTCCACTGTTGTATGTGATTAAATGTTGGGTAAATGTGTAAAAATAGTCATCGTAAATTTTTAAAAGGAGCACCTGAGACTCTAGTAAATTTAAGGGGGCAAAACCGTACACTGTAAACCAAAATTGGGCAAATGTAACCTCTCGGTTAAACATAGTTAAACGGACTTTTTCACACATGAGCCCCACCATCAGTAAATGACGTGTCAATTCCAAAATCCATTGTGTAAGCTAAAATGCATCCAGTTGAACCCTAAATTATTTAAAATGAACCTTAAACACTCAAATCATTTCGACTAGAACTCATATCTTCCCCAAATCATATGATATCTACCCCAAAGCATCTGAACCCTAAACTCAAAAATCATTTCGATGAGGGTTCTAAGGTTAAAGTTCGAAATGAGGCTGATTTGATCTCTAAAGGGGTTCGATGTGTTGAGTGTTGTGTGTTGTGTTGGGCTGGTTTTATGTCTCAATACACCCCGTCAGCATATGTCACGTCAAAAAAATTCCTAGTGCCACATATTGTCAAGTCAATAAGCCCCATCAGAGTTCCTAGTCAATTAATGGTCAAACTTAACACCTCTATTTGAGAAGGTTACATTTGCTCCATTTTTGTTTACAATGTACGGTTTCCCCCCTTAAATTTACCAGTCTTAGGTGTTATTTTTTAAATTTACAGTGGTTATTTTTACACCTTTACCCTTGAATGTTCTACCTTCTCTTTAAGATCTCCTACTTGAGGTTCATATACACTAATAACATTTATTGTATCCATGTCTTACAATTACTTTCACAAAAATGGTTCAGTCCTCAGTTCACTTAATTTTCTCTACATTCTTCCTCCATTCTATATCAGCAATGGTAGCATCACATTTCCTTCATTTACTTTTCCTTTGTACCGAATTTTGGAATCATTAACTAGGTATCGTGTCTCACAATTACTTTGACAAATATGGTTAAGTCCTCAATTCACTTAATTTCTTCTACATTCTTCCTTCATTCTATATCATCGATGGTAGAAACACCTTTCCTTCCGTTTACCTTTCCTTTGTATCGAATTTTGTAATCATTAACTAGGATTTCTTAGTTCCATCTCCACCCCATCTAGTTTTCTACAAGAACAATATATTAGTCTTATGATCAAGGTTGCCATACTCTCGAGTTTAAGTAGTGAGGGGAAGGTAAATTGGGATCGTAAACCCGGAACTTAAACTCATAAGAGTTTACCTATATTAATAGATAATTAAATAATTATAATATAAAAACAAAAACAGTATATATTAAACAAAAATCAAACCGACAATATTGAAAATTAAATCCAAACTTCATAACTTATATATTTATGAAGTCACTAAAAATAAAATAATCAGGTTAAAAAACATAAATCCAACAAAGATCATCAAAAGTTAGAACATCAATAGTCTCCATTATCCTCAAATCCTTCACTTTACCATTGTAGTCTTTTTTGGAATATAGTTGTAATGTAAAGCAAAGCTCTAGATACATAGACCGTAAAAGTTGAAAAGCTATCTAAATACTGATTAGAAATAAGTCAGACTTTCTTATTTTTATGCGTACACTTTCAGTGATTTGCAATGTAATATAGTCCACAAGATTTGCATCCTATTTTCTTTAAAGAAAAGCAATAGGCTTAAATGTAAAAGAACAATAGTACTAGTAGATAATTAGTTTTTCGCCAAATGATAGTAGATAATTAGTTGTCATCCACAATAATAGTACTATTTTTATTAAAAAACCAAGTCTTACCTCCTGAAGAGTGAAGTCTAAAAGAAAGTGAAGTCTATCTCTATATCCAAAACGCAATACTCACAAGGCACAAGGCATAAGGCATAAGCTTTTAAATTTACTTTTACCTTCTCTCCTTCAACTCCAAGTACTATTATTCTCTTGTTCGTCTCTTCTCCTTAGCTTTCAACTTTTGCAGCTGTGCGAGAAGCCAAGTTCAAAACTTCAGATCTGCGGCTTCGACAAGTGAAAAAAGAAAAGAAGGCCTTGCCTTGAACATTATGTGTCTCAAATAAGTAATATTTATTTCTTTAAGCCCTTTCAGATTCTGTTTTTAAGTTTTTTTTAGAAGAACTTAGGCTTATACTTCTCTGATGTCCGAGTCGAGAAACATAGTCTCAAAATGGCAAGTTTAGCGATTCTCACCAAGTGAAAAATGAGTTCATCCGATTTAACTTCCATGAGCGAGTCAACTCATTTTTTATAGCTTAAAACGTGAACTCAACAAGTTGACTCGCGAGTTTAACAACCATGTTTATGATCACTCATTACTTGTAGACCTATTTGACCAAAAACATGACTTGGGCGACATAAAAAACCTTTCCATTTAGCATCTCAATGTTCAAAGAATCAAATCTAATCTTACTCTGATGAACTAACTTCTTTACCCGCCAACGTGCATTTGAGTGCGGGATCCCGTGCTCATATAACAATACATGCGGTGAGATGATGCAGCGTCTCTTGCTTTCTACTCACTGTACCCGAGCCATATAGCAGTAGCTCATGCTCGTTAACACTGAATTAGGACCAGAATGTAATGGTTCTCACACTCATCTCACTTTACTCTAGCCATACATTGCTTTACTTATGGGCCATGACCTAGCGATCATAGAATTTCTCCATTGATTCATGTTCTTGAGATTCAATGGGATTTTTACGTTGGTTGTTTAGTCCAAACACAACCCTCCTCCTTTACCTAGGCTTAGGACAAGCTATAAACATATGCAGAGTTTGCAAATGAAGTAATATGAATTAAAACAGTTACAAATCCAATAACGCTGTTACATGGGCAACTGAAGTAATAATAATAAATTAAAAAAGTTACAAATTTGCAAAGTAGACCCTCGAGTTTCAGAGTAAATATATAACGGACTTTATGCTTACCCCATTTGTACCTTTAACTTAGGTAATAATGCATGAAAGTGAAACATTATTTATAATTTGAACATGAATTGTTATATCAACACTTTCTTTATGCAGGACAAGTTAGAACAAAATTTAGCCAAAAGAGCTGAGCATTATTTCTCAGAAAATATGCGTGTAATGAAGGGTATAATTCTTTTCATATTTGACTTAGCAGAAAATATTTTTGAATTTCAATCTTATTCAATTATGTCTAAACCAGGAAGAGAAGCTTGGGCATTGGGAAAACTGGAAGACTTTGGAAAGCTCGTCACAGCTTCTGGGTTGAGTTCCATTAGAAATTATGAATGTGGTATATAGCCTTTAATCTCAATTTATTTCTTGGACATTTATTTGCTTGCATTTCGGGGAACCAAAGAATTGTTGGAAAGCGAATTAGCTGGTTGCATATCTTATAGATATAGCGTTAAAATTGAAAGTGAGTTATTTTTCTTTTACTTGCTCAGATTTAAGGTTTGAATTAAAATATTTGTTGTCTAGTATCATTAACTAATCTATGTTCAAGAATTGCTAGTTTCCAAATTAGTGGTATAGCTTTCCTAGTGAGGTTTCTTTGTCTTTTACAATTACCCTTACTGATTTCAAGAATCCCCCCTCAAAATAAAATATTCATTTAGTCGAGACATTTTCTTCAGCATAATTCTCCTTTCGGTCCTTATTATTAGAGCTCAATGACTAAATTACGTTGATTAAGAAAAAAGTTAAAATTAGTTAAAAACAATAAATATGTAAAAAATAAACTTGTATACCTTCATTCCCTTATTAGGGTCAAAAGTGGTTAAAATTCATTAAATTATTAGGTAAACCTTTGGTAAGCTCTTGTATAAAGGATCAAGGCAATTTAAGCTTTGGGTTCTTATAATAAAGGCTAGAGGGAGTATTTAGTTATCACTTATGATTTCATATTTTTCAATTTAGATTTATCTTCTCAGGGCAAATGTGCACTCAATAGCATGGTAATTTCTAAAGGTGCACTTAATAACATGGTAATTTTGAGGGTGCAAATTTGGCACTTGTAACTTAAAATGGGGCAAATTTGTTTTTTCTTCCATTAAAGTTAAGTTTTCCATGTTACTAGATGTCCTTTTTAGAAATTACCATGTTGCTGGGTGTCCCATTTAAATTTCAAGTGTCAAATGTGCACCGTTAAAATCACCATGCTATTGGGTGCATCTTGTAGAAATTATCATGTTACTAGGTGCACCTTTGCTCTATTTTCTCATGAGCTCTGACTTTTACTGCCTCCCGTCGTAAATACAAGGCTCGATTTATATTAGTTATAACTTATGTTATAGTATAATTTTGAAAAACCTATGTCATTAGATTATATATCAATTTATTAATAAATGTAGCTTGGAGAAAAATAATATATATCAGAGAAAACATGAATAAAAAGCGTTATATATAGGACCAAAGGTCAAAATCAACCAGTCCTTATATTTAGAACTCAAGAGAGTATTTAAGAACTTTTCACTTCCTTGGTTATTGATGATTGATCATTAAAGAATTAGTCTCCTTGTTATTTTGCAGCTCCAAAATGCTAAACATTTTAATATAAGGATGGGAATTTATATCATCCAAAAATGCAAGAGTCCAACAATCATAGTTGCAATTGACCCAGTTTTAGGCCTTGAGCATGTCAATTCTGTCGCTCCTCAGTTCCTCTATCGTTAGATTTCCTTGTTGCTATAATTTTCCCGTGTCTTGGCTTCAACTTTAATTCCCGGGCTGACAAGACATCACTTACTATTTAGTGATTGCTTATGTTATTTTCCCTCCGGTCCTAAATGTAAGACCTAATTGACTTTTTTGGAAAATCATAAAAAAGCAAAATAAGTTAATTATAAATTGATTTACCTAATTTTTTCCCTTAGACTAGTTTATTCTAACTATAAACTAATAGATAATCTAAAAATATATCAAATGTTATAATTTAATAACTTATTTTACAACATTAATCTCTCCAAAAAAAATCAACTAGGTCTTATATTTAGGATCGGAGGTAGTACTATATATTCTTAGCTTCATTACATTCTTTCCCCTGCAACTCTATTGATAACAATGTTGCATATTTTGACTGCTAGGTGCTGAACCACTGATTCAACTGTACGAGATTCTTTTAAAGGCCCCTGGAGTCCTGGGAGCTCGCTTCAGTGGGGCTGGATTTAGAGGGTGCTGTGTTGCATTAGTGAAGGCTGACCGTGCTACTGAAGCAGCATCGTTTGTCAGGTCAGAATATCTCAAGGTCCAACCAGAGTTAGCTAGCCGCATAAGTAAAGAAACAGCAGTTTTAATTTGTGAATCTGGTGATTGTGCTCGTATAATCTAAAAATTATGTTTTTCAATTACCTTTCATGTATCATTTTTAAGTATCAAAATGACAGCCGATCATCGCATTCTATGTATCTTAGCCATTTCCTTCTCTCCTCTTCTTGTGTTACCTCTTGTTGTGAAATATTCGAAACTGAGGAGGATGTATGTTGTGTGCTGAATTTTTGTTACATAATCTTCTGCTGTGCGCTAAATTTTTGTTATCTAATCCTCTGCTGGGCTGTGCACGCAAGGTGCTACACGGTCTTTGTTTGTCCCTAGTGCATCCCCCTTGATGCACATTTTTTCCCCAGTAAATGATGACACCCTAAATTTTCCTTAGTTTCATGTATTATTATCCAAGTATTATTAGCTAAGGAGTGCAATAAACTTCTGTAGAAGCTTGGCTCTTTCTGATTTCTGTCAAAGGTTGGACTAAGCTTTATCATACTATTTCTTAGTTAGAGCTAGCTTTTTCCATCATGGCCCTTCTGTGCCATAGTATGAAGTATACACGAATCGGGTTTAGAATTTCTTCTGTTACTATAGGCTAGATGTACGAGGCTGAAGTTAAAATACTACTCTTGTAAAGCAATGGTACTATGATGTTATTTTATATTCCTTCCGTCCCTTAATATAAACTTAAACCTAATCACTTCGTAAAACCGTTAAAAATAATTAAAAAGCAATTAATGTCAAATTCATACTTTTTTTCTCAACTCTATCCATATGTGTTAAGAGGATAAGTGAAATGATGATTGGATTAAAAAAAATTGAGAGTGTGTATGGGAAAATGAGTGTTATCAACAAAAGGTAAAAATAGAAAAACGGCAATAAATGTTAAGACAAAAGGGAATGAAACTTATACACACACTCAATTTTTTTTAATCCAATCATCATTTATTGTCGTTTTTCTATTTTTACCTTCTCTAATTCTTAGGATAAGTCTAGTTGACTAATTAATGAAGATTAACGAAACTAAATAAATCACTCAGTTATAGAATATAGGGCGAAGGCCCAATTTTGATACATAATTATTATTCAAGGAATAATAATAGTTCATAATTATTTAAAAGTTCACCAATAATGCCTAACTTTTGTCATGTGATCAACAATGAGATTTTCCTTAATATTATAATGAGCGAATGTCCAAAAATGACACATAACTATTGGCTAAGGAACAAAACTAGTGCATAACTATTCTAAGGTACATCAACGATACCCAACTATTGGGCATGAGAGCAAAAATGATATTTTCACTGATATGACAATAAAAGTTTACATGAAAAGTCTAAAATGCCTTATAAATTTTTATTCTTTTTAAAATTTTCACTAATTTTAAGAGTATTTTGAACTTTTCATGTCTAATCTTATTGTCATGTTAGTGAAAATATCATTTTTTATTTCATGCCCAATAGTTAGGTATCATTTGTGTACCATAGAAGAGTTATGTATTATTTTTGTACCTTGACCAATAGTTATGTATCATTTTTGTACTTTCACTCTATTATAATATATAGATGTGTGTGTGTGTGCGCTCTTATGCTCAAGGGGATTTAATATATAATAGTGTGTGTGTGTGTAAGAAATCTACCTCAATTGGTTAGAGTTTTTTGTTGATAACGTGTTAAAAAATTAAAGGGAATATAGAAACTAGTGAATATATATATAAAGAAGAAGAGAATGACGGGAGGTTGAAACCGGAGAAACACGCCACTATGAGAGCTAAGAGAAACCCAAAGCCTCACGACGTCTATATTACAATGGGCATTAAAATATTTTGGGATGTTATAATGCATCAAAGATGCCACCCACAAAGAACTGGGAGATTCAACATGATGAACTGAAACTTGTGTCGATAGATGATATTGTCCAAGACAGTACCCAACATAACCAAATGAAACCATATGTAGTTTAAAACTAAAACAAGCCAAACAAACCAAACAAGACATAAAACCACATGAAGAAACAAAAGTGAGAAGCACTGCAAGATGGACCTCTAAGCGGCTGCTGGTGAGCTTAAAGGTCCTCATTGAGATCATCCACTCACGCGGAGCTTTTTTGCACAAGCTCTGCTAGAACCCAGATGTTTAACAAGAATCTCATCATTCCATGGGCGCTTTTTGGAATAACAGATTATAGACCATGAAGGGCTGATCAAGAAGAGCATCACATAAAGACTCCCAATGTGAGATTGTACTTGTAGTGGGGGAAGATAACTTCATTCTCTTTAAATGGACAACGCATATTAAATTGAATCAGGAGCAGCAATACTAATCCATTACAGATTTGTTTTTTGGTCAAATTAATTACAAATTTTATAGTATATGTTGTATTTGGAGAAAGGGTACCGTTTTTTAGTTAAGTATCTATTCACGCCCCTGTAGGTCGTAAGGAACTCAACCTTTGTTGTGGTTCTAGAGTCAACACTCTTTCTTTTGATTATGAACTTCCATACATATTTTATTTATAACAAGAAAGTCTAATTTTCTTTTAAAGAAATGCAGTTTTTTTTATTGTAAACAAGGTAAATGAAAAGGTTTTTTTTTTAACTGAATAAGTGAAAAGGGTTTACCAAGTGAAATTACTCTTTACTTTGGTAACACTTGGTATTTTGGGGCATGACATAAGGTCTTTTTGGTCGTTTCCACAATAAATTAATTTCACTTAAGTCTCCCAAACCTGCATGGACATTTTGAAAAAATTTGGACAAACTGAATATAATCATCTACATGGATCCTTAAAAGAAATTATCTCCAAACCAAAGATGTAGAATAATTGTTTCTCTATAAAATAATGATGAATGGTAGAAGGATAGGATCACGAGTCACTACAAAACAAAACAAGCCTCAAATTGTTTGTTCAGATTCCGGAGGTCAGTGCAAGTTTTTGTGTGACTCTGAACACTCCCCACAATCTTTCTGTAGTTGCCTTCATTTTCTCCTCTAAATCAGAGCTTTTAAGCAAAACAAAGCTTCCCAACTTATAAAACTCATAAACTCAAAATGCTCACATCCATGAAATCTCGTGTGATTTCTCTTACATTCATGCTCAACATGTTCTCTGTCCCCCTTTTGGCCCTTAACGTTGGAGTTGAAACCACCGGAATAGCTATCTCTGTGGTTTGTATATTAAATCTGTTCATCCACAAGAAATCACATTATATTTACTTGTACTTGTGATTTATTTGCAGAGCAAGGAATGCAGCAAAACATGTGAATCAAGCTTCTGTTCAGGTACATTCTACTTACCCCTCTCTCTCTCTCTCTGATCTCTTACTGGTTTGATATTTGCAGATTATGCTTATACTCCCTCCGGTCCTAAATATAAATATAAGACCTAGTTGACTTTTTTGGAAAATCCTAAAAAAGTAAAATAAGTTAATTATAAATTGATTTACCTAATTTTTTTCTTTTAAACTAGTTTACTCTACCTATAAACTAATAGATAATCTAAAAATATATCAAATATGTCATAATTTAATATCCTATTTCACAACCTTAATCTTAAAAAAAAAAGTCAACTAGGTCTTATATGTAGGACCAGAGATAGTACTGATTTTAACTAAGATACCTGTGAATATAACAGTGCCTCCATTACTGCGATATGGAAAGTACTGTGGGATTCTGTATAGTGGTTGTCCTGGGCAGCCTCCTTGCGATGGTCTTGATGCTTGCTGTATGAAGCACGATCAATGTGTTCAATCCAAAAACAGTACGTTTCATTTCCACCATTTATTAAAATCTCTTATCAATAAGTTTAATTTGCAGGGGATTAATTGCAGGCATCCTTTTTTCTAGTGACTTGGATTATATTTGGTGGCATCATTTAATTGAATTTGAAACAATCTCGTAATTTAATCAAAAGAAATTAATGTGTCTGCTTTTTTTTTTTTAACTGATAATGCATCTTTTGGATTGTTGTTGTGGTATCACGTGTTACAAGTCCCAAGTTGGAAGGATCTCTCACTGTATTTAGGAGTGTGGATTAGGAATTTATACTAGCTAGTTAGAATACTGTTTTTGTTGAGAAACAACTAACCAATGATAAGTGCTTAGGTCGATAGCTAGATTTTGGTGAACGATTATCTCAGAAGTGTTCTTGTACCACACATCATTCACTTCATTTTATTTAGAACAGTAGATAATTAGTTAGAACTAAAATCAAAACGATAGGGGAAAAAAGATACAATAAACGGGTCGCTAAGGGTAATTGTTGAGTGAATATTTATATATAATATTTATATATAACTTTGAAGTACTAATATTCGAACAATAAGATGTTAATGAAACATTCATATAAAACATATACTTCCTCCGGTCCTAAATATAAGACCTAATTGACTTTTTCTGGAAAATCCTTAAAAGAATAAAATAAGTTAATTATAAATTGATTTACCTAATTTTTCCCCTTAAACTAGTTTATTTTACCTATAAATTAATGGATAATATAAAAATATATCAAATATGTAATCATTTAATAACCTATTTCGCAACCTTAATCTCTCAAAAAAAAAGTCAATTAGGTCCTATATTTAGGAACGGAGGTAGTATATTCCAACAAAACAAGAATCACTAACACACAAATATGATGTGTTCTTATTGTTTTTTTTATCAAAACAACAATGTTTTAGGCTTAATAAGATAAAATCCACACACTACACAAGGAGTGTTTACTGCTCAGAAATCTGATCGAGGGGAATGCAAGCCCACAAAGGGGTGACCTTTCTACCTACCTCTAAGTAACTATTATAGTTGCTTAAAGGCTTAAACTCCAAACCACGATTAAATTGAAACAATTCAAAGGCAATCAATCTAAACGTTTGGTGGTAAAACCAATACCATTTAGTAAACTAGTAGGAGAAGATGATAATTCAGATTGTTCAATTTAGAAAGTAAGAGAGGACACGTGAGTTAATGGTGTCGGTGATGAGTCCTAGTCAAGCCAATCAATTTTTTCCATTAACAAGTAGTCTTGAATACAAAGGAACTCGAAGGTGGGTGATAGGACATTTTGATTCATACACCTCTAATAATGAAGGGAAATACATGTAATTTAGTGATTTTTAGTCTATCGTCTCTATTGTTTCTAATTCTTATTGTCTCCCTAAAATTAAGTTTTTCAATTCAATTCTTCTTCGATAGATCATAGTAATAGTAGTATGTTTCTAACAAAGTTAATCACTGAAAAATTACTACTCCCTCTACTTCTAAATTTAAGAGTTGACTTTTTGGAGATTTTTTAAAACAATAAATAGGTTATGACAAAGTTATTTTGCTATAGTGTATCTCTAAAGAATTATTTATTTGACTTATAAGTTCATATATGATCTAATAATATGTAAAATACGTCATGATTAAGTGGTTCATTCCGTTTCATTTGATTCTCTAAAAAAGTCAATTAGCTCTTATATTTAAGAATATAGGAGGGAAACTAGGACAATTAATTGATTATATGAATTATCATGAGTTTGTTCCTATCTATTTGTCTTTGGCTAGAAAAGTGTTGTGTTTTGTGTGGCTTAAAAGTAAAGGGGAGGGATAATTCCTAATATCCGGTATAATTTTGTAACTTGTCCGAGTGTACTTTGTTTGTCCAGAGCATCTTCAATTATTTCTTGCATAATTACAAAATTGCCAATAATATCCCTTTATCCGTCCAAATTGCCAGGCCCAATCCCTCTTGTTCTCATATCGTTTGCAATTGCTTGTCAACATTTATTTATTTTTTATTAAACACCGCCTGTCAATCCGGCGCCTATTGACAACCGACTAATTCAGACTGAAGGAATTACCCGGCCCACAAGCTTTCCCAAATCTCGGGGCTTTGAACCCGCACCTGAACCCGAACTCGGACAGAGTTCCTGCAAGAACAAGAACAAACAAAAGCCATGATAACAACCTTAAACTCGGAGCCAAGAATCCCGAAGGATTCAACTCACGCAGAACCGGGTTACTAGAACCCGGGTTTGATTCTCACAGCGAATCACCCTCTCAAGGAAAACCATGAGAAGGAAAAGCAGAGTGGCTGAGGTGTCTAAGCACACACTGTTGTTTCTGACAAATGAACGGGACACCTCTATTTATAGTGACAAGGGTGTCACTAAGAAAGATAGAAATATCACCGTTATTATTGCAGTCATTATGACACCAATCAACAATAATAACTGATTTGATTCTCTTAATCAAATCAATCACATATTAATGTTGATTTGTTAACTGATTTGATTCTAATCAAATCAATCAGCATTAATCACATATCAATGTTGATTTGTTAACTTTCTACTTTCCTTAAGGCCGTCGGATCTAGTAATCGGACGATCCGGTTCATCGAGGGCGGATCCGATTAAATATTTCCAACATCTCTCACTCGCACTTGATGGACACACCATCTTGCGATTCGTTTTTCTTGAGCATTCGTATGGGCGTCCGTCGTGACCGCGTGAGCACACTATGCAATTCAGATGCTTACAAACTAGAAATCCTTGGAATAGGACCAGAATGCAAGGACATCCATGCATATGGATTCTCGGCCCAGTTATCTCAGATTGTCTCAGATTCCCTAGGCTAACTTACACACAAGTGGCATTCTTAATCCCTCACAAGTTGAAAATTAACTCAAATGCCTTCACGTATACCTGGAAAACCACACTTACTAGCACTTCTAGTAAGAGGGATGCATCATGGAAGTCCAGCGTTACATGTGTGTTATCAAGTTGAAGTCATTCCTTTCTGACTGATCATCAAGTCTACTTGAGTTTGCCGCTTGCCCAGCTATCACCCGTTAGGTCGGATCTCTCATGACCATGGAGTTTCGGCTAGAGTAGCGGTCACAAAAACAAGCATCCTTGATGACGTCTAAGTCACAAGGGTATCGGTAGAAAGGACAATTTCCCTTCTTACATAAGTCTGGAACTCACACCATTATGGATCAGGGATTTTCCATCTACGTCTCAGTTGCGGTTAATTAAGCACATGTAGTGCGATTTACATGTTACGGTGATCGACCAACTATCGTATGCCGTTTTCAAAATAAAATCACCGTACAGGCATTAGTCCCTCAACGGACTACTGAACTCCCATTGGAGAATTTTACACCTAGCTACAGACCCGGCGGAATACATGTGTATTCCTTATCATGACTTGAATTGTCATTTCCCAAACTTATTGGGTCGACTTATGTGAAGTATTCATCAACACATGATGATTTCTTGCACGTCTTACCTTCTCATACCCTCAGCATGTATGGAAGACGGTTGTCCGTGTGAGTAGACCAACCTTTTTGGATCTGTACGACATATTGCATACTTTACATTCATGTTTTATATATACAAACCCACAGGATTGTATATATGTGCAAAAAACAATACCGAATTGAAAAATGCATCATTTTATTTCAGAAACTAAAGTTGTTCAATACATCAAATGTTGTTTACGCTTAAAACCTTTTTTAAGCTAGTGAGTGGATCAGCAAACGTTTAGTGAGTGGAAATAGTATTGAACAATCACTTCTTTCTGAGAGAACACATCTCTTATAAAATGACATTTGATGTCTATATATTTAGTCTATTATGATACTTAGGGTCCACAGCGTAGGCTATCGCGATTTCACTATCGCACTGGATATCCATAACATTTATGCCTAAACGCTTTAGGAATCTCTTAAGTCACACAGCTTATTGAATAGTAGTAGCACAAACCACATATTCAGATTCCATGGATAATGGTGTCATCAAGTTTGCTAAGTTGAGTGTCCTACATCCAGATCTCCTGCCCATTTGGCGTTTGAGTATCCTTCAGGACGGAGACCTTCCTATATAGCAAAACTTTTAGTTCATCTCCCTTCTAGTATCAAATAACTTTTGCTTTTCAGCGTCACAGACTAAAATCGGCTTACAAAGCCAATGACAAAACATATCCCTAGTTTAACACACACCACAATGTACAAACTTTCAATCACGCTTGAGTATGAGACTCTTTTCATGCGTTGTACTTCAGATTCTTTCATAAGACACATATCTACTCTTAGATAATGTCCTTTCACCATAAGGGTATGCATAGGTTTGCAGTCTCTCAATATTAAATTGTTCCAGGATCTTCGCTATATATGTCAGTTGGGACAATTATAGCATCCTCTTTGAATAATCCTTTTATATCTTGACACACAAGATATTTTCTGCTCTACCCATGTATTTCACTTAGAAATTCAAAAGACAATGAGTCTTTGATTGTTTAACTATCTTAGGTTTAATCCTAGCAAGGAGAATAAAGAGATAATATCACAATATTACCTCGAAACCGTTTTACACAAACACAATGGTCTTCTTCGATCATGTCGAAGTTGATTGAAGTTACAACCTCATGAAACTTCAAAAAACATTGTCTAGATGATTGTTTTAGCCCAAAAATGAACTTTAGGAGCTTGCAAACCCTTTGTTCGCATCCCTATTGCACAAAGCTTCAAGGTTTACATCCACTTGATGTAATTCCAAGTCTAGGTTGGCTACAAAAAACCAATACATGCCTAATTGAGTTAAAACATACTACTGGAGAGAAGATATTCTCTTAATTTACCTTTTCTAAATAGGTATACCCTTTTGGTTATCAATCGAGCTTTGAGCTTATCGATTAATCCATTAGTCTTTTGCTTGTATTTGAGAATTCACATATTCCCAAAAGCTTTTCAGAATTTTGAAAGATCAATCATTTCCCACACTATGTTAGCTCTTATTTGAGAATCCATTTCCTCTTATATGGCCTTTTGCCAATTTTCCTTAGCCAATTCCGAAAGCGTATCTCTAACACTTAAAGAATTCTCCTCAATGTCTTCCAACTGAGGATTAAATACTGCTTCCTCAATGGGAAAACCCTTTGGCTTTTCCGAATTGGGGTTTCAACAGGGTCACCACTGTCATCTAGTGAAAATGGTTCAATCCTCCCACTCGGAGCAGTTAACTGAGTATCGCCTTCTTCCTCATACTCACAGAGAGTGTTGGAATAAAGGCTTCCTCTACTAAAGAAATCTTTTTCAATGAATATTGTGTTTCTAAACTCAACCTCAGTCACTGATCCGTCCTCATTTTCACTAATGAAGACACTTTTAGAGTTCATAGAATATCTTACAAAAGATACTCAAGCCTCTAAACCCCAACATTTCACTACTTGTAAAAGTTTTGGAAATAAGACATTGACTCACATGGTCATAGGACTGTTAAGTCCATTTTGCATCATGTCCATAACTTATATGGTGTTGTGGTGACTGATTTCAAAGGCACATAATTAAGTAAAAATGTCATAGCTGAGAGTGTATCACTCATTAGCAGATAGACACCTCTATCATAGACATCATTCACCTAATCATTGCAAGAGGAACTCTATTCCCTCTTTGAGCAAGACCATCTTACTGTGGTGTGCCAAGAACTGTTATCTATATAACAATTCTCTTTTCATCATAAAGCATATTGAATTGTTCATAGAGGTATTCTCAGCCTCTATCAGTTCTTAAGGCTTTCACCTTAAAGTTAGGTCTCTCTACCAAACCAAGATACTTCCTGAAACATTCCAATGTTTCAATCTTGATTGAGATCAAGTATACATTTCAATATCGTGAAAATTCATTGATAAATGTAATGAAGTATCATGCTTTATGATATGCCTATCCGCAAATATTCAAATGAATAAGTATAAGAGGGTAGTACTGTGCATTGGTTCCGTTTCCGAAAGGTTTCCTTGTACTCTTGCATGCAAGACTATTCTGGCATAGGGATTATTCCCTTTTCGATAGGTCACTCAACATGCCCTTATTTGGATAATTTAGTCATACGATTATGACAAATATATCCTAATATGGCATGATATATATCGTAGTCAACATTAACAAAAAATGTTGAGTAGTAAGAAATGAAATCACAATTTCATTAAAAACAAGGAAACTTTTCAAAATATAACCAAATCAGAAAAGATCGGTCTCATTGTTTATGTCAACTATATTGATATTAAACCCAAACTTTAACTAAAGAAATAACAGACCTAGATTTCACCGGATATCCGGCATGTCGAGAACTTCACATAAATGTCAAAGTTTGGTCTCCTTGCAAATCTAATTTGTAGGTACCAATCCCTTTGACGTTAACTCTGGTAATGTTTCCAACGTAAACCCACATGCTCTTGCTGGTAACCAGCGAAAATCGCTGTGAAGTTCTGACGATCTCTAATCACATGGTCTGTATGCCCTTTTCTAAGGGTAGCCCTTGGCATAGCGGCCGAGATATTTACAAGTATAGCACTTGATCTACGAAAGATCATGTTTCTTAAACTTGCTTCTTCCCTTTCTTAAAGAACTTATTTCCTTTTGAGCCTTATGATCATTTATCATCTTTTAAGATCTCAATCCCTTGCCATTTATGGACTTACTTTTCAACTAATGAAAAGTCATTTTTTTAATTTTAAATTATCTGACCTTTTGTTTCCACATGATCCATTTGGTCATAGCGGGATTTGGTGAGCCACGTCAGTAAAAGCCCTAATGCCTCATGTGATCCCAACTAGATAGGAGCGTTCTTGAGACAATTTGCACCTATTGTGCATCGGAAAGAGTACCACATTGTATATGCGGTAGCATGTCTCTCAATTAGACAAATTGCGTCGTTAGTCATAGCTGCAAGCATTCTGACATATACGACAATATCTTTCCTCTTCCAGACATTGTATGCATGTTGCTCCCTCTATGAAACATTTTGTATTGTGTCATGGAAGAACACCTTTTAGGACTTAATGACTTCTTGCTCCACCAGGACATAGGAGATCTTATGACGACACATGTCATAATCTTCTCCATTCATCTTGTCACTTCTCATAAGGACAGTGATGAACATGTTTTGACTTATATGGACATCTAATTTGATATTTTTCTATAAAGTATGCATAAATAATCTCCACCTGAGATTAATAGTTCTTTGAATCCTCAGAAAAACCAACAATGGTAGTTTACTAGTTTTGTTTTCAGGAATCAACTAGGTTGACCCCCATCCAACTCATTCTAGTTCGCTATTCATCATTGAACTTTTTTTATATTCTCTTAACTATAATAGTTTAAATTAATAACAGCAACACCATGCATATTATTAATAAACTCCCACTCAATTAAAATTTTATTAAATTTTATGAGGATGTTTGTGTAATTTAATAAGTTATTTGTTATTAAATTGGAATACATTAAGAGAATAACAACACATGCAATTCAATCAATGTAAACAACTCCCACTCAATTGGAGCATCAAATTTAAGAATAACAACACATGAAATTCATTAAATTAAACTCCCACTGAATTTGAGTATTAAATTTATTTAAATAGAAAAACAACACATGTAATTCAATCAATAAATAAATTTAACTCTCACTCAAATTGAGTATTAAATTTATTAAATAAAAAAACAACACATGTAATTCAATTAATAAATTTAGTTTATATCTCGTGGTCGAAAACGTCTTCACAAGACTTTTGAGGAAGATGGGGGTTTTAATTTTATTTGGTAGATCATGATAATGGAAATAGATCCACACAGCATTCTACATTCCTCGCTTTCATGATCTTGTCCTTATAGGTGTGTTTAACAATGTTTAGTTTGTCAGGTCATTTTACTTCATCTTTAGAATCCTTAGTCACATAGACTTGTTCCCTCATGAAACATTTGATTTCATTTTATGAAGTTGGTTTTAACCTTTGTTTAGTGCTCATAGCATCAACCACATTGATGCAGGGGTATTTTCTGGTTTTTCGTTGCCAATGGAGTTATTAATCAACACATGATTAGGTTCATAAAAAAATTGGTCCCAAAAAAATATTTTAAATTAAACAAATTATTTTATATATATTAATCATGAATATAAAAATTAAAGGATTTACAAAAAAATCTCAATAACTTTAAAAATACATCACATATGTAAGTTTAATTCATGATTATTCATATATATATGTAAAATAGAAATTAATTAATTCCTATTTAATTGATACACAATCAATCAATTTCAAAATAAAAATCACTTATTTTTATTTTAATTAATACACAATTAATTTAATTGATGCACAATTAGTTTAAATTGACACACAATCAATTTGGTCAAATAAGGATCACTTATCCTTATTTAATTGGATAAACAATCAATGAATGTTAAATAGAAATCACTTATTTCTATTTTAATTGATGCACAACCAATGAGGATCATTTATCCCTATTCAATTGATATATATAACCAATTAATGTCAAATAGAAATCACTTATTTCTATTTTAATTGATGCACAATTAATTGAATTGATATACAATCAATTTTGGTTAAATAAGGATCACTTATCCTTATTTTAATTAATACATAATCAATTTTAATGTGTTTAAAAAAAGTTCCATTAAAAATTAAGGGAAAAAATTTTTTTTTTGAAAAATAATTAATTAATTAAATAATCATTAATCGTGAAAAAAAATGGTTTTAAAAATTTCTTTACTAGGCCAAAATATCGGCCCAGAAACATTTAAAATAATTAAATATGGGTCACGACCCAGTTTAAAATGATTATTTTATTATTTTTTTAAAGGCTGGGCCCGCACACAGTGGCCCAGCTTCAGAGAAAAAAAAAGTATGGGCCGACACATCAGCCCATTTCTGTAACTCCGTTCCTTTTCTTTTTCTTTCGGATTGGGCCACGCACCAATCCTCTATTTGTTTGTTTTTTTAAAAAAAATGAACCAGACCGGTTCGGTCTGAGCTGGACCGAACCGATTCAGACAACTCCAGAACCAAGAAATGAAATGCACCGTTTCACTAAAGCGGTGTGAAATGACGATTTTACCCCTCACAGTCTTCTTCTTCCTCAGCTCGCCGGCGGCGGAGCTCCGGTGAGCTAGCCGTCGCTGCCCACGACATGATTATCTTCGGGGAGTCATATCTCCCTCATTCGACCTCCGTTTGACGCGATTTTTGCACCGTTGGATTCGTTTCGACGAGCTCTACAAGCCTATGCCTATGGGTATCAGCGAAAACCGAGAAACATAGACCCAGATTTGCGCAAAATACACATTCGGCCAGAGAGAGAAAACACGGTTTCAACCTTGGATTTGTGTTTAAATCTTATGAATGGTTTCAGATTTGTTATTCTTTGATGTTTTATTGACCACGCAGGTTCTCTAAACTCAGGGAATAAACTAATCTGAAACCTAAGGGAATTAATCGAATCTGCTTATGCTTATAAACTCAACTCAGATATACCAAATATTAAAGAACACGTACCGAGCATGCTTATTGTATATGTCAACAGAACAAAACAGAAGCTAAAGCAAATATAGATTCGAAAAACAGATCATGCTCCTTTATACTTTGTACACAGTAACAAGCAAAAAATATATACACATATGTAGTTTCCCAAAAAGGCATGTTAGAATGAAAAAGAAAAATATTTTAAGCCTTTATTCATTCATACAAGGAGAATATTTTTCTGGAAAACTAAGGCCTACTATCATGCATACACACGCATATACATATGTGAAGAGGCATAATCATGTTTCATGAATAAAACATATAATTTTAATTTTAATCACACAGAAATAAAATAAAATATTTGTTATTTCATGAAGCAGCGCAGCGGAAAATAATTTGAGGTCTACCTCAACTCCAGCCTCAGAATCAATAAGGCTCTGATGCCAATGAAGGAATTACCCGGCCCACGAGCTTTCCCGGATCCCGGAGCTTTGAACCCGCACCCGAACCCGAACTTGGACAGAGTTCCTGCAAGAACAAGAACAAACAAAAGCCGTGATAACAACCTTAAACTCGGAGCCAAGAATCCCGAAGGATTCAGCTCACGCAGAACCGGGTTACTAGAACCCGGGTTTGATTCGAACAGCGAATCACCCTCTCAAGGAAAACCGTGAAAAGGAAAAGCAGAGTGGCTGAGGTGTTTAAGCACACACTGTTGTTTCTGACAAATGAACGGGACACCTCTATTTATAGTGACAAGGGTGTCACTAAGAAAGGTAGAAATATCACCGTCATTATTGCAGTCATTATGACAATAATCAACAATAATAACTGATTTGATTCTCTTAATAAAATCAATCACATATTAATGTTGATTTGTTAACTGATTTGATTCTAATCAAATCAATCAGCATCAATCACATATCAATGATGATTTGTTAACTTTCTGCTTTCCTTAAGGCCGTTGGATTTAGTAATCGGACGATCCGGTCCATCGAGGCGGATCCGATTAAATATTTCCAACACAGACATATAGGTAAGGTTGTCCATATAGGAGTATTGCCCATATAGACAAGGTTTTTCCCTCACCCAAAGAGAGCGCTTCCCGAGATTCAAATATGCGTTCTCATCCTTACGAGGGTTTAACCATTTACTAGCTCAACTAACTATTAGTTGTTTGTCAGCGTTTAGATGGAAAGTAAAAATGAATAGTTTTATCATTTTAACTTAAAAAGCTTGATGATAAAAGCCAGAAAACTTGTTATATCTGAAAAATTGGAGACTTTATGTTTCAGTGTTCGGTGACAAATAATCGTATGTTTCATTATGATTTTGTAGTTGCTGAGTTCACAGGTTTTTTCATTTGTTCGAACAATAGACAAGGTGGTGCCATGCTATAATGAAATTACATTATCTTTTTTTCTATACAATCCCACTACTGAAATTTACCAAATTTCAATTACTTTGTATTTAGACGAAGCTAGATAGAGAATTTGAGTTTAATGGTGTTATAATAGGTTCATTTGTTACTATTTTATTACCTGTCTCTTTAAAGTCAAAAAAGAAGATTTTAAAAGTTCATCTATTCCTTTTGCAATAATAAAAATAGTGATGATATTATTTCATTAAAAAATAGTGATGATATTAAAGTCATTCTCCTTTTTATTGAAAAGACATGGATGTCAAAGGATACCATGTCTTTTAATTTCAATTCGCGGGTGTGTGTTTTCAGCCAAAATAAATTAAAGTACTCTTTACATTGTACAAACCAGAACTCTTTTCACGCACCTTAAACAATGTAAAATCACTTAAAATAAACTAATCTTCACGACTATTTCCTTCTAGAAATACAATTGAAAAAAATGTTCAAGACTTTATAAAAAGGATATGGAAGCTAAAATCAATTTATGTGTGATGTGCAGATGACTACTTGAGCCAAGAGTGCAGCCAAACATTCATAAGTTGTATGGAGAATTTTAGAAAGCATGGAGGTGCTACATTTAAAGGAAACAAATGTGATGTAGATGATGTTATTGAAGTTATCAAGGTTGTCATGGAAGCAGCTGTTGTGGCCGGAAGAGTTCTCCACAAGCCTTGATCCCCCCCACCTCATATTTAATTTAAATAGTCCCCTCTGAAACAATATGTGATAGACACGTGAATTCAACAATCAATTGAGTTAAATTAATATTCAAATCATTTCACATGATTAACAAAATATCTTTTTAAGTGGTTTTTTTTCCTTTTTGATTGACTCCTCGTAGTTTCCTTAATGATGATAAGAATTAGTTTACACAGTTTATAAATTTTACGAGAAACGGTGTCAATAACTTAACCTTCCACTTGGCACGCACCTAAAACAATCTTTCCACCTATTTGGATATAATTAGAATTGATCAAATTAAGTAATATATAAAGGCACAATTTTAGCATAATTGTAATGAAAATAACAAGAATATATAGAAGCTAGAGAATATATATGAAAAAGAAGAAAAAGAAGATGATAAACAGGAAATACGAGAGAAAGTTGTGGAGAGAGTGAAGGATATCTTATTTAATTGTGTGTCTCAATGCTTTGTCCATAGTCTCTATTTTTATAGGCCTTCAAACACCTCAAGAGTTACATGCACATATAGAAGAGAAATAAGTGATATAATGGCACAATAGGAAGTTATAGAGAAATGTGACACACCTCACTTTTTATAACTCTATTATAGCAATATCAAGGGATTTCAAATTTGTTACCCAGAATGGTAATTATGCTCCATTTAGAGTTTGGCTTCTCTTGTAAGTCTAATTAAGGGCAAATTTGGAAGAAGAAAAGAAGCACAAATGTGAAAGATCGAGAGGGGGATTAATGTAGATACTTTTACCACCTCATTTAACCTCATTTCATTTCATTGACAAGATAGCTACAAAGATTCACAACATCTTTCTAAATCGACGTAGGAATTACAAATCTCACACCCTAACTATAAAATGTAACATAAATCCATATTACAAATCCAGAAATTAATGAGGTATGTCCTTTGCAATAAACTTAGAGAAAAAATCCAAGTGATTTATAAATTCATCAAATAGTTAAATCAGTAGCTAATATATAATTTTTCTTTATCTATACTTAGACAACTTAATGTAACTACATACTTTTATAATTAAGACTAGCTTTAACAATTTTGTCTAAATATAATTTGGCTATAACCATAGCTTTTTCCTACATTCATTACAAGCTTTTCTTCGCTTGTATTAAATAAAAAGAATTCACATTAAAATCTATCTCAACAATGGTCTTCGGGCCTAACAAGCATCCCTACTACCTTTCTTTATAATTCTACCAATTACTTATCTCCTACACACTTCTTTTTAAAAACAGTTTGAAAAATAGTGAGATTCAAAGAATCCCAATAGTAGTTTATCTCAATAGTATATCTTTTATTCATGATAACATTAACCCTCTAACTATGTGTCGGGGGCCTTCCTCCATTCCTCAACATCTACCACTAATAATGATATATTCGTTAAATAGTAGAGGCATTCTATACCTATAGGATTTTATCTTAAACTTTTGACATTGGGAGTGCGACCCAACCTGATGCCTTAGAGCACTACCCTTCTTTCCTTCCCCTTTACACACACACACTTTACTCATAGAATCAACATTATCATGCTTTCAAAAATAAATAATATAATATGCATGCACATTTATAACATTTATCATATTACTATTGAATTAAACTACTATATGTCCTCCAACAATCACTCATTGTCTCATTCTTTTTCTTCTTGATGCCACAAGAACCCACACCACATCCACTCTTATTATCACATACGGTAAAAAGATCATATATTAATAACTATTTTCTTGTAAAATAAACTGCCTCTCTCACGTGTCCCAGTAATAATGCTACCCAATGTCCGTCTCATCTACACTATCTTTTGGAACCATTTTAATTTTGATGACTTAGCTATTACACATTCATAGGTTTCTTGATGAACTCACGAATCTTTCAACAAATAAATTCCACAAGAATCAACTTTACACCTCAATCAGCAGCAATACAACTCCAAGAGTCACAATATCAACAACATAACCACATAAAGTTGTGGCATAAGAACTGATTTGAATCGATTATGTAATTTACACCATTTAATCAAATTGTTCTTGAGATTTAGGAAAGTATCATTGTAGCAAAAATCAGTTCGGTCCAAAGGAAGGAAGAACAGCTAATCTGGAATTCCACACACACACACATATCACACTAAAATCACCATTCAAATCCTTCTCATTTCAGTAAACTTATGCCCAACGCAACAAACAATAAATTCACTGCACATTCAACGTCCAACAAACCATAATATTCTAAACAATCTCAATAGCATGTAATAGGAAATTCTGAATGCAGCAAGAAAATCAGATTGCTCAAATATGACATCAGAAAACGAGATTGCTCATAATTGATGGAAACTCAAATCTGACTTTATCTCAACTTCAAAACAGAATTCAAGAAAATCTCATTCTTAACCCAATCAAAATTCTACCCATCGTCCGTGGGTTCAGTGGCGAAGGGATTGAACAATGAGCGTCGGGTTGTCCACCACGGCGCGAGTTCGATCCTGGGGAGTGACACTTTGTTGTATCTCCATCGCGGCGCTTGGGGAGGCATCTCCGTAGCTAAGTGAAACTGGGAGTGACCTACCTGTGTGGACAGACATAAAGGGCTTGCTGGTCATGCTCCAGAGCCCACAGGGACAGGCCCCAGTGGATCATGAGTTAGGTGCCCTGCCCTTGGATTGGGTTGAGCCTAAACCCCTTCCTAAAATGTAATTATCAAAAAAAAAAAATTCTCATTTGAAAATTCTAAGATTTTCCATTAACATTTTTTCTCTTTTGTGGCTTATATGGTGTATATTTCTGGTATATATATATAACTGAATTTGTTCGATATTGCTGCCCTGTTACTTCAGCTGAGCTTGATAGATTTGATCCTGCTACGTCTGAGCTTTAGTCCTTACTCACGTATTTAATTATATATGTTTTATATTGTCAGTTGTTCTTTGTTCCTTCAATTGTGTTTTACTTTTTTGCTCTGTACAGTTCATGCATAATCATGTATGTTTCTTTGCTCATTCTGATATAAATTTGCATTTATAAATCTCAGGTTGTGTAGGATGATTATCAGTTCATAAAGAGTGTTTTTACTTCTCAGGAACAGAGCTATTCAAACAAAACTGCTGGTGATGAAGGGACAATTTACTTCTCAGCTGAAGACATTCCTATTGCAAGTTTAGCTAGACCAACTAATCAAGCATCAAATAAAGGAAAAAGGGTTAAGTTGCATTTTTAGTACTATAGAATATAGCAAAGAGTATCAAACATAATATACAATATTTTAGTCCATTTATGATAACTAAGAATTATTTTCGTTACTTATCAAGTAACGACGTTAAATAAGTCAAGTTTGACAGTTTATGTCAAATTTTGACTATTAAAAGATGGGGTAAATGAGCAATTTTAGTACTTTAGAATATAGCAAGGAGCACCAAACATGACATACAATATTTTGGTCCATCTGTGATAACCAAAAATTATTTTCTTTGCTTATTTAGTAACCCATTTGCTGGAAATAAATTTCATAAGATAAAAGTTGATGTGACATAATGATAATTTATGTATGTTGAATTGACAATTTTAGGAACATTTAGAAGTAACTCTTCTTTTATTATATCATAGTCCGGTAATTCAGCCTGAGTCCATAGGGCCAACCCCGTTTTAACCCAAGCCCGAAGAGGGTCAGATTTGGTGTTTATATGAAAAATGGGATATAGGCCTATAAGCTAAGGGCCGAGGGCTTTTGCAGGCTTGACCGAGGGTCAACACATTTTCCCTTTCTTAATTATTTGTTTATAATGGTGTATTCCTTAATTATTTGTTTAATTTATGATTCGTTGCTTCTTTTTTATACATGCACGATATTAATTGCTTATTAGTTTATACATGCATGATACTAGGGAAGTCTATGAATTTTTAGAGCTTTGTGATGTTTACACTTTGAATAATAGTGATTTAGTGTTTTGTGGTGTTTAAATATTATATACTACCTCCGGTCCTAAATATAAGACCTAATTGACTTTTTTTTGGAGAGGTTAAGGTTGCGAAATAAACTATTAAATCATGACATATTTGATATATTTTTAGATTATACATTAGTTTATAGGTAAAATAAACTAATCTAAGGAAAAAATTAGGTAAATCAATTTATAATTAACTTATTTTTCTTTTTTATAGGATTTTCTAAAAAAGTCAATTAGGTCTTACATTTAGGACCGGAGGGAGTATTATGTTTGGTTCTCCTTGCTATATTCTAGAATTAAAAATGCTCCTTTACTAATGGTCAAACTTAACTTATTTAATATCGTTACTAGATAAGCAATGAAAATAATTCTTAGTTATCACAAATGGACCAAAATATTGTATATTATGTTTGGTGATCTTTGCTATATTTTAGAGTACTAAAAAAACACATTAACCCAAAGGAAAAAAGAAGAACATTGTAGTTGTTGGTTGTTCCACTTCTTCCTCAAGTAGTGCTCCTTCTGGTTTAGCAACTTGAAATGATAGAAAAATCTTGAAGGCAGTGAAGCAAGAAAAATGAGGTTCTTTGTGATTGTGTCTCCAGAATCCAATGGTTTTTCTTTTTCACCATAATCTCCAATTGTATTCATACATTGACTATTTGTGACATAAAAATTTTTTGTGGTAATATGGTTGTAGTTTATGTAATACTCCCTCCGGTCCTAAATATAAGACCTAGTTGACTTTTTTGGAAAATCCTAAAAAAGCAAAATAAGTTAATTATAAATTGATTTACCTAATTTTTCCCCTTAGACTAGTTTATTTTACCTATAAACTAATGGATAATCTAAAAATATTAAAAATGTGTCATGATTTAATAGCCTATTTTGCAACCTTAACCTCTCCAAAAAAAGTTAACTAGGTCTTATATTTAGGACCGGAGGTAATACATCAGTTTCTCTTTGTATAAGAAAAAATGACATCAATGTTTCTGCTAAAGGTGTTGTTGATGTTGGTTGATACTTTGTTATAATATTTATCTTATTTGTTTCTTAATCTTCTGGCTATGCATGGTTTAAAGATTGATGATCAATCCTTAAAGATAAAGACTTCAACTAAAAATATATGACACCACTTTGATTATTTTAAATAAACTCCCAATTTAATTTACCAATTAAACATTTATTTATTGCTTTAATTGTATTTTTTGTTCATCAAGTCATCATAGTTAATCAAATATATATTGAGACGGGGAATGGGTGAAAATATCTAATGTTTCTACTATTTTGTAGTAAATACATTTTTCGTTGTTTAATCATATAAAATATTTGATGTTTTTATTGTAATTTGTGTAGTAATTTTTGAAAATGTCATTATCAATAATATAATTTGATCATTAATATTTGAAATCCAATTTTTGAGCAAAATATAGATATCACATTAGTAAACCTTGAAATAGTTATATAATATTGTTGATCTTGAGGCAATAAAATAACTATTTCAAGGTTTACTAACGTGATATCTACATTTTGCTCAAGATCAATAATATAGATTATCAAAAATGGATATTCGACCTATAAAATAACTTATATTTTGATTCAAATAGCTTAACATTTTTCACGCAAGGAAAAATTTGGGGCTGGGCAAAGTCTATACTATCTTTTCCTTGATTGATGGAGTGGTGAAAAACAAAATCCAGAAAGTGTGAATTAAAACGATGAAAATGTTGGTGGTGAAAAACATTGAAGGAAGAGAGAAAAAGAAAAGGCAGAAATTGAAAGAATGGTTGATAGAATAAAAAGTAGGAAGGAGGGTTGATGATAAAATCACTGAGGAGTGAATATACAAAAATGACATTGGAGAAAATAAACTAGAAGAAAAAGAGGGAAAATCAGAGCGAAGTGAGAATAAAAGGAGCGGATGATATGTTTGTGCAGATGTTACATGAAACAATTATGGTTGATGAAATTAAATTGAAAATGAAACACAAAACCCAGTAAAAATAGGATGAGAAACAATAAATTGAAGATGGTGAGCGAAGATCCACGCCAGAGAAGGAGATTTTAAGGTTTGTGTATGGAAACTGACGAGGGAATAAAGCGATGTGTTTTTTGTGCTTCACACGCGTTTATTGAAAATCTGTGTGTATATATATTATAAGGACACCCATAGGGATATTATAAAATTGATGATGGTAGTTTAGTCAACATATTATTGCTTTCCTCCAAAACCCTCCAATTTGGAGGGAACCAAAATTAAGAGTTTGAAAGGGAGGGAGAAGAATATTTTGGGTTCACTCCCCTCCAATTTTTTAAATCATGCAATGAGAGGGGTTCATTTTTCATTCCCTCCCCTCTCCTTCCCTTCCCTCAAACCAAACATAGAAGGAGTGGTTGAAAGCGAGGAGCATAAAGTGAAGAGATAGTGATAATATTGATAATGGAGAAAGGAAACTTGAATAGGGAAGAACCTTCAATTACCATTTTGCCCTTCCTATAATTTTATTTTCCTTTTGATTTCATCCTTAATCAAACCTATGATTTCATAAAATAAACCCATATATCAATTTATATGTTTTCTTCTACCACAATATTGTTTAGACTTCAAAGTATTTTCCATAAAATTTCCAATCAATAAATTTATCTATAACTATTTTTCTTCTAGTTTCTAAAGAATATTGGTATTAAATGATTAGACATGTTTTTGAGTGTTTTAAAAATATGCATTTGTGGTTTAATTAGTGGGTTCAATTGTTGAATTGAGATATTATTGATGAATATTTAAGTGCACATGAAATTCATATAACATGCTTGCATTATTAAATTTAGCGCTTAAATTGAGAGTCACTTAAGTGTATTTGTGTCCCTATTTCATTGTTGTAGGGGAAATTTGGGAACTCTTAGATGCATGGAGTGACATTTTGGTAATTCTGGAGCAAACATACAGCAAGGGGATAAGAAATTACCAAATCTGAAAACTACTTTTGGAGGGATTTCTTAATGGGCAGTTACATTTATTGCAATGGACATTGGTTCACTCCTCAAGTTTTTCTCTATGATTTCAATTTGATAGCATGCTTCTAATCGATTCAGTGCTATCAATTATTAGATCTATGTAATTTTTAGTTAATTAATTTATTTAATCTTTTTATAAAAAAAAAACATGAATGTTAAACCTATAGTTGCTAATATATAACACATCTAAATAAATCCTCATAAAAGTCTCTACACACAAGCCATCAGAGTAATCTGAAGAACAAATGGCTCGTTGATCATTTTCTCAGCCAGTACATAACCTGAAATCAAACACCCCATAAAAGCTCAAATATGAGTGAGTTCCATGCACACACTCGCACAGAAACATTGTTCAATCATTCGGGTCCTTCCCAAACCCCATTAAAATATGTGTCGCCAACATTGAACCCCTACGAGTCATCTCGGCAACTCGGCCAAGTAGAGGGAGCTTCACAGTTTCCTTATTCCAGAGAGGTTTTTTGTCCCACCTAGTAATTAATGTCAAAATCAATTTAATACAAACTTTTTTTTTCATGAGATCAGAGAAAGAATGAATTCGACCATTGGTACATAAACCTCTTAGAGTATGGTGTCAAGTCATTTATAGGAGGCAAATATAGAAAAAGAATGACAAAAAAATTCAAAATTGATATCAATGACAATTAAAGACTAACGAAAATTAATAAGGACTTCACAGTTCAAACTATTTCTCAGAAACATAAAAAAAATAACCAATCATGCTCACCAAAAACAGAAATTAATCTTCCCAATATATCAAAGATGATTTAAATTTATTATTATTTTAATATGTCAATATTAAAATATACTCTCGCAAAATTTTAAAGATTACGTTGTATTATGTCTAAAGATTTTAAGAAGTATCAATAGCAACATATTGGGTAGTTTATGAGAATATTTTAATTTTTAACATTCTTTTTTTTGATACATCTGAAAGTTTAATTTTTAACATTCTTGTTGTGAGTGGGATGAGATCCGGTGCCAAACTAATTGCATTATTTCTAGAAGAAAGCTGACTTTAACTACAAAAATTACTTTGAAAATCATGACCTAAAGTGTGTGGATAACAAATTGAAAACAATTATACCACTCACGTTTAGTAGTTTTGTCATATTTCCTTCCAAAAAAGACATCAAAATAATTTTGCACGTGTTTAAAAATATTTTGTGTTGAACTGTCTAAACCAAATAAATAGTTTGCTACTTGGACGCACACTTGAAGGTCAAACCCGAGAAAAAATATGAATACCCGGGCTTGTTAATAGGTGTTGTTTTCTTGAAAACGTGCTATAGTTCAACTAAGAGGGGTCGACTACATAATTCATACAACATCATTGTGCTCTATTATTTACAAACTATTTGGGTCTATCATTCACCAATAGATCTCTTTCTATAAGTTCACCGAGTGTTTGTCTTGGTCTCCCTCTACCTATTTTGATTGGACTACAAGTTGTTTGGTCCACCCTCTCACTAGCGCATCTATTGGCCTTCTTTGGACCTGTTCATACCACCTCAAACGATTTTCAATCAATTTTTCATTAATGGGAGACACTTTAATTTGTTCTCGTATTTGGTCATTCTAAACCTGATTCATTCTTGTATGACCAAACATCCATCTCAACATCTTCATTTTAGCAACCCCCATTTTATGGCATAATGTCCCTTCGCAGCCCAACATTCACTACCATATATAATATTGTTGGTGTAGTAAGACTTTCCTTTTACCTTATCAGGTACTTTCCTATATCACAAAGAACCTCAATAGCTTTCCTCCACTTACACCACTAAGTTTGGATTCTATAATTGATATCGTCATCAATTTCATCATCTTATCGTATAATTGACCCCAAGTATTTAAATTTCGTTACTTGAGTAATTATGTGGTTTCCCAATTCAACATTCAAATCACCTCTAAGTTGTCTAATTACGAAATAACAATGTATATATTCTATGAATACATGCAAGATTTAAAAGGTTGCATCTATGACTTGAATCCCACTGCAAGGTATCATAGTTGTCATAAATTCCATTTACACTGGAGTAATCCTAAAGGGAAGATTGCATTACTTTATTTGTACTAACAAGAAGCAAACAAATCTTTAATTTGTACTCTTTGCATAATAGTATAAGTTCTTGTGGGCAAAGCTTTCGAGTAATCCTAAAGGGAAGATTGCATTACTTTATTCAACAACATAAACTAAAATAAAATATTTAAAAATATAGAGGTCAAATTGAATAAATATGAAACAGGAGAGTAGGCAGAAAAGAAATGTGAAGATTCCTACATACCAGTCTTCATGGCGAATAACTCTACCATTCACAACATCTAACTTGATAAGTGATGCCAAATCAATATCCTTCCCCAAAAACTTGTAGTGTTGCTTATTGTCTATTAATATCTGCACAAAAGTACACGTTAGATCCCTCGAATAAAGAAGCCGTTATATTCTGATCTAGGGTTTGTTAAACTTGGCAATTTTCTTTTAATTAATTGGGGTTTTATCTGTTATTTCTATAGATATATATTCAGATACTATTTTTTGTAATCTTGTTAAAATATTAAGGGCCTACATAATCGCTTAGAACCCTTTTGTAGTGGACCAAAACATGTAGTCACTTATGTTTATATATTGACCCCTAGTTAGGCAATAATATCTTTCAAATTATTAAATAAAATAATAATAATAAAAAAAACATACCGATCATTATTTAATAAATCATGCATTAACATGCATATACCCAATACAGAGTCAGACGTAAGTAAGATTGAAGAATGATAAACTACAAAAAGTGAGAAATTCTGCCCACCTCTTGTCTTCCTGGGGAAATCACAGTTTCTTCAATACTGTAATCGGTAATTCTTGACTCCCTAAATACCTGGGAATGAAAAAAGTATTCAGCCATGAAAACCATTCGGAAGATAGTAAAAAAATTAAATGACCTCATCACTCATAAAAAATAATCATCTCTCCTTATCTTGAACCCCAATTTATAGCCAAACCTTAAAATCCTGTAACCCTTTGCTATCTTTCCTAAATGAAAATGTTAACTGCTATCAATGCTTCATGCACAAGAAGGGAAGAAAGAATAATTGTATGAAAAAGCATATTATTTACGGAGCTTGTATGGTTACATTATATAGACATTAGAAAGCCTAGAGTATTAATGAGGCCCACCAACCACTAACCACTAAACCTAAACCAATAATTAAATATATATACAGAACCTTAACACTTCACAACATAGGTGAGGTGTGATTCAGATTTACCCTTGCCACTTCAGATTCGGTTTCAAAATCTTCCATATGCCGAAAACAATGATAGTGGAATTATTTGAAGGGTGCTAAAGAAGGACACATCCTAACAAGAACTTGCTTACATTGCTATGCTTTCCGTCTCAAAATTAACATAAAGGGGCTATCTTTAATTTCTTATACATGAATAAAATCAAGCATGAATTGTAAATTGTTACCAAATGATCGCATATATCATAATTAAAAAAAGTAACAATGTATGTCTATATTTCAATCAAAGCATTCCTCTATATTAAGATATGGATATGGATCTACAATTTTCTAATTTAGGAAAGGTGGAAATTTCTGCTACATAATGTAGTCAGTAACAACTTTCATGTCACAACTTCTCAACATAAAATAATAGGAGTACTTGCAGAAGGATCAAATATAGATGTACTCATCCTCTAAGAATTTCAGAGAGCAGGATCATAAAGCAAATGAGAAACCTTGGAAAGAGAATAGAATGCTGATTTGATTTGCTTCACTCTGCAGTATCAATATTTCCCATTAGATAAGCACAATATATCTCCTTACAAGAATATTTAGAGTGATTTGAAAATTTGCAGAGATTACTCTTTGGAAAAAAAACAAATGCATACCCATGTGCACGCATAAGTGGATCCTCAAAGGAAGCATCAGGGGCATAGATTTCGAAGTCAATAGCAGTTGCACAAGATCCATACCTGGAAAGACCACAACAGTTTGATTCTTGCCTGAAAAAGATGCCAAATTCTGTCTAAATGAAGACAACTTTGAGTAATTTGGCAACATGAAGTGGTTATGTAAAATCTTATGGACAATCAATCACCAGCAAAGAGCTGTTTTGCTGCAAATACTTTATATTTCAATAAAAATTGATTTAATTCAAAGCATAATCAATTATCACCTATACTTCTCTTGTATTCTAAGGAAAGGAGAAAGACAAGGTCTAACAGAAAAGGAATGATAAGGAATACAATCACACAACATAGACAATAAAAAGCAACTATAATGTTTAAATTTGAATTCTATACAACTTTTTGTCCCCATAATTAATTTTTCCATGACATTTGCAACCATAATTAATTTTTCCTCCCCACAATTTTTCCATGACATTTGCAACCAATGAACACTTTGATCTGTAAATATAATCACAATCACAATTCTTATACACCATGATTAATCTTGGGATGACAAGTCACCTTATTACTATTGGCATCATAATAATTATTAAAATGCCAAACAGTAAATTTGAGGCCAAACTATAAATGATAAAACCATATATGCAGGGTCAACTCCACAGAAATCTTTCTATTGTTAGTTAGCTTTACCCAGATGCCTTGTGACTAGGACTGAGAAGACAAAACATGATATCATATTTTACAGGGAATATGGCTAGCCAGTTTTAAGTTCTTCTCAATCCACAATCTAAGCCTACTATAATAATATGATTGACACGACTCTTGACAATAGAACATAAATCCAAACTCACTATGAACTTGTTACTTGGTTGAATAATTTTTCCGTGTACTTCTTTTATATGTAGCACAGAACTCACAGCTATTATAAAAATACAACCTCAAGGCAATTTACAAGAAACAAGTTATGGGAGGTAACATAACAGTTTCTTTCACTACCCTTTTTTCCTTTTTCAGGTATGCACTCGGTATCCCGAGCCATATCCATTGACTAATCTAGATTTGAGGAATGATAGAAACTATAATAAACCTTGGGCCCTTACCCCTTAATATACCGCATTCTCATATCTCAATCTCAAGATTTAGTCTCAAGTAATCGTGCTTATCATAATAAACAGACAGAAACCAGATAGTAATGCTAACTAACCACTCATTTAAGTGTGTCTATGTAACATCCTGGAAAATTTAATTCAGGATTAGAGAGTATTTTGGGCAATTTTGGAATTTTTAGGAATTTTTGGGATATTTTTGAAAATTTTGAGTAATTAATATGCATATAATTAATTAAGAAATGAAGAGTTTGAAATATGAGGGAGTGGTAAAGCTAAAAATATTTTGGAGTTTAAGAAGATTGGAGGCTGGTTTAAGTGGTTTTAAATCAAAATATGTACACTATGGCAAGTTTGGGCTACAAATCATTAGAGAACCCCCGAATTACAACAAAACAAACGCGCCCTCCCCCCTTTTTATATAAAACCAGCGAACTCCCTCCAGTCTTCTTCTTCTTCTTCGTCCGACTTCTTCTTCCTCTCCTCCGTTCATGCGATTTCCGGCGGCCACAGGCGGGGCGGCGCCACCCCCCTCACAAATCCATCATCTTTCTCTCTTTTCCTTCATCCTCCTCACCAAAAACCATCTTCTACCTTACTCCCTCGCGTCTTCTCTCTCCTCTGGTTCTTCATCATTTCCGGCGGGTTCCTTGGCTCCGGCGACCCAGGCAACGTCAGACCCGAGATAAGGTAAGCCTTGCCATTTCTTTGCTCCATGCTCTTCTTTCCAACTTCGATTTTCCTCTTCTCCGTTCCTTACTCTGCTCCGTCGTGTTCTTTGGTTTTTCCGGCGGATGCAGCGGCGGCTGGCATGGGAAAGGTAAGTCTTTGCCTTTTCTTTCGTCCCTCAAGTTATTGGTTTCCTTTCAAAGTCGTTTTTCCCACTCTTCCTTTTCTTTTGGGTTTCTGTTTTAGTTCACTTAAGGCAGCGGCCATTTCCGGCGGTTTCCGGCGACGGCGAAGCCATTTTGGCGCACCTGCAAGTGGGGTTCAAGCTTAGGTTTGTCTCTTTTTATTCTATGTGACTTCTTGGCGAGATTTGAGAGTTAGGGTTTGAGTGGGGTTTTAGGATTCAGGTTCAATAATCACCAAAAATCAAAGCTTAGAGTTAGATTTTGTGTTTTCCTAAATCAAATTGAGCATGTATGATGAATTTTAAAGGGAATGCTAAGATCCTCTTCTTTCTCCTTGTGTTGGTCGATGGGTTTTCAAGAGGGTTTGAGTTCAAAATCATTAATTTGTTTTGGTAGGAATGTAATGGAGCTGAAAGATTTTGTGGCATGTTTGTTGTTGTTGAAGTTGGTGATTTCACAAATTCATATTCATCTCTTTGCTCTGTCCGTGTGGGATATTGGTGTGGAAATAAAATTATGATTTCATTTTGAATATGGATATCAAATTTATGATTTTGTGCGCATTGTATGTTAAATTGCTGGATGATTTGAAAGGTTATTAATTCATATTCGCTCATACATTGACTTGGGCTGATTTGTGTCATTAGTGTTTGTCAATACATATTTGATTCTTGATAGTCTGATTATATATTAGATGCTGGAATTTAATGACTTGCTAAGTGTTAAAGAAGAGTAGGATTCTGTTTGGAGATTTTAACATATAAGTTTTAATCGAAAAGGTGCACATTTGTTGAAGCTTGGGCTGTTTTGCTTTGATTGTAAGATAGATGTCCTACCATATTTTTGTTTTTCCAAGGAAATCAGTTGCTCTAAATCAGATTTTGTGCAGTGAACATTTTATTTGATAGTATCTTGTTATTTGATAAGTTTATGCCATTCTCATGCCTTGTATATGTCATTTGAATTGTTAGGTGCTAGTAAATTCTGAATTTGAAACTAATGAATTGTTGATAATGTTATTGCGTTATTTAAGATAATGTTAATGCTGAATTTGGTGGGTAAAGTTGCTATTTACATTTCATGTGGTATGAAGGTGACATTCTTAGTTTGGTTTTGCTTATGGATATAATCATCCATGCTTGAACTTAAAGATTGATATGTTAATGTTGCAATATGAAAATGTATGAGAAACTAGTTGTATCCTTGAGTTTTGAATGGAAAAGAATTTGCAAATGGTTGCATTGAAGTATGTAAAAACAATCTGAATTATGTTTGACAGTGAAATGTAAAGAGGGATAACAATACTAATCTTGAATATTGAGGATTGGATAGGAATGAGTTATGTTAATGTTGAATATGAAGTTGTGTCATAGTTAAAAATCTTAGTAACTTTTTGTTTGATTCCTAAAAGTGAAATGACCTCATAGTTTCCTAAAAAGGTTAATATGTGTGTGTAAGAATATATTACTGTAAGTTAGCATGTTTGATTGTTGAGGTGATTATGCTTATTTGTTGAATGTGACTAGGCTATTGTACAACAGAATGTTGTTTTGATCAAACGGCAAGCATGAGGAATTTGTTTTCCTTGCTGTATCAATTCAATTAATTGTAATTGGTAAGTTTTTGGTTGGCCATGAATTGAAAATCTAAAGCCTTGATGATTATTGTATTTGTGTTACTTGCATGTGCTCATTTTGCAAAAGAAAGAAAAATTAGGAATAACATATTCATGTAGGGATTGGGTAGTCATATAGGAACGAGAGAGACGTTAAAATACTTTAAAAGGGGAAATGCTATTAATTTATCATTTGGTTCTATATTATTATAGGAGTGGATGCAAGTAGGCTTTTCTGGCATCAATAAAGAAAGGTTGAGAAATTTGTGCAAAAGTGCTAAAGGGCGACAGGTAATCACACTTACCTTACTATAACATTGAGGGTGATGTTAGCTAGGATTTTGTAAAATCCTTTTTCACCCTCTATATATATATATATTATCTTTGAAAGGTTATTTTTATATAAAACAGGCTATCGGGTGCCTTTTAAACACGATTATTTCTGTATAAAAGATTTTTACACATTATTTATATATTATTATCCTGCCTGGTGGTGGCCATCGATCTGGAATGGCGTGGAATGTATATAGGGATAGTATTGGATAGTGGTTTAAGAGGTGATAATGATAGAAAAGAGGGTTATATGCTGAGTTGAGATAGTTGAGAGTTATATTGATGGAATATAGAGTAGGGATTGTAAGTATTGCATGACACTGATAGTACCGTCGGCCGATGTAACCTATCGATCTGCGCAATCGATAGGTTAATTGTACAGGTTCCTCGGATTTTAAAGGAACCAGGGACGTTTTCACTTTTTATAGTGCTCCCTTTTCAGGGACGTTTTCACTATTTAAAGTGCTCCCTTTTTATGCTTTCAGATTTGAGACTGGGCACAGTGTCAATCACGTTTATTTTTGTTGTTGAGTTTGAGATAGTGGTGAGTTAGGTTGTGGGGAATCATTTGATGTTGTTGATTAAAGTATTGACAAGTGATGTGGAATTGATGGAGGGATATTGAGAGATGAATGGAAGAAGAATTGACACGGATATATATATATTACTGGTTTTAAAATGAGGTACCCTTTAGACGCCCTCGCTACCGCACATCTCACTGTTATAGTGAGTTAAGCGGTGATTACTGGGACAAATTGTCTCATTCCACGATTACTGACATTTTTGCAGGTATTCATGCACTAATGCAAGCAGCAGGAAAGGGAATTAGGTAGTAAGGGCTATATAGGCTATTTAAATTGTATATTGCCAATTTGTATAGGCCTGCATACGTTTCCGCATATATTTATATGTATTTGATATTATTGAACATTAGGTTGTTTATTTTCTAACCATGTTAGGTGATTCTTTTCTAACATGGTTAGCTATTAATTATCCATGATAGTATTCAGGTTGTATTAGTTTATTCTTTCCTATCATGGATAAATTATAAAAGGATTAGAATAATGAATTGAAATAAATATTATTGGTTAATTAGGTAATTAGTAACACAATGTTACAACTTGGTTATCAGTATTTGGTATACGATAACCCTGGACTGTGTTGCATTGCATATAGATTGGCAATATACATTCTTAGTATTCCCTTCCTTTTGTGCATGAATATCTGGCCTTTTTGAGAGGATTATCACTCATCCCGTGGTGGGGAGAGAGTGATAAGAGAAATTGAATAGGTACTGTGGAGAGATTGAGATGAACATAGAAAGAATAACAAAATAAATGTTGATATGTATAAAATTTAGGAAAAATAGCGAAATAAGGATGTTTTCTCTGGGGTCTCGAGTATAGTTATGTGCCGGCCATAATCATAGTCGAGGCATCATGAGATCCCTTATTGGGTTTAAGGGATAAGATAATTTGAAATAACATTTAGTAACCTAAAAGAGGAAGTCATGAAGTTGTGCTTTGATAATAATAAGCTAAGTGGTTTGCTGAGTGTTATATTGAAATCTATGATTTTGTGAATGATTGGTTGTTAGTCATTGTTTGGCTTTATTGGTAAATGAATTAAGTTGGACTGACAGACGCCTACAAATGGTATTGATTCCTTATAATTGTATAGTGGACTATTTTTGGAGTATGATTTTTGTTGGATTCGTGTTTTCATGTTTCCAGTGGATTGAAATGCATCCGAGTTTTATGTATGCTTTAAGTAATAAGACTAAATTTGAAAGATGAAGGCGAATATCTAATGTGAAATTGCTCTTTTTCTACATGTATAATGTATTATCATTCCAAATTACTAGTATTATTGTTTCTTGAAAGGTTTTTATGATCTTCATACATAATGAAATTGTAGAAAGTAGTGTACTATAGGGATTATGGTGGAGATCTAGGTTATGAATTAAAGTGACATTAGAAAAAGGGGATTGGGAGGTTTTCCTTAGTTTATACGGCATGTGGATATTACTACTAATGAAGAATTCAATTGGTACAGATTGTTACAGTTAAAATAGGGCAAATAATGAGATTAAGTTTATGATTATTTAGCTAGTAGTGATTAAGTTAGATGTAATTAAAGAGGAGTTATGATTTTGATGATCGGAGTATACAATAATGATTATGGATTGAGTTGGATAGTGTCAAGTATATTTGGTGTTAGCGATATGGTGATTTATTAAGACATTAAGAGGAAGTGCGGAGTTCTATGAGAAGATGTCGTTATTCTATTGATGAAAGTAAGACCATGCGAAGTAGAAATGATTTTAGAATTGTGATCGAGGGTGAGTTAAATAGATATAGAAGCTACTGATTCATTGGGATGAAGTGATTTAGATATGGTGGGACATTTTAAGTTAGAGTCACGAGTTAAACTAAGGAATAAACTCTTGGGGAAATATTATCTGACTGTAAGAAGTAAAGGTCTTGGAGTAGGAGTGAGAAAAACAATTTGATGGGAAGGTGAGACTAGGAAAATTTGATCCAATTGAGGGTAGTGCTTGCATGAGTTATGCTTGATTGGGAAGAGATAGGGAATGATTGAGATAATTAAAGCCAAGGCAGTTTTGATGTTAAATAGAGGGGAAACCAATTATTAGAGCAAAAGAGGAAGATGGTCGATAGATGATGGATCGGTTTTGGCATAGTTTTGAGATTTGTTTACAATTCTTTTGACTTGTGAAATGATTTCATAAAAAAAAAAAAAAAAAAAAAATTATGTGTGTGCTTACAATTCTTTTGTAATGCTGCATGACTCTATAATGAGAGAGTGTGGTAGTTAAGTGGTAGAGATTTGAGTAGAAATGAAATTTTATGCTAGTATGGTATGTAGTTTAACTTAAGCTTAAGTGATTCATAAAGCCATTGGAAAGTAACTTAGTAGTTGTTAATGATAATTATGGTTAATCATGATTGGGTATTGGTGAATCAAATAGGTTTGTACCAAGTTATTAAGTTTAAATTGGTATTGATGCGAGGAAGGATGAAGGGATGTCAAATATATGAATGAGATTGCTTCTCTTGTACTGGTTGAAAGAGTGCTTGTAATTTGGAGAAGAATTTTAATAAGAAGCATTTAAAATTATGATCATAAATATAATCCATTGGTCCCTGGTTTTGAGTGCGTGGTCAGATTTATATTTATAATGAAAGAAGAAGAGGATGATTAAGAATGTTAATCTATGATGCTTTGTTAATGTGGAACAAATTATATTTCTCCCTACTATTTTATCATTATGTTCAATTGGGACAAGTATATGTGGATATAAGCTAGAGTGGTAAGGATTATTTTAAGTGATAAATGTGACCAAATACTTTGGATGGTGTTGTTTGAGATATACAAATGAATAATAAAGCTAGATTGGTGATGATGATTTTATATGTGACTAGTATGTATGAAATTTGTGTTTGCCCTTTTCTTGCTTTTAGAAAATGAGAAAAACTTAGTTAACTATGCATTCAGAAGTCTTGAAAATGGTGAGATTGGTGTGCTAAGATGCTTTTAAATTGTGGATGTGATTCATTTTGAAAGAAGTGGATTGTGAAATTAAGGAAGTATGATTTAGAAGAAGGGGATTGGATGGTTGAATGAGTAAATCGATTTAATTTTAAGGACATTTTCAACTATATTTTAATTATAGGGAATGAACGGTGTTGTCTAGTACGCATGAACATTAGGATTAGAATGAGAGTGATGAACTTTCATGATTGTCATGGTTCATATATCTTGCCTTGGACTGAATATATTGCTTATTGAATTTGCTTTCTGTTGATTTCATTGTTTTGGATTAGTTTGATTTGGGACTTTTTATGTTGTTGTTTGGCGGTTGGTATAGTCATGTGTGGGTGATGAATGTAACTTGATAGGATGTATATTGTTGTGACATGGTAGATTTTCAATGGAATGATCATTTGGTTATCCACCTTATGGATTGAATGCATGTTGATCCTTATAATTGTTACAGTGTGACTTAGTTGCTCTCATTTTCTATGACTTGAGCCATTGTTCTTGGAATATTGAATGATTTACATGTCCATAAATTGAAGAATTCATTGCTGGATTTAGTGCACTAGAGTTGTTGTGCAGGATAGATTTAATGGTGTTTAAAACTCTTGCATCATTCATGCTTTGTGCAGCAAATTTTGTAGTGGAATTTGGTCTCGGTATCGTTGGTGCTTTGTGATTCTTGACAAATTTGTTCATTAAGTTGCAAATATAACGAAATTAATTGGGATTTAGTTTAGGATTTTATTTATACACCTAGTCTTTTGGCGTTGTGCTTTGACTACATTCTTAGAAAATTTCGGACAACCGCCTCAGTTAGAACATTCATCTCTAAATCATCGATAGCTTCTCCATTGAGTTATAGGGATGACACGCATGACAATGAATTTTCATTGCAAATGAGTGCAATTTTCCTAAATTATATCCAAATTTCTCTTTCTACCACTTGAAATAGGATTATCAATTCAAGAAACTGTTTCCTTTCTTTGTATCTAATGATAGTTTCTACTAATTTCGAGGACGAAATTAATTAAGAGGGGTAGAATTGTAACATCCTGGAAAATTTAATTCAGGATTAGAGAGTATTTTGGGCAATTTTGGAATTTTTAGGAATTTTTGGGATATTTTTGAAAATTTTGAGTAATTAATATGCATATAATTAATTAAGAAATGAAGAGTTTGAAATATGAGGGAGTGGTAAAGCTAAAAATATTTTGGAGTTTAAGAAGATTGGAGGCTGGTTTAAGTGGTTTTAAATCAAAATATGTACACTATGGCAAGTTTGGGCTACAAATCATTAGAGAACCCCCGAATTACAACAAAACAAACGCGCCCTCCCCCTTTTTATATAAAACCAGCGAACTCCCTCCAGTCTTCTTCTTCTTCTTCGTCCGACTTCTTCTTCCTCTCCTCCGTTCATGCGATTTCCGGCGGCCACAGGCGGGGCGGCGCCACCCCCCTCACAAATCCATCATCTTTCTCTCTTTTCCTTCATCCTCCTCACCAAAAACCATCTTCTACCTTACTCCCTCGCGTCTTCTCTCTCCTCTGGTTCTTCATCATTTCCGGCGGGTTCCTTGGCTCCGGCGACCCAGGCAACGTCAGACCCGAGATAAGGTAAGCCTTGCCATTTCTTTGCTCCATGCTCTTCTTTCCAACTTCGATTTTCCTCTTCTCCGTTCCTTACTCTGCTCCGTCGTGTTCTTTGGTTTTTCCGGCGGATGCAGCGGCGGCTGGCATGGGAAAGGTAAGTCTTTGCCTTTTCTTTCGTCCCTCAAGTTATTGGTTTCCTTTCAAAGTCGTTTTTCCCACTCTTCCTTTTCTTTTGGGTTTCTGTTTTAGTTCACTTAAGGCAGCGGCCATTTCCGGCGGTTTCCGGCGACGGCGAAGCCATTTTGGCGCACCTGCAAGTGGGGTTCAAGCTTAGGTTTGTCTCTTTTTATTCTATGTGACTTCTTGGCGAGATTTGAGAGTTAGGGTTTGAGTGGGGTTTTAGGATTCAGGTTCAATAATCACCAAAAATCAAAGCTTAGAGTTAGATTTTGTGTTTTCCTAAATCAAATTGAGCATGTATGATGAATTTTAAAGGGAATGCTAAGATCCTCTTCTTTCTCCTTGTGTTGGTCGATGGGTTTTCAAGAGGGTTTGAGTTCAAAATCATTAATTTGTTTTGGTAGGAATGTAATGGAGCTGAAAGATTTTGTGGCATGTTTGTTGTTGTTGAAGTTGGTGATTTCACAAATTCATATTCATCTCTTTGCTCTGTCCGTGTGGGATATTGGTGTGGAAATAAAATTATGATTTCATTTTGAATATGGATATCAAATTTATGATTTTGTGCGCATTGTATGTTAAATTGCTGGATGATTTGAAAGGTTATTAATTCATATTCGCTCATACATTGACTTGGGCTGATTTGTGTCATTAGTGTTTGTCAATACATATTTGATTCTTGATAGTCTGATTATATATTAGATGCTGGAATTTAATGACTTGCTAAGTGTTAAAGAAGAGTAGGATTCTGTTTGGAGATTTTAACATATAAGTTTTAATCGAAAAGGTGCACATTTGTTGAAGCTTGGGCTGTTTTGCTTTGATTGTAAGATAGATGTCCTACCATATTTTTGTTTTTCCAAGGAAATCAGTTGCTCTAAATCAGATTTTGTGCAGTGAACATTTTATTTGATAGTATCTTGTTATTTGATAAGTTTATGCCATTCTCATGCCTTGTATATGTCATTTGAATTGTTAGGTGCTAGTAAATTCTGAATTTGAAACTAATGAATTGTTGATAATGTTATTGCGTTATTTAAGATAATGTTAATGCTGAATTTGGTGGGTAAAGTTGCTATTTACATTTCATGTGGTATGAAGGTGACATTCTTAGTTTGGTTTTGCTTATGGATATAATCATCCATGCTTGAACTTAAAGATTGATATGTTAATGTTGCAATATGAAAATGTATGAGAAACTAGTTGTATCCTTGAGTTTTGAATGGAAAAGAATTTGCAAATGGTTGCATTGAAGTATGTAAAAACAATCTGAATTATGTTTGACAGTGAAATGTAAAGAGGGATAACAATACTAATCTTGAATATTGAGGATTGGATAGGAATGAGTTATGTTAATGTTGAATATGAAGTTGTGTCATAGTTAAAAATCTTAGTAACTTTTTGTTTGATTCCTAAAAGTGAAATGACCTCATAGTTTCCTAAAAAGGTTAATATGTGTGTGTAAGAATATATTACTGTAAGTTAGCATGTTTGATTGTTGAGGTGATTATGCTTATTTGTTGAATGTGACTAGGCTATTGTACAACAGAATGTTGTTTTGATCAAACGGCAAGCATGAGGAATTTGTTTTCCTTGCTGTATCAATTCAATTAATTGTAATTGGTAAGTTTTTGGTTGGCCATGAATTGAAAATCTAAAGCCTTGATGATTATTGTATTTGTGTTACTTGCATGTGCTCATTTTGCAAAAGAAAGAAAAATTAGGAATAACATATTCATGTAGGGATTGGGTAGTCATATAGGAACGAGAGAGACGTTAAAATACTTTAAAAGGGGAAATGCTATTAATTTATCATTTGGTTCTATATTATTATAGGAGTGGATGCAAGTAGGCTTTTCTGGCATCAATAAAGAAAGGTTGAGAAATTTGTGCAAAAGTGCTAAAGGGCGACAGGTAATCACACTTACCTTACTATAACATTGAGGGTGATGTTAGCTAGGATTTTGTAAAATCCTTTTTCACCCTCTATATATATATATATTATCTTTGAAAGGTTATTTTTATATAAAACAGGCTATCGGGTGCCTTTTAAACACGATTATTTCTGTATAAAAGATTTTTACACATTATATATATATTATTATCCTGCCTGGTGGTGGCCATCGATCTGGAATGGCGTGGAATGTATATAGGGATAGTATTGGATAGTGGTTTAAGAGGTGATAATGATAGAAAAGAGGGTTATATGCTGAGTTGAGATAGTTGAGAGTTATATTGATGGAATATAGAGTAGGGATTGTAAGTATTGCATGACACTGATAGTACCGTCGGCCGATGTAACCTATCGATCTGCGCAATCGATAGGTTAATTGTACAGGTTCCTCGGATTTTAAAGGAACCAGGGACGTTTTCACTTTTTATAGTGCTCCCTTTTCAGGGACGTTTTCACTATTTAAAGTGCTCCCTTTTTATGCTTTCAGATTTGAGACTGGGCACAGTGTCAATCACGTTTATTTTTGTTGTTGAGTTTGAGATAGTGGTGAGTTAGGTTGTGGGGAATCATTTGATGTTGTTGATTAAAGTATTGACAAGTGATGTGGAATTGATGGAGGGATATTGAGAGATGAATGGAAGAAGAATTGACACGGATATATATATATTACTGGTTTTAAAATGAGGTACCCTTTAGACGCCCTCGCTACCGCACATCTCACTGTTATAGTGAGTTAAGCGGTGATTACTGGGACAAATTGTCTCATTCCACGATTACTGACATTTTTGCAGGTATTCATGCACTAATGCAAGCAGCAGGAAAGGGAATTAGGTAGTAAGGGCTATATAGGCTATTTAAATTGTATATTGCCAATTTGTATAGGCCTGCATACGTTTCCGCATATATTTATATGTATTTGATATTATTGAACATTAGGTTGTTTATTTTCTAACCATGTTAGGTGATTCTTTTCTAACATGGTTAGCTATTAATTATCCATGATAGTATTCAGGTTGTATTAGTTTATTCTTTCCTATCATGGATAAATTATAAAAGGATTAGAATAATGAATTGAAATAAATATTATTGGTTAATTAGGTAATTAGTAACACAATGTTACAGTCTACATGAGGAGTTTAAAGAGCTATACTTACAGACGCAGAATGTGAGGCATTATGTCATCTGCTATGCGTTTTTTTGAACTGTAATTGCGCGCTTCTTTAAGAGTTTCCTCAGTCGCCTGATCGAACCTACCCGTGCCTAAAAGACCAAACAAGGACTAAGAGATTTTTCAAAAGAAATTAATTGTCCTCACAGAAATTAAATTAGTGAGTTCAAACTTTTTGATTACTTTTTCCTAATTTTTTTTTATCTTACATCGTTTCTTACCTAAATGCAATTTATAAGTACAAACAGAACAATGCCATTCGAAGTGATATTCTTTTTTGTTTATCTGATATTTGAAGTGATATTCAAAAGTTGTAATTCTAAGGTTTTAAGCAATAAATAGAGCTTTAATAATTAACACACTACACAAATACATGCAATCACAAAAACATTAATCGAATTCCAACATCAGAGATGATTGCTTACCCGCTGAAGCTTTCTCCATTATTGAGGACACTGAAATTGTGTTGCACTTGTAGGCCAAGCTCGTTTTAAGTTTCGACGGTAGAAGAAGAACGCGAGAAATTGAAGTTCTCATGAGATGAGTAGGTGAAATTCAGAATGAGAAAGCAGGATATGTTGACAAGAAAATTGTGCATGGTGGCAGCTTGGGCCTCCACGTGGCGTTTCCTCGTCCAATAGCATAGTCAAATTCAAAGGTAGCGGTGGATGAGTATGAGTCACGTGTCCTGCTTCCCAGTTCCTCGAGCTCAATTCTCCATTGCCATCGTGTGATCAGAGGAAATGATTCACATGCATTATTCCTCATTTATAAGAAAATTTACTTATATTTGTTTTGCACCACGTATTATTTTGAGAAATAAGACAGCTAGCTTATTTTGAATAAGTGAACTTATTTTGGGTGTGTGGCTTTCTTTTATGTTTGACTGACTTATTTTTCACCCAGCTTATTTAAATAAGCCAGCTTATTCATAAACCACTTTGGTAGCTTATTCAAAAAAAAACCAGTTTATTTTTCTACATGACTTAAAAATAAGCTAACTTCAAAATAAGTCTCTTTTAAACAAAAAGTCATCCAAACATGTTTATAAGTCAAATGGGAAAATAAGCCACTTTTTTCAAAGTTCATGCAAACATAAAAATAAGTCAACCTAGAGCTTATTTTCTAACTGACTTAAAAATAAGTCATTTTTCCACAAGTCGAACTAAACACACCTATAGACTTGTGTTTATTGCATTAATGTATATTTTTTTCCTATGTTCATAAACAAAAGACTTCTTTACGTTTTTATATAAGAGTCAAAATTTGAATGGTTTTGGCCACAAATATTAGAGCTCGTCTCACATTCTCTCCACATTTAATGCGTTTTTCCTACTTTGCCCCTAATTCTTTCATATTTATTAATGCTTCTGTAGTTCTCTCTCTTAAAAGTATCATAATAAATATGAACAATAAATATAAGCAATATTAGAAATGAAGTATTAACTCCATACACTCAACTAATATTTACATCAGTCCAAAAAAACTAATATTCACATGGTTTATTAGTTTTTTTTTTTTGGACTTTTATATTAGGTAGGGGTGGGAGTATATAGAGATATGCATATGAAGGAGATGGAAAACCATGGTGAACAAACTAACTACTTTACGATATAGTAATTGAAATAGGATATGGTTCTATCCATTCCATTTCTGAGTCACAGTTGATTGGTTCCAATTCCTCAGTACAACATTGATTGATTCTTTGGCCTCTGACCTCCTCCCTTCATTCTCACTCTCATGCGAATTCTCTTCCTCTCCTCTTTAAATGGCTGATGTTATTCGATTACACTATCAGCCAACTCGATTCTCTTCCCTCTTCCCTTCCTTTCCCTCTTCTCTCAGAAACTCTCCTCCTCTTCATTATTCTCCCAACACCCTTTTCCCTCTTCCCCATTCTTCTCTCGCTTTTACTTTTACTCCCCCAAAGCCTCTCCTCTCTTTCAAGGTACTCCCTCCCTTATTAAATATAACATCATTTTCCTAATTTTATTACATTAAGGATATCATACTAGTTGACGTAGTTATTTGCATATGATATTACTAATCTACACTAACCAATTGAGATTTGAGAGTGATCTTATATTTAGGTACGGAGTGAGTATTTTTTTTTTTTTATTTGTTTTTCCCCTTTGTTGTTTTTGGTGCTCCGCTTATAAACAATGCTAGCTCCGGTCCTAAATATAGGATCTAATTGACTTTTTTTTTTTGGAGAGATTAAGGTTGCGAAATAGATTATTAAACGATGACATATTTGATATATTTTTAGATTATCCATTAGTTTAGAGGTAAAATAAGCTAGTTTAAGGGAAAAAATTAGATAAATCAATTTATGATTAACTTATTTTACTTTTTTAAGGATTTTCTAGAAAAAATCAATTGGGTCTTATATTTAGGACGGGAGGGAGTAGTAGAGTTGCAATTATGGTTTTGTATCGCATCTTAAGCCCTTGGAGAGTCATGTGTATATTTGTATGATTATAGGTCAACAGTGAAGTAATTACATGGTAAATTGAAGTTGATCACCAGTGAACTAACTATATGGTTAGTTGAATTTAACTGCGCCACAGTCATTCTCTATCTGTGACATGGGTGATTTTGAGATTCCAGCCTCTATTGCATGAATCAGGCATTGTAAATGTTAAGTTCATTTGCTGTTTTTGGGTGGCTATTTTCAATTTGATGTTTATATGGACTTGGTTCATTCATGCTATGTAGTTGTCCTCATGAAGGAGTGCTGTTTAAATGGCTTATGAAAACAGATTAACTTGTAATAAATCAACTATAATTTCTTAATCTTTCTGACCTTGCTTTGCTTTTTGACCATCAAGGATTTGTAACTGATGTAAGTTAATTGTCTTGGATGATACTCCAGGAGAAACCCTTTTACTGCGGTAGACAAATATTACTACCTCTATTTCTAAATATATAAGAGTCAGTTTACTATGTTGGAGAATTGTAAGAAAGCTAATAGGTTACTTGAAGATTGATTTTCTTTATTTACCTCATAAGCTAGCATTTATCTAATAATATAGAAAATAAGTTATGATAAAATGGTTCAATTCTTCACTAATTTTTCCATTAAAAGTCAATTAGCTCTTATATTTAGGACTGAAGAGTAGTTCATTATCTGGGGTAACCTTATGCCTAATATCTCATGTATAAAGTGAACAATTGAATATAGCTGTGGTTGGGTTTTCTAAGTTGTCAGTTTAACTTTTTTCCTACCAATTTTGAGTCAAACCTGTCATCTATGGTGAGATTTATTCCCAATGTCCATTCTAACATATTACACACTTCACATCAGGTATGTGCAACAGTTGCTGAAACTAATCAGCCAAAATGGTGGGAAAAGAATGCATCAAATATGACTGACATTCATTCCACTCAAGAGTTTTTGGATGCTTTAAGTCAAGCTGGAGATAGACTAGTCATTGTTGAATTTTATGGCACTTGGTGTGCATCTTGTCGAGCATTATTTCCCAAGGTACTTTTGCAAGTTCTGCTCCTGTCATTTTAACTTTTGTTGCTCGAGATTAATTATTTATTTATTTATTTAGTTAATTCTTTTTATAATAATTAGCTTACTTGGACCTTTGTTGAATGTTGATAGATTCTTCAAAAGAATTGCAAGTGATTCTATTCTTACAGATCTTATGCTCATGATTATCCAAGAAATTTATTGATTGTGTAATGCCCAATGTCTTGGTTAACTATGAATGAGTGAGATCCTGTTAGCAAAATGAATATTTTGCTTACTAAGAATTAAAGGAGAAGAGTAGAAGGAAGAATTTAGAGGGTTAAAGACAAGAAACAAGGGAATAGATTAGAGAAGAGAAGGGTCAAAGAGAAAAGAGAAGAAGAGGCCGTTGGCCACAAGAGACAAGGAATCACTCAATTCATTATCAAAATGCAAAACACACCAAGTATGAAACCCTAAGCAAGTTATATAGCCTTGACCCTAATAATAAAATATAATTATAAAAGACAACAATAAAACATAATAACCCAACCCAATAAAATAAAATCCTAATCAGTCAATTAATCTAATTAATTGAGTCAATCAATTAATAATTGACTGAATCAATCAATCAAATCAACCACTATTTTATTTCTAACATAACATAACAGATCCCAAGTGTTATATGTATGTTTCCTAGACTCCTAGTGATAAGGATTCTTTATAATTTGTTCCATACTAATAATTGTAAGTTTTTCATCTGCATAGATTGAAATGAATCAGATTATAGAGTTCATGCTGATATGATATTGGCTGGACATCTTGGTCGATACAATCTGTAGTTATACTGTAAATGTCATCATTGTGATTTTAATACTTCTCTAGACCACTTCTTTGGGGCTTTACACTTCTCTGGAAAACTGTTATTTGGAAAAGGATTGTTAACAAATATAAGCAATTTTTCAGTCAAGCTTCAAATAAAAAAATTATGGCCACCATTGTATGTGTGAATTTCATGGATGGTAGTCATCTGCAAGTATGAACATAGAAGTCTTCAAATGAATTAATATATTATTGAAGATATAGTTCTGATAGTAATCATAATAAATATTAAAAGAGTTAGTTAGTTATAGATAGCTGTTAGAGTTAGTTAGCTGTGCGGTGTTATCAGCCTATGAATAGATGAGTCTTCAATTGTATAAGCAGATTATAAAGGACCAGTATGTGATTCAGTTTCTCTCATCTCCATCTTTCCCTTTCTGTTTCTCTTCTCCTTCTATTCTCCTATGTTTCTGTCTTCTTTCTCTATTATCGCTCTCTGTCTTCTCTTTCTCTCTCTCGCCCCCCCCCCCCAAAAAAAAAAAAAACAAACACTTATCTTTGTAATGTTTCCTGTTGTCTTGTGAAGCTTTTAAACTGTCATACTTCTCATTTATATTAGAGACTTATTTAAGAGAAGATAACTTCTGACTCAAATGCTTCTTGTGTCGTCTTAAATATTGACTAATCAGCTAACTTTAGCTACCTGCTACTTGATCGATCATATTAGAGATGTTCTTAAATTTTTCTTTAATGTATCTGGCAGCTCTGCAGAACAGCTGAAGAACATCCAGAAATTGTATTCCTCAAAGTAAATTTTGATGAGAACAAGCCAATGTGTAAAAGTTTGAATGTAAAAGTACTTCCTTACTTCCTTTTTTATCGAGGTGCTGATGGGCAGCTGGAGGCATTTTCATGTTCACTTGCCAAGGTAATTTGCTGACCTTTATTTTCATAATAGAAGAGATATCATTGAAGAGATGAAAGTGAAATCTGCAAGAGGCATATAAGAGCCCATTTAGTATGGTTCCATCATTATCTGGCCCTCCAAGTTGCACCTTGTTGGCATGGTGAACACTTGATGCAAGCATTGGTGGCTTACTCCCTCTACAGCTTAGCTTATGTGTTTGGATAAGTTTTTGGAGAAGAATTTTTAAAAAATTGCTAAAACTGATTTTAGAGAAAAGATTTTCGATAACTCCTAAAAGAGTAGGAAAAATAGCTTCTGGAAAATCATGGTTTTGAGGGTTAAAAGTTATTCTTTAAAGATTTTTTTTTATCTTCAGGTGTCTTAACCAAAACCTGCTGGAGAAGTTTGAGAGTGTTTGGCCTTCTCTGATTTTGACACCATGGTTTCAAAAGTTTCCAAACGGGCACTTGTGTTGTTCTTGTTGTGTATACCAAAAAGAATAATTGAATTTCATATTTAACCCTATGTATTCCCAAATAATCAATAATAGTCTTCTTCACTCACGCATAAACACACACACACACACACACAATCAGATCCTTCCTCTTCTTCAACTAATTGAACATTTTGTCAAATAATCAACAATCAGATCGCACCTTCTTCTCCACTCACGCATAAACACACACACATGAGCTCAGATCGCTCTTCCCTTCTTCATCTCCATTTTCCATAAAACAACAATTTTCAATGCCATATTAGAAAGCTAGAAAATTAGAAAAATTATGGATGGAATCATTATGAAAAGAAAGGTATGAAAATGAAATTTTAGTGATTTAGTTTTGCCTATGATCAGTAATATAGTCTCAAACTAAATAATAGGCAGCAACTATTGGTTCTTGTGTTGTACTCCAAATTATTGCTTGTTCTGATCCATGTGAATGAAGCAGATTTGTTGACATCCTTCAGAATTGTTGAAACTCACCTTTCTGCCAGAAAATAGTACCTCTTTCATCCTTAATATAGGCGCTAGACATGGATTGTATTTTGGTCCTAAACATAGGATCTCAATCGACTTTGTCTCCCAAATTCATATTTTTCACATACTATATGCTTATTGGTTGAACATATGAAGATGTTTCTATCAAGAATAGTTACAGTGCACATGATTAGTTCAGTTATATATTGAAAACCAATGCAGATTTGTTACAAATAACTTATTTAACTAATTTTCTGATCGCCCAAAAATTAGTTTTCTAGTAGTGGTTTATATGTCATGAATTTTGAGTCGTATCTGACAACGCAAAAAAAAAAAGTGGCCAAGATGTGAATCTATTGATGTACCTTTTATATATGTGTATCTCACTTGAATTGTACAATATATTGACCATAAATCTTACCATTTAAGATAAGAATCAATGCACCTTTATCCTTATGCTAGAAAAAATTAATTCTTTTCAATTTTATTGGTCACATTGTTTTGATAGTTTCTCTTGAAATGCTAATTTTATGAAATGTGGAATGTTATTTTCCTCTAAAATGTTAATATCTACAAACCTTGGATGTTTTCTTATTGGATAAATACATTTACGTCATACTCTATAACTGATCCCAAATCTTACGATACATGATACCGTTCGATTCAAGATTCCAAAAATAGGTTTTTTTATTCACAATTTGTATCACAATTCTTCTAATGAGGATTGGATTGGAGGTAGCATGCATCTTTTTTTTTTATCAGCAAGGTAGCATGCATCTTGAAGTACTGGAAGTGGATACATTACATACTGGTTAAAATTGCTTTTTTTACTCCACATCTGTCGCTAGAGACTGAATTATATTTTTTATTTTGAATAACTATAGATTGTAAGGGTTGAAATCTGTAAAGAATAACTGATCATAATCTCTTTCAGTGTGCTTGGTTGGCTAAACTCAAAAGATGGAAAGAAACACAAGAATCATATGATCACTTATGCGACTATATCTTTTTTCTAGTTAATGACCATACCCACCTTTAAGTACACAGAAATACACCATTCCAATGCTGAATATTGACATATGTATGCATTTTAATTTATATGATGATACATATCTTTTAATTGGAAAATCAGCTTGTGGTTCTCTTGGAATTTTCTTTCAGTTTCAAAAAATAAAGGATGCTATCGAGACGCATAATACAGCTCGATGCAGCATTGGTCCACCTAGAGGAATTGGTGATCTGAAAATTGAACCTGCCTTTGCTCCCAAGGATACATCAGCTGAATCTACCAAAGAATAGCATCAACATTGCGGTGAATTTTGTGACCTGTTCTTGCACAATTGAAAACCCCAGAAAAGATTGCACCCGACTGAAAATTCTCTATTTTGTATATTATTTTCTATTTATTAGAATTTATTACCCCCTCCATTCTTTTTCAAATGATGAATTGTTTGTAATCCTCGTGGCTGAAAACTGGTGAATTTTTGGGGTTTTTTGGGGTAATATTTTACTTCAAGATGTATTCAACTGTAAGCTAAGCTCAAGGCTACTTTCTCTGGCTTAATTCGTCAGTTCTGCTAAGCCTGACATGTAAATAAGTCTAGCAGGGTGTATGACTTGCGAGATTTGGAAGTGTTTTCTTGGTGTACCCTTGTTCTGGCAAATCTGAGAGCGAGAGGAAAAGGCCAAGTATATTACTTCAACTTTCTATTCTCCCCTCTTCCTCTCTCTACCCCAAATTTTTTTTGTATGATTTTATCATTAGATTCTAAATATAATTAATGACATTTTGATTGCTTATGGACGATGAATGTTTCAGCTTTCAATTTTAGGTAATTTTTGAAAAATTCAAATGTTAAAATTCTGTATTTTTTTAAGTTAAAACATTTGAAAAATCATATAAATTCAAAACTGAATCATATTTTGTCCATAAAATATCAAAAGGTAGTATTTTATGCAACCGTAGAGGAGAGAATGAGAAGTGGAGAGAATCCGGCCCCAAGAAAGACTCTGTGCATAACTTGTGTCATGGTGCTTTTGGTTTATGCTCCGCTTGTGTTTGGTAAATGGTAAAACCATTTTATTGGAATAAGAGACTTTTATAAATAAGGGGGCTCTTTCTCATTAGATGAAGGGCCCGACTTGACTTAACGGTAAGCTCGCTTAGCCGTGTGGTTTGAGGTTGTGGATTCGAATTAATCATTCTGCAAAAAGTAAAGGTTAGGCTACCTAGTATATTCCCTTCCTCAACACCCTCACCAAGTGGGGCACCCTCACCAAGTGGGGACTAGAATTGGGTTGACCTTTTTTCTCATTTGATTTCCTATTTTATCCCAAAAAGGCTTTTAGCAGTGAATAGACCAAGTTATAGTAGAAATTAAAGAGGAAAAGTCACCAATAGGTAGTTGGTTGAGTTGGAAATTCTCTCATTGGGAGAGGGACAACCTTACTTATGTTGGTAGCACTCCTACCCCTCGAGTCCAGATTAGCCAGTTGTCAATAGATGTCAGATTACCGGGTGGTGATTAACCAAAATAATAAAGAGGAAAAGTTAATTTTATCCTGAAACTTGTCATATAAGAGTCACATAAGTCTTTTTTGTATGTGATACAACCCTAAAAATTTTCAAATCCAATTGTGCGCCATGATTTGTAGGATATTATTATTGTTTTTAGCGTTTATATTTCCTGTCTATGATACCAGTTGTGAGCTACATCATCTGAACAAACTATGTGTGTTAATATATGTCATTGGATTTGTCAAGACTATGGGAAGTCTCGAAGAATCTAAGTCACGATCTCCAGCAAAGTGTTGGTTAAGGATGATTTTACAAGATGAAAAGTAATGTTTCTATGTCAGCTTTGAAGCTTTTAACTCTTGCCATTTAAGCTTTTGTGGTGTCTTACAATATTTGAACTCTGATAGATCATGGTCCTCATTTTCTATATTTTCTTTCAGTGATGAAGAGCTGGAGTGTGTTCTTTTTGGTTCTTGCGCATCAGATGTTGTCTTGGCCCAAGGTCAACTTCGGGACACTACTAATGTGGCAGTCTTCAACCTTGCTTGCCTTACATGGACTGACGATCGTAAGTGGAACTTTGTTATTTAATCAATAATTGGTGATTTCGTTTTTACCAAAAATACCTGAAAACTCCAGGATTCAGATGATTATCACAATACTGTGACTGTCAAAAGAGTAAATGCTAACTTTGCAGAGAATGCTTAAGTTCGGTGATAGACATGCAATTGAAGTTTTCTATTGCCTTTATGCTTATTCTCAAGGCAGTTGACATTATATCAGACCCTTTGGGTGAATACATTGAATTTGTCATATTCATCTACTTTCCTCAATTATATGTGCCATCACTGAAATCACGTAGCCTTTTACTTAACATGTCATAATCATATCAAGCTGTTATATATCAGGGTATTTCATAATCTCTAATCAAAAGTAAAACCATATCAAGTACTTATATATCAGGCTATTCTTTAACACATGGTTCTCCTATGGATGTGCCACATTTGAATAATGCATATATCTACTTTAAGTTTCAATTGTGGGTTTAACAAATACAGCAGCATTCATGGCTGTCAATATGAATAAGATCATGCTTATGCCTCACATTCTTTGAAAATAATTATTTTAAAAACATCTTGCCAAGAATCAATATTCCTGAATGTATACTCAGATGTAGAAAACATTAAAGTCAAAATGGTATACTTAATTCATACATGCATGGTTTGATTTCCTAATCTCTAATGGCATGAAACTTTAATATGACCAACATAAAATACAGTTTCAATGCTTTCAATTACTGGAGAACATCTATATGATTAAGTTACTTGGAACTTGACTAATGTTTTCACACCTGTCTATGATTTCTGTATCTGTCATTTAACTGAAATCAAATAGACCGTCGTCAAGTTGCATCATCCTACGGTGCAACAAAAGTCATGTTCAACCCAAAGCTACCTGAGGTCACCTTATTGCTGGATAGGTAGTTCAGTTTTTATGAGTCTAATATTTATTTTCTTTGTTTATCCTAATTTTAGCATCATCCCTCATTTATCATTCTTTGCCATTTTTTCCATGTACAGCATACATGATCGGTCAACACCGATAACAACCCAATTTAGCCAGTCAATGCCTTCCCAGAGAAGTCGTGTTTCAAACGGAGAGTCCCTGTTTGGTGAAACTGTCACAACATTGGATAAGCTGCCCTCTCTGAAATTGGTTCTGCATTTTGCCGTAGATACTAAATAATAACAGTTTTCAAAGTAAGCCACTTAGCTGTTCTGTTTCTACTGCATACAGGGACAAGAGGCTGTCGTTAAAGTTGTGCTGGGAAAATTTGAATCAAGGTGTGGATGGAACTACGATGAGTGTGCAAAATGCTCTGGATGGCCTAAACTCTCAGATCCTGGAAACCCAAACAGCCCTCTTTATTGTGGTATTTGTAAGAAGGAACCATCAAGCCTAGCAAAAAAGTAAACCAGCTGCATACTTTGTCAATGCTGTTTAAGTATGAACTTTAATACCAGACTTGAAATCCAATTCTTTTTTTATGCAGGATGAGACTCACTTATATCGTTAGTGATGAAAGTGGGACTGCATCTGTAACATTTTGGGATAAGCTTGCCCCCCAGTTTGTTAACAAGAGCCTGGATGAACTAAAATTAACACTTGAAGAGGTGATTCCCATTTTTAGACTTATGGTATACTTTATTATTACAATAGTATGATCATTATTGTATTTCCTTTTCTGATGATCTTAGAAAAAGCGAGCAACCGGTGTTCCTAGAGAATTAGATTCTCAGATGGGTAAGAAGTTTTTGCTTAAGCTTAAGCCTAATGAATATAACAAAGGTCACCCAGGTCCAATCATCAATGTTTCAGCATTCGCTGTTTGCGAGGACCTCATCGGACAATTTGATGCTGCAAGTAGTGAGGTAACTTATTTCATTCAAATACATATTTCATTTCAAAAGAATTTCCACTTTCAAACTGGAACTCTGACAATTTACTAATTTTTTCAGGCACCACCTTCAGAATCTCCTGTAACATTGGGTTACTAATTCCCTAATTAACCAATATTATCTATTTCAATTCATTAATCTCTTTTTATATATTATCCATGATAGAAAAGAATAAACTAATACAACACAGCTGCTATCATGGATAATTTATTGCTAACCATGTTAGAAAGGATTTGCCTAACATGGTTATTAAACAAAACTAATTAGTATTAAACAATAAATAAATATGTATACATGCGGAAGCAGATGCAGGCCTATACAAATTGGCAATATACAATTCTAAATAAACTATATAACTCCTACTACCTAATTCCCTTTCCTGATGCCCGCGCCTGTGCATGAATACCTGCAAAAATGTCAGTAATCATGGGATGAGACAATTTGTCCCAGTAATCACCGCTTAACTCACTATAACAGTGAGATGTGCGGTAGCGAGGGCGTCTAAAGGGTACCTTATTTAAAACCAGTAATATATATATATATATATCCATAGCAAATCTTCTTCCATTCATCACTCAAGTCCAACAATCACCTTCAAACCAAATCCATTCAACATCTCCATACTCCAATCATCTAATTCTACCCCAACAACTCTCACACTCACCTACAGATGCATTGTGCCACCACGGTGCATTCAAGCATCTATTCTTCACTATATGATTTGACAGTGTCCCTCTCCATAACGAGGGGACAATTTCCCTCTCTGGCAATCTCCAGAGAGAGAACCCCGATTCTGTTTTCCATTACAGAATGGGAACGGTTGGGCTCTCCACTGCCAAACAACCGTAGGGGCGGTTGGGCTCTTCAATGCCAAACAACCGTAGGTCACTTCTCTCAATAAGTAGACCTATGAACCCCGATCCAATCAATCTAAAAAGGATCCTCAGTACAAATAATTGTCGATTGGCCAATCGACAGTTATCATCGCGCGATGGTACACAAAATTCAGTGTCATGCAATGCTCACATATTCCTTTTAATATCTCATCCATAATAATCAATATCATACCCTCTCACATCACCTTCCAATCAATTATCCATAATATCTCCCCTCAACATAATTCTCCAGAAACTCAACTCACAACTAATCCCTTTTCTATACTCACAACCTCTCAAATAACTACTATCACACTACACCTGCAATCATTTCATACCATTTCAAAATATTTAGCACCATCAGACAGGATACTACATATATAGTGTAAAAATCTTTTATATGAACATAATCGTGTTTGAAAGGCACCCGATAGCCTGTTTTGTATAAAAATACCATTTTAAAGATAATATATATATATAGAGGGTGAAAAGGGATTTTACAAAATCCCTAACTAACGTCACCCTCAATGTTATAGCAAGGTTAAGTGTGATTACCTGTCGCCCTTAAGCAATTTACGCGATTTGTCAACCTTTCTTTATTGATGTCATGAAAGCCTACTTGCATCCTTTCCTAAGTAAGAATATAGAGAAAAATGATAAATTAATATCATTTCCACTTTATAGTACTTCAACGTCTCTCTCGTTCTTATATGACTACCCAATCCCATTCTTCTTTTACATTCTCTTATGAAATATTTTCATTATTGTTTAGTCTAAGTATCTTTAACCATCACAATCAAAATCCAGTAGTTATTATAAAACAAACCAACATTCACATCGCCAATGACTAAAATCTAACAACCAACATACACAACTTCTTTGACAATTAAACAGTGCAGTACTAGGATTGGAGTTAAGTAATTTATTCTCATCCAACTCAATTCCACAAAATAGTATAAAAATGAAATCCATGTAATCTACTCATTCAAAGAGCCATATCAGTTCCAATCGTTCATGCAACATTTAATGTTTACAAGTTGAGTTTCTTATATTTCCAAGCAATCATTTTGATGTTTATTAGCACTTCTTTAGATTAGATTCGATTCAGCAAAATTGCATGACCAACCATGGCAGCAAAACAAAGAATTAAAGCATTTAACCGGTTCATTTTAGATGATATAAAACAGAATTCATTCTTGCATTTTTTTTTCCACCAACATCAGTATTACAGCAAATCCAAAATTCACTGTCCAATAAGACAACTTTCAACCAAGGTAAGCACTTCCCTTTATACAATTCTTCATACACATACAAATCCATTTAATTCAGCCCTTCTTAACAAAAAAATACATAACACATCGGGCAAGGAAGAAAATTGTCATTTCTTGGCATTTTATTTCAAATCAGACTTAAGGATGATTGTATAACACATCTCAACCAAAACAGAGAAATTGTTGATTCCCAAGAAGAATCAACTCAACAAATAAGGGGTTCAAGAAAAACTGTTACATTGACACTCAATTGCATACTAACTTAAGAAATAACAAACAAAAAGTATTTATACTAACATGCATTTTACCTTACTCTAGAAAAAGAGCATATGCAAACCATTCAAGTCAGCCATGTCAGAATTTTCAACTTCATATACCAGCATCCATTTCAGCAACAATCATCCTTTTAAAACACAAGCATTTCCATTACTCATTACCATTTACTTGACACAATATGAGCAGAATTTGTTCTTACAATCATTCACTAGAATCAGATATATAACACCACAGAATTTTAGGTTCAATAAAACAACATTCAGTTAAATCAAACACTTTTCCGACCTGCTCAAAACTGATTTGGCCATAATAGTTTTGAGCTCAGAAAATCACAATTTCACATATAATATTTGCATTCCAGCAGCCACCTAATTTAAATACTCACTTATCCATAAGCTATTTATGCATTTTTTTTATATCAGATTTGCCAATCAGACCCCATACGGCTAGAAATCAAAAAGAAGAATGCTCAATCAAAATCAACAAGAATTCTTATATTTAATTCAGCCCATTTTACATAAACTCTAACTCGCAGGAAATATAGGAATGAAGAAAGAATCCTCACAATAACCTATGTCAACTCAATTAATTGGACTTCCACTTTATACCCAATATATATACTCTAACTAATCATACTTTATCACTCAACTTATGCCTAAAACACTTTATGCCACAACCCAAACTTTTTCCCCAAATGGCTCCAAAATCTCAATGTTTTAGTTTAACTTAAACCAATTATTTGAGGCAAACTGATTTGAAACACAAGAAGCACCTACAATGTGATTAGAATCAAATCCCCAAACATACAATATTAAACTAACCAAGCTAATATGGTCAGAGAAATAAAACGGTCACCAATACAAATGCTTCACAGATTAAACACTTCATTTCATAAAAGTGTCGACACAAGGGAAAGAAACAAAATATCAAAACCCAAGTAACTTTTCAAACATTTAAATCATCAATGGAACAGCAACTACACATCCAAACAATAAACAAAATAATCCTTTAAGCACAAACAGAATTTCATTTTAATCCTCTAGGCATAGAATTTCAACTCACTTTCACAAGTTATTTCTATCATCATCATTAATCACCCCAAAACAAACATAAATCACAAATAATCCACATATATATGTGCATCAGCGTACAAAACAGAGAGAAGGAATCAAACCAATGACAATCAGAGACTTAGCAAAGGCAAGAACCAACATTTCAAAATCATGCCCAAAATCAAAAACTCAATTGAAACCCTAACTCTCAAGTCTCATAAATAAATCATAGAAAATAAAAAGGGGAGTCACCTAAGTTTGATTCCGGTGTTGTATGGAGTGTGGGAGGCCGCCGCCGCCGTGAAGCTCGCCGGAAATCGACCTCCAAGGTATGAGCCGAAAGAAAATCAAACGGAAAAGGAAAGTATGAGGAAACAAACTTCAAAATGAAAGCATAGCCCGAGATATGTTAGAAAAGTGGAAACTTTACCTCTCTTCGCTGCCGACCGCCATGGGTTCACCGGAGAAGAGAGAAAAACATTGAAGGGAGATGAAGTTGGGAGGAAGAAATCGGAGGTGGAAAGGGGAGAGAGAGAAATATGGCGGCAGGCTTGCCGCCGCCGTCGCTTCGCCGGCGGACATGAGAGGCGGAGATGGAAGGAGCAGAGAGAGGGAAGAGATCGGGTTCGAAGGTGAGGGAGGGGCGGAGGGCTTCGACCGAGAGAAAGAAATGAGAAGGAAGAAAGGTAATTTATAAATAAACTTTAGGAAAAATTACAATTAACTACCCTATTGTTTATTCTTAATTATATTTTTAACCCAAAAGTTTGTATATATTACTATATCTCCTTCTTTCCATCATAATATTATCTACTATCCCAAATACTTATTCATGAAAGTTTCTAACTCCAAATAATTATTTTAACTATATTTTTCCTTAAATTCCAAAAATTAAGATTTAATAACAATAAATCTCCTTTAAACTCAAATTTCCTAAATAACACCTCAATAATTTCTAATTAACCTTAAACAAAATTTGGGGATGTTACATCTCCTCACAAAGCTTACCTAATAATCAAGAAAAGGATGTGTCCTCCCATTCTCAGGCACATATTGGAGCTTCTGATCCCATTGATCTTACTGCAGATCAACCAATGACAGTAAACCTGAGTGAGGATACCCCTCTAGCACAAGTGAGGGGTAAGAGAAGAAATGCTGCAGCATTACGTGGTCAAAAGCCAGCTGATTCTCCTACTTGAAGCACACTATCAGCTGTTGGTTCAAACGAAAGACTGCTGAAAAACATCAAGAAGGAGAAAATATGAGATTGTTATGTATTTTGGATAGGCCCTGTTGACCTGCTCTTTTACCTCATGTGTGTTTTTGTTGAGGCTGAACTCAGTTGATTAGACCTCTTGCTGGGTCCTAAACTTTATAGCTTCTGTTGGATTTATTATGTAACTTTTATTTAAAACTTAGTTATGGTCTATATATATTTGTAGACCATATATCTGAATTACTTCTATTTCACCTAAATGACCTACTGCTAAGACCTTTTCTGAATTGGCTCTTATCTAACATAAGTAACATCTCACATACTTTTCAGCCAGTAATCATTTGTGTTCCTTTTTATCTGTGAACACAGGGTATAATTTTCAAACAAATGGAAAAACATGTAGAAAGGCCTCTTCCCTTTCTGCTGTAGGTAAAAGTAACAGTAATAGTAACCTCAATTTGGTTATTCATAAATAAAGTACTTATCAGCATTTTTTAAAAAGATGTTGTCTTAATATTGAGACCATGAAGGGAAAGTTATTTTACTGTCTAAGTCTCTGAATAACTATTTCAGCAGACAAACAATGTGTGTTTACTTGCGCACTTACATTTTCTGCAAGAGCAACCCTGCAGCTCCATTGCATATTCAGCAGATATGTATTAAAATACATGTTTTAGAAAAAAAAAGAATGAACTTGCCCGTATAATTTTTTATTACAGCAGCCATTTTTTCAGTCACAGTAAATGCCATCTCTATTATAAATATATTATTCAGAAAAGAAGGAAAAAACAATGAACAACCTTTGGACTAAAACACAGACATATAGACGTGTTTATGTTTTCCTAGAAGATGTCCTATCATATTAAATGTTTCCTACTGAAGGCTTTCTTGTGGCAGCTAAACAAGTCTTACTTCCATGCTTACTTTTGCTTTATGTGCCATGCTTACTGTTGTTCTATGTGGGGGCTGCTTTGGTGTGGCACATGTACTCATGTCACCATTCACTAGGTGCGTTTTATGTTCTCTTCTTTTACATACAAAGTCCAACAATTCTCTCTCATTTCTACTGTTCTATTGCATTGATGCTGAGATAATTTTAGTTTCTGCTCTTAACTATGCAAGAATCTGAAAAGGAGAAGATGAATCCAAACCAGCTAACTTCACCTATTCATTCAAATGAAGATGATATTAGTGGTCCAAAAACACAAGCATCAGCAAATATGCTTGCCAACGCAAGGACAAGGTTGCCATTATCAGATATAATTAATGTGCAACAAGACCTGACAAGAAAATTTGATTGTAAGTATTCCTATCTTCTGCAGTGTATTTAATGTTACATGTTTTCTTCATAAACTGTGGAAAAGAAGCCTGAAATCAGAACATTTATATTTACTCCAATGTAGCACCTTTAACCAGAAAGAGACAAAGAGGAGCACAGCATGTTTGTCCAGCTACTAAACAAGGCGAGTCTGTTTAGTTTTTCATAAATCTAGGTTCTGTCTTTTTAGTACCTATAATACACAAGAGTTAGATCTACTAAAAGTGAAATAAACACAATGACACAGGTAAACATCATTGTTTTTTTCAGCAATAAATGACTGATATAATTAATGTTCATTATAAAACAACTATATTTACTCAGAATGCTATATTTTGGTAATTATTATTTAATCAAAAGTTGCAGCAGAAGATATTACACCAACATGCATTAGAAAAAGTGCCCGATGGCGTGGTCTTGAAAACCTGGATAATAAACACTGCATACTGTATGATTCATCGGAAGTTAATTCAAAGGCTGACACACCTACCAGCTTGCCCTTACATTCTAATGGTATTGTGTTAACAGTTGCTTCAAGTAGAATAGCAGCGACCCTGTTGCCCGGGGGAAGAACCGCCCATTCTCGGTTTGGCATCCCTATACAGGTAAATGAACTTTCAGTTTGTTCGATGCGACAGAATTCACCGGTAGCTGACCTAATGAAGGCCACAACTTTAATCATTTGAGATGAAGCACCGATGATTCATAGACATTGTGTTGAAGCATTGAATAGGAGTTTGCAGGATATCATGCACAATTCATTGATTTTTGGTGGAAAATGTATAGTCATGGGAGGTGATTTTAGACAGATATTACCTGTAATACCCAAGGGTTCTAGGGCCTCTATAGTTGATGCATGTATTACATCGTCCTACTTATGGAGATATTGTCAGTTGTATCAGCTATACGAAAACATGCGACTTGGCACATCAAATGATCCCATTGTCAATGAAAGAATCCAGTCATTTTCACAATGGCTTTTAGATGTGGGCGATGGAAGATTTAATGACACTATTGATGGTGTATGTGATATTGAAATACCACAAAACCTATTGGATAATTGTTGTGATGATCCAATTGCTTCAATTGTTGATGCGACGTATGACAAATTGTTGTTGCATTTGGAGGACAACATTTACTTCAATGATCGTGCTATATTGGCACCTACAATTGAAATGGTTGATCAGATTAACAATCGTATGTGTGAGTTGTTGCCTGGGGAATTAACTGAATATGTCAGCTGTGATTCTGTTTGTAAATCATCAAATGATGCTGATACTGTCGATGATCTTTACACAACAGAATTTTTGAACACAATTTCTGCGTCGGGCCTTCCACCTCATAAACTCTGTTTGAAGGTCGGTACTCCAGTTATGTTGCTCCGAAATATAGATCAAGAGGCAGGATTGTGCAATGGTACTAGACTGCGTGTATCTAAACTTGGGCAAACAGTTATTGAGGCAGTTACACTGAATGGTTCTAAACCAAATGAAAATGTACTTCTCCATAGGATGGACATGAATCCATCCGAATGCAGATGGCCTTTCAAATTGCAACGAAGGCAATTTCCGATTACATTATCTTTTGCAATGACTATCAATAAAAGTCAAGGTCAATCATTGAAGAAGGTTGGTCTATATTTGTGCAAACCAGTGTTTACTCATGGTCAGCTATATGTTGCTTTGTCTAGAGTTCGGAGTATTGATGGGTTAAGGATTGTCATTGGAGAACATGATGATCAAGGCTTGAACACCACCAAGAATGTGGTCTACAAGGAGATATTCAGTAGTGTTCAACATACTAAGCTTGCATGATAATTTAGAATTTGTATTTGATATTTTGTTAAATTGCTTGTAGTTGTCATTATAAAACCTTTTAGTGGCTTGATATGCAGCAAGTCCTTTTGATCTGAATGCTGAATGTGTTTATCAGATTTTATATTATGCATGATGTCCATTATTTGGCTTATTTACTGTTGCTGATTCATAGGTTGTCAATGATTAACACCAAAACGTATATGACCTGTGTTTTTTGATTTGCATTTGGTGATTATCTATTTGATTAAACACCTTAGTTACAGCCGTTATATTAACTTTCATCTATAGCCCGTGCAACGCACAGGAGAAAAAACTCGTTAACCAAAATAATAAAGAGGAAAAGTTAATTTTATCCTGAAACTTGTCATATAAGAGTCACATAAGTCTTTTTTGTATGTGATACAACCCTAAAAATTTTCAAACTGTAAGAAATTTATTGACCATTATTTATTTTGAATTTGACTATTGATTGACTAAATGTTAGTTAAAAAACAGGAGTTTGATAAGTTTCTTTTAATTATGGTAGTTATGGGAGTTTCAAAAAACATAAAAACAGTCCCCACCCCACAAAAACAATTTTTTTAAAAATGACATAAAAAAAAATTTCTTTAAAAAAATCATTTAAAAATAATAAATTGGGCCCACTCAACGGAAATGTTAATGATATAAGAGATGTTATTTTTACTTAATTTGTAAAGCTCACTGCGAAAAATTACATGCTCAATTTTTACCTTTTATCATGTAAGTGACAGTGAAAGATTAAAAATTACAATGTCTTTCAGAAACGGACGAGGATCGTCCAAAGCATTTTGCATGATTCATAATATGCCAAAGTTATTTTGCATTTTACTTTGCGGTGAAGTAAGAGTGTTGTGCTAAACTCCTAATTTAGAACTTACATGGTAAACGCAAGTAATTAAGAAGATAATCAAAAGCAAGCTTAGTGTCACACCTAGTTTATTTTTACCAATTTCTTAAAATACTAAATACTACCTCCGGTCCTAAATATAGGATCTAGATAACTTTTTTTTGGAGAAGTTAAGGTTGCAAAATAGTCTATTAAATCATGACATATTTGATATATTTTTTTATTATTCATTAGTTTATAAGTAAAATAAACTAGTTTAAGGGAAAAAAAATTAGGTAAATCAATTTATAATTAACTTATTTTGCTTTTTTTTAGAATTTTTCAAAAAAGTCAATGAGGTCTTATATTTAGGACCGGAGGGAGTATAATTTAATTGAAAATAATGATTTTTGTTATAAAATAAATATTGAGAACTTTAAAATATTTAATAGGTGACTGAAAAACTGTTCAAATTAAAACTTTTTAATGAAAATGTCTTTTTGATATAATTCTTTCTAAAACAAGTTTGAGAATAAACTTTCTAAAACAAAATGAAGTTACTTAAGATACGTAAAATGATATATATTAATTTTATAAAATTACAAAGGTTTTAAAAACATATTTCTATTATTTACTACACTAAAATGTTTATCATTACTTTGAAGTTTAGTTGATTACCTAGGAAAATATTGCTTCTAAAATATGTAGTTTTTTTTTTATAATTACATACTAGTCTATACATGGCTTCAAAATATTTATAAAGTAACGTGCTAAAAAAATATTAAAAAAAATATTAATTAAGTACATTAATTTAAGTCTCCATAATTCATCTCCTACAAAATTGATATATTACATGCCAAAATAGAATTATACAAATTCACTTAAAAAAATATACAAATTCATTTCAAAATATATATTAAATTAAAACTGTATAGGAGCAAACATTTTTACATTCCTCCTTCTCCTTCATCCCTCCAAAATCCCCTATTTATTGTGTACCTGAAACTAAACCAAACTTACCGCGGTTTATTTCATACACTCTAATACTTCACCTAGAAGCTGATTCATTTAATCCTACTTCAGATAAGGATAGTGACGCTACCTATTGGTGATTACTACCTATTAGTAAAACACTCATACAGAGCCCCTACCTTAACAATATATTTGTTATAGGTAGAATATTAAATACATGTGCCTATTGCACCACCTCACTACTTATAGTAATATATTCACCTTTCGTAGTAGACATACCTGACAGGATTTTCTAGGAAAAATAAATTCAACAAAACAATATGGTATAGGGGGAGCGACCCTCCTTATACCTGGAGTACTCCACATAAATTTAAAATGCTGAAAGTAAACCCTATCAATATCTGAAGCAGTAATATTAGTGATGAAAGAAAATAAACCTAATGTGTATGAAATAAACCGCTACCTGAACTGCCGCCATTAGCCTTGGGAATTCCACATCATTGTTATCTCCAATTTCACCTACTGTGAAATAAGGAATTTAATAACTATGCTCACATATATATTTTCGTTCTCTCGCGAATCCTAACGTGTTCAATACTACCCAACCCCTTTTCTTAATTCAACTATCCTTTGAAATCATTTTGATTTTCAAAGCTTTATAGATAAACATTTACAAGTAAAGAATCATAATAAATATCTTGATAAATTAAAGAATCCATTAGCCACTTAAACCAACATAAATCACATAGCAAACATAATTAAATTCCAATATTCAACTAGAGTAGAAAGAGAATCATAAAAAGCTATACTCTTACTATGTCATAGCAAAATCATTCACTCATATAAAATAATCAATAAACCCAATCAAATCATTAATCACTAAGCAAACCAAGAAACCTTCAATAATTCACAATAAATAAATGGATCACAATTGATCACTCAAAAATAATAATGGAACTAATCCATTCACCAAAAGAATTTCCACAATTATCACAAAAGAAAATAACTTCATTTAAATCAAAATGTGTTATGTTGAATTTTAGAGAGAAAAGAGAAGGAAACGGTTCAGATTTGTTTAATACTCACAAAACATTATAACACAATATAAAATGATGTTTTTGGGATATCTCATACAAAACTCCAATTTGTTATTGCACTTCCAGTTTTGCTGCAACTACTCCCTCTAACATAACAGAATTTATATTCTTTTAATCTATACATTTCCAAAACAGCAATCATAACAACCCCAACAACAATAACTACCCCTTATACCCCTTAACTAACTCTTAGGAATATTACTTAATATAATGACAGAAAAGCATACAATCATACATAACCTCCCATTAGCAATCATGACCAAACAGAAGCAATTTAACATAGCAAGAATTTTCCATTTCTCCTCTCAATATTCAACCACTATATAAGCATTACTAGAAATTCTAGGATCACCATGTCACTGTACAAACATGACCACCACAGAAACTTATTCAAATAGCAAGTAACACCTAAAACCAAGATTCCACACTTTCATCGCAAAAAAACTAATCCCAAATTAGAGAATGGTTAACTCCTCACAATTTCCTACCTTGCACTCTTCACATAACAGAACACATATTGTTATTAAATATGGAACTTCCTTTCTTCTCATCATATGTTGAAAAGAAAACAGAGAAGTGAACACTCAATCAAAGCACATATTGTTATTAAAATTATGTTTGTGTTCTTCAATGACTCAAAGAGATAAAAATTTCTCTATTTCTATTAATACCAGCACAAAGTCCAAACAACCCATTCGTTCCTCTCAAATTCCTCACCGGTTCATGAAAAAGAAATGTAGAAAAGGGTCAAAAATTCTCACCGAGACTCAATACAAGATTGCTTGTTTATTCTGCAGTGTCTTTCATCCAAAACCAGCGGCAAACAGAGCTAATTTCGAGCTTGACAAAAACAGAGGCGATTTGTTATGAGTTTGTTCCAAGGAGATTGAAGCCAAATGAAGAGAACCCAAGTGGCTATGAAAGGATTAAAGTTGATATTTGTGAAGGGAGAGGGGAGAAAAGTGACGAAAGCAATAAGGTTGAGGGAGGAGCGACAAGTTATGGTTGAAGAAATGTGAAGAATGAATGGAGTTGGGAGAAGAGAGAAAGAACGTGCAGAGAAGAATGTTTAGGAGAGGGAGGACGGCGGCTCATAAGAGGATTGAGGGATTAGGGTTTTTACATTAGTACATATATACATAATGACAAGGGAAAATTCACTCACCTACTCACTTTTTTATTCCTAATTATATTTTTGACCTCACCATCTTTTGTATGAAACTTGAATTCCTTTCTTTCCAATTAACTCTTTTCTTCCTATTTATTTAATAAATTTTAGTTTGGGTGAAAACAAAGATGAGTGGTAGTCTAAGGATTATTTCATTAATATGATAACACATTTATAATTTATAATACAAAGATATCCTAAAAGATAATAAACTTCCTCTACAAATTTACCTAATAATAATACCTAACAATAACAAATATCCCTTTTTCTCTAATTATTTCCTAATACTATAGTTCACAATTATGACTAAAATATACAAATAGTCTATACACAAAATATAACATATTAACAATATTTTCATAATTTCTAATAGTTTGTCCTAAATTTTCTCTTTTATTCTATTTCATAAAACATTAAATTATAATTTATATTCTTTATTCCCTTTTTAATTTCATTATATTATGAAATAAAATTTGGGTGTTACACTTAGCATCAAAGAAATGCTATATTTACCTTTGATGCTGCCATATTTTTAATTACCATTCCATCCCTGTTCAATAAAAGTCTTGTATCAATTTTCTTTACAACCTTATGAGTTGCTAGAATGACTAGGAAAAGGAAAATTATTTTTCTGAAAAGGCTGTCTCACTAATGAAGATTCAAAAAAGTGGGTTTTCTTTATTCATTTAAAGATAATTGTAAACTTATTTTGGATATGTAGAATGAAAAAGATGTGTTCCATTATAACGAGAATTAATAACTCTATTCAAACTTTTTCAAAACATTGGTGGAATTTGACAGTGCAAGCATAAGCTACTAGATCAGACTCCACATGATTATGGCATATAAGACCGTTCATTCTTCTGTTTTACTTTATAATATGTATAAACATCATAATACGTTTTAGTTTGATTAAGAAATAAATTTAAAGGTTGATGTATAAAAAAGACGAATTGCCACAGGCCACTAATTATAGTGCAAAGGGGCATACCTTTTGGTTTATTATTTATAAAACTCCGCCTTATTCTTTTTGGCCAACAAAGAGAATTTCAATTCATAGAGAAGAGATTGAATCTCATACATCATACATCCACTGTCCCAATAATACATTAGTAGATATCAAATTAACATCAAAATGATTCATCTATTTACATCAAAAGAATTAAAAGATGTTAAAATTAGCCAATGTCTTCTCTATTGCTAGGAATGAAAAGTTGGCCTTCAACTGACATATCTTCATGAGCTTCCCGGAGAATGATGAGTGCTAGAGGAGGTGGTGACTCCATAATCAGATTCAAAGGTCCTACCTCCCTTGAAGTTATAGCAGCTAGACAATCAGCTACACGATTACCATCACGGGGAATGAAAGATAAAGAGATCAAACCTCGGTTCCGTGCCATTTGAGATATCTTAACTCCGCCTTATTCGCGAAATATCTTAACTTTGATTTATATAAAGTACTTTAAGTGTTTACTTTTTTTTCCTCTTTCTCAGTCGCTTTCGCTTATTTTCCTTTTGATCCCATGACTCTCAATGTTATATCATACACACTTCCTAAAGAAGCATGAATAAAATTGTATCAAAAAAGAAGCATGAATAAAATATGAAAAAAGGTCTCAAAAAAGTTGAAGTAGAAAAATTATGGATACCCAACTCGTTTCTTCCTTCTGCCTTTTTGATTCTTTAGTATTGTCATCAAAATATAATTATTAAGAATCCACGTGAACAATCCCCACTTAAGTAGCTGCATCGGTATCATACCATGTCAACAGTCATTTGTTTAGTCTATAGTACTAGAGTTATCATATATCACCTCCAAGATCATCATATTACCTCCACGATCAAGGTTGGAATCCTTATTAATTACTTAATATTTTTTGTCCAACTCATTTGTCTTCTAATTTTCTATTGATTTATCATTCGATGCCAAAAAAGGTATTATTATGTGTAATACGGTCAACCCTATATACCTAAATCCTGCATATTTTTTCATAATTTTAAGTCGGGCTCCTATGCTTTTCTTCAAATTATATATTACAAGACTTTCAAATAATTGGTTAATGTAATTCAAAATTTTGTAGTCAGATAATTCTCCAGAGGGGTATCAGGTAAATTTGAACTTTTTTGTTGACTTCATAGTCTAGCGAGTCTACCACTAAACCATATCTATATCCTTGGTATATTTTGTCGTGTGTATTGCTATCCTTATAGATTTAAACATTTTTGGGTGACATTAATGGTAGGGAAATTAGGGTCCACACTTAGTGGGTTAGATCCAAACCCATTTAAATTTGGGGCATTACATAAATATGGGAAAGTATATGGGTGAGATGAGTATTTTCTTCACAATATAATTTTATTCAAAAATTATGACTTTTCACAAGGAGATACTTTTTTACGTGAATTATAAATAAAAGAGAAGTGATGGAAAAGTTGACGTTTTTTATTCAGAGAGAACAAAATTCTCTTCTTTTATCTCTTCACTTCTTCTCTTCCCTTCCCATGATGCATTTGTCATATATCATAGTACTATTTCAATCAATGATCTGATTTCATGTGGGTACCTGATCAAGTTCTATTCTTGAGGATATATTAATGTTTTAATTCTGTTGCGGTATATGCTTATGTTATTTGGTTTTTCTTTTGGCTGATCTGAAATAATTATTTTTTCATTGTGTTTGAGTATGAGCAAACATATAAATATATATGCTTTTGCGTTTGTATGGTATGAATTATTCATATTCTTCTTTCCTTCAAGATTCTGTTATTGATTATTGGGAAAATGACAGAAAAATGTCACTTGAATTTCATTTGGACAAAATGGGGTCTCCAATTGCAACTTGGACAAATAAGGGTCAGTCCCCTATTTGTCCAAATGAAATTTAAGCCAAATGACAAAACAGTCATTCCCTTACATAAAACAAAACCAAGCCTACCCCTTTCATAAAACATATTCTTCTTCTCCTTTTCTTCTTACTTGGCCGAGACAACCAAGCTTCATCTTCTTCTTGTTGCTTGCCAATTAAGTTGAAGCTTGGAAGGGGAAAAAGGTGGGAACTTTGGGTATTATTGTGATCAAGATAACATACTTAAACACAAGTTGGAAGCTTTTCTGCATTCTTTGCATGTCAGAGGGAGGGATGAAGCCATTTTAGCCAAGGTGAAGCTTGTGAAGGAGAAAAAGGTAGGAACTTTACTTATTATTTTGATCAAGATGGTATTCTCCCTCTAAGTGTGAGGTGAAAATGATACTTTGGTTTATTATTTTGTTGGGTCTTCTTCAATGTTGATAAATGGTTTCAAGTTTGTTTTTTTCCTGATCATGGGTTAAAGAGTGATGATAATATAAAGTTGGATAGTTGATTAATTATGTGAATAATATAGATAAAAATTATATATCTCTTTTAGTTTGAACTCCTTTGGATGATGAAGATGATATGGGTGATTTAAGGGAGTAGGAATGGTCTCTGTTGCATGGGAAAGATGATGATTGTGTTGTTTTCGCCATTTGACATTTGAGTTCCCGCTGAAAATGTATCACAGTAGGTGGACTCGAATTTAGTAGTAAATAACATTAACGGAAGTAGTGAATCGTGATTCTGGAGTAGTTAACAGAACACGCCACACATTATAGTTAATAGTGATACTTGGATAGTTAATACATGTATCATAGTAGTTAACTACCATAGTAGTTAAGACTTTACATAATTAAGTTAGGTAAGGATATAAATGGACCGACAAACATTTATAGATACTAGTACTTCAGATTAGCTAGTTAAATTAATTAATAATTAATTTAGTGGAAATCAAATCTAAGAAGAAAATAAGGGATTCGTGATTCTGGGTTGTTTGTTTGACTCCTGATTATTAGCAATGTTGTAAAAGCCGAACCGGCAGGTGAGCCGGAAATGGCTTCGGGTCATGGTTCAACACGGTCGAACCGCTCAAACCGATGATTGGACCGGATAATCGTTGATCCGAAATGTGAAGCGGTCGATGGTTGGTTGTAGGAATTATTGTCCACTTTGTACGTCAAGCTTGAAAACAAGAAGCAGAACAACTGAAAAAAGAAGCAAGAATTTGTTTCAAAGGGAAAACCAAGAAAAAAGAAAAATGACTTGATACCACTTTGCGCTAAAAGAAAGGTAAACCAGAAGAAAGAAAAGATGAAAGAAGGAAACTTCCAAAATACTACTCCCTCTCTCTGGTCCTAAATATAAAATCTAATTGATTTTTTAAAACATCCTATAAAAAAGCAAAATAAGTTAATTATAAATTGATTTACCTAATTTTTCCCTTAAACTAGTTTATTTTACCTATAAACTAATGTATAATCTAAACATATATCAAATATGTCATGATTTAATAGCGTATTTTGCAACCTTAACCTCTCTAAAAAAAGTCAATTAAGTCTTATATTTAGGAAGTACTATGTACATTGTTGCACATGCTCCTATAGTTCAATCACCAAACACTTCAAGACCACAATTCATAGAAAAGGCACTTACATATACAAACATTACAGAAGGACTGAGCTGTACTATTGTTTATCTGTGCTGGGACCACAAGGGCACAAAATGAAGGATTATTGTACACCGTCCATGAGTTCCCACCTAATGTCACAACTTGAGAACTCAGATGATTATACACAATAGACCCCCCACCATCCTATTCCTGTCCTTATTTTCCCTCAATCAACTTACGTACACAATATATATATATATATATATATATATATATATATATATATAGTGAAATTCCATACATAACTTTCGAAAGTATCAAATCAAACAGACTGGTAATTTAGATTTCAGCTTCTCTTCTGAGTTTTCCCTCCCCCTTATCTCAAAGAGATTCCAGTACTACACTAAAAATGTTCAACAAAGTGCACTAGCATCCGGCAATAGGAGAAGACAAGAATAAAACGAAAGAGAATCTGAACAAAACATTACTAGTTTAGACGTTGATTTTTAAACCAAATATATGCATAAATTTAACCAATAATTTCGTATATCCTAAGATCAGATGATTCATGATCCGGACAATACAATACAATATAATGTAATTCAATTCAATTAATTCAACCCACGCAAAAGAATGTCACAAACTGACATTCTGGTGAAATTGACTTCAACAAAAGCTTGGCTGTCTCTTCCTGTTTCACCACAGCTCCTTCCTTCTCCACCAACACCGCACCGACAATTCCCCGGTAGTCGCCGCCGCCGCCGTAAGCCACATACGACACCAACGCCGCCTGAACGGGGCCCATACTAGGATTATACGCCGCCGATTCCATATACGACCCTTTGTATATCCCACCATCCGAATCAACCAAAGCCACCCCAGAAGGGGACCCACTGTACGGCGCGTGAGACTTATTCGCAGCCTCCAAAGCCGCCAACTTCACCTTCTCATTCAAACGGTAAAACCCATTATCGAAATTATGGGTTTCCCCGGAGAAGCGTAATCCATTGTGACGTGGCTCTAAAAGGAGAGGAGCGTCATTTGGGAGAAGATCGTGGGGCCCAAATGGGTGGGAGAGGAAATTGGACAAGGGGGTGAAGGTGTGGTCGTGGTCGTCGGAGGCGATGAGGATTTTGATGTCGGCGGCGGAGCGGAGTTCCTGGAGGAATTGGCGGCAGTGGCCGCAGGGGGCGGCGGAGACGGCGAGGAAGTCGAGAGTAAATTCGCTGTTCAGGAAGAGGTTTGTCACGAGGAACTGTTCGGCGTGGACCGAGTGGTGGAGGGGGAGGCCGGGGAATTCCAGGTTCACTCCCGCGTAGATGCGGCCCGAGGGCCCCACCCCGACGGCTGCCACGTGGAAGTTGGAGATCGGGGTGCGAGCCAGGGCCTGCGCGGAGCTCACCAGGGAGGGCAGGAGATCTTTCACGGTGACGCCTGAGGATTTGGCCATGGCTTCTGCTTCTGATGCTTCTATCATGAATTTGTCCATTTCTTGATTTGGGATGTTAGGGAGATATGAGATAGATAGAGAGAGAGAGAGAGAGAGAGAGAGAGAGAGAGGGATGATCTGTTTTGTGTTTGGATTTCAGGAAATGGGATTGTTGGGAAGGAAGATGATCAATTTATAGAGAAAATGGATGGATGGTGGCAGTGAAATTTCCACTTTGGAACTTTTTTTTCCCAGTAGGTAATGAAGGATGCCAACGACAACGATGATGGAAGATGGATGCTTTGTACGTGTTTTGTTTTTTACAAGTTGAAGGAAAAGATTGTACATATTAAATTATCAAATGGTATTAAATGTTTTGGCCTTACCTATCGACTAACGTATAGCATCATTAGACGTCTTCCACGGGATAGTTATCGCTTATGATCGATCCAAGTTTGGATCTCTGTTCATTTTTAATTGTATTAAACTATAATAATTTAATTGTTCACGTGTTGGTGAAAGGGTGTTAGGTGGTATATGATGAGATTGAATTCATTTCAAACCTCAAAAATCACATTCACAATTATGCTCATATTTTTGTTGACAAATAGGTATTCCTAGATTAACTTCCTAAATTTTGATAAAAAAAAGATTGGGTTCCTAAATTGTTTCTCCAATTTTATCCTTATCTCATGGTTAAGTTTCATTTTTACCCAAAAGTAATCATCATTTAACACTAATAAATAGGATTATCATAATGGTCTCATTTACCATAAGTTTGGGATCGGATTCGAAATTGTGGTTCTAAAAATTCCGATAGCAGAAAAATCAATTCTAGGATTGAGAATCATCTAGGACTGGGACGAGATATAGTTTGAATGGTCTCACTTTTAAGGGTTCTAATCCTTATCAAGGATAAGTAATATTTTTCCTTGGAGAGAGATCAAGTGTAATCACAAAAAGCGCATAGACCCTAGTCCAATACGTCTCCAACTCGTGGTATTTCTCAGTTCAATAAAAAAAAATTCGTGGTATTTCCTCTTTCTACCCAAGTCCTCTCCTCATTCACTCTTGCCATGTTTGGCACACTCTATAGTCGCTTCTAACTTTGAGCTTTTTACCATCACTAGAGGTGTCTTTCAGCCAAGCAGGGCATTACAAAATATTCCGAATTAGAGGGAAAAGGACATAAGTGTCCATCATCTGAATCATAGGCATAAATCATGAATTTCATCACAATTTACATTAAAATAAAGATCTAATATGTCTAACTAAGAATAGTTGCAATATGATGTAAATGGCTCGGGTTCTTTACCTCGTTGTACATAAATTTTTGAATTAATATACAACCATATTTGAAAAAAAAAAGCAAGATCTAATATTTTTTATCAAGTTGTTGGATATTGGAGTTGCGATTTTTTTGTAATTAATGGGGCAGACACTAACAACTTAAGGTTACAAGCGAGATGTCATAACCATTGGGTTACAAGGGCTTTTATTTGATTTTTTAGTTCTGAGATTTTGGAAGCTAGCGTTCCTTTTATCTTTCATTCCCTTGGATCCTACTATTAGTTGTTTTACTCTTTAGTATTTTTTTTCAAAATTGCCTTTTTGTTGGAATTCCTATTCTTGTCCCAAAATCAAATCCTAGATTCAAATGTTAGAAGGGTTTTCAAGATGAGGACTGAAAACTAGTCCTCACTCTTTCTTAGGATGGGAAATAGGATTAGAGAATCCTTGCCACAATTTGGGTGTAAGTGCTGGTTGTTCACCCAAGAAGGGAGTGAATTGGATGTACAATTTAAAGGTTTGAAAAATATTTTCGCTTATGATAAAACTGAATTTTTTTTTGAAAAATGTTTTACTATAGCTGTAAAGGTTTATGTATAAGAGAGGAATACTTCATAAGATAAGTAGTTTGTTTGTTAATCACTATCCGGTAATTTGGAGCCTATTGACAACCGATTAATTCAGACTCGAGGGGTAGGAGTGTTGCCCACATAGGCAAGGTTGTCCCCCTGACAAATCCTTAGATTTGCATGGTTTTATGCAAAATTTGAGGCAACTAACATAATTAACATGCAATATTGTCCATAATAACTCTCATTCTAGGATTATATTTGATTTGATATATATTTTGTCATGATTGGAGAGTAATTATACAAAATTTTAAAAAATTGTTGAAATATTACAATTGTTGGGAATTTTCTGCAGCTTTTATTGTGGCATTTAATTGGACCATAGCACAGGGCAGCACCTTTTGGGCTTGATTAAAATCAAGAAACAAAAGGCCCCATGGGATTGAATCATTGTGAGCTAGACTAATCTTGGGCTTGACAACTAAAAAGATCAATTTGGGCTCCAGATTATGGAACACGTGAAGCTGCAGAAGAAGGGAAAAGAATTGAATTGAGAGATGTGTGCTGGAGGGGGCTCAAGGAGAATGAATTAGAGAGAACTAAAAGACAAAAAAGAAGAAGAGACAGGGAGCTTGATGAGAACCCACCAGGGATAAACCCAGACGCACAAGAATCTAAGATGAACACAGCCCCATGAAAACTAAACAAAGGTAGAACGATCCACTTGAACCCTTGAGTACGGAAGAACAAGGACCCGAAGTGTTGGATAACATCACAAGGTTGATCAATCCTTGATAAGTCTGTTAGTTCAATAAAGAACCCTATAGAGAAACCCTCTCAACAAGTGCTTAAATCAACTTCTAAATTCTCAAATTAAAAAACTCTGCCGTCAAAAGAGGCTTACAAAAGTATTTAAAGGTTACAAACAAGCAATGTTTAACCTAAAATTCGCATAAAAATAATGGTCAAAAGTAACAGGTGTTTAAAACCCAAAATTACATTATTTAAGCCCAAATAAACTTTCTCATGTGTAACTCTTAGTCCAAACCCTTTAATTTTATGTCTTTGAGCCCAAAATATGTTCAAACAGTTCCTTGTTCAGCCCAAATAACATTTGTGACGTTTTCAGCATCTTTATTCTCAATTGTTGAACAAATTGTCATTTGCTTTGTCCATGCTTCTTGTACTAGTCCATTCAGTACCTCCTTAATGTTCAATGTGCAATTTAACAGTTTTTCGATGCGCACTTTTGTGTCAAAAGTGTCAATGGTAGCGAATTCATTCACACCCATATTGATAATTATACTGTCACTTAAACATGTATATCATTTTGTTAACTTTTATTATTTTTTTAAACATCAATATTGGAAATTTTACGGTCCAATTCCTGATCCAATTGTTCAGGAGTATGATTCCAATGTTTTAAGAACTCAAACAAAATTGGAGAACGATCTAATGGTGGAAACGTTCAATCTTGGAAATTTAATAAATAGGGTTTTGTTTCCATTGGATTAAAATTTTCTTGTACTCTACACCTCATTGACTATACAAAAGCTCTTATTCCTAATTCAACCGTTCACAATTACGAATAGGATATTTTAAACAAAATGGCTAAATGTGAAGGTGATCCAACGGTGATTTATTGCGACCCTGGAATTGGAGGAAGAGAAGAAGAAGGATGTGATAGTGAGAGCTATTATGGAATATGATAATGAATAATGTGGTGGTGACTTTAAATAAGAATGGAGGGAGGGAAACTAGGGTTTCTAAGAAGAATATATTAGAGTATACTAATTATCTTTATCCTATTTTTTTGTGTAAACAATATCCACCCTTATTTCTTAATTCATGTAGAAACTTCTTGTATCAACTTTAATTTCTCCAAATAATCTGTGAAAATCCACAAATTCATATTAAATTCCTATATCCAATTCAAATATCAAATCCAACTTAAATCTATACTTCCAATCAAATTCTCAGTTAATTTAATTAAATCCTAAAATTTAAATTATGTAAGTAATTATCATTCTTAAAATGAGGATGACACTAAATCCTTAAAAATTTTCAATAACACCCAAATTCACATAAAATTGCTAAAGGGCGAAGCTGCAAAAATGATATTAAACTTTACCTAAAAGTGCGTTTGCACCTAACTTGTAGTCCAGGTGCTAATATAGTATTTTTACTTAAGGGAACTAAAATTTAAATATGAAAAGACTCTTATACCCCTCATTAAATTATTCTCTTCTTCAACCTCCCTCCCTTCACCTTGGCCAGCGCCGCGGCGTAGAGGCCAGCACTGACGTGCCTCGGCCACCGTCGTCTGACCACGATGAGTGGGTAAGGGAGAGGCCGAAAATTGTGGGTGAAGGGAGGGAAGTTGAAAAATAGAATAGTATAATGAGAGAAATAAGAGTCTTTTCATATCTAAATTTTATTCCTCTTAAGTGAAATTACTACATTTACACCTGCCCTGAACCCCAAGTTTGGTACTCTTTTTGCACCTCGCGAAACTTTAGTATTAGAAACGCTCATAGGGGCAAAATTTAATGTCAATTTTGCATCTTCGCCCTTGTTAAAATGTCTCAAAGTTATTACTGAAATACTAAATAAAAATCACTTAATCTTAGTTAAATTTTTAGGATGATATATAACCTTCATGGGATTCAGGATTTACGAAAGGAAAAACTTACCTCCATTATTACATTCAATTACCAATTAAAATTTGACACATGTACAATTTTCATACACTCACCACACCATATCACTCTCTCTACCTTCTCTCTCTTTCTCTCTGTTCTCCCCTCCCCTCCCCTCCCCTCCCCGACCTTTCTTTTTCTCTCTACTCTCTCCCTCTTCTCCATTCACGACCATTCATCGTCTTCGTCATCACCATCATCGTCGGCGCGGCCGGCAACGGAGGCACCGCGAGAGACGGCATCTCCCTCAACCTTCAACCATCGTCGGCCACCAACCCCGCCGTAAGTTCCACCGTGACCGGCGTCATCTTCCCTACCTCGCTCCATTCCCACTTCATCCCATCACCATCGCCCTTTCTCCCTCCTCTCCTCCCTCTCTTTTCCTTTCACGGCCAACGTTCCTTCGCCGGCGGCGAATGCAACGACCGGCGATGGCGGGCTCACATGTCTGGCCGGCTAGAGGTAGACGAACTTGAGTGGGGGATAAGACAAGATCATGAGAAAGCTTCAACCTTTGAAGATGAAAGCCAAATAACAATCAATTTGTGAAATGGAAATGGTTTTGTAGATCTGAATGATGGAGGAGAGAGAGCTTTGTCCGTTTTTCTCTAAATGTGGGGGAGGAGAGAGAGTGAAAAGAGAGAAAAGGACGGCATGTTTGAGGAGAGTGGGGAAGAAAGAGATAGAAGGTAGGGAGAGTGATATGGTGTGGTGGGTGTATGAAAAATTGTACATGTGTCCAATTTTAATTGGTAACTAGATGTAATAGAGGTAAAGTAATGGAGGTAAGTTTTTTCCTTTACCAAAATAATCATAGAATCTTATTCATCAAGTGTGATTGAGTTTTTTGGAGAATAAACTATAGCCTTTTGAACGAGATAAAGGAGCTTATGAGGAGAGATTGAGATACCACACTTTCTTTCATTAAACAAGAGTCCAACAGAGCTGCTCATGGGTTTCATCATGTTGATATACCACATTATTAGTAGCTGGATCGATCTGCTATGAATGATTGTTCTAGGTTTAATAAACTCATAATGGTTAGTTGAGGCTTCTATATATCTTGATTATGGAAAAAGAAAAAAGAGATTGACGACAATTAATTGAAAAACTAACTATAATAAAAGAGAGATTGTCATGGTTATTGAAGAGTTTAGCCAAATGATTAAGCAGCCTAAACTGATAGAGAAAGGGAAATGCTACGTCAAATGAGTCTACCGTAGTTAAGTAAGAGATTGGTCACCTATAAAACTTAATTATGATAGAAAATGATCCAACAGAGTTATTAGAAGCCCCATGATATAATTATCCATCATGGAAAAGAAATTCATTAGCTAACATACATGGTTATTCAAATTTCATTGTAAAAGAAAGCTTACCCTAACTATGTTAAAAAGGATTTAACTAACATACTTATAAAACTTGACTTACTAATAAATGTATTAAACAAGGGTCTTCCTTACAAACCTAGTCACAAAAGATTTTACTAGCAAAAAAAAAGGGAAAATTAATTTGAAGTCCCCCCACAAGGGACTTAATACTAAAAAAGTCTCATAAACTCTCTAAATTAAAGTAGGTCCCAAGGGACCTTACTTTAGTATATTCTAAATGTGAAAAGACTGTTTTGCCCCTCAGCCTATTAAAGTAGGGTCCCAAGGGTTTGTTAGTGTATCCATGCACTTGTCATTTTGTGCCCAGGGGGTTATTACGCGTGCCCAATGGGTTGTCAATCCCTGCCCATTAACTTAGAGTATTATTGGCCATGAACTTGTTACACCTGCCCAAGGGGTTGTTAAGTGTACCATGAACTTGTCAGTTTTTGCCTAGAGGGTTGTTACGCGTGTCGTTTCTTAATAGAGTAATACACAATAATCGGTGGAGGGGCAAAACAATCTTTTCACATTTAAAATATAGGGTTAAGGGTCAAATCTAACACTCTACTATTGTCAAAAGTTCACCCAACATAAACAAGAATTTGATGGCTCAAATGTAGGAGACATCTATTCAAAAATGGTTCAAATATAGCATTTCTGTCAATTTTAACGGGTTTGACCGTTAAGCTTTATCCGATCATGCCACGTCACCCGCCATGTCACCCATTTAGGCCACGTCACCTGCCACGTTGCCGCCACGTCACCCAATCATGGATAGTAAGTGGGCCCATTGGGTGACGTGGCCTAAATGGGTGACATGGTGGGTGACGTGGCATGATCGGGTCAAACTTAACGGTCAAACCCATTAAAATTGAAGGAAATGATAGATTTGAGCCATTTTTGAATAGATGTGTGCTACATTTAAGCCATCAAATTTTTGTTTATGTTGGGTGAACTTTTGACAATAGTAAAGTGTTAGATTTGACCCTTAACCCTAAAATATATTAAAGTGAAGTCCCTTGGAACCCTACTTTAATTTGGAGAGTTTATAGGATTTTTTTAGTATTAAGTCTCTTGTGGGGGACTTCAAATTAATTTTCTGAAAAAAAAGTTGCAAAAGATTTTGTATGCTTGCACATTTACCATGATTCATTAAAAAAAAAGGCATGAATAGAAGAGGAGAATATGAATATCCTTTAGCCACGTAAGTTTATGTCCATCACTTGTATGCCCAACCAATGTCTCACCCACACATCCCGAGTGAGTGTGTCTTCCAAAATGGCCAGTTTCGTTGGTGCCACTGCCACTGCCACTGCCAGGCTTCAGTGGAGGCAAACTTTTGTTGGTAGAGTCACTGAAATATGTACTTGTTCATCCATTTATCCTACCGTCACTTCAGTGAAGAAATGGAATAACGGAAGTAAAGCTCTTCGTCGCACAGTGCTGGGCGTGGGTTCCTCATTCTTGCTTCACTTCATGAGTATGCCTGCAAATGTGAGCAGCACGTCCTTCGTGGCGTCTGCAAGGATCAAGGGCAGTACCTCCGTTGATGAGGTAATATCAATAAGATCCTCAAATCTCAATATAGAATTTTTGTGGGAGTTGGTGTTCATTATAGCCTATAGGACCCAATTCTATGTTTTTATTTCAATTTATTCCCAAGTTATGCCTATTGGTGCTGCTTAAGAAAAGTTGTTACTAAGGGAAAAAAGGGCCAACCCAGTTCGATCCCCACTCAGTGGGGAATATACTAAGCAGTCTTACGAACAACTTATAAGTGGAATGTTGGGAAGATATATACTAAGTAGTCTTAACTTTGACCCACTATCTATGACCCACGGCAAGCAAGCTTTCCGTGAGCCAAAACACTAACTAATATAACTCACATTATTAATTTGATCAAAGTAATTGAATAGTTCCTATGTTTAAGACCAGAGGGAGTGTTCACTTCAGTTTATATACTAGTGATAATCTGTCATTTATTGGTTCGAATTTGAGGAAATTGAAAAGGATAAAGTCCTTAAAGGTGTTTGTTACGTTTTGGTTATTTTGTTGTTTTAACCCGTACACAACGCTTGCATCGTGGAGGAGTAATTTAATTTTGGGAAAAGATGCAAAAATAGCCAACGTAAATTTAAAAATGGGCATCTATAACTCTGGTAAATTGAAGGGGGCAAAACTGTACACTGTAAAATAAAATGGGGCAAAACCATACATTGTAAATCAAAATGAGGCAAAAGTAACCTCTCTGTTAGGCTGAGTTTAACAGGCATTTTCCAGACGTGGGCTCCACCATCAGTAAATGACATGTTAATTCCAAAATCTAATGTGAAAGCTAAAATGCATCCAGTTGAATCCTAATCACTAAAAACGAACTCTAAACCCCCAAATGATTTCGATAAGAAACCAAATAGAATCCCAAATCATGTGAAATTCACCTTACTTCTATGTAATCATCTGAAAAAATAAAGTCTCATCAAAAAATTAAAGTCTCATCAACATATTGTATCCTTAAATGTATGACACATCATTTACTGATGGTGGGGCCACGTCTGGAAAACGTATGTTTAAATTTACGATGGCTATTTTTGTACATTTGCCCAATTTTGCCCAATTTTGCCCCATTTTGATTTACAGTGTACAATTTTGCTCCCTTCAATTTACCAGAGTTATAGTTGCCCATTTTTAAATTTACGATGACTATTTTTGCACCTTTGCCCTTTAATTTTCACTCGTCTCAATCACTTGGTACTGATGCATTTAAGTGATTTTTTTTTTGGCTTCAGAGTTGGTTAATGAGCCATATGCATATTTGATAATTGTGCTTCCAGAAGAGGCAAGGACATATGAATGCATTGATGTATGATGCTTAAACTAATAAAAGCTTTTCTGCCAAAAGAAAAAACAACTATTTTCAACTGACTTTGATGCCACTATCAATATCTTCTCCATGTCAAATTCTTTGGCACACAAATGTCAAACTGAAATCTAAAGATGCTCTATAGTGGTGTTTTTCTTGTTACAGTTGTTTTCCCTTGGACATTTTATCTTATTGCCTATTCTAATTCTTTGCAACTTATTCCATAGTTACTGAAGAATGTTGAATGGCCAGAGCAGTTCCCCTTCAAGGAGGAGGACTTCCAGCGTTTTGATGAGTAAATTTTGCAACTAGCCTGAGGAATTTATCATTATATGTTGCTTTAGATTTTTGTTTTAAAAAAAGGGTCAACCCAATTTGACTCATACTTGGTGTGGGTGTTAGGGAAGGGAATATACTAGGCAACCTTACCTTTACTTTTATGCTACGACCTTAGACACCACGACAAGTGACCATACCGCTGAGCGAAGCCAACCGTTTGTCAATTTCTTTTTAATCTTTTTTCTACTTGTTTGAATTATAATGAAGGACCTTTCATTATTTCTAGCTGAATATAAATATAGAAATTTTGGATCACGTATAACTGAGATTGACTATAGTGTCTGAAAACCCTGAATCTCGTTCTGTAGTTCCATGGCATGCTGTAAGAAAAGTTGGTTTAACTTGAAAGATATTACAAATTATTTACCTTTGTTTGATAATGGCTTTCCATTGATATAGATGTGGATAAAACAGTTGCGAAAGATACTCTTTTTTTTATCAAAGTTGCAAAAGATACTCTGAAGAGAAGCAAGTTATACTCCATGGAAACTCTTTTTTAGTAGTGTCGAGAATAAATAATGCACAAAATTAAATCAGTGAACTTTCTATTTTCACTGCATTTCCCAAAATCTTATCAATATCTTTATTCTTGAATGCTTAATGTTTGTTGGCTAAGTTGTGGCTTCTTATTATTTTGATCTTTTTGACTTTTCTCTGACATGAAAGTTTTCCCCTCAGGTCTCCAGATTCCTTGTTCTATGATCAACCTAGATTTGTGACACACATTGATGATCCTGCAATTGCTGCTCTTACTAAATATTACTCAAAGGTTTTCCCACCTAGCAACACTCCAGGTGTAAACATCTTAGATATGTGCAGCAGTTGGGTAAGATGTTTCTTATTCTGATCTAATTTTTTTTTTTTTTGTATTTCATATTTCTATTGAAACCAACATTATCTATCAGATCAGCCATTTTCCGCCCGGATACAAACAAGAACGAGTGGTGGGATTAGGATTGAATGAAGAAGAGCTGAAGAGAAATCCAGTAAGATGCATTCTTATATTCTGTGTTAGCCATTGGCCATAACTATGATAAAATACATCGCCTTATAGTCTGTCTTTACTTTAAATTATTAATCCATAACCATACATGATCATATCACTTCAGTGTAGGTATAAAGCTTGGGCTAATGTTTAGTTTAATCTTTGAACAATATGGATGTATTAAACGCTTACATTTCTACTCTACTAGATAAACATAATCATCTTTGATGTCTTTAGTTTGATTGGTCTGTGGCTTTCTTTTAAATCTTATACTACCTCCGGTCCTAAATATAGGACCTAATTGACTTTTTTTTGGAGAGATTAAGGTTGCGAAATAGGTTATTAAATGATGACATATTTGATAGATTTTTAGATTATCCATTAGTTTATAGGTAAAATAAACTAGTTTAAGGGAAAAAAATAGGTAAATCAATTTATAATTAACTTATTTTGCTTTTTTAAGGATTTTCTAGAAAAAGTCAATTAGGTCTTATATTTAGGACCGGAGGGAGTATTAGGCAACAATCATGTCGATGTAATTTTTGTTGGGGCTTATGTCATATGGGTGGAAACCCTCCTGTACTTATGGATAAGTTTTTTTTTTTTTTGAACTGATGCACAGGTTTGTTTCTGTAGGTTCTCACAGAGTACGTTGTACGAGACTTGAATGTGAACCCCAAATTGCCATTTGAGGATAACACGTTTGACGTCATTACGAATGTGGTAAAAAATCTATTCCTCTTCCACTTACCTTTTTCTCCTTTCAAAAGTAGTGCAACTTAAGTATTTACAAGTACGAGTTATGCCTGCTTATTAGGTTTTTGTCAAGTCAAAGATTTGTATTCCCTTTATTGTAACATTTCTCTTTCTGAATGTTACTGTCAGTTTACATCATGGATTCTAACATGAAAACCTTGGGATAATTAAGCTCCCAAACCTGATTCCATTATGATTACTAGGTTCAGCAATACATGCCAGTTGTAGGCCATTGGAAGATTATATTGGTTCTTTGTAGCTTGAAGTTTGTCTTAGATTCTATAAGGCATCACTCAGATCCCATAGTGTTATTAACATTCATTAAAAACTGAAGTACTTAGCTCAGATGGAATAGAAGAGAAAATACATAGAATAGATATCTGGTGGGAAAATTCCTCAGTTTTTGTATAGGGCAGTGGGACCTTTCCAGTGTCTAACACACTCCGGATTCCAACATTTTATCTGGCAGGTTAGTGTTGATTACTTAGCCAAGCCTCTCGATGTTTTCAAAGAGACATGCAGGATACTTAAACCAGGTGGATTGGCCATAATAAGGTGATAACATTATCAACCATAATCTTTTTTGGAACTCTTTGGTTTGACGTTTATGCATGAAACATGAGCAGTTTGATCATTCAAAACAACTCTGAGATCAAGTGCTTTTTCCTTAGAAATGTGACATAGTAGATATTCCATAAACCGAATATGTATAGGCTATTCATTATCAGGACTAATTAATTCCGAGTACCTAAATGATGTAATAATAGCTTTAACCTTAAGTTAAGTAAATCCTGTTTTGAAAGTTAACGCAAGAGAATATTACTTCATGGAAAACAAAACAGAACAAATCATACTATAGAAATAGCCTAAGAATTCCTATGGAGGAAGATCAATGAACAATTAACTTGTGTATGTCACTAAATTGATATATTAATCTGTATACCTCTTAATGTAGTAATGAGGCCATTGATTTAGGAATTTATTAGTGATTCTAATCCTCCTAGAATTAGGAATGTAATCAGATATTGATCCTCCTATAATCTTGGGATCCTAATATGTACAATATCTCTATAATGCCTAAATAAAAACAAAGTGAAGTCATTAACAAAATTGCTGATAAATAGTTAAATTCTTCCTAATATCTCATCACTGTCTGTGAAAGACTAAGGGAATCACCAAGGGCCTTGTAGCCCAGTGGTGTGACATCTACTTTAGGTGGGAGATTGCAAATTCAATCCCGCTTTTAACTTCAAACCATTAGAGCTTGCCCCTTCAATAAAAAAATAAGAAAAGAAATAAGGCAAACAAATAACTACAACTGTTATGTTTTTCTTCTTTTACTAAGTGTCATATATATAGCTTTACTTGATAGTTTTTCATCTTTTACTTTGGTAAAAGCTTGTTTCAAGCCTCTAATTCAGCATTTTAGACGTATAAGCCTGCAAATAAATGTATACTGATTACAAGTTTGATATGAATCATGTTTCCAGTATTTCAGCATTTCCAGTGATTACAAATAAATGTATACTGCAAAGTTATATATTTTTTCTTGGTTTTGCATCTGTTATGTTCTATTTTTTTTATCAGACTGTTATGTCCTATTCATCTGCTGTTGACTTAATTGTTTTCTTGATTTTAGCTTTTCAAATCGCTTGTTCTGGACCAAAGCAATTTCTATATGGACATCAACTGGGGATGCTGATCATGTTATGATTGTTGGATCATATTTCCATTACGCCGGAGGATTTGAACCTCCCCAGGTAATTGATGATAATTTTCCATCCCTAGATTGAAAATTGCAATCTGCAGGTTCATATACTCTGCTTAAGATCTAATAAATCTACATTCGACTAATTCATCAACTTTTTGAAATTCGCTATGTTACAGTATTTGAAACAAATCCATTGAAGTTTTCATAGATGTGGCTTTTTCATTGCTTACTTTTGTTTTATACTTCCCTGCAGGCCGTGGATATATCTCCCAATCCCGGATGCTCTGATCCTTTGTACATTGTATACTCTAGGAAGCTTTCTTCCGCTTGAGATCATATTCATATGATTTATATTTTAGAAGTATCCTATGAAAAGGCATTATTCAGATTCTGTGATTATTTTTTACTTAGTAACATGACTGGCATTCATTTTATTTGAACTTTGTAGAGGTATACGTGTATGTGTGTGTGTAGACACGCCCAAAGAGAACAAAAAATCTGACATGAAGTTCATCTTTCTAGAGACTTTTATTGTGAAGTTTTTGTAGACTTTAAAGAGTGAATTGAAGAGTATAATTTTATATTGGAGCTTACGTTCTTTATTCTGTCTCCTATTCTCAAACATAACAAAAATTTTACACTTTGAGGATTTCAGGGGATCCAAACCAAACACATCAAAATCTTACTGGGCCAAATGTGAAAGAACACAAAAATAAGCAAAGCATCAGTAATAGTCAAAACCAACCCTGCTTATAATGGCGGAAAAGGGATTCTCTTCGTGCGTTCTTGTAGGCACAACAGGCAAAGATATATACCCATATGAGAATAGCCAGAGCCACAAGCAGAACCATGTTGGCTTTCCTCCATTCTCTTCTAAGGTTTCCCAATAGACCAGCCTTGCAGGCATTGCAATTATAACACAATTGAATCTGGTCATTATTCCACATATAGCAATCCGGGTTATCCATTGGATTCGCCGGGTTTACCCACAATACCGGGTTCACGTATGTGTACTCGCATGCTGTTGGTGGCTTACAGCATCCTGACTGTAAAGGAGATGTATGAGTTCATTAGCTAGCAAAAGTAAGCCTCTCAGTCAATAATGTGTGTTTGTGTGTCTACTTTTTTCTTTTTCCTTGGGAGGTTCATAACTTTTCACAAGTTGTGCAATAAAAAATGCTAAATGTGCTTTTGATTATTTGAATTTTGTCTATGTTTTCGTAATTATAAGGTAAAGCTTGTGAGGAGCCTTATGTGTTGGCACAAACCTTTCTGGGAATCAAATATGGGCCATGACTCGGGATAGGAATGAAACATTCTTAAGAGTTAAGAGCAATGCTGATTGAAGATGTAGATGACCCATAGTTTGGTATTGGTAGAATGTCTTCGCCCACTAGCAATGTGTGTTTATGAAGAAACCGACATATTCGTCATTTTAAGTGATTGATAATCCTTTCTTCGTCATTTTAAGTTAGAAGGCGAGGACTTTCTACCAATACCAAACTATGATGACATTCTACAATTTTTTTGTATATTTAGAAGAAAGGATTGAATGGAAAAAAAAAGATAATCCTTTCTCATTATATAACATTTACTTAACTTGATTTATTTAAAGATGTTAGGTTAGCTAGTGTGATATGATTTTTCTAAAACACTATCATCATAATCCATAGTCCATTCCCTCCATCCCTTGATTATTGTTGTGGGAATATCAACTGCAGTAACATGTGACAAATTGATAAAAAAATAAATAAATATGTTCTATACACAATCAATTTCTCAAATAGGTTTTATATAAAGCACTAGATGAAATATTTTGTAACTTGTTTTTGTATGTTGTGTACTTCTGATAAAAATTCTCTTTCATGTAAAGTAAGCTAGATGTAGAGTACTATATTTGATGTATGTAATGAAGCATTATGGTCTATGAAGTGTAAAGCATGGTTTTGGGAGCTGAACCAGTACCGTTGAATGCAATGACTCATGTTTGGTTGTTGGACCCTTGTGATGGTTGGTCCGGATTGTTGAATCAGAAACCAATTGTTGAATCAGAAACCAAGGGTTGAGCCGGAACTCGGGTGGGGTTTCTAACTGGTCAAGATTTGTCCATTTTCAAAGCTTATTATCATGCTCTTTTTATTATAAATATATTAATGTCTTCAATATTTATTACTCCTCTATTCTTAAATATAAGACCAATTGAAGTAATTTGATTAGATAAAAAATTTTATGAGTTAATTCGTTAAAATAACATAATATTATTAAAACATTCTAACTATTTACCTTTATTTCCACTATCTATCTCTTTCTTATTTAATATTGAAGATTATCAATAGGGATAGAAAACTTGAGATAAAATACAAAGATGTTTTATACTTTTGTTGTAAGTTGCACTTGCCAAATTGCACCTATAGTTATGAATGGTGGGAGTAATTTTTATGATAATTATTTTAATTGTTCCATATTATTTTTCATTATCCTATACGGTATTATATATAATAAAATTTAATTTAATTATTGTATCATCAGTCATTCCAAATGTAAACCATGACCTGTTCACCTTCGCGTTTTCACTTTCGGTCTAGCTTTTAAAACATTGGTACAAAGAGTTGCCCAGTTGAACTTTTCTCATATCTAGTGGGGTCTGAGTTAAATAAGATAGAAAACTTAGATCCCACTTGATTTATTTTTTATTTTAACAAAAAGGAAAAGTGACCATCTTCTTTATCTACTCTCGTTCCGTAATGTTCGACTTTCTTCACAGCTAAGCTTCATATTGCTAATCCTTATCTTAATCTGATCAGTCAAAACGCATTTAACAATTTGAGTCTTCTTACTTTGCACTATATATTTTTCATATATACACTTACTTGCCCTTAGCTTCCGTCCTAGGAAGATTTTGAGGTTTCCCTTTTATTCCCAAGCTCAGCCCCACGTTTAAATCTGAAGTGTAAGTCTGAATGTTTACCATCTAACAGGGGTAACTTGATCGATATGCTAAAAAAACTGAATACTACTCTTTCTGTCCTAAATGTGAGAAATTTTTAGGTAAATACTGTCCCCAATTTCAAAACAAACACATTATTAGGTCTTATGTGGACATTTTAGACGGGACCGCCTAAAACAATTACTTTTCCAATAAAAAAAATTATTCCATATTTTGCAAGATGAAAAAAATGAATTTATCTAATTACTTTCTCCATTCCATTATCTAAATTTATCATACTACTTTCTCCATTCCATGCTATAATGTACTTTTTTAATAACTTTGTTCCAAAATATAAGGACTTATTTGACATTACATATTATTAGAATGTGCGAAAAAAAAACATATTTTAGGAAACCATAGTTCAATTAAAAGGAACTTTTGTTTGGAGGGATAAAGTAACTGTTTTAGGATTTCAATTAGATTAACCTACTCATAACATAAATTACGATTTTTCTTGTGATTGGAAAAATCACGAATGACGTGACAAATCGGGTTCAATTAAGAATTTCTCAAATATAAGACTTATTTAGGCATGTGATGTTTTTATCAGAAATTTAGGCATGTGGTGTTGGTACTATATATATATCTAGATATAAGACATCTTCTAATTTTTCCCTATTATCACTATTGATACTTCTCAACAATAAACAATCAAAAGAGGAAGTGTGAGAATTAAAGTAAATGGTTTAATTTGTATGTGTAGGTTAGTCATATCATTTATTTTAATTAAGTTAACTAACATTCATAATGAATGTAAGGATTAGGTAAATATGTCTCATATTTGAGACCAAATGAAAATGTAATAGAAAAATATATCTCAAATACATAAATTGATTATAGAACTAAAGGAAACTAAAGAATTGAACTTGCCTGGAGAAAGATTGATTTCCAGGAGAACTCATAATGACTAATTTTAAAATTCTGAGTTCATTGACGAAAAAACTGTGATTTAAAAAGGCTAGCTAGAACTTTCTCCCTCCCACATAGGTTTGATAACTATAACTTACATGTCTCTTATATATCTTTTCTAATGTCGAAAATATTGTAAGTGTTTTTTATAACTATTTTTTGATCATCAGATTCTATACAAACTAGTATTGCATATTTTAAAATTGAGTGTCTTCAATCTATTTTTTCAAAAAAGTGTGAAAAATTAAAAGGGCACCACACGATGCCCATAATATTTCAAAACATGATATCACTCAGTAATTAACCTAGTATTAGTGAAGGAGAAACTATATCGGGCCATAGTTCAGAAATAGAGGAGCAAAGTACGTACCTGTAAAGGAGAAATACGGTTAGAGTTGAAAAAATCATAAGCAGTGGCGTAATCCTGAGCGAGCTTAGTACAAACATTAGAACCAGCCAAACACGTACTTATCTTATACCACCTTACAGAACCTGTAACATGGTTTCTAAGCCAACCAGAGAAACCTTCAAGATTATATTCTTCGTAGCTTCTACCAGGAACACGAAAGCTTCCATCAGGACTGGTCACGAAGAAAGAGAACGCAAGAACGAAGAGAAGCAACAGAATAAGCAAGGCCATACAGAAAAGGTAAAAGGCTAAAAGTCCTTGTCTGTTAAAGTATGCTCCAAGGAAACCAGCAAGAGAAACCACAAGAACCATAACCCCCAATACGACGACGGGCCAGCGCAAATCATGAATACACACATTGTCTGGCTTTGAAGCTAGCCATATACCTGCGGCTATAATGGGGATTGAGGCTAAAAGGGCTATGAAGTTGACCACTGCAGTGATGTTATTGCTTAAACCCATATAGATGAGATTTTTGTTGGGTGTTTGTCTCTGGTACGTGCAGATTACTATGAAGCTGAGTGTACTACAGAAATGGGCAAATGGCCTTATAATGGAAAAGGAGAAAACATAAAGTGAGAAAGGATAATAATTACATCTAGATGACATGGAAATAAATTGATTTCAATCACGTCCCCTGTTTCAAATTACATTTGTAGTTGATAATGTTACTTATTAAGTTAATAAGAATTATGTCCAATTCCTAGAGATAGAGAAAGTCAATAATAACTCGATGAATGAATATATCAATTATTGATGCAATTCGATTTGATCAAATCATATGTAACTTAGCTTAATCACTCCTAAAAACTTCAATTTAATTTGACGATTTTAAGAAATCTAATTGTGATGAATTCTCTTTCATCTACATTGTTGTAATATAATACTACCTTCGGTCCTAAATATAAGGCATAATTGACTTTTTTTTGGAGAGATATATTAAGGTTGCAAAATAGGTTATTAAATCATGACATATTTGATATCTTTTTAGATTATCCATTACCTTATAGGTAAAATAAACTAGTGTAAGAGAAAAAATTAGGTAAATTAATTTATAATTAACTTATTTTGCTTTTTTTTAGGATTTTTCAAAAAAGTCAACTAGGTCCTATATTTAGGATCAGAGGGAGTATGATATAATGTTGGCGAAAATTGGAAGAAAATGTGTCATGTCAGCAATGGAGAAAAAGTTGGTCTTTGTGGCCTATACAGGTCAAGATCCCACTTGTCTTCGTAATGTGTGTATGTGTGTATTAATAAAAGAATAGGAATAGAGTATTTCCATTTTTGAATGTCGTTCACTGCCTTTTTTGGGGAGGGAAATAAGGAAGAAGAGTTGAGAAAGTAACTGATCACTTAAATTAAAGGAATGCCATTTTGGAGATCATGTAGTCATCACAAGTCAGGATCATGTGGAGATTTTTGTCCCAAGCGTTGATGATCGCATGATGCCACCGCCCATACAGTCAAGCAAGTGTTTCTAAAGATTTGCTTTATCATGACGTCAAATCTTGCTATTGCAAAAAGAGATGAATATACGAATTAGTTAAATAAAAGCAAATATGATCATATTTTTATTTTTTTATCAGAATATTCTTATTTTTATTTGGGAATAAAGAAAGGGGGGAAATCAAAGTATGTACAATTACATTCTTATGCAGATCTTTCTCTTTAGTTGTTCTTTTCTATAGCACCTAGCTTATCTACACACATGTTATCTTCTCTGAAAATGGACTCGAACTTGCAAATCCTGAAGCAGAAGGTTCTTAATTTATAAGAACATTTAGGTTGTCTCCCTTGCTCTTGCATCGTATAAATTTCTAATAAAGGCATCAACGATCTCGGAAGCATCGCATTCAACTTCCACCTTAGATCCCAACAGCACCGTTCGAAGTCACTCTAATAATATTCCGTTAGGTTCAGCTTTTGCGGGAACACATTATAATCTTCAAGTCGTAGTGATCTACTTTTGTTAGTGCAAACTCACTCACCCAAAGAGGCGATGAATTGGGTGATTATGAAAAATTAAACTTATTCAAAATTTGAAAATAATATTGGAAAAGGACTATTGAATTATGAAAAGGACATATAGGTCTGATTAATTTTAAAATGCACCAAGCAAGACACTTGATGAAAATGTTCTTTTACAAATTTTAAAAAAGACCGCCATCCATTGGTTTTTAATAATATAGGGTCTTGGAACAGCTGGCCACTGGCACTCCGCCAACGGCTACCCACATCACTAACCATTGGAGCTCCAATGTTGTAGGGAAATTAGGGTCAACTCTTAGTTCAAAATGGCAAGAATACATAAGAGGAGGGCGAATTGTGTTTCCAAAAAACTTAACACAAATAAATTAAGAACACAAGATTTATACTGTTTCGGCCAACACTTTACATATGTTCAGTTCCCAACACCTCGCTGGATTCCACTAATCAAGGTTTTACTGGGTTCACCTTGCAACCTTTACAACCGCAAGTTTTACGGGCTCACTTGCAACCATACAGAGTCTGTCACTCGAAACTCCCCCTTACAATTATAAGTAAACAACCCAGCTCTCTAGTCCCAAACTTAAGAGCTACCTTTAACAATAAAGGATTTCAGTAATAAGTTCACTTAATGAACAGATTGTGATAATCACTTAAGTACAAATAAAATCTCACTCACTCACAAATAGCAATAATGTTTTAGTACAGAGAGTAGAGAAGAGCAATGAATGCAACAATGAATTCTTTCACAGTGTTTAGCTTGTGCAATCTTTTTCTTTTTGGTTTTCTTGCTCAATCTTCAAGTCTTCAATTTATACTTCAGTTCTGGTAGAGGAAGACGTTGAGAAAATAAATCCGTTCAACCACCTCATTAAATGTTGAGAGACGTTGGTTGGAAGCTCATTAATGTTGCTCATACCTAGGACGACTTGTTTCAGGTAGAGGCAGCTTGGGACATACTAAAATAGGCAATCCGAACATTCCTTGTGTCTAACAGCTAGAAACATTCTTGTCAAATCAGAGTACAAAAGTATGACAATTTAAATCAGATAGCGCGTCTAGCGATATGTATTTGAAAGTTGAGCTATATCCCTGGAAGCTCAGTTAAACATTAGTGAAAGTATAACGATGACAAATATGATATAACGATATATGTATCCTCTTAAAGTATTGTATCACTATTTTGTAATCCTAATCGATATAAGTCTGATATCTCATAACTTATTATTTTAGCATGCGATTAGGTCTAGCGCTATCTATGTTCTTTCATCGCTATGTATCAGTTCATTTGGAGATCTTTCACTAAGATATATGACTTTCTTATTTGTTCTAGCGATATCTCAAGAATCCTAGCGCTATGATCTGTCACATAACCAAATAACCAACGCTAAGTATCAAATTTTCACATGTATTCCAACGCTATCTTAATCAATATACTCATATTTAAATTGTTCTTTCATACTAAATTGTTCTAAGCTATTAATCTTGCTACATATACTCATATTTAATTCCATTCTATTCCATTACTTAATCATCATCTCTAATCATCATCATCAAAACTATATTCTAACATTAGTGAGTTAGGCCCAATCCAAATTAGATTTGGGGTTATTGCATGAATATGAAAAATATGAGTGATATAGGCAATTGTCACAATATATTTTTAATTTAAAAAATTGTCACTACAAAAAATGGGTTGTTTAGCGGCGTCTTTTTGCCACATAGTTGCGTTTTAAAACGTGAGCAAGACACTATCGCGTTTTTTCAAAACGCCAAAAAATTGTACGTCGGAAAGTAACATTCCGGCGTTTTTAAAAACGTAGTAGAGTGGAAAAAACACAGAAACATTGACCAGAAGTATTAATATAATATCCACACTTATCGGCTGACGACTCCCCATATTTAGTGGTTTTTAGGAAATATTTTATTGTATTTGGGGAGTCATGAATTAAATAATTAAGAGATTTGGTGTGAATTGGAAAGAAAGTGATTTGAGCATTATATGTGTAATTATTTTGAAAATATGAAATTTAATTGAAAAAGGAAACTTGAAATAATAAAAGAAAATATTTTAAAGGAAAGTTTCTTATTAATGAGATTATATGATTGAGCTATTGTGATAATTTCCTATTTCATTCTCTTCATGAATGCAGATTTAATGAAAAAGGAAATAAAGAGAAGGAGATGATTTGATTATGTGCAAGAAAAGGAAAGAAAAGAAATTTAACATGCAAAGACAATATGGTGTTGGGTTATTTTATTATTATATATATGTACATGCAACTCATGAGCAAGGGAGGGCTGGTTACAATTCTTCCAATTTACTAAAGCCAAAACACACACACTCGAAGGGATTCACGCCGAAGAGGAGGAAGGAAAAGCAAGAAGGCTGCAGCAGTTTTGGGAGATTAGTGAATTAAAACTCACACACGCAAGGACTTGCGCACAAGAAGACGAAAGAAGAAGCTTGAGACGTTTTGACTTTTAGTGCACACCCAAGGATCTACTGAAGCCTCGTTGAAGTTGGTAGCTATTATCAAATCTTGTGTTTCTTGGTCAATATGATTTCATATTTAATTCTAACTAGCAGTTTACCCCTTCAAACGACGCCGAACTATAGGGCATGGGCTCTCAACTTTGTTGCAATATCAATTCGCCAATGCAGCTTGAATGACAAGACGGTGCAGATCAGACAATAAGGACAATTAAGGCAATGTGGTTTTTTTCTATGTTTGGCTGAACTGATTTTTCACCAGCTTATTTGAAATAAGTTATCTTACACTCAAGGTAGCTTATTTCAGAAAATAAGCCAGCTTATTTCAGAAAATAAGCCAGCTTATTTTTCTACATGACTTAAAAATAAGTTAGCTTAGAAATAAGACCATTTTAAACAGAAAAGTCATCCAAACATCCCTTTTAAACAGAAAACTCAATGCATCTAGTTTTGGGAGATTAGTGAATTAAAACTCACACGCAAGGACTTGCGCACAAGAAGACGAAAGAAGAAGCTTGAGACGTTTTGACTTTTAGTGCACACCCAAGGATCTACTGAAGCCTCGTTGAAGTTGTTAGCTATTATCAAATCTTGTGTTTCTTGGTCAATATGATTTCATATTTAATTCTAATGTTTGTTGGGATTGAATTGAACTTCATGTGTAGCTAGTTTTCTTCTACATCCTAGAGTACTATGAACTTGTTTGTAACTTAGTATTTTATTTCTCACTATTTAGTTATGGTTAATTTTAATTAGTTTATTTAATCTTGCTAATTAACTTGTTTAGTGATTGATCACCATTAGACATGTTTAGAGAATCTAGAATTGGACTCGAAAGAGGGAATTTTAAATAGACCATGAGATTAAATAGTGTAGGATTGGATTTCAATCTGATTTGCGACTAGGATAGGAATATACCTAGAAGCCCTACATAGTCACATTAGAGCGGAACCATTATAAATTGGCCTAGTAAATTAGTGCAAGACATTGTGTAATTAAACTAGGCAAGGATATAGGTGGAAACCGAAAGACATTTATAGACACTAGTACTCTAGATTAACTAGTTGAATTAATTCATAATTAATTTAGTGGGAATAAAATAGAAACAGATAAGGGATTAGTGGCTCTAGGTTGTTCTTTTGACTCGTGAATTTCTTTTGTGTGAATATTTGTTTTATTTTATTTTCTTAGATATTAGGTAATTAAAATCAATTTTCTTGTATTTACTCAACTTGAATGAAAATAGGAGATTTAATGTCTAGTTATTAATTGTCTGAGTCTCTGTGGGATCGACCTTGATTTACCACTTTACTAAAATACGATCCGTACACTTGCGGAGTTTTTATCAAAATTTTGGTAGCATCATCGGCGTATTAAAAACGTCGATATGTTTTTATATTAAATTACTACAAACCGGCATTTGGTAAAATGTCGGTTTATATTTTTTTTTAAAAAAACCTACTTACCGGCATTTCAAAAACGCAGGTAATAAGTGTTTCTGAGTATATAAAAAAACTCTATTTTCCGCCCTAATTTATAAAAATTAAGGAGGAAAATAGAGGGGAAAAAATAAAAATTCAAACTAAACAAATGACAATATTAAGAATAGTTTATATCATCAACTAATAATAAAATATATGAAAAAAAGCAAAAATAAATGATAACAAAATAATTACATATAAATTAAACAAAATTGTTATAACAAACAAATAAACAAAATATGGCCCCAAAAATATATAGTAGTTGATTTTGAGAGAAGGGGAGAAGAGAGATGAAGGAAAAAAGGAGTTGAGGTGATTTTGAAAGGGGGAAGGAAGAGGCATTTATATGAGTAGGTGGTGAAGCTTACCAGCGTTTTAGCTAAATTCCCCCTACATAGCGGCATTTATTTTTTTTTATAAATGACAATTATATTAATTCAAGGCACAATTACATAAAGATACTAACAATACATTTGTGAATAGAAACATTGAAACACAAACATAAACTGACCATTCCAATGCAAGAGCATGAACATGTAGTATATCTAATGGAAAATTCTTGTAATGTAATGTCGCTTACATAAAAGGTCATCAACATCAAGTTAATAAAGATTATACCACTATGTTCACTCACAAAGGAGGAACGGACATCTACCCTAAAAGGGTTTGACATAAAGGGATTATAATCCAACTGTATGTCAGAAATCTCATGAATACTATAGAAACACATGCACTCAAATATTCTATAAATATAAAATTTGATCATGATTTTGCATTGGAGCTTAGATGCTAACAACGATAGGATAAAGACATAAAGCACATAAGTAAAGCACAAATAACAGTAAACAACACAAAATGATAGTTCAAGGTTGAGAAACCCCTTAATTTGATGAACCTGCACATAACTTTAGCAAAGGATTGAGATATGCTAGAAACCCCAGGTTTGGTTTCTTACATGCAATCCATATAAGAGACCCCTGCATATCCAGTGAGTGCCAAGATGAAGGAAATTGTGCAAATTTTATAGATTTAGGAACTTCTTTTCATGTAAACATATCCCACAGAAAGATCTCTTCATGACCTTCAAACTGAGAAGGCAGGAAGGAACAATCCTCAACCCATTCAGCAAGAAGAGGTGATTGCACCTTTATAGTCTCTAATCTAATTTTTTAAAGCAAGGACTTGGCTTATCCATGTCTCCCTTCTCAGTCCTACCTCTTTTCAAAGAGGATCTCTCACAAGAAAATTCGAAATTCATACATATTTGTTCAGAAGTACTAAAACATACTTGAGTTTTCCCTGAAATTTCCTCTGATTTACCTTCTTTAATTTCTTCACCTTCTTTTCCAATAGAGCTACAGTTGTCCTCTACACTGACCTTGGTCGTTTTCTACCCGTTGTGCACGCTTTTGTACAAAGTCTCTGTTTCTTCATCTTCGAGATTGTTTCTTCCAGACCTTCCACTCTTTCTCTCTTTTTTTGGAGTTTAAAAAGAGGAACTCTTCATTTAGGGCTATGGTTGATTTTAACTTTGACGAGGATGACTGAAATTTCCTTTTTGGAAATCGGAAGCGAGGGGTCATCGGGTTCTTTAAATCTCGATGAAGGACACCAAATTCACGGTCGGTGTAGTGTGCCTCGGGATCACTCCTTCAAGAAATTTATGGACCTCAAGGTAAGCGAAAATTACCTTGGGTATCGTTCTCAGAAGAGCCTATAAATGCAACTAATTACCTAGTAATTAAATGCTAAACTTGTTTGAATAAAAAAATTGTTATAGATTAACAATGAAAATAAGTAAAAGGAGTGATATGAAAATGAGGAAAAAGTAAAGATTTGGTTAAATGGAATGAAATTGCTCTTGGGAAATGATTGAGAATAGTTATCCTAACTCAATTTATATATTTGGGAAGTCAATTTTGGTGTTAATTCACTAATTTACCGTGAACTCATGAGTCCAATTACCTAATTAGTGGAACCCAACTAACTAGAAATTGTTAAGTCCTTTAGCACCTTTGAGTTTTCTCTAGTTTTCCTAAGATACCAAACCTCACCAACCGGCAAGTCTAATACCTAGTCTTATGAATCTATTCGATTAGGCATCATTAATTACCCTAGAGTGTGATTAGCAATTAATAATGCATTTGGTTCAATCACAATTCAATTCAGTCAAAGTATCTGCCAATATCATGAGTAAATAGAGATATCTAATGAATTATAAAGAACATATGTATGACCATATATATTGTTGAGTCCAAATCCCTCATTACAAGTCAAAATCACAATCAAACTTAAATAAACATAATAGTCCAAATCTAAGTATAAGTGACAATCTTAAACCTATGAAAATCATAAATACAAGAGAAAAGAAAAATAACAAAATTCCCCTATTAAGCATAAGAGTTCAAGCCATAAATCCATCATTCCCAAGAGTAAAGAGTGTGTTTTAGTTACCTCCCATAAGAAGGGGATGGAGAAAAATCATGGTAGAAATAGGAGGAAAAGAGAACAAATCAAGATGGAGAGAGAGGAGATTGAGGTGAATTTCGGCACCCCTTCTTCACTGTGTACGCGTCCACCCTCCATTCTCTAATTTCAATACAAATTCAAGGATTTGTCACTCGGGTAGTTGAACACAGATCGAAGACATGCATCACTGGAGATGGAGTTAGGCGGACATGCAGAGGTATACAGTACAAGAAAAAATGTCTCTAGTTGCACTTGTTTTGTCGCGCAATGTAACAATATGTTACTTAATCCCTAATTAACTAATGATATCCATTTTAGATCTAATAACCTCTTTACTAACTATGATAGAAAAAGGATTTCCATAATATCAATGTCCTATCATAGTTAGGAAAGGAATTTCCTAATGATTAAATACTATCCATGATAGAAAAGAATTTCCTGATACAACCTGAACACTATCATGGATAATTAATAACTAACCATGTTAGAAAATATTTGCCTAACATGGTTATTAAAGAAAACTAATTAATATTAAACCATAAACAAATATATATACATGCGGAAGCAGATGCAGGCCTATACAAATTGGTAATATACAATTTTAAATAAACTATATCACCTCCACTACCTAATTTCCCTTTCTTGAAGCTTGCGCTTGTGCATGAATACCTGCAAAAATGTGAGTAATCGTGGAATGAGACAATTTGTCCCAGTAATCACCGCTTAACTCACTATAACAGTGAGATGTGCGGTAGTGAGAGCGTCTAAAGGGTACCCAGTTTTAAAAACAATAATAATATATATAACCAGATCTTCTTTCATTCCTTACTCAAGTCCCTCCGTCATAACCAAATCAAGTCAAATTCATCATCTCTACTTTTCCAATTCAACCATCCTACTGCCCCAACTCTCACTCACCTATAGATGCATTGTGCCATCACGGGCATTCAAGCATCTAATCTTCACTATATGATTTGACACCGTGTCCCTCTCCATAATGAGGGGACAATTTCCCTCTCTGGCAATCTCCAGAGAGGGAACCCCAATTCTGTTTCCATTACAGAACGGGAACAGTTGGGCTCTCCACTGCTAAACAACCGTAGGTCACTTTCTCTCAATAAGTTGACCTATGATCCCCGGTCTAATCAATCCGAAAAGGATCATCAGTACAAATAACCGTCGATTGGCCAATCGACAGCTAACATCGAGCGATGGTACATAAATTTCAGTGTCATGCAATGCTCACCATAACTTTCAATGTCCCAACCACAACCTTTTATACTTTCCATCAATATAACTTTCCAATTCCCTGACCACAATGTACCTATTTCAAATCTACATTACATTTCAATACTCCAGTCAACAATACCTTATATTTCCCATCCACCTAACTCACCACAATCACAAACTCAACAACTCATCCCTTTTCTATTCCATAACCTCTCAAAATCATCCACACCAAACAGGATACTATATATATATGATTTCAAAATTTCATTATACGAAAATAATCGTGTTTGAAAGGCACCCAATAGCCTGTTTTATATAAAAATAACTTTTAAAGATTTTGAGGGCTAGAAAGGATTTTAAAAATCCCAACTAACGTCACCCTCAATGGTATAGTAAGGTAAGAGTGATTACCTGTCGCCCTCAGCATTTTGTTGTATTTTCTTACCATTCGTCGTAGATTTTCCTTCCAAGTTTATTCTCCTATTTTCATTCCAAATAATAAAGTGAGCAACTATCCTTGGTTATGATACTTATCATCACTCTCAATCCCAATCACTACCTAATCCCTTATATATTTTAATGTAAGGTGAACATTTTCAATCAATTGAAGCCAAAGCCAGTAACCAAATTTTAGGACCAAGAACATCAAATTTTTGGCTTATACATCACCCATGTCACACAAGTAATTTTACCTTGTTTTTGTTCCACAATGTTTAACCTCTTCATTAATCCATCCTTCTGTGTTTATTCTTTATTATCATTCAATCACAACATTTAAACAAAAGTTGCAAACACTAACAAACAATGCATGCCATTTGCATATAGAAGTCATACAAAATTTTAAAAACCCCTAGCATCTATTTAAAACTGCATTGACATGTTTGTAATAAGTGAGCTTTCACATCTAGCCCTTTTCTTTAGTTAGAATTGATAGTATTCTTGTAAAATCAATTTGACTTCCTAGCTGATAGGAGCAGCAAAAACATTTTATGTATATTCAAGGTATAACTTCCTAGCTGATAGGAGCAGCAAAAACATTTTATGTATATTCAAGGTATAAGAACCTTAATTCCTTTAGTAATTAGAATAGCATAAAACTAGAATGAAGTCAACTATCCATTCCTCCTTACTCAAGACCCATTAAATAGATTCAAAATGATGTCAATTTAATTTATTCACGCTCATTCCATTTGGCCACTGCATAATAGAAATAATTATTCTCAAAGCAATATGCAACCCATGATTTTATCAACTAAATAGTTTAATACTCATTCAATGAGCCAAATCAGCTCCACTCATTCAAACACATTAAAATTGTAAGTTGAGATCCTCACACTTACAAGCAATCGATTTGATGTTTATTAGCCTCTCTTGAAATCAAAAATCCATTCAGCCAAGCAACTTTAACCATGACAGCAAAACAGCAACAAAGACTCACAACCCATTCATTTAACAAAATCCTAAAACAAGATTATATCAGTCCAACAACTGATTCAACCATTTGAAGTTAAAGGATAGAAAGATTATATGACATACATGCATCAACATTTGTTCAGCCATCGATTCATTACACTTCCATGCCTTGTGAATTTCTAATATATATTATACAACATGCAACATTGTACCAACATGGAAGATGAGGAAACTTTCACCAAATTCCATAAACTATAGCCATTACACATGCACATCCAAAACAGCTCCCCAAACATCCAAGTAGGTCAATTAAATATAAATTCTTATTGAATCAAACCACTACAATTTAACCAGTAGCTATATATATACACCCAACATGCCAATCAAACAGACTAATGAGATATCTCAGTAATCATTTTCTTACTTTTATAATACACACAGTAAAATGAGACAAAATATTATTAATTGCACACACATACAGCCACATAAAACAAAGGAAATGGGGAACTTCAATAAATCAACATGTGTAGCTATTTTAATATTTCGTGAACTAATATATTTACTAATATCAAGCACACATGCTCACAGTCCATTTGGTCATAGGAAGGGGAAAAGAACAACGAAAATTCATGCTTCCATAGCATGCTATTAAGTGGTATGTAGCATGCCCAATCCAAATAGTATGCAATTATTTATACAATCATATTCAGAACTGAAACTCTCAAAATTCTCCACATGGATGCACACCACACAACTAATATCCAAGGCAAATCAAACCAACAGTGATATAATCGAATTCAACAAGCTTTGCTGTTGATTAGTTAAACATTTCGAGTCAGAAAATCACAACAAACTCATCAGTCCTTAAGCCCAAAAATTAGGGTTTTACCCAAATCCAACAAATCCTTACTCAACCATTCAAATTCTCTCTCATACTTCAAGAATTGAACATTAGCTTCACAAATTTGTTTATGGAAACCCATATCTAGGAACCAAAAATCGGACTCCCTCTCAAGCTCGCCCAAATTGAAGACTCAAGGAGTAGGAAGAGGGAATATGAAATTACCTATGTGTGAATCCAAGCTTAAATGCTTCCATGAAGCTCGCCGTCGCTGGAACACCACTGGGCTCGCCGGAGAACAAAGAGAAACAGTGGAGAAGAACAAAAACAATAATGAAGATATGTCAAGAACATTGAAGAACCGAAAAGGCAAAACGAGATAGAGGAGGACGAAGCTCACCTTCTTCGCCGTCAACGCCGCTGCTCGCCGGAAACATGAAAAGGAACCGTGAAGAGTGAAGAGGGCAGTGAGGGAAAACTGGAGAGTGAAGTGTGAGGTTGAAGGATGAGGAAAGAAAGAGGAAGAATGGAGGGGCCGCGCCGGTGACGGCTTCAACCGCCATTCTCGCCGCTCCTGGCGGCGGATGAAGAAGAGAGAAGGGAGGGGTCGGACGAGAGGGGTGGAGGTGGTAGAGGGAGCTCGAGAGTGAGAAGGGAGGGAGAAGGAGATGAATAAAAAGTTAGGGTTTTGTGGTAAATTACCAAAATGCCCTCCTATCTTTATTTGTTTACTTTCCTATTTTCAGCTCAATTTAAGGTAAGTTATAAACATGGTTCCTTGCATAAATTTACATATTTCCTTTCACCAAAATAATGTTTAGCCTACAAAGTATTTGCCATAAAATTTGTAATTTAAAACTCAATCTCTAACTATTTTTCTTTAATTTCTAAAGAAAATGGATATATTATTTCCTTAAAAATACATTTGTCCTCATTTATTTATTTACAATGCTTTTTAATTGAATAATGATATCCAAATGAAGTCATTAATTCCCTATTATCTCTAATTTAAATTTTTGGGATGTTACAAGCAAATTGCAAGCGTGACAATTTTTTTTTTTTGTAATTTATGGCATCTTGTCGTGCAAAAGATGCTATATGTCGCGCCAAAATGTGACAAGAGTTTTTATTTTATTATTTTTATTTTTTTAAATACAACACAACAATTCCCTGTCGTGCGACAGAAAACATATTTAAATAATATATATACTAAATAGTTGTCGCGCAACAAAGTGCGACAACAATATAATACCATTATTTATGTCGTGCAGGAAAACGTGACCAGTTTTTGAAAAATTTAAAATTTTTTCCCTCAACCCACCCAACTTTCTCCCTATATAAACTTCACTCCTCTTCCATTTTTCCCTCCCCCACTCTATTGTTTTCTACTGTCTCCCCAATTTCTTTTCTCCTCTTTCTCTACTTCATTATTTTCTTCCTCTTCACTTCCATTCTTCATATTTAATTTCTCATTTAACTAATTATACTTAATACTTTTTCAGGTTCATTGTTTAAAATCTTCCACAATTTAAGGTATACATTTTATCATTCTTTAATACTTTGTTTTTCACTCATTTGTTATAATTCAAATTCTTTTATTTCACTATAATACTAGTTTTTAATTATTTTCCCTCTACTCCCTCTAATTCAAACACCCTCTTTCTTTCTTCCTAATTGTTATCTATTTTTTTTTTATTTTTTTAAACCTGCAGCTTGCCAAGGAAAAGCTTCCTCGGCAAGCTGCAGGTTTTTTTATTTAAACTGCTGCTTATGTCGTGCATAAAGGCGCAACATCATTTGCAACAGATGTCGCACATTAATGCGCGACATAACTTTTCTAATATTGACATTTTGTCGTGCATTTTGCGTGATAAAGTGACGCGACAAGTCTTTTGCTACGTTCCCGATAGTTGCACATGCTATAAACATGACTTACCCACTTTGTCGCTTCTTTTTTGCGCGACTTCATTCACAAATTTTCAAAGTTTCATGCGCGACCAGAGGCTATTTTTTTGTAGTGTATAGGAAGTTGATAGGCGATGATTTTGGACTGGGGAAAGTCAGGTTGTTGATGCATGGTTGAAAAAAGATGTCTTTCCAATTTTGTTGACGACGGATGAAAAGATGAGGAAGAAATTTTAGCGATTTAGAAAGGGAATGGGTTGATTTTGGTGGGACATGGTGGTACTAAAGGAAGAAGACAAAAGTTGTTTTGGTAGAGAAAAGCGAGACCTCCTCACATAGCGGCGCTTTTAAAACACCGCTATGTGGTTTTTCTTAAAAAACTATTCCCAAGATTGCGACGCATCTTTCAAGTGCCCCAATGTTGGGGATTTAAAATAATTTAAATTCCCCAAATAGCGTCGCCATATGATTTTTCTTAAAAAATAAAATATTCCCAACATTGCGGCGCTTCTTAGAAGCGCTGCAAAATGTTAGGAATTTAAAATAATTAAAATTCCCCACATATCGGCGCTTATAGCGCCGTTATGTGGTTTTTAAAAATAAAATATTGCCAACATTGCGACACTTCATATCACAAAATGTTGGGGATTTAATATAATTTAAATTCGTCAGGTTTCTCTTAGAAAAAATAAAATATTCCCAACATAGTGGCGCTTAAAGCACTGCTATGTGGAGTTTTTTTAAGAAATAAATAGCTTTTCTTAGAAAAAAGCACCACATTGTTGGGAATTTATTCGTTTTTAATTTTCCTAACATTACAGTGCTTCTAGAAGCGCCACAATGTTGGGGATATTTTAATAAAAATAGTTTTTGTTACATAAAACAAATTTTAAATGAAAATACGCGTAGCGGCGTTTCTACACGTAGAGAAACGTCAATGAAAAAGCGGGGGTATATTGGCGGGAACTACACACCATTTTTTCTGGCGTTTTGAGCACATACTTTCCGGTGTTTGTTCTAAAAACGCCGGTATGCTAGTTAGTACCCGCATTTTTTTCATAAAACACCGGAATACTTGCACCGTTAAACTACGAATTGTTTGTAGTGTGTGACTTTTTCCAGGGATATGACTTTTCTGAACTTTCATTATAGATGTAAGGAGTTTGATAGAAAAGTTAAGGCTTTTAAGGAAGAAAACATATTCCAATCTCTTATCTTTTTCCTCCCTCATGTGTATCTATTGTATATCGTAGTTGTATATTCCGATCGGTGATCTAATTTCGTGTGGGTACTCGATCAAGTTGATCACAAACTAGGTACACCCGAAAACCAACAATGACATCAAAGCAATAGGTTTTTAAATCACTTCTCTACTTTCTTTATTTGATATGAGATTATGGAAAATTGAGAATAATTGAATCGGGTTATTTTTAAATTTTTGAAAAATCAATGAGGGCAAAAAAGCTGATCTGATAATTAACTATTTCAATTTGGGAAAAACTAATAAATAACTATTTCACGGTGAATATGGTGTGGGGTTTTCAACATCAATGTGAGTAATTTAAGTATAAAAAATCTTGAAATCTAACACTAAATTAAATTTCTAAAATTTCAAAAATATTAATGCAATCTCATTAATAACTTAAAAAGATTACAATTCTAGATCTAAATAATACAAATTGATTACAACTTGACGTTGGATATGAGAAAGAAAATGAGGAAACATAGTTAGAAAGTTGAACTCCATTAGTTTACAAAGTAGACTTGTGAGAGTTTAGCCAAAAAGTTATTAATGTATTACCAGACATTGTCAGCCCTATCTTTTGTTCATCCTGCAAAAAGAAATATTAAACCACAATTGGTGATGATAGACAATTGATTGAAGTCTGTAGTAGCATATTGCTTGAAAGGATCCAAAGCATAAAATTATGGAAGCTTCTGACAAAAAAATATTAAGAAATTGTTCTATCCTTTTCACAATTGAAGGTCTCTATTAGTTGACCTTGTAGAATAATTTTACTTGAACACTAGGAAAGCTTATTCCTTTTCCATTTATCTAACTTCATGTCCAATTGGAGGATGAGATCATATGGAGAATTTCCAATATATATATATATATATATATATATATATATATATATATATATATATGGAGAATTTCACAACTATATTTTCTTTAATAAAGACATTTTGGTCGTTTAACTGAACAATTTAATTTCATTTGGGCCCCTTCTGGCGTAGTGAAGTTTTAGAATGTTTTGAGGAGAATCTGAGATTACTTCCCTATTATGATGGTAAAGTGAATTTTTCCTATAGACTTTGGAGCCGTCATAGATGAATCTCGCATAGGCCAGCAAATCCATGTAGAAACAAATAATTAACTGTGTTTTTGGGCCAATTTTTTTTTTTTGATAATTTTTTGGGCCAATTTAAAAGATGGTTAAGGCACATATATATATGCGGTCTTATAGTACGCATGTAGAAACAAATAATTAACTATGTTTTTGGGCCAATTTAAAAGATGGTTAAGGCACATATATGCGGTCTTATAGTACGTAAACCCATCTAAATAGATCTTATGACCATCACGTAAATCCAATTGCAAGTCTTTCATAACACTATAAGAGCACAAATGTGGCTGCCACAATTAATGAAGGTCGAATGAGTGATTTAAAAGCCTCCTTCCAAACAAAGAAATAGGAGTGTTAGTGCCACATCAATTCACGACGGGTACAATGGTTTTAGTTTTGTACATGGTTTCCTCCATTAGTAGGCCCAAAATAGCACCATCCATAGACATGCACAAATTTCCAAGAGCGGTCAAGTGAGTCTTGCTTCATAATCAAGATCTCAAGATTTTATTAAATCAAATGTTTTACAAGCTTTCAATGTAACTTATTAAGTTGTCAATAATAACTAGTTTTTTGATACAGTTGTCAATAACAAATCATTGAGTTCAATCCACAACTCCCAATATAGGCAGTTTAATATAATTCAAATCTCTAGGGACTTCAAGTAATTTAATGGTTTTTAGAGATTTATTTGTGATTAATTACCTTTCTTGGGACCTAGTTGCAAATCTCTCTAAGACTGATTGATATGAATTTATCTTCTGGACAATTTCACCTAGGTCTCAAATAAGATACTTAATTTCAAAGTGATCCCAAGGAATTGTTAATAACCACTAGTAACAAGTGCAATAGCCTTCATTAACAAGTGGTAGCAACTCCTTGGAACCTCTTTGAAATTAAATCTCTTATTTGAGAGCGAGATACAATTGTCTCTTTACCTTGCTTTCTCTCAGGCCGTCCTTTTTCTTAACTGAGCAAGCCATCCTTTTTCAAACTATTCTCAGCGAGATTACACTTTCTCCATTTTTATTTATTTTCATTATCTTTATTCAAAGCATAATCCATCTTCCATTAATCGTGTTTCTCTATTCCATATCAAATCCATGCCAATCTCCATCCTTCCATTAATCAATTTTTTCGTTACATTCAATCTCCCTCACTCCTTTCATTGATTTTGGAAAGTAGATATTACCACGTTCCAAGAATGTACTTTTGAAATCCTAAAAAGAAAGAAGGGATGTGAAATCCTTTGCTTAATACAAAAATGAACTAAACAATCCTTTTCAAATTACCCTTGTAACCCCAGCCATCATAGAAATGATTGAATGATTAAATAATCATTTAAGATACTCTCACGATTAATAGAGTTCCTTTTACTCAAAAAAAAGTATCCATATAGGAGAGAAAAATTATATATATATTAAACTATTATGGATATTAAAACTATATTATTAATTTAAAAGTTAACCGTATAGGAAAAGAGAGACCTAAAATGGTTATTTAAATCACTTTATAATTTTGGTTATAAATTTTGGTTAGAAAAGAGAGATATAAGTGAAAGAAGTTTCAAATCGCTCTTTGGGACTTCAAAACTAGTGCTCTAGAAGAGCATAGGACCATCCCTCTCGGGGCTGTTTTACTGTGATACTACAAATAATAAATTTATTTACCTCAATACTAAATTTTTAAAAGTATTTAACCATAAGTATAATCAAAGTTGTCAACTAGTGGATGAACTTTGATTTATGAAGAAATTGTTCAAAACTAGAAAAACTTCAATTTTGTCTTAATCTATTGACATATATATGAAAAAATGAAGTTGTGGCAAAGTTATTCAAGTCTTAAACAACTTTGATTCCTCCTTTTAGCATTCTCCTATATTCCCACTCCAATAAAAGTGAAGATATTTAAGAGTTGAACAACTTCAATATTATCTTTTTGTTCTCTTCTTTCTTCCAACGTAGTTAAAAAACATTGCACATATACTTCATTCATCATGCTCAAACTGTATTGACTATTGATATAAGGTTGTTCATCACCAGTATAAATGTTACTTGAAATGAGAGAGCAACTTTTTAACTTGACCCCCCAGCCCGTTGTGCCGATAGTTGAGTTGTCTCTCCCACTAATTCCTCAAAGTAGACCAAGTAAGGTTGTCAGAGATACTCTTGTCTATTGTACCACCAATTTAAAATGCAAATTTGAGGATCAAGAGGCTCACAATTTCAGGCAATCTTACTACATGTTAAATTTGTCATCATCATCAAATTTTTCCTCTCTAAATCCTACTCAATATAAGTCTCAATACATTCATTCCTATTATCACCGTCTTCAACAAACCCTACTCAATTTCAGTCATTCAAGGCATTGCTTGATGATATTTCACTATTTTCAGCTGAATATCAGGCTTCTACTTTTGAACAAGGTTGACCATCAAATGTAACATTTGCCCCCTCAACAATCCATTTTTAGCTTATTTACCATGGTTTGATTTGAATATTCCAAACACTCAGATAAATGAGAACATTGAATTTGATGAAGAAGCTAACATTCCTTAACAACCATAATGTATCAAAAGAAGAACAAGATGTGATATTGGAAGTCACTATATGTTAGGCAAATCAATTTTTATGCTTGCATTATACTTAATTATTATTTATTATTAATTTTTAAAAAACATATTCCTTCTTCATGTTTTAGTAATTTTTTAAATTTTTCGAAATTATATAATCATTTAATTATTGACATATTTTTCCAATTATTGTCTCATGATTTTTCCTTTGTAATGATTGCTTAATTATTTGATATTAGGAAAGAAGTATGACGAGGTGGGAGGAGTTGAAACTGCTGGTTGGATGTGGAAGTTGTTCAAAGCATGATCAACTCTAAAAATTGTTTATAGTTATAAATTTTGGTTGTAATTTTTTTATCAAGAAGTTCATTTAAGCTAGATGAATTTTTAAAGTTAATGTATATCAAACGAATCTTAGCACTACCACAGATTACCCCATTTACATGCGTTTATTTTGGCCTCTACATGCGCTTTTAAAGCGCATGTAGAGGGGGGCGCTGGTAAAGGCTCTACATGCGCTTTTAAAAAGCGCATGTAGAGGGGGGCTCTACATGCGCTTGAAGCGCATGTAGAGGTATGTACCTCTACATGCGCTTTAAGCGCATGTACATCTACATGCGCTTAAAGCGCATGTAGATGTGCCTCTACATGCGCTTAAAGCGCATGTAGAGGTACATACCTCTACATGCGCTTTAAGCGCATGTAGAGGTACATACCTGTACATACGTTTTAAGCGCATGTATAGAATGTTTTTTTAAAAAAAAATTATTATAAATTTACATTATTTCCCAATATAACCACCAATACTAGCTGTAGTTCATAGAACCAACTAGCATTATATCAAAAGAATTTACCAGAAAAAGTCAATTACTTAACATCTTCAAAAATGAATTATATATCAATATCAAAACAATAACAATGTATGATTCATTTTTTATATATACATCAACAAAAAGAACTATGTGCATCATAGTTGTAGGAGCATGCTCTCAATACAAGACAAGACATTGCATCCGTCCTAAAAACCTTGAACTAGAAAAACACATTACAAAATCAAGCTAATCTTATTATCCAATGTTACAAATATACAAGATAACACATGCATCGTGAAAACATCAAAACATAAGAAGCACATTGCTAATCTTGAGACATGAACTTGTAAGTTGTAACCATTAAAACATAACATCAACAACCAGCACAAAAAATGGAGAAAAATTTCCAAATGATAGAGTAGAATAAGAGAAAGGTGTAATGAGTAGTAAAAATATATAAATATCCTTGTGCACGAATGGCTTGAAAGATTCAGTTAACAAATAAAGAGCAGACTTAACAATCACTTACTCTATAATAGAAATAATCATACAATTCCTTTTCTTTGGCACACAAAACATATTCCTCTAGTGACCTTGTAAAAAAAGCCTTCCTCTCTTGACCATCTACCCTAGTCTACCATGGCAAAAGAAAACAATTCCAAGAAACGTGAAACATAAGTTAATTAGTTCTGACATTGCGTCCATGTAAATTTTAGCAAAATATATAGATATCTTATTTTTCTTTGGGGGGGGTTTACTTTTGGAAAGGGTTGCAAGAACTTACATTGCATCTTTCTTCAACCAGTAATCAAGATACTTCTGCGCAATGTCATTCACATTTGGAGTACGGGGAAGTTTGACAAGCTGCAAAAAATTACAATAAACTCTTTTCAACAAGAATCAGATGAGCACTTGACGAAATCTAACAAAATAATGTACAACAAGCATTTATATCAGAACAATGCAATATAATCATAGGATGATGTTGTGGAAATAGCCATAAATAGTTAAACACACAATTTTCCTTTTTATGATTGTGCCGGAAAAGCAAGTGAGGAGCCATTAACTTACATTCCCTAGCACATTGAATACCATGATAGAAGATAGTAAGATATGTGATTTAAAATTTCCAATTTTGGTATGGTAGTTGGGAATTATAGCAGAATTAATGACATTGATGATTTGTAAAGGTTCAATTAGCTAAAACTTCAAGAGAGTTAGATACTCGTTGGTTTTCTCAACATAGCCAAATTTATGCATTTAGACATCATGACTGCAGCCTATATCAACTTGATTGCCTCCTACAATCCAAATCTGCTTGAAAATAGAGATGGTGAGCTCATTTAATCTTGAAGGTTCTCAAAGGATCACAGATAATTATAATACAAAATGGCTCAAATATATGAGGCATCTGAAGCAAAAACTTAAGAAAATTACAAGCCATATAACTTGTCATAACAACTGTTTCAAAGAGAGTAAGAATCGACTTATATTTCAGAGAAAGCTAAATTTGGGCACAACATAGATAGCTACCTTGCCTAGACGAGTGACAAATTCACAATCATCAACTAATTGCTTCTTGAGAGATGAAAGCATATGAATGCTCATAAACTTGTCAGAGGGTGCAGCATCTTTTTCCTAAGATTTAGCCAAAACAAACTTATTTTCAATTACATCCAATAGCATTATGAAAGGTGAGCAAAACTGTCCCCTTACTAGGAAAAGGAGGGAAATTTAAAATATTTCAATGAGTATTAGTTTTTATAGAATCAATAAATACCATCTCACTATTTTAACTTAGAATTCAATGAGTTGAAATCAACTTAGAATTCAAAGGCACTTAAAAAATGTCTGGGTGCCCAATAAGTGATTTGCATAAAATTTAAAACCAGAGACTACCTGAACAATAGGTTCATTCTTTCGCTTCTTGCCTTTTGCTGCTGCATTACATTTAAAAAGAAAGTGAGCAAACGTAGAGACTAGTGCAAACTTGATTTGAAATATTTGTGAACTGTCAAAATGTAGTCTTTTACTCTTTTTGTTCATTAAAGAGACAAGGTTATCTTATCACCATTTAACCAAATTGTCAACTGCAAAAGCTTTTTTGTTCAAAAAGAAAATCAGTGAGTCTCAGGTAATTGAGTCAATGGTTCGATAATGTTGAGAAGATGAATGATAAGCTCTCTCATCATTTTGTCATCATACATTCTTACACCACACATCTTAAGTTAAAATCTAAAGTGCTCCCATTCCAAACAACTTTTTGGTCAGAACAGAGGAGAAAAACAAGGGTAAAAACGTGTACCCAAACCTATTACAGCATAGATAGGCTTCCACAACAACCAAAATAGAAGTTTTGTACCCAAACCTATATTTAAATTAGTTCAAATCCATGCAAACTACAACCCCAAATTCGGAATCCCTCACTCAAGCTCATTCAAATCAGAAAGGAAGGGTAAAAACGGAAGAAAAATGTTACCTAAACTCATTTTTGGCCTTCCATGCCTCACCGGAGCTTCACCGCCGCCGGAAACCCGCCGAAAATCGGCCATTTAAGTGGTTGGCCGAGATTCAAAAGCAAGAAAAGGAAAGGTAAGAAAAAGGAGGTTGAAAGCAAAGGATCTTGAAGAATCAACATGAAAATGGTGAAGCTTACCTTCCCTAGTCGCCGTCCGCCGCTAGTTCACCGGAAAACAATGAGGAGGACGACGAAGAAGATGAACACGGATAACAGAGAGCAAAGAGGGAAAGAGAAATGGGTCGGCTTAGAGAAGAAGATGAAAGGAACAGATGATGGGGACAAGGCCGGTGCCACCGTCGCCCATGGCCGCCGGAAAAGGAAGGAACGAAGAAGGAGAAGACGAATGGAGGGAGGAGAAATGTCGGCTTAGGGTTTTCAGAAGGAGGGGAGGGTTTTTATGTGTATCCATATATATAATTTAGGGAAAATAGCAATTATCTGCCCATTTGCCTATTCTTAATTATATTTTTAGCCCATAAGTTTGTATATATTACTATAACTCTTTCTTTTCATTATAATATGATCTAGATTCTAATTTACCTTTCATGAAAGTTTATATCTCAATTAATTATTTTAACTATATTTATTTAAATTCTAAGGTAGATAAGATAAAGTATTCATAATTTATTCTAAATATCCTAAAATCTCTCCCTAAAACGTTTAAATTTCCTAAATGATACCTCATCACATCCTAAATCATTCAATTGATTAAGATATATAACTAATCTCTATAGTATCTTAAATCCCACAAAAAATCTCATAATTTCTAATTTCCTACTTATTTATTTACATTGATCTATAATTTAAGCGCATGTATTGGCTTTCCTTTGTTATTTTAATATTTTATGGCTTATACATGCGTTTAAAGCGCATGTAAAGACCAATGTCCATTTAATTATATAGATATTCATATGATTTGGTGCTTTTCAACTCAATTGTTTCAATACTTCATCTCAAAATGCTCAAATCTTATGCTTGACAATGTTATAGTGAATTCCATTGAAGAACAAGCCTTTACATGCGCTTTAAGCGCATGTAGAGGTAGAAACACCCTTTACATGCGCTTAAAGCGCATGTAAAGGGTGTTTCTATCTCTACATGCGCTTAAAGCGCATGTAAAGCACAATGTCCATTTATTTATATGGATATACATATGATTTGGTGCTTTTCAACTAAATTGTTTCAATACTTCATCTCAAAATGCTCAAATCTTGTGCTTGACAATGTTATAGTGAATTCCATTGAAGAACAAGCCTTTACATGCGCTTTAAGCGCATGTAGAGGTAGAAACACCCTTTACATGCGCTTAGACCAATGTCCATTTAATTATATGGATATTCATATGATTTGGTGCTTTTCAACTCAATTGTTTTAATACTTCATCTCAAAATGCTCAAATCTTGTGCTTGACAATGTTATAGTGAATTCCTTTGAAGAACAAGCCTTTACATGCGCTTTAAGCGCATGTAGAGGTAGAAACACCCTCTACATGCGCTTAAAGCGCATGTAAAGACCAATGTCCATTTATTTATATGGATATACATATGATTTGGTGCTTTTCAACTAAATTGTTTCAATACTTCATCTCAAAATGCTCAAATCTTGTGCTTGACAATGTTATAGTGAATTCCATTGAAGAACAAGCCTTTACATGCGCTTTAAGCGCATGTAGAGGCTCTACATGCGCTTAAAGCGCATGTAAAGACCAATGTCCATTTATTTATATGGATATTCATATGATTTGGTGCTTTTCAACTAAATTGTTTCAATACTTCATCTCAAAATGCTCAAATCTTGTGCTTGACAATGTTATAGTGAATTCCATTGAAGAACAAGCCTTTACATGCGCTTTAAGCGCATGTAGAGCCTCTACATGCGCTTAAAGCGCATGTATAGATTCTTACCTGTACATGCGCTTAAAGCGCATGTAAAGGACCCTCAATACATGCGTTTTTTCTAAGCGCATGTAAAGGTGCGCTGGTAGAGTGTAGGTAAAGTGTTTTGGGAAATACTTTTCATTTCGTAACATTTGGGTAACTTGTTTTTTGTTGTGTAGCATCTGACTAAAAATCCTCCCTCTCAGCTTCCCATACTCTTTCTTTGGGCTTGAAATGCTTTTATAGATGAAGTTTCGCTCGTTGGGAGCTTTAACTAGCCATTGTGTGATCATTGTTTGAATCTAGAGATAGATGATTATTTGACATTGATGACGTATGACTCTTATCCCGTGGATAATCATATCTTCTCTCTAGCAATTTGATCAATTGCTCTTAATGGCTTTTTCCTTAGCTCTTATGTGTCTAACATTAACTTCCTCAAGTAGGTTTCACACATGAAGCATTTATGTACCTTGTCCAAAAGTTTTTTCGCTAAGCTAATCAATGACACACACTCGATTTGATCTTCTTCTTGATCAAGTGTTATGTGATTATGCTTAAATAAATTCTGTATATCTTTTTAATAATAATTAGAGACGAATAATAACATACTCTTAGATAAACTCTAGGCCTCTACATGAGTGTATTCTAGCTCAGCTCTGATGGCACTTTAACTAATTCAGATTGAGGTTTGACTATTGACTAATCACAAGATTTATATTAGTTTTGCATGCTAAAGTGAAGCTATAAACACATTCAAGATGTGATTCCAGTTGCAAAATCATTAAGTGAACATCAAGACCTTTTCAATTGAGATTGATTTGGAAACTTTTTTTAAATTGGCAAACTTATGAATTGAATGATGTAATTGAATTCTTAAGAACCATTTGTTCATGCATGTTAAATTTTCAGAGATTTACGAGATTTCATTAAACATGAGTGTTGTCTTGTCTTTCTTCCTTGGATGATTTAATTTGTTATTTTTTTAGCTTAGTGTCTTGAAACAAAGAGATGTCAACACTTTAGGATTTGAAGCCTTAATTGTTTCTAGGTATTTGTTGGAGATTGACAACTTTCTATTTTTTTGTTTGATTTTATATTCTCTATGGGTTTTATTCTTTGAAAGTAGTATAATATTTGAATACTCGTTGGTTCATTTTCTCTTAAAATTGAAGAATATGTTTACTTTTTAACAAAAGATGAGCTTTGCTAGAGCCCACTCTATTTTACTTATTCTCTCTTTTTGATTAATTATGCCATGTAATTTATCTCATCTTCTTGATAGATTGCTTTTGAAGAGTTGCATTGACTCTTCTTCATATTGCTCATGAGGAATAACAATAAAAGAGCAACAAAGGTTTCATTTTTAATAATTTATCTCACTCTCTAAAATGTTTTATGTTCGGTGTGATGAAGAGTTACAATTTAGATCATGTTCATTGTGTCTATTTGATTGATATATAAAGTTCTAAAGGCAAAGGTGCAAAAATAGTCATCGTAAATTTAAAAATGTGCAACTATAACTCTGATAAATTGAAGGGGGCAAAACTATACATTGTAAATCAAAATGGGGCAACATTGAGCAAATGTGCAAAAATAGTCATCGTAAATTCAAACGTACGTTTTCCAGACGTGGCCCCACCATCAGTAAGAGTGCAATATGTTTATGAGACTTTAATTTTTTATGGGTTAAGGTGCATTTTTAGTACTCTAGAATATAGCAAAGTGCATCCAACATAATATACAATATTGTGGTCCATTTCTGATAACCAAGAATTATTTTCGTTGCTTATTTAGTAACGACGTTAAATAAGTCAAGTTTGACCGTTATGTGTCAAAATCTGACCATTAAATTGTTGGGTAAAGGAGCATTTTTAGTACTCTAGAATATATAAGGAGCACCAAGTATAATATACAATATTTTAGTCCATTTGTGGTAACCAAAAATTATTTTTAAGGTGTTTATGGTGTTTATGCATGATACTAGGATAGTCTATGGATCTTTATAACTTTGTAGTGTTTAATTATATGACACTTTGAATAATATTGTGATTCAGTTGTTTATGGTGTTTAATATTGTATATTATGTTTGGTGCTCCTTATATATTCTAGAGTACTAAAAATGCTCCTTTACCCCACAATTTAACGGTCAAAATTTGACACATAACGGTCAAACTTAACCTATTTAACGTCGTTACTAAATAAGCAACGAAAATAATTCTTGGTTATCACAAATGGACCACAATATTGTATATTATGTTGGATGCACTTTGCTATATTCTAGAGTACTAAAAATGCACCTTAACCCTTTTTTTATCAGACTTTATTTTTTCAGATGATTACGTAGAAGTAAGGTGAATTTCACATTATTTGGGGTTCTATTTGGTTTCTTATCGAAATGATTTGGGGATATAGAGTTCGTTTTTAGTGATTTAAGGTTCAACTGGATGCATTTTAGCTTTCACGTTAGATTTTAGAATTGACATGTCATGTACTGATGGTGGAGCCCACGTCTGGAAAATGTCTGTTTAACTCGGCCTAACAGAGAGGTTACTTTTGCCTCATTTTGGTTTACAATGTATGGTTTTGTCCCATTTTAGTTTACAGTGTACAGTTTTGCCCCCTTCAATTTACCAGAGTTATAGTTGCCCATTTTTAAATTTACGGTGGCTATTTTGGCACCTTTGCCCAGTTCTAAATCTATAAATTGCCCTTAATATGATCTATTGAGATTTTTTGCCACTTTAATGTTGGTTTAAATTACTAGAGTTGAATTATATCGATTGGTGCTGATCAAAAAAAAATTATACCGATTGGTATTCATTTTGTGCAAAAAGAGAGGGCCTTGAGCCGGGGAATATTCATTATTTAGCCATTATGCTACCAAAACTTTTCAAAACTAAGGCAGGTTGTAAGATAGCTACATAATGAGTGAGTCATACATATCTAGTACCTAATGAGTAAGTCATATGCATCTTACACGGGATCGAGACACCTCCGTCTTGTATTCCGTCACGAAAAAGACTCACAATTTATGTTTTGAAATTTGTTTATTAAAATATCTGCTTGTAAAAGAATATAACAATTGATGTTTGTGGCAAACAATAAATTAGTTCAATAATACTTACAATATATCTTATGCAACCTAATAAAGTTAAATTCTATTAAGATTGTATTTTTTTTGAAAAATTGATGTTTTGATTTCAGTTAAATCTCAAGCTTAGAACTTTTTGCATCATATTGACTAGGGTTTGTATTGTTTCTTTTAGCATTTTCGTTTACTAATGCCCAGTTTTTCCTCATTTTGACTATTTGGGTTGCTGTTTTTTTTTTGCTTTATTGGTTATTGGTTGGCATATTTTCTTCAATTTCATTGTGTGCATTACATTTTTTTATCAGGAAGCATAAATATTTTATTAAATTAGAAAATTACAATACAAGATAGGTCTGCAAAAAAAAAATAAAAAATAATACATAGAAAAGCTAAACATGGATAGGACATAGGAGTGAAGGAGTGAGCCGCCGTCGTCGAAAAAACCCTATCATCTTCTTCATTTTTCCTTCATAAGAATTTGTGGGTAGAAAAGAACCGTCACCGGTAGAAAAGCCATTGAGTAGTGGTTGTTCAAAGAATCATCCCAAATGATCCACACCTCTTATCGGCAATAAACTAATCAAATTGGTTTTCAAAAAAGCTCCATGAGTACATCTTACAGAAACAAACATACCCACAAAACTAATACATAAGATGAAGATTAGGTAGAATAAATTTCTCTTGTCGCCAAAACTCCTAGACCAATTTATTTGAAGATGAAAGAAACATAAAAGCAGACCAATGAAAGTGACAGGCGTCTCCTTCCCCGGCATGAACCGGGGAAGGAGACAACGATAAAAAAACTCGTAAAACGACGAGAGAAGATATCCCACCACCACCCAAACATTTTGAGAGGAGGGGGAGAGAGGATAGAGCCAACTAGAGAGCAGGCCCTAAGAAAGAAAAAAATTGAACCTATTGTGTGCATTACATTTAGTAACCCATATTCTAGGTTTCATGTAATAAAGGTGGAATCTTTCATTCCCAAGTTTGTTTTTATTGGTTTAGTGGTGAGGGGTGTCTCTTGAATTTTTGTTTGATCATTAAAATACTACCTCCGGTCCTAAATATAGGACCTAATTGACTTTTTGTTGGAGAGATTAAGGTTGCGAAATATGTTATTAAATGATGACATATTTGATATCTTTTTAGATAATCCATTAGTTTATAGGTAAAATAAACTAGTCTAAGGGAAAAAATTAGGTAAATCAATTTATAATTAACTTATTTTTGCGTATTTTAGGATTTTCCAAAAAAGTCAACTAGGTCTTATATTTAGGACCGGAGGGAGTACATTTTCTTTTTTATTGTGATAGTTGGGTTTTACTATCAAATTCATATTTTTTGGAAAAATCTACTATGTGTGCAAATGATGTTCAATGCTCAAGGTTTTACCAAAAAATCTATTCTTGTCATCCTCAGTGGAAATTCATATGACAATAAAGAAAAGGGGAAATAAACAAGATGATTTTAAGAATCAATCTCATGGAGATCAAATCTCTCTCTTTCTCTCTCCCTCCCTCCGCGCGTTCATGAATGATGAAGAGGAAGAACAAACTCTCTCCCCCCCCCCTTCTCTCTCTCTCTCTCTCTGTCTGTGTGTGTGTCTGTGTGTGTGTGTTCATAAAGATGAAGAGGAAGAAAAAGTTTTCGCTCTCTCTCTCCCTCCCGTTTGCGTGTTCGAAAGATGATTATCTTGTTTTATCCTCATTATTTGATACTGATTGATATATTCTATGGGCAAATGGGACTGGAAATTTCTCGTCCTAGACAAGGCCAAGAAAATTCCTGGGGGGCGACATGATCCGGGAAATTTCATGTTTTCGTTCCCTAGTTGTACTTGTTTTTTATATCAAATTATATTGAAGCCCAAGTTTAATTAAGATTATGCACAATAGGTAAGCACTCTTTTGTATAGTTGTGTCGAAAATTCATCTTATCAGACTATGAATACTTATTCCAAAAGACTTAAATTGAAACAAGCAGGTTCACTGATATGTGTTTCATGGCTTGTTAAAATATGATACATGCTTGTTACAGTTTATGCCAGCTAGAAAGACTGATTCTTTATGTAACTTTCTTTATGCAATCATATACTTTAAAGATTGGCTATTTTTCCCCCATAGAAGTACATGCGCATTTTAAATTCCCAAAAAGGCACATTTCTGGTTTAGCTAGCAATGAGAAAGTTACAAGTTTATAGCTCAAATTCTTCAAGAAAAAATGAATATACATTTTCTCAGCTATGGAAGGGAAGAACAAGCAAATCAATCGCAAGACGGCCAATGCCTATAACAAAAAACTATATATCGTTATCATATTAATATGCACAATTATATAAGCACTACTTTTGTATGAGCTAACTTGGTTGAAGCACTCTTTGTTTCATGGGTTGATATTCTTATTAATTGATTTTGTAACTAAAATATTTTTTTATGGGAATTAAAAACTGGGAAATTCTGCTCACGTTCTCACCGAATACGAGAATTTATGGGAACAAGAATGGGAAAGGGGACCCGTTCCTGCTCCAAGGGGAACGGGAATGTTGACATTCCCGTTTCCGAGTTTGGACGCCCTTTTATGACTATTGACCAGTCATGAAGAGTGGCAGTCAAGATCGAATTTAAAATGGAATAATGATCGAATTTAAAACACTAATTTATTGCACATATAATTTTCAAAATCAATAGTTTAATATTATTTTATCCAGAAAGTTCACATAAGAAAATGAGATATATTTCTTTTCTTAAATCAAAGTAGTTAGAACTCAAAGAAAAGTTGAAGTCACAATATTCTCACAAGCTAGCTTTTTTGCATTTATTATATAAATTATAATTATAATTTTTCATTCATATTAATTTGTAGAAATTTTCACATATTCTGTGTATGTTTTGTGAAATACCCAAAATCATGGAAATTGTTTATATAATTAAAATTTTCTACACGTAATAAATTGATATAACTCATATATACTCATTTTTTCAAGGGAGAAAGTGCAAAAATGATATTAAACTTTACCAAAAATTGCATTTCTAATATTAAAGTTTTGTGATGTGCAAAAAGAGTACCCAACTTGAGGTTCAAGTGCAAATATAGTATTTTCACTTGAGGGAAATAAAATTTAGATATGAAAAGACTTTTATGCCTCATTAGAAACGCAATTTTGGGTAAAGTTTAGCATCAATTTTGCATCTCCACCCTTTTTTCAAATAATGCAATTTAACCATTTTATTTATTATTTATTTTTAATTATTAAATATATGACCATTTTTTGCAAAAAATTATAATATTTTTAAAATTTTTAATTTTTAAATATATTTAATTATATTTTGAAATAATTTATAATTATTGATTTTTAAATTTAAAAATAATTTTCATCAACAAATAATCATTAAGAGAAATATGGTCATTTACATATATCTCTAACAAAAAAAATTCATTTCAATTTAATTCTTTTCTTGTGTCAACCAACTGGCCAACCTTAATTTACTTATCTCACAACTCCAGCCATTTCTTTACATTTTCAGTTGAACCATTTCCTTTCTTTTCCTTTTTTTGGTTGATCAGCGTCCGGTTTAATCTGAACTCGAGGGGTAGGAGCGTTGCCCACATAGGCAAGGTTGCCCCCTCTCTCACTGAGAGCGTTTCTCCAAATTTGAATACACGTTCTCATCCTCACGAGGGTTGTAGCCTACTTACCAGCTTAACCAACTACCAATTGATTCCTTTATTTTCCTTTCTTACAACCAAACATAGCCAAATCTGAATTCATAAAGTTGTTTCCTCGGTCATGTACTCGTTCTTTTTTTTTTATTGAAAGTCATGTTCTTTTTTTTTATTGAAAGTCATGTACTATTTCTTTGCATAGTTTCGAAACTGTAAGGTAACAGATAAGAACTTTCCTAATCCTCCAGAATTTAGTGGATAAGCTTCACTATCTTTCCCATGTTCTTATCTTCGTAAAAATGTTTACGCACGTATACATGTGTCAGATATATATTACACTTATGCACATTTCATATTCTTAGATTCCCCGAATAACTATAATTCAAACTCAATATTATTAGAGTTTCCAACTTTCAGGTTCCTTTCTTAAATTGTTATGATTTGGATTCATTAGTTTTTTATTGGATATTTTAGTATTATTGTCAAAAGAGTATAAGACATGGTTATTTCATTGCCCTATAATAAAATACATCTAAATTTGATAGATTTTTTGTTGAAAATTTTAATATTGTATCGTTTTGCTGTCTCTAATGCTTCTTAAATTTTGATTGTTTAAATTTATTTATTCCTTGAAAATTAATATGATAGACTAAAGTCTTATCATCAGGTAAGGCCCTCATTAGAGGGAATATGAGTTGTCCTTATTTTAAGTTACCAACTTGACTATATATTATTAATTCCATTTTTTGTGAATACAAATATGTAAAATTTTATTTGATTGTCCATTCTTGTTTCTAAAATATCTAATTGATCATGATTTTTAAATATAGGTGAATTCGTAAAGAAATATTTTAGAACACAAGTTTCATTATAAATATGTAGTTGAACGTGTCTTATAACGAAAACGTGTGGTGATAATGGTGAACTGTGGCCAATTGTACGTCTAGCACAAGGTGGAGAGGGCCATGGTTAGAACTTAGAAGTTAGAACTAAGACGCTGGAAAGAATAAATAAAATAATGAAGTGAGAAATGGGGCTTATCATCGATTAAAATATCAAGTGTTTTGGAGCTTTCTAAATTTTTTAAAGCATATAATTGAAAATACATGGTAAGAAAAAAGAGAAGTAAAGAAATTCAGGTATATCTAGATTATCGATGAATATGATAGGATACCTACACAAAATTAGATCACCGACTGGAATCAAACTATGATATACAATAGATCCACAATAGATAGGAGTAAAGAGAAGAGACTAAAGAGAGTTTTTCTGTGTTTTCAAAAACTAATTTCTTATCACATTCATTATTAATCTCGTATATGTAAACGTGGGAAAAATATGACTTTTTACTCTCAAATAAATAATTAAGGGGAAAATTATTCATTGCGAATTATTCATGGATATTTAATCCTAGTATCCAGGAAAAACTAGAATATTTGATGAAAGAATAAGAGATCCTTTTGAACAGTCTTTTATAATAGGAAAACCTAATTTTACTCGTGTATCTTCATAATTACAAATTAACAATTTCAATTGGCTTTGGGTCTACCCACTAAGGATAGATCTGCTATTTCCCTGCACACGATTGAATTGTGAAGTAAATTAATGAAAATCATGAAGGACGAGCCAGGCCAAGTCAAGTGAATTCAATAAGAAAAACAAAGAGTAATTAAAAATTGACACAATTGACTTGAACATTCTACTAGCTTATTTTCTACAATTTTCTTTTCGAAAACTGTTTTTATTCTACGCTTTGTTAACTGGGATAGTAGCTATGGTCTTTTTTAAATTAATTTTTTTAAAAACGGGGCTTCGAAGAAATCAAACGTGGAAACACTGAAAAAGCAGGACAATATACTAGCTGTGGTTTTTTACATATTGCTAGCTTTTATACAGCTATGATTCTTGGTTGCTTTTGAGAGTTCCGATATTCTTCAAGAATAAGGTTTTTGGTTGATAAAGTACCAAAAAGTGATTTCGAACTTGTTCACAACGACACAATCCTAACAACTTGTCTAATTATATTGAATTTCAAATTTCTTACAGGCCATTTTGAAAGTCACGAAGAGTTTTTAATTAGATTATAGGTGATTAGGTGAACTAGGAACTAAAATTGTCTCATCTTGTATGTTTAGAAGAGAAATCGTTCATACAATATTCTTAATGTTAAAAGAGTAACTACGAACAGTTTTAGGTTATTAACGAGTTCAATCCGTAATATCTACTTACAAGTGAGCAATTATACGTTACTAAAAAATTAGCACAATGATGGGATTTTGATCATGTTTTCTTGAATTGCTTTCTCTCCGCCTACTGCAAGGAATTGATAAGATATGCATATATACATATAAGAAAATGTATAGTTTTGCATATAAAAATTGTATTATGACCCTGTTTTGCCTGATTAATAAGTGCACCTAAGAGTATTCCTTCCCCTCCTTTCAATAAGTGCCTAATAATTGTTCTTAAAATTAGTTAAATCAAAAAATTATTTTACAACCATAAATTTAGAAGTACACCTTTATAACCAAGGGCCTTATAGCCCAGTAGTATGACATCTCCCCTTTAGATGAGAGGTTGCGGGTTCGATTTAATAAATAAAATTTTATTCAATTAAATCATTTATTTGATTTAATAAATAAAATCCCTCTTTATTTTCCAGATTTGGTTTACCAATTAATTAATTGAATTACTCTGCTTTCCTTAAGGCCTTTGGATTTAGCAACTGGACGATCTTGTCCATTGAGGGCGGACTCAATTAAATATTTCCATATAAAACAAAAAGTTATAATTTTTTTACAATAAGCAATAGAAAGAACAATTCAGAAAAATGATAGTAGTTACATGACTATTTATACAAAAAAAATTAGGTGAGTTACATCCTAGGGACTAGCCACGGTCATGTCTTCTCTAGACTCAAAGAGCGCTTACAGATCATCCACCAACAAGATCCTCACATCAGTGTGATTTGAACCCCATAACTTTATGGTTATGAGCCCATCTTATTACCAACATGACTTTGTTGGTATAAATACATTATTTTTTAAAGGTTGTTTTCATAAAAAATAAATTATATAGTTCCAAACTCTTTTTAATCAATTGCATTGGAAATTGGACTACTCCCTCAATGAAAAATCAATTAGCATGGGCAACAATGAATAAGGGGAACTAATCAATATATATAGTCAATAAAGTGTATTAAGGTATTCTATTTAGTATCAAATTTAAAGTATCCTTCTATAAGTTACATTTATAATAGGGACTAGGGAACATCATTTTCTTTCGCAGAAAAAGCCAAGACAACTCGGCCCTTATCACCTTCAGATATAAAATATTATTGAATTAGGTAGAATAACTATTCATATGTTTTTGCAAAGAAGAAAAAGAAGAATGCCTATTCATATGGAAAGCAAATGATAAATCTGGTTAGTATTAAATTCAAGAATAAACATTCTATTCAACCCTCATGTCTAATCCATCTACATTTAATTTTAATAGTGCACATACTTTTTTTTTGAAAAATAATTTTGTTCTATACTTAATATATCTACTAATATTATAAAAATATGAAAATAATTAGAGATCAAATAAAAGTCAAACGTGTTGCATTGATTGATTTTCATAATTTAAGTGAAGGATAACAACAAGATCCAAACCGTGGGTCACACATCCCTAGGACAAAATTTGGAGGATAAAAACACCTACGTTTTCCAATCAGAACCATACGAGTAAAGTAGCTTTTTTCCTTTTTCATTTACTTTTCCTATGAAATTAAAAACAAACCTATTATTGAAAATGCAAAAGGCTAGGAACATTATCTTGGGAAAGGGGACAACTTTATCTTTGTGTTAATTAGATCTACCCCTCAAGTATGAGTTAGTCAATTGTCAATAAATATCGTATTATTAAGCGGTGTTCAACAAAACAACATTTTCTAACCAATGTGAGTTGGTCGAGTGGCCAACACTACTCGTCCGCTTAAGCAAGTCTTGGATGTTTGATTCTCACCTTGTGTATGAATTTGTTGGCCAACGACAGACCCTTAAATTGTGCTCAGATCCACAACGAATTAATCCTTGGTACTATGATCAAACTTGGGATACTATAAACAATAAAAAAAATATAATCTAATAATCATATATCTAACTGCCAAAGAAAGAACTGCATATAGAAGTTAACTAAACAACTTGTTCAAGTTGCAAATTCATTAATAAGCATGGTCAAAATTTGATGATGAGTGCACTATAATCAAGGTTTCATTCACTAACCAGAGTGATTTGTGACAAGTGGTTATTAATTTATATAGATAAGAACTCTCTCTAGCTTATGGATAATGGCTAGAATCCTTGCAATCTTATCTAATTTAAGTCTCACATACTTACTAGATTGGTAGACATCCCTTTTTAAAGAGAAATTTAGTGGTCAGAGTGTTATTTGAAAAGTTGATATCATTGTAGTTTTGGCATGAGTAAGAATCTTCGTCATAGGCCACCTGACTGGGCTTGTTTCAATAGCAACAGAGGGATGGGCTGTGGGTAGAAATCAGAAGTTAATAAATTATTCAATTCTTATCACAAAGCATAGCTCGAGTGGTTTATATCGATTACATCTATGAATTTACAAATCTATACATTATAATACTACTAGCCATACGTCATTGGCATTCTACTTGGTAGAATTGATGTAATTAGGGATGAATTGAGTAGAAAACTAGTATAAAGAAAAGATAAGGCATGACAAATGATCAATGAGAGGAAGATTACTCATATCTTAGAACTCTAGTCATAAAATTCTACAAGGTTAATTAGACGTTGATATAATCATCAAGTGTGCAAACAGAGCTCACAGAAGATTAAATCTCTCTAAGAATATACTTGTTTTTGAAATCATATTAATTCTAGGACTTAAGTACAAAAATACCCACGTAAATTGTCATGAAAGTGCAAAATTACCCATCTAAAACTTTTTGGAATAAAACTACCTATTAAATTTCAAAACTGGGGCTGTTAGAAATATTTAATCGGATCCGCCCTCGATGAACCGGATCGTCTGATTACTAAATCCGACGGCCTTTAGGAAAGCAAAAAATTAACAAATCAGCATTAATATGTGATTGATGCTGATTGATTTGATTAGAATCAAATTAGTTAACAAATCAACATTAATATGTGACTGATTTGATTAAAAGAATCAAATCAGTTATTATTATTGATTGGTGTCATAATGACTGCAATAATGACAGTGATATTTCTACCTTTCTTAGTGACACTCTTGTCACTATAAATAGAGGTGTCCCGTTCATTTGTCAGTAACCAGAGTGCTTAGGCACCTCAGCCACTATTCTGGCTTTCCTTCTCACGGTTTTTCTGAGAGGGTGATTCGCTGTGCGAATCAAATCTGAGTTCTAGTAACCCGGTTCTGTGTGAGCTGAATCTTTCGGGATTCTTGGCCATGTGGCCTTCTAGAATATGACAAGGACTTCTAGAATAATTATTGACCATGTGGCCTTATTTTGAAATATGAAACTATCGAAAATGAATTGTAGGAGTACAAATACAAACATATTTGAGTAATAGACCATTTCTGATAAAGAATATCTGAGTATTCATTGATTCATAGATTAGGACATATACGAAGAACAAGGTTAATACAAAGAAAAGTATTGCCTTTGGATATGATATTTCAACAACTAAAAAGAGTACAGACAGTTTTTTCCTGCCAAAAAACAGTACAGACTGCATGCCTATATATATAGTCTATGTAACAGGAGTAGAGCTTAGAAAAAATTAAAGAAGATGGTGATTCATTGTTACAGGGACTTGGGCCCTGCAAGTGTGAGCTCCAGTTCAAGTGATGTGGGTGAAGAAGATTTCTTCAGCAGGGGATCATTATGCTGCAATATCGGCATTATTGCTTCATGTCTAATTCCCTTTTCAAGCAAGCTTAGACCCATCAATGTCAAGCTAGTATCATTCTTCAGCTCATCTTCATAATTGCAGCTTCCACATTTAACATCCTCCTCTATGCCAACCTATATATAGATATAATACATATATTTATCAGAAAAGAATATTTTTAATCATGAGCAAACTGTTCATATTCATTATATTTCTGTGTGTGTGTATCTTTGTGATCTAGTACCATGTCAAAGAGGCTTGCTCGTCTCTTCCTATTGACGGCAGTGAGCCGAAGAAAGTATTTTTGAGCATGACTAGCTACTTGAGTTGGTGTTCTTGTTGTAACATAATTTCTGGAGATTCCTCTCCAATCTCCTTTTCCCAACTTCTCAAGCCCAACCAGGAACCTTCTGTGTTCATCTTCTGTCCAAGTTACTCCTATATTATGCAGTAATAACATGTAAGCTCGTATTAATTTAAAGGGATGTAAGATTATTAACCCTCTAATTAAGGAGAGAAATTAATTATTAATTAATTGATTAATAATTAATTGAGGAACAACAAAATAATTGAGCAACAAAATAATGCAATATATTTTTATATTGACCTTTTCTCCTGTCTTGTGCTGCAGCAGCATCTATATGACCATCAGATAGATACTCAACACAGAGTCTCTCTGCAGAGTTTGCATCAGTTGTGATTCTTGATGAATTAGATAATGATGAAGATGAAGATGAAGAAGCTGGTAAGGAATCTATGCTCAAGCTTTTCTTCATGGCAAAAGCACAGGAAGGAGGAGGAGGAGAAGTTTCTATCTGAACACCAAAGAGACGAAGTCTTATACAAGTCCCTCTAAAAGATGTGCAGGTCCTAGAATTATGTCCTATTTTCCCACAATGCGAGCATTTTCTCGCCATGACCTTTCAAATTTTGGATTAATCAATGTTTCTTGCTTAAAGAGAAAGGGAGGGGAGAGAAAGGGGGAAGAAAATGGATATGTGTGGAGGTATATATTATGATGATGAGGGTGATGGTGGGGCTAAGGTGAACGCACACAAAGCTGATTACTCCACACATAAAATTTATTATTGCAGATTCCATCTTAATTTATTATGTTTAAATATTATACCCAAAAAAAAAATTATCAGGGGACAATCTTATGGTAATTGTCCTCCAATTGTTTCTTCATTGGGAAGGATGATAGTCTTCCTTTTGTCCTCATTATAAAATACTCCATAATGTCCAATAATTAATAAAAGACTTATTTAACTAATTTGATTTGATCCAAGATATTTATATTGAATGTGGTGTGTTTTTTTCTAAAATACCCCAATAATATCCTCTTATTTCCACTCTCATGTCTTGTTTGATTATTGTTGGAGGAGCACTAATAGGGGATAATTAGAAACAAAAGTTATCAAAATAAAAATTAGATCTTATATTTAGAAACAAAGACTAACTTTCTTGATATTTAAGACAAAAAGAAGTACCTTAAAATTATACATTAAATTATTCTTTCGAGGAGAAATTAATGAATTAACCACCTCTTTAATTCTAGCTAGTGAGGTGATAAGAGGCGTCTAATGAGAATAATAAGGATTAAAGAAAGTATTTTTCTTCTGTATAAACCATCATAGCAAAAGCAATTCTGTTAAATGTCATTTTTTTATGCTAAGAAAATTATAAATGAGTTTTGTGTGTGCTTGTTAAGTAACACAAGTTGTCAAGAATTTGGGTGAGAAGTTTTCAATGGTATATACTCATTGAAATTCGTTTCAAATCAAAGATACCAAAGAAATATAAGGATTCAAGAACATGATTCATATTCACACTTGTAAAAATGTAGAAATTTCACTTCATATTATTAAAATAAATTTGTAATAGGTCTGTGACTTTTAGAGAAAGAAATATCGTAGAGAATATGTCAGTTTGAAAGTTGTGTCCATTAATCAATAACTCTTTAATTTCCAAGCCAAACAAAAATCAACATTAATGGTTTCTATTGAAATTACCAAGCATGTTTGTAATTATTAAAAAAACAAGGGAAGAGGACGAGAGAATAAAATTTCAGGATCTACCCAACTTTGATTTGAATGTTCAAATTTTCTACGAATACAATGGAAAACAAGTCATGGTTTCATAACATTCCAATAAAGATTCCGCAAGATTCTGTTCAAAGTCAGAACATAATCTATGTATAGGAAAAGCATGAAATGAAGTCTCGGTTTCTCACAATTATTTTTTATTTGACCTTTTTTATTTCAATCATATTGATGGGATATGAAAATTAGGAAATTATTATTTGATGGATTAAATATAATTCTCATGAAAATTAGTAAATTATTATGTGATTGGATTCTCCAAAGAAATATGTGGGTTTATTTTGATTTAATTGTTCTCAATTGAATTAATTATGTTTTCCATTTAAGTTTTATTTTCTGCAATGTTCTTTCATAAATTAGTAGGGTTGGGTTGGTGCTTAAATATAGCCCCTCAGCTATTTGTTTATTTGTTTTGTAGACATTTGATTATTTGAATAATACTATTGAGTTTTTGTCTTCCTCTCTTCTCCCTTGTTCAAAATAATTTCCTCTATCTCTCTCTTCATATTATGTTGTTATATCTCTCTAATTCTCATGCACTCTCTTTTATTTTTTTACCCTTCTGCATCAATTGGTACTAGAATATAATCAAGTTTCACCTCCCTTCTGTAGCTAAAACTCTCTCATCACTGACATCTAATTATTGTTCATGCTGATCTCTCATGAGCAAAGATCATCATTCAAAAAATTTGGGGAATAAGTTACAATATAGAGAAAAAAGAAAAGGAGGCCAAGAAAAGGAAAAAAGAGTAAAACAACCAAAACAAAAAAAGAAGAAGAAGAAGAAGAAGAAGAAGAAGAAGAAGAAGAAGAAGAAGAAGACCAACAAAAGAAAGAAAAATGCTAAAAAATTAGTATCGTTTTCTCACAATTTTAGTTCACTTTCGAGTACTTATTTTATTTTTATCGATTTTTATTTTTTCAATTTGACTAAGAATTTAATTCATATCCCTAGGACCAATACATATCCGCTCACACACTTTACCCTACACACAGGTCCTATTCTATCGTAGGTTAGAGGAAATTTCTAGAAGTTTCACTAACAATTTCTCCATTTTAAACTTGTAATCCACAAACCATGAGTAAAACATGCAGCAAAAAGAATACAATTTACAAAAACATAATCCATTTGGCCAGCAGCAAAAAGAACTCTCAAACATACAATTACTAACTTATAGAAAATATAGAAATGAAGAATGAAACCTCACCACTATTAAGAAGGACAGAGGCAGCAACTTAAAAGACACTGCAAAACAGATCAGCCAAAAGACAATTATGATCATTTCTTTACATTACTTTCCAACTAAGTTTAAGGAGGATTATGCAAGTACATACCATGACCTACAACAGAAAAATAAAGCTTTTACCCTGTTCATTTTCTATGACTTAGAACAGAATTTATTCATGTATTACTTCACAAAATCAGCATTATAACCACCACCAAATGTTAAGTTCCATAAGACTATGTTCATGCAAAGCAATCCCCTCTCTAACTTCCCAAAAAGGTGCAACCATATCAATTCAAGATTAGAAAAATTACTATAGCATATATAGTAAACCAAATCAGATTTTAACATTCCCAAAACACCATTTAGTCCTTATTTCATTCGGTTATGGCAGCAAGGAGTAGCAATAATTTCCAAATCAATATGTACACTATCAATACATCATTCTATTACACAAAGCATAAACTATTCAAATCAGATTTTTAAAAAAGCATTTACTTCATTCCTTTCTAATTCAAATCGGCCATAATAGTGAAGAACATGCTAAAAATAAAATAGGCCATATAATGAGCAAGGCAGTGAAAATTTCATACATAAAAAAAATCAAATTTTATCAAAGGCACTACACACATTTCATGAAAAATGGACAATAAGCGAAATGGAGAAACTTTCAATGGAAACACAAAGCAAACCTGAGAATAGGAGGAGGCTTTGATGAGAACACGAAGAAGGCGAAGTGGAACAAGAAGAGAAGAAAGCGAAGTGCTGAACAAGAAGAAGATGGAGGAGGGCTTCAATTTCAGAGGTTTGAAGATACAACCATAGAAAGTCAAGCACGCAGCACAAGAAGCACAAGAAAACGAAGAAGGCAAAACCCTAAAACACGGATGGCGGTGATGACCAGTGGACGACTCGAAGAGTGGTTTAGGTTTAAGGAGATGAGTGGTGAAGGGTGAGAGGCGAGAGAATCAAATATGAGAGGTGTTTTAGGTTTAAAGAGGGAAATAAAAAGTAAGTGGCGCGAAGAGTAAAACCATTCCATAACCAAACTTTAAGTATTTGGTCGTGAAAGATCTCTTTCCACAACCAAACTTTGTAAAGTTTGGTCATGGAAACTTCAGCACTTTCCACGACCAAACATTTTAAAGTTTGGTCGTGAAAATTGATCTTCCACGACCAAACATATAACATTTGGTCATGGAATATCTCTGTCTGTACAATTAATTACATGTTTTTCCACTGCATTTCTTATCAACGACTAAAATTGATTTTTTAGTCGTTAATTAGGGTCGTGAAAAGCATTGTTTCTTGTAGTGTTTTGTAAGTTAGAGTTTTGTTTTATTGTGATGTGGATTGTGTTTTCCATGTAAAACCATGCTTCTATGCATGCGTTATTGTATTTGAGGTGACATGATATTGACAGAACGTTTACTGTTAAATTACTCTCCTAATGAATTTTAGTTTGGGTAGACACGTTGACGTGAATTAACATGAGGATAAGTGAGGTTAAATGCTACGTTTATGGGTGAACTAACATATGAGGCCCTTGTATATTTTTATAGATTAATGAAACCCAACATTTATGGGAATGTGGTTAGTTTGAACAACTGGCTTTATGTCCATTTTTTTGTGACAACTTATTGGTATATATTTGTCGCTAAGTTAACGTCGTTTGTCCATGTGAAGCTACCATTGGTAAATGAAAAACCATCCTTTGAAAAGCTGCTAATCTAAACGTCCATATCTATATTATTCCATAAACGTATAGTAACGGTGATATTGATCTATTTTGGTTCTTTCCATGTTGTTTGACGTCACTTAAAATAATATCTTGTACGTCAAAGATTGGTGTTATGTAATTAGGTTACCAAGAAAATGCATTTCGTTAATAGTATGGGTCACATTTACTTGCAAATTTACACTTAACATGGTGTAGTTAGTTCATTTTGCCTTGGCTTTGTTCGTTTCTATCTGTTTATGTTAATGTGTGTTCAAAACTTTTACCACCATCTTGGGTTTGCTTCATAACTTTCTTTACAGGAAACACATATGTATTCTCCATTAAGTTGTATTTGCTCAGTAACTCCCATGTACTCCACTTCCGTTGAGACTGAATGTACATAACACTGACCAATTAAAGCGATGGATGGATGACGATGTGACTCTAGCCGTTGTTACACATGACGCGAAGTGTGAGTTACGAAAGACTTTAAATCTAATCTATACAAGTTCCCTATTTCATGGTAAAGGAAAATATGTCCCATGAGACTACATTGTAACCTTTAATTAAAGGCAAAGATATTGGTGGATATTTCCTTCAGGGTCATTGAAGAACTTATTTGAATGTATGAAGTAGGTGGATAGCCATCAGTAGTCTGCTCAATGTGAATATATTCTTGGCGCAATGGTCAAGGATTTAAAGCTTTATGTTCTCTAATGCTGCAGCTTTTGCAGTGTAGATTTATGTCTTCTATGCTTTAGTCATATTAAGGAGAAATTCCTGTATAAACTGTACCCATTTTCTGTGGTGTAGGGACTGAAATTATGAACGTCCAATGAATACGTCGATATTAAAGTATTTATAGATTTGTAGATGGATATTTCTGTTTTTGGAATAGAATCTCATGGGTAAATAACTTGCAGCTTCCCTTTATTCTGTCGGCATTGTCCTCTATTTACTTGTGTGGCAAATTAACATGTCATAGTAACGAAAAAATACCTCCAACGTTAATATTTATGCGTGGATAAGAGTGACTAATTTCCGTTCCGTTTGTTTATCCATTTACTATCTATTGATGCTTATTTGGTCAATTTTTAGTGGTTGGGTAATTTTGTCATAATTCACTTATTTTCGGTGGTCGGTTTGGGAGATATCTTCGACATATAACTAAACTTGCATCGAGTTTATTAAACAGTTCAGGATTGCGCAACAAATTCTGTCATTTAATCCTAATGAGGCCTCTCTTTTACTTCATAGTGGGAAGCTTTTGCAGCAATTTATTGTTAATACTTTTACAATGATGAAGTCTCAGAGGCTTTTGTGGGTGAAAACACGCCAAAATCAATTAAGATTTGATCTTTACAGAGGCTTGGCAGATAAAGTAGTTAATGTAGAAATTGACGCTGTATCAACTGGAAGAAGGGTTATTCTACCTTCGTCTTTTACAGGTGGCCCTAGATACATGATAGGCAATTATCAAGATGTCATGGCTATTTGTCGTTCAGTTGGGTACCCCTAGCTATTTATCACATTCACTTGCAGCCTAGCTTGTCCTGAGGTCACTATATTTTGTGAACAACATAAATTAGAGCCATCTAATTGTCCACATATTTTGATTCGTGTTTTTAATGTAAAGCTATAATGTGTTAGAATATGGCTGGCAGATAAAACCAATACTTACAATCTAACACTACAGCTACAATAAACTCCACTGCCCCCTTCCCAGTGATTCTACAAAATCACCATTCCTGCAAGTCCTTTTCCACTCCTGCATGGACAGTATTGAAGATTCTTATCTCTCAGGTCTCAATCCACTTTCAGCTAATTTCAAGGTGTCAGTTAAATTAGACAGAATCTTTAACAGAGAGCATGTGTCGATTGTCAGCCTTGGAGATCTCCAATGAAAGAACTAATCTTAGTTGATGTCGTTGTTTTTTATCAACAAGTAAGTTCTACACTTATGTAGTTGGATTACAACCTTTAGTATTGTAATATATGATGAAATAACTACCATTTTAGGGATCAAAAATGGTGATCAAGTTAATGTCTAAGGATTCCAGGGATATTTTTATGAGCCGTATAAAGGAACGATCGTCTTATGAGATTTTCAACCCCATAGTTGAACCTGGTGGTGAAGGAATCCACACTGCGTGGCATCTTGTGCTTCATGCTTCCTGTGTAGTAAGGGAGACAAGTGTATTATTTTCCCCATTTCTGTATAATATCAAAATTCCGTTTCAACTCACAGAAGAAAATAATTTGACTGGTGGTTTTTTGGTATCAGTTTAGTAATGGAAAGAAATTTTTACAATTCTACTACAGACAATATGTACCCTAACTTGATTTATTTTACAAACGTTGTTGGGTTCCTTGTTCATGTTTCACCTATCCAGAAGACTAAAGACAACAGTCTTTGGGAAAAGGAAGTTGAGGTCATTTTGGTAACTTGGGACCCAAATTGTGGATGGAAGTATGTCTCTGTATGTACAAGTGGAATATGTTTTCCGGGCACTTTATGTTATGTGTTCTTATCCTTTGAATGCAGAGTTAATATTAAGGTAATGTGTATATTAAGAGGAACGTGGGTTGAACCTGTTGCGAAAATGCTGGGAGATATTGTGAATATTGAGAATCCTCCATTTGTTCATGTACGATATGTGAGTGAGGAAAGTGAAGAGTCAGGTACTTATATGGGAGATTTGACTATTGTACAAAGTTTAGACGAAAATATTTGTGAGTGTATAATTTATTTTAATTTTCTCGAATTTGCAGGTTGTGCTGTTGTGTCTTCTTTCTCTGATGCTACAAATGTGACTTTCAATTCAAGCATACAGGCAGTGGAGGAACTAAGTAAGAGCAAATATGTTTGACATGTCCGCAGATTTTTAATGTGGTTGTAAAACATGTTGTAAGGTATAATGACTTTAAGTTTGTGGTTGTATTTTATGGCAGTAGAATAAGGCAAACTAATTTCTTCTTTTCGTGCGGAGCATGAGAGTTTCTGCTCGTTATAGTCAATATCCAGGCCAATCAAATCTATCATGATGGGAAACATGCATTCCAAAATCAATTTGCACTTCCAATAAGAAATGCTTGAATTTATAATAGGGGTGTTCACGGGACGTGACAGGATCGGGACACCCATGTCCCGTGTCCCGTCCCGAAAATGGCTCGGGACAAAAAACTTGTCTCGTGTTCCGTTCCGTCCCGATCGGGATCGGGACGGGACGGGATATTCCCGATTTTTTTTGTCAAATGCTGATCTCACTTAAAAACAAGAAGAAGAAGTTCCATTTCAATGGCCCCTTTGATTTTCTTAAAATCCAAGGCAAGGAAATAAAGTTAAATATGAAGGAACATAAAACAATAAAACATGAAGCTAACCTCTACACAGAAATAACAAAGAATGACTTGTTGTACTTAGGAAGAAGAGTTAGAGCATGAAAGGCCAGTAGGATACAATACGTTTACAAGGGGACTATGTTTGAAATTTGAGTAAAGGAGAATGGAGGAGGATTAGATGCATCTGTACAAAAAAAAACTATTTCGTTCCCAAATACACCTTGAAGAACGAAAGCAACAAGAGAACCAAACATCTTCATGAGCTATTTCAGAACGATTCTTAACTAAAAAAAATATAGATCTGAGAGCAGCAAGGAAGAAAAGGAAAATAAAGACGGCAAGAAAGGAGAAGCCAACGAAGGGAAGAAGATGAAGCTGAAGAAGAAGGCTTGAGAGAGAGAGAAATAGAAATTTTGGCACATGAGTGGGAGTAGATTTCAGAGACCGAGAGATTGAGATAATATTTTAAATAAATATTTTTTTTATATAATAAATACCTTCGGGACGGGACAGGCACGGGACTACCCCGTCCCGAGTCCCGTCCCGTCCCGAAGACATTTTTGTCCCGTCCCGATTTTGTCCTGTCCCGAAAAATTCCGGGACAGAAAATTCCCGTCCCGAAAGGTCACGGGACGGGACGGGACGGGACGGCCGAGATGGGACGTGACGGGAAATTTTTGCACAGCCCTAATTAATAAGACAATCAGGCTGACAAATTCTATATCATTATTTAGCTTTCGAACGGCTCATGCCAATTACTTGGAATTCAAAACAACAATTAATATCTGGGAAAATAACAACTTGCTTATGCCACTCATGCCATAAGTTGAATTTCTTATTATTGTAACATTATATAGAATAAAAAATAGCATTATGTCTCAAAAAATATGTTTCACCAATTAATTGTTGGAAACATACAAGCAGCTTTTTCAAGCCTCAAACTCTTAGTTATACAACAATTTCCATCAAAATTGCTTCAATGTATACTGACATGTATACTGACTTTAACCGAGATGTCCAAACAACAGTCATAGTTTACCCCCATAGCTTGTAGTTTGAGAAAAGAAAAGCATGACATATGTGCAAAAATGTCAACACTTTGCACTAAATAAGGGTCAACCCAGTTCAACTCCCCACTTAGTGGGAGTGCTAGGGAAGGGAATATATATCATGAAGTCTTACCCCTACTTTTATGGAAAGAGGCATATTTGAACTTATGACCTCCTATAGCAAGCTAGCTTACCGATGAACGCCCTTCAACTCTTTTCACTAAATGCAATTAAATAATTATAGTATATCCATGATATATTGGCAAGCAGAGTGTCTATGGATTAAGCATGCCATGACAAAGGAGTAGCTCGGAGCCTCCAAGATTGTGCGTGTGTGGGTTGGGCCCCGGGGTGGGGAGAGCTTTGGTTTTATCAAGTTTCAAGAGCCTAACAGGTCTCTGAATTTGCATATCCCACGTCGATCTTCTGCTAAAGAATCACGGATGGATTTCAACATTGCACCTACAGCAGGAAAGTGATTCAACTTTTTGTCCTTCTCCTGCAATAGAAGTTTGTAATTAATATTTGACTATCGAAGAAGACCTCAAGATCCACAACTTAATTATTCAAAGCAACACAAGAGCAAAAGATAATACCATATCAGCAAGCCTTTCTTCAAAGGATGTAGTATTTGCATCTTTTGGCATGAATATCTTTCGATAAGCTATGCGAAGGTTCCTGATCTAAAATGTAGCATAAGAACTAAGAACTATTAATTGGACCGTAAGATCTAATTTAAATTGAAATTAAATGAACTTGACAAATTTATAATCAAGAACCTCAGTATTGCTGAATCCACACCGGGTAAGGCCCACTACATTAAGACCATGAAGTTCAGATCTTTCTCCAGACACCATCACGTATTTGGGGACATCTTGTGAAACCTTCTTTTATTCAACGACACATTATGGCTAAAACAATTCATAACGCCTAAACCCAACAAGTTCTTCAATAAGCACCCTTTACTATTAGGGCAAAGGGTCAAGAATAACCCTGTACTTATATGTCTAAGATACAGTACGTTGACCACTTATACTTTTTCTTGCCTCAAAATTGTCCCTCAACTTTCCAAATAAGAGCGAAAATGATTAGATACTCGAGTGGGGCCTGCAGCTTTGCATATGTGTCAAGTGAGGGATTCCGAATGAATGTTCATCACAGTGATGAAAAAACACTTTTTTATCACTGAGATAAAATCTGGATCGTCCAAAATTTTATATGGATGGTCCAGATTTAAAAATTTTAAATCACAATTTTTTTATAGTTAAAATTAATTTCTTCATAAATGATGGTAATAAGATTTACTTCATTTTTTATTTTGAATGACATGTGTGCCAACTCACTGCCGCATGTACAAAGGTGCAGGTCTCACATGAGTAAACTAGCGGTGGTTTAGTCTAATAGACGGTGGAGTCATTGTAGGTCTGATTTTGAAAGTTGAGGGACCATTTTGAGCCAAAAAAAAGTTTAAGGTACCAACTTTACCTTAGGCATAAGTACTGGATCATTTTTTACCTTCACCCTTAGCATTATCAACTTAGTGCAAGATGCACGTAATACTAAATTCATAGAGGCTGTCATTACTAAAAATTCAACTATCATTTAAACTGATCAGTGAAAACTAATGATAGATCACTTTCTAAATCTAAGAACAAACCACTTTTTAGCATAATAATAACTCAAGACCAGCAGATTAAAGGATGACCTTACCACAGAGCCACCACCAAGAAAAGAGTAGGAGCCAACATGGCAGAATTGGTGGATAACAGCGGCACCTGCGGTATGGACATAGTCCTACATTGATGAATTTGAATTAATTTTACAATAATACATGTCAAGAAAACATGAATTTCTATTTTATAAAAAACCATGTTTGAATAGGGCATACCTCCACTACAACATGACCAGCTAGAAGAGTATTATTTGCAAAAATATTGCAGTTACCAATCTTGCAATCATGGGCAATATGACAAGATCCCATGATGAGATTGTTATTCCCAATAACCTGATCATATTGTGATTATTAGAGCATGAAAACCTACACAAGTGAGAGCACACATAAACAAATGGGCAATCTTCTTACAGTCCGATCAGTTGACATTGAAGATCGGTGGATTGAAGTATGTTCCCTAATATCATTATTGTCACCAATTTGCAGGAAACATTCATCTTCTGGCTAAACAGCAGCATAATTATGAGAATTTATTATCACCCAAAAAACAGCATTGAAATAAAATACATGATTCTGCTACACATGAAATATGTACATATATTATGATTCAGAAAATTTATAGTTCAATGCAAGATCATTAGTTCTGTGGCTCAAATAGTCAGTACGCATAGCAGGCCATTCTAAAGGTAAACTATTTATGCAGGATCTTTTGAGAAGTGACATAGCCAAAGCATTCATGAAAACTCACTTTTAGCCATCTATTATATTCTCTACTTCATATTTTCTGTTATAGGTCTCCAGTGCCTTGTCGGATTCTAAGAACTTGATCTCCTATGTTATGAATCTTCTATGTTGATCTATGTTTTGTGTTTTCAGTAAAAGTAATCAGGATACAATAAGTGGTTGGTTGCTCATATATACTAACAATATACCCAAAAAGGTTAGACTAGAGGAATGACATTCTACTAGCCATTACTAGATTAAAGCACTGTTGCAGATTGATTTAGCCTCAATAACACGAATATATCTATGCTGACATGATTTCTACTTCAACAATCAGAACCTAAAGGATAAGTGGATATAGAGTGAGTACTTCAATAAAATAAATCATGACACACACACACAGTCCCTTAAAGTGAATAGCTGCTGATCAGATACCTTGTACTTCAAGTCTTGACATTTGACTCCAATTACAGCATGATACCCTATAACATTATTTCTTCCGATGATGGTACACCCAGGAAGATCATCTCCAACAACTGCACCACTGCCAGATAAAGTTCCCCAAATATGTGAATGATAATGGTTCAACAGAACGTATCGCAGCAGAAAGCAGAAACTAGGGAAAAATTGAAGTCTTAGGTTTGAACTCACGCCAACAATGTACAGTTATTTCCTAATTCAGTACTTCCAAAAATATGGCTTCCTGGATATAGCTTACAAAAATTGCCAAGCTTTGCAGAGGAACTCACAGAACAAAAAGGTCCAATTGAAACCCCCTAAGCATAACAGCACAGCAGGAGACCAATGGCTAGAAAACATTAGGCATAACAGCAAGAGATCAATCACCAGAAAACAGTAAGCTGGGTAAAATATGTTTGATGAGTTCAAATAGTAACTAGCTCTGAAAGAGAAAGGGTAATGACCTACTTTGCCCTTCAAGTAACCACTTTGGACCACTGGACACCTTAAACTAACACTAAGTGCAATTTTACCCTTGAAGTAACCAAAGTGGTCCAATTTTACCCTCTGGCGAATATAATGTTAACACGGGGAATGTAATGTTGACACGTGGACGACATGTGTCAACATTACATTCGCAAGAGGGTAAAATTGGACCACCTTAGTTACTTCAAGGGTAAAATTGTACCCGATGTTAGTTTAGGGTGCCCAGTGGTCTAGGGTGGTTACTTGAAAGGCAAAACAGGGTCATTGCCCAAAGAAAAAGGCAGCATGCATTAATACTCTGAGTCTGTAATACATTTAGAACATTCCACAAATCAGTATGATCATAAAACACATATTCACCAATCCCAGCTCTAATCTTTCCCCTCTTTTTACCCCTCAAATCGTTAAATTCAGATCACTTGTCAAGCAAGCCAAAATTACCCTTTTGAGGGAAATTGATGTAGAGGCATTAGAACAGTAAACTCATGAATTCTCAGTGAAATGGAAATTAAAATGTTATCCATATAAGTGGTCTGAGCAACAGGCAATAAAACAGTCCCACCAGCAGAAGAACAGTATAAACTCAAAACATAAACCACAAAAAAAAAAACAAGAAAGAGAATTGATATGAAGAGAACATACCTCGCCTATGATGGCACTAGGATGAACAATTGCAGTAGGGTGAATTAAGGTAGAATAGTCTCTATCTGAAGCTCCCATTCTCTTATTCTGGGCGGCATCTAGAGGATAACAGCCGCAACTTACAGTTAAGATTCATTAGAAGTAAATTGAGAAGAAGAAAAGGGGAGATTCTTTTTTTCTTCTTCGTTTTTTTTTTGCACAGAAAAAAGTGGGGAATTAAAACAGGAAAGGAGTTAGAGAGGTTACATGAGAAGCAGCGAGAGTAAAGGAGGGAACTCTGAAGGGCAGATGAATGGGGCCCACAACGTTTGAGGAGATATGCAAACATGTGTTGTGTGCAACTGCTACCTCGTCTTCACTGAGCTTCGACTTTTCTGTTTTGAACTGAACTCAACTGAACTTCGGCTTCGTAACTGACAAAAGGCAATTGATGTTCACCACTAAACTCGCCCTACTACAAATGCGGTGCGTTTGACGCCACTGCTTTGATGGGAGGAGAACAGGGAAGACTAAAGAAAAACATGTGGGGCCCAATTTTCTCCCAAGTTTTCTCTCCACATGTGGGGTAATTTGGGAATGAAAGCTGGTTTTCTAGTATTTAGATTCGACGCGAAAATGTGACTTATTTTTAAGGGCGAAGGTGTAAATGCAAAAAGAGTACCCAATTTGGTGTTCAGGTGCAAATATAGTATTTTCACTTAAGGGAAATAAAATTTAGATATGAAAAAACTCTTATGTCCCCATTTCTCCCTCATTAAATTTTTATTTAACGAGGGACATAAGTGTTGATACATAAATTATATGATATCAAAGAAAAGAATAGTATATTTAGAATGAATGAGTGGACAAACCACAATGATAGTACAAGAGATTAGTCGCCTAGACTTTGGTCGACTAGCGAAAGAGAGAAATAGAAAGTACAAGATTCAGAAGATATCGGATGATCTTTCTACATGGTATAAGGTTCTATATATAGTTTTCAGGCTTCCATTTCCGTTGGTGCAGTTAATCTCCACATTTACAGCTTTTGATTCTCATTAATGTGGCAGTTACTAGTCATTTATTGGACGTTACTGGTCAAAGGATTTATTGCTCTTGATTCTGTCTTTAATGAATTGATTTGACTGAGCTGGCCTCCTTGTGGGCTTATTGGACCTGCAAATCCAGTGAAATAATGGGCATAACACTAATTTCCCCACTTCACGATGACGATGCCAAGTGTCATTGGGAAGTAGTGGTTTCTTAAATTAACGGCAGAGATCGTTCATGCTGCTTCATTTGCCCATTTTTCGACGTTATGATGCATTTTTCGCAAAATTGGCGTTCTTTTCCTCCTTCAATTTGTGTATTACGAAGTTGAGCGTTTCATCTTTCTTTGTCTTAGGTCATCAATTCTCTGGTTATTTTCAAGTCGCCTTACAGGTATCTTCTTCTATTTCGACCATCTTCTTCTTGAAAATGTCTAGGTCTAATTCTGCTCCTTCGCATGTAGATTATCCTAGTGACAATTCGCCTAATCTGTCTGAATCTCTTGAGCAAAAGAATGCGGAGCTGGTCGAAGCTAACAAGGCTTTACAAACTGAGAAGGAAATTCTTGAGTATTTCGTTGCTGAAGTTGAAATGAGAGCTCAAATGGAACTCATGGTTGAATTCAAAGTTGGGAAGCATGTGGATTGGAACCCCGATGCTATCATTGAGGAGTATCATGCCACTTTCCTAGATAATTCGGCTCCAGGCCCTGAGGATGATCCTTCCAGTCCACCAGTTCAAGATGAAGATGCTCCCGTTCTTGAGAATGTTAATCACCCATATGCTTAGACTTAATGTCATTATTCCTTTTTATTTCCTGATTGTTAATCTTCAACTTTATAGTTGTTCTATAAACAACTTTGCTTTAGGTCAATCGATCTCTCGGATTGGTCGTTAACTCTGTTTTAGGAAAATTTACCCTTTTTCGTGCTGAGCGATTAGTCTTTCTGTGAACTTAGTCGCTAGCTCTTTTTCAGGTAAATTCAAACGACTAGTCTTTCATTAGACTTAGCCGATAATAGCTAACTTTGACAACTAGCCCTTCATCGAGCTTGGTTATATTAGCCTTTAATATTACCCTTTTTTGTGTTGAACAACTAGTACATCGAGGCACTTGGTTGCCAACTCTGTTTTGGGTGAACCACATTACCCTCTTTTGCGCTAATCGACTAGTCTATTTGAGTACTTGGTCGTTAGCTCTTCTTTGGGTAAGTGTAATCGACTATTGTCACATCATGTGTAGTCGACAATGGCTATTTCCGGCAACTAACCCTTTATCGAGTTTGGTTATTCCAGCCATTTGATCCCTTGTAGTACTTTCCTATTTGGGATGAATTTCATTTACCTGCATTAAACACAAATTCTCTTGTAGCCGACAATGGATCAAAACACCAAGCACTGTTAATTTTAATCATGCAAGCATGATTAAACTAATGCTTCTTTGTCATCATATTCCATTTTCCTTGGCAATTTGTTAGCACAATTCAAATAGAAGAAATATCAAAAATGAACTAAAAGTAGTACTTCTTTAAATGAATTGCATCCCACATTCTTGAAACTGGTTCTTCATATTCGTCGACTAACGTTTAAGCTCTAGCCCTCTTATTTCGACTACGTTATATGGTTCTTCATAAGTTGGATCTAATCTTCCATTTCTACTTTCTAGAGTAATCGGAAATACTTTCCTAAACACTCAATCCCCCACTTGAAATCGTCATTCTTTAACACTTTTATTTCAGAATTTAGTCGCCCTATTTTGGTAGATTGCTATTCTGACTAAAGGTTGTTCTCGAAGTTCTTCAAGGAGATCCTAATTTTGTGCTAATAATTCATTCTTATTATTATTTTTCTAGTTTATTTATATCTTAGAGAAAGTACTCCTATTTCTATAGATAGCATATCTTCATAACTATGAACTAACAACAAGAAAGTTTCTCCTATTGACTTTCTAGACGTCATTCTATAAGCCTATAAAATTGTTGGTAATTCATCAACCTGTTTTCTTTTAACTTTATCTATTGGTTTTATCACTAGACTGCACTTGTCCATTTAACTTGGGATTTCTAGGCATTGAGAACTTTAAATTCATATGTCATTAATCGCCTAAATTTTCTCCCAATAAATTGTGAACTATTATCACACACTATTTCGCGTGGAAGATTAAATCTACAAATTATATTATTCCAAACAAAAATAATTACCTCAGTTTCTTGAACTTGAGCAAATGTTGCTGCTTCAATTCACTTGGTAAAGTAATCCAATAAGAAGATAAGACGCCCTGGCGCAGGAGGAATTTTTTCCAAATATGTCTATTTCATATCTCATGAATGGGCTTGCTGGTGCAATAGTATATAATTTCTCTGGTCGTTGTCGTGCAACATTAGAGAATCTTCGGCAATGATCACATTTTGTTACTAAAGAAGCTACATCATTTTGAGAAGTTAGCCAAAAACATATAGCCTAACTGACTTTCATTTATAAGACTTCTATTTCCACTATGATCTCCACAATCTCTCCACAATCTCATTCATACACTTCTCTAAGTACATAGTTTGATTTAACTAGAGAAATACATTTTAACAAAGATTCCCTAATATATGATCATTTATACAAGGGTAAAGGGTTAAATCTAGCACTGAACTATTGGCCAAAGTACACCCTACATAAAAATGAACTTGGGGTCTCAAAACTAGCACTGTTCAAGTACAATTTAGGTCATACGTAGCATTATAGTCAATTTTAACTGGGTTGACCGTGAAATTTGACTTAATTAGACCACTTCACATGTCATGTCACCTTATTAAGTTACGTCAGCGTATCATCATCATCTCTTCGCCATGTCATCATCATCTTCCCAATCACTCCCACCGTCTTCTTCCTCCTCCTTCAGGCTCCTACCCCGTCGTCGGCGCTGCCTTCCGCGAGTCCAGGCTCGATGGCTTCTCCTCCTGGCTCCGCAACCACCTCACCTCCTCCGCCAGCTGGTCCAACATCAGATCTTGTCTCGCCGAGTCCGACGTATGCATCAAGCTCGCCCAACAGTACCTTACCCCCGCCCAGATCTGGGGGCAGAAGCAGAGGGAGACGACGGAGAAACGGCTGGAGATGGAGATGGAGACGGAGATGAGGCCCCGCCCAGATCCGTGTGCTCTCTATACACTCATGTCACTCCCATTTTCCCCATTTCCTCTTTCTCGCTCCTCTGTACTTGCAAGACTCGTTAGTGTTGGTCATGGTGGTGGGTATGTATGTTAGTGATGGTTGTATGTGCGTACACATGGAGAGAGCTACGGAGGGGGAAGTGAAATTGATTTTGTATGTGTGTACATGGTAGTGGGTATGTATGTTAGTGATGGTTGTATGTTAGTGATGATTTTAGATCATGAGAAGTGAAATTGATGGTTGTATGTGTGTACACATGGAGAGAGCTACAGAGGGGGAAGTGAAATTGCCAGAAGTTGGGATTTGGTAAGGTTGAAAAAGATGAAAGTGGGAGAGGGAGGAGGTGATGGAGAAGATGATGACGTGGCGAAGAGATGATGATGATACGCTGACTTGGCTTAATAAGGTCACATGGCATGTGAAGTGGTCTAATTAAGTCAAATTTAACGGTCATCCCAGTTAAAATTGACGGAAATGCTACGTATGACCCAAATTGTACTTGAACAGTGCTAGTTTTGAGACCCCAAATTCATTTTTATGTGAGGTGTACTTTGGCCAATAGTTCAGTGCTATATTTGACCCTTTACCCTTTATACAAATCGTCGTCTATCATTATAAATCTGGTTGTTCTAATGATTATCCTGTAATCTTCATTTTTTATCAATCAGTAGTTGACCATCATCATCATATGAGATTTATAATGTTACTCCAATCCTTGTTCTTTTAGAACGAGTGGAGCTGTCATACAACACTAGGGCAATGAAAGTATCTGACGACTATCGCACAAAAATCTTTATTAGCATTATTGCACAAAAATCTTTATTAGCAGCCCCTTGCAAATTTGGACTGAAGTCAGCCATTAGATATGTGAGGGCTTGAGATTTTATAGCAGTCCTTGATAAATATGAAATATCAAATTTGCTAAGTTCTATTGCTTATATCACTAGTCGTCCAAATAAATCAAATTTATGCAATATATTTCTAAGTGGGAAAAATAAAAAACTACTATAGAATGAGAATGACATTAGAAGTATGATCTCAACTTTTTGAATCTGGTACTAGTGTCAATGCTAATTGTTCCATAGTAGAATACCTGGTTTACGCATTTAGCAAAGTTTTGCTTATGTACTAGTGTTATGCCCATTATTTACTTGAATAAACACTGCAGTTACAACTTTAGTAGCAACAAATAAATAAATGTAAAATGTTTTACCTGACTTTGGCTTAGATAGAATAAAAGACTCTTAAAGAGCTTGTTTAGCTTTTTCATCCATTGGAATTCTTTGTCTTTCATAGGGCGTCAACAAATGACTGGCATTTTCTTGACGACCTTGAATAAAATGAGTCAATGCTGCTACTCCGCCTGTAAGTTTTTTTAACTACTTTTATATTGCGAGGAGAAGGAATTGAATCTCCATGATCGCCTTGGTCTGAGTTGGATTTACCTCAATACCTCACTTAAAAACCAAATAAACTACAAGCTTTCCAAATTGAATTCCAAAGGAACATTTATAAGGAAATATTTAATTTCATACTATATTTTGCAACAAATCAAATGCATGTTGTAAATGGCATATAAGATTTTTTGCTTTTAGAGATTTCAACTAATATGTCATCTATATATATCTCCATTGTTTTTCTAAGATGTTATCAAAACATTCTATTTACCAACCTTTGGTATGTGACTTCACTATTTTTAAACCAAATGACATTACCTTATAGGAATAAGTCTGTTTTTGGGATGAATGACTTTTTCTCTTGGTCTTCAGAATGCATTAGAATTTGATTGTAACCAGAGAATACGTCCAACATGCTTAATTGCTCGTGACCAGATGTAGCATCTACTAAGCTGTCAAAATATATTGAAGAGGAAAACTATCTTTAGGATAAACTTTATTTAAATAAGTACAGTCTATACAAACTCTGTGTTTTCCATTTTTCTTGAGGATGACGACTACGTTAGTCGACCAATCAGGATGGAAATGACGATTACGTTAGCGCCGACCAATCATTGAAATATATGTCCACATTAAGCTAATGAACTATAGCGTCTGGACTAATCCCTGTCATGTCTCTGTGGGACCAAGCAAAACAATCCAAATTAATTAGTAGACAAGAAAGAAATTAAATCTTTTCTTACCTCTCTATCAAGATCTGCTTCTATGGGCAACAACTTTTCTAGAATCAAAGAAAGGAATTTTTCTACGAATTTTTCTTATAATATCATCACAGTCCCCCTTGTCCATAGGAGTCAGATTTTGTAATTGCTATGCAATAGTTGTGATTTTTTAACACCTTTTGTTTTCACCTAATAAAATTCTCGGGCTACTTATTTGTTCACCCTTCATTTCGTTCACTCCTTATGGCGTTGAATACTTAATTGATTGACATAAAGTAGAAGGAACTCATTTCATCTATGAATTCATGTAAACCTAAAGGAACATTAAAAGCCGAAGGACAATTCATTATTTGAAACTTTGTTAGTTGATTAACACCAACTATTAAACTAATAATAAAAATGTCACCTATAGTTTTGGCGCTCCATTACTAAAATGATAAGTGCCTTAACAATTTGAGATTCTTAATTTAATTATTTTACTGTTTGCAAATAAATAATATTGACATTAAAAGAAACACTTGAATATCAAAATCATGGAAGTAATTCCTTAGATGATTGAGCGTCATTTTGATTATTTGACGCCCTTAACTCATCTTTAGGTAATAACCTGGTGTATGGTCGTCAAGGATATCACGCCATTTATTTCTCATCAAGCTTGTTGGACTTGTATTCTTGTGAATTCTGTCCATTTGACTTTCTTTGTCCACAATTTCCTGAATGAATTTGTAAGAAATTGTCTAGTAGTTTCATCAGTGCATTGAAAGATCAAGTGCTAGTCGTCAGACGTCTTGACCAAACTCCCACTACTAGCAAATTGTTGAACAAACATTTTAGTTCAATGAATGAACTCATACTACCTGAAGGTGAATTAGCCCATCAAGATAAACATGTTAGTTAAACTGTGCAAAAACATAAAAAAGATGGTCAAAACACTTGATCATGTTGAACAAAACATTCTGGTATGTCGACCATAGCAAAAGATGGGCGACAAACGGACTATTAGAATAATTCCAGCGGACTATCAGAATGATTCCCTAAACGAGAAGATTCAAATGATTCTGCAATTCCCAAAATCTGTAATATTATTTTCTGCAACTTATTCAATTCCTTCCGCTATTTATCCATCTTTGATTCTTGGAGTCCTTCCATTTGATCCATAGACATCTTGACCGATTTTTGCGGAGTTTGAATTGATTCTTCATCATCATATCCAGATTTATACCCTGCATTATCAACATTATTGTTAGTTTCATTTTCCATTATGCGCTTACCTGTGTTACCTATAAGATTAGGGACATCAGTGGCATTGAAAAATGTAAGAAGAGAGCTATTTTCAATCGTTCTAAGATGATCTGGACGTCCAGCTGCAAGCTCAGTGATCTGCAATTGAAGTCCTCAGTTTTCTTGGTCCAATTGTTGCAGAGATAGCTCAGCAGAAGAAAGAGTGAGGCCACACCAGTATAAACCACTAAAATTCCAAAATTTCTCCTACCAAAAAACGTAAGCCCTATTCGGTATTTACCGATTGGTTGGTTCCGCCTGGCAAGTTGCCGTGAAGATAAGGCGTTTTAGGGTGAAGGAAGAATCGCGGAAGACATAGTGGGCCTTCATACCTGGCAAGCAGAGGTGGCGTGGGTGGGGGGCTGTGGAGGTGAGGCAGTGGGGGGCTGGGGAGGTGAGGGGGTGGCGTGGGTGGAGATTTTAAACACATTGGTTACTTTGTGTCCAGATACGGGCCTGTTGTTAGTTCAGGGTGCTCAGTGCTCCTGTGTGGTTACTTGGAGGGCAGATTAGGTCCATTTAAAATACACACGTGGCAAGTAGAGGTGGCAAAGCAAGTGCTCGCGTGGCAGCCACATAGGCATAGTAACGGTCAAACGTTGTTGACCGTCCAACTGGGGTAGTTTTTAAACACCTTGGTTACTTGGAGTCCAGATACGGGCCTGTTGTTAGTTCAGGGTTCTCAACGCTCCTTGGTGGTTACTTGGGGGACAGATTAGGTCCATTACCCTTTTCAATAATAAGACCGAGATATTCAATTATACTCTTTCCCATTTCTGCTTTTTTTTTTAGAAATTATTAATCCATTTTCGTGAGCTAAGGATGCGAAAATGAATAAGTGCTTTCTCTGATCCTCTGCTGTTTCAGAAAACACAAGAATATCATCAATATATACTAAGATAAAATCTCTATAATCAATAAAAATTTTATCCATTCTTTCTTGCAACAAGGCTGGGCTAGTTTTGAGCCCATGCGTAGTACATTCCATTCACAGTGACCATTTGGTACACTAAAGGCAGTATATTCTTTGCAAAATTCTTCCAATTCAATTTGGAAAAATCCACTTTTACAATCAAATTTTGAGAAAATCTTTTTGTCTTTTATTTTATCAAAAATAATTTCTTTTCTAGGTAATGGATAAGTATTACTTTTAACCACTTGATTCAAATGTTTGTAATCAATTACTAATCTGGGTTCTCCTCTTTTTATTTCAGAGTATTTTCTTACTAAAAATCCAGGACAATTCCATGGACTCTTACTTTCTCTAATTAATTGATTTTTGAGCAGCTTTTCCATAATGGAAGGAAAATCTTCTAGATCATATTTTGAATATCTTCTTGGTTTTTCGTAGACAGACAGAAAATTTCTTTTTTCCATTTTCTTTTCATCTAATTCTATTTTCACTCTATAACTATATCTTTGAGAAAAAGCTCTTGTATTTTCTTCATAAATGCTTTCTAACAATAATTCTAAATTCTTTGATGTTTCAAATTCATTTTTATCAACAACTCCACCACGTTGTGCTTGCGCTGAGCGATGTTGGAGTAATTTAACATTTGTTTGCACTTTTCTTTGTGTAAAAGGTATCATGAATACATTTTTACACTTTGTCTCAGAAAAAACCTTTTTGACTGAAACCAAATGATTCAAATGCTTGGAACAAGAATTGCTGTCCAAGTATGAAATCCCACTGTAGCTTAGGATTCAGATAAAAATTATTTGCTTTGAATTCATATGGTCCTATTTGGATCCAAAATTGAGAAACTCCTTTAATATAAGTAGTTTCTGGTTCATGAATATCCAATCCAGTTTTAGCTACCAAATTTGATATTTTATATATAGGACGTGTTATAAAATTTATATAACATCTTGTGTTAATTAAAGCACAATATTCAATTCTTTGTACTTTAACATTTATATACATTTTATGCATTATCTCTAATTGATAGTTGGGATTTCATATCCATCTATAATTAGATATCGTGAGGAAAGACTATAATTTATCGTAGATAAAAAGTCTTTTCCTAACAAAATATTTTGTTCTGAACTATTCACTAATTCAAATGTATGAATTTTCATTAGTTATTTTTTTGTCTCATCTATGAAGGACAAAGCTAATTCTACTCCTTGGGTAATTACATAATCCTGCTACAGCTCTCATTCCTACTCAGATATTCACTCACTTCTAATTCATTTCTTTTCGAAGTTTTTGGATTTCCTAATATAAATTTATCTTTCGTAAAAGATAACCTATTAGGTTCTATTTTCTTTTTCTATCTATTCTTGCCAAATTCTATAACCACTTGTTGTGGTATAGAAACTTCATCATTGGGAATGTTCTTTATTGATACACATGATTGAAAATTCCTTGGAATTTTCAATCTCTCTGTATTTCTTCTTTCAATTTCATGATTCGTGGTGTAAGCATATAGGACTCTGCATTCTATAGACATTACATCACTTCCTGAAATCATGTCAAATTCCATTCAATTTATAACAGAGTTTTAAGGTGGCTGCCTTATTTAACTCTCTTCTTGTTATACAAAAATTGGGTTGTATAACAAATTTTACCTTTTGATAAATTAAATCTGCTAAGATCAAACCCATCAGACTTGATTTTAAGTTAGAGGTAATTCTATCATCCATGACCCATATTTGTAAGGGTGTACTAATTCCTTCTCTGAAACATGCTTTTATTATTATTTCTAATCCTGCTAAGTAAATATACTCTATTTCAGGATTATTTCTCTTTTCTAATTCATTTTTAAAGGTTTGTTCCTCAAAAATTTTAATCTCACTTGTTCCACATAAAGCATTGTCTATCTTTGTGGGAAAGTTGAAATTCTTAATGACATATTGGTGATTCTTTTTCTTCTTCAATTTTCCTACAACATCCTTTATGATACTTGTTTGGAAAATATCTTTAGGTTCTAGTTCTAATCTTTCTTTTTCTATACATTTTGCTATTTTTGGGTCATATATTACCTTATTCTCTTCCATTTTAGTCAGAATCTTCAGTTTCTGATTCAGTATATATTTCAAACAGTTCTCCTTTAGAGGAGTCACTAAATTCATATGGTTCAAAACCTTTAGAATCCATTTCTAAAAATATTTAATTTCTTTTTTATACTTATCTTTTCCTTTTTCTGGACATTCTGGTGCTATATGTCCAGGTTTTTGACAAATATAACAATTACATTTCTTCCTAAACTCTTCAAAATTTTTCTTTCTATTAGGATTCTTTTTCCTCCATATTCTTTTTTGTTTCCTTTTCCACCATGGTTTACTTTTATAAGGTTTATATTTTTTTAATTTCTTTTTCTTTTTCTTATAAGATTTATCTCCCCATGTCGGTTCATTTTGTTCTGCTTTACAATATCCAGATTTTTTCATTATTTTATTTATTTTCTTATTTATTTTTATCTCTTCACACTTCTTACAATACCATTCTCTGATTAACTTAATTCTTAATCCTAATGTATTATTTACACACTTACTTGTTCATTATTTATATATTTCATATATTCTTCCTGAATCACATGTCTCCATGGATTTATTTTCTCAAAAACCATGTTTGCATAAACTTGGTATTCTTCATTTATGCTGTCACCAAATAATCCTTGATAAAAGATTATCATAAATTGACAGAAATATTTTTCTAAATAATAGGGATTGCACATTTCTAACATTCTTATTTATTTTTTGCTTCATCTCTTTGTTGAGCTTGAAACTGTTCTTCCGTTTGAGTCAACGAGGTTCCTAAAAATTCTGTATATATTATCTGTTCTAAATGAACAAGAGCACTCTTCACATCTTCTACTCCAGTTATTCTCTCTTTTAATTTTGGATCTAAGTATGACAAATCCATCCTACAGATCCTTTTGCCGTTTGTTGCATAAATGTAAAAGCTATTCTCACATTCATGCTTTCTTTAATTATTACTGCTAGATTCTCTTTTATCCATTGAGAAATCTTTTCTTTCATTTTTACGTCACAGTCTATATCTAAATGTATTCCTGCCGGATTAATCCCTTCTAGTGGATTATCTCTTGGCTCATATTTTTGGGTACCAAAATATTTTGGTTCTTTTAAGATATATTTTTCTTTAAATCTATTTTTACCCTAATTTTTCTCTGTATCAAGAAGAATCTTCTTCTGGTTCAGATTGTTGTTCATAAGGAGATGCCTTTGTTCCTTGAGGTTCATCCCCTTCCGATTCAGGTTTTGTAAAAGTTTTTTCAGAAGAAAACTCTTGTTTTATAGGTTTTGTTTCTGAAGTTGATGCATTCATTTTTAAATCTTGTAAATTCTTTATATTTCTTCTTCTTTATCAGATTCAGAGGTTGTTTCTAAATATTCCTAATATTTTTCAAAGAAAGGTTTTAATTCAATTTTTTCACTAGAACTTTCTTGTGATTCATAAATATTTTCTTCAGGTTTCCTATCATAAATCTTAAGAGGCTTCTGTATTGGAATTTCTGGTTCTTCCATAGGTCTTTTCTCTTCTTGTATTTGTTTAAATTTTTTAAATTCTTCAAATTCTTGCCTATATCTTTCTTCATCACTGATCTTTTTCCATTCTTCAAACTCTTGTAGTTCTTGCTTCTTTTTTCTTTCCTTTAAAATTCTGGTTGTCCCACTAATATCCATATCAAATCTTTTTCCAAACTTTTTATCATATTCTTCTTTTATTATTTGTCCTAAAAGGATTTCGTTCTCTATTTTTATTTGTTTGGATAATTCTCCTTATTTCCTTTCTAACTCATTCATTCTCATTTTATATCTGCAGATTGTTCAAACCTTATACTACCTCCGGTCCTAAATATAAGACTCAATTGACTTTTTTTGGAGAGATTAAGGTTATAAAATAGGTTATTAAATCATGACATATTTTATATCTTTTTAGATTATCCATTAGCTTATAGGTAAAATAAACTAGTGTAAAAAAATTAGGTAAATCAATGGGAAAATGTCATTTAAATCCCTCCGAAATACAACAGGACAATTCAGGAACTCAAACTTCCAAAAGGACCATGAAGGAACTCGGACCTAGTTGACATTTCAAATTTGTGTGAAAGGACAAAATTACCCCCAACATTAAACAAAACATTTACACCGCACCTGTTAACAATTGAACTTTGGGCATTAACAACTGAACTTTAGGCATTGACATTTTGAACGTAAGAATTAACTTCTTCGTTAACAAGATAACATTGGTGTAAATTTTAACACCAATGTTATCTTGTTAACGAAGAAGTTAATTCTTAAGTTCAAAATGTCAATGCCTAAAGTTCAGTTGTTAATGCCCAACGTTCAGTTGTTAACAGGTCCATTGTAAATGTTAACACCAATGTTATCTTGGTAACGAAGAAGTTAATTCTTAAGTTCAAAATGTCAATGCCTAAAGTTCAGTTGTTAATGCCCAACGTTCAGTTGTTAACAGGTCCATTGTAAATGTTAACACCAATGTTATCTTGGTAACGAAGAAGTTAATTCTTAAGTTCAAAATGTCAATGCCTAAAGTTCAGTTGTTAATGCCCAAAGTTCAATTGTTAACAGGTGCGGTGTAAATGCTTTTTTAATGATGGGGTAATTTTGTCCTTTCACACAAATTTGAAATGTCAACTAGGTCCGAGTTCCTTCATGGTCCTTTTGGAAGTTTGAGTTCCTGAATTGTCCTTTTGTATATTCGGAGGGATTTAAATGACATTTTCCCTAAATCAATTTATAATTAACTTATTTTGCTTTTTTTTAGGATTTTTCAAACAAGTCAATTAGGTCCTATATTTAGGACCGTAGGGAGTATTTTTTATTTCTTTTATTATTATCTCTCTTTCTGATGTAAGTTCATCTAACTTATTCATGATATATTAGACAATGTTCCTCCAATTCCTAAACAAGTTTGGATTCTTTCCAAAGATTTGCTTAAATGTTGGATAGATTTTTCCAATTATTTTATATGTTTAATTATTTTATTTTGATATTTTATTAAATCTGGAAAATTCATTTGGTATTTTCTTATTTGTTGCTTAACCTTTTCTAAATCTTGGGTATTTTCAATTATAGAAATTTCAACCTTTAATTGCTGATATTTTTTATCAGATTAACCTTGTCTGATCGAGTTAAGCAGGTGATGTATTTGCTTGCATACCATGAGATTGCTATAGAATGGGAGTCAGTCAGAATGTTTCAAACCATTGAGAGGATTTCATTTATTATATTGTCTTTCACCATATTTATTTATACTGTGTTTGGAGAAGTTAGTCACCTTATTCAAGAGAAAATAGATTCTTGAAAGTGGAATTTAATTCATTTGTATAAAGATGAACTTTCAATCTCTCATCTAATTTTGCTTATGACTTAGTTGATTGCATTTGTTCGATGTCTATTGTGTGCAGGGGAACAAGATACGAGCAAGTGTTATATTGTTTATCCTTGCTTAGTAGTACTTTGATATGACAATTCTAACTTTGGCCTATAGATTTATTGCATCTGTCGTTCAGCTTCCTTGAGGAATAAACATGGCATAAGGAGTTGCATGGCATAACATTCTGTGGGTATTATTACCAGTATATTTTGGAGCTTCTGGTAGATATTTTGATTTAGCCATGAAAGCTTTTATGTATAGTGGTCAATCTTGCAGTGGTAAAACTTTTATCTCAGAAATAACAATATTCTGGTACTCTGTAAGACTTTTTTCTAATTTATATTGTGCCAAGTTTTGGAAACTAATTCACATGGGAATTAATTTGTCTAATTTTTGTGTTACTTTGCAAAGTATTTGTCTAATTTATGATCATTTATATAATTAGTGTATAAGATATATACTATTTAGAATGGGAATGAAAATCATCTGTGCATATGATATTAGTAATAATCTCAAAAGACTCTCTCTTTTTTTTTTCCATTCAAAAGAAAAAGAGAGTCTTTTGAGCTATCTAAGGATAAGACAAATTAGCCTAAGTCTTATTCAAGTGGAGTTACCCAATCGATCAGAAAGTATTTGAAAGATGTCGTGTGATCTATTGTGAAAGCATGGGATAAACTGAAACAAGGCCAACACAACTTAAAGACTACTTAATCAATGAAGCCTAATTGATCAGGGGACTGTGATCAAATAGGCGTGCACTTTGTAATTGCATTCTAATAGCATAATGAAGTGTTGCGAGTCTTAATTATCTAAGTTAATATAAGTGTAATCTTAGAGAATACAAGCAGTGATTGAGAGAGGAACTAACTTTTTTATTAAAATATAATACAAAAATATTGTATGGGACCCATGATAACAAATAAGTAAAGAAGTTTTTCAACGATTTGATAAAATACACATTTTCCCCCATTTCAAATAGTTGATGGGCAATTTTGAGCCTAAAAAGTAAAAGGTGCTAGATGCACAATTAAAAAGAGTACATAATCATTTTTTATCCTTTACTTTTTTTTATTACGATACATTTTTAATATTTAGAAGTTTCTTTCTCTAGTAGAGATGACACGTCTTGTTTTTGGTGAGACGATGACACGTCTTTGATTATAAAGGATAATTGAGATTTAACTTTGATTCAAAATGTATCATAAGAATCTTAGACTACTCATCACAAAATTTTAAAATTCTATCAAATGTTCTCGCATAGTCGCATACCAACACACAAGCTAACCTTAAAAGTTGGAATGTTGGATCATGCTCTAATGAAATATTGAGTTGCATAATATCCTTAGGGGTTGGGAGAAGATTTGGAGAGGAAAGAGCTAGGGGAAATGGGATAGAATATCTCTTTTATTAGGAAAAAATAGGTTGATGGTAAGTGAGCCGCAAAAAATCATATTAGATCATTTTCTTATCAAATATGGGTAAAATAAATTCTTGCCACCTTCATTTTATCTTCCTCCCATTTTCTCTTCCCCCAGTTTACTCTTCAACCCAACAGTGTTAAGAGTTCTATCAAATGTTCTTATATGAAAGATCATAATGGGTGGTGGAATAAAACTTATAACGCTCTTTAAAACATGACTTCTTGTGCTTGTTAGAATCTTAAGTTTTGATGAAGACTAAAATATGAAAGATCATAATGAACACTTAGGAAGAATTAGATGAAACTAAAAATACTAAGTTAGAACACAATCGGATGTAAAATCACAACCGGAAGACTTAGAGCAAAAACAACGTGACTAGCGCTTGCGGATGTAACATGCGTCCGATAGCGGAAGTGAATTTAACACTAAGTCTGATCCTATATAACCTAGTCTAAGTAGGATTGCTTCCCATAGCAAAAATGCTTCCGATTGCACTTGATTATATATTACTCTGTTGGACTAACGTCTATGTGCAGAACTAAGTTTCGCTTCCGATAGCATATTAGCTTCCAATAGTGAATGCTCTTAGCACTGGGACTCTTAGACTAACACTTGCAGAACAAGGCTCCTACTACTGATAGCATAAACGCATCTGATAGCAAGTACAAGAGTCAGAACGTACAAGTGCTCAGAAGTCAGTTGCTTTTGGACATAGCAGTGTTGTCAGAGTAGTTTTTCAGAGATAAAGCAAGTCAACCCTGCTAAGCATTAATGGGCATTAATGAGGACAACAGTAACATGGGATTAACGGACATATTCAAACAGATTTATTATCATTCAAACATCTGAAGTATTGGAGGATGCTATAAAAGGAACAACTTCAACATTTATGAAGTTACCGAACAAAAACTGCAAAATTCATTCAAGCATTCAAAGCATCATACTCAGAATACCCAGAAAGCAAAAAGTTCAAGAGAGCACTTAATACCTTGAGAGTTATTCATCTGTTATCATCTTGTACTCTTTGTATTTAAGTCTCTTCATTTATTGAGAGCATTTATTGTACTTAAGTGAACTAAGTGAACTAAGTAGTAAATCCTTTATTTAAAGGTTGAACCCTTGCAAGTTGTAAGGAGGAACTAGATAGGCTGTAAAGGTTGCAAGTTAGCCCGGAAAACTTGTGGTTGTAAAGGTTGCAGGTGAACCCGTTGTAAAACTTGTGGTTTAGTGGAACTTAATCAAGGGATTGAGAACTGGACGTAGGTCAAGAGTTAAGACCGAACCAGTATAAACATTGGTGTGAAATTTCTTTTATAAGTTTTATTTTTGAAGCACAATTCACCCCCCCATGTGCATCCTCACTTTCAGTGCTTTATGTAAATGACGATGAATCATGCTATGCACAAATAAGTATATGATGGTGTGGTGCTGGAAATAAGAAGATTAAAGACAGAATAAGCAACCACAGATTTATCCTGGTTCGGTCACTTCCTGACCTACATCCAGTCCCCAGGCTTCACCTGAGATTTTCAATCCACTAAACTTCTTGTTTAATCTAGGCACAAGAAAGCCCTTACACCTTAGGTTTTACGAACACGGGTTCACCTAACACCCCACAGGTTTTGCAACGGGCTTACCTGCAAACCTTGGAGATTTAGAAAACCTCTAAATACTCCCCCTTACTTTTGTAAAGTTACAACACTGTTCTTCAAGCACCAAGCTTTAGAACAACCTCTATCAATTAGAGGATTTGATAATATGTTCACTCTATGAATTGATTATGATAAACACTTAAGTACAAATGATTCTCTCAAGAATTCTCTCTAAGAATATTACAACTCTAAGATCAGAGAGTAGAAGATAAGAAGAATGTAGATTACAATATCTCAAACAATAAACTTGCAGTTCTTCGTCTCTCCTTTTATGAACGCTGAAGATATTTCTTTTATACTCAGCTACCAACACTCACTGGCTTGGGCGGCAATTTGGAATATGTCCGTTTGAATATAGCCGTTGATCCCTTGTTAAGTACATCTTCATTAATGCTTAGCAGGGTTGACTTTGCTTTTAATTAATTCTGCACAGAAGACTTCTGAAAATTAACTCTGACATTTCTGTTCTGACAAAAAGCAATTCTGACTTCTGAGCACTCGTACGGACTCTGACTCTTGTACTTGCTATCGGATGGATTTTGGCTATCAGAAGTAAGTGCTTCGATCTGGAAGTGTTAGTCCAAGTTTGTGCAATGCAAAGAGTGTCCACTATCGGATGCTCTTTTGCTATCTGAAGTGAGTGCTTCGATCTGCAAGTGTTAGTTCTAAGAAAAACGCAGTGCAAAGAGCGTTTACTATCGGAAGCTCTTTCCCTATCGGAAGCGAGACTAAGTTCTGCACATAAATGTTAGTCCAACAGAGTAATATATAATCAAGTGTAATGGGAAGCATTTTTGCTATGGGAAGCAATTCTACTTAGACTAGGTTATATAGGATCAGACTTAGTGTTAAATTCACTTCCGCTACCGGACGCATGCTACATCCGCAAGCGCTAGTCACGTTGTTTTTGCTCTAAGTCATCCAGTTGTGATTTTACATCCGATTGTATTCTAACTTAGGATTTCTGACTTTTATCTAATTCTTCCTAAGTGTTCATTATGTTCTTTTATATTTTAGTCTTCATCAAAACTTAAGATTCTAACATTCTCCCCCTTTTTGATGATGACAAACATATAGTTACCTATGAAAGCATAATCAAAATTCCAACAGATAGCACAAGTATTCATATAAGTGAAATTCATTGATTAAGCAGAGTAATTACAAATATGATCAAAAAGCATTATAAGCATGAATACAGTAAAACAACGAAGATATTACAAGTATGATGAAAAAGATGTACAAGCAAGAAAAATGACATGTTATGCTATGCATGAGGGGTTTGGTGTGGTTTTAAAGCTTTAGTTGTCAAACTAGCGAGTTGACTCTCCGATTTTACCGTTTTTACGACACTACCTAACCAAAACGTGTCATGAGTCAACTAAATTTTCAGTCTTAGAAAATTCGGTAGAAACTTACGTGTTTACATTGTAAATTTACCGTTTTTACGTTTCTACCTTACAGAAAATTGTGTTAACTTACTATTAAACTCATTTTAATTATTTTTTATTGGTAAAATTTAATGAATTTAAATGTGGATTTCATAGAAATTTATCTATTGAGGTTGATATACTATGAATATCCATATATTTAAATTTACTATCTATATTTAAAATAAATTTAAGTCAATTTATTATTATTTTTTGTATTCTTATTCAATTATATAAAAGAAATACATGATTTTTGATAAACATAAACTCTTACGAGTTTACGATTCGAGTCTACTATTTGAGTTTACCTTATCTCTACGAGTTTAAGCTTATGTCCTTTGTTCCTCTCTCTTCTATTTTGTTCATGCTCCTCATCAACCTTATCCCACATCTCCTTCAGCTCTGCCTCTCTGATTTGTGCTAAGATCTCAAGTGCTCTCTCTCATCCCTTTCCTTCCTTTGCCTTTCGAGTTCAAGAGATTCCTCGATTGCCCTTTTTAGATCTGCAGCCTCATTCATCCCAATTGACTGCCCTGAAGATGAGTCACCAAGGGGAATAGTAGTTCCAGAGGACAAATGAATATTCTTGATCTTGAACGCCCATGTTGAAAGTTCTGGATCATGAGACAAGTCTGCCTTTCCTTTCCCTTTTCCTTTCACAGCCTGAGCGTTAGCTCTCATTGCATCCAATTATTGAGCCTGGTGGAAGGTGAGGTTGTTGGTCCCGAAGTAGTCAAACTCCTCTTGAGTCATTTCTTCTATCTCTAGCTTTACTTCGACCTCAGGTGGAATGGCTTCATCATCTTTCTGGGCTTGCTCAGTCATAGTAGGAATCCGAGTCTTAGAGGCTTCCTCCGGTTGAGGTACTGTTTCAATCACAATTTCATCTGGACCCGCTATTGACTCTTCTTCACTTTCATCTGATGAGAGTGCTCTGGGAGGAGGAGCGACCCTTTTTCTTGTTGTCCTCTTGAATCTTGTCTTACTGAAGATGACAGCTGGAGGGGCAGGTGTCGGAGCTGGTGCAGGGGATGGAATGGGTGTAGCAATGACAATCGGTGGACGCGGCCTGTACTTCACCCTATACTTCTGACTGAGATGTGCAAGCCAGTCGTCTGAGGAGGCAAACTCTGGTGGTAGTGCAGAAGAGTGAGACCTAAGGGAACGTCCTCAGGCTCAGAGGGTTGCACAGTCAGCACCATTTGCTTGTTTGCTTGATGGCTTGAGGATGCTGCTGTCTGTTGGCGCATGAAATGGATGGCTTCGCCGCGGTTGAGGGTTTCAGCTAGGCGAGCGCGTTCCAAGTCCATCGCTCTTCTGAGTGCAGCTGCAACGTCCACATCAATCCATAGGGACGGCTGCCTCAGTGTATCTCTTCCCCTTTTGGCATCATCAAAAATGGAGAGGGCCAGAGAGAGACTGGAGGAGGGGATAGATGGGGGCAGTTCTGGGCCATATCTTGGTGGGGAAGGTGGGGGTGATGATTCATGGTCATCATCGTCAGATGGGGTGTGTGATTGGTGGTGGTCAGGGGAGTCATTTAGTGGTGGATCCTGGTGTGGGGGACTGGGTGGAGGTGGAGGTGGAGGTAGGTTAATATCTGGGTTGTGAGGTGGATGTTGATTCGCCAGGAGTAGGTCCAACTTTGCTTCAACCCGAGCAAGCTGAGCTTCGACTTTCCTGACCCTATGGTGCACCTTGCGAAAGCTTCTGCTAACTTGTTCTTGGAAGGGAGCCATCAATGCATCGGGCAGCCTGAATACTAACTCATCAACTAGCTCAGTCAGGTCTGCATTGATACCAGCAGCAGCTGCACGTGGACCACGAGCAGTGCTTGGACCAGGCTGACGGTGGGAGTCTACTTCCTGATCGCCAGCGCCAGAGGTGGAAGGTTGTGTGTTGTGTGAGGCGCTCCCTCCTCTTGAACTGGATCCAGCAGGCCTTGGTGGTCTGATATATGACACACCCATCTTACCCATATTCTTCGAGTCCATGAGCAGGCACTTCCGGTTGTCCACTCCCTTAGTGGACTTGATGTTGAACTGCTCCAACAAGAAGGCTATCAGCTGGGGAAAGGGAAGAGGGGCATTGTCCTTCTGATTCTTCCCATCTACCCATCTGAGAAGCTCCATGGAAATGAGTTGCCCAGGGTTGATGGGTTCCTTGCGCAGAAGTCTAGGAAGCCATGGGTTGTCAAGCTGGGTGAATTCAGAGAAGTTGCCACCCTTGTGGGTCATGATCCGCGAGTAGATGTATTGGATTACTCGCTTGGAATCAGGCATCCCAGAAACCTTCTTTCCATTAGTCTCATAGGCTTCTGATAATTGTTCTGGGGAGAAACGCCTGTGATACTTCCACTTGTTCAGGTTGGGGTCCGTGATTCCCAGGAGTTTATTGATGACTTTCCAATCAAACTCGATGTGTCTTCCCCTTACTGTGGCTGAGAAGTAAACGCAAGCAACCAAGTTTTCTTTTTCCCTTCTCTTAACCCTTGCAGATAGGGACTGGTAGAAGACGCGAAGAACATTGATGTTGTAGTCGTTCTGAATCCCTAACCAGTTCATATATTTTCCCAGTTGGTCATTCAAATCAAAACCCAAATTCTGCAGAGTTTTCAGATCTACATAGATGCGTTTGTCAAATAGGGATTTCTGTGTTCGAAGGCCGGAGAGATAGGTTCGAGAGGGCCTGATCTGTACACTGACATATCATCTTGAACTCTTTGGTGTTTGGAGGGAGAAGGTTCTTCTGCGAATTGAATCTGTTTTCCCTTGCGTTTCCCAGATTTGGCAGAGGAGGTGTTGGGGTTTGGTGGATTGAGGTTTGTCTCACTAGATCCAGCTATGGTGAATGTGTGTGGTAGTAATGGCGAAGGTATGGAGGAGAGGATGGAGTGCAGAAAAGATGAAGATGAAGATGAAGATGATGATGAAGATGATGCTGAAGATGAAGATGAACAGTTGAGAGAAAAGAGGGTTGAAATGGTTGAAAAGTTTTGAATTAAAAGTTATGAGGAAGTAAATGCCTATTTATGCGAGAAGACGTTTTGGTGCGAGGGGTCATAATGAAAAGGCATGGGAAACATAAACCTTTAATGGGAAACGTAAACATTTAAAACTGAAATGGCGCACATTTTTGCCACGTGTCGCTTCAAGTTGTCAGAGAAGATGTAACGTTTCTGAGGTGACGTGTCACTTCCCAGTGTAGGTGCTTCCGGTTGCTGAGCAGCAATTGATTGGACCAAATTTTATCCCTTTAAGCATGTGCAATTGAGCTTAATTAGTGCGATTTAATTGTCATATTTGCTCATTATTGGGGATTATTCATGTGCATGCTGTTAGAAATTCTTAGAATACTATCGGATATAAAATCACAACCGGATGACTTAGCAAAAACAATGTCACTAGTGCTAGCGGATGTAGCATGCGTCCGATAGCGGAAGTGAATTTAACACTAAGTCTGATCCGGTTGTGATCGAGTCTAAGTAGGATGAGCTTACCATAGCAAGAATGCTTCTCATTGCACTTGATTATATTATTTTGTTGAACTAACATTTGAGTGCAGAACTTAGACTCACATCCGATTGCAGATTTGCATCCGGTAGTGAATGCTCTTGAGCTTGCAGAATGAAGTCTTGACTTCCGGAAGCTAAAGTCCATCCGTCAGCAAGTATAAGAGCCAGACTGCACAATGCACGGAAATGTCAGCTACTTTTCAGAAGTCTTCTGTGCAGAATAAATTAAAGGCAGAGTCAACCCTGCTAAGCATTAATGGAAATGTACAAATAGGGGGTTTGCAGCTTGAAGGCACTTTTGGAGCATCTTACTAAAAGAGGAAAAAATGGCTCCAAGTTCAAATTCAAATTTGGAGTTGATGGAGAGCTTCATTAAGGGCAAAAAGGGAAGCACAATCACTTGGAGAAAAAGGAGGAACCTTTAGAAATGCATGGAGCTAAGATCAAGACCACTTTCATCCTCACTTTTCACCAAATTCCGAAAATACCCTTCCCCCTTCACAAATGCACCTCTCGGCCTTTACCCCTTAAACTACCATCAAAATATCTTTTGACAGCTCATAATCCTAAATTGACAGCTCATTAGACCCCTTTGCCAACTCATCATCTAACTAACTCACTTACTTAATCCCAACTAACTTCATTTTGACACAACTAACTCTTATCTCACTCCACTTTCACTTTCTCCCTCTTCTAACAAACTCTCTCAACTCCATCTTCATCTTCTTCACCTTCTCCACTTCGTTCTTCACCTCCATGGCCACCAAAACCTCACGCCTTCCTCCATCCTCCATCTCCATGAGCGGCTAGACGTCGTCTCCTCTCTCTCCAAAGGAATGTGCTTGTAGAAATTCAACATTTGGCCTCATGTATTTGTGATATACTCTTATAGGTTTCAAACTAGATGTAAGTTTTTGCCTATGTAATGACCTTGATTTTAGGCTTGTATAGGTTAGAAAACCTTGAATTAGGTGTTCTACTTAATTGTGGCTTGGAATCTCTCTTTTGTGTTTAGCTCATGAAAACCTAAAGCTATACGTTTGTAATTTCATGAATGTATTTGTGTGCGATTAGCTCCTAGTATATTTGTGGAATGAATGTTTTTCTTAGGTGCTTGATTAGTATCTAATGTTGCTTAAGGTATGAGTTCAACTTGAAAGAGCATAAGGCTTAGTTAACCTAATTAAACTCTCTTAGATTTCTTAGATTTAAGAGATCTTGAGAATTTAGTTAGATTATATCAAGTATAACAAATATATGAGGTCCGATTAACCAAAAGCACAAAGTACTTTGGAGAGGGAGGTACTTCTCATCTTATACTTTCACAATTTTAATTTCGCTAGTTGTTGTTTTTGTTAGATTTTAGTTGTAGACATAAACTCACACTCAAACTGTTTGTTAAATTGCGTGACTTAAATTGCCTTTGAATTAGCAAGAATTGAACCTAGACTGTGAGAAGACCTATACTCACCGCTATTCTCTTAGTGGATTAGAGTATTGAATTGTATTGATTACATCTTTTAGGCTACAAAAAGGTGAAATCAATTTTGAAATCGCAAGCGGCAGGATCCCACGTTGAGTAGAAGAAATGGCGGCCAGCCACTCTACTCCTTCCTTTGTTCAACAGTTGTCCTTGCTATCGATAGCAAAATTGCTTGCGAAAGCTATCTTTGCTCAGGTTGATGGTTTGTTCCTGCAGATGCTAGCGGAAGTGGATCCGCTTCCGGATGTGAATGACTTGAGATTTAACATTGTATGTTCTCATGATCTTTTCACAAGGGGACCTGCATGTGCTAGCGGAAGCAAATGCGCTTCCGGATGGTCAGTGGGAGAACTTAAGATTTAACATTAATGGACACGCTCAGGACTTCCCAAGTAACAATCTATGTTAATCAGCACAAAATTATAATTTTAAGAAATCGTGCTTGCTGATTGATTTGGTAAAACAAGAGTATCAATTTTGTGAAATCCGATTTTGAAATTTAGTTCACAATTCCACATAGTTTCACTATCAAGTCATGAACCCTATTCATACTCTCTTGGATAAATACCAATGTGATAGCACAGAGAGTATCGAACAGATTGCATATTTTCAGAGTTTCATAAACAAGTATAGTTCAACAAGTATGTCTTAAGAATGTTCATGTTAGATTATGAAGACATGTGAATTGTCAACACAAGCTTTGAAATTCTAAAAACCTTAATGCCCACAAAATGGTTTAGTTTTAGGAATAAATCAGGTTTACAAAACAACCAGATTTTTAGCATATGATCACAAGAATGATTTTCAAATCTTAGCTCAAGTTTTTCCAGATATGCTTAATATGATCTCATTATTCTTAGGATATCAACAAGCTTTGAACTTAAATTCAGATTGTATTAGGCTTGTGATAATGTGCCAGGATGCACAACTTTCAGTGGGTAGAGATTCTTAATAATTCTTTCCAGGCTAGTCATCTACACTCACTTAGGCTTCTATCCTATTGGCATTTGTCGTTGGATTTATCAACTTTTGCAGAAATTAATTCAAGCCATTTCCTAAGATTTCTTATGTATGTCAGACAAGAGAGACTATCCATTAAGATTCACAACAGAAGGAGTAAGGGATAGAAATGCTCATATATGATTGGCGAGATTTCCTCAAGATTTCAGTACAGCCACTTCCTCTCATCTTGATAAGGAGCATCTTTGTTGACATTCTCTCTTGTACATCCACATCGTTCAAGCTTTCATAATATGTGTCAACATTCTTAAAACACAAGCTTGAATTGAGATCATTAGTAGATTGAAACTTAAGATGTGATTAAAAAGAAATATTGCTCTTGAATTCATAGCCAGTCAGTTTATCGCTATGGATAGTGATTTTAACCATTGAATTTTTAAGCTATGATAAGGAGTGTATTCCTTATGCTTTTAAAACTTGATGCAAAAGATATCAAATGAAATGGAGAATCATAAAATAATTTTAATGCTATCATGAGGTATGGTTGTCATGCAAGTTTAAAGGGGATCAGAATCTTTGTTAAATTCAAGAACTAGTCATGATAACTTTGAAGAAAGTCTTTAGTTTAAAGTGTCAGAAATCTTGAAACTAATAAGATATTCATAACCATAATAAGTAGAAGCATCCGTGTTAATATCATTTATGTTGACCACACTAAAAACATAGAGATCCTGACTATTACAGTTGGGTTTAAAATTGTTATGAATATTCCGGATTAGTTTATAAACACAAGATTCTAGTTGATCAATTGATGAAGACAATTAGTATCCCTGAATTAGATTCTGGAAAGATTTCCAAGTATGGACTCTTAGTCCTAAGTGACTAGTCAAGATACTCAACATGTTTGTCCAAACATCTCTAACATATCATACAACATTGTTGAGTTAAATGCACTATGAAGCATAATATGATATTAGGATTTCAAGTATAAGATCAACTTCAAAATGTGTTGATGAATAGTAAAGGTCAATATTATGATAATCAGTCAAGATGCTTTATGATTCATGATCAGGTATGATATCCAACTTAAGCTTTGAAAATAAATCATGACAAGGAAATAACTTTTGTGCGATGCGTATAGTAAACACAATGATTCAGCAGTAGCACAAGCCCTCCTTGATTTGATAGTTTGCATTTCAAAAGGATCTTTCAAAAGTCGAAGTGAATGCATAAACTATTTTCTTTCATGAGTGGTGCCTTTTCAGAACTAAGGTTAAGAAAATCTTGGAGCACACACTCTTATGAAGAGATGATGACTATAGTGTTTTCAGATACTATAAACAAAAATGGATTTGATATGATTTGATCATTTTCCAAAGAAAATCATCATAGGTTAAAAAAACATATCAATTTCACAGTATTTGACAGTTGTTAAGCCAATCATGTAGTTAAATGCTACATGATCTTCACATCCATTCCATAGAGCAGTTTCGACTTTTATCCTTAGATACATGAGTGTCAATTGCCGATGGAATGAGTAACATGCATTCATTACCCAAATAATTATTCAAGTAGAGGAGAGGGTAAGAATGACATCACCAAAGCTACATTTGCGTCAAGCAGTAGCTAGCTTGATTTTGGCAGGCAATGCAAGGATTCTTCTATTTCAAGAGCAGCATCAAAAGCCAAGCATGAAGAACAATTCATCAAGTTTTGACTAATTGCTCAGATGAGGTACAGTCTTGAGTCTTGCTGTTCTTTCCAAACTTGGATCTGACTGGTCAGTTTGTAGGAAGTGTATAATTCACATGCACTTAAGAGTTATTCACTATGTGTATGGCATTGTGTATCTATCATGACTATATGCACAAGCATATTCATGGTTTTTGATCATGATAGTCATAGACAGCATGTAGATTATGAGCATTGTGAATTTCTTTAAATTTTCTTCTATAAGGAATATAATGTTCATATCTAGGATGCTTAATGTAAGATCTCAATAATTCCATCTAACATTTGCATAGGAGATTTTACTATCGCATGCTTCGACCCTAAGTGATCCCTTGCTTACCCAAGGAGATCTTCTATACTTATCCTTGGCCCGAAGCACTTTCTTATGAGAGACAGAATTCATAGGCTTTCTCCATGTTGATCGAGGAATTCTCTCTCTCTTGTTCTTCTCAGGATAGTTGAGTGGAACTCTATGATAGCTCATCCTTGAGACAGAACCTTTGTTCCTTGTGGTTGCGCACTGCTTCCTATGATTGGACTGGGTGGTTGCAGCAGTGACATCGCCACGAGTTCTCTTCTTTGGGGCAAGAGGAACTCTTGATCTTTCCTGCACAAGTAAGGCACTAGAAGGATGTTTTGGTACCCATTTGTACTTGGGTCCTACATGGTTAGCACTGGACCTTACTTGTCCTTTAGAAATCCATACAAATTTATTTCTCACATTTAAATTTCTTCTAAAACTACAAGTGTGAGAAATATGACCTGATCTACCACAAAAATGACAGATAATGAGATGATATTCAGAATGGGATTTCCTATCATTATCGTGTTGGTCAGTTTTCTTTTCAACGACTCTCTGTTCTGTTGAAACAACTTTTGAAATCTTAGGGACTTTTGAAAACTTTTCTTTTTCCTTCAACAGGGATTCACAATCGGAACAATTTTCAGAACATGTTGAAGGTTCCGCTATCGATAGAGGACTAGCTATCGGTAGCGATAGCTGTTCTTCTATGGATGGAACTTTGAAAACCTTGGATGTAGAAGAAGAGATGAATTTCTCAAGTTTCCTGTTCTTTTCCTTTAAGCCTAGAACTTCTTTTGCAAGTTTACAGAATTCAATATGTAACTCATTATATGTGTCTTGCAATTCGGAAGGTTCAAGTTCAGATACCTCATTTTCTTCAGTTTCTGAATCTTCTAGGCAGAGATCGACACTCTCTTCACTGCTGCTAGCTTCCTCAATATCAGCTTCCTTTAGCTCACCAACAGTTGAACCACAAGAGGCACGAAATGAGCTTTGGACAGCTTTACTTTCAAGAGAATGATTAGAAGCATACATAGCTTTAAGAGTGTGCCAAATATCTCTAGCACTAGAGCAATGTTTGATTTTCTGGAAATCACTATCAGTTAAGCCTTTGTACAAAATTTGCATTGCTCTAATGTTTAAGGAAAATAAATTCTTCTCTTTTTCCGTCCAGTTCCCTTTTGGTTTGAAATCAAAATCATTTATAAAAACATTCCACATTTTGAAGTTGGAGGATCGTATAAAACTTTTCATCCTCGCTTTCCATAGACAAAAATCAATATTTTCTAACACGGGTGGAATGGTATGATCAAAACCTTCAGAAAACATTTTATATTCCAAGTCAGCCATAGTCTTTGCACTTGAGATTGTTGGATCCTTTAAACAAGTGACCTGCTCTGATACCAAATGAAAAGTGTGGCTGTCACCCAAGAGGGGGGTGAATTGGGTGGTGGAATAAAACTTATAATGCTCTTTAAAACATGACTTCTTGTGCTTTATGTAAATGACGATGAATCATGCTATGCACAAATAAGTATATGATGGTGTGGTGCTGGAAATAAGAAGATTAAAGACAGAATAAGCACACATAGATTTATCGTGGTTCGGTCACTTCCTGACCTACATCAAGTCCCCAGGCTTCACCTGAGATTTTCAATCCACTAAACTTCTTGTTTAATCTAGGCACAAGAAAGCCCTGACACCTTAGGTTTTACGAACACGGGTTCACCTAACACCCCACAGGTTTTGCAGCGGGCTTACCTGCAAAGCTTGGAGATTTAGAAAACCTCTAAATACTCCCCCTTACTTTTGTAAAGTTACAACACTGTTCTTCAAGCACCAAGCTTTAGAACAACCTCTATCAATTAGAGGATTTGATAATATGTTCACTCTATGAACTGATTATGATAAACACTTATGTACAAATGATTCTCTCAAGAATTCTCTCTAATAATATTACAACTCTAAGATCAGAGAGTAGAAGATAAGAAGAATGTAGACTACAATATCTCAGACAATAAGCTTGTAGTTCTTCTTCTCTCCTTTTATGAACGCTGAAGATATTTCTTTTATACTCAGCTACCAACACTCACTGGCTTGGGCGGCAATTTGGAATATGTCCGTTTGAATATAGCCATTGATCCCTTGTTAAGTACATCTTCGTTAATGCTTAGCAGGGTTGACTTTGGTTTTAATTAATTCTGCACAGAAGACTTCTGAAAAGTAACTCTGACATTTCTGTCCTGACAAAAAGCAATTCTGACTTCTGAGCACTCGTACGGACTCTGACTCTTGTACTTGCTATCGGATGGATTTTGGCTATCGGAAGTAAGTGCTCCGATCTGGAAGTGTTAGTCCAAGTTTGTGATTGGACCAAATTTCATACCTTTAAGCATGTGCATTTGAGTTTAATTAGTGTTGTTTATTTGTTATATTTGATCATTATTGGTACATTTTCATGCGCATGCTTATGTGTAAATATTTAAAGAATAATAGTCTTATTACTTGCATTTTATGAAACCAAGGGTATTTTGGTCATTTTGACTATGTGATGTGTTTTTCATGTAGGGGGTCCCAAGTGGGCCCCATACACCCATTGGTGGAACTTCAGTGGAGATAACTTGGCAAGGAAGGCTAGATGACAAGGACTCAGATTCACATCCGGAAGCACATTTACATCCGGAAGCAGAGTTGCATCTGGAAGCAAAGTGTGATCCAGGAGCAGAAGTTACATCCGGAAGTGGATGTACATCCGGAAGTGAACGTTCTGGAGCTGGCGGACGCAGAGTTACATCCGGAAGCTTAAGCCTATCCGTCAGCGAGTACAAGAGCCAGACTGCACAAGGATCAGAAATGCCAGCTACTTTTCATAAGTCTTTTGTGCAGAGTAAATTTAAGGCAAAGTCAGCCCTGCAGCTTGAAGGTACTTGGGAAGCATCTTTCCAAATGAGGCAAAATGGGCGCCAATGTCAAATTCAAATCTGGAGGCCTCATTAAGGGCAAAAAGGGAAGCACAATCACTTGGAGAAAAAGGAGGAATCTTTAGAAATGCATGGAGATGAGATCTAGTCCACATTCATCCCCACCTTTCACCAAATACCAAAAATACCCTTTGGGCGATAATCCCAAAGTTACTCACCACTATAAAAGCCCAAATGTCACAAACTCTAACTAATTTTTCTCATTCCCAACTTTCACTTTCTCTCTCCTCTAACAAACTCTCTCAACTCCATCTTCATCTTCTTCACCTTCTTCACTTCGCAAACCACCTCCATGGCCGCCATATCCTCTCACCTACCTTCATCCGCCTCCATCTCCATGTCAGGCTAGATCGCCTAACCTTCTTCTCCAAGGAAATGTGCTTGAAGAATCAACATTTGGCTTCATATACTTGTAATTTGTTCTTTTAGGTTTCAAGCTAGATGTATATTTTTGCTTATGTAATGACCTTGATTTAGGCTTGTATAGGTTAGAATACCTTGAGATTTAGGTGTTCTACTTCATTTTAGCTTGAAATCTCTCTCTTAGGTTAAGGACATGAAAACCGAAGCTTAATTCTTGTAATTCCATGTATGTACATGTGTGCGATTTGCTTCCTTGTGTATGCGTGGAATGAATTTGTTTCCTAAATGCTAGATTTAGTATTTAGAGTTGTTTCTGGTATGTTCTTGGCTTGAAAGAGCTTAAGCCTTAATTAAATTAGTTAAACTCTCGTAGACTTCTTTGATTAAAGAGATCTTGAGAATTTAACTAGTTTATATTAAGAAGAACAAGTATATGAAGTCCGATTAAATGTAAGCACGGAGTACTTGGAGAAGGAGGTACCTTCCATTCCATACTTTCACACTTCTATTTCTGATTAGTTGTAGTTTTTACTAGTTTTAATTAGTCTTAGATATAAAACTTGCACACAACCTGTTTGATAATTTGTTTAACTTGTGATTATTTGACCTAAGCAAGAGATAAAACCAAACTGTGAATTGACCTAGGACTTGCTGCTAACTTCTGTAGTTTAATTCTAGTTTTATTTGTTTAGCTCTTTTTAGACGACGAAAAAGAGGTAAATCAAATTGGCGCCGTTGCCGGTTTAGTTGAATTCTTTATTGTCTTAGGTTTTTAGTTACCTTTTCTTAGTTTTTGCTGTAGGTGATTTTTAGTTGTAGGTTGTGAGAATACTTCTGATTTGTTCTGAACATATCTGTGATGTTTGTTGCTTAATTGGCTGCTCTAGTTAGCCAAACTGTTATTAGGAAATTGTTCAGAGTTTTGCTGGAAATTTTGTTTGCTGTACTGGATTTTTGCTTGAACTGTTCTGGACTGGATATATTCTGTTTGTACTGGTGGTTTTGTCTTTGATTTTGCTGGATTTTCTGGATTTTGCAGCATATTCTGCTGGTATTGGTGGTTGTCTTGCTGATTTGTTTTGCAGAGACTAATTGCTTGATTGTTTTGTTCACTTTGCATATAGTTGCACTTAGTGAATTGTATGAACCCTACCACATCACTAGTGCCATTGGATAGAGAGATTAATAAGACTCTTAGAGAACTTAAGAAAAAGAAAAAGCACGAAAAGCAAGCTAGTAAGCAACCTGTAGGATCCACATCAACTCCACAAAATTCATCTGTAGCGTCCAATAACAAACTCCTAGACCAACATTTTATTATGGCAGAAAGGCGAGAGGACCATAGAGAACATGAGCGTGAGGCGAGAGAGCATGAACATGAGCGTGAGAGACGTGAAAGGCGAGAGCAAGAGGATGAACATCATTTTGAGGGGGGTAGGCAAGTGCATGATGATGATAGACCTATGCGAGAGTTCACTCAGTCATATGCCTCATTTGCACCTCAAGGTTTTTATGCTAACCCCGCTAACTTTGAGATCAAAGGATCTCTTCTTGCTCATCTGCCTAAGTTTACAGGTTTTCCGCATGAGGATGCTCACACACATTTGCTTGGCCTCTATCATACTTGCTCCTCCATGAAGCCACCTAATGCCGACCTGGATGATGTTCTGTTGAGAGTGTTCCAGTTCTCCTTGGAAGGAAAAGCCAAGGAGTGGCTCTTGAACCTGCCTACTCATTATGCCACTCTTTCATGGGAACAACTTAAGAAGGTGTTTTTAGACCGCTATTTTCCAGTCTCAAAGATATCAAAGTTGCGGAAAGACATCACAGGTGTTCAACAGTTTTCTCAGGAGACATTCTATGAATATTGGAGCCGGTTTAACACCTTGGTGAACTCGTGTCCCAACCACAACATCTCCAAAGGCAATCTGGTGCAATACTTTTATGATGGCCTAGTGCCACAACTCAAGATGAGTGTAGATGCTGCTTCTAATGGCTCACTTTTCAACTTATCCGCCAATGAAGGATGGAACTTATTTTCGACTATGGCCTCTAATCACCAGAACTTTTATGGCCGTGATGCTTTGTATGGTGGTGCGCCAAAGGTTGCCTCCCTGAGTGGTGATGACAAGCTGTACAATTCTATCGAGAGGCTGACCGAGAGCCTCAGCAGGATGGACGGACGCTTTGTACAGCCTACTTCTTGTGTTGATGATTCTATGGCCTTGGTGGCCTCATCTTGTGATCACTGTGGCTCGCCGATGCATCTATCCTCAGACTGTCCATCCCAAGCGGAAGTGGCGGCCATGTATAACAATGCTAGGCCTCAAGCAAAATATGATCCTTACTCTTCCACGTACAATCCGGGATGGAGGGACCACCCGAACTTTAAGTGGGGGGAGGTTCAAACCAAGCCTCAAATTCTAGCTCCTTCCAACCTCAGCAACAGCCTAAGTGGGGGGAGGCAACTTTCAAGCCTCTAATGCTTATCCCTCACAACAAGGCTATGGATCGTACCAAGGGAGGTCTAATCCTAATGCCCAAGGATACAGGCCGAGTCATCAAGCAAATGTTCTTCCTCCATTTATTAAAAATGATAATCCAGCTCATGATCCACGTAACAACTTGGTGGGATCTCAATCCTATGATCCTTCATCTAGCTCGTTGATATCTCAGCCAGACATGATTGATCAAGTGACGTCAAGTGTAATGGCGAAGGTTAATGAGAACTTTAAGAAGCAGCAGGAAGATCTTACCATCTTAGTTTCTCAGCTGTTGAACAATAGAGCTGAGCAGGACGCAAAGAAAGGAGGATTACCGTCTAATGTGGTGGTTAATCCTCAAAACATTCATTCTATGAACCTGAGAAGTGGACGGAAGTATGGTGATGCTTACAAATATGAGGAAGAGGAGGAGACGCAGCTGCCTTGTGAGGCCAAGCGGAATGTATTGATTGAGGGAGGTCACTCTAGCCTCCAGAATGATTTTGTGGGTAACCAGATGCATAGAGAGGCTGTACTTAATCTTCCTCTTGATGAACTACTCGATGAGGCCGAGAGCCTGACTAAGGAGAGTGATAAACCTGAGAGCTCGAAGGAGGATAAGAGGAAGGAGATTGCAAGAGGGAAGCTCAAAGTTGGGGACTCTTCTTCTTCTCAAGAACCTACTCAACAAAGAGATGAGTCTCCTAAAGGTAAGACTCTTGATCCTAAACATTTACCCTTTCCTAACTCTTATGCCTTAGTTAAGAAACAACATGATGAAGAGTTAGAAAAGGAAATGCTCAACTTATTTTCTAAGCTTGAAGTGAATGTACCTATGCTTGTATTGGTAAAGCAAATGCCTAAATATGCCAAGTTTTTAAAGGATCTGTGCACTAACAAGAGAGTTGGTAATGCAAGTAACAAAGTCCACTTAAGGACTAATGTTTCGTCTCTTTTGAAAGGGCAATTACCCTCAAAGTGTGGAGATCCAGGGTCTTTCACCATTCCGTGTCAAATAGGGAAACTTAGCTTTGGGAAAACACTGCTTGATCTAGGGGCCGCCATTAACGTCATGCCTAAGGCCACCTACTTGGCACTAGGGTTGAAGAATTTAAGTGAAACTAGTGTGGTGATTCAATTAGCAGATAGGTCCATAAAGAAACCCTTTGGCTTTATAGAAGACATTCTAGTTAGGGTTAGGGAACTAGTTTTCCCAGTGGATTTTTATGTGCTTGATATGACAAGTAACACTAGCATGGATGATTCTTTAATCTTAGGAAGGCCGTTTATGAAGACTGCTAGGATGGTGATTAGCCTAGAAGAGGGATTTGTGACAATGCAAGTAGGAAATCAGATAATAAGTTTTGATGTAGGCGAGACACCCCCATGAGGACTATTCCCTCTTAGGTTTGAGTGTGGTGGACTCCTTTATGCATGTAATCTGTGATGAGCATGTAAATTCTTTTAAGCTGAATATGTTTGATATGGTTGATGCTCATGTGTGCTATCATGATGACCCTTGTGCTAGTTTGATTTATAATACATTCTTACATGATGTTCCTAACGATTCATCTAGCATAGGAAGTTCAGTGACAGAATTCATGGATTCATTGCATGTGCATTATAATTTTGATGATGATTGTACGTCTATTTCCTCTCTGTCAAGCTACAACCCCTTGGAAGAGGGAAGTTTGTTTAATTTTGTAGGACAGGAGAATGTAGGTTGTGCATTCACCCAGGAAATTGAGAAATCCAGTGCACAAGAGTTTGACCATGAAGAGTATGAAGCCTTAAGAAGAAGCCGCCTACACAGGCTGAGAGAGAAGCTTTATCTGAGGGAGCATGCGCTCGCTGACGAACAACATGATTCTACCCCGAGTGGAAGTGGTGATGAGAACTTGGATATTAGTTCTGAGGACTTGAACTCTGAGAGGACGAATTGTTGTGACGGGTTGCCAGATTTTGATGATGATCCCTATGAGCCTTAATTGCTACAAGTTGAGATGCATACTTTGGTGCCTTCTATTATTGAGCCACCTACGCTGGAGCTGAAACCCTTACCACCCAATCTTAAGTATGCCTACTTGCTTGATGAGGGAAAGCTTCCAATGATTGTTTCTAGTGCTCTGTCTTCTCTTGAGGAAGGGAAGTTGCTTGAGGTGCTCAGACGATTCAAGGGGGCCATTGGGTGGACTCTAGCTGATCTTCCTGGCATGAGTCCTGTAACTTGCATGCACCGAATTTTACTTAATGACGATGCTAAACCGGTGAGGCAACCACAAAGAAGGCTCAACCCCTTGATACTTGATGTTGTGAAAAAGGAGGTAGAAAAGCTCTTAAGTGCTGGAATTATATACCCAATCAGCGATAGTGAATGGGTGAGTCCCATCCATGTGGTGCCGAAGAAGAGTGGGTTGACTGTGGTCAAGAATGATAAGGAAGAGCTGGTTCCAACACGGGTTCAGAACTCTTGGAGGGTCTGCATTGATTATCGAAAGCTGAATGACTCCACAAGAAAAGACCACTTCCAATTGTCATTTCTTGATCAGATGTTGGAAATACTAGCTGGCAAGTCACACTACTGTTTTCTGGATGGTTTCTCCGGGTACTTCCAAGTTCCCATAGCACCAGAAGACCAAGAAAAGACGACCTTTACCTGTCCATTTGGGACCTTTGCATATAGGAGAATGCCTTTTGGTCTATGCAATGCTCCAGGAGCCTTTCAACGTTGTATGATGAGCATTTTCAATGACTTGCTGGAGGATGGCATAGAGGTGTTTATGGATGATTTCTCCCTCTATGGAGATAGTTTTGATGCTTGCTTGGTCAATCTTGAGAAGGCTTTGGGTAGATGTGTGGAGAAAGGTTTGGTACTCAATTTTGAGAAGTGCCATTTCATGGTGGATAAGGGCATAGTTTTGGGACACTTGGTCTCAAAGGAGGGCATTCAAGTTGACAAAGCCAAGGTTGAGGTGATCTCTTCTCTACCCTTACCTACTTGTTTGAAGGAGTTGAGGTCCTTTCTAGGACATGTGGGATTTTATAGAAGATTTATCAAGGGCTTCAGCCAAATTGCTGCTCCTTTATCTCATCTACTTCAAAAAGAGGCCGAGTTTGACTTCTCTAGTGCTTGTAAGGAAGCCTTTGTTGATTTGAAGTCAAGGCTTATCTCTCCTCCTATCTTGGTTGCACCTAACTGGGAGTTACCTTTTGAGTTGTCTTGTGATGCTTCTAATGAGGCCTTGGGAGCCATGCTCGGACAAAGACATGATTCCTTACCTCGAGTGATTGCTTATGCGTCTAAGACTCTGGATAGAGCTCAAAGGAACTATACGACAACAGAAAAGGAATTATTTGCCATTGTCTTCGGTCTAGACAAGTTTCGGCAATACTTACTTCATTCCAGAGTAATTGTGTTCACAGATCATGCAGCTGTCCGATATTTGTTATCTAAGCCACAAACAAAACCCAGGCTCTTGAGATGGGTGTTGCTGCTACAAGAGTTTGAGGTGGAAATTAAAGACAGGACTGGACGAGAGAACTTAGTAGCTGATCACTTGAGCAGATTGCCAATGGATGTGGAAGGTGTTGATGATTCTTCTCTTGTTTGTGACACCTTCCCAGATGCCTTATTATGTGCCTTGAATGTGAAGAAGGATCCATGGTATGCTCATCTTGTGAACTATCTGGTTGCTGAAGTCACTTCACCCTCTTTGAACAAGCATCAAGTTCAAAAGTTGAAAAGAGATGCTAGCTACTATATTTGGGACGAGCCACATTTGTGGAGGCTATGTAATGATCAAATAATCAGAAAGTGTGTGCAAGATGATGAAGTCCCATCAATCCTGGAGTTTTGTCATTCGCTAGCTTGTGGAGGACACTTTGGTGCTAAAAAGACTTCAAGGAAGATTCTGGAGGCCGGTTTCTATTGGCCTACTCTGTTTAAGGACGCTTATGAGTATTGCAAGTCCTGTGACAAGTGCCAGAGGTTCGGGAGCTTTGGGAAGAGACAGGAGATGCCTCAAGTGCCGATGTTGTATTGTGACCCTTTTGATGTTTGGGGTATAGACTTCATGGGACCTTTTCCCCCATCCAACGGCTACACATATATCCTGCTGGCGGTGGATTACCTATCTAGGTGGGTGGAAGCTGTGCCAACCGGGGCTAATGATGCAAGGGCCGTGTTGAAATTTCTGAAGTCTAATATCTTTTGCCGGTTTGGAGTTCCAAGAGCTTTGGTGAGTGATCAAGGTTCTCATTTTTGTAACAAGCTCATGTCTTCATTGCTCAGCCAATTTGGGGTGAATCACAAGGTTTCTACACCTTACCACCCTCAACCAATGGAGAAGCCGAGGTGAGCAATAGACAAATCAAGAACATCCTTGAGCGAATTGTGAAGCCAAGTAGGAAAGATTGAAGCTTGAGACTTGAAGAAGCTCTTTGGGCATATAGGACTTCATTTAAGACTCCTATTGGTATGTCTCCTTATCGGCTCATATATGGAAAAACTTGTCATTTACCAGTTGAGCTACAGCACAAGTCTTATTGGGCAGTTAAATCTTGTATTGAAGATATGGATGCTGCAGCTCAAGAGAGGCAATTGACTCTGAGTGAACTTGAGGAGCTTTGGAACGAGGCATATGAGAACTCGCGGATCCTGAAAGAGAAGACTAAGGCCATTCATGATAGTGGCATTCTGAGGAAGCAGTTCAAGGAGGGAGATCTTGTCTTGTGCTACCGTGTGAGATTCAAATTTTATGGAGGAGGCAAGCTTAAAGACAAGTGGCAGGGGCCTTATGAAGTGCTCAAGTCTCATGACTTTGGGATGGTTGAGATCAAGAGTCTCAAAGATGGCCGAGTGTACAAAGTCAATGGCCACTTGCTCAAGTTATATAAGGAGAATTTCCAGCCTCCCTAAAGGTCGTTTCTTTCCTTTCCTCACTTATTTTCTTATCGCAAATTCTTAAGTGTGGGGGAAGGTGTTAGTATTAGAAAAAAATTAGGATTGTGTTTCTGTGTTTAGGATTTTATTTAGGTTTGCTTTAGTATGATGTTTTAGGTTGTTAGAAAAATTTTCACTAGTGCTGGGGGATGTCTATAAGCTTCTGGAAGTGTCATTTTGGGAAATAGAGGATCTTGCATCCGGAAGTGTTTTTGCTTCCGGAAGCTCTCACTTAGATCTTGCTATTCAGGATTAGATTGTGTTTACTTTGCTTCCGCTAGGGGATTCATTCTTGCTTCCACAGTGCATCCGGAAGCATTTTTGCTTCCGGTAGCATTTTTATATCCGCTAGGGATGAGACTAGAATCTGAACCCAGAGTGACTTCCTACAGCCATTTTTGCTTCCGGTAGCATCTTTGCTTCCGGAAGCTTAATAGCTTGAGTCTGAATTCAGTTAGGCTTCCTGAGCGTCAGTGAGTAAAAAAAAACTATATTAGTAGGTTGTGTTTAGTGTAGTATTGTGAATAATACATATGGACCATTTGTTTGTTTGAACTGCCCTGCCTTTTATGTTGCTGCTTTTCCTTTGAAATGCATCTTCCTACTTGATTTGATTGGTCCATTGAGGACAATGCATGCTTTAAGTGTGGGGGAGGTGTGTTATGTGCTTAAAAGTGGTTTATTTCAAAGCTCACACACTTAAATTTTGGACTTCATTGGCATAATTTGCTAAAAAATTATTGACTTGATTATGGCTTTTGAAAGCAAATGGAATTGTCCTCTAGTGTGTAAGTAGAATTTTTGGAATGATTACTTAGGGCATTGCATGGGGCACTTTTAAGGTATAAAGAGGGTGTTAGTTTCTCATTTAACTTTTCTTAAGGAGGAAGTGACTGATTAGATTAAGCCATAAATGTGAGAAGCCTCCAACCGAATTGAGTGGGCCAATAGTCTAGTTGACCTCCTAGAACTTGTCCTAGCTCTTGTTCAAGATCACAATGCATGGCATGATTGAAAATGAAAGGGGCGTTTCTTTCTAAACCCTCATGACCCAAACACTAAGCCAACCAAATATTATATATGACTACTTTTCATTGTATTGCATTCATATGTGGTGGCTACTTGTTCATATTATTGGTCATTGACTACTTTCCATCATTCACCATTCATTATTAGCCTTCCATTTAACCCAAAAGTCCCCTAGATTTGGTTGTGTCATGCATAATAATGGGTGGAGAACTTAGAGCTATTACAAGCCTATGGTGATGGTCAAGCGCATTGAGCCAAAGAGTGATCAAAAGTCCCTAGTTAGGCATTTTTCCTAACTTGAGTGAATGAGTGTAAACACTTTATCCGGTGAGGAAAAATCTCAATTGGCACTCCTCCTTGATTCTAGTTGATTGTTAAACTTGCATTCACTTTGTATTATTAGATTTGGCCCATGCGAAGCTTTAGGGAAAAGTTCAAGAAGATCAACTTGTACTCTATGATAATTCCAATTGCCTTCACTATGCTTAATGATTAGGTTGGTCTTTTATATGACTTTGCCCGTAGTGCAAAGATTAAGTGTGGGGGATTTGATTGGACCAAATTTCACACCTTTAAGCATGTGCATTTGAGCTTAATTAGTGTTGTTTATTTGTTATATTTGATCATTATTGGTACATTTTCATGCCCATGCTTATGTGTAAATATTTGAAGAATAATAGCCTTATTACTTGCATTTTATGAAACCAAGGGTATTTTGGTCATTTTGACTATGTGATGTGTTTTTCATGTAGGGGGGTCCCAAGTGGGCCCATACACCCATTGGTGGAGCTTCGGTGGAGATAACTTGGCAAGGAAGGCTAGATGACAAGGACTCAGATTCACATCCGGAAGCACATTTACATCCGGAAGCAGAGTTGCATCTGGAAGCAAAGTGTGATCCAGGAGCAGAAGTTACATCCGGAAGTGGATGTACATCCGGAAGTGAACGTTCTGGAGATGGCGGACGCAGAGTTACATCCGGAAGCTTAAGCCTATCCGTCAACGAGTACAAGAGCCAGACTGCACAAGGATCAGAAATGTCAGCTACTTTTCAGAAGTCTTTTGTGCAGAGTAAATTTAAGGCAAAGTCAGCCCTGCAGCTTGAAGGTACTTGGGAAGCATCTTTCCAAATGAGGCAAAATGGGCGCCAATGTCAAATTCAAATTTGGAGGCCTCATTAAGGGCAAAAAGGGAAGCACAATCACTTGGAGAAAAAGGAGGAATCTTTAGAAATGCATGGAGATGAGATCTAGTCCACATTCATCCCCACCTTTCACCAAATACCAAAAATACCATTTGGGCGATAATCCCAAAGTTACTCACCACTATAAAAGCCCAAATGTCACAAACTCTAACTAATTTTTCTCATTCCCAACTTTCACTTTCTCTCTCCTCTAACAAACTCTCTCAACTCCATCTTCATCTTCTTCACCTTCTTCACTTCGCAAACCACCTCCATGGCCGCCATATCCTCTCACCTACCTTCATCCGCCTCCATCTCCATGTCAGGCTAGATCGCCTAACCTTCTTCTCCAAGGAAATGTGCTTGAAGAATCAACATTTGGCTTCATATACTTGTAATTTGTTCTTTTAGGTTTCAAGCTAGATGTATATTTTTGCCTATGTAATGACCTTGATTTAGGCTTGTATAGGTTAGAATACCTTGAGATTTAGGTGTTCTACTTCATTTTAGCTTGAAATCTCTCTCTTAGGTTAAAGACATGAAAACCGAAGCTTAATTCTTGTAATTCCATGTATGTACATGTGTGCGATTTGTTTCCTTGTGAATGCGTGGAATGAATTTGTTTCCTAAATGCTAGATTTAGTATTTAGAGTTGTTTCTGGTATGTTCTTGGCTTGAAAGAGCTTAAGCCTTAATTAAATTAGTTAAACTCTCGTAGACTTCTTTGATTAAAGAGATCTTGAGAATTTAACTAGTTTATATTAAGAAGAACAAGTATATGAAGTCCGATTAAATGTAAGTACGGAGTACTTGGAGAAGGAGGTACCTTCCATTCTATACTTTCACACTTCTATTTCTGATTAGTTGTAATTTTTACTACTTTTAATTAGTCTTAAATATAAAACTTGCATACAACCTGTTTGATAATTTGTTTAACTTGTGATTATTTGACCTAAGCAAGAGATAAAACCAAACTGTGAATTGACCTAGGACTTGCTGCTAACTACTGTAGTTTAATTCTAGTTTTATTTGTTTAGCTCTTTTTAGACGACGAAAAAGAGGTAAATCAGATTGTGCAATGCAAAGAGTGTCCACTGTCGGATGCTCTTTTGCTATCGGAAGTGAGTGCTTCGATCTGCAAGTGTTAGTTCTAAGAAAAACGCAGTGCAAAGAGCGTTCACTATCGGAAGCTCTTTTGCTATCGGAAGCGAGACTAAGTTCTGCACATAAATGTTAGTCCAACAGAGTAATATATAATCAAGTGCAATGGGAAGCATTTTTGCTATGGGAAGCAATCCTACTTAGAATAGGTTATATAGGATCAGACTTAGTGTTAAATTCACTTCCGCTACCGGACGCATGCTACATCCACAAGCGCTAGTCACATTGTTTTTGCTCTAAGTCATACGGTTGTGATTTTACATCCGATTGTATTCTAACTTAGGAATTCTGACTTTTATCTAATTCTTCCTAAGTGTTCATTATGTTCTTTTATATTTTAGTCTTCATCAAAACTTAAGATTCTAACACTCTGGCACCCGTAAATTGAATGGGGCAAAACCGTACATTGTAAATAAAAATGGGACAAATTTAACCCCGCCGTTAAGTAGAGGCAAACGGACGTTAGTTGAAGCGTGGGTCCCACCTTCATTAAATGACGTGGCAAAACAGACAGCAGGGAAATGAAATGTGAAATTTGCAATTAAGTCCCAAGGAAGGATTTTATCACCACAAAGTCCAAAAGAATCACATAATTATTAGCAAGTCCCAAGGTATCTGAAAAAGACACTCTTACCCCTCACTAAAACTAAATATTGTGGTCCCCACAACCACCTTTTTTCTTAACCATTCGGATATCACCCTCCAAACTCCAAACCCATCCCCATCCTCCATCACCAAACTCCAAACCCATCACAAATAAGCCTCCTTCCACCTCCTTCCTGCTGGGCCTCCAATACTTCTTCCCATCCTCCAGTGGGCCCCACGCTACTCTCTCCACTTCCTCAAGTCTGACCTCATCTCCGGCTTCACCATCGCCAGCCTCCATCAGCATCTTTCGGCACCTCACCCCCCCTCTTCCAATCTGAACTCGTTCGCCCCTTCTCTCTTTCTTTTTTTCGTCTTTTTTTTCTCGCCTCCGCCCCCTCTCGTTTCTGTCTCTGCCTTCGTCCTCTTCCTTTGTTTTTCAATTCATTTCTTCTGCTCTCCACCTGTCCTCCCTCCAATCCTTTTTGTTGTTCTTCTTCTTTTTTCTTTTTCCTTTCTTCACGCCTCCTGCAGCTTTTTAAATTCTTTTTCTTTTATTTCCTTTCCTTCTCTCCCTGCAGCTCCCTAATAACAAAAACAACGACAACAACACTAATAATAATAATAACCTTTTTTTCTTTTAAATATTTTATTTATTTAGTGGTCTAAATAAATAACACTAAATAATAATAAAAAGTTGTGGTGATGGAGGATGGGGATGGGTTTGGAGTTTGATGTCCGAATGGCTAAGAAAAAGGGTGGTTGTCAGGACCACAAAATTTAGTTTTAGTGAGGGGTAAGAGTGTCTTTTTCAGATACCTTGGGACTTGCTAATAATTATGTGATTCTTTGAGACTTTGTGGTGGTAAAATCCTTCCTTAGGACTTAATTGCAAATTTCGCATTTCATTTCCCTGCTGACTGTTTTGCCACGTCATTTAATGAAGGTGGAATCTACGCTTCAACTAACGTCCGTTTGCCTCTACTTAACGGCGGGGTTAAATTTGTCTCATTTTTATTTACAATGTACGGTGTTGCCCCATTCAATTTACGGGTGCCAGAGTTGTCCAATTGAAAATTTACGATGACTAGTTTTGCACATTCGCCCAATGTTCACAACAATTTCATCTACTTGGAAAGTGTGTAATTGAGGTTGTTACTCAGAATGATTTACACCCGAATGAGGTGTTGGTTCAAGACATGGATTTGAATTCATCTAAAATCAAATTATAGTTTCAAAAGAACCTCCAGTTACTCGTTCATTCAATGACTATCAAATGTTCATTTTCAAAAGAAAGCCATGGGCAATCATTGTCGCAAGTTGTTTGTTTCTAAACCTTTTTTCACTCATAAAACCTATATGTTGCCCTTTCAAGAGGAAAGAGCATGGAAAGCTTAAAGACTGTGGTAAGCTCTTTGTAGCTAACCACTTTTGACCAAACGAGAAGCTTTTTAAACCCTTTCGAACTTAATGATAATTAATCACAAGTCTTTGTAACTAAAAACTTGCCAAATGATGACAACCTCCTTGATAGAATTATGTACATAAGCTTTATTGGGAGATTTTGTGGAACTTCATGTAAATTATATTCTACTCACGAGACCCATAATTTATTGGGGGATTTGTAGTTTAGTCCCTGGTAAGGGAAATTCCCTTTCTTTTTTTTAAATAAGGTTGGAGATCTATGAAAACCACTATCCTAAAGTTCTAACATTTTCCCCCTTTTAGAAACTATTCTCAATCCAAATATCATAATTTTGGAAACTACAATTATTGTTTTTGAGATTTGCTGGAGCAATTCAGTACACATAATTCCAAATCAAAACTCAGAAACCAATGGAGATTTATTCAGTATATATCACTCTGTAGTAAGTGGTGGGAGATGGCTCACATAAATAAAACCGATCACATTAGCTATTTAAACCATTGCCTACATTGATAGAGGCGTTCTTGAGTGGCCATGGTGCTCCGGACATGACTGCCTCAATTTGATGTATCTCTCGAGGACAATTGGTCATATTCTTGCAACCAGCGGTAGTAACAAGCTGAGGAAACCATGATGAACTCCAGTCACCAAATCTCCATGATTTACAGCTGGAACTGTCGAGGTCTTGGAACCACCTCGACGGTTCGAAATCTAAGGTTCCAAGTTAGGAAATACGACCCCCCTATCGTATTCCTATCTGAAACTAAAATGCAAAGGGAGAAAATTGTGAAGATAAGAAGGAAGCTGGGTTTTGAACATGAAGTATATTTTGATCCTATTGGAAGATCAGGCGGACTAGCTCTGTGGTGGAAGGAGAATGTTGAATTAAATGTTGGAGTACTTTCAAAAATGTTATTCATGTTGATGAAGTTGTTGTTGATGGAAAAGAATTTGGATCGGTGACTTTAGTGTACGGGCCAAATGAAATTACTCAAAAGCAAAGATGGTGGAGAAGGTTAAGAAGTTTACAGCCCCCAAGTAATGTTCCATGGGCTATTATAGGCGATTTTAATGAACTCCTTTATCAAGGAGACAAGGAGGGGGGTAGAACTGTTCCTTTTCGGGACCTAGAACGTTTTCGCTTGTTTATGGAGGATTGCTATTTACTAGAAGTGGAGACAAAAGGTAGTCGATTCACATGGGCAAATATGAGAGAAGGGGAAGACTTCATTAAAGAATGCCTGGACCGTGCTATCATCAATACATGTTGGGCCTCAAAATTTTCTAGAGGTTTATGCACAGTGCTGGAGGCAATAGGGTCTGATCATTCCCCTTTATTGCTTGAGTTTGAAAGAAAGGAATCATTAACACCAAAATTGTTCAGATTTGATGAGAGATGGCTTCTTCATCCAGAGCTGGAGGAAATCATAAGATCTGAATGGAACCCCCAATTAAATGAGGCGGGTTTGGAGCAATTTATAGAAAATTTGCGAATGATCACTGACATCCTAGAAAGATGGAGCAAGAAGGAGTTTGGTAATAGTCAAATATTGATCAAAAAGCTCATGGGTCAGCTAAATGCTTGCATGCAAAAACCGATCAATGACAACACAGCACGCGAAATTTCTGAGTTAAAGGAGAAGATCAACAAGGCATGGGAAACAGAGGAGTTGTACTGGGCCCAAAAATCTAGAGTTAAATGGTTACAGTGTGGCGATAGGAACACAAGATATTTTCATATGGCTACAACTTTAAGAAGAAAGAGAAATCGTATAACAAGTCTGCTCAATCAAGATAATGTAAGAGTGGAGAATGAAGAGGAAATTGGGGACATTTTTAAAGACTTCTACAATTCATTGTTCACTTCCAATGGTAGCAGAGATTTCACAGAAATTTTGCATTATGTGGAGGCTGAAATCAATGAGCAAGATAACAATTATCTGCTCCGACCAGTTACAAATGAAGAAGTAAAAGAAGCAGTTTTTAACTTGGGAGGATCAAAAGCACCAGGACCCGATGGTTTCACTGGAAAATTCTATCAAAAGCACTGGCACATAGTGGGGGACCAGGTATTTTCTCTAGTCAAAGACTTTTTTTGTACTGGTTTCCCATTACATGAATTGAATAAAACTGACATGGTTTTGATCCCTAAAACTGAGAGACCAAATTCAGTCAATGATTATCGACCAATAAGCTTGTGTAATTTTTCATACAAGATTTTTTCAAAAGTCCTAGTCAACAGAATTAAACCTCTGCTCAGAAAAGTAATTTTGGAAAACCAAAGAGCATTTGTAGAGGGAAGGCAAATTCAGGACAATATAATTATTGTGCATGAACTTTTCCAACACTTAAAAGTTAAGAAATATAGGAGGGAGATGGCAATTAAAGTTGACATGAATAAAGCTTATGATAGAATAGAATGGGACTTTCTCATTGCTCTGTTGTTGAAAATGGGTTTCTCAAAAGAATTAGTGGATAAAATTTTCTGGTGCATATCATCAGTGGAATTTTCAATAATGTTATCTGGAAAAAGAATGTCTCAAGTCATTCCAAAGAGAGGATTGAGGCAAGGTGATCCATTGTCCCCGTATTTATTTATTATTGTCAGCAATGTTCTATCCAAAATTCTTGAAAAAGAACAGCAGAATGGATTGTTGAAAGGAATTGAAGTGGGACGGGGTTGTCCTCCCATCACACATGTTTCTTTTGCTGACGATTTGGTTGTGTTTTTAAAGGCTGATATGGATAATTGTAGACATTTTAAATCAGTCCTGGATTTGTACTGTATGGCATCTGGTCAAAAAATAAACTTTCAAAAATCTTGCCTATACTTTTCTGCAAAGGTACCAGATTTGATCAAAGAAGAAATTGGGCATGTTTTACAGATACCAGCAGTTGATATACCTGGGAACTACCTTGGACTGCCTATCACATGGGGCAGATCAAAAGTACAAGCCTTAAATTTTGTCATTGATAAAGTTAAGAAGAAGATGATGGGATGGCAAAGGAATTTTCTGTCTGAAGCTGGAAGGGAAGTGCTCTTAAAAGCGGTAATAAATTCTATTCCTACATATCCCATGTCATGTTTTGCTTTTCCTAAATCTGTGTTGAATAAATTAGACAGTCTCATTACAAGATTCTGGTGGAAAGGGTCTATGGATAAAAGAAAAATTCATTGGGTAGCAAAAGACAAATTGAAAATGCATAAACATGAAGGGGGACTTGGGTTTAAGGATTTGGCAGCTTTTAACAAAGCCCTCCTTGCTAAGCTGGGGTGGAGAATTTTGCAGGAACCTCAGCAACTATGGGTGAAAATCCTAAAGGCACGATATTTCCCCAAAACCACCTTTATGGAGGCAAAAAAGGGCAGCCAAGCATCCTGGCTTTGGAACAGCATTCTTGAAGGAAGAGAAATCCTGCGAAACAATATTTTCATCAGTGTGGGGAATGGCAAAAATATAAATATCTGGAATGACCCTTGGATTAGAAACCTTCCAGGTAATAAGTTGTATTCTCAATGCCCTCTCCCTGAATTATCAGATTTGAAAGTAGCAGATTTGAGAAATGGCTCACATTGGGAATTATCTTTAATTGATGGCTTTATTGAGCATGATGAAAGTGAGGCAATTGCTAATACTAATGTTACCCTAGTAGACAGAGAAGATAAATGGCTATGGACAAGGGGTAGCAAAAATATATATTCTGTAAAAGAAGGCTATAAGGTGGCTCTTCATTTATCCCACTCTCACAATGATGAGAATATTCCTGAGGCTTCAAATCCTTTTAATATTTGGAAAATAATCTGGAAGCTAAAGGTCCCCAATAAAATTAGATTTTTTATGTGGAGAGTACTGTCAAATGCCCTCCCAACTTTTGATGCCCTTAAAAGAAGAAAATGCATGGATAATGATATATGCTCTATTTGTAAAAATAGTTCTGAATCAATTAGTCATGTTTTCATAAATTGTGGATGGGCACAAAGAGTTTGGTGTGGAGTAGGATTCAATTTTTCTGCACAAAATCATTCTCCATTAAACATTGAGTCTTGGCTGTCAAGTGTATTTAAAGATTGTGAAAAGGATAGCTATAGACAGGGTTTGGTAGCATACACCTTATGGCAAATTTGGAAAGCAAGGTGTGAGGCTGTCTATGAAAATAAATATCCTAATCCTATGTTCACCTTTACCCAAGCAGGATGCTTGTTAGCTGAATTTTGGGAAGCCAATGGATGGACAGCTGAAACATATCAAAGGGAGCATCAGAATGTGAATGATGTGCAGAATAAAGTATGGCAACCCCCGGAAGGTGATTTTCTGAAAATAAATACTGACTGTGCTTTTAACAAGAACACAAAAAAAGCTGCTTTATCCATGGTCATAAGGAATAAAGCTGGTATGATAGTGGACGGAGCATCAAAAACTCAAAGTGTTGATTCAGCTTTTATGGGGGAATGTTTAGCATTATTGTGGGCCTTTCAATATGTTCAAGATAATAACTTGGCAGATGTGAGCATTGAATCAGATAACAAAATGCTGATTGAGGCATTGAATGACAAGCAAGACTTAGTAGAATGGAATTGCTATGCCATAGTTGAGAACATCCTTTTTATAAGGAACTTATGTAGAATCCAATTTTGCAGATGGATTCCCAGGGAAGCGAACGAAGTAGCTCATTGGATTGCTCAAGCTTCTATGCGTGGGTCATGCCCTCCTGACTGGGTTTGGAGACCACCGCCGCAGCTGCAAATGCTGCTAGATAAAGATTGTTCTGCTTCATAGCTCTATTGTTTCTTTGTTTTTTCAGTGTTATGTATCTTTACTATACTTTTTGTTAAAAAAAAAAAAGAGTACATGTAACCAAGAAATAATGATGGATCACCATCATAGTATTTCAATTAGATACAATTATATTTTTGTCCTGTCACTTTATACAAATGTTTAATTTTTATTCCTTAATTTTATTGTGTCCTTTTAATCGTAACTCTAATACAGTTGGATTAAATAAAACAGGAGGGACGTTGAAATTTAAAATAGCAATTAAACATTCACAAAATACTGACTTACTCAATTCCATTTTTTTTAAAAAAAAACAATTATCGCCACAATCAATATTTGAAATTGACAGTGTTAAGACAGAGAACATGCAAGATATTCTTTATAAAGTTAAACGACTAAACAGACACAAAGTACACATTTAGAGGACTAAATGTAATTTTTTTTTATTACAATTTATCAATCATCAACTTTGTATTGGAAAATTCTAAATGTCCAAAACTATTAAAATATTTTAACGAGGGTAAACTGCGGTTTAAAAGACGACAAGAAAACATTTGTTTAGAAACATTAAAGATAAGAAAAGACTGAGGTACCTAAACTCAGGTTTAATGAGCATTCTTCAATCAAATGACAAATAAGTGAACTTAAAATTTAAATGATGTATTATTACAACAATTAACTGCAAGATGAGTATTAAATATCCACTCATCTTCATTTAATTGCTTAAGTACATTCAGCATATATGTTTGAGTTCTTAAGATTCCTCAATGATAAATAGGCAAAGGCAAATATTAATCAAATGGGGAGTAGCATGTGATAGCCTTGATAGATCTAACAGTTGGTCAACAAAAATATAAACAAAATCTACTGTTTGCACTATAAACTAGATTTTATATTAAAGAGAGATAAAATTATTTATTTAAATGGCAAACCTTTTAAGTGAACTAAAATGTAATATTTTCCCAAACTGTGTTTACTTTGTTTTGTTAATGGATTTTTCTCTGCGGGAAATTGTCTAATTTAGATTAGAATATAATATGTGATCTGATCATTAGAAAAATAAGATTTTTTTTCTTCAGGAAAGTTAAGAAATAAGAATACTACCACGTCGCTTTCAATTCGAACTCCACCAAAACCTTTAAACCTGTCAATCGCTTGATGGTTGAAGAATATTGAAGTTTCTGAACTACTCATGGCTGGAAGCAACAAAGCATCAATGAAGTAGCATCCAGGCTCCACGGTGATAACCTGAAAATGCAAAAGATGTTAAAGGTTAGAATCATCATTTTCTTATTTCAAAACCATAATATAGTAACTAGTGAGGAATAAACAATTATCAGAGAATCCAAGAAAAAGAACCAAGGAAAACCAAAGAAACCAATGGCTACAAATAACAATAATGGTTTCGATTATAAGTTTCACCACTGTTACGGAATTTGTGCCTTGACTTTGGTCTTAGTAAAGGAGGATTCAAGAAAGGGAGAAGGAAAGATTAGTAACTATCTTATTTGGTTCACAATAATTAAAATTCTAAGGAATTAGTGCTTCTCTCAAATAAGAAAAGCATGAAACACTCCCCCCCCCCCTTTCAAACATTTACAGTCAAATGACAGCAATGTGTAAAAAGATCACATCTGAGATCGGAAATTTCAGTTCAAAAAAAAGAGATCGGAAATGGCATAGAAAGAGATAACTCAATTTCTAGTCAAGACTAACCCAAAGCAAATATATAACCAGTTTCAGGCAATAAAGCTCATTCTTGCTAGATTCATAGAAGTTTCTATAACTGAAAAAGTCATAACTTACCATTCCTTCTTGGAGCTCTCGGACTGTGCGTAAGGACTTTAATCCAGGTTCCTTTGGCCTTTCCAACCCCTGCAAAATGTCAATTTTATAAGACATCACATGAAAAGCCTTTTGCAGGGACATATAGAAAACACAAATAGAGAGAGGAGGGAGATTTAAATTAAACTGCAAATTAGTGTTATAATTATAAACCTTTAAGTAGCCTCCAGGATCATGTGTGTCAAGACCAAGGAAATGCCCCAGACCATGTGGCATAAAAACAGCACCCAGGCGTTTGTTCATCATATCATCAACATTGCTATTCCAAAAACCAAACCCAAATCATCATACCACAAAAAATGAAAAATGCTCATTGATTTTGACAAATTACAACTGAGGCAGGTAAACAATAGGGAAAAACTAAATGTTACCCAATAACAATGTCTCCTCTCTTCAGTGACTCCAGAATAATGTTTTCTGCTAATCTACAAATTTTGGAAAGGAAATGAAAGTCAAGAATTTAAATCACAAGGAAGAACATGGGAATATGTCATTAAAATATTTTACACATTTCCTTATGAATATAATATTAACTGATAGTCAATTCTGGGTTAATTCATCAATTCGTGCAAGATTGTCAATTTTAGTGTATCGATCCATACTGTATTTCAGTCCAATGATGAATCAGCTATAACAATACACACTACCCAAAGCCACAGGCAGAAGAAACCAACCTCAACCGTTAATGCTCTTACAATATAAGGATATGATAGATCTTGATTATCTTGTTATTTAAAAGCATCTAACTTCTCTTACAATATAAGGATATGATAGATCTTGATTATCTTGTTATTTAAAAGCATCTAACTTCAGATGATCATGGATTTGTAAATCAAGAGAATTTCAATATAAGTAAGATTTGTAATCATCCATCAGTTTACACTCATACTTGTGCATATCAACCCAGCATACTCCAGGTTTCATTGCAGATATGACAGCATTATGGGCATCGAGGACAGCCTGCCAAAAAAAAGAGTCGCTGAAACATTAAGATAGACGAGAGGTATTTGAGCTGTGCTCACACATGGGAAATGGGTTTTAACTTTTAATTGATTGGCACAGAAGAAATGCACTCAAAGTTTGAGTGGCCATTTAAGTTTCTTATTTGTTTGCTTCAAAATGAAAACACTCATACATTTCATATAGGAAGTTTCAGTATGTAGAACTTACATTATATATTAAGGATTGTTCACTTGTAAACTTCCCATTTACCTGCAAGAAGAATTGAAAATTTACCATAAGTTGATCCTTCCACTGGAGAAATGGTCTCTCCATTGTTACAAGGGCAATATTCAATTTCACTTTCCCTGTCATGACTTCTTGTGATCTTTTAACTATTAACTAGATTTAGACATCAACTTCAGATAAAAGGCTATACTATCACTTGTATTTCACAAACTGGCATGTCAATCCACACACACACACACACACACACACACACACACATCTTTGTTATCTTTTTTTTTTTGCCGCATGGTGGTAATCTGAAAACTCTTGGATTATTTTGTGCTAATGATCTCTATGGTTCCCTACAAACTTCTGATGAGATTGAATTCTTTAACAGTAAGTTGACTTTTTCCCTCAAGAAGCAGGATATTGTACATTTGTACATCAAAGATCATGGAATCACATATATATCAAGAAAATGGCATTGTCAAGGGGAAAAAACTCATTCTCGATATCGGAAGAGCTTTGATGTTCAATATCAATTTACCCAACTCCTACCAAGGGAAGCTATCCTTATAGTTCCATATCTCATCAAAAGAATTCCAAGCCATGGATCATCCTTTATTACTCAAAGAAATTTCAAAAGATCTTCCAAATTCACAGCTAGCATATTCTCTGGCTCTCAAAATCTTTGGGTGTACCTCATTTGTTCAAAATCAATCAGCCCAAGCATAATCAACCTCATGCCATCAAATGTGTCTAAAATTGGATACTCTATCATGAACAAAACGAATAACAAAACATTATCCCAATAGGTGAGGATGGCTACATGGATTGTACGACACCATTTTGTTCTATCAATAACCTAATCTTTGGATGTATTCTTAACCAAAAGATCTCCCTCTACATGTTCGTTCATTAAGTGTTCGCTTTGTACTCCCTCTACCTCTTATAACAGGACTCCATACTACTTAATCTACCATCCTCACAGCCACATCCATTGGTCTTCTTTGGACGTGTCCAAGTCACCTCAAAATGATTTTCTACCATTTTCTCACCAATAGATGTCACTCTAACTCATTCTCCTATGTTATCATTAGGAATTTATCCTTTCTTTTATATGACCACACAGCCGATTAAGACTTCTCAGCTACCCCCATTTTATGTTCATGTATTCGTTTTGTAAGCGATAAAACTTCTCTTTTACCTTCATCTCAGCTACCCCCATTTTCCTCTCACAAAGAACTCCAACAGTTTTTCTTCAAAAGGGTATATATTTTATGACCATAATTTTTAGTGATTATTTGTCAATATGGATATCACCTTTGAAAATACTCTTTTATGTCTCAAAGTCTTCGATTTAGATGGAGATATGAGAAAATGTCTAGTTTGGTTCATTGAAAATTGACTTATTAACACTACTTGGCTTGACATCCACATTATTCATTCACCATCACTTGTGCAAGGAACAAAAGAAAATTTAAATTCAGGGGAGAAGTAGAATAACATTAGGAAAAGAGGTTCAGGTTTACTCACAAAAGTAGAAATCAATGAATGGGCATCACAACACTAAAGCACTAGCAAACTGACACTACTGATGAGCCTATCGATTCTGTCGTTGAGCACTTCCGATTAAGATTTAATTATTACTCTCAGAATCCACTCATTCTTGTACACTCCATCCAATTAAGAGATTTCTGTTTTACAATTCCCTACCACCTAGATATCATACTTTCATCACTAACCTGGACAAGTGTATGATTCTAAATATACAAGCTATGGAATCCCCAGAATGGAAGGTAATAAAATTGGAAAATAATTATTGATCTTTATTAGTTGACCATTAGATGAGATTTTCTGATATGTAGAGCATAGATTAGGTATTTAACCTGTAATTTCAAGCTAGCAGTGTATATAAAGTCGTGTACTAAAACAATCATTATTCGCTAATTTCTGTTTTCAAAATGAATTCATGTCCAGGTTAGAGTAAAAATAATGATGACCAAACCATTTATATATGACCAGACAAAGAATGAGTAAAGACTGATACAATTTGACAGATACTAATCTAATGATACAACTCCTTGATTCAACATGTCCCATCATGTAAGGTGGGGAGAACTAAGCAAAAATACCAGATGTGATCATTCATGGATATACTCACAGGAAATGAACATGTTATATCAGATCCATAAAAGTGATATTCAGCTCCCATATCAAGAAGTGCCATATCTCCATCTTCCAAAGTCTATACAAGAAAACAATACCCTTTCAAAATTCAATAACTCTAATTAAACAAACATTAATCAAGTAATTAGACCTTCTGATTGAGCATATAAAAGAAACAAATCCCTAAGTGTAAACTTTTAGCTGATGATATAGTTCTTTTGGCTGAGTCAAGAGAGGAGGATAACTATGAGCTCGAGTTATGAAGAAGGAACTTAGTGTTAAAAAGTTTTCTCTTGAGTACAAGCAAGACAGAGTTTATGTATTGTAGTTTTGATAAGAGGTAGGTTAGGTTAGAGTTGATATAAAGGTAAAATTAGAAGATCATATCATCCCTCAAGTTCAAAAAGTTTAGATATTGAGGGTTAATTATACAAATATTGAGAAATTTTTAGAAGCTAGGTGGTTCAAATGGAGAAAAACTACCACAATTATTTGTGATTGAAAACTACCAAATAAGGTAGGGATAAAGGTCATATCTGCCCCTGAAAAATGCACAGAAAATCATTTTTTTTGCCCAAATTTGCCCAAGAATTATGTACGAAAGATCATATTTACCCCTGAAATATGCACGAAGGGTTATATATGCCTCAGAGTACGCATGAACGGTTATATTTGCCCCTGAAGTATCCACGAAGGATCATATTTGACCATTAGTATTTAAACAGTAAAGGGTGAATATGATACGCTTTACACACTTCAGGGCAAATTCGAGCCAAACGTCGGGGGAAGATATGATCCTCCAAATATACTTAATGGGCATATATGATCCTTAATCTAGTAAGGTAAATGGAAGGTGTATAGCTCAACTATAAGGCCAGTAATGCTATATGGCAATAAATGTTGGGCTATAAAGGAACATGAGCATAAAGTGGAAGTGGTGCACAATCATTTTATATGGTTTGAACATGTTCAAAAAAGGTGGAAGTGGTGCACAATCATCTGATATAGTTTGATCATGCAATAAAAAATGAGATTCATAATGATCTTATACATGGTAGAGTCTGAATATCATGTATTGAGGAGAAAATGGTGGAAAATCAGCTCATATGGTTTGAACATGTTCAAAAAAGGTTCCTAGGCACCAATGAGGAAGACTGATTAAGTAGTTTGGAGTGCTCTAAAAGGAAAACCAAAGAGAACACTTAGTGAAGTTATTGAGTAGTACTTTTTAATTAGTAGTTTATAAAAAGATTTAATTTTTAATAGAGCAATGGTGTAGTTCAATCCATTTTACGACCCCACCTATTAAAATTTCAATCATTCATTTTTTCATCCAATAATAGGAATGAGATTAACAGAAAGAAAAGATGGGGAGAGGATCTGTACTAGGAGAGTCAAAATGAGCTCCAAGGGAGCGAATGCTCTCAAGACATACACAAGGCAGAAAAGAGGCTGGTCAAACGTGACGGGAGAGAGAGCAGGAAATCAGAGTTGAGTATAACAGCCTTGTTGGATAATGGAGATGCAAGGATAATATTTGAGGCATAAGGTGTGAATGACAACAGGTAGAATGCAGCATTTTATTGATGGGCTCAAACGCCCAAGGGGGTTTACCGTTGATCTTATTGCCAGGTCAGTGTGGGCCAGTTTTTGATTATCATCAAGCAAACAATCACCAAACAACCATAAGAATACACCAGAAGGGCTAGGACAACATTATCCTACACAAGTTGCCTCAGCTGTAATAAGACAGTGATAATAGACTTTAAGAGACATGAAAAGCTAATTTACCATACCCTGTCATTAGGAGCTGCTGCATGCCCATAATGAAGAACAGCACTGTGTTGACACAACATCATTGTTAATTAGTACCCTTGTGATAAATGTCATAACTATTTGAAAGGAGCAAGCAATATAATCGCCTAACTCATAGTGGTACAAATTACAGAGTTTTAAACATGCTCATTAAAACAATGAGATCTTTCAACATGCTTACGCCAAACAGACAGTCATGAAATGGCACCAACATATCAGATGCAAGATGTGAGAATATTGTGTATTTATTGTTAATATTTTCTGTTACTAGGCATTATATTTTAAGTTATTAGCATTTACTATTTTGTCTCCTACTAGCTATATATAGCCTCTGTTTGTACATATATTATTATCAATGAGAATTACATATCTTTTCTCTCATCTTTAACCTCAAAGTCCACATGGTATCAGAGCCTAAAGTTCAAATTAGTAGTGATTAGGGTTTGATAGTATGGAACCTTCTCTTAAACACATGTGGGTGTCTTTGTGCGTGATGATTGAAGCAGTATTAGCTCTCACCGCCGGCACCGTTGGAAAGAGCAAGGTCCGATCGGAAAAACCCTTGAAATTCGCCGGAAGCGGAGGCGCGTGTGGGGGCGCATGAGGTAGAGGTTCCGACGGAGATTTCAATCGGCGGCTTCGTGCGTCCTTTTTCGTCCGTTCCCTGGTCACCGGCGGCGATCTCCTTTCTGGGTTGTCGAAATTTCAGCTCCTACAGAGAGTTGAAATCATGTTTTTCATTCTGTACTCAATTTTGGAAGCATTTTGAAGCCTGGGTCTGTCGGCTATGGCTTATTATGTCAGAATATTTTGGCCTTGTGAGCTTTGTTTACAACAAAATAGCTATTTGGGATCGATGGCTATTATTCAAGTTTGTGAACCCTCATTCTCAAGCTGAAATATTTATAGGTCAGCCTGTGTTGGCATTTTTGGCCAAGAGAGGGAACTTCCTTTCAGCTTTAAAGACTTCAAGAGAGAAGACAGTATGGATAGTTGACTCTGGGGCATCAGATCATATGACTGATTGTCATAAACTGTTTTCTGCCTATGTTCCATGTGCTGGTAATTTGAAGGTGAAAATTGTTGATGGCTCTCTTGCTTCGATTGCTGGGAAAGGAAGTATCAAAATTTCAGATCGTATCACTCTGGAATCTGTTTTACATGTTCCTAAATTAGCCTGCAATTTATTATCAGTCAGTCAATTGACAAAGCAATCTGATTGTTCTGCTAATTTTCTTCCCACTCATTGTGTGTTTCAGGAGTTATCATCGGGGAAGGTGATTGGTCATGCTAAGGAATGTGAGGGACTTTACTTCCTTGACGATGCCAAAGTGAGTCACCAACCTATTCCAAGGGTATGTAATTCAATCTCTAAAAATGAAGATACTATGTTATGGCACAAGAGAATGGGTCATCCTAATTTCCATTATTTATCCCGTATGTTTCCAAATCTTTGCTAATCATCAAACCTTGATATCAAATGTGAAGTCTATGAATTAGCCAAACACCACCGATCATCATATCCTAGAGCCCCATATATACCCAACAAGCCCTTTACTACCATCCATAGTGATTTATGGGGACCCTCTCGTAACCCAAACCGTATCAAAGCAAGGGGGTTTATTACATTCATAGATGATCACACTCGTTTGTGTTGGGTTTATCTGTTAAAAGACAAGTCTGAGGCACCAAATGCTTTCATGAGTTTCTATGCTATGATTAAAAATCAGTTTAATACAAGTATCAAAGTTTTACATTCTGACAATGGTACCGAGTATTTTAACCGAACTTTGAGTGATTTTCTCCAAACTCATGGTATTATCCATAGAAGTTCATGTGTTCATACCCCTCAACAAAATGGGATTGCTGAAAGGAAAAATAGACACATCTTAGAAGTCACTAGAGCTTTTATGATCACTTCCAATGTACCAAAGTTTTATTGGGGAGATGCCATTTTAACTGCCACCCACCTCATCAACCGAATGCCAAATAAGGTAATATCTTTTGAAACTCCACTCAAAATGTTACAAAGTGTCTTTCCTACCACTCACCTTGAATCAAATATTCCATTTCGAGTCTTTGGTTGTACTGCCTTTGTTCATGCTCATCCAAATAACAAATTTGATCCTCGTGCAGTGAAATGTATTTTTCTTGGGTATTCTCCAACTCAAAAAGGGTACAAATGTTTTGATTCGGTCTCTAAACACCTATTTGTAAGTTTTGATGTTACTTTTCATGAAGATACTCCTTTCTATCCCAAATCTTCAATTCAGGGGGAGAGAACGAGTGAATCTCAGACTTGGGTGCCTGAACCTATACAAGAATATAACACCCTTGAACAATGGATAACCCTACCACAGATAGAGTCATCACCTTCACCTATACCACAGACAGAGTCATTACCTCTACCACAAACAGAGCCATCACCTCCACCACAAATTGAACCTCCCTTAACCCAACCATCTCTTGTGCCAATCACAAATGAAAGTTTGAATACAGGGAACAAAGATATGGTGGTGTACTCACGAAGGCAAAAGTCTAAGGGAGGGAAGAAACTTGCATCTGAAGCACCCAAGCAATCAGAACCGGTGATAGCTCCTGAAGAACCAAAGGATGCTGAAGTGGTGGTGGTCCCTGAGGAGATTGATCTAGAGGTACATCAGGAAATTCCTATTAATATTAATGAATATAATGACCTTGATCTGCCTATCGCTCACAGGAAACAGCCTCGATCATGCACTTTACATCCAATTCAGAAGTATATGTCCTATAATGCTCTTTCCTCTAGCTATCGGGCATTTGTTACTAGTCTGGATCGAGTGCAGATTCCTAAGAACATTCAGGAGGCACTGGAGATACCTGGATGAAGAGCTGCAGTTATGGAGGAGATGAAAGCTCTAGAAAAGAATGGAACCTGAGTCCTTGTTGAAAGCCAAGAGACAAGAAGCTTGTTAGTTGCAAATGGGTATTTACACCCAAGTATATGGCTGATGGTACTCTTGACAAGTTGAAAGCACGACTTGTGGCGAGAGATTTTACTCAGACTTATGGTTTAGACTATCAAGAGACATTTGCGCCAATGGCAAAATTGAACACTATTCGAGTTTTACTATCTGTGGCAGCTAATTTAGAGTGGCCACTTCATCAGCTGGATATTAAAAATGCTTTCTTGAACGGAGAGCTCAAGGAAGAAGTTTACATGACTCTACCTCCTGGTTTTGAGAAGGGACAGAGTGATAAGGTATGCAAGTTAAAAAAATCTCTTTATGGCCTGAAACAGTCTCCTCGTGCTTGGTTTGACAGGTTTTCGAAGGTTCTGAAATCTGAAGGCTACAAGCAATCTTTGTCAGATCATACAATGTTTGTCAAAACAGAGGGCAAGAGAAAATGCATCCTCATTGTGTATGTAGATGATATCATCCTTACAGGAGACCATGTTGATGAAATGTCAAGAATAAAGCTTGCACTTGGAAAAGAATTTGAAGTCAAGGATCTGGGGGATCTGAAATACTTTCTAGGAATGGAAGTTGCAAGGTCAAAGAAAGGGATCTATGTGTCTCAAAGAAAGTACATCGTGGATCTTCTTGAAGAGACGGGCATGTTGGAGTGTAGTCCTGAACCAACTCCTATCATACCTCCTAAGAAAAAGAAGAAAAAACCTGGAGAAGAAGGGGAGTCAGAAGAAAATGAACTTGATGATGATATTGAAGAGGAAAAAGAAGATAAGGAGCAAGAAGAAGTAGTAGATAAAGAAAGATATCAGAGACTTGTTGGTAAGTTAATCTACCTTTCCCATACAAGACCGGATATAGCGTTTGCAGTCAGTGTTGCTAGTCAATATATGAGTGACCCAAGGAAAAAGCATATGAATGCTGCCTACAGGATTTTGAGGTACCTAAAGGGTACTCCCGGGAAGGGGTTGTTCTTTAGGAAACAGGAACGAAGAACGATTGAAGTCTACACAGATGCAAGTTGGGGAGGAACACATCCTGACCGAAGATCTACCTCTGGCTATTGCTCTTTTGTATGGGGTAATCTAGTAACTTGGAAGAGTCAGAAACAAAAAGGTGTGTCTAAAAGCAGCGCTGAAGCTGAATTAAGGGCATTGGCTCAAGGAATAATGGAGGAATTGTGGCTGAAACGTGTCCTTTGTGAGATACAAGTCAAGGTGGAATTGCCACTCAAACTTTATTGTGACAACAAGGCAGCTATAAGCATGGCTTTGAATCCCGTCCAACATGAAAGATCAAAGCATGTTGAGATAGATAGGCATTTCATCAGAGAAAAGGTGGAAGAAGGAACTATATGTTTGACCTTTCTACCGACACATCTTCAAGCTGCAGATGTATTGACGAAGGCTTTACTGAAACCTGCATTTGAGAGTTGTATAAACAAGTTGGACATGATTAGCATCTATGATCCAACTTGAGGGGGAGTGTGAGAATATTGTGTATTTATTGTTAATATTTTCTGTTACTAGGTATTATATTTTAAGTTATTAGCATTTACTATTTTGTCTCCTACTTTGGGCTATATATAGCCTCTGTTTGTACATATATTATTATCAATGAGAATTACATATCTTTTCTCTCATCTTTAACCTCAAAGTCCACACAAGACATTACAGATATGTAAATATTAGGGTATAATTGGAGAAAATATTCATAGAACTACATTATTGGGAGAGATAGTAGATTAAATGGTGTTAGTTTTTCTGGCATATCAACATTGTTAACCATTTAGATCATGCATCTTCAACCAACAGTCAGCACTAGAAATAATGGACTTTGAGAAGGTTTACCAGAATATAGTGGCATCACAAAATCATCCTATCCATTTGATGTTCAAATGTCCAAATATATGTACCTATTGTCACCAGTAGCACAAATACATGTGTAGGAGCAATGCCTGCACCCACCATACATATACGTATGGTGAAGAAACATGCTTTCCAGCTGATACTCCTTCATGCCCACTTTAGTATTTCTCATAACCTGGATCATTATAGCAGAAAATACAAAAGAAATATAAAATAATGCATAAATACGTCAAAATCCACTTTCATGTTGTGATTACAGATGTCAGGAACAGTAACCTCAACATGAGCTTCAGAGCTGATATCATTGGCATACTGAATTAGAGCAATCTCCAACTCTGACTTGATAACACGACATTCGGTCAATACAGGATGCAAGGTTTCCAGATCCTTTTCAAACTTATCCATGCCCTAAAAGGAAATAACATGAAAATATATTAATTCTAATAGGAAAGTTTTCCTGAAAATGAGTAGAGTATTGTTCTATCATTATACATAATAAATAGGAAAAAAGGTCCTCAAATCATGACAATAATGCTACAATCAAAACTATTTAACTCATTGTCTTGATTAATCAGTAATACACATAAGGGCATTCATGAATGGAATGGACCAAGTAAATCATTATATTCATGTTTACCAACCTCAAATTCTGCAGGTTTAGAAAAATTATTGCTGTCTGTGTTGAGCCCATGCAAAAGAAACAGTAGCGGTTTCCCCAAACCGTGATAGTGGTCTTGCAAAACTCTTGCAATTTCATCCACAAAATATACCATGCTAACCATGTAGTTTTCCTGCACAGGAATATATAGATATTAGCCATTAAACATTCTTTACATGTGAATTGTATAAACATATCGAATCAAATTATTCAACCAAATACCTTAAAATAAGTTAGAGGCTTTATCTTTCCCAACCAAACAGCATATTCTTCAGGCAACCTTGGAGCAAACAAGATAGATTTTCCAGTTGAAATATCCTTCAAAAATAAAGAAAATAAATTTGAGAATCTATTAATTATATATAGTTTGAATTTGCAACCAAACATTCACATAACACACATTTACATACAGGATGAGACCAATGAAATTCAGCCCCGTTTGCTCTCTTTCTTTCCTAGACTACTTTGACTTCAGAGCAAAAAATGCATGATAAAATCACTCTGATATAAAATAAAAAGATAATTTAAATACGGTTTCAGTTTCAATTGATGCTTAGAAACTATATCCAATGGATTCTGCAATACATGTTTTTGTTTAAAATGAAATAACACTTTGAACTGTACCCGGGATTCAATCTTAATTAACCAAAATTGTTTTCATGCTAGCAAATTTCTAATTGTCACATAATATTCAACTTAGCAGAATTCCTTTAAGAACTCGTTGCCTCCAGATCAATGTTTTTACCAGTTAGCCACTGGTACCACGACTTTAAGAAAGATTATGTATCCAGGATTTTAGCCAGTAAACATAGCAGAAACAATTGAATTGACAAGTTTGTAAAAAGGCAAACGTGTAACATAGCTTTATTCTATATGTGGATTCAAGGAAAATGCCATTCTATATTAAATAAAAATAACACTCTTGGTTATTACACAAATAAAGGATTCAATACAATTTATCCAGGCAGGGCTACGAAAGACCAAAGTTTGGGATGACATAAAACAACAACAGCAGCAGCAACACCAACAAAGCCTTATCCCACTTCCTTTTCTGGGCATAGGACATAACAAAGCAAAAAAAAAGGCATGCATGAAAGTGAAAGATGAGAAACAAAACAAACAACTCAATCATTGAAATGAATGGAACGAACAATAGCTCCGTAAAACCCCGGTTCCTTTACTCCAAACAAGTAGGCAAAGTAACTCTCCTGCCTGCAAACCAAAATGCCTTTCAATTACGGTCCTTAAAACAAAGTTATGCACTTGTCTTACCTTAAGATATATGCATAGAAAAAGAAGTTAAGAAAAAAAATATACAAGTTTCAAGGTGATTTACTATAGTTACCGTTCCTATCACTGTTACAGACAACACTATAACTCTTCCATCTAATTGAACAAATAGATAAATCAACACAGACTAAGGGCCTGTTTGGTCAACATGAATTGAGAAATCGAATCAGACATTGGAATTGAAAAAGGTCATTTTGATATATCTCGGGACCCACAAACCTTCTTTCCATCTCACACTTTTACTGGCCCGACAAACTTTACTTCCTATCATTACCTAATTTACCTCTACTTTCAATCTTTACCCCTTACACTCAATTCCATTTCCATTTCTATTATACACTTTCGCCCGTTTGGTTGGACTGAAAGTGTGTAATGGAAACAGAAATGGAATTGAGTATAAGGGGGTAAATATGGAAAGTAGGGTAAATTAGTTAACTATGAGATGTAAAAGTTTGTGTGACCCAGGAAAAATGTGAGATGGAGAGAGAAAGCTTGTGGGCCCCGGAATATATGAAAATTACACTTTTCATTTCCTTTTCTCAATTCCCCTTTCACTTTCCTCCAATCCAAACTGGCCGTGCAACCAAAGAAAGCACCAAAGCTTTGACTTGATTTAGATTAAATTTAACTAGATAATTAAATTAATCATGAACTTTGAAATTAAAACTTGGAAAAATCACAATCATAATCAAAATCATAAATCATGTATGTATGTATGTATGTACCTGAAGAGTTCGAGGTGGTCCGTATCGTGACGTGTTTGCTCTTCGGCACCCTGGGCGGGAAAAATTGATAGAATGTGTGAGAGAATAATAGCGATACGAAAGCATTCACGTTTATGAGAGAGAAATGCGGGAAGCGAAAGAAAGAAAAGACCTGAAGAAGAAGGAAGCCGTGAAGAGGACGAGAAGAGAGAGAGAGGTGATGGCGAAGCGATTTGAGGAGCTTTTCTCGATTATTCGCGTGCAGCTCCATCGGCACATGTGGTGGCGACAGGCCTGAAGACGCCGCCATGTTTGCCTTCCGATCACGTTTCACTCTTTCTGTTGTGGGGGAAGTTGAAGTTGAAGAAGAAAAACAGCTAAGCAAAAAAGAAATAAAGGGAAAATGCCATGTAAGTACCTTACAATTTACAAAAGTACATATCAGTCCCTCAAAACTGGGATTTTGAAATGTTGGAAAAAATTGGCCAAAGAAAAAGAAATGTTGGAAAATGATAGTTATGCACTTATGCCCTTATTTGCGTATGTTGGTGTGGGTGGCGCTTGCGCCGTACTGGGGTCTGAAAGTAATGGATGCACAAGAGGGGGGGTGAATTGTGCTACAAAAATAAATGCTCAAATAAAACCAACACAAGATTTATACTGGTTCGGTCTACCTGACCTACGTCCAGTTCTCAACCACCCAGGCCGAGTTCCACTATCTCTCAGGTTTTAAATCGGGTTCACCTGAAACCTTACAACTGCAAGTTTTGGACGGGATCACTTGCAACCTTACAACCACAAGTTTTACACAAGGCTCACTTGTAACCTTTCTAACTAGCTCCCCCTCACACCGAGCAAGGGGTTAACCTTTACACTTAAAGGATTTTACAAACTAAGTTCTCTCAAAGAACGGATAGTGTTACACACTTAAGTACAATCAATGCTCTTATAACAGAAAGAGACTTAACAACAAAGAGTACAGAATATGTAGATGAAAAGGATCACTCGATGTGTTAAATGCTCTTTTCTTTTCTGGTCAGCTTTGAATGCTTGAAGATGTTCTTAGTTTCTCGCTCTAACTTCTCTCAAGAATATTCAAAGATAATTGTTAACCTCATAAATGAAGTTTGAGCTCCTTTATATAGTCTTCAGGCAATCTGACTCTTGGTAGGTGGGAGAGCCGTTTGAATATGGCCGTTTTTCCCATGTTACCGTTTGCCCAATAAATGCTTCATTAATGCATAGCAGGGTTGACTTGCTTTATCTCTGAAAAGTAGTCCTGACACCTCTGCTCTGACATAAGCATTCTGACACTGCATCTTCTGACATTCTGATTGCTTGCGGAAGCAGATTCTCATCCGGAAGCAATTTTACTGAGTGTGCTGCACTGAGTGTTAGTCTAACAATATATATTCACATGCAGTGGGAGTAACTTAGCCTAAGTGGTATTCCTTGTATCAGGAAGCACTTCTACATCCGGAAGTAAATCTACTGGATGAAGGATTTTGTTCATTATTACTCACTCTCGCTCAGTGTCCTTCAATTCAACAGTCAGCGCCAGTCATAGTTTATCCGGAAGTAATTCTACTGGATGTGGCTTATGTTCACTGACGCTTAGTGTTAAATCATTCTATCAGTCTGCGCTAGTGAAAGTTTATCAGGAAGTGATTCTACTGGATGTGGCTTATAGTCACTGACGCTTGGTGTTATACATTCTATCAGTCAGCGCCAGTATAAATCTAACAGGAAGCAAATTCACTTCCGGTTGACTTTTAGCTTAGTCTAAAGGTTTTGTATTTCTAGTGCTCATGGACTAAGTTATTTCCTTAGTGAATTACTTGCTCTCGCTGGGGGATGAATCACACATCCGCGAGCGCTAGTCCTAGTCTATCCGGAAGTAAGTCCACATCCGGTTGCACTTTTACTTAGGGTTCTATGTTCACCTATTGCTTTCTAAGTTCTTTCATATTTTAGTCTTCATCAAAACTTAAGATTCTAACATTCTCCCCCTTTTTGATGATGACAAACTTAGTTCTATCGATTAAGTTCATATGAAAGGATTAGCAGAAAAATAAAAGCAATAGATAAGTGCAAGTAACTTAGACAGATATTATTGATAAACAGATTACACGTTAGAGTATACAAGCAAAACATATACAGGTAATCTACACTAAGCAGGAATAAAATATGCATGAAAACAGAGAAAAAAATTTTTTTTTCTAAGTTAAAAAGGGTTGGAAACGGGGTTTCAATGGTTGTTTTTCTTTTTCCTCTCCCTCTCCTTCTGTCTTTCTTCACTCTCTTTCTGGAGCTTGGCTAATTCTGCCTCATGAACATTCCGGTCAATCTCGGCAATGATCTGCTGAAGCTCTTCTTCATCCCTCTCTCTTCTGAGTCTCTCAGATTCAATAGACTCCTCAAATGCCCTCTTCATATTCTCTACTTCTTCATACCCAGGGAACCCTGTAGCATCATCGAAGGGAATGACTACACCATCAGGATAGTGGACAACCCGGATCTTCACATTCCATACAGGGAAGTTGGGGTCATCCTCCTCAACTTCCTGGGCTTTCCTCTTTCCCTTGCCCTTTCCTTTGCCCTTGGGTATTGGCTGAGAGGGTTTGGCTTTTGCTCTGTCAGCATCCAAGCAACCCAGCTGACCAAAAGTAATCTTGTCCGTGTATCCATATTTTTCAAATTCCTCAGGAGTCATATCTTCTATCTCTAATTTGATCTCCTTCAGAATAGGAACAGCTGAGATCTCTTGTTCAACACGGGCAGATGAAGATTCTTGCACAGGCTGGCCAGAGGGAGTCTCTTCTTCCTCACTCTCAGCAGATTCAGTGGAACCAATAATCTGTTTGGCACGCTTCCTAGCAACGGCCTTCTTCCTAGATTCACTGAATGTGACTGCTGGCTCAGAAGAGGGAGGAGGGGCAGATGATTGCTCAGACGAAGGGATCTCAGACTCTTGCCCAGAGAATGCAGGGATTGGCTTGGCTATCACAATGGGAGGATGGTTGGTCCTCTTCAGTCCCCATCTCATCATAATCTCCTCTAGAATACTTTCACTTGACTTAGTTGGAGGAGGCTCTGATGAAGATGACTCAGGCTGTGAAGGATGTTCATTTGGCTCAAAAACAACCATATCCAATTGTGGTCCTTGCTCAGCCGCTCTCTGCTGCTGCATGAACCGGATGGCTTCTCCTCTTATAAGGCTCTCAGCACCACCCAGCCTTTGGGATTCCATAGCACGGCGGAGGGCAGCCGCGATGTCTTCATCAATCCAGAGTGATGGCTGGCTGAGAACGTCCCTGGTGTCCATGGCCAGGCGAAAAGCAGACATAGCATTTCTCCCCCTTTTGTCATCATCAATAAGGGTGAGTGCCAGGGATGGAGTGGGTGAGGAGGGTGGTGGAGGTTCAGGGCCAAATCTCTTAGGAGGGGAGGGTGAGGGGGTAGAGGTAGAGGATGTGGGAGAAGATTGGTGTTCCGGAGTTTGAGGAGGGTTGGGAAAGAGAGTGGAGTTTCTTTCGAAGAAGGAAGGGTGGGTAAAGAGGCCATCATAGGGGTAGGTGGAGTAGTAGACATCAGGTTGTGGTTCAGTCCACCTGATAGGGGATTGGTCCCGGAGGTAGTAGATGTCATCTGGGTTGTCTCGAGAGGTAACGACTATGGGGGTTTGAGATGTGGTGGGGTAGTCTCGAGTGTATAGTTGACTGAGAGGGTGAGTGGCAGTATTAAAACCTAGGTGTTCGGCTAGGGGGTTGGATCTGGGTCTAGCGCTTGGATGGGTAGGGTTGGAATGGGGGGAAGGTTCGGCGGAGAAGTGAAGTGGAGAGCGAGTAGGAGCGCTAGGGCGAGTGAGAATTGGTGAGGGAGGTGTAGATGGAGAGTTTCTAGGGGATTGGCGAGGAGAGTGTTGGGGTGAGTCTTGGGTTTGTTGGTCATAGGTAGGTGAAGGTTGGGATTGGCGGTCATTGTTTGGGGAAGGTGGTGATTGGTGGTCATTCTGTGGTGGTGGCTGAGGTTGTTGAGTATTAGGCGGAGGAGGAGGGGGAAGTTGAGGGTGACCAGAGGGAGGAGGAGGGGGAGGTGGGGGTAGGTTACCTTGTAATGGCTGGGGAATTTGTAGGTGCTGGAGGATGAGGTCTAGTTTTGCATTCACCCCGGCAAGATAATTTTCAACCTGGCCAACTCTATTCTCAAGCCGCTGGATTCTGTCCCCTTGCTGCTGGAAGCCAGTGACACACTCATCACGGAGAGGACCTACCAAGGAGTCAGGCAGCTTGAAAAGAAGTTCTTCCTTTACTTCCTCAGCAAAGGCTTTGACTGATGCTGGCACTTTTGCAACACGGCTCGGCCCAGCCTGGGAGTCCACTTCCTGATCCCCTGCTCCAGATGCAGAGGGGGCTGAAGTCCCAGAAGCACTACTGACTTGTGAGCCTGAGCGAGTAGGCTTAGGGGCCCTCAGATACTTGATGCCCATCTTCCCAATATTGGTTGCTCCCACAGGCTTACACTTTACATTCTCTTCCTCCATAGCAGATGTGGCCTTGATCAGATGTTTCTCAAGGAGGAAGGCAATGATGGTGGGATAGGGAAGATGGCCAGACTTGTCATTTGTCAACCATCGCTGAAGCTCTAGGCAGATCAACTGGCCGGGGTTGATTGGCTGGTGGGTGAGAATTCTGGGGAACCATGGATTGTCAATCAAGGTGAACTCGTTGAAGTTACCCCCTTTATGTGTCATCATTCGGGAGTAGACGTAGTACAAGAGCCTGTAAGAGTCAGACATCTTGGACACCTTTTTCCCTGAGGTGCCATACAACTTCTCGAGATCTTCCTTGCTGAACTTTAGTGACTCAGGGTATAGCCACTCATTCATGCTCTCGTCAGTGATCCCCATCATCTCATTTAATGTCTTCCACGTGAACCTGAAGGTTCTCCCCCTTACAGTGGCGGTGAAGGAGAGTTTGTGGATTTGCTCTTTCCCATCAACCTTCTTGAACTTAGCCTTTCCTGTGAGAGATTGACAGAATACTCGCAGGACGTTGACGTTGTAGTCCTGGTTGATCCCCAGCCAGGGCATGTACCTCTCGAGGTAAGGGCGCAGATGAGGAAACCCTAACTCATCAATCTTGTCTAAATCGATGAACAGGCCATGGTTGAAGATGGGAATGGATGTCTCAAACTTAGCGGCCACATTCTCCAATGCCCCATCTCTGTACACTGTAGGGTCATCTTCTTCAACCCTTTGCCTCTTCGAAGAAGGCTCTTCAGCGAACTGAACCCTCTTCTTCTTTCCCTTCCTCTTGTCTTCCCTCTCTTGCTCAGAAACCACTAACTGATCTGCCACTCTACCAGAAGTTCCAGGCTGACCCTGAATATTTTCATCCTGCCCCGGTGTTTGCCCAGAAACTTCACGGTGTTCATGATGTTCATCATTTTGCCCAGATTTCCGAGAACGTTCATGACGAGATTTCCCAGATTTTGACTTGTGTTTCTTGGATGAAGAATGTTTCTTGGTAACTGGGTTGGATTCATGAGATCCGGCCATTTTTGTATGGATTGGTGGTAAAAAGAGATGAAATGCGAAGAAGTGTATGAAGAAAATGAAGAACAGATGAAGAACACAGATGAAGATGAAGAAAATTTCAGAGAGAATGGTGAAAGTGAAAATGATGCAAGTAAAAAGTGAAAGTGAAAAATGACACCCTATTTATAGGAAAAGTTACTGAGGGTAAAATGGTCATGTCGCTTCAGATTTTCACACATTGGGTAACGTAAACAATTTAAGTTGGAACGACACACCTGATGACACGTGTCGCTTCATCTTATCAGAGAAGACATAACGTCTCATTGCGAAGTTGAAACGTTTTCTGAAGTGACGTGTCCCTTGGACTGGTGCTGGCGCTCACTTGGTTTCATCATCCAGTGTCAGTGGGTGATCATCCGGAAGTGGTTTTGCTTCCGGTTAGATAGGCGCTCTTGGTTGCCTTGAGTAATCATCCAGCGTCAGCACGAGAGCATCCGGAAGTGGTTTTGCTTCCGGTTGTACTTACTTAAGATTTAACATTGAGTGACCTGCAAAAACACATATTGGCACTCCGATGCCTAAGTTAGTTTTTTTTTGTAAGTTTTAAAAACAACCAAGTATAATAAATAGAAGTTACACCTCATTTGGGTTTACCATTCCCAAATCACCTCTTATGAAAGTAAACTGCTCAACCCCCAGAGGCTTGGTGAAGATGTCAGCAAGCTGTTGTTGTGTGGGGACAAACTGCACCTTGACATCCTTCTTTTGAACATGGTCTCTGATGAAGTGATGTCTGACATCAATGTGCTTTGTCCTTGTGTGCTGAACCGGATTCTTGGCGAGGCTGATTGTGCTTGTGTTGTCACAGAGGATGGGTGCCTCAGGAAACTCCAAGCCAAGATCTCTTAGTTGGTTCTTCAGCCACAGCATTTGAGCACAACAACTTGCTGCAGCAATGTATTCTGCCTCAGTGGATGACAGGGACACACAGGTTTGCTTTTTGCTGGCCCAAGACACCAGACAACCACCAAGGAAGGCGCATTGTCCACTGGTGCTCTTTCTATCTGTTTTATAACCTGCATGATCAGAGTCAGAATAAGCCCACAAGAACTCTTGGTTACCTCTGGGATACCAGAGACCAAGTTCTTGTGTTCCCTCAAGGTATCTCAAGATACGTTTAACACATGTTAGATGTGACTCCTTGGGGTTGGCTTGAAATCTAGCACACATGCCTACACTAAATTGAATGTCAGGCCTACTGGCTGTTAAGTATAAGAGGGATCCTATCATTCCTCTATACATGGGCAGGCTGACAGATTTACCCTTTGCTTCAGCATCAAGTGCGGCAGAGGTGCTCATAGGAGTATCATACTCCTTGCACTCATCCATCCCAAACTTTTTGAGTAGCTCTCTGCAATACTTAGCTTGGGAGATGAAAATTCCATTCTTCTTCTGTTTAATCTGCAGGCCTAGGAAGAACGTGAGTTCTCCCATCATTGACATTTCAAACTCACCCTGCATAGTCTTAGAAAAATCTTCACAAAGTTTTTCATTAGTTTCCCCAAATATAATATCATCAACATAAATTTGGACAATCAACATATCTCTATCTTTGTGAAGAATAAACAGTGTATTATCAAGTTTGCCTCTTGAGAAACCTTTGCCTAGCAGAAAGCTGCTAAGTCTCTCATACCAAGCTCTAGGAGCTTATTTCAGGCCATATAAAGCTTTCTTTAATCTATACACATGTTTGGGATGCTTGTGATCCTCAAAGCCAGGAGGTTGTTCTACATATACCTCTTCCTTAATATAACCATTAAGAAATGCACTCTTTACATCCATTTGATACAGCCTAAAGCCTTTCATGGATGCAAAGGCTAGAAGAATCCTTATTGCTTCAAGTCTGGCGACTGGAGCAAAGGTTTCTTCATAGTCAATGCCTTCTTCTTGATTATATCCTTTGGCTACTAATCTGGCTTTGTTTCTTGTAATTTGACCTGTCTCATCCAGTTTGTTTTTAAAGACTCATTTGGTCCCTACTATAGATTGATGAGATGGCCTAGGGACTAGTTTCCAGACTTGACTTCTTTGAAACTGATTTATCTCTTCCTGCATGGCAATAATCCAGTCGCAGTCCTCAAGAGCTTGTTCAACTGAAGTTGGTTCGATTTGAGATAGAAATGCTCCAAACTCAACTTCATTTTGAACTTGCCTTCTGGTTCTGACACCAGAAGAAACATCACCAAGCACTTGATCAAGAGGATGATCTCTGTGATGCCTCCTAGCTGTTGGCAATTGTGCCTCATCAGGCACGGTTTGCACTCTAGGTTCATCACTGAGTTCATCTTCTTCCTTAGGATTGTTTGCTGGTGTTTCTTTTGGTGGTGAAGAAGATGATGGTAATTTTGGAAGATTAAGCATTTCATCTTCTTCTGTGGATTGTCCCCATGTAGGAGTTTCATCGAATACAACATGCATTGATTCTTCTACAATTCTAGTTCTCATGTTGTATACTCTATATGCTTTGCTCCTAAGGGAATATCCTATGAATATACCTACATCAGCTTTTGGATCAAACTTACCCAGATTTACCTTTCCATTGTTGTGCACATAACATTTTGATCCAAAGATTCTCAGGTGGCTGATGTTGGGCTTCCTCCCTTTGTACAGCTCATAGGGAGTCTTATCCAGTCCCTTGCGAACATAGGCTCTGTTAGAGATATAGCAAGCAGTGCTCATAGCGTCCGCCCAGAACACTTGAGAAACCTCTTTCTCATTGAGCATGCTTCTAGCCATCTCTGTCAGAACCCTGTTCTTTATTTCAACAACTCCATTCTATTGAGGAGTCCTAGGAGCTGAGAAGTTGTGTTCTATGCCATTTTGTTCACATAGCTCAGTGAAGTTATGGTTCTCAAATTCTCCTCCATGATCTGTCCTTATGGCTGTGATTTTGAGCTCTCTCTCATTCTGCACTTTCTTAGCCAGGACAACAAAAACATCAAAAGTATCTTGCTTAGAGGCAAGAAACATAGTCCAGGTGAACCTTGAATAGTCATCCACCACCACTAGAGCATATAGGTTTCCACCCAAGCTCTTCACTCTTGCTGGCCCAATCAAATCCATGTGGATTAGTTCCAAGGGCCTGCTGGTGGAGACTTTCTTCTTGGTTGTGAACGAGGACTTTGTTTGCTTTCCTCTTTGGCAGGATTCACAGATAAAATCATGCTTTACTTTAAATGATGGAATGCCTATAACTAGCTCCTTTTTAATCAGCATGTCGAGTTGAGTGAAATTAACATGAGCTAGTCTCTTATGCCAAAGCCAACTGTTCTCATCACTGGATATAAAACATTTTTCTTCTAGTTGTTGGCACAAGTCTAAAGTATATAGGTTTCCATTTCTATTAGCCTTAAGTTTACACTTTAAGTTGGCCTTATCTAAACTTAGATCCTGCTTATCAACTATTATGCACTCATGTGAATCAAATATTACCCAATTTCCTTTGTCTGTGCTCTGGCTGACACTTAGCAGGTTGTGACAGAGACCGTCCACTAGGTAGACATCTTTTACTGGTCCGACCTCTCCAACTCCAGTGATCTTTCCACTTTGATTTCCTCCAAAGGTTACTGTGGCTCCATCTTTGATCACCAGAGATTTGAACTTGTCTCTGTCTCCAGTCATATGTCTCGAGCATCCGCTGTCAATATACCATTTCTTGTTCTTGGATGCTTTGAGACACACCTGGAAAAAAATCAAGCAAACTTAGGTACCCAATCTTTCTTGGGTCCTCGATCATTAGTTTTCAATGCCCTTGGTCTAGAGTCATTCTTGACCTTGGGCTTATGATTGTTCAGAGCCTCTGGCCGAGTGCCGGCTCTGGATTCTTGGGTTTTCCCTTTGGAATGATTCCAGGCTTGGGATCCTTGTCCTCTCTTAGTTTCCTTTGCAGGAGGAGGATCCTTTGTTGCCTTGGTTCCTCTAGGGACTCATTTGTAGGAGCTGCTAGCTCCATGCTTCTTAGCATTACAGGTGGACGTGGAGTGTCCCTTCCTGTTGCAATAATTACAGAAGCTGAAGGGTGAGGAGCTATGACTAGAGACTTTATGGAAGAACTTTAAGTAGGGCTTTACTTTTGGTTCAACCCACTTCTTCCCTCTAGGAGTATATCCTAAGCCAGTTCTATCCCTATATGCCCTTTGATTCATTAAAATTATATTTAACATTTCTGAGCCATTTGTAAACTTCTGCAGGGCATTTTGCAGCTTGTCTTTCTCAGCTGAGACTTTGCTGCAATTAGGGCAGCTCTCAAGTGTTGGGTCATTGGGTTCTGTTTGGGGAGAACCCTGTCCTTCCACTAACGGAAGTGTTCTAGCTTTCGCTAGCTCATCACTCAGTGAGCCCACCTTGGACTCAAGTGATTTCTTTTTAGCTTTCAACACTTTATATGCTCTACATAAGCGGAAAAATTCTACATGCACCTCATTATATGCTTCTTGAAGTTCAGAGAAGGTTACCTCACTATCCTCATGAATAGGATCAAATTCTGGGGAGGCTTCCTCATCTTCTTCTCGAGCAACAAGGCAGAGGTTGGTTACCTCTTCCTCATCACTTGCTTCATCATCCGAGCTATTCACCCAGATAGAAGATACAAAGGCCTTCCTTTTGTCTTTGCCTTTTGACTTCTGCAGGCTGGGACATTCAGCCTTAAAGTGACCGGGCTTCTTGCATTCAAAGCACACAGGAGCCTTTTCCTTCTTGTAACCCTTCCTTTGGCTAGAGTCACCCTTTTGAAAGCCTCCTTTCTTTCTGAAGAACTTTCTGAACTTTTTCACCATCATAGCCATCTCTTCATCATCCATTTCCTCCTCATCATCCTCATCATCATCTTCAGTCTCCTTGTTGGGAGCAACAAGGGCAAGATTTTTGGCCTTGGATGAGGCTTGAGGGGCTCTCTGAGCTAGCAGTGTAGGCTCATATTCTGCCAGGGAGCCAAACAAAGCGGTGATGGAGCTAGTTGATTCACCCTGGACTTCCTGTAAGATAGTCACTTTGGTGATCCAGTCACCTTTCAAGATCTTTAGAATCTTGCTCACTTGCTCCCTTTCAGGAATGTCCTTACCCAGCGAGGCCAAGTTGTTGATGAGGTGAGTGAATCTGAGCTCCAGTTCTCTGATAGGCTCAGTGAGGCTAAGCATGGCGAACCTGTGGAATTCTTCCACCAGCATCTCAACACGTCTTGCTTTCACTCCTCTGGTTCCAGAGTGAGCAGCCTCAAGAGCCTCCCACATATCTTTAGCATTCTTGTGGTGACTGATCCTGTGGAACTCCTTGGGACTGAGAGCACACTGGATGTAGTGCATGGCCCTATAGTTCAGCTGGACTAGAGCATAGTCCTGAGGGGTGTAACTGCTTCTTGGCTTGGCAAAGCCATCATCATCTAAGGGAGTGTGATCCCCACGTTCAATAACATCCCAGAGTCTAATGTCACTGGATTTGATATAAGTCTCCATTCTAAACTTCCAGAATGAATAGTTGAACCCATCAAAGCCAGGAGGCTTGTTGGGCTGAATAGAGACGTCTGGTAGAGAGTAGTCAGTATCCATTACAAGATCTTTGCTTTCTGGATTCGTTGGAATCTAGTTAGAAAGACCGCTCTGATACCAAATGAAAGTAATGGATGCACAAGAGGGGGGGGTGAATTGTGCTACAAAAATAAATGATCAAATATAACCAACACAAGATTTATACTGGTTCGGTCTACCTGACCTACGTCCAGTTCTCAACCACCCAGGCCGAGTTCCACTATCTCTCAGGTTTTAAATCGGGTTCACCTGAAACCTTACAACTGCAAGTTTTGGACGGGATCACTTGCCACCTTACAACCACAAGTTTTACACAAGGCTCACTTGTAATCTTTCTAACTAGCTCCCCCTCACACCGAGCAAGGGGTTAACCTTTACACTTAAAGGATTTTACAAACTAAGTTCTCTCAAAGAACGGATAGTGTTACACACTTAAGTACAATCAATGCTCTTATAACAGAAAGAGACTTAACAACAAAGAGTACAGAATATGTAGATGAAAAGGATCACTCGATGTGTTAAATGCTCTTTTCTTTTCTGGGCAGCTTTGAATGCTTGAAGATGTTCTTAGTTTCTCGCTCTAACTTCTCTCAAGAATATTCAAAGATAATTGTTAACCTCATAAATGAAGTTTGAGCTCCTTTATATAGTCTTTAGGCAATCTGACTCTTGGTAGGTGGGAGAGCGGTTTGAATATGGCCGTTTTTCCCATGTTACCGTTTGCCCAATAAATGCTTCATTAATGCATAGCAGGGTTGACTTGCTTTATCTCTGAAAAGTAGTCCTGACACCTCTGCTCTGACATAAGCATTCTGACACTGCATCTTCTGACATTCTGATTGCTTGCGGAAGCAGATTCTCATCCGGAAGCAATTCTACTGAGTGTGCTGCACTGAGTGTTAGTCTAACAATATATATTCACATGCAGTGGGAGTAACTTAGCCTAAGTGGTATTCCTTGTATCAGGAAGTACTTCTACATCCGGAAGTAAATCTACTGGATGAAGGATTTTGTTCATTATTACTCACTCTCGCTCAGTGTCCTTCAATTCAACAGTCAGCGCCAGTCATAGTTTATCCGGAAGTAATTCTACTGGATGTGGCTTATGTTCACTGACGCTTAGTGTTAAATCATTCTATCAGTCTGCGCTAGTGAAAGTTTATCAGGAAGTGATTCTACTGGATGTGGCTTATGTTCACTGACGCTTAGTGTTATCTTGTTCTAACAGCCAGCGCCAGCCAAAATCTAATAGGAAGCATATTCACTTCCGGTTGAATCTTAGCTTAGTCTTAAGGTTTTGTATATCTATTGCTCATGGACTAAGTTATTTCCCTAATGAATTACTTGCTCTCGCTGGGGGATGAATCACACATCCGCGAGCGCTAGTCCTAGTCTATCCGGAAGTAAGTCCACATCCGGTTGCACTTTCACTTAGGGTTCTATGTTCACCTATTGCTTTCTAAGTTCTTTCATATTTTAGTCTTCATCAAAACTTAAGATTCTAACAGGGTCCCTGTGGGATCTCTTAGTCCCACATCGACCAGAAATGTGTGTGTGTGAATATATAAGTAGGACATTCGCACTTCAGCTTGCCAACCGCGTTAGTTGGTTTTGCTGTTGTGTTTGGTCCGAAAAATGTGTTCAAAAAAAAATATGCTGAATATAATAAGAGTCTGTTTAGTTCACTGGAATTGGGAAATGGGATTGGAGGTAGGAATTGAGGGTAAAGGGGTAAAGATGGAAAGTGGAGGTAAATTAGGTAATGATGAGATGTAAAATTTTAGTGTGAGATGGGAATTGAGGGTAAGGGGGTAAAGATGGAAAGTGGAGGTAAATTAGGTAATGATGAGATGTAAAAGTTTGTGGGGCCCAGGAAAAGTGTGAGATGGAGAGAGAAAACTTGTAGGCCCTGGCTTATATGGAAATTCCCAATTTCAATTCCCCTTCCAAATTCCATTTCTCATTTCCAACCATACAAACACGCCCTAAGAAAAACTTTTACCTTCCCAATTTTCATATGAGGCCAATCTCTTTTGAGACAGTAAGCATAGATTCCAAGAAAGAAGGATGTTACTTAATTGATGATAATCTATTAATTGTTATCACAAATGTAAGGGGATTCTGATTCTACTACGCTTTGGTTGGAAAAGAAATAGGGGTATTTATGTTTGGGAATAGGGGGATGAGTAGAGATGGGAATTCGGGCCGGCCCGGTCCTAATGGGCCAACCCGCATCGGGCCGAGCCTAAACGGGCCAGGCCCACTTAGGCCCGGTCCCCCTTTTACTCCCCTATTTGCGAAGCCCGACCCTCATGCTATCGGGCCGGGCCTGGCCTGTAGGGCCTGGCCCACTTTATTATTTTTGTTAAAAAAAATCATTTTACTAAACCAATTTTTCCTCTTTCCACATTGTTCACCCTGTAAGTTTTTTAAAAATCCTTTTACTAATCCCATTTTTCTTTAAAAAAATACTTTAACAAAAATGAATTATGGCGCATCTGTGACTAACCAGATGAGATTCATGCGAAACTTGGAAGATGGCCGCCGTCGTTGAGAGCTGCGCCGATGGCCGCCGTCGTTGAGAGCTGCGCCGGCGGCGATGTCCGCCGCGATCTGGGAAGATAAGTGATGGGCTGATGGGCGATGGCCGAGAGCGTGAGAGACAGAGAGTTGAGTGTTAGGGTTTCAGACTTTCAGTTAGTGAGAGCGCTGCGTGGGAGACTGAGAGTGAGAGAGTTAAGTGATGCAATTTTTTTTAAAGTAAGCTTGGAAACGGGCCTAAAATATGGGCCGGTCCGCGGCCCGGCCGGCACAGGCCCTAGGCCCTAAAGGGCCGGCCCTAACAGGCCCGCTCCCCTCTTTTTCCACCAAAACAGCAGACCCGGCCCTCCTCGGGTTTGCATGAAAACGGGTCAGGCCCATATTAACGGCTCTAGGGATGGGAGAGTGAAATGCTTAAGAATAAGGAGGGAAAGTGAAAGCATAAAAAGGAAAGGAGATGAGAGATGGTTTGTTGGTTTTTTTCTTTTGGGATGTGAGAGCAAGATTGTCAAAATCATGAGTGAATTCGTGAGAAGGATCAGAACCATAAAATAGTATTATAAACTAGTAATAGTTTATCTTTTTTAATAATTAATTTAAATAATTAAAATAATAACTGATAAAAATGATAACAATTTATTTTAAGTATATTTAAATTATGAAATTGAAAGTAAATTATATAATAAATTCAAATAATTGAAATTTAATCCATCAATATTCAAAAATTATCATGCTTAACATAAAAAACTAAAGCCAAGAAATATAAATTCAAGAACGATAATCAAATGATAGATTTTTATCATCTCCAATGTCTTCAAACTCTCCACCTTCAATATTGTTATGTCCATTAGTTTCCCCCATCTCAGCATTACTGTTATACTTTTCTCTAATATCTTCAACGGTAACGCTGAAACAGTGTTTAGATCAACATTAAAGATTGAATTTTCCATATTTTCATCAATTCTATGAGGTTGAAGACTCTCATCAACATTATCTTCTTCTCCTACACTCACTTCATCTGTCATTCCTTTAGTTATTCATTCTTCTCATACACTCATCAATTTTTGAGGTTTCCAATTTATTACAAACTTTTGAATTTTGGAGCTTAGGAAAAACTGGAACTTTTCATGACTTGGCTGATAAAAAATAAAATTGATAATGTATGGAGTGTTATGGAGGTTGAATAATGATATTGATATGAATGATTTAGTGAAATTGACAATGAATAGAATTTTGGGTTGATAAGTTTGAAATATATGGAAGTTGGAAGGATAATATTTGAGTAGGAGATTTGGATTATGAGATTTCAAGATGAATACGGATGGTGAATTTTAATTAATTAGTTGAGAGAGAATTAAGAAAAATAGGATTAGATTTTTGAGTATTTGATGTTTTCTTTTGAGCTAGGGAATCAATTATATACCTTAATAGCTTGTAGCTACATTCTCATTGGTACACATGTCCTCCTGGTTGTCCAACATGTGTCCTCTCCTATTAAACAATATTTTTAGACACAATTAATTTGATTCTAATTGGGATGTCAACACAATTAATTTGATTCTAATTAGGATATTAAGTGCAAATGGGGAAAAACAAATACCTCATTTACTTTTTGGTATATTTTAGACGCAATGAAAAAAGTATAATTTTTTAGACGCAATTAATTTGATTCTAATTGGGATATCAATACAATTAATTTGATTTTAATTAGGATATCGAGTCCAAATGGTGAAAAAAAAATAATTCAATAAATTTTTAATATATTTTAGACACAATGAGAATAGTATATTTTTTTAGACGCAATTAATTTGATTCTAATTAGGATATCAAGTATAAATGGTGAAAAACAAATAACTCAAAGAATTTTTGATATATTTTAGACACAATTAATTATAGTTGATTGATTGTTATTATGCATCAACTATAGGATGATTTCGAAAATCAATTTTTTTAAAATCATATTCTATTCTATTTTGTTGAAAATAAATTTATAATTAATTGAAGATTTGAATCATTACTTCGCATACATATGAAAACGGGTCGTGGTTTGTATGCAGGTCGCTTGCTCATTCTTGTAGAGTAGTTCAAGTTCTAGAGAATGATACTTTTGAGTTATGACGTTCTAACGTGGCTGATTGAATAATGCAAATTAGGAGACGCTTTCAAATTTAATTTCTTAAGCTAATTGCATTACGTTTGTCTTTGTTATTAAATATTTTTTAATTGAATGTTCTATTATTTTCGGATGTTTTTTTCATTTAATAAAGGATTTGATCTTTTATTTATGTTTTTTGAGTAATTTTAATCTTTATATACATGTAATGTTTAACTTAATATATTTGATCCCTTTACAATTTTAACTTATCACGTATATTTTTTTTATTTCAATTTATCACGTATATTAACATCAAATATTAGGAATATAACCTTGTATTCATTACCTTGAATTTAATAATAAAACGCATTACACATATATATTATGTTTCTTGTTATGAATATAAAGATAAGAAGAGAAACAAGAAGAGAGAGTAGGAGAATATCTTATTCAAGGGTGATCATATACAATAGTGAGTCCTCTATTTATAGAGGGGAATTAGGGTTACATCATTAATATGGAATAATGCCTAAGGAGGAATATAGGAAACTAAATATTGACATCCACAATCAGAGGGATTTCATAACACTCTCTCCCTTGGATGTCCAAGACTAAACATGCCTCATTAAAAAAACTCCAACTAAGTAAAAGCCAATGGGACAAAATCTTAATGGAAGAAAAAAGAGTACCATGCTTAGTGATACACTTATTGGCGTTGCCTCATTAAAAACCTTGCTAGGAAAACCCAATGGGAAAAAACCATAGACAAGGGAAAAAGAGTACAATGTGTATCATCTCCCCCTCTTGACCACTTCAGTTGATATCTCTAAGTCGGCGAAATCCAATGCCATAAGTAAGCTTCTCAAATGTTGCAGCAGCAAGTGACTTTGTGAACATATCTGCTAGATTTTCACTTGACCGGATTTGATGGATATCAATCATGGTAGTTAGAATCTTACGATTCAGGATACATATCCTATGATACGATGCAAAATTGAAGGAAAAAGATACGAATCATGTTGTGTATCTAAAAGTACTTGGAATCTCATATTGAATCCTAAGATACGTTTAGAATCCTATGAATCTCAATACAAGGACGATTCCTTCAATTCAGGGAGTTTCTTCGACGACGTCGGTTTGTGATTTTGTGCACAGAGCAATATGTTTAAACCGGATCGATCCGGACGGTTCGACCGGTTGGACTGTCGACCGAAAACTGAGGCGGCCCGTTCCGATGGATATAGCCGGACGATTTAAAGCACACCAAGAAAAAATGAACACAACTCCAAGGGAATGAAAATATAGAGGAAGGATTAGCTAAATGTTAAATAACAAGGAGACACGAAGAAGGAAGTTGAAGATAACAATATCTTTCTTGAAATGCGTGGCTGTCACCCAAGAGGGGGGGGTGAATTGGGTGAGGGAATAAAAGCTTAAACTCTTTTTGGAAAGACTGCTTGTGCTCGGTGGTGATGATAATAAATAATGCTATGCACAAGTCAGTATGCTATGTGATGCAAAATAGAATGATCAAATATAAATATATGCACACATAAATTTATCTTGGTTCGGTCACCCAGACCTACATCCAGTCCCCAGGCTACACCTGAGATTTTCAATCCACTATTCTTGTTTAAACCGGGCACAAGAGAAGCCTTTACACTTTAGGTTTTACGAGCACGGGTTCACCTAACAACCCACAGGTTTTACACCGGGTTCACCTGCAAACCTTACAAATGCAAGTTTTACGGGCTAACTTGCAACCTATGGAGATTTAGAAAACTTCTAAATGCTCCCCCTTACAAATTGTAAGTTTACACTATGTTCACTCTATGAACTGATTGTGCTAAACACTTAAGCTCAAAACTAACTCTCTCTAAGAGTGGGTGATGTTACTCACTTAAGTACAACTGAATCACTCTCTGAAGATTATCACAAATCTGGATCGGAGAGTAGTAGAAGATGTGTAGAACGAAGAATATGATATTTCAGATACTATGCTCTGTTCTCTCTTTTTCTTCCATTCAAACTCCTCTTCTGAATGAGTGTCTCTTTTATATTCGGCTTCATAGGCTTAGGTGGCAAGTTGAATATGAACGTTTGAATAGTGCCGTTAATCCTATGTTACCGTTGAGAAGTACATCTTCATTAATGCTTAGCAGGGTTGACTTGCTTTATCTCTGAAAAGTAGTCCTGACACCTCTGCTCTGACAAAAGCATTCTGACTTCTGAGTATGTGATTTTTACTCTTGCACTCTTGCTGACGGATGATCATCTTTCATCCGCAAGTGGTAATCTTGCTCTGCAAGTGTTAAGCTCTGAGTCCCAATGTCAAGAGTCTTTCCATCCGGAAGCTCATTTGCATCCGGAAGCGTGACCATGTTCTGCACATACTGGTTAGTCCAACATAGCAATATATATATAAGAATTATACATGCTGTGGGAAGTTTGTTTGCTATGGGGAGTAGTTTACTTAGACTGTGTTCTGATTTGGTCTATGATGTATCCGGAAGCATTTTTACATCCGGAAGTAAAACTACTAGATGAAGGATCTTGGTTCACTATAACTCACTCTCACTTAGTGTATTTCATCCCAACACTCAGCGCTAGTCACTAAGCTATCGGAAGCACTTTTACTTGACGTAGTGAACTCACTGACGCTTAGGGTGAAATCTATTCTATCAGTCTGCGCCAGTCAAGATCTAACAGGAAGCAACTTCACTTGATGTTGCATTTCCACTGACGCTCGGGGTTAAATCTATTCTATCGCTCTGCGCCAGTCTAAGTCTAACAGGAAGCAACTTCGCTTCCGATTGAAACATAGCTTAGTCTTAGGGTTTGTGTACCTAATGTTCATGGACTAAGTTAAATCCCTAGTGATTTACTTGCTGACGCTGGGGGATGAAAACATTCATCCGCATGCGCAAGTCCTAATCTAACCGGAAGTAAATCTTCATCCGGAAGCACTCTTACTTGGGATCCTTTGTTATCCTATTGCTTCCTAGGCACTTGGTCTAATCCTCTACATTTTAGTCTTCATCAAAACTTAAGATTCTAACATTCTCCCCCTTTTTGATGATGACAAACCTAGTTCTATTAATTAAGTTCATATGAAAGGATTAGCTGAAGAATAAAAGCAATAGTTAAGAGCAAGTAACTCAGACAAATATTATTGACAAGCAGAAGTTACAAGTCAGAGTTATACAATCAAATAACATATACAAGTAAAGAATGTATACAAATAAATTTCACTAAGTATGAATGAAGATATGCATGAAAACAAAATCAACAAAAATATTTGGATTGGGGGTTAGAGTCTGTGTCTCTTTTTCTTTTCCCTCTCTTTCTGTCTCTCTTCATTTTCCTCACGCTCACTCTGGTTTATCTGGGCAATGATCTCTTGAAGCTCTTTTTCCTCTTTTTCCCTTCTGAGCCTTTCTGATTCAATGGACTCCTCGTATGCCCTTTTCATGTTCTCCACTTCTTCATACCCAGGGAAACCTGTAGCATCATCGAAGTAGGAGATCTCTCCATTGGGATAGTGGACAGCCCGGATTCTCACATTCCATACAGGGAAGTTGGGATCTTCCTCAACTTCCTGGACTTTCCGTTTCCCTTTCCCTTTGCTCTTCCTTTTGCTTTTGCTAATTGGAGGAGTGGGCATGGCACTTGCTCTTTCAGCATCGAGGCAAGCCATCTGACCAAAGGATAGCTTGTCAGTGAATCCATACTTCTCAAATTCTTCAGGAGTCATGTCTTCAATTTCCAATTTGACTTCCTTCAGAATTGGAACCGCTTGGACCACTGGATTTTCTTGCACAACCTGAGCAGATGAAGTTCCTTGCTCAGGTAGGTCAGATGGAGTCTCCTCCTCAGACTCATCAGATTCAGTGGTGGCAATTAACTTTCTGGCACGTTTCCTAGCAACGGCCTTCTTTCTGGGTGCACTGAATCTGGCAGCTGGCTCAGACGAGGGAGGAGGATCAGAAGATTGCTCAGATGAAGGGATCTCAGACTCTTGCCCAGAGGATGCAGGAACAGGCTTGGCTATCACAATGGGAGGATGGTTGGGTCTCTTCAGTCCCCACTTCATTATGATCTCCTCAACCATCTCTCTACTTGTTTTATTTGGAGGAGGCTCTGATGATGACTCAGATTGTGAGGATTGTTCATTCTGCCCAAACACAACCATCTCCAAATGTGATCTTTGCTCAGCTGTTCTCTTCTGCTTCAGGAAACGGAGGGCCTCTCCTCTTATAAGGCTCTCTGCACCACTCAGCCTCTGAGACTCATATGCACGACGCAGGGCGGCCGTGATATCTTCATCAATCCAGAGTGAAGGCTGGCTGAGAACATCCCTTGTGGCCATACTTAGGCGAAGAGTAGACATAACATTTCTCCCCCTTTTGTCATCATCAACAGGGGTGAGTGCCAGGGATGGAGTGGATGTGGAGGAGGATGGAGGTGGTTCAGGACCAAATTTCTTGGGAGGGGAGGGTGAGAGGGTAGAGGTGGAGGATGTGGGAGAAGATAGGTGTTCAGGAGTTTGAGGAGGGTCGGGGAAGCAGCTGGTGGTGACAAAGATATCCCCATAAGGATGAGTGGAGGAGTATTCTTTGTAGTTGGCGGAGTCAGGGGTAAAGGGTAAATGGTCATCGGAGAGTGGTTGAAGGCGGGGATATTCGCCGTATGGTTGGCTGAGGGGGTGAATGGCTGTTTCAGATCCTATGGGTCTAGGGCTTGGATGGGTAGGGTTGGAGAAGCGGAGTGGAGAGCGTGTAGGGGCACCTGGTCGTGTGGGAATGGGTGAGGATGAGGATGAGGAAGGTGAGGATGAGAAATTTCTAGGAGAATGGCGTGGAGAGTTGTGAGTTGAGTCTTGGGTTTGGTGGTCATGGGTAGGTGAGGGTTGGGATTGTTGGTCATTGTTGGGTGATGGTGGAGCTTGTTGGTCATTTTGTGGTGGAGGCTGAGGTTGTTGAGTGTTGGGCGGAGGAGGAGGTGGTAGTTGAGGGTGATTAGGAGGAGGAGGAGGGTTTTGAGGAGGAGGAGGAGGTGAAGGTGGTAAGTTACCTTGTGATGAAGGTTGGGGAATTTGTAGGTGCTGGAGGATGAGGTCTAATTTTGCATCCACCCTGGCAAGGTGATTCTCAAGTTGTCCTACTCTGTCCTCAAGCCGCTGAATTCGCTCCCCTTGGTGGTGGAAGCCAGCTTCACATTCAACACGGAGAGGACCCACCAAGGAATCAGTCAGTCTCAACAGAAGCTCTTCCTTTATGTCCTCTGCAAAGGCCCTAACAGAAGCTGGAACCCTTGCACTACAGCTTGGCCCAGCATGAGAGTCAACTTCCTGATCGCCTGCTCCAGATGCAGAGGGAGCTGAAGTACCAGAAGCACTACCGGCTTGTGAGTGTGAGCGAGTGGGCTTAGGAGGCTTGAAATACTTGATCCCCATCCTTGCCACATTGGTTGCTCCCACAGGCCTACACTGGACATTCTCTTCTTCCACAGCAGATGTAGCCTTGATCAGATGCTTCTCAAGGAGGAAGGCAATGATGGTGGGATAGGGAAGATAACCTGACTTGTCATTGTTTAACCAGCGCTGAAGCTCTAGGCATATCAACTGCCCAGGGTTGAAAGACTTGCGCGAGAGGAGTCTAGGGAACCAAGGGTTGTCCAGCAGTGTGAACTCGTTGAAGTTGCCTCCCTTATGAGTCATTATCCGGGAGTAGACGTAGTACAAGAGCCTGTTAGAATCAGACATCTTTGACACCTTCTTGCTGTTGGTGCCATACAACTCCTCGAGTTCCTCCTTGCTGTACTTGTGAGACTCAGGGTAGATCCATTCATTCATATCCTCTTCTGTGATTCCCATCATCTCATTCAGGGTTCTCCAAGTGAACCTGAAGGTTCTTCCTCTTACAGTGGCAGTGAAGGAGAGTTTGTGGACTTGCTCTTTCCCATCCACCTTCCTGTACTTAGCTCTGCCTGAGAGGGATTGGCAAAAGACTCGCAGGACGTTGACGTTGTAGTCCTGGTTGATGCCCAGCCAAGGCATATACTTTTCCAAGTAAGGGCGCAGATGAGCAAACCCTAGTTCATCCAACTTGTCCAGATTGATGAACAGGCCATGATTGAAGATGGGAATGGATGTCTCAAATTTGGCGGATACACTCTCCAAAGCCCCATCTCTATAAACTGTGAGATCATCTTCTTCCTCAACCCTCTGCCTCTTGGAGGAAGGCTCCTCAGAAAAATGAACCTTCTTCTTCTTTCCCTTTCCCTGAGCATCCCGCTCTTGTTCAGAACCCACTGCCTGTTCTATTCTACCAGAGGTTTCAGGCTGACCCTGAACGTCTTCACCCTGTCCCCGTGATTGCCCAGAACCTTCTTGGCGTTCATGATGTTCTTCATGTTGTTCTTCATGGTGCCCAGATTTACCAGAATGTCTGTGAGAGGATTTCCCAGATTTCGATTTATTTTTCTTAGAAGAAGAGGTTTTCTGGATGACTGGGTTGGGTTCATTCGTACCGGCCATTTTTTGTATGAATGTTGTGAAAATAAAGATGAAATGCGAGAAGTGTGTAAAAATGAAGAATGCAATGAAGAAGATGAAGTAAATTTTTCAGAGAAAAGATGCGAGTGAAAATAATGCAAGTAAAAAGTGAAGGTGAAAAGTTACATCTATTTATAGGTAAAGCTTCTGAGGATAGAATGGGTATAGTCTTTCAAATTTTCACACATTGGGTAACGTAAGTTTTTAAGTTGGAACGACACACCTGATGACACGTGTTGCTTCAGAGAAGGCACAACGTTTCATAGAGGAAGTTGAAACGTTTTCTGAAGTGGTGTGTCCCTTGGTCTGACACTGGCGCTCTTGATCATATTGAATTATCATCCAGCGCTAGCAAAAGAGTATTCGGAAGTGATTTTGCTTCCGGTTGGACAGACGCTCCTGGTTGCCTTGAGTAGTTATTCAGCGTCAGCACGAGAGCATCCGGAAGTAGTTTTGCTTCCGATGGTACTTACTTAAGATTTAACTTTGAGTGACTCGTTGATGTTCTCTCTTGTGCATCCACAGCGATCAAGCTTTCATAACTAAAGCCATATTTGCGTCAAGTAGAATTTGTTTGATCTTCTCAATTTCAGGAGCAGTAGCTCTCGGAGCCCAGTATGAACAACAACTCATTCAGATTTGATACATTGCTCTGATCAGGTATGATCATGAAAATTGTTGTTCCTTCGTACCTTCTTTCCTACAAAATAGCAAATGATTTCTCTTTCCCATTTTTCAGTCTCCAACCTTGGATCTGACTGGTCAGTTTGTAGGAAGTATGTGATTCTTATGCACTTAAGAATTATTCACTATGAATATAGCATTGCGAATCAACTATGACTATATGCACATGGCTTCTGATAATGATAGTCATAGATAGCATGTATAGTATGAACATTGTGTGAAATATCTTATAAGCCATATCATGTTCATGCTTATGATGCTTAATGTAAAATCTCAATAAGTCCATCTTACATTTGCATAGGAGATTTTACTGTTGCATGCTTCAACCTTAAATAATCCCTTGCTTACCCAAGGAGATCTTTTATACTTATCCTTGGCCTGAAGCACTTTCTTAGGAGAGACAGGATTCGCAGGTTTTCTCCATGTGAGTTGAGACATCCTCTCTCTTTTGTCCTTCTCAGGATAGTTGAATGGAACTCTGTGATAGCTTATCCCTGAGACAAGGTCTTTGTTCCTTGTGGTAGCGCACTGCTTCTTATGATTGAACCAGGTAGTTGCAGTAGTGACATCACCACGAGTTCTCTTCTTTGGGACAAGAGGAACTTTTGATCTTTCCTGCACAGGTAAGGCACTAGAAGGGAGTTTTGGTACCCATTTGTACTTGGGTCCTACATAGTTAGCGCTGGACCTTACTTGTCCTTTGGGGATCCATATATATTTATTTCTCACATTTAAATTTCTCTTAAAATTGCATGTGTGAGAAATATGACCAGTTCTACCACAATAATGACAGATAATGGGATGATGTTCAGAATCAGATTTCTTATCACTATTATGGTGGTCAGTTTTCTTTTCAAAGACTCTATGTTTATTAACTTTTGAAATCTCAGGGTCTTTCGAAAAATCTTCTTTTATGAGTGGGACTTTGGACTCCTTGGTTGTAGAAGAAGGAATAAGTTCCTCAAGTTCCCTATTCCTTTTTCTTAAGCCTAGAATTTCTTTTGCAAGTTTACAGAATTCAACATGTAGCTCATTATACATATCTTGCAATTCAGAAGTTTCAAGTTTAGGTACCTCATTTTCTTCAGCTTCTGAATCTTCTAGGCGGAGATCCACTCTCTCTTTGCTGATACTAGCTTCTACTACATCACCATCCAGTAGCTCATCAACGGTGGATTCACAAGGAGCACATAGTGAGCTTTGGACAGCCTTAACATCAAGAAATTGGCTAGAAGCATACATAGTATCAAGAGTGTTCCAAATATCTATAGCCCTAGAGCAATGTTTAATTTTCTGGTAATCATTGTCAGATAAACTTTTGTGCAAAATTTGCATTGCTCTAAGGTTTAAGTAAAATAAGCTTTTGTCCTCTTCTGTCCAATTTACTTTTGGTTTGAAATCAGAGTCCTTTTCAAAAACATCCCACATTTTGAAATCAGTGGATAGTATAAAACTTTTCATCCTTCCCTTCCATAAGTAAAAATCAGCATTTTCTAACACAGGTGGGATGGTATGGTCAAAACCTTCAAAACACATTTTGTAACCCAAATCAGCCTAGGTCTTTGCACTTGAGATCGTTGGATCCTTTAAACAAGTGACCTTGCTCTGATACCAAATGAAATGCGTGGCTGTCACCCAAGAGGGGGGGGGTGAATTGGGTGAGGGAATAAAAGCTTAAACTCTTTTTGGAAAGACTGCTTGTGCTCGGTGGTGATGATAATAAATAATGCTATGCACAAGTCAGTATGCTATGTGATGCAAAATAGAATGATCAAATATAAATATATGCACACATAAATTTATCCTGGTTCGGTCACCCAGACCTACATCCAGTCCCCAGGCTACACCTGAGATTTTTAATCCACTATTCTTGTTTAAACCGGGCACAAGAGAAGCCTTTACACTTTAGGTTTTACGAGCACGGGTTCACCTAACAACCCACAGGTTTTACACCGGGTTCACCTGCAAACCTTACAAATGCAAGTTTTACGGGCTAACTTGCAACCTATGGAGATTTAGAAAACTTCTAAATGCTCCCCCTTACAAATTGTAAGTTTACACTATGTTCACTCTATGAACTGATTGTGCTAAACACTTAAGCTCAAAACTAACTCTCTCTAAGAGTGGGTGATGTTACTCACTTAAGTACAACTGAATCACTCTCTGAAGATTATCACAAATCTGGATCGGAGAGTAGTAGAAGATGTGTAGAACGAAGAATATGATATTTCAGATACTATGCTCTGTTCTCTCTTTTTCTTCCATTCAAACTCCTCTTCTGAATGAGTGTCTCTTTTATATTCGGCTTCATAGGCTTAGGTGGCAAGTTGAATATGAACGTTTGAATAGTGCCGTTAATCCTATGTTACCGTTGAGAAGTACATCTTCATTAATGCTTAGCAGGGTTGACTTGCTTTATCTCTGAAAAGTAGTCCTGACACCTCTGCTCTGACAAAAGCATTCTGACTTCTGAGTATGTGATTTTTACTCTTGCACTCTTGCTGACGGATGATCATCTTTCATCCGCAAGTGGTAATCTTGCTCTGCAAGTGTTAAGCTCTGAGTCCCAATGTCAAGAGTCTTTCCATCCGGAAGCTCATTTGCATCCGGAAGCGTGACCATGTTCTGCACATACTGGTTAGTCCAACATAGCAATATATATATAAGAATTATACATGCTGTGGGAAGTTTGTTTGCTATGGGGAGTAGTTTACTTAGACTGTGTTCTGATTTGGTCTATGATGTATCCGGAAGCATTTTTACATCCGGAAGTAAAACTACTAGATGAAGGATCTTGGTTCACTATAACTCACTCTCACTTAGTGTATTTCATCCCAACACTCAGCGCTAGTCACTAAGCTATCGGAAGCACTTTTACTTGACGTAGTGAACTCACTGACGCTTAGGGTGAAATCTATTCTATCAGTCTGCGCCAGTCAAGATCTAACAGGAAGCAACTTCACTTGATGTTGCATTTCCACTGACGCTCGGGGTTAAATCTATTCTATCAGTCTGCGCCAGTCTAAATCTAATAGGAAGTGCTTTCACTTGGCGAAGTAGACTCACTGACGCTTGGGGTAATATCTATTCTGTCGCTCTGCGCCAGTCTAAGTCTAACAGGAAGCAACTTCGCTTCCGATTGAAACATAGCTTAGTCTTAGGGTTTGTGTACCTAATGTTCATGGACTAAGTTAAATCCCTAGTGATTTACTTGCTGACGCTGGGGGATGAAAACATTCATCCGCATGCGCAAGTCCTAATCTAACCGGAAGTAAATCTTCATCCGGAAGCACTCTTACTTGGGATCCTTTGTTATCCTATTGCTTCCTAGGCACTTGGTCTAATCCTCTACATTTTAGTCTTCATCAAAACTTAAGATTCTAACATTTCTTTTACCAATGGTTAGTAAAGTGCATTGTTTTTCTTTTATGTTATATGTAACAACCACACTTATATGACAATTTTTACGCTATATTTTATTTTTTCATAATTATAATTACTAACTATGTTAGAAAAGAATTTACTCATTAATAATACTAACATAGTTAGAAAAAGAATTTAACTTAATTAACTACAATAATTACAATACTAACTATGTTAGAAAAACAATTTATGTTATAATAAAGACTAACATAGTTAGAAAAACAATTCTTCTTATTTTCCATAAACTATAAGCTAATGCGCTAACCATAATAGAAAAAGAATTTTAGTCACAAACAAACTATCATGGTTAGAAAAAGATTTCATGTAATTTGGAAATAAATAAATTAAAATAAATCATTTTATAATCAAATAAGCACACAAACATGTCTAAGAAATAATTACAATTATCCAGCCTAAAATTATACACAGACATACAGTAATCCAAAGAAAATGAATTACAGGGTTTACAAATTAATAAATGAAATATGAAAAATAGTATGCAAACATAACACTTAGTTCCTATGTCTCCAGATCCTTCTCATACTCCTGCCCCGATCTAGTACCTGTAATGACAACGATTGGGGTAAACCCAGAAATCGCAACTACTACCACTCGCTCACGTACATCTTTGCACTACGTGCATGTGCATGCCGCAAGGTGGTGTGTGATACTAATGTGTAAAGTGGTGTGTGCTACATGTTGTGTTGCATGAACATATTATCTGTCCTAATTTCAAGTAATTATCAATTATCCTGTATTTAGCGGCACAAATATAATACATCACAACTCAAAACATCGCAACTCAACACATCAACAATAATAATAATTAAAACATCAATAATAACAATTAAATCAAACACAACACACCGTAATATCTCAGTTCAATAGGGACTCACGACTCGATGGTCGGTATACCCTCGCTTAAACTGGTTCAAAGGGACTAACAACCCTAATGAACATGTAACAATATTGTCTTATTCATTTTAGTCCCTGGGGGTTTTACAGGGAACCTCATTACGGAATGGCATAATTATAATCATATTAACCGGTGTGCGCCAAACAAATCATCAATTCTCATTCCTAATGATTAGAAGTTCCTCTGATTTAACTTACCAAAAACAATAATAAAGCACCCAAATCACTTATTTACAGTTTTCACTAAGAAATATTAACAGACCAGCACCAAGCAACTTCCAACCAGCCATAAAGTATAATTTCGTTATAAATCAATCCAAGCAAATAACTAAACAAAGAAGCACAAGCTGTCCAAAATTTAGGGTTCTCATAAACGGCTACAAGCTTCAATCAAGGTTCAGTCTCTCATTCAAAACAACAAGGATAAAGGCTAAGGTTTCTTCTACCTATTAAACAACCCAAACCCCATAAATTAGTTCGGACATTACTCAATCTCACCCAAAAAGTTGAAGAAAAGAGGTATAAATGGAAAGAGAAGGTTACCCAAACTCGAATATGCACTTGTATGTATAATAGGTTGTCGGAGCTGCCGCGAATCACTGTCGGAAATCGCTGCATCTCGCCGGAACATGGAAAGAACGAAGAACAGTGGAAAAAAATGAAGGCAGTGAGAATGAGAGAACGAAGGGTGAGATGCAGAGGAATAGTAGAACAGACACTTACCCATTGTTCATCACCAGATTTCCGTTGAAGATTATAGCTTTCTGCCGCCGGATTGTTGCTGGGCTCACCGAGATTTGAAGAAGGCGAAGAAGGATGGTGAAAGGAGTGAAGGACGGAGCTTTGCTCCGTCCGGGACACCGTCGGCGAGCACGAGAGACGACGAAGGGAGGAGATGAAGTTTCATGATGAAGGAAAGGCGAGTATATGCGTGTGTTATAGGCGGCAGTGAGAAGAGAGGAAAGGAAAGGGAAGAGATATATGGGAGAGTGAGAATGTGAAGAAGAAAGAGATGAAGAATGAGGTTCCCCTTTTTTTAGCGTGTGTGCGGCTAGGGAAAGAAAAAGAGAAAGAGTGAAAGAAGAGTTTAAATAGATGGCAACATTAGGGTTTTGAGGCTAATTACAAAAACACCCTTTTTGGTTAAAGTATTTCCTATTGGTGTTCTATTATCATTCTATATTTTAAATCCTTATAATTTCCAATTTGATTCCTAAAATTATAACATTAAATCATTTTTAGTTTACCTTATCACCCAAAATTAAATCCCAATGAGTAAATCAACAAGCCATTAATAGAAATTTTCTCTCATCTTATCTCTCTTTTAAGTTACAAAATAAATCCCCATAAAAATCTCCAAATTCGAAATAGACATTTACTAATTTGTGTGTGTATTTTCCAAATATTAAATTCTCCACAATAATTTGAAATCACAAATTATTTGTAGCCCCTTTATTATTATTATTATTATTATTTTATAATATCTATAATCTAAATAAATTCCTATAACTTCCTTTCCTAATTTATCTTATAATTAAAAATTTAGGATGTTACATTATACCCATAAGATAAAGAATAAAGAGTAAAAACGCATGATACTGCTCATCATTTTTTTTCCTAGGCTAACCACATGACTTGCTCCTCCCAATTTTGTTTTATTTTGTTTTTTAAAAAATAAAAGACTCTTATTTTTATTAATTAAGTTAAATATAAAAAAATTGATTTGTTTAATAAGTTTTATTGAGTTATGATTTTTGAAGTGTGACAATGACTTTGTTGATTTAAATTTGGGACTCGTTTAGACTCCCTTATGGTTTATTTTCATGTGTACTTTTTACATGTTATTTCTATGAAGTGTTATATGTCTTTTGATATTTTATGTCTTTGGTTTTTAATGTAAAAATTGTAAATATTTTATCTTCTATATTTGATTGTGAATCCTACGATTCACGATTTGATTCGATTCACGATTCAAAAAATGAGGTTTTCGATTCATGATTCATATCCCGATTTAATAACCATGATATCAATTTCACTATCTTTCTGGAGATCTTGAGTGAAGAAAATCTTTTGTGAAATGTGCTTAGTTCTGTCTCCTTTGATGTAGCGTTCTTTGAGTTGGGAGTTACATGCAATATTATCCTCGTATATGATCATGGGGGTCATTTTATATAAGATAAACCACAAGTACATTGTATCAATGATCTCAACCAGAAACACTCTTGGCTTGTTTCATTTCATTTCGAATTCTTTCTTCAAACAATTTATTGTCTTATCTAACTCTTCAGGAGTTTTGATGATATTTATATCGTCAACATACACGGAAAATATAGCAAACTCATTTCCAGATCTTTTCATGAATATACATGGGCATATTAGATCATTTTTATATCCTTCTTTCAAGAGATATTCATTAAGCCAATTGTACCACATACACTCAGATTGCTTTGATTTATACAAGGACTTTAGCATTATCGAGTATTTTTCTCATGAATTCAAAGTGCATCCTTCTGGCAGCTGGAATCCTTCAGGGATTTTCATATGTTTATATATAAATCTATAAATATATGTAATCATTTTTCATAATACTTCTAGTATTTGAAATCCTTCTAGGATTCAACTCACAATATCTACCCATGATTTATAATCATATTCTCTAGACGCACATCAAAATTTCATATATTGGCAGACTACCAAATCAAAACATGATGCTCATTCCACCACGAGACAACATCTATCATTATTATATTGAACTACTACGAAAATCATTCTAACCATACTTCTCCCCCTTTTTCGCATAAGTGTTCTTATTTTTATAATTCAAATAGCACTTCAGGTGCATAGATTCATGTTGTCACATTTCATATTGCGTCTTTTGTTTTCTACTAGCTTGTCATTTTATGTCTACTCATGACATAATTATATATCGGATCCACATTTCTCACGTGATATTATTGTCGACAAATTTATCCTTTCACGGTTCCTTTTCCTTATGACATAACATATTGAGCTCTCTTTTATTTCTTTCAGGTACCTGAGCCACTTCTGGGGTCTTACAAATAGTTATATCTCAAGTAAAGCCTCCTCAAAATGATCATCATAATTATTTGCTCCATTTTCATTTTCTTTTGGAACCAATCATTTCTCATGCTTCAAACATGTTTCATTTTCATATACAATTATTGGAGCATTCTTCAACAGGATCATGAGACATAAAAATCCTTATTTGGTCAGTGATAGTGTTTGACAAATATTTTCGCAACATTTGATGAACTTCTAGTTCACATTACTAACATTTGAGGATCCATATTTGTTGCATACAACATATATCTCTTCCAAATATTCATTCCTCTCCCTCATATTGGGAACACCAATATTTATCCCCAAATTTCATTTAATATCCATCTGTGTATTATTGTGACAGAACAATATGAATCAATATTTCAAAACATCAGATGGAAAATACTTGGTTACTGGCCAAGAGCCAATGGGAGAATTCATACTCTTTTATTGGCATGATGCAATTATAGTTGTAGTACATTCTAGCCAACTCTAAAATTGAAAGTTTTGTTCTCACGAATATTGATCTAGCTAGTCAAGGAGGCTTTGCTAGATATGTATGCTCTCATAGCATATAAACATTAAAAACAAAATTAACAATCACTAGTAATTTCCTCTCAAATGAGTCATGTAAAATGCTTTCCACTCACAAGTACATTATCAATTCTTCAGGAATTAATACCATTGCATATAGTTCTTCAGGAACTAATATCGTTGTATCTAATGTATATAGTTCTTTAGGAACCAATTTCATTGCTTTCTATGCACATAAATTTTTGTGGCTTTATGTCATTGAATGCTTATAAGTGTTTATAACTATTAGTCATAAACATAAAGTTTTCATGGCTTCAGGCCATAAAGTTAAATTTTTATTTGATTTATTGCCACTTTTTATGACTTTTGGTCATAAAAATAGAATCGTCATTACTTCAGATCAATATATGATGACTACAGGTCATTGGTCTTTCACCACTTAATACTTGAGTAGAAGATTATTTTATATGACTTCTGGTCATAAAAATAAAAATAAAACTTTTATAGTTTCAAGTCATTACACATTGATCACTCAATCAAAAACTTGTTTTTTATGACTACAGGTCATAAAAATAAAATTTTAATGGATTCATCCTTTGAACTTCTCTTCACATTTCTATAGCATTTGTATACCATTGAAATCAAAGCACCATATTATTGTGTCAACTATTTCTTCATAATTGCACATCACCCATGATTGGGATTTTCCATCCAAAGATGAGTCATATTATTGTGTCAATTATTTCTTCATAATTGCACGTCATTCATGATTGGAATTTTCCATCCAAAGATGAATCATATTACTGTGTCAATTATTTATTCATAATTACACATATTTTCATTGGAGTCATGTCTACCACCAAGGTTGTTTTGTCCAAATATCTCTTTGAGTTAAAACTCAATTTTCATATCATCTCTAGCCCCAAACAATTTTCTAGAGATTTACGAATTTTCATCTTAATCCACACAAGAATAAAATTCTTAGTAGATGGAACTTCAAAATCCATCAAAATCAAATATGGCTTCGGGCCATAAAAAAATTGAAATTTTTTTTATAGCAAATGGAACTTCGGGTTCCATCAGAGAGCCAAATCTTTACTACATGGAACTTCAGGTCCATCAACATGGCTTCAGGCCAAATATCAGGTCCATCAAACATGGCTTCAGGCCAAATATCAGGTCCATCAAACATGGCTTCAGGCCAAATATTTACTAGATAGAACTTCAGGTCCATCAAATATGGCTTCAGAAAAAATGACATATTTAGTTGATGAAACTTCAGGTTCCATCAAAATCAAATACGGCTTCAGACTGTAAAGATAAATTGGAATTACAGATTCCAAAGAGATGACTTCAGGTCATCATTATAATGGAACAACAGATTCCACAAATCACAAAATATAAGAGATAATAACAAAATGCAAATAAATGATATTATTGCCATAATATCACCTCGTGCTCGGTTAGAGCTTTATACTCGGTTAGAGCTTCGTGCTGATAACGTCTTATGAATATAAAGATAAGAAGAGAAACAAGAAGAGAGAGTAGGAGAATATCTTATTCAAGGGTGATCATATGCAATAGTGAGTCCTCTATTTATAGAGGGGAATTAGGGTTACATCATTAATATGGAATAATGGCTAAGGAGGAATATAGGAAACTAAATATTGACAACCACAATCAGAGGGATTTCATAGCATTTCTTACATATTACACGACAATTCACACACACACACATATAACACGACAGTAATGATACGCTTAAAGATTTTGTAGTGAGTATTTTTTACAGAAACATTGTAACATACCGTTACTAATTCCCTGATTAATTCAATAATACCTTCACTAACTATGATAGAAAAATGATTTCCATAATATCAATAAATCTATCATAGTTAGAAAAAGGATTACCTAATAATAATCATTATCCATGATAGAAAAGAATTTTCTAATATCACCTGAACACTATCATGGATAATTAATAGCTAACCATGTTAGAAAAGAATCACCTAACATGGTTAGAAAAAGAAGCGACCTATTACAATTCTCCAATCAACCATTAATATCAATACAAATAAAAATGTGCGGAAGCGAATGCAGACCTATACATTTTGGCAATATACATATCTAAATAATCTAAACAACCTTTGAAATTTAATTCCCTTTTCCTGTTGCTCGCGCCTGTGCATGATCACCTGCAGAAATGTAAGTAATCGTGGGGTGAGACAACTTGTCTCAGTAATCTACTACTTAACTCACTATAACAGTGAGATGTGTGGTAGTAAGGACGTCTAAAGGGTACCACAGTTTTAAAATCAATATATATATACAAGAGCCAAGCATTCTTCCATTTACCATTCCAGGCCCTTTGTCACGTCCAAAACAAATCAAGTTCATCATTTCTACTTTCCAAATATCAATTGAAATCCTTCAATCAATTTCCACATCAACTAAACTTCACCATCCAATCTTGAATCCAGGCTTTCCTTACTGTAATTCTTATTCATACCTTTCTCAAATCCAATTTCTTGGCTCACATTCATGTACAATCCCTGGTGCTCTACTCATGCCATCCTGGAGGCACTACACTCGAGCCCTATATATATGTATTCTAAATGAATTGACATTGTGCCCCTCTCAAAAGTGAGGGGGCAATTTCCCTCTCTGGTAACCCCATGAGAGGGAAACCCCAATCTGTCTCCAATCAGAAAGGGAGCAGTTCCTGTCTCCAATCAGAAAACTGCTGGTCACAGTCTCCAATCTGTTGACCAATGGTCACAGTCTCCAATCTGTCGACCCGTACAAATAACCGTTGATTGGCCTATCAACCGGTTATCATCGCGCGATGGTACATAACTCAGTGTCATGCAATGATCACAACATCCTATCAAATCTCATCCACAACCTCAACATTTCCATCACAATACTCTTCAATATCACAATGTCATTCAATTCATTCCCTCACCCTAACTATCCACAATATCAACTCAACATACCATTCTCATTCCATTCTCAATTCTCTCAAAAGCACACTCATAATTCAGTACCTATATCTCTATCACACTATCCAAGAACTACCACCATAACCATCCAGGATAATATAATATATGTATATATATACAAAATATGCCACAGTCCTTTATACGAAAATAATCCAGCTTGAAAGGCACCCAATAGCCTATTTTATATGAAAGTAACTTTTCAAAGATAATATATCTATGGAGGGTGAGAAAGGATTTTAAGAAAATCCCAACTAACGTCACCCTCATTGTTATAGCAAGGTAAGAGTGATTACCTGTCGCCCTTTAGCAATTTACGTGATTTCTCAACCTTTCCTTCTTAATGCCACGAAAGCCTACATGCATCCACTCCTATAATAATATAGAGCAAAATGATAAATTAATATCATTTCCACTTTATAGTACTTCAAAGTCTCTCTCATTCCTATATGACTACCCATTTTCTCATTCCCAATTCAAATTCTCCAATCAATTTTTAGATTTTAAGTTTGCTACATACACATTCACAAGTTATTGACAACTTCATACCACTTCAAGACCCACACACAATAATCCAATATTTACAGCAATAAAACCAAACCATAACTACATGTACATTCACAAAGCAACATGATCAATAGCAAAGAACTCAAAGATTTCCGACCAATTGCATTTCTCATACACATTTGAACCCATCCAACAAAATCTGTTTCAACTCAATCCATACCATCCACTTCCATCCACATAAGTCACATCAAGCAAGTAAAACTAATCGATTCTTAATCTTAACTCATAAGTCATAACACAACAATGCCCCTTCCTTTCTTAATTTTAGCTTTATTCCTTTAGCATAAATTCAAAACTCCTCAAACACCATTTATAATCACCTTACTATACCAAAAGTTAGTTACAATTCACAACAATTTCTAAAATCCTACGTGAAGGTCACTTTAATTACCAAAATGACAAGACTAAGTCAAACTACCACTTTAGTCACTTCATCTAATCAATAATCACTTAAATAAACCATGCCTAATGCAAATTCAAACAAAAATTCTTTTTCAAATAAACTATAACCTAAACTCTGGTCATCAACATTTTTATTTGTAAGATTGACTCATTTTACATGGACCATGATATTAATCATCACAATAATAACAAAGAATTCATCGTCATCACAGTTTCATTATGCAAACTTTTAATCATTTCTACACCTTCTCAATTTCCTAAAACATCAATCAATCAATTCAACTAGCTTCATACTTCATCATGCAGAAACAAACACAAAGTTTCGCAATTCAACTTGTACACATCATAATATATAGCATATCCTTTCATCAATCTTAATTTAAATAGAAACACACTAAAACAAAACAAGGACTTCAATTTCTGCTCATTCTTTCAGTCAAATCAGCACAGTAGGAGCAAATTATTAATAATGCATATCATTACCACATTCAATTTTTAACAGACTCAGTCCCACTTATCACATAACACATACTAGTCACCACTTTAATCAACAAAATATCACAATAAATTACACAATAAATTCCTACAAGGACTTTGTTATCCTTTCCCATGTCCTTTCCAAACATCCTAACCATCAATTCAGTCATTTAATCACACATCACCAAATAACATAGTCAATTCCTCTTTAATTTTATAATTCATTCAGCCAAATGCAAATCAACACTAGCAACAACATAGAGAAATAAAATGCTTAACCAATTCATTTAATTTAACTTGAAACAGAGTTTATGCAAAACCATTCCTTTATTCAACTAAGATCAAAAACTCAGCTATGGCAAGAATATGGAACAAAATTAAGTAACCATAACCTATTTCACAGAATTTGACATACAAGCATTTATTTGAACACTTCAAAATAATAAGTACTATATCAGTCCCAACAATTGTAGTTATATTAACAACAAAGATCAGGTCATCTAGCAAAATGCAATTAACAGTCCACAACTTCAAATAAACGTGATAGCCACGAACACATAATCAATCTACAATTCAAGAGGGCAATTCAATCCACTTCCATTTATTCTGTTTAAGTCAAAATAAAACACTGCACACATATACACATCAAGCATAAATTAAACACAAAACAAATCAAAAATCCCCAAAAGTTAGGGTTTTACAAAAACTCCGCAAAACCTTAACAAAGCTTCAAATAATCACTTAGGACATCCTAACTCAAAGCTCAAAATGTTCCTTAGATGGTTTATAAGCCCAAAACTTGAACCCCAATTTCGGCCTCTCCCAAAAACTCACGCCAAAAACGAAAGAGGAAAGGATGAAAACGGATAAAAGAGACTCACCGGAGTTCAAGAATAAGAAAAGAGAATCAACCATCGTCGGCCGCCACTGGTTCGCCGGAAATCGGCCGCCGGTATGTGTGGGCCGAACAAACACTGAGGGATGAGAGGGAAAAATGTAAGAAATCAACAAAAATAAGTGCATAACTCGAAAAACACAAGAAAAAATCGAAGCTTTACATCTTTCCCGCCGTTGGCCGCCGCCACTTCGCCGGAAAACCGAAACGACGACGCAGTGACAAGGAACGGAGGTCAGGCGAGAGAAGAGGTTGACAGGGAGAGGATGGACGATGAGAGCGTCCACTGCCGCCAGAGAACGCTGGAAAACGAAGTGGAGGAGGGCGGAGGTCGCGAGAAGGGCGAAGGAGATGAAAAGGAAGGTGTTTGGGGAAAGTGAACCGTGGAAAAGAGAGAAGGAAGCTACGGTGGCTTCCTCCTCCGCCGTCGCCGTTAGCGGCGGCCTTCACGGCGGCCGGCGAGAGTGAATGGCGAAGGAGAAGAGAGAGCGATCGAGAGAGAAAGAGTCGGAGGCGGAGGGAGTTTGGAAAATGAAGAAGAATAAGGAAGAAGGTGAGTTTATATATATACTTTTAGGGAAAATTACAATTAATTACCCTAAGGTTTATTCATAATTATATTTCTAGCCCAGAAGTTTGTATATAATACTATATCTCCTTCTTTCCATCATAATATTATCTACTATCCCAAATACTTGTTCATGAAAGTTTCTAACTCCAAATAATTATTTTTAACTATATTTCCTTAAATTTCAAATTAAATCCGATTTAATATTCATGAATTGCCCATAATATCTTAAAAATTCCTTTCTAAAACTTTAAATTTCCTAAATTAAGCCTCAAGACCTTAATAAATTATTTATTATCTCTAATTTAAAAGTTGGGATGTTACAATTCTCCCCACCTTTTAGAAATTTTGTCCCCAAAATTTAGTATTTATCACCTAAAACAAAGAAATATGCTGTTCAACTCTGCATCCTTCACATCAACTTTAATTATTTCAACAGTTAACACTATCTTTCATCATTCATCCTCAGTCAACCCATCTGTATTACACCCATTCCTATCCCACTTCTCTTAACTAATCCTCATTTACTAACTACTCTAACCTCAAATTACTTGTATTATAGTCCAACTTCATAAGTGACAACAACATCCTTTTCGAACCCGCATAGTTTTCCTCAATCATATTCTGACTTTACTTTACATTAATTGTCAAATTTTTCCTTGACTTATAGGACAACTAGAGTCATTCCTTTGTCACCTACCCAAATATTTCACCTCAAATACTTATACATTGCTACTTCCTTAGGCCAATTTCTATAGATATGAGAATAATCTTTAAACTTATGCTAGTATCACTCCTTTAACTATTGAATACCTCCCCATTTGCTCAAACAAATCGGTTCCTCTCAGTATAACTTCACAACTAACCACGCTTTAGTTACCTTAATCATCCATTATCTCTTTCCAAACAAGCAACAAAAGCTACCCTTAACCGAATTACATTTCCTAGTTTCACCTTCCAATTCAATCGTTTCCAGACAGATCAACTTCATTATCGATATTATTCCTAATTGTTTCCAATCCCAATAAGTCCATTAGAAATATTAGATAGAGCGTTAACAATAATCCTTAAACTTAACTAACTTCTCAATCCATTAAGCTCAAACATGATCAACAAAGCATTATCCATTATCAAACCACATTAAAAACCTCAATTTCAACAAGTTGTCCTTCTTAGTCCTCAATCCATAACCTAAATTTCTCCAATCCATCATCAATATTTCACATCTTTCAATTCCTCTTCCATTACTTTCATCTAAAATCACATTTTCCATCCTTCAATATCACATCAAAATGATCAATAAACCTGTCATACATCAATCAAAGAACTAGCAAGGATACCTCCAATAATTAGTAATAGAAGGATCACAACGAATCTCTTCCAAACAATAATAAAACTAATTCACGTGCCAAATAAAAGTCCCACAATTAATACAAAAGAAAATCATGTTACTAAATCTTTATAGACGCCCTTATACCCTAAATGTGACCCATATAATAACTAGCTACTTTAGTCACCACAACATGCCTAAAGAGCAATTCATGCCCAATACGTACGAAAAAACGTTTAAATCGGAGCTAAACTATGCCGCGAAGATTCTGATACAAGTCATTGCCCATACATTGCGTGAGTAGGAAACTGAGAATTTCCAAGAAGCCATAAGAGTTCTCGATATCATATTAAAGCAAAACGCTGCTAAGAACAACAGTCTACTTGTTCAACAATCCTTCTTCCACAAAATCACAATTGATATATACTGAGGTAAATAAGCATTCTCGTTTTAAATATACACCCCAATCCTTTAACTTCCTTCTCCAACAGCCACAAGAACCTACTATACCTATACTAACTATTCCTCATTACTTTCTAAGATCTCCATTCTCCTTGACTCATAGGGTCTTCAATGATACCTCGACTATGATTATGCCCGGGATCATAATTATATTCGAGACCCCAAGAAGAAACCCTTATTCCGTCAACTAACCTGAAATATTTGTTAACCTCTCTATATCTGCTACTTCTCTACTAATGATATCTCATTTCACACAATTACACCATCCACCAATAATACTAATCACTCAAACATCACTAGATATAGTCTCTTTTCCGATCAATCTACTGTAATAAATCCTTATATCTCTATCATTTCACTTGCACTCAAACAGGATAGTCAAATAGTCTACTTAACCTTTGAAACGAACCTTAATATATCTATTCACTTCAGCCACTTTCTAAACAATTTCCCATTTTCATTCTTTCCATTTTCACCACCATCATGCTATATTCTAAATTTTATTGTAGCAATTTCGTTTCCGTTCTTAAACTTTTATAGAGAAGCTTATCTCAACCAATACTAAATTTCTAACAACTTACTATTTTATCAACTCCCATATTTAGAATCCTAAGAATACTCGATTAAATTCCCACTTATTCTAAACTTTAATCATCAAAAACTCCTCCAAGAGAAATTGCAACTACTCCAACTAAATCAATATCATTATATCACCACAATCAAACCAAAAATCTCATTCAATCATTCAATTTCACTGTTCAATCTTGTAAAATCCTAATCCATTTACCAATATCACTTGACCGTTCTTGTTGCAATTCTACCCACTTTCCCCACCAAGGGAGTGACCATAACCTCACGGAGAGCCGATGATCATGCACAACAGAAAGGGAATGCAGATAAGGTATATTGCCAATCTAAATGCAATGCAACACAGTCCAGGGTTATCGTATACCAAATACTGATAACCAAGTTGTAACATACCGTTACTAATTCCCTGATTAATTCAATAATACCTTCACTAACTATGATAGAAAAATGATTTCCATAATATCAATAAATCTATCATAGTTAGAAAAAGGATTACCTAATAATAATCATTATCCATGATAGAAAAGAATTTTCTAATATCACCTGAACACTATCATGGATAATTAATAGCTAACCATGTTAGAAAAGAATCACCTAACATGGTTAGAAAAAGAAGCGACCTATTACAATTCTCCAATCAACCATTAATATCAATACAAATAAAAATGTGCGGAAGCGAATGCAGACCTATACATTTTGGCAATATACATATCTAAATAATCTAAACAACCTTTGAAATTTAATTCCCTTTTCCTGTTGCTCGCGCCTGTGCATGATCACCTGCAGAAATGTAAGTAATCGTGGGGTGAGACAACTTGTCTCAGTAATCTACTACTTAACTCACTATAACAGTGAGATGTGTGGTAGTAAGGACGTCTAAAGGGTACCACAGTTTTAAAATCAATATATATATACAAGAGCCAAGCATTCTTCCATTTACCATTCCAGGCCCTTTGTCACGTCCAAAACAAATCAAGTTCATCATTTCTACTTTCCAAATATCAATTGAAATCCTTCAATCAATTTCCACATCAACTAAACTTCACCATCCAATCTTGAATCCAGGCTTTCCTTACTGTAATTCTTATTCATACCTTTCTCAAATCCAATTTCTTGGCTCACATTCATGTACAATCCCTGGTGCTCTACTCATGCCATCCTGGAGGCACTACACTCGAGCCCTATATATATGTATTCTAAATGAATTGACATTGTGCCCCTCTCAAAAGTGAGGGGGCAATTTCCCTCTCTGGTAACCCCATGAGAGGGAAACCCCAATCTGTCTCCAATCAGAAAGGGAGCAGTTCCTGTCTCCAATCAGAAAACTGCTGGTCACAGTCTCCAATCTGTTGACCAATGGTCACAGTCTCCAATCTGTCGACCCGTACAAATAACCGTTGATTGGCCTATCAACCGGTTATCATCGCGCGATGGTACATAACTCAGTGTCATGCAATGATCACAACATCCTATCAAATCTCATCCACAACCTCAACATTTCCATCACAATACTCTTCAATATCACAATGTCATTCAATTCATTCCCTCACCCTAACTATCCACAATATCAACTCAACATACCATTCTCATTCCATTCTCAATTCTCTCAAAAGCACACTCATAATTCAGTACCTATATCTCTATCACACTATCCAAGAACTACCACCATAACCATCCAGGATAATATAATATATGTATATATATACAAAATATGCCACAGTCCTTTATACGAAAATAATCCAGCTTGAAAGGCACCCAATAGCCTATTTTATATGAAAGTAACTTTTCAAAGATAATATATCTATGGAGGGTGAGAAAGGATTTTAAGAAAATCCCAACTAACGTCACCCTCATTGTTATAGCAAGGTAAGAGTGATTACCTGTCGCCCTTTAGCAATTTACGTGATTTCTCAACCTTTCCTTCTTAATGCCACGAAAGCCTACATGCATCCACTCCTATAATAATATAGAGCAAAATGATAAATTAATATCATTTCCACTTTATAGTACTTCAAAGTCTCTCTCATTCCTATATGACTACCCATTTTCTCATTCCCAATTCAAATTCTCCAATCAATTTTTAGATTTTAAGTTTGCTACATACACATTCACAAGTTATTGACAACTTCATACCACTTCAAGACCCACACACAATAATCCAATATTTACAGCAATAAAACCAAACCATAACTACATGTACATTCACAAAGCAACATGATCAATAGCAAAGAACTCAAAGATTTCCGACCAATTGCATTTCTCATACACATTTGAACCCATCCAACAAAATCTGTTTCAACTCAATCCATACCATCCACTTCCATCCACATAAGTCACATCAAGCAAGTAAAACTAATCGATTCTTAATCTTAACTCATAAGTCATAACACAACAATGCCCCTTCCTTTCTTAATTTTAGCTTTATTCCTTTAGCATAAATTCAAAACTCCTCAAACACCATTTATAATCACCTTACTATACCAAAAGTTAGTTACAATTCACAACAATTTCTAAAATCCTACGTGAAGGTCACTTTAATTACCAAAATGACAAGACTAAGTCAAACTACCACTTTAGTCACTTCATCTAATCAATAATCACTTAAATAAACCATGCCTAATGCAAATTCAAACAAAAATTCTTTTTCAAATAAACTATAACCTAAACTCTGGTCATCAACATTTTTATTTGTAAGATTGACTCATTTTACATGGACCATGATATTAATCATCACAATAATAACAAAGAATTCATCGTCATCATAGTTTCATTATGCAAACTTTTAATCATTTCTACACCTTCTCAATTTCCTAAAACATCAATCAATCAATTCAACTAGCTTCATACTTCATCATGCAGAAACAAACACAAAGTTTCGCAATTCAACTTGTACACATCATAATATATAGCATATCCTTTCATCAATCTTAATTTAAATAGAAACACACTAAAACAAAACAAGGACTTCAATTTCTGCTCATTCTTTCAGTCAAATCAGCACAGTAGGAGCAAATTATTAATAATGCATATCATTACCACATTCAATTTTTAACAGACTCAGTCCCACTTATCACATAACACATACTAGTCACCACTTTAATCAACAAAATATCACAATAAATTACACAATAAATTCCTACAAGGACTTTGTTATCCTTTCCCATGTCCTTTCCAAACATCCTAACCATCAATTCAGTCATTTAATCACACATCACCAAATAACATAGTCAATTCCTCTTTAATTTTATAATTCATTCAGCCAAATGCAAATCAACACTAGCAACAACATAGAGAAATAAAATGCTTAACCAATTCATTTAATTTAACTTGAAACAGAGTTTATGCAAAACCATTCCTTTATTCAACTAAGATCAAAAACTCAGCTATGGCAAGAATATGGAACAAAATTAAGTAACCATAACCTATTTCACAGAATTTGACATACAAGCATTTATTTGAACACTTCAAAATAATAAGTACTATATCAGTCCCAACAATTGTAGTTATATTAACAACAAAGATCAGGTCATCTAGCAAAATGCAATTAACAGTCCACAACTTCAAATAAACGTGATAGCCACGAACACATAATCAATCTACAATTCAAGAGGGCAATTCAATCCACTTCCATTTATTCTGTTTAAGTCAAAATAAAACACTGCACACATATACACATCAAGCATAAATTAAACACAAAACAAATCAAAAATCCCCAAAAGTTAGGGTTTTACAAAAACTCCGCAAAACCTTAACAAAGCTTCAAATAATCACTTAGGACATCCTAACTCAAAGCTCAAAATGTTCCTTAGATGGTTTATAAGCCCAAAACTTGAACCCCAATTTCGGCCTCTCCCAAAAACTCACGCCAAAAACGAAAGAGGAAAGGATGAAAACGGATAAAAGAGACTCACCGGAGTTCAAGAATAAGAAAAGAGAATCAACCATCGTCGGCCGCTACTGGTTCGCCGGAAATCGGCCGCCGGTATGTGTGGGCCGAACAAACACTGAGGGATGAGAGGGAAAAATGTAAGAAATCAACAAAAATAAGTGCATAACTCGAAAAACACAAGAAAAAATCGAAGCTTTACATCTTTCCCGCCGTTGGCCGCCGCCACTTCGCCGGAAAACCGAAACGACGACGCAGTGACAAGGAACGGAGGTCAGGCGAGAGAAGAGGTTGACAGGGAGAGGATGGACGATGAGAGCGTCCACTGCCGCCAGAGAACGCTGGAAAACGAAGTGGAGGAGGGCGGAGGTCGCGAGAAGGGCGAAGGAGATGAAAAGGAAGGTGTTTGGGGAAAGTGAACCGTGGAAAAGAGAGAAGGAAGCTACGGTGGCTTCCTCCTCCGCCGTCGCCGTTAGCGGCGGCCTTCACGGCGGCCGGCGAGAGTGAATGGCGAAGGAGAAGAGAGAGCGATCGAGAGAGAAAGAGTCGGAGGCGGAGGGAGTTTGGAAAATGAAGAAGAATAAGGAAGAAGGTGAGTTTATATATATACTTTTAGGGAAAATTACAATTAATTACCCTAAGGTTTATTCATAATTATATTTCTAGCCCAGAAGTTTGTATATAATACTATATCTCATTCTTTCCATCATAATATTATCTACTATCCCAAATACTTGTTCATGAAAGTTTCTAACTCCAAATAATTATTTTTAACTATATTTCCTTAAATTTCAAATTAAATCCGATTTAATATTCATGAATTGCCCATAATATCTTAAAAATTCCTTTCTAAAACTTTAAATTTCCTAAATTAAGCCTCAAGACCTTAATAAATTATTTATTATCTCTAATTTAAAAGTTGGGATGTTACAAACATCTTTTTGCAGAAAGACCTCATTTATTAATTTACCTCCTACCCTCCAAAAAAATGACAAAATATAGTAAATTTCAAGTAGGGAAATAAACTAATAATAAAAAAAATAATCTTTCCCTTACTAAATAAATGATTTATTTAAAATTTGACTTTCTTATTAAATATAAGATGAGACAAAACAATTTTGATGTCCTACCAATTAAGGTTATTTGCAAATTCCTATTGGAAGCCCTACATTAATGCATTTTTAAATTTCAGATCATGGTTTCCTAAACATATACAACCAATTTATTATGAGAGCAGGAAATTATATTGTGTCAATACGAGTCATTTTTCAAATTTTATTTCATAATCTCTGTTTTTTTATATATAAAGTATTTTACATTCAATAATTACTTTTATTTCCTAATGTCCGAAATGGATTTAATAATATTTTATTCCCTGATTTCGTAACTACCAAAATTTATTTTTATTATTTAATATATGTATACTTTTTAAAATATAGGGTTAATATGCAAATCCACCCCCGAAGTATACCTAAATGTGCAAATCTCCCCCTCATATATTTTCAAATGCAATTTTAACCTTGAAGTAATAATTCAGAGCAATTTTACCCTTCTGTCAATTAAAAATGTTTATTTTTGTGCAAAATGACTCAAATGCCCTCCTGATTATATTCTCTCTCCTCTTCAATTATGATGGTATAAGTATAATATAATTTGAATTGTTTATTTTGACATAAAAAGTCCTGTGTAATGCTTATGTGAAACTTGACATGTAGCCTTGTGGCATGGTAGATTTTGAAAAGAAGATGTATGTGTGTGAGTTTGAAAGATTATTGCATTGGGTTTTGACAACATTATATAGACTAAGTGTCTAAATTTTCTCGATTGACGTGTAATTGTTGGTGTCACATATGCATATGGTTGTACTGGTTTGGCATCGATGTAGGTTATCATTTCCATCATGTGATTAGATTCCCTGTTGGCCCACAAGGAACTAACTATTTATCGGATTACTACAAAGTAAGGATTAGACTCCATCAAGTACTACACCTTTGGTGTGTTGGATATGAGTTAGAACCCCATCGAGCATTATCCTAGTTGTGGTGCATAGTATGGATTAGACCCCATCGAGTTCCACTTCTCCATGGTGCTGGGTACGATATGAGATTCCCGTCGAGTTCCAATCGACAAAAGATATAAAAATTTGTTGACTATTTTACCTATTACAGATTTATGCAAAATCATTTGGATGTGATTATATTTCTATTATTTATATTGTCTAAATCCTTACATTGACCCCTTATTGATTAGACATGTTTTTGAGTGTTTACTAATGTGCATTTGTGGTTTATTTAGTGAGCTTAATTGAGAATTTGAGATATTATTGATGAATATTTAAATGCACATGAAACCCATGAAATATGCTTGCATTATTAATTTAAATGCTTAGATTGTGAGCCACTTAAGTGCATTTGAGATTTGTGTCCCTATTTTATTGTGTAGGGGCGATTTTTTAAGGTTTGAATGCAAGAAGTGGCATTTTGGTGATTTTGGAGCAAGCATAAAGCAAGGGGAAAAGACTTTACCATTTCTTTTTTTTTTATCAGAAGAAATTACCATTTTCTGGAAATAGTGTTTTTGGAAGGATTTCAAATTGTATCCAGATTTGGTAAAAATGGCTCCTTGGCCGAAAATGCACCTCATGAAGGCCTCATTAAGGGCAATTTTGGAAGAGCACTCAAGACAACTTCATGAAGCTTAAGAGGAGGGTTAAGGCTGGACAAAAAGGGGATTAACAAACTCTATCAATAGTATAAAAGGAAAGAGAAGAGACTAATTCATTCATCTCTCATTAGCTCATCTTCATCTTCACCCTTTTCTCTCTTTTCTCTCTCAAAGGGCCAAACCCTAACTTTCCATCTTCTCCATTTTCAAACTCCTTCCATGGCTTCTCAAGCTCAATCATTCATCCTTCCATATCCACAAGCTTGAGTAGCTAGATTCTTCATTCTTTCTCCTAGATGAAGCTGCACACATAAATCAACAAATTTAGCCAAGATGAATTCATGACCATAAGTTCTAGATGTACTTGTCCTTTATGTTTCCTAGAGTTAGGTTTCATATTTGGATTGTGAAATATTGGAGTCAACTTTCCTTTTTAATTTGTAGAACTTGTTTAATTGAATGCTTGTTGATTTTTTGCAGGTCTCTTTTCTTCTACCTTGAATGAGTGTTTAAGATGTTGAATAGAGAATGAACGTGTAACATACTGTTACTAATTCCCTGATTAATTCAATAATACCTTCACTAACTATGATAGAAAAATGATTTCCATAATATCAATAAATCTATCATAGTTAGAAAAAGAATTTCCTAATAATAATCACTATCCATGATAGAAAAGAATTTTCTAATATAACATGAATACTATCATGGATAACTAATAACTAACCATGTTAGAAAAGAATCACCTAACATGGTTAGAAAAAGAAGCGAACTATTACATTTCTCCAATTAACCATTAATATCAATACAAATAAAAATATGCGGAAGCGAATGCAGACCTATACATTTTGGCAATATACATATCTAATAATCAAAACAACCTTTGAAACTTAATTCCCTTTCCTGTTGCTCGCGCCTGTGCATGATCACCTGCAAAAATGTAAGTAATCGTGGGGTGAGACAACTTGTCTCAGTAATCTACTACTTAACTCACTATAACAGTGAGATGTGCGGTAGTAAGGGCGTCTAAAGGGTACCACAATTTTAAAATCAATATATATATATATATATATATATATATATATATATATAAGAATCAAGTCTCCATCCATTTATCATTCCAAGCCCTCTGTCACGTCCAAAACAAATCAAGTCCATCCCTACTACTTTTCAAAAATCACTCTAAACCCCTCAATCAAATTCCACATCAATAAACTTCACCATCCAACCTTCAATCCATGCTTTCCTTACTATAAATCTCATTCATAACTTTCTCAACTCCAATTTTCTCGGCTTACGCACATGTACAATCCTAGTGCTCTACTCATGCCATCCTGGAGGCACTACGGTTGAGCCCTATATATGTTCCAAATGAGTTGACACTGTGCCCCTCTCAAAAGTGAGGGGGCATTTTCCCTCCCTGGTAAACCCATGAGAGGGAAACCCCAATCTGTCTCCAATCAGAAAGGGAGCAGTCTCTGTCTCCAATCAAAAGACTGTTGGTCACAGTCTCCAATCTGTTGACCCGTACAAATAACCGTTGATTGGCCTATCGAACGGTTATCATCGCGCGATGGTACATATTTCTCAGTGTCAGCAATGCACTTAATTCCTTTCAAAATCTGAATCCCATTCAAAATCTCAATCACCATTTCCTTAAAAATATCAATAATCACCTGTGATATTTTCCTGCAATACCTCTTTCAAATTTCTTCAACCACAACATACAATTTTTCTAACTCAAATCACTATTCCTCAACTTAAATTTCCAAAGCATCAAACCCTTCATCTCTCACCTTCTCTTATCTATATTAACTCTCAATGTCACTGCCAGAACACTATACCTACATACCTTTCAAACCTTTACAGCTCAATAACAACCACCAGCCAGAATAATATATATATATATATATATATATATATATATATATATATATATATAGTGTCACAAATTGCTTTATATGAAAATAGTCGTGTTTGAAAGGCACCCGATAGCCTATTTTATATAAAAGGTAAGTTTTAAAGATTTTATATTTATATAGAGGGTTAGAAAGGATTTTCAAATCCCACCTAACATCACCCTCAATGTTATAGCGAGGTAAGAGTGATTACCTGTAGCACTTTAGCACTCCCCTGCGTTCCCCTTTACTTTACCATGCCTTGAGAAATATATGTATGCCACATCTTTTCCTATCATTACACCATGTAATGATAGTAAGTTAATAAACATTCTTAGTCATAGATTAACTAACGTCTCTCTTGTATCCTATATCACTACCCAATGTTAGAATCTTAAGTTTTGATGAAGACTAAAATATGAAAGAACTTAGAAAGTAATAAGAAAACTTAGAACCCTAAGTTGGAGTGCAACCGGATGAGATCTTACTTCCGGATAGACTAGGACTGGCGCTCGCTGATGAATAGTTCATCCCCCAGCGAGAGCAAGTAATTCACTAAGGAAGTAACTTAGTCCATGAGCAATAGATAAACAAAACCTTTAGACTAAGCTAAGAGTCAACCGGAAGTGAATTTGCTTCCTGATAGATTTCTACTGGCGCTGGCTGATAGAAGAGATATAACCCCAAGCATCAGTGAATAAGCCTCGTCAAGTGGAATTACTTCCTGATAAACTTTCACTAGCGCAGACTGATAGAACAAGATAACACTAAGCGTCAGTGAATATAAGCAACGTCCAGTAGAAGTGCTTCCGATAGCTTAGTGACTAGCGCTGACTGTTGAAGTGACTTAACACTGAGAGAGAGTAAGTAATCCTTCATCCAGTGATTTTGCTTCCGGATGAAAGAGTGCTTGCTGATATAAGGAACTTACCACTTAGGCTAAGAACACTCCCACTGCATGTGACTATATGTTTATATTGTCAAACTAACACTCAGTGCAGCACACTCAGAAGAATTGCTTCCGGATGAGAATCTGCTTCCGCAAGCAATCAGAATGTCAGAAGGTGCAGTGTCAGAATGCTTATGTCAGAGCAGAGGTGTCAGGACTACTTTTCAGAGATAAAGCAAGTCAACCCTGCTATGCATTAATGAAGCATTAATTGGGCAAACGGTAACATGGGAAAAACGGCTATATTCAAACGGCCCTCCCACCTACCAAGAGTGAGAATGCCTGAAGACTATATAAAGGAGCTCCAACTTCATTTATGAAGCTAACAATTATCCTTGAATATTCTTGAGAGAAGTTAGAGCGAGAAACAAAAAGAAATCTTCAAAGCATTCAAGGCTGCCCAGAAAAAGAAAAGAGCATTTAACTCTTTGAGTGATTCTTCATCTATTTATTCTGTACTCATTGTAGTTAAGTCTCTTTTTGTTATAAGAGCATTAATTGTACCTAAGTGTGTAACACCATCTGTTCTTTGAGAGAACTCAGTTTGTAAAATCCTTTAAGAGTAAAGGTTAACCCCTTGCTTGGTGTAAGGGGGAGTTAGTTAGAAAGGTTGCAAGTGAGCCCGCAAAACTTGTGGTTGTAAGGTTGCAAGTGATCCCGTCTAAAACTTGCGGTTGTAAAGGTTCCAGGTGAACCCGTTGTAAAACCTGAGGATAGTGGAACTCATCCTGGGTGGTTGAGACTGGACGTAGGTCAGGTAGACCGAACCAGGATAAATCTTGTGTTGATTTTATTTGAGCATTTATTTTTATAGCACAATTCACCCCCCCTCTTGTGCATCCATTACTTTCATTTGGTATCAGAGCGGGTCTTTCTCACTAGATTCCCACGAATCCAGAAAGCAAAGATCTTGTAATGGATACTGACTATTCTCTACCAGACGTCTCTATTCAACCCAACAAGCCTCCTGGCTTTGATGGGTACAACTATCCATTCTGGAAGTTTAGAATGGAGACTTATATCAAGTCCAGTGACATTAGACTCTGGGATGTTATTGAACAAGGGGATCACACCCCCTTAGATGATGAAGGTTTTGCCAAGCCAAGAAGCAGCTACACTCCTCAGGACTATGCCCTAGTACAGCTGAACTATAGGGCCATGCATTACATCCAGTGTGCTCTCAGTCCCAAGGAGTTCCACAGGATCAGCCACCACAAGAATGCCAAAGATATGTGGGAGGCACTTGAGGCTGCTCACTCTGGAACCAGAGGGGTAAAGGAAAGACGAGTTGAGATGCTAGTGGAAGAGTTCCACAAGTTCGCCATGCTCAGCCCCACTGAGCCTATCAGAGAACTGGAGCTCAGATTCACTCACCTCATCAACAACCTGGCCTCGCTGGGTAAGGACATTCCTGAAAGGGAACAAGTGAGCAAGATTCTGAAGATCTTGAAAGGTGACTGGATCACCAAGGTGACTATCTTACAGGAAGTCCAGGGTGAATCAACTAGTTCCATCACTGCTCTGTTTGGCTCCCTGGCTGAATATGAGCCTACCCTGCTAGCTCAGAGAGCCCCTCAAGCCTCATCCAAGGCCAAAAATCTTGCCCTTGTTGCACCCAACAAGGAGACTGAAGAGGATGATGAGGATGATGAGGAGGAAATGGATGATGAAGAAATGGCCATGATGGTGAAAAAGTTCAGGAAGTTCTTCAGGAGGAAAGGAGGTCTTCAAAAGGGTGACTCCAGCCAAAGAAGGGGTTACAAGAAGGAGAAGGCCCCTGTGTGCTATGAATGTAAGAAGCCTGGTCACTTCAAGGCTGAGTGTCCCAGCCTACAGAAGTCGAAAGGCAAAGACAAAAGGAAGGCCTTTGTATCTTCTATCTGGGTGAATAGCTCGGATGAGGAAGCCAGTGATGAGGAAGAGGTAGCCAACCTCTGCCTTGTTGCTCGAGAAGAAGATGAGGAGGTATCCACAGAGTTTGATCCTATTCACGAGGATAGTGAGGTAACCTTCTCTGAACTTCAAGATGCATATAATGAGATGCATGTAGAATTTTTCCGCTTATGTAGGACATATAAAGTGTTGAAAGCTAAAAAGGAATCACTTGAGTCCAAGGTGGACTCACTAAGTGATGAGCTAGCAAAAGCTAGAACACTTCCGTTAGTGGAAGGACAGGGTTCTACCCAAATAGAACCCAACGACCCAACACTTGAGAGCTGCCCTAATTGCAGCAGAGTCTCAGCTGAGAAGGACAAGCTGCAAAATGCCCTGCAGAAGTTCACAAATGGCTCAGAAATGTTAAATATAATTTTAATGAATCAAAGGGCTTATAGGGATAGAACTGGCTTAGGATATACTCCTAGAGGGAAGAAGTGGGTTGAACCAAAAGTAAAGCCCTATTTAAAGTTCTTCCATAAAGCCTCTAGTCATAGTTCCTCACCCTTTAGCTTCTGTAACTATTGCAACAGGAAGGGACACTCCACGTCCACCTGTAATGCCAAGAAGCATGGAGCTAGCAGCTCCTACAAATGGGTCCCTAAAGGAACCAAGGCAACAAAAGATCCTCCTCCTGCAAAGGAAACTAAGAGAGGACAAGGATCCCAAGCCTGAAATTATTCCAAAGGGAAAACCCAAGAGTTCAGAGCCAGCACTCGGCCAGAGACTCTGAAAAATCACAAGCCCAAGGTCAAGGATGACCCTAAACCAAGGGCATTGAAAACTAATGATCGAGGACCCAAGAAAAATTGGGTACCTAAGTTTGCTTGATTTTTCCAGGTGTGTCTCAAGGCATCCAAGAACAAGAAATGGTATATTGACAGTGGATGCTCGAGACATATGACTGGGGATAGAGACAAGTTCAAATCTCTGGTGATCAAAGATGGGGCCACAGTAACCTTTGGAGGAAATCAAAGTGGGAAGATCACTGGAGTTGGAGAGGTCGGACCAGTAAAAGATGTCTACCTTGTGGACGGTCTCTGTCACAACCTGCTAAGCGTCAGCCAAAGCACAGACAAGGGAAATTGGGTAATATTCGATTCTCATGAGTGCATTATAGTGGATAAGCAGGATCTAAGTCTAGATAAGGCCAACCTAAAATGTAAACTTAAGGCTAATAGGAATGGAAACCTATACACTTTAGACTTGTGCCAACAACTAGAAGAAAAATGCTTTATATCTAGTGATGAAAACAGTTGGCTTTGGCATAAGAGACTAGCTCATGTTAATTTTACTCAACTAGACATGCTAATTAAAAAGGAGCTAGCTATAGGTATTCCATCATTTAAAGTAAAGCATGATTTTATCTGTGAATCCTGCCAAAGAGGAAAGCAAACAAAGTCCTCGTTCAAAACTAAGAAGAAAGTCTCCACCAGCAGGCCCTTGGAACTAATCCACATGGATTTGGTTGGGCCAGCAAGAGTGAAGAGCTTGGGTGGAAACCTATATGCTCTAGTAGTGGTGGATGACTATTCAAGGTTCACCTGGACTATGTTTCTTGCCTCTAAGCAAGATACTTTTGATGCTTTTGTGGTCTTGGCTAAGAAAGTGCAGAATGAGAGAGAACTCAAAATCACAGCCATAAGGACAGACCACGGTGGGGAGTTTGAGAACCATAGCTTCGCTGAGCTATGTGAACAGAATGGAATTGAACACAACTTCTCAGCTCCTAGAACTCCTCAACAAAATAGAGTGGTCGAAAGGAAGAACAGGGTTCTGACTGAGATGGCCAGAAGCATGCTCAATGAGAAAGAGGTTTCTCAAGTATTCTGGGCGGATGCTATGAGCACTGCATGCTACATCTCAAACAGAGCCTATGTTCGCAAGGGCTTAGACAAGACTCCATATGAGCTATACAAAGGAAGGAAGCCCAACATCAGCCACCTCAGAATCTTTGGGTCAAAGTGTTATGTGCACAATAATGGAAAGGTACATCTTGGTAAGTTTGACCCAAAAGCTGATGTAGGTATATTTATAGGATATTCCCTTAGGAGTAAGGCATATAGAGTATACAACATGAGAACTAGAGTTGTAGAAGAGTCAATGCATGTTGTATTTGATGAAACTCCTACATGGGGACAATCCTCAGAAGATGATGAAGTATTTAATCGTCCAAAATCACCATCATCTTCTTCACTACCAAAAGAAACACCAGCAAGAGATATCAAAGAAGAAGATGAACCCAGTGATGAACCTAGAGTGCAGACAGTGCCTGAGGAGGCACATTTGCCAACTGCTAGGAGACATCACAGGGATCATCCTCTTGATCAAGTGCTTGGTGATGTTTCTTCTGGTGTGAGAACCAGAAGGCAGGTTCAAAATGAAGTTGAGTTTGGAGCATTCCTATCTCAAGTCGAACCAACTTCAGTTGAACAAGCTCTTGAGGACTGCGATTGGATTATTGCCATGCAGGAAGAGCTAAATCAATTTGAGAGAAGTCAAGTCTGGGAATTAGTCCCAAGACCGTCTCATCAATCCATAGTAGGGACCAAGTGGGTCTTCAAAAACAAACTGGATGAGACATGTCAGATTACAAGAAACAAAGCCAGATTAGTTGCTAAAGGATATAACCAAGAAGAAGGCATTGACTATGAAGAAACTTTTGCTCCAGTCGCTAGACTTGAAGCAATAAGAATTCTTCTAGCCTTTGCATCCATGAAAGGCTTTAGACTATATCAAATGGATGTTAAAAGCGCTTTTCTTAATGGTTATATTAAAGAAGAGGTATATGTAGAACAACCTCCTGGCTTTGAAGATCACAAACATCCTAAACACGTGTATAGATTAAAGAAAGCTTTATATGGGCTCAAACAAGCTCTTAGAGCTTGGTATGAGAGACTTAGCAGTTTTCTGCTAGGCAAGGGTTTCTCAAGAGGCAAACTTGATAATACACTGTTTATTCTTCACAAAGATAGAAATATGCTTATTGTTCAAATTTATGTTGATGACATTATCTTTGGAGCTACTAATGACAAGCTTTGTGAAGAATTCTCTAAGACTATGCAGGGTGAGTTTGAAATGTCAATGATGGGAGAACTAACGTTCTTCCTAGGCCTGCAAATTAAGCAGAAGAAGAATGGAATATTCATCTCCCAAGCCAAATACTGCAGAGAACTACTCAAAAAGTTTGGGATGGATGAATGCAAGGAGTATGATACTCCCATGAGCACCACTGCCGCACTTGATGCTGACGCAAAGGGTAAATCCATCAGCCTGCCCATGTACAGGGGAATGATAGGTTCCCTCCTATACTTAACGGCAAGCAGGCCTGATATCCAATTTAGTGTAGGCATGTGTGCTAGGTTTCAAGCCAACCCCAAGGAATCACACTTGACATGTGTTAAACGTATTTTAAGATACCTTGAGGGAACACAAGAGCTTGGTCTTTGGTATCCCAGAGGTAACCAAGAGTTCTTGTGGGCTTACTCTGACTCTGACCATGCAGGTTATAAGACTGACAGAAAGAGCACCAGTGGACAATGCGCCTTTCTTGGTGGTTGTCTGGTGTCTTGGGCGAGCAAGAAGCAGACCTGCGTGTCCTTGTCATCCACTGAGGCAGAATACATTGCTGCAGCAAGTTGTTGTGCCCAAGTGTTGTGGCTGAAGAACCAGTTGAGAGATCTTGGCTTGGAATTCCCTGAAGCACCCATCCTCTGTGACAACACAAGTACAATCAGCCTAGCCAAGAATCCGGTTCAGCACACTAGGACAAAGCACATCGATGTCAGACATCATTTCATCAGAGACCATGTTCAAAAGAAAGATGTCAAAGTGCAATTTGTCCCCACACAACAACAGCTTGCTGATATCTTCACCAAGCCTCTGGGGGTAGACCAATTTACTTTTATAAGAGGTGATTTGGGAATGGTAAACCCAAATGAAGTGTAAATTCCATTTACTTGAGTGTTTTAAAATACTTCAAACAATACTAACTTAGGCATCGGAGTGCCAATCTTCGTTTTGCAGGTCCCTCAATGTTAAATCTTAAGTGCAACCGGAAGCAAAATCACTTCCGGATGATCATCCACTGATGCTGGATGATTACTCAAGGCAACCAAGAGCACTTATCCAACAGGGAGCAAAACTACTTCCGGATGCCCTTTTACTGGCGCTGAGTGTTGAATCAAAGTGAGCGTAAGCGCCAGTGCCTGAGCCAAAGGACACGTCACTTCAGAAACGTTTCAACTTTCCAAAGAAACGTTATGCCTTCTCTGATATAATGAAGCGACACGTGTCATCAGGTGTGTCGTTCCAACTCAAAATTTTTACGTTACCCAATGTGTGAAAATCTGAAGCGACATGACCATTTTGCCCTCAGTAACTTTGCATATAAATAGGGCGCCATTTTTCACTTTCACTTTTCACTTGAAAATTTTTACCCACATATTCTCTCTGCATACATTCATCTGTGTTCTTCATCTTCTTCGTACTTTTCTTCGCATCTTTCATCACATTCATTTAAACCCCACACAAAAATGGCCGGATCTCATGAATCCATCCCTGTTACCAAGAAAGATAAGTCCAAACATTCGTCATCCAAGAAACACAAATCCAAATCTGGGAAAAAGCATCATGAACATTCTCGAAAATCTGGGAAAAGTGATGAACGCCATGAAGAACAACGTGAAGTTTCTGGGGAAACACCAGGGCAGCATGAGAATACTCAGGGTCAGCCTGAAACCTCTGGGAGAGTGGCTGAACAAATAGTGGTTTCTGAACAAGAAAGGGAAGCCCAGAGAAAAGGGAAGAAGAAGAAGGTTCAATTTGCTGAGGAGCCTTCTTCCAAGAGACAGAGGGTTGAAGAAGATGATCCCTCAGTGTATAGAGATGGCCCATTAGAGCCAGTGGCCGCCAAGTTTGAGACTTCCACTCCTGTCTTCAACCATGGGTTGTACCTGGATCTAGACAAAATTGATGATCTAGGGTTCCCACACTTGCGCCCCTTCCTCGAGCGATATATGCCCTGGCTGAGCATCAACCAGGACTACAATGTCAACGTCCTGCGAGTGTTCTGTCAGACTCTCACGGGCAGGGCAAAATTCAAGAAGGTTGATGGGAAGGAACAAATCCACAAGCTGTCCTTCACTGCCACAGTAAGGGGGAGATCCCTCAGGTTCACATGGAAGACGCTAAATGAACTGATGGGGATAACGGATGACAGCATGAATGAGTGGCTGTATCCAGAGGGACAGAAATACAGCAAGGAAGATCTTGAGAAGCTGTATGGCACCACAGGGAAAAAGGTGTCAAGGATGTCTGACTCAAACAGAATCCTATATTATGTCTACTCCCGGATGATGACTCACAAAGGGGGTAACTTCAATGAGTTCGCCAACGTTGACAACCCCTGGTTCCCCAGACTCCTCAAACAGCTGCCTATTAATCCTGGCCAGTTGATCTGCCTAGAGCTTCAAAGGTGGTTGGTCAATGACAAGTCTGGACATCTTCCTTACCCCACCATCATTGCCTTCCTCCTTGAGAAGTTTCTAATCAAGGCCACATCTAGTGTGGAGGAAGAGAATGTACAATGTAAGCCTGTTGGTGCAACCAACATTGGGAAGATGGGCATTAAGTATGTGAAGCCTGCCAAGCCCACTCGCTCAGGCTCACGTGCCAGTAGTGCTTCTGGCTCTGGGACTTCTGTCCCTTCTACATCTGGTGCAGGGGATCAGGAAGTTGATTCCCATGTTGGGCCAAGTCGAGCTGCAAGAGTGCCAGCGACTGTGAAGGCATTCGCTCAAGAGATGAAGGATGAGCTTCTCCTTCTAATGACTGAGTCATTGGTGGCCCCTCTAAGGCTTGATTGTGATGCTGGGTTCCAGCACCAAGGGGAGCGGATCCAGCGGCTTGAGGACAGAGTTGGCCAAGTAGAACATCAACTTGCCAGGGTGGATGCCAAATTAGATCTCATCCTCCAACGCCTACAAATTCCCCAACCACAACAAGGTAACCTACCACCTCCTCCTCCTCCTCCTCCTCCTCCTCCTCCTCCCCAAAACCCTCCTCCTCCTCCACCTCCACAAAATGACCAACAACCCCCACCATCACCAACCAATGACCATCAATCCCAATCCTCACCAAACACTGATTCCCAATCTTCCCCATCCCATGATAGCCAATCTCAACCTTCACCTACCCATGACCAACAATACCAAGAATCCCCTCACCAATCTCCTCGCCATTCTCCTCTAAACTCACCATCCACAACTCCCTCACCCACTCGCCCCAACGCACCTACTCGCTCACCTCTCCATCTCTCTGCTGAACCCTCGCCTAACCCTGTCGACCCCAACTCTCAACCTAGATCCAACCCCTTGGCCGACCAACTTGGCTTCCAAACCGCCATTCACCCCCTCAGCCACATCTACCTAAGAGACTACCCCCGCCTTCAGAAAATCCCTGAGAATCCTCATGAACCCTTTTACCCCTTCACCCCTTCCACTACCTTCACTGAATACTCCTCCACTTACCCCTTTGAGGGACTCTTTACCCAACCTACCTTCTTCGAAAGCACCTCCACTGCCTTTCCCAATCCCCCTCAAACTCCAGAACACCAAACTTCACCCACATCCTCTACCTCTACCCTCTCACCCTCCCCTCCTAAGCGCTATGGCCCTGAACCTCCACCACCCTCATCTCCCACTCCATCCCTGGCACTCACCCTCTTTGATGATGACAAAAGGGGGAGAGATACTTTGTCCGCTCTTCGTCTGGCCATTAACTCAAGGGATACTCTCAGCCAGCCATCACTTTGGATCGATGAAGACATCGCGGCTGCTCTTCGCCGTGCCATGGAATCCCAAAGGCTGGGTGGTGCTGAGAGCTTTATAAGGGAAGAAGCTATCCAGTTCATGCAGCGACAAAGAATGGCTGAGCAAGGATCACAGTTGGAAATGGCTGTGTTTGAGCAGAATGTCCATCCTTCACAGCCTGAGTCATCCTCATCAGAGCCTCCTCCAACTAAGTCAAATCAAGAGATCCTCGAGGAGATTATGATGAGGTGGGGACTGAAGAGGTCCAGCCATCCTCCTATTGTGATAGCTAAGCCACTCCCTGCATCTTCTGCCTCGACTGAGCAATCCTCTGTTCCTCCTTCCTCATCTGAGCCAACAGTCCAGTTCAGTGATTCTAGGAAAAAGGCCGTTGCTAGGAAACGCGCCAAGCATATTGTTGCCTCCACTGAATCTGAGAGTGAGGAAGAAGAGACTCCCTCTGGTCAGCCTGAACAAGAATCTTCGTCTGTGCGTATTGAACAAGAGGTTCCAGTAGTACAAGCTGTTCCTATTCTGAAGGAGATCAAATTAGAGATAGAAGATATGACTCCTGAGGAATTTGAAAGATATGGATTCACAGACAAGATTACTTTTGATCAAATGGGTTGCCTGGATGCCGAGAGAGCAAAAGCGAATCCTCCTCAGCCAGTACCCAAGAGCAAAGGAAAGAGTAAAGGAAAGGGGAAGAGGAAAGCCCAGGAAGTTGAGGATGACCCCAACTTCCCTGTATGGAATGTGAAGATCCGGGCTGTCCACTATCCTGATGGTGTTGTCATCCCCTTCGATGATGCCACAGGGTTCCCTGGGTATGAAGAGGTGGAGAACATGAAGAGGGCATTTGATGAATCCATTGAGTCTGAAAGACTCAGAAGGCAGAGGGATGAAGAAGAGCTTCAGCGGATAATTGCCCAGATTGACAAGAATGTTCATGAGGCTGAACTAGCTAAGCTCCAAAAAGAGAGTGAGGAAAGACAGAAGGAGAGGGAAAAGAAAAAGAAACACAAAACCTGAACCCCCAATCCAAACCTTCTTTTAACTTAGAAATTTTTTTTATGCACACTTTCATACTTGCTTAAAGTAATTTACTTGCATATGTTCTTTACTTGTATATTTTGATTGACTGTATACTTCTGACTTGTAACTTCTGTTTATCAATAATATTTGTCTAAGTTACTTGTTCTTATCTATCGCTCTTATTCTATTGCTAATCTTTCATATGAACTCAATCGATAAATCTAAGTTTGTCATCATCAAAAAGGGGGAGAATGTTAGAATCTTAAGTTTTGATGAAGACTAAAATATGAAAGAACTTAGAAAGTAATAAGAAAACTTAGAACCCTAAGTTGGAGTGCAACCGGATGAGATCTTACTTCCGGATAGACTAGGACTGGCGCTCGCTGATGAATAGTTCATCCCCCAGCGAGAGCAAGTAATTCACTAAGGAAGTAACTTAGTCCATGAGCAATAGATAAACAAAACCTTTAGACTAAGCTAAGAGTTAACCGGAAGTGAATTTGCTTCCTGATAGATTTCTACTGGCGCTGGCTGATAGAAGAGATATAACCCCAAGCATCAGTGAATAAGCCTCGTCAAGTGGAATTACTTCCTGATAAACTTTCACTAGCGCAGACTGATAGAACAAGATAACACTAAGCGTCAGTGAATATAAGCAACGTCCAGTAGAAGTGCTTCCGATAGCTTAGTGACTAGCGCTGGCTGTTGAAGTGACTTAACACTGAGAGAGAGTAAGTAATCCTTCATCCAGTGATTTTGCTTCCGGATGAAAGAGTGCTTGCTGATATAAGGAACTTACCACTTAGGCTAAGAACACTCCCACTGCATGTGACTATATGTTTATATTGTCAAACTAACACTCAGTGCAGCACACTCAGAAGAATTGCTTCCGGATGAGAATCTGCTTCCGCAAGCAATCAGAATGTCAGAAGGTGCAGTGTCAGAATGCTTATGTCAGAGCAGAGGTGTCAGGACTACTTTTCAGAGATAAAGCAAGTCAACCCTGCTATGCATTAATGAAGCATTAATTGGGCAAACGGTAACATGGGAAAAACGACTATATTCAAACGGCCCTCCCACCTACCAAGAGTGAGAATGCCTGAAGACTATATAAAGGAGCTCCAACTTCATTTATGAAGCTAACAATTATCCTTGAATATTCTTGAGAGAAGTTAGAGCGAGAAACAAAAAGAAATCTTCAAAGCATTCAAGGCTGCCCAGAAAAAGAAAAGAGCATTTAACTCTTTGAGTGATTCTTCATCTATTTATTCTGTACTCATTGTAGTTAAGTCTCTTTTTGTTATAAGAGCATTAATTGTACCTAAGTGTGTAACACCATCTGTTCTTTGAGAGAACTCAGTTTGTAAAATCCTTTAAGAGTAAAGGTTAACCCCTTGCTTGGTGTAAGGGGGAGTTAGTTAGAAAGGTTGCAAGTGAGCCCGCAAAACTTGTGGTTGTAAGGTTGCAAGTGATCCCGTCTAAAACTTGCGGTTGTAAGGGTTCCAGGTGAACCCGTTGTAAAACCTGAGGATAGTGGAACTCAGCCTGGGTGGTTGAGACTGGACGTAGGTCAGGTAGACCGAACCAGGATAAATCTTGTGTTGATTTTATTTGAGCATTTATTTTTATAGCACAATTCACCCCCCCTCTTGTGCATCCATTACTTTCACCCAACCCTTCTTAATCCAACTACTCTATACAATTATGCCTATTCCAAATTAGCTAATTAAGCATTCATTCACATACATTTCATATATACTCATTTATATTGCTATGCTCACCATATTTTCAAAGAGAGAAAATTGTTTGTACAACCAAACTTACATTCAAACATACCAAATTCGGAATCAAATAGGACAAGATAAACACTAACATTAAACTTTCTAAAACATTATCAATCACACATCAATACTAATTCAGGGTTCAGTCAAAACAAAAGATTACAAATCCTATCAAATATAATGCCAATTAAGGAAGAAAATCACATTCCCAACCTCATTCAAGTACACAATCATAACTCACATACACCCAAAAGTCAATAGAGCATGAGATAAACCACTAAGCTTATAAATTGTATTACTCCTTTCCTTTAGCGCCAAATTCAGCCAAGACAAAGAAAGAGGCAAGGATTCACAATAACCACGCACATACAGAGCACAATAACCCAAAATAAGCTCACATGTATATATTTACTAATTCTTCAGTTAAATCACACACTCATATTCATTCATCTTCCAATCTAAAGTTGATCCACAAATTTCTTATTACACCTCTTAATTAGCAGGTTGTCTTGCAAGGACAATAATCCCTAAAATAATCCCCCTTCTTCGTGGGTTCCTCATCTTAGTTCAAACCTAAGGATTAATATTTTCCCAAGTACAAACATATTTTTAAATCATCAGCCTCTGTTAGAACAAGAATCATTTCAGCCCTAAGAGAGAGGGGAACAAGAATCTAGGAGTTGGCATATATAGTTAAAGTCATTCATGCTTATTTGTATGCCCCAGTTAACTCACAACTTAAATCACTCTCATTTCAACACTCATTTAATCAATGCAGCAACAACCATAAACAAGTAGTTTTCAAATACTTGCAAGCACCTAAAGCACTTCACTATACTTCACAAATCATATCAGACATAGCCAACCCAAAAGAACAATAACACAGATCTCATATAATAACAATGCCTACCTAATAAAACAATACTTTAGTCTCCCAAACAAATAATTTCTGCACATAAGCTCTTAAGATTTGAGAATACCTAAGTCCCAATTTGTTCAAGGCTTATTAACCCTTTCTCATCAACAAAACCACCAAACCAAACAAAATTACATGCAGCAGCACAATAATCTGTCCTTATAATTTTTTTATTACAGCAAAATATCATATACACACAAACCAGCAGTACCTAATGTATAGAGCGAAAGAAAAAGCTTTTGGAAATCGTCAAAAGTCAACAAATCATACATGCACAGCTAGACTATGACACAATTGGGCTTACCTAAACGCTAATTTGAAGATTACACCTTTTAAAACCCCAATATAAATAAATTATCAAAACACACAGAGTTAGGGTTTTGCACAAATTCAACCAAAATCATAATCAACATTCAAATAATCATCAAATCGCTTCTCAAACACTACAAATAGAATCTTAATTTCAGTTTGATGTGTTATCTTAAGTAAAAAACACAACCCAAACTCAGCCCCCTCTCAAACTCGTCCAGAAATTGCAAGAAAAATAGTGAGGATTGAAAAGAAGGTTCACCTGCCGCTGCCGGAACTCGAGCCGTCGGACCGCCGCTTGACTCGCCGGAAACCGGAGAAACTCGCCGGAAAACGAAGAACAATGGAAGGAGGTTAGGGTTCAGATTTTGAAGTGAGGAAAATGATGGAAAACTAGGAACAAAACTTACCTAAGCTTGAAGGTGAACCAACATAGAACGACGGCCTTCCCGCCGTGCTTCGCCGTCGCCGGAAACCACCATAAGAAACCCGCCGAAAACGAAGAAAGAACAGAGAAGATTGAGTCAAATACAAGAAGAGAGGGTTTAGTTTAGGAGGAGAGGAGAAGGAAGTGAGGGAGGCCGCGCCGGATCCGCCTCTGCTGGGTGCCGCCGTTCGTCGACGGCTTTCAGGCGGAGGGGAGGAGAAAATGAAGAAGATGAAGAAATGGGGGGGGGGGTCCGTCGGGTTTGAGGAAATGAAGTGGAAGAAGAGATTAGAAACTATTACGTTTTTGCCCCTGAAGTTTCTTTCCTTTACAATATAGTCCCTCTTATCAAACTTTATTATTTAAAATTTAACCCCTCTTCAAAAATAATTCCCAATGAGATTGATAACATTCTCCATTATATATATTCGCTAAGACTTCAAAGTACTTTTCATACAATTTCTAACTCCTAATAACTCATTAACTATATTTCTTTAAATTCTAAAGAAATAGGATTTAATATGAATAAATCATAATTTCATTCTTAAAACTTTAAATTTCCTAAATACACCTCAACAATCTCATATTACCCTTAATTAAAATTTGGGATGTTACAGAACGGCTTAGATAGCTCAAAGGAGTCTTAGGCTATGTGCAACAATCTATTGATTTTGAGAGTTGATTCTTACAAAGTTGATTTAGCTTAATTGAATGATTCTTAACTTAGCTTGGAGTCAAGGAGTTAATTATCACTTGATTAAGTTGAATTAGCTAGTCATGAATGGTTTTGGCATGATAATTAACAAGTCACTACAAAAAACAGACAGATTCCCAGCGGTGAATTTTACCCCGTGTCGGCGGATATATACGCCCTCAAGTCACTACGGCGGAAAAAATATCCGCCGGCAATCTTCCCGAGGAAACGCTACATTGAGGCGGATAAATATACGCTGTAGCTCCCACTATACGCCGGCACGCGTAGCGGCGGAACTTGGGGGCGTATAACACCGCACCAATGCAATAATATTAAATATTATGTATTACACACGTGCCGGCGGATGCTATCCGCCGGTACGTGGTTTATTTTTTTAAAAATAAAGTTTCCATGCCAGCGGATACCATCCGCCGACACGTGCTTTAATTTTTTTAAAAAAATTTGCAGGCCTGCGGATATCATCCGCCACCACGCGTATTTTTTTTTAAAAAAAATCCCCAACTTCAGTCGGTATGACCGAAGTTGGGATTTTTTTAACTTTCAACCGATGTTGGGATTCAAACAATAAAAAAAAGAGATTGAAAAATATATAAATAGAATTTACATAAAATGGAAATTAAAAAAAACATTAAATAACACAAAAACATTAAAATTAGTAAGAACAAAAACATAAGAATTAGTAAAAACTAAACATGCAATATAAATTTAAAAAGAGAAGTTCCATGCAAAATAAGTTCAAAATCAAAATAAACACAAGCTTAAGTTTGACATATAATAAAGAGAAAATTTATGATAAGAGAAAAAGATCCTAGCAGGACTCCATTGTGCTGCAACACATAACACTAACTAGAGAGAAGGGGAGAGAAGGGAAGAGAGAAAGAAATGGGCGAAGAACACAGGGGGAGGGAGGGTATTTATAGGCAGCCTAACCCCTGCCTTTTGCAAAGTGACTGATTCGAACTCACGACCTCATACCCATACGGCAAGCGAGCTTACCGTTGAGTTAAGTCGGCCCTTCTTTTTGCAAAGAAGACTTTTATTTTTTTTTGTTTAAACATCACCCAGTAATCAGATGTTTATTGCCAATCGACCAATTCAAACTCGAGAGTGGAACTTTGATAAGAAAAGGCTAAAAAATTTCTTAATTGAATTTCATACTAAAGGGGTAAAATACAAGACCTCTAATATTCACTGGTATTATTGTATTACAGCGTTAACTATCAAGTCAAGTTGTAACCTTATTTTTCTTTATTTTCTTTTGCTTGGCCAGGATAAAAAATAACAACTCTAATTCAGATTTTCAAAGTGCTAGTAAGGCATAATAATAATAATAATAATAATAATAATAATAATAATAATAATAATAATAATAATAATAAAGGGACAACAATATAAGAACAACCCATACTTTTTTGGAAAATGACAATAGAATGACAATTGAATAAAAAAGTGACTCCAATTCTAAAAAAGGACAAATAGGTGATTACAATTCTTAAAAGGACAATGAAATGACATTTGAATTTCAATTGGATAAATATGTGACTCAAATTCTCAAAACACATTAACTAGTTATGTATCGCAGATAACTAGTTTAGTATCGCAGGTAACTACTTCTCGAGTATCTCTTTTAACTGCTATGATTTCCCACTACTTTGAGAAATTCAAATTCTCAAAACTCATTAACTACTGGTACATGACATATAACTAGTTTAGTAACGCATATAATTACTCAAGTATCACTTTTAACTGTTATGATTTTTCACTACTTTGAGACATTTTAAAACCTTATTTGAGTAGTTACATGCGTTTTTCCACTAGTTATCTGTGATATATGATTAATTAATGTGTTTTTAAAATATCCCAAAGTAGTAGAAAATCATAGAAAGTTAGGGAAAATGCCATTTAAATCCCTCCGAATATACAAAAGGACAATTCAGGAACTCAAACTTCCAAAAGGACTATGAAGAAACTAGGACCTAGTTGACATTTTAAAATTGTGTGAAAAGACAAAATTGCCCTAATCATAAATCAGAAATTACTAACCACCCTTACATCCACCATTTTCAATAGGGTGGTTAGTAATTTCTGTTTTATGATTAGAGCAAATTTGTCTTTTCACACAATTTTAAAATGTCAACTAGGTCCTAGTTCCTTCATGGTCCTTTTGTAAGTTTGAGTTCCTGAATTGTCGTTTTGTATATTCGGAGGGATTTAAATGACATTTTCCCTAGAAGTTAACAGTGATACACAAGTAGTTAACTGCGATACTAGACTAATTATATGCGATACATAAATAGTTAATGAGTTTTGAGAATTGAAGTCACCTATTTGTCATTTTATTGTTCTTTTTCGAATTGGAGTCACCTATATGTCCTTTTTGAAAATTGGAGTTACCTTCTTGTGAAGTTGAAATTCAAGTGTTATTATTTTATTGTGATTTTCCTATCCTTTTTTTTTCATACAAACTGAAAAACCTAAAGGGAATATTAATATGAGGTCCCTCACAAGGGAATTAATACTAGAAAAGTCCCATAAACTCACAATATTAAAGTAGGTTCCTTAGCCACCTTACTTTGATTATTTCCAAAAAGAAAAAGACTTGTCTCCCCTTCTTTGTTTACAAGAGGAAATAGGTTCTGCATCTTTCATCTTCTTCTGCGAATCAAAAGGGAATAATGAAAGAAGTTTTAGGGCTCAAAATCAATTGGGCTTAACGAACCAGAGGTCATCTTCTTCTCATCAATTGCCATCTTCGTCTTCCTGAAATCGAAAGGCAAGGCTTTCCCAAATTCCTACAGATTTCCAAACCAAATCGAAAGAAAAAACTTCAGCTCTCCTCTCCTTCGGCTCTGTGCCCTAATTATTCTTACCGAATTACAAATCTTCCCTTATCCTATTAGGGTTTTCTCCCATAAGGTATAATTCGTTATCTTCTCTTTTAGATTCCTATGTTTTAGATTGATTTGCTCCACAAATTTCCTACCTATTCCAAAGCCTTAAATTTATCTGGACTTGGATCCATAAGTGATTATAGTATTCAGAGCTTAATTAATACTACCTCCGGTCCTAAATATAAGACCTAATTGACTTTTTCTTGGAGAGATTAAGGTTGTGAAATAGGTTATTAAATCATGACATATTTGATATATTTTTAGATTATAGATTAGTTTATGGGTAAAATAAACTAGTTTAAGTGAAAAAATTAGGTAAATCAATTTATAATTAACTTATTTCACTTTTTTATAGGATTTTCTAAAAAAGTCAATTAGGTCTTATCTTTAGGACCGGAGGGAGTATTAAAAATATCTGCTTTTGCTCTTTTGTTGCCTCTTGTCTTTAGCTATAGTTTTAGCTCTCTTCATCAGTGTTTGCTAGTAAGGATTTATTTTTGTAGGGTTCTTTAGTTTTATGATGTGCCTTTCTTGAGAATTTTTGGAAATAATAGTCTTTTTGGGAGCTATTGAATGCCTTTTTTAAGGGCATACTGCTTGATTTGATTAAACGGTTTTTACAACTTTGGAGGTTGTTATGACCTTTTAATTTGATCCATAGGCTAATCTGGTTGCTTCTTTCAGGACTATGAATATTGAAATCTCTTAAAAGTTTCATCTGCCATGTTGATTTGTTGCTTGTCATGATGCCTGGGTTTTTCGGTTTTTTTTAACGATTCTTGCATTTTGCTTTCAGATATTGTTCTGTTTTATTTGAAAAACAATACAACAACATGGATGATTGGGGTAAGGTTTCTATTCTTTCTTTTGCATGCTCTGAAGTTTCATTTTGGTTGGCATGTTTAATTTTATCTGTTTACTTGAATAATCTCCACACAATCTTCTACTTTATTTTAGGCAACTAGGACATTTTATTTGATTGGACGTATGTTTTGATGTTTATAGATGAATACCAGAATAGACACTGCTAATTATTAATCTAAATTAGGTTTGGAGAGTGGAAAAGTCTTGCTACTTGCTTCCAAGTCACATTGTTCTTTGATTGCCTTCATCTTAAAATAATTATTTGTATGGTTGGTTATTTGTATTCAAATAAAAATTGTCAGACATAGAATTAGAGTGGGATATTCAAAGGATTTCCATTGAATCTGAATTACATTTTTGGTTGATGAGTTATGTGGATAATTTGATTACAATTATGTGATCAACTTCATGTTTCAGTGGTTATAATGTCCCCTTGTTGTTTGGAGATATGTACCATTGCTGATTCTATAATGTTCGGTTTTTAGTTGATACAACTTTGAATTATGCTGACGTGTTAAGTTTGAAAATAATGTGTCCCTGTTACATGTTAAAATTGGGAACTTTTAAACAAGTATTCATCATTGTATTTGCTTCATTTCTTTAAATTGACAGACTTTCATGTTTGTTTTAGAGGTAGAGCATGTTCCACCTCTTCTTTCAAAAGAGCAACCTAAAAGTAAATGGGATGATGAAGACGTGGATGAAAATGGTGTCAAGGATTCTTGGGAAGATGAAGATGAACCTGCCCCAGTATGGTTATATATAAATTATTTTGACAGTACTACAACTTATTTGTTGTGCATATGTGTTTTCAAAGGCTGATATAGCTTTCCTAAGTGAGGACTAAAATTGGGTTCACCCTTTTAGTATTTAAAGACTAAAGTTAATATTTTACCCTGACTGCCTAAGATGATGAAATAACTTTTTCTTCATTTTTCTCTGTTAGTTACATGATCTTACTCGATTTTTCTGTTTGATTTCAATAATAGAGTATATAGTCTAATACATGATATGATAAAGTTGAGTAAATTGCTTGTTTTGAAACTCCAATGAAGTTTTTTAGCCTTTATAAATATGGTCTTTTTGCATAGTTATTAATTGTCCCACCCCCTTTTGGTTTAAAACTTGATAGGCACCTGCTGTGAAGTCCACTGAGAAGGATTCTAAAAAGCCTTATGAGAAAGCTAATTTAAAAGGGGGGGAAAATGTTGAACCAGTTAAGGAAGAACCCTTGGATCCTGTTGCTGAAAAGCTCCGCCAACAAAGGTATGATATTTTGAATGCTATTGTTCCATTTAGAAATGCCTCAGGCCTTGTTTTTGGAAACAAAGAATAAAGTCATAATTATGATTACATTTGCTAGTCCAATATAGAAAAAGAAAAGAAAAATACCATTTGCATGCACATTGTACATGGACTTAGTTTCCTAACTGTTTGGGTGAGTTTAACTTGAATGGGTTACAAAACGTTGGGTTAGAGATTGAAAAATTTACCAAATCATTATTCACTATTTTTCATTATTCCAAACGGTATACATATCCATTAATTTGCTGCAAAAAGTAATTGAAACATTAATAATGGAATTTTGAACTGTCAAGGACAACTTACAGCTAATTGAAGCCATTAAGCGAATGCTCATGAATAGTTGTCATAGCATCTCTTTTCTACTATGCCTCCTTAGATGAAATGCTCATTTAATATTGACTGTGATAGCATTCTATTGAATATTCTTGTTCTTGATGGCCTGTGACAGCATCTCTCTACTGATGCAACCTGTTTTGTGAATATGGTATTTATAAAATGTGCAGTGGGTTTCTATTTTAACTTTTCCTTCTATCATAGGCTGGTTGAGGAAGCAGATTATAAGTCCACCAAGGAATTGTTTGGTTCAAGAGGTGATGAAAAGAATATTGACAATTTTATTCCGAAATCCGAGAATGATTTCTTGGAATATGCAGAGCTCATCTCACATAAGCTCCGACCATTTGAGGTGAATTAAATGATATTTTAACAAACAAACAAACAACAACAAAGCCTTATCCCACTACATGGGGTCGGCTAAATGATATATTAACATAACTCCCAAAAAATCTTCCAAATTTCCGCATGGATTACTTTTGTTGGAGAGTCATCCTAATCTTCTTATTGATGCACTGCAGAAAAGTTTTCATTACAGTGCTTTATTGAAGTCGGTGATGAGATTATCCATGACTTCATTGAAAGGAGCTGATGCGAAAGAAATTGCATCTTCAATCACTGCAATCGCAAATGAAAAGATAAAAGCGGAGAAAGAAGCCAATGCTGGCAAAAAGAAAACAGGTATGTATTTTGTGTTTTTATAGTATATTGGTTTACTTTCTTCAGTCTCCTGTTTTGTGGTCCATTCAAAATTCTCCTGGCTTTTGCAGGTCCCAAGAAAAAACAACTTCACTTGGACAAACCCGATGATGATCATTTGATTTCTGATCGGTATGACATGGATGAGTATGAGTTTATGTGATCACTCTTGATCAAATGTCTTGAAGATTCAGTCGTGGGATCCTACTCTCCCAACCCCGGCAATTGGGAAAACAAGAATTATATTGGCTTACCTCCAAAAAATTGAGTTCACCCGTAGTTGTACTTTTTCTAAATAAGAGATTGCATGCATGTGTTTGTTACATATCATTTTCAATTTTGACGAAATTTGTAGATTAACAGCGGGATTAGACATTAGTTTTTTACCTCCTTGGTTTTTTTAATGTTGATCGGATTGTAAGTACAATTTTCTCTCTTTGAGGGATTTAAACATCGCATATAGGGGGTTAACATGTGCTAGATACCAACACAAGCAGTTAAATTGCTAGTTCAAACTTGACTAGTTTTTTTATTTTGATGTTTACTGCGTTGAGAGTTGAGACTTGTGTTCCTTATGATTCGTTGGTTTGTTTTTGAGAAAGAAGTTTTCAGCGTGATACCGAAGGAAAAAAATGATTAACCAGAAAATCGGTAAACTTATTCACAACATATTCCATTCTTCAGCTAAAATTATCAACAAACTGGTTTACGTGGAGTGTTGAGGTGTTTGAACTTTGAACTCTTTGCAAATTTTGTTTCAGTATATTTTTTGAAAAAAAGAATCGAAGATTTTGTCAAAATTTTCAAATGTTTTTTTAAGGCCTTTCTCTTTGTTCATTTGTTATTGTAAGCATGGAAACAGTTGATTACTGAAGAAACATGTGAGTAGTGATGTTTCTTTTTATTCAATTTTTAATTACAAAAATTTTGTTCTGTTGACGGAATGGGTTCATTGTGAATACGTGGCAGACACTTGATCATTATTTGTTGGGGGCATCTGAGGGTTGAAAATGTGGATAAAGATATCAAATTGCATGGAGTCAATGTACCTTTGTCTTTTCACATTTGGTCAAGAAATTCCCTTTCTCTCTCAGCCTCCTATCAAAATATCCCAAATGGTTTGCAAGAAACGAATGAGTTCTTCATTAACATTTGAAACCAGAAAGTGATTTCCAGATTTACATTTGATATTGTGTCTAAATTAAACTCCTCAGTTGTATAAGAAATACTTTTGGCGATAACCACTTTTGACCACTTTTGAAAGAAACAAAAGTATACTTTTGGCATATAGTTGAATAAGAGATCGATGATTTATTCAGACCCAAAAGTATACTTTTGAAAGACGCAAAAGCTTGTTACTATGCTCTAAATTAAACTCCTCAATTGTATAAGAGATACTTTTGGCGCTAACCACTTTTGAAACTATAAAGAGCATGGAAAGCTTAAAGACTGTGGTAAGCTCTTTGTAGCTAACCACTTTTGACCAAACGAGAAGCTTTTTAGATCCTTCCAAATTTATGATAATTGATTACAAGTCTTTGTAACTAAAAACTTTTGGCCAAATGATGACAACCTCCTAATTAGAATTATGGACATAGGGTGTGTTTGGCACACCTTAAAAGCAAGGTGCCACAGCCATTTTTTGACTTATTTTTACTTTTTACTTATTTTTGCTTTTGAGCATGTTTGGCATGGACTGAAATGCAAATTGCTTATGTATGAAAAGCAAGGTGGAGCAAAAGTATCTTGAGAGGAGCTTTTTTTTACTTTTTGCTTCTTACTTATTTTTGCTTAAAGCCGTTGGCATTTATTTCCCTTTCACCAATCTGATTTAATTTTCATCTCCCTTCAACCAACCCATTAACATTTATTTCTCTTCTCTACTTCATCTCACCCATCCATCTCCCCACTCACACATATAGAACATACGGTCGCCCTCACCCACAGCCAAGAAGCCGAGAGAAATCGGAGACGCCGCCGCGTACAGCCGTTGGCCACCGCATACAACTGTTGGCCACCGCGCGTGCTTGTTCTTCCTTTTGCTTGGAAGATCTTGGTTAGTGAACTTTTCTCAGTCTCTTTTGCAAAATTTTTGTTTAAATTTGTTGGGATATTGTTGTGCTTTCTCTCCTGGTTTGTTGTTTCCCATGCTGTGTAAAAGATGATGCTTGGTCTGTTGTTCAAATCTGTTCTTTCTCTTTTGGGTTGAAATGGATGATTTGGCTTCATGTGGTTTCTCCTCATAGTACAGTGGTCCTTTTTTGTCCATTTGCTTTTGGACCTTGTGCATTTGTTTCATCCATACATGAAGATCTTAAAAATGGTATGATTAAGATGTTGAAGGCAAGTGGGGTAGGTTAGATTCTCGTGGGTTTAAACTTTAAACATTTGGTTTGTGGGTGAAGGGATTTTTTTTGGTCAGCGGGTCAAGGGATTCAAGAAGCATGATAAAAACAAAATAATGGTCATTATTTATTCAGATTTCAGGTACTTTTTAATTGATGCTTGTGATCATCAGATTATGGCTGGTTTTTGTTAGTAACCCCTTAATAAATTCTGTTGTTTCCTCATATAACAAAGACAAAAAACAAAATACATCAAACACACACACTAGTAACTCCCAGCTTCAAGCTTCTTTCTCAATGTGGCATATTGTTGGAAGCATTTTAGCCTTATAAGAGTGATTCTTTGTTGTTATATATTCTTTGTATCTTGTTTTAAGCATAAGCATGGACAAGGCAGCATGGGATCGTGAGACTACTGAAGTTTTAATCAAAGAATGTCTTGAGCAAATAATTAAGAAAGCCCGTAACAATGCATCATTTACAAAAAAGGGTGGAAGGAGATTGAAGCTGGTTTCAATGCAAAAACAGGGAAAAAATATGAGAATAAACAGTTAAGAAATAGATTAGATACTTTGAAGAGAGAATGGAGTAAATGGGAGGCCCTATGCAAGGAGACTGGTGTGGGTTGGGACCCAAAAACAAATACAGTTGTGGCACCAAATGAGTGGTGGGAGAAGAAGAAAAAGGTACTCAATTGTTAATCTCAAGGCAGAAAGTATGTTATTACTTTTGATAGACTTCTTTTTTGATTGTTTGAATGCATGCAGGAGAATCGAGGGTACGAAAAATTTAGCTACAACGAGATGCCTTTTGCAAATGAGTTACAAATCATTTTCAAAAACAAGTCGGCTGTTGGAGAGGATCAATTTGCACCATCTTCAACTACAATTCCTATAGAATCTGAAGACCAAGATGAAGTTTATCGACCTGACTTACCAGAAGACATTGACCTACTAGAAGGATCAGGGGATAGTGAAGAAGAGCTTCATAGTGCAAGTTTAGGAATTACAAATGAATTGGAAGGTGTCAACTTAACAGCCAATGGTCCTAATAACTCTAACTCCGGGAGTTATGGAAAGAGGAAGAGGAATGAAGCATACAGTAAGGGGAAAGGGCAAAAATTGCACCATCAAAAACAATAGCAGATTCAATAAGTGTAATGGCTTCTCTTTCTAAGGAGAGATCAGCGAAAATGGATAAGATTCAATATATATCAATTACAGAGATTACAGAAGAACTACTTTCCAATGAAGAAATTGCCAATGATAAAGAGCTTCTCGCTGCATCTTTGGATTGTGGTAAACTCAACTTATCGTCAACTGTTTATGGCTTTGAAGAACAAACCTGACGCCTTAATGGATTGGGTGCGGCGGATGGCAACAAATCTACCCAAATGACTTCAATCCCCACCAGCTTGAATACTATTTTCTGACACTTTTGTCACTAGCGTGCTTAATGTTATGTTAGTTGAAGTATTAAGTATCAAGATGTTGACTGATGTATGACTTTTTTATGGTGATTAGGTTGTTGTATCTTGTTTTGTGACACTTTGATTACTAGTTTGCTGTATCTTGTTTTGTGACTAGTTTGTTGTATGTTTTTGTGACACTTTGGTGACTAGTTTGTTGTATGTACAAATGAAATGGGTTCTATGTACTTTATGTCATGTTTTTTGCTCACATGAATGTAACCATATTCACAGGTTACATAATCAATGGCAAATTGGAATAATCAATTCACATTGGAAGGCATGGAAGATGAAGAGGCTGAATTATTTTCCATATTATATGAAGACATAGCAGAAGCTGAACAAGTTGCTGTGTTGGTGAGTCAATATGTGATGCCTTATGTGTGCAAGGAACCATGTAGAACTAACAAACAAACAGACAATTTATGGTTATATTTTGAGCGGACACAAAACACGTTGTCGTGAGATGTTTCGAATAGAAAAACGTGTATTCCACATGTTGTGCTCAAAGTTGGCTGATCATGGGTTGCAATGTTCTAAGCACATTGGAGTTCAAGAGATGGTTGGCATTTTTTTGATTATGGTTGGACATGGATATTGTAATAGGGTATTACAAGAATTCTTCCAACACTCAGGAGAAACTATTAGCAGAGTGATTCACAGAGTGCTAAAGGCTTGCTTGAACTTGGCAAGGGAAAATATCAAACCACTTGATCCTGAGTTTCAGTCATGCCACCCAAAAATACAAAAAGATCCAAGATATTATCCATATTTCAAAGATGCTATTGGTGCAATTGATGGAACTCACGTACAATGTGTGGTTAGTCAAGCAGAACGAGAAAGATATATTGGCAGAAAGGGATATCCAACGCAAAATATCATGGCTGTATGTGACTGGGATATGTGTTTCACATTTGTGTTGGCGGGTTGGGAAGGCACAACACATGATGCTCGTGTGTTTCATTCTGCTCTTTCAACTCCATCCATGAATTTTCCCCATCCACCTGAAGGTAAATATTTTGTCAACTTCATTTTAATTAATATGTCTTAATTCTTCTTGAGTTTTAATTTCATATTGTTGATCAATAATTTCTCAATTTATTAGGGAAATATTATTTGGTTGATGCTGGATATCCAACACCTATGGGTTATATGGGCCCATACAGATTTGAGCGCTATCACCTTCCAGAATTCAGACGTCAACCAAGATTTGAGAATCACAATGAGATCTTCAATTTTTACCATTCAAGTCTGAGATGCACCATAGAAAGAACTTTTGGTGTTTGGAAAAACAGGTTTGAAATTATACAAAAAATGCGCAAATACAAGTACAAAATGCAAGTTCATTTAGTTTGTGCAACAATGGCTATACATAATTTTATAAGAAGAAATTCTCGCAAAGATATTCATTTTAGGGCAGCTGAAGATGGAAGCCCACCGGATGAAGATAATGGTCATGAAGTTCAAGAGCGTTCATTGGCAAATGTAACTGCATCTTCACCTGAAATGAATTATCTTCGTGATGCAATTCGAGACAATATTGTAAAAAACCTTTGATCTAACAACTTATGTAATTTAGTTGAACAAATTTGAATACATATATATAATTTCTAATTTATATGCATTTCAAATTACTATTTCAAGTTCAATATTTTAATTCATATTTTCTCTCTAAATTATAGCAATATTTTGATGTCATATGTACTTCTAATAAAATTAATGTTTTAATCTAATCTTGTAACTATCCAAACATAAATCTAAAAGTCAGATTGAAAAAAAGTAACTTATACTCACTGCACATCCAAACATAATCACAATACACAATCAGACTTTTTTCCAATCTTACTTCTAAAAAAGTCCAATTGAAAAAAAGTTACTTTTCCACCGGCAATCCAAACACACCCATAAGCTTAATTGCTGAAGCACTTCAGTACACGTAGTTCCAAATCAAAACTCAAAAACGATGGAGATTTATTCAGTATATATCAGTCTGTAGTAAGTGATGGGAGATAGCTCACATCAAGGAAACCGATTGCATTAGCTATTCAAACCATTGCCTACATTGGTAGAGGCGGTCTTGAGTGGCCATGGTACTCCGGACATGACTGCCTCAATTTGATGTATTTCTCGAGGACAATTGGTCATATTCTTGCAACCAGCGGTAGTAACAAGCTGAGGAAACCATGATGAAATGAGCACATGTAACCAAGAAATAATGATGGATCACCATCATAGTTTTTCAATCTATATCTATATATAATAAATAGCAAAGCTTCCCTTAAACAACTTCCAAAACACTGTTCATTATACTTCACTTCATTGGACTTTTCTCTGTGGGGTCCATCCAACTTGGCTTATTGAAGAAGCTTGCACATTAGACAAGCAACATATCACCTCCCACGTACACAAATGCCCATGCCTCTCTTCATTTGTTTCAATGTTTCAATATGTGGGGACCACTCCTCCTAGCTTCTTCAAGAAGCTACTAACAAGCAACAACTTCTCATCTCCTCTCTTCTCTCCATTCTCCAACCCTAGCCGCTGTGTCCACCCCCCTCTTGCCCCCCTCCCATGCGTGCTCGTTGCTCAGGCGGCCTTCCGGCAACCACACGGCGCGTCGACCGCCGTAGGTTCACGCAGAGACCACCCTCCTTCCTTCTTCAGTCTCGGCCTCCCTCCATTTTTTCATGTCCTCCAATTTCTCTTCTTCTCTTCGGTGACGGACGGCGGCAGTGGTGGATGGCTTTGGACGGCGATTGTGAAGTAAGCTTCACCATTTCTTATTGTTCTTCAAGTCATTCTCTCTTCCACTTCGTTTTCATATTTTTCTCTTCTTTTGCTTTGTAAATCTCGGCCAGCCACCTTAGTGGCCGTTTTTTCGACGGTGTTTCCGGTGAAAGAAGGCTCCAATGGTGCTTAGAAGAGGAGATCCGAACCTTGGTGAGTTTTTCTTTCCGTTTTTACCCTTTTTCTGCGATTTGGACGAGATTTGAGAAGGGTAATCTGAGTTGGGTTCATTGATTTAGGTGTTCTAAGTAAGTTAAAATGAAGTTAAAGTTTCATTTTTTTGGAAAGTTTGAATCTTTGTATGGTTAGATCTCTTACCTATTATTTGCTTATTCTCATACGTTTCCCTTCTTCCTTAGTGGAAGATTTTGCTGAGTAATGGTTAAGAAGATATTTCACACGTGGGGGAGATTGTTTTTTCGCTGCCCTAGTGTAATTTGCCATACATTTAAAAGTAAGTATTTTTATTTTAACCGATTCTACCTTATCTCTTTTTATGCATGCATGCTTTTGTGTTCTGTTGTTTGAAATCTTGAATAGCTAAAAGGTATGATTTTTGGGTGTATGTTTGATACTATTTAGCTTGAGTTTCATTGGATATTTTTGTGGCAGTATTCTGTGATCATTAATATTTCTAGCTTTTTGAAATCTGTTATTATTTACAGGCAGAATCTGATGCTGGCATTGCTTTTGATTTTAATTAATTCAAGGGAGTCTTTCTTGCTTACATAATTTTTGCATTTACAAATATCAAAACTTTTGCATTGCAATAATGTTGAACTTCTTTTTTATGTAGATATATTTATATTTGCTATCATCATTTCACCTTAATTTTAAGGATTCTTCCAAGGTTGTTTGTTATCCTCATTTTTCAGGTTTAGTTCATTTTGGAAAATCAGTGTTTGGCAATTCATGAGTTGTCAAGGATTGTCTTGTCTTTGTCTTATTCATGTGTTGCCATGAAGTTGATAAGTTTCTTCTTGATGTGGTCTTTAATAAAGAATATAATTCTCTTCTTTTGTAAGGCTGGGAGATAGGTCTGTTCTCCTGGGGGAGGGTACTTTTCTGACTTCAATTGGCTCATAAATATCTTCTAGCTGGTAATCTTTATCTAATCTTTGTACCTTCTGCCTAGACATGAATAATGTAATTCTGAAGGCATTTACTCTATTGCCTTCTTATATATATGCTTATTTGGACTTTGCAATGTACTTCAACTTCACTGGTGATACTGCCTTTTGGACTGAAATATTACTTGGATATTTGATCGAATTTGTGTGTACACATGTAAGCTTCTACATTTATGAGGGATTTCATATGCAAAGAAAGTGAAGGGGAAATTAAAGGAGGAGATGCATGAAGAAAGTGAAGATGTTTTTTTAGGGATTTCATGAAGATAAAAATAGGTAAGTCTTGCCTTCAGTTTTAGGGTTTATTTTCTTGATGCTAAATGCTTCTTTCTGTGTATGTGTGGTGTTGACAACATGTTTTTGTAGTTTTTTTTAGTATGTGTGGTGTACATCTACCAATGATAATTCAGCCTCACTTTGCTGGGGAAGGGGAAAACATACATTTTCAGAAATATGTTAAGTCGCCATCATCATGCATAGACAGAAAAGCTTTTCATTGAAGTATAGTGGTTTATTGAACTATATAGCTGGAATCTTTTCATGTAATGCACTGTAATTAGAAGCTGAAAATATCAAGTATAGTGGTTTTTTCCTTAACTTGTACAGTGCATTAGTTTTTTGCTAAAATTTGTTTCCTTTGTTCAGATCTATGACCAGCTATGCAAATTGAAATTTTGGTGTTTATGCTTTTCACTGTTTTGGGTGTTAGAGGTGTATGCATTTTAATTCACACCTTTGCAAGCAACATGGATAAAGTTGTTGAAGGTCACTTGAGGACTTGAGGTAACATCTTAAAAGCTCAATTAACAGCTACTTGAACTCAATACACTGGGAAATTATAATAGATTTCAAGGATATAGAAAAACCAGTGAACTTCTGTTTGTTAATCGAAATATAGTCTCACTCATTTATGTTTTAGACTTTGTTGGAAAAGATCTGTTATATATTTGTATTCATGATCATTATGGTTTTTAGTAGGAGACCATAATTTTGTTAAGATAGTTTTTAAACCCATTTGATCTCTGCCATACAGAATATTTTGGATGGTTGAAGTCACTTTGTGTCAAACTCATTTGTTCTCTTCTTCCAGCAATATTCACCCGCAACCAAATGCTACCATGTGCTTACTACATGTAAAAGACTGAGCTTGCTTCATGCTTGCTAGAGCATGGAATTTTCTCTTCTATCTCTTTTGGTAAAAATGATGCTGATTTATACTGTTACTTTTAACAACTAGAGCACTATTTGTATGCTATGCTGAAACCAAGTGGGTGACTAATGTGACACATCTAGGGCACTATTTGTATGCTTTGCTGCTTTTTTGTGTGGGTCCATTTTGTAACTTGTGCTTCAAGTTACTAAAACACATTCCTCTTTTCTCAAGTTACTAGAACGGAAAAGTAAAGGGACAACCCAGCATATATGTCTTCTTTAATTAGGGAAGTTAATCAAACTTTCCTAGTTTTATTTCCTAAGGGTCCCCAACCTGAAGATATAAAAGATTTTTGGCCGATTTGTCTTTGTAATGTCATTTATAAATTGGTAACGAAAATTATTGTGAATCGGATTAAGACACATATGCCTAATATTATTTCTCCTAGTCAATGTAGTTTTGTCTCTGGTCGTCATAGTTAAGATAATATTATTGTTTCTCAGGAAGTTATTCATTCTATGAAAACAATAAAAGGGAAAAAAAGGTTTCATGACTATTAAAATTGATTTGGAGAAAACTTATGATAGATTAAACTGGGGTTTTGTTATGAATTGTTTGAGGGAGTTGAAGATGGCGGAGAGTCTTATTTCTTTGATTCAGGAGTGTATTTCATCCCCTTCTATGTAGCTGTTATGGAGTGGGAGTAAATCAGATGTGTTTATTCCTTCTCGGGGTATTCGGAAAGGGGACACTTTATCCCCGTATTTATTTGTGATTTGTATGGAGGAATTGGTCCATTTGATTCAAACCCATATTTTGAATGGTATGTGGAGACTTATAAGCCTGAATAAAGGGGGGCCGCCTTTGTCTCATCTATTTTTTCCCGATGATTTGATTATTTTTTCTAAAGCTCGACTAGATCAAGTCCAAGTAATAAATGAATGCCTTAATAATTTTTGTACTGCCTCGGGGCAGAAAGTTCATGCTTAAAAAACAAGGGTGTTCTTCTCTCACAATATTAATCTTAATATTAAGTCCAAGTTGAGCCAAATTTTGGGATTTGATATGTCAACTGATCTTGGGAGATACTTAGGGGTTCCTCTTTATCATGAAAGGGTTACTAAGGGATTGTATCAGTTTACAATGGATAAGGTGAGGAAAAGGTTAGCTAATTGGAAATGCAATTCCTTATCTTTGGCAGGAAGGAATACTCTTATTAATTGTTATGAGATTGAGAAGTGTGCTAGGGACTTCTTATGGGTGTTCACTAGTGTGAAGAGGAAAATGCATTTTCTTGCTTTGGAAGAAGCGTGTACTCGTAAGGAGTGCGGAGATTCGGGATTGAGACATGATTCATTACAGAATAAAGCTTTTATGATGAAAGTAGGGTGGTGATTGGTAGCTAATAAGGATGCATTATGGGCTCGTGTTATTCGTAATAAGTATAATTGTGGCGAGGATTTAATATCGAATATTAGATTGGGGAAAATTGGATCTAGAGTTTGGAATGGTATTAAGAATGTATGGGAGAATGTGCAAAATGGGATTGAAATTGTTTAGAGGAATGAAGAAAGTAAAGACAGATAAAAGCTAGATAGAAGTGAACAATTCTCAGTGAAATCAGCTTATAATTCTCTTGTGGATATTGCTCCTAAGGATAGTAGGTGTTGGCAAGATATTTGGAAAATTAAGATACCTCAGAGGTGTAAGTTACAGATGTAAGTGATCCTTCACAATAGATTGATTATGAATGCATTTTTGTATTATCTTCATGTGCATCCAGATGAGTTATGTAGGACTTGTTCGAATCAGCGAGAGTCATGTATTCATGTGTTATGAGGTTGTATTAGATCTCGTAAAATATGGCTTAAGTTGGGGAAACTGCTAGAAATAATGGATTTCACGACTAACAAGGATGACTACAAAAGGGATTTGGACGTTGATAAAATTTGTTGCGGCAATTTTCCAAAGCTACATTGCTTTGTACATGAGGAAGACGGAGTGGGATAGCTTGAGGGAGCAGAATCAAGGAGAACAACAAATCAATCAAAACAGTTGTGTCATAGGAATAGAGCGGTGTAAATCCCCTTTACTGATATTATGGGACTTCAAAACAAAACAGAGAACTTATTAATACTAATAATGTATAAATCATAAAGTCAATAAACCACATCGGTAAAATAGCTCATTATATTTAACTCAAGTGTGAACGCAATGGATTTCTCACACGGAAAACATAATAACAGAACATGTATGAAATAAAAAAATGATCAACAGAGGGCGAAAGAAATAATAATTCATCGTAGGGGATGTAACATCCCAATTTTCAAATTAAAGATAATAAGGAATTATTGAGATGTTATTTAGAAAATTTAAAGGTTTAGGGAGGAATTTTAGGATATTTTGGGCAATTTATGAATATTAAATCTTAAGGTATTGTTTAGTATTTAGAAAATTTTAGAAATAAATTTAGGAACTAAAAGATATATATAGAGAAATTATATTAGGACTCAAAATATGTTCCCAAATTCATTGTTATCCTCTTCAAATTCATCATTATCCTTATTCAACCACATCCATTCATTTAATAAAATATCTCTAATTTTTATTTAACTGTATTTCTTCAAAATTTCCCTACCACACTCTTAATTATATGTATACCATGGTCCATCATCATCTTCACCGTCATATTATCCTCACTTCAATTTTCTTTTCACTCTTCATCTTCAATTCTCATCATCAAATCATCACTCTCTCTCTTTTACTCTCAATTTCTTCACTGCCCCATCATATTCCCTACTCCCTCCACATTTCACTCTCATTCTCACTTTCTCTCGTCTTCTTCCTCTTCCTCCTCTGCGATTTCTGTTCGGCCAGCGACGGTGAAGGCTAGGTAAGCTTTTCATACTTGGTTTTCACCTTCTATTCTTCGGTTAAAACGATTCTCATAAAGGACCAAAGTTGTGTTTGGGTTTTGGTGAGTTTAAAACCCATCGTTCATCATCCTTGTCACTCGAATCTCCCTCCCTAATACACTTTCTTCACTTTCCCCTCCGTTTTAGCAGTTGAAGGCGACCTACAGTGGCTAGGGACGGCAAGAACGCACACCAAGTGTAACATCATGTTACTAATTCCCTAATTAACCTGTGACATCTCTTTTAGTTCAATAATATCTTTACTAACTATGATAGAAAAAGGAATTGCAATAATATCAATATCTCTATCATAGTTAGAAAAAGGGGATATCCTAATGATTGATATATTATCCATGATAGAAAAGAATAAACTAATACAGCACAGCTGCTATCATGGATAATTTATTGCTAACCATGTTAGAAAGAATTTGCCTAACATGGTTATTAAATGAAACTGATTGATATTAAACAATAAATATATATATATACATGCGGAAGCGAATGCAGACCTATAAATTGGCAATATACAATTGTAAATACACTACACAACCTCCACTACCTAATTCCCTTTCCTGACGCTTGCGCCTGTGCATGAATACCTGCAAAAATGTCAGTAATCGTGGGATGAGACAATTTGTCCCAGTAATCGCCGCTTAACTCACTATAACAGTGAGATGTGCGGTAGCGAGGGCGTCTAAAGGGTACCTCATTTTTAAAACCAGTAATATATATATATCCATAACAAATCTTCTTCCATTCATCACTCAAGTCCAACAATTACCTTCAAACCAAATCCATTCAACATCTCCATACTCCAATCAACTAATTCTACACAACAACTCTCACACTCACCTACAGATGCATTGTGCCACCACGGTGCATTCAAGCATCTATTCTTCACTATATGATTTGACACTGTGTTCGTCTCCATAATGAGGGAACAATTTCCCTCTCTGGCAATCTCCAGAGAGGGAACCCCAATTCTGTTTTCCATTACAGAACGGGAACGGTTGGGCTCTCCACTGCCAAAAAACCGTAGGGGCGGTTGGGCTCTTCAATGCCAGACAACCGTAGGTCACTTCTCTCAATAAGTCGACCTATGAACCCCGATCCAATCAATCTAAAAAGGATCCTCAGTACAAATAACTGTCGATTGGCCAATCGACAGTTATCATCGCGCGATGGTACGTATGTATATCAGTGTCATGCAAACCTCACTTTATCCATCAATTTCAATCTCATTCAGTATCACAATCTCAATCCATATCCATATCATACATTCTTACAATTCCCTTCAATATCTCAAATTCCAACTATGCAACTTCTTTCCTCACCCTTGCTATCAACATCCCTAACAGAATACTATCTAACTATCTCACACCATAACCAGAACCATACCAGCCAGGATAATATATATAATATTTCAAATTCCTTTTATACAAAAATAATCGTGTTTGAAAGGCACCCGATAGCCTGTTTTGTATAAAAATAAGTTTTCAAAGACAATATGTATATGGAGGGTGAAAAGGGATTTTGAAAATCCCAGCTAACGTCACCCTCAATGTTATAGCAAGGTTAAGTGTGATTACCTGTCGCCCTTTAGCATTCTGTTGCTCTTCCTTACCATTTCTTGTAGATTTCCTCCAAATACTTTAGTTCCTCCTATGAATATAGGATACAAATGATAAATTAATATCATTTCTATTTTATAATACTTAACGTCTCTCTCGTCTCTGCATTACTACCAATTTCCCCCTTTTTCTTACTTCAAATCGTTTAACCAATTCAATCATAAGTTCCCTAAGTTTCACAACATCAATTCCATTCAAAAGAAACCACATTATTCAAATAAAGATTCACCATTGATCTTCTATTTTCGAAAGAAGTGCTCAAACATTCAAGAAACAGAAAAATTAGCATTTCCTCCCATTTAATGATTAACAAAGAACAATTCCATAAGAAAAGCAGCTTAAACAAAACAAGATGCATTCATAATAGTAAGTAGTGAATTAAAGATCAGCATCAAAATCAAAAGAAATTATACTATCATATGAATATTCTAAATCAAAACCAAACAGAGAGAAAGAGGACACCATTAAGCGCATCATATATACTTTAGGTACGATTTAAACCATCTCTTTATTACCATTTGATTCATAATCATCCAATACTCAAAAGACTCCACTTATATTTCAAATATTATTAAAACATACTTCAACATTTCCTGTAACCTATGGCTATGAGTTTAAAATTCATATACCAACCAAAACAATGCCAGCAACAAAGAAAACAATGCTTTTCAGCCCAAAATATAATCATTCAATAACTGCACATGCATATACACAAAACTAACTTTAAATTCTTCATATAAACATCACATGACTAAATTAACACATGTCATCAAAATATACGTCCACCCATTTATAATAGGTTCCCAATCAATTGAAACACATAAGTTATAACCATGCTTCACATGATAATTTCAAAAAGAATCCTACTCTTCCTTAGTACTTAGCAAATCAATGAATTCCGTCATCAAATCTGAATTAGACCTTCAAGAACCAATTTTATCAACTCCCAATTTTAACAAGCAACTTAGAAATAACATACAAAATCAATAATTATTTCTCATCACTTAGACATTCACCTGAAAGCTTGTAAAACAATCACAATCTTAAACTCATTTAACAAAGGAAAAACATAGGCAAATTCTTAAACACACGTGTAAGAAACAATTTCATCAATATCCATTCTTTTTAGTATGCATATATCACAACTCCTCATCCACTTACATATATTTTAGCAACAAACCTACTTTAGACACCCTTGAGGAAATTCATTTAATCATCATAGTAAAACTCATTTCAAATCACACTCATATACATCAAAAAGCAAATTTTCACATGCTAAGTGTAACTTGCACCCGCACATCACTCAATCATATAACAAACAAAACTAGACTTAGAATAACCAAAATCTTCATTCTTTATACCAAAGGCCATAACAGCAAAAATAATGAAATAAAATTTATAAGCACACATACATACACATATACAGATTCGCATACATTCACATCCAATTCACCACTAAAACAAACTTATGTGGCAATTTCTCTAAGTATTAAAATCTTAAGATTTCACAACTCAATATCTATTTACAATTTATAAGATCCATATCATTCAGCACCAAACCGGCCAAAACAGAAAAGAAAACCCAAATTTTCACAACAATCACACACATACAGAACCTAGCAAGCCAAAATAATTATAGACACATATATTTACCATGAATCTCGTCACCCCAAAGCACCCCAAAACAAATATAAATCACAAATAATCCACATATATATGTGCACCAGCGTACAAAACAGAGAGAAGGAATCAAACCAATAACAATCAGAGACTTAACAAAGGCAAGAACCAAACATCTTAAAATTATGCCCAAAATCAAAAACCCAATTGAAACCCTAACTCTCAAGTCTCCTAAATAAATCATAGAAAATAAAAAGGGAAGTCACCTAAGTTTGATTCCGGTGTTGTATGGAGTGTGTGGGGGCCGCCGCCGCCGTGAAGCTCGCCGGAAATCACCTCTAAATTTGGTTGGCCGAGCTGGACGTCGATATCAAGGAAAGAAGGTGAAAACCATGAAGTTATGGTGGAAACTAGCTTGAAAAACTAAAGAAGACTACCACCTACCTTCCAATCGAACGTCCGCCGCCGGAAACCGAGCTAACGCCGCCGGAAAATGCTTCACGCGTCGGAAAAGATGGAGGAATGAAATAGAATAAGAAAAGGAGTGACGAAGCACGGCCACCACAGTCCGGCCAGCCTTGGCCGCCGCCGATCAAGCCGAGAAAGGGAGGAAGAAGCCGGAGGAAATGAAAAAGAGGAAGAAGCTCGAAGAAGATGATGATGAAGATAGGGGCGACAGAAGAGAGAGAGAGAGTATATATATATATATTAAAATGATTTAGAGTAAGATTTAGGGAAAATCACCATTAACTCCCCTATTGTTTATTCTTAATTATATTTCTAACCCAAAAGTTTGTATATATTACTATATCTTTTCCTTTTTATCTTATTATGATCTAAATTCTAATTTTTACTTTTCATGAAAGTTTCTATCCCCAATTAATTCTTTTAATCATATTCCATTAAATTTAAAATAATTAAGATTTATTGTCAATAAATCACCCCAAATCTCATAAATTCCTCCCTAAGACTTTTAATTCCCTTAATGATACTTCAAAAATTTTGAATTATCTTTAATTAAATTTTTGGGATGTTACACCAAGATTGGGTTAGCCTTAGGTGAGTTTCTTTTCCTATTTCCTTCTCACTTGGTCCGATTCAAGTGAGATATTTGGGGAGGGCTTTGTGTAATTCGAAAATCTGTACAATTACTCTAATTATTTTGATTCTAAGTATAAGAGAAGTGCAATAAAGTTAGTTGTTGATGATGTATGCTTGGGTGCTCTGTTTGTGATGTTTTGGTTATATTGATTGTAATATATTGTGCTCTTTTTGAAATTCGTGGCTGTCACCCAAGAGGGGGGGGGGTGAATTGGGTGAGGGAATAAAACTTAAACTCTTTTCGAAAGACTGCTTGTGCTCGGTGATGATGATAATAAATAATGCTATGCACAAGTCAGTATGCTATGTGATGCAAAATAGAATGATCAAGTATAAATATATGCACACATAAATTTATCCTGGTTCGGTCACCCAGACCTACATCCAGTCCCCAGGCTACACCTGAGATTTCCAATCCACTATTCTTGTTTAAACCGGGCACAAGAGAAGCCTTTACACTTTAGGTTTTACGAGCACGGGTTCACCTAACAACCCACAGGTTTTACAACGGGTTCACCTGCAAACCTTACAAACGCAAGTTTTACGGGCTAACTTGCAACCTATGGAGATTTAGAAAACTTCTAAATGCTCCCCCTTACAAAATGTAAGATTACAATTAAGTTCACTCTATGAACTGATTTTGTTAAACACTTAAGCTCAAAACTAACTCTCTCAAAGAGTGGATGATGTTACTCACTTAAGTACAAATGAATCACTCACTAAGAATATTACATATCAAAGTCCGAGAGTAGAAGATGAGAGGAATGTAGAATAGTGTTTCAGATAATAAGCTCTGTTCTCTCTCTCTCTTTCAAGCCCCCATCTTCAGAAATGAAGAACATCCCTTTTATACCAGCCTCTGAATATCTAACCGTTGGAGAGGCAATAAGACCGTTTGATTATAGACGTTGGGGCCTTGTTTACGTTGTCCTCATTAATGCACAGCAGGGTTGACTTTGCTTTATCTAAAAAGGTGCTCTGACCAAGCTGTTCTGTCAACACTGTTCTGGCAATACTATTCTGACAAAAGTCGTTCTGACATCTGAACATTTTGTACGGTCCGACTCTTGCTTGCTGTCAGAGAGGACTTCGTTCCTCAAGCATAAGTCCAGGATGTTAAGAGACTCACTATCGGAAGCTCTCTTGCTATCTGAAGCTCGTGGACTCTAACATTTTGCTTGCTATCACATAGAGGAACTTTGTCTTCCAAGCACTTGTCCATGAATGATAAGAGTGCTTTGCTATTGGATCCTCTCTTGCTATCAGAAGCTCTCTTATGGATTCTGACTTTTGTGGGCAGTATGAGCTTTGACACCTTGAGTGAATCTTCAGATTATGTTCTCATACTCCTCATGCTTGGTAGGTAACAATGTTGTTTGAATGTGTCTGTTATCCTCTTGTTACCGTTGGAAGGAACATCTTCTTAAATGCTTCAGCAGGGTTGACTTGCTTTATCTCTGAAAAGTAGTCCTGACACCTCTGCTCTGTTAAAAGCATTCTGACACTGCATCTCTTTGAACGTTCAGACATCCTGATTGCTTGCGGAAGCAACTTCTCATCCGGAAGCAACCTTACTGAGTGTGCTGCACTTGAACGTTAGTTTAGCAATATAATCATATAGTCTCATGCAGTGGGTGATCCTAAATCTAAGGTGTATCCGGAAGCACTTCTACATCCGGAAGTAAATTCACTTGATGAGGGATTTAGTTCACCATGACTTGCTCTCGCTTAGTCTATTTCATTCCACCACTCAGCGCTAGTCACTGAGCTATCGGAAGCACTTTTACTTGACGTGGTGAATTCACTGACGCTTAGGGTGAAATCTATTCTATCAGTCTGCGCCAGTCAAGATCTAATAGGAAGCAACTTCACTTGATGTTGCATTTCCGCTGACGCTCGGGGTTATATCTAGTCTATCAACCTGCGCCAGTCTAAATCTAATAGGAAGTGCTTTCACTTGGCGAAGTAGACTTACTGACGCTTGGGGTACTAACTATTCTATTGCTCTGCGCCAGTCTAAGTCTAACAGGAAGCGCTTTCACTTGGGGAAGTAGACTTACTGACGCTTGGGGTAATATCTATTCTGTCGCTCTGCGCCAGTCTAATTCTAACAGGAAGCAAACTCACTTCCGATTGAAACATAGCTTAGTCTTAAGGTTTTGTGTACCTAATTCTCATGGACTAAGTTAAATCCCTAGTGATTTACTTGCTGACGCTGGGGGATGAAAGCATTCATCCGCATGCGCAAGTCCTAATCTAACCGGAAGTGATCTTGCATTCTCAAGTGATCTAACTCAGGATTCTAACCATGTCATCTAATCCCTCCTAAGTGTTGATTATGTTCTCTTAAGTACTAGACCATACCATACCTTAGTCACCATCAAAACTTAAGATTCTAACATTCTCCCCCTTTTTGATGATGACAAACCCATAGATGACTAGAGAACATAATTAAACTTAGATCACTCATCCTAGAGCTATATTCCTTTCCCCATTTCTCTCCCCAAAAATCTAGGCGTCTTATCTATCTCTCAGCTCTAGACATCTCATGTCTCATCTCTCGCTAGACATCTTATATCTCATCTCTAGACATCTCATCTCTCTCCCCCTTTTGGCTTCATCAAAATCCAACAGGTGCAAGCTAGCCTTAGGGATGGGGATACTTTTATCGTTCTCCTAGGAATGGGCTTTCTACCTAATATTTCTCCCTATGTATCGCTAATAAAGATTTGTTCTAGACTATTCAATACAATGTACGAGAATTAACAAGGAACAGCAATAATGGCTCATGATCCTAAATGATTGTATTTTCCCTAAACACTATGTAGGATAGTTAAACATGTTTTTCAAAGGAGATATTGATACATCAATTCTAATCATAATTAAGATCAAAACATACAAAACAGTTTTCTTTTTGAAGGTGAAAATTCTTTCCAAATGTAATTTTGATCCTCTCGAATTGATTAACATGATATCAAAAGTAATTTTGATGTGTTTAAAAATGATGATTATGATATCAAATGAAATATGTGATTTTAAAATTCAAATGAGATGAAATCTGATACCTAATGAAATCAAATGAGATCTGTGAGTTTGAACTTGTGGTATCAAAGGAAATGATTGAATGCCAAATGAAATTTGTGATACCATATGAAATGAAATCAAATCAAATGAAATTTGTGTTTTTAAAAGTGCCAAAAATAATTTCCAAACAAATTGCATCACAGCATCTTAAGAGTTTATTATCGATGACAGCATGTGACTCTCTATTTTCAAGGGATCATTAACAGGTAATGTCCACTTACTTCTCTTCTATATTAAGATTAATCATCATTAAATCAAGAAAGGAAGCATATAAGAGAGGTATGTTATCAATTACTTTCCAGCATGTCATTTAGAGGATACAGATGTGTGAGCTAGGATGATTTTCTAAGACAGTGAATGATTTTGAAGTCAATGCAGATTGAGAGAAACATCCTAAGTTGACACCCTTACCAATGCCATGTATGCATTATATGTAAGACATGGTAAGGTGTAGATGTTACCACAGATGAGGGGTACTCATACTCTATTAGACTCAGGAATCTGAATCATACGCAGATAAGCATGCTTCCTGACATCTTCAAGAGGTGTGCTATCTCAAGTGGAAACCCCTAGCGCAAGTGCTTTGATGATTCGCTTCGGCAAGCTGAGCTACAACCACAAGCGGACATGACTGGGCAGTCACTCTACTCTTCCCATGGTTCAATAGTTGGCCTGCTATCGAAGGCGCTGATTGTTGCGAAAGCAACCTTGCTCAGACTTGATGATTGGTCCTGCATGTGCTTGAGGAAGCAAGCGCTTCCTGATGGTCAGTGAAAGAACTTAAGATTTAACATTGGAGACCATACTCAGGACATTCAAGTCAATCTGTGTTAGTCAGCACAAGTTAATAATTTTAAGAAATCATGCTTGCTAATTTGGTTTTAAGAAAATAAGAGCAATGATTATGTGAGAACTAATTTTGAAATTGTCTACACGTTCACATAGTTTCACTATCAAGACATGAACTCCATTTATACTCTCATAGATAAATATCAATGTGATAGTATAGCGAGTATCAAACAGGTGGCATATTTTCAGAGTTTCGTAAGCAAGTATAGTTCAATAAATATGCCTCAAGGATGTTCATGTTAGATCATGAAGACATGTGAATTATTAACACAATGAAATTTTGAGAAATCTTTGTCCTCACAAAATAGTTTGATTTCAAGACTAAATCCGGTTTACAAAAACAGCCAAATTTCAGCATGTGATTACGAGAATAATTTCCAAATTTTAGCTCAAGTTCTTCTAGATATGGTCAGTGTGATCTCATTGTTCTTAGGATATCAACAAGCTCGAAATTAATACAGATTATAGCATGCTTGTGATACTATGCCATGTTTTACAGATCTAGCAGAGTTTAATTCAAGGCATTTCCTAAGATTGCTAATGCATGTCAGACAAGAGAGAGACTATCCATTTAATTTCACAACAGAATATGTAAGGGATAGAAATGCTCATGTGTATTGGCGAGAGTTTCTCAGGTTTGGTATAGCCATTCCACACATCTTGATAAGAGACATTTTCGTTGCCATTCTCTCTTGGTTATATTCATTGTTCAAGCTTCAATAATCTGTGTCAACATTCTTAAACCACAAACTTGAACTGAGATCATTAGTAGATTGAGAACTTAAAGATGTAATTAAGAGGGATGTATTGTTCTCGAAACCATAGCTGCTTATGCATTGAAAAAGTTGATGCAAGAGATACCACATGAAATGGAAAATCAGAAATAGCTTTTGAGTGCTATCATGAGGTACGGTTGTCATGTAGGTTTAAAGAGGATCAGAATCTGTTTTGAAAGTTTGTATTTCAAAAGGATCTTTCAAAAATCAAGGTGAATGCATAAACCATTCTCTTCCATGAGAGGTGCCCTTAAAAGAATTCACTAAGCATATATGAGTAAAATGATTTAGACACCATATGAAAAACTCTGAGGAAGATTTTTAGTTTTAGTGTCAAAATTCTGAAACTAGTTCCGAATTATCTTAACAATGTCAGAAATCTTAGAACACAATGATTCAACATGCACAAATTCAGAAGGTTTTGAAGAAGGTTCAGTTTCAAGGTGTCGGACTTCTTGAATTTGTAAAATCTGTATGCATTATATCAGAAAATGAATTTGATATGATAGGGTCGTTTTTACAGAAAATAAGTGTTCATCACAGATAAGGGAAATCATATCAGTTTCAGAGAAATAAAAGCTGTTGAGCCCATCATGCATTTACTAGCCAAGTGATTATTCAAGTAAAGAGGAAGGTAAGAATGATATCACCATAGCTCCATTCGCATCTAGCAGTAGCTCGCTTGATTTTGGTTGGCAATGTATGGAATCTATATTTAGAGCAGTACCAAAATCTATGCGTGACGAATGCTTATCAAGACTTGACTAATTGTTCAGATGAGGTACAGTCCTGAGTCTTGCTGAAGCTAATAGGATGGATTGGAGCTGGTGCAGAGGGATGAATTTACTTTGTGATCACTACCACTGGCATCTCTGGCCTCTTGAACCCATACTTCATACACAGCTCTTCACTCAGATTGGGTGCTGGCGCAGAGGGAGACACAGGTTCAGCAGAAGGTATCTCCGCAGGTTGATCACTCAGCGCTATCTCAAGTTTGCCTCTGAGCTAGCAGATTGTTGGGGGCACATGAATCAGATGGCTCACTGTGGGGGGAGGAGATCTTCCTTTTAGCAAGGGTCTTCTTCACCCTTGTCTTTCTGAACCTTCGGATTGCCCTTCCTACAAAATACCAAATAGTTCCTTCCTTTTGTATCCAAGTCTGGATCTGAAGGTCAGTTTGTAGGCTATATATAGTTCACATGCATTTAGATTACGTCCTATGTGTATGGCATGGTGAATCTTTCATGACTATATGCACAAGGATATACAAGGTTTTTGATCAAGATAGTCATGGACAGTATGTAGATTATGAACATTACTTATTTCTTCAAGCTTTCTTCTATGATGAATATAATGTTCACACCTTAGGATGCTTAATGTAAAATCTCAATAAGTCCATCTAACATTAGCATAGGAGATTTTACTATCAAATGCTTCGTTGCTAAGTGATCCCTTGCTTACCCAAGGAGATCTTCTATACTTATCCTTGGTTCGAAGCACTTTCTTCTGAGAGGTAGGATTTAAGAGCCTTCTCAATGATGATCGAGGAATCCACTCTCTCTTGTTCTTCTCAGGATAATTGAATGGAACTTTGTGATAGCTCATCCTTGAGACAGAACCATTGTCCCTTGTGGTGGCCGACAGCTTCTTATGATTGTACCAGTGGGTTTCAGCAGTTGCATCACCACGAGTTCTCTTCTTTGGGATAAGAGGAACTCTTGATTTTTCCTGCACAAGTAAGGCACTAGGAGAATGTTTTGGTACCCATTTGTACTTGGGTCCTACATGGTTAGCGCTGGACCTTACTTGTCCTTTAGGAATCCATACAAACTTATTTCTCACATTTGAATTTCTTCTAAGACTGCATGTGTGAGAAATATGTCCTAATCTACCACAATAATGACAGATAATGGAATGATAATCAAAATGAGGCTTCCTATCATTATCATGATTAGTTTTCTTTAGAAAAGCTTTTTGTTCCTTTGAAATTTCAGTTTCTTTTGAAAGCTTTTCTTTTTCCTTCAACACGTGTTTACAATCAAAACATTTTTCAAGACATGTTGAAGTTTTCCCTACCGATAGTGGGCTAGCTATCGGAACCACTAGTTCTTTAAAAGAACCCTCGGAAACTTTAGATGTAGAAGAAGAAATTAGTTTTTCAAGTTTCCTATCTTTTTCTTTTAAGTCTAGAAGTTCTTTTGCAAGTTTACAATATTCAGTATATAACTCATTGTATGCATCTTGCAAATCAGAGAGTTCAATTTCAGATCCAGATACCTCACTTTCTGAATCTTCTAGGCAGAGATGGATACTCTCTTCACTGAAGTCTGCTTCCTCAATATCAGTTTCCAAAAGCTCATCAGTAGATGATCCACAAAGAGCACGAGTTGAGCTTTGGACAGCTGTGCTTTCAAGAGATGGGTTAGAAGCATATATCACATCAAGAGTATTCCAAATATCTCTAGCACTAGAGCAATGTTTGATTTTCTGGAAATCATTTTCAGTTAAGCCTTTGTATAAAATTTGCATTGCTCTAATGTTTAAGGAAAACAAATTTTTCTCCCTTTCAGTCCAGTTTCCTCTTGGTTTGAAATCAAAATCATTTTCAAAAATATCCCACATTTTCAAACTAGTGGATTTTATAAAACTTTCCATTCTTGCTTTCCACCAACAAAAATCAATATTTTCTAACACAGGTGGAATGGTATGATCAAAGCCTTTGGAAAACATTTTAACCCAAATCAGCCAAGGTCTTTGCACTTGAGATCGTTTGATCCTTTAAACAAGTGACCTGCTCTGATACCAAATGAAATTCGTGGCTGTCACCCAAGAGGGGGGGGGGTGAATTGGGTGAGGGAATAAAACTTAAACTCTTTTCGAAAGACTGCTTGTGCTCGGTGATGATGATAATAAATAATGCTATGCACAAGTCAGTATGCTATGTGATGCAAAATAGAATGATCAAGTATAAATATATGCACACATAAATTTATCCTGGTTCGGTCACCCAGACCTACATCCAGTCCCCAGGCTACACCTGAGATTTCCAATCCACTATTCTTGTTTAAACCGGGCACAAGAGAAGCCTTTACACTTTAGGTTTTACGAGCACGGGTTCACCTAACAACCCACAGGTTTTACAACGGGTTCACCTGCAAACCTTACAAACGCAAGTTTTACGGGCTAACTTGCAACCTATGGAGATTTAGAAAACTTCTAAATGCTCCCCCTTACAAAATGTAAGATTACAATTAAGTTCACTCTATGAACTGATTTTGTTAAACACTTAAGCTCAAAACTAACTCTCTCAAAGAGTGGATGATGTTACTCACTTAAGTACAAATGAATCACTCACTAAGAATATTACATATCAAAGTCCGAGAGTAGAAGATGAGAGGAATGTAGAATAGTGTTTCAGATAATAAGCTCTGTTCTCTCTCTCTCTTTCAAGCCCCCATCTTCAGAAATGAAGAACATCCCTTTTATACCAGCCTCTGAATATCTAACCGTTGGAGAGGCAATAAGACCGTTTGATTATAGACGTTGGGGCCTTGTTTACGTTGTCCTCATTAATGCACAGCAGGGTTGACTTTGCTTTATCTAAAAAGGTGCTCTGACCAAGCTGTTCTGTCAACACTGTTCTGGCAATACTATTCTGACAAAAGTCGTTCTGACATCTGAACATTTTGTACGGTCCGACTCTTGCTTGCTGTCAGAGAGGACTTCGTTCCTCAAGCATAAGTCCAGGATGTTAAGAGACTCACTATCGGAAGCTCTCTTGTTATCTGAAGCTCGTGGACTCTAACATTTTGCTTGCTATCACATAGAGGAACTTTGTCTTCCAAGCACTTGTCCATGAATGATAAGAGTGCTTTGCTATTGGATCCTCTCTTGCTATCAGAAGCTCTCTTATGGATTCTGACTTTTGTGGGCAGTATGAGCTTTGACACCTTGAGTGAATCTTCAGATTATGTTCTCATACTCCTCATGCTTGGTAGGTAACAATGTTGTTTGAATGTGTCTGTTATCCTCTTGTTACCGTTGGAAGGAACATCTTCTTAAATGCTTCAGCAGGGTTGACTTGCTTTATCTCTGAAAAGTAGTCCTGACACCTCTGCTCTGTTAAAAGCATTCTGACACTGCATCTCTTTGAACGTTCAGACATCCTGATTGCTTGCGGAAGCAACTTCTCATCCGGAAGCAACCTTACTGAGTGTGCTGCACTTGAACGTTAGTTTAGCAATATAATCATATAGTCTCATGCAGTGGGTGATCCTAAATCTAAGGTGTATCCGGAAGCACTTCTACATCCGGAAGTAAATTCACTTGATGAGGGATTTAGTTCACCATGACTTGCTCTCGCTTAGTCTATTTCATTCCACCACTCAGCGCTAGTCACTGAGCTATCGGAAGCACTTTTACTTGACGTGGTGAATTCACTGACGCTTAGGGTGAAATCTATTCTATCAGTCTGCGCCAGTCAAGATCTAATAGGAAGCAACTTCACTTGATGTTGCATTTCCGCTGACGCTCGGGGTTATATCTAGTCTATCAACCTGCGCCAGTCTAAATCTAATAGGAAGTGCTTTCACTTGGCGAAGTAGACTTACTGACGCTTGGGGTACTAACTATTCTATTGCTCTGCGCCAGTCTAAGTCTAACAGGAAGCGCTTTCACTTGGGGAAGTAGACTTACTGACGCTTGGGGTAATATCTATTCTGTCGCTCTGCGCCAGTCTAATTCTAACAGGAAGCAAACTCACTTCCGATTGAAACATAGCTTAGTCTTAAGGTTTTGTGTACCTAATTCTCATGGACTAAGTTAAATCCCTAGTGATTTACTTGCTGACGCTGGGGGATGAAAGCATTCATCCGCATGCGCAAGTCCTAATCTAACCGGAAGTGATCTTGCATTCTCAAGTGATCTAACTCAGGATTCTAACCATGTCATCTAATCCCTCCTAAGTGTTGATTATGTTCTCTTAAGTACTAGACCATACCATACCTTAGTCACCATCAAAACTTAAGATTCTAACACTTTTGTTGAATTTCTGTACTTGGATGGCTGCATTTATGATAGCATGATGATATAGTAAGACATGAATTATATAAAAAGGCATGAGAATCATCTGAGCTTTGGGATGCTTTGAAGAAATCTATGAATGTCAAAGCCTTGTTTGTGTTTGATTAAGATGTTGGAAGCTGTTATGTTGTTATTGCCTTAAGGTTAAATGTAATTTAAAGATGTTAGGTTTAAGTGATTATATGATGATTAAATTTCTTGTTTGAGGAGAACTTGAATCTGTTTTGCTCTAGAGGTCAATAGAAATTTTATAAGCTCTACATCTTTACTCCTCTTTAATGATAAAGAAAGGAGAAATAGGGAAAATTTAGTTCCTAAGAAATTATTCTGATATTGTGTCTTGGAGAAGTAGTGATGTAGACTCTTGTGATTTTTAAAGGATTATAAGGTTGAAGTGTCTAATGGTTCTTATGAAGTGATTGGTGATGGAGAAGCAAGTGTTGAGAGCCAATAAATCGATTAGGACTTGGGTGAAAAATTTATGGTTATGATATTGAAATGGATTGGATTAGGATCAATTAAAGGTATGAAGATTGAGGAATCTGAAGTTATAAATTGTTTGGAATAAGGACTGTTGGTTCTGTCCTAGATAAGTGGAAGCATATTATGGGTCTTGTAAAATTCTTGTACAACCAATATTCATTTGAAAATAGAATTATTGTTTATGATTTTAAATATTCAATTGGACGTAGAGTAGAAATGATTAAAGTATGTTAAACAATTTTAAGTGGATTCTAAGGATATAATCGTAAAGAAATGAGATTGTTTGAGGAAATATTGTTGAGCTGAAATCAATTGGGTTGACGTAAGTATAATGGATTATTTGATCACGGAAAATGAGGAAAGAATGTTTAGCTATTTTGAATTTCAAATATCCAAGTCATTAGGATGTTTTCCTTCAGTAGTTGATGTTTGCTAGATTGTTGGTGGAAGAGTCTAAAGAAGTAAAGTTAAGAAATGAGAAAGTAGGATTGAAGATGTTTATTGTGCTATCAAAAAGAATGAATGAATGGATGAAAGTGATTTAATATAGGTATAGTGAAATTTCTATTGGTAATCAATTTGATGTTACTGCCAAATGACAAGAAACTATATAGATTTATCAAATCATTATAGAAACTATATAGTTTGTTGAGATTAGACCTTGTGCAAGGCTTCTTAATTTAATGTGTAATAAGTTTGGCTTGGTGATGGTTTTGTAGGGGTGATGAACTATTTAAAGTACTTTCAAGAGTGAAATTCGTGGCTGTCACCCAAGAGGGGGGGGTGAATTGGGTGAGGGAATAAAAACTTAAACTCTTTTCGAAAGACTGCTTGTGCTCGGTGATGATGATAATAAATAATGCTATGCACAAGTCAGTATGTTATGTGATGCAAAAATAGAATGTTTAAATGTAAGTTTATGCACACATAAATTTATCCTGGTTCGGTCACCCAGACCTACATCCAGTCCCCAGGCTCCACCTGAGATTTTCAATCCACTATTCTTGTTTAAACCAGGCACAAGAGAAGCCTTTACACTTTAGGTTTTACGAGCACGGGTTCACCTAACAACCCACAGGTTTTACACCGGGTTCACCTGCAAACCTTACAAATGCAAGTTTTACGGGCTAACTTGCAACCTATAGAGATTTAGAAAACTTCTAAATGCTCCCCCTTACAAAATGTAAGATTACAATTATGTTCACTCTATGAACTGATTGTGCTAAACACTTAAGCTCGAATGACTCTCTCTAAGAGTAGATGGTGTTACTCACTTAAGCACAAAAGAATCACTCTCTAAGAATATTACATATCTAAGTCCGAGAGTAGAAGATGAGAGGAATGTAGAATAGTGTTTCAGACAATAAGCTCTGTTCTCTCTCTCTCCTTTTTTTTTCTTCTGAATGTAGATGTTCCTTTTATACCAGCCTCTGAATATCCAACCGTTGGAGAGGCAATAAGGTCGTTTGAATATAGCCGTTGGGCCTTGTTTACGTTGTCCTCATTAATGCACAGCAGAGTTGACTTTGCTTTATCTGAATAGGGTGCTTTGTCCAGCTGTTCTGTCAACACTGTTCTGACAACACTGTTCTGGCAAAAGTCGTTCTGACATCTATTCACTGTACGGTCTGACTCTTGCTTGTTGTCAGATGAGGACTTCGTTCCTCAAGCATAAGTCCAGGATGCTAAGAGACTTACTATCGGAAGCTCTCTTGCTAACTGAAGTGAAGCTCGTGGACTCTAACATTCTGCTTGCTATCATAGAGGAACTTTGTCTTCCAAGCACTTGTCCATGAATGATAAGAGTGCTTTGCTATTGGATGCTCTCTTGCTATCAGAAGCTCTCTTATGGACTCTGACTCTTGTGGGCAGTATGAGCTTTGACACTTTGAATGAATCTTCAGATTATATTCTCCTTATCTCTCATACTCCTCATGCTTGGTAGGTAACAATGTTGTTTGAATATCTGTTATCCTCTTGTTACCGTTGGAAGGAACATCTTCTTAAATGCTCAGCAGGGTTGACTTGCTTTATCACTGAAAAGTAGTCCTGATACCTCTGCTCTGACAAAAGCATTCTTACTTCTGAGTATGTGACATTTTCTCTTGTACTCTTGCTGACAGATGATCATCGTTCATCCGGAAGTGGCAATCTTGCTCTGCAAGTGTTAATCTCTGAAATCCAATGCCAAGAGTCTTTGCATCCGGAAGCTCAGTTGCATCCGGAAGTGTGATTAAGTTCTGCACATACTGATTAGTCCAACATAGCAATATATAATCAGATATAGTAAAACTATACATGTTGTGGGAAGTTTGCTATGGGAAGTAGTCTTACTTAGACCATGTTCTGACTTAGTGTAATGTCTACTGACTCTAAGGGATCTCTATTCCAATAGTCAGCTTAAGTCTCGTTAGTTTACTCTAAGTCTTCCTAAGTGACTCAGTGTGTCATTTGTTCATGCTATGTATATTAAGTCAACACACAATCACATGAAGTGGGAGTTTACTTAGTCTAGGATGTATCCGGAAGCACTTCTACATCCGGAAGTACTTTCACTTGATGAAGGATCTAGCTCACCATCACTTACTCTCGCTCAGTGTATTTCATTCCAACAGTCAGCGCTAGTCACTGAGCTATCGGAAGCGCTTTTACTTGTCGTGGTGAATTCACTGACGCTTAGGGTGAAATCTATTCTATCAGTCTGCGCCAGTCAAGATCTAACAGGAAGCAACTTCACTTGATGTTGCATTTCCGCTGACGCTCGGGGTTATATCTAGTCTATCAACCTGCGCCAGTCTAAATCTAATAGGAAGTGCTTTCACTTGGGGAAGTAGACTCACTGTCGCTTGGAGTAATATCTATTCTATCGCTCTGCGCCAGTCTAAGTCTAACAGGAAGCAAACTCACTTCCGATTGAAACATAGCTTAGTCTTAAGGTTTTGTGTACCTAATTCTCATGGACTAAGTTATTTCCCCAGTGATTGACTTGCTGACGCTGGGGGATGAAAGCATTCATCCGCGTGTGCAAGTCCTAATCTATCCGGAAGTGATCTTGCATTCTCAAGTGATCTAACTCAGGATTCTAACCATGTCATCTAATCCCTCCTAAGTGTTGATTATGTTCTCTTAAGTACTAGACCATATCATACCTTAGTCACCATCAAAACTTAAGATTCTAACAAAGAGGTCCCTTAATGACTATAGATAACTTTATATGGGATAATTAGTGTAGAATTCCTATGGATCAAATTGTTAACAAGTAAAGCTGTGAATGTTGAATTAATCTTCAGATTAGGGGCTTTGTCCTTATTGGTTTGATTAGTGTGCCGGATGGGATTTTGGGAATGAATTAACAAAAATGGTGGTGGTTTAGGATAGGTGTGAGAATGATTATGTGCTGGGAGTTCTGTTTTCTTGGTTTCCTTGCTGCCCATTAAATGTTTTCTGTTTGAATCGATTGCCTTTGTTTTTCAGATCTGATTAGTTTATAAAGTTGCTATTTTAAGTAAAAAGAACTTCTTTGCTGCTATGTTTTGGTTGAGATTTCCTCTTGATGACTATAATTGGTTAACGTTTGGGTGCCTTCCTTTGTGAAATCTTGCATGGATTTTGGTATTGATCGTCTTGTTGATACGGTGATTGTTGTGAAGGTTGTTTGTTTCATATTAGTTATTTTTTCTTGAGTAAATTGATGTGGTGTGATCAATTAGGTAATTGTAAGTATTCTTGAACAATGTGATTTGCTTGGATTGAAGTGATGATTTTGAAATTCAGATGATTTATGATTTAAATTGGTTGAAGGATTCAAAGAAAAAGGGGGAAAATGGGTAGTAATACGTGAGAGAGAGAGAGAGACATTAGATTATAATAAAATGGAAATGATATTAATTTATCATTTTGTGTCATATCATTATAGGAGTATATAGTGGTGATGACATTTGAAGAAAAATCTATAAGGAAACGGTAAGGAAGAGCAACAAAGTGCAAAAGGGCGACAGGTAATCACACTTAACCTTGCTATAACATTGAGGGTGACGTTAGTTAGGGATTTCGTAAAATCCCTTCTCACCCTCTATATATATATATATATTATCTTTAAAAGAGTATTTTTATACAAAACAGGCTATCGGGTGCCTTTCGAACATGATTATTTTCATATAAAAGATTTTGACACATTATATATGTAGTATCCTGGCTGGTGATATTGTTGGACTGTGTATATGAGTATAGATATTGGGATCTTGACATTTTGACAGAGATATTGAGAGGTATAGTGGATTGGATGTATCATAGGTTGTGTAGAGAAAATTTGGGAGTTATGATGAGGGAAGATGTTGCGAATAATAGATTGAAAGGTGATGTGAGAATATATGAGATTGATATTGATTTTGATTATTGTGATGAGATATTGAAATTAATGGATATTGTGAGGTTTGCATGACACTGATATACATACGTACCATCGCGCGATGATAACTGTCGATTGGCCAATCGACAGTTATTTGTACTGATGATCCTTTTCGGATTGATTAGACCGGGGATCATAGGTCAACTTATTGAGAGAAAGTGACCTACGGTTGTTTGGCAGTGGAGAGCCCAACCGTTCCCGTTCTGTAATGGAAACAGAATTGGGGTTCCCTCTCTGGAGATTGCCAGAGAGGGAAATTGTCCCCTCACTATGGAGAGGGACACAGTGTCAAATCATATAGTGAAGATTAGATGCTTGAATGCCCCGTGATGACTCAATGCATCTATAGGTGAGTGTGTGAGTTGTGGGGTGGTATGGTTGTATTGGAGGTAGAGATGTTGAAGTGCATTGATTTGGAAATGAGAGAGAGACTCGAGTGATACATGGGAAGAAGGTTTGGATTATATATATGTATTATTGGTTTTAAAACTGTGGTACCCTTTAGACGCCCTCGCTACCGCACATCTCACTGTTATAGTGAGTTAAGCGGTGATTACTGGGACAAATTGTCTCATTCCACGATTACTCACATTTTTGCAGGTATTCATGCACAGGCACGAGCATCAGGAAAGGGAATTAGGTAGTAGAAGTTATTTAGTTTATTTGGAATTGTATATTGCCAATCTGTATAGGCCTGCATTCGTTTCCGCATGTATATATATCTATTTATTGTCTAATATCAACTAATTTTGTTTATTAACCATGTTAGACAAATCCTTTTTAACATGGTTAGCAATAAATTATCCATGATAGCAGCTGTGTTATATTAGTTTATTCTTTTCTATCATGGATAATATTTTAATCATTAGGATATTCTTTTTCTAACTATGATAGAGATATTGATATTATTGAAATTCCTTTTTCTATCATAGTTAGTAAAGATATTATTGAACTAAAAGAGATGTCACAGGTTAATTAGGGAATTAGTAACAATATGTGACAGGGGAGATGAAGATGTTTTTAGGATTTTGTTTCAGACGAAAAAGAAACAACGCTGGGTGAGAAAATGGGTCCCGATATAGCTCTTTAACATGTGCAAAGGAGGAGAGAAAATCGAAATCATGTGAGTGGAGGGTAGCACTGCTGGTGAAGAGGGACTGATGGAGAAGGTAGATGGAAACTGTGGGAGAGAGATTGGAAATCAAAGTGGCATAAGGAGAGATTGTTCAGAAAGTTTAAGAGATCGAATATTATTTATAGTGCAACTCATCAATGCTTTAACAAAAACGATGGAGATAAAATAAAAATGATTAGGTACATGAACTATTACCCAATTAAACTCCACATTAAAAGCCACCCAATCAAACTCCTTGTAACAATGTGTTACTAATTCCCTAATTAATTCAATAATACCCTGACTAACTATGATAGAAAAATGATTTCCATAATATTAATGAATCTATCATAGTTAGAAAAAGGATTTCCTAATAATGATCATTATCCATGATAGAAAAGAATAAACTACTACAACCTGAATACTATCATGGATAATTAATAGCTAACCATGTTAGAAAAGAATCACCTAACATGGTTAGAAAAATAAATGACCTAATGTTCAATAATATCAAATACATATAAATATATGCTTACTAACCATGTTAGAAAAGATTTGCCTAACATGGTTATTAAACAGAACTAATTGATATTAAATAATAAATAAATATGTATACATGCGGAAGCAGATGCAGGCCTATACAAATTGGCAATATACACTTTCCAAAGAAACTATATAATAACTACTACCTAATTCCCTTTCCTGATGCTCGCGCCTGTGCATGAATACCTGCAAAAATGTGAGTAATAGTGGGATGAGACAATTTGTCCCAGTAATCACCGCTTAACTCACTATAACAGTGAGATGTGCGGTAGCGAGGGCGTCTAAAAGGTACCTCATTTTAAATTTAGTAATATATACATATATCTGTCAAGTCTCCTTCCATTCATCACTCAAATCTCTCTGTCACATCCAAGTTAACTCAATAGACAAAAATAAACATGATTGACACTGTGCCCAGTCTCAAATCTGAAAGCATGAAAAGGGAGCACTTTAAAAAGTGAAAACGTCCCTGGGGAGCACTTTAAAAAGTGAAAACGTCCCTGGGGAGCACTTTTAAAAAGTGAAAACGTCCCTGGTTCCTTTACAATCCGAGAAACCTGTACAATTAACCTATCGATTTGCGCAAATCGATAGGTTACATCGGCCGACGGTACTAATAATCAGTGTCATGCAATACTCACAATCCCTATTCTATATCCCATCAACATAGCTCTCAACAATCTCAACTCAACATGTAACTCTCTTTTCTATCCTCATCACCTCTTAAACCACTACCCAACACTATCCCTATATACATTTCACGCCATTCCAGATCAATGGCCATATCAAACTCATCATCTCATTCTCATTCTATTTCCAATTCTCTCAAAACCACAGTCATAATTCAGTACTTATATATCTATCACACTATCCAAGAACTACCACCACAACCAACCAGGATAATATAATATATGTATATGTATACAAAATGTGCCACAATCCTTTATACGAAAATAATTCAGTTTGAAAGGCACCCGATAGCCTGTTTTGTATAAAAATATAACCTTTCAAAGATAAAATGTATATATATATAGAGGGTGAGAAGGGATTTTACAAAATCCTAGCTAACATCACCCTCAATGTTATAGTAAGGTTAAGTGTGATTACCTGTCGCCCTTTAGCAAATTCTACGCGATTTCTCAACCTTTCTTCCTTGATGCCACGAAAGTCTACTTGCATCCACTCCTATAATAATATATAGCCAAATGATAAGTTAATATCATTTCCCTTTTATCGTAGTTCAACGTCTCTCTCGTTCTTATATGTTACTACCCAATTTCTTTTCTTATATGTTTTATTCAAAGGTATGCATCTTCAATCAATCAAAGCCAAAGAACAACAAGCATACATTTCCTTTTAAAACACTATACAAATCAAAACAAATAAATTCACCCAAATACAACCATAACCAATCAATTACTTCTCTTTCATTACCTAACCAAATTGAATAGGACAGCCAAACATCCATCATCACAATATTGGATAAACTACATCTCATCAAGGTTAACTTACTAACCTTTAACTAAAATCAAGGATATTTTCATTTCAAGTACCATTCAGCCATGTGCATAGTCTATCATGAGGTACCCATCATAATATTTTCCTTCCATTTATGTACCCTATCTTAATCAACCATGTCAAACATATAAACACATCATTACGATTAAACATTTGTATATGAACTCAAAAATAATCAAGACTACATCAAGCACTTCCACTTCATCAATATCACCCATCCAATTTAATTACAAGAGACCAAGCTAAGCAATTCAATACTTCCAAATTTAAAATCAGTCACATCATTCCATTCATTCATTTTTTTTAAAAGAGAAATCAATTCAGTAAGTAATAGTAAATGGGCAGAACATTCATGAAACCAACAAGAATTCATTAGACATGGCTTAATCCACTGAAATTTCTTTCAATATATAAGCAGCACAAAAACTTGTAAGCAAGAACCATATATCAAGAATGAACATCCCACAAGCTTAAAGATTATTCCAGATTCAACCATGATTCAGCAAGGTTCTAGAGCAATCCATAAACTAGGAAAATATCTCACTGAAATCACCTTATTGTCAAATGTTGAAGAGCAGCTAATAAATTCAATTCAAACAGAGCAGGAATAACAAAGCATACAATATTAGAATTAAACTACACTCATATTTTCAAACATCAAACATGCAACAATCCATTTTGTAACAGAAAGAGACAAGGAAGATCCAATAACCAATGCAAACTTTCACAAATTTGACAACAAACATTTGAGGCAACCTAAATCATTTCAAATCGTCTTTATACATAACCAATCAACCTTTTGAAGATAGAAATAAATGAAAACAATGAAGAACCCAGCAAGGCAGGAACTTAAACAAATGAAAACAAAAAGAGAAGAGAAAGAAATTGGTAGAAATTTCACATGCAATTCCATAAATTAATTCCAGTTTACTTCTAATAATTATTCTCAAAGAATTTAAGTCAAGAAGTCACAAAATCGAGCCATTAATAGTGACCCCCTATGTCAGCAACCACTTCGGCCATATATGGAAGAAAAAGGAAATTTAAGGAACATCAAAACAAACACAAAACATACATGAATTCAGAACTTCAACCAAACTGAGCAAGAAAGGGAAATTCAATTATACTACCAAACTCCTAAATTCCTCTTTGATTCTTCACTCTTTCATAAGGAATAGAAATTATATTATGGTTCAAGTGATTATTGAACCCAAAAGCATTAATCCCAATTCGTTTCTCTCACTGATTTTGCCCAAGACAAAAGGACAAGGGGTAGAAAATCCAAAGAGAACCTCACATTTACCTCTTAAATCCCCTTCAAACATTAACTTACTAACACTTTAGTTTTTCTCAAACTTCATTCTAACACCAAACCAAGCAATCCTAATCCATAATCTAGTTAGAGACCACTTCAATATCGTTTTGGGACAACTTAATTCGACTCAACTAGTATAGGAATTGATTTACATTAAAACCCTAAATTTTTCCCAATGAAGACCTAACAAAATCTCATTTAATACTTCTTAGCTTTCATTAACATTTTGAAACATGATCAGTAGGTTACAAATCAGTTTCATTTGAAACTTCCAGCCTCAAATCTGTTAAATTCCTATGAATTGAACCATACCTAAACTTGGGGTTTTAAAGCAACTTCACAAAATCAACACAGCACTAAATCACCATTGAAAATACAATAAATTAAAGCTTAAGATACTCTTTTTGTGATTTACCCAAGCTCATAAAACCCCAAATTCGGAATTCCTCTCTCAGGTTCGTTCAAATCAAAAGGAAAGGGTAGGGATCGAAGAAATAAAGTTACCTAAACTCGTTTTTGACCTTCACATACTATGTTGAAGTTTTTCCGTCGCCGGACACCGCCTAACTCGCCGGAAAACGAAGGGAACAGTGAGGAAGCACAAGAACCTAAAAGAAAAGAAAGAGAAATGAGACATCGGAGTCTATGTACAAAGTTATGGACGAATCTATGAGTAAAAACTCACCTCAGCTCGGGGCTGAACTTGCGCGTGCCACTGTCGCCTGAGATTGAAGAAACCCGTCGGAAAAACTAGGAAAACAAAGGAAGGATGGAGGGGGAGGCCGCGCCGGTGCTGTAGTCGACGACGGCTTGCTCCGCCGGTCCCTGCAGCTCCGGCGACGAACAAAGAAGAGAGAGCAGGGAGGTTTTGGTGAGAGGGCGGAGAGTGCGTGGAGGGAGGAGAAGGAAATGAAGAAAATGAGAGAGGGGGGGTGTGTCGGCGGTTTTTTTTGTAAGGAGGGAGGGGAAGGGCATGTTTGGTTAGGTGAAATAAGGTGGTATATGATAATTTGTAGCCCAAACTTGTTACAGTGTACTCTTTTTAATTTAAAACCACTTAAACCAGCCTCCAATCTTCTTAACTTTTAAAATATTTTGGATATTTCCATTCCCTCATATTTCAAACTCTTCACTTTCTTAATTAATTATATGCACATTTACTGCTCAAAATTTTCGAAATGTCCTCAAAAATCACCAAAAATTCCTAAAAATTCCAAAATTCCCAATTTCTCCATTTATTATTTCCCAAAACACTCCTTGATCCTGTATTAAATTTTTAGGATGTTACACTCCTCCACCTCACACCTTAACCCGGTTACAATGTGAAAACATAGGGGTTTCACATAAGCAAAAATATTACTATATATTTTTCGTAAGGAATCTTTTTTGTTCACACTTAAACCGGTTCCACATGTGGTTTCACTTAGGTTTATCATGCCTCCACCTTATAAAATATGATTGACAATTCAGCTTCCCTTTACGTCTGTTCTTTGATGTCACCCCTTCTCTTGTGTCCGTTTGATTCCCGCCTGTGCTTAAATTCCCACATACACAATGTACCCATTAATGTCTTACTCCTACTCAATGTTCTCCTGTTGGCTTCTCAATTCGTATCGCTTCGTTCTTTTCCACTCTATCTCTCCCCCTTTGCTCCTACTCTCTCTCGACTCTCCGTCTCCTTTTGTCTCCCTATGATCATCAAAATATAGAGTTATGTTTGATGAATATTTTTGTTTCACGCCTGAATAAATGACCGTCAACCAAAACCTACCCCAAAGCGTACGCTAAGAAGGGGAATAATTAAAAGGGAGGCTACTATCAGATCTATATTTAAATATCTAACTATTTATCAACATCCCTCTGCCATATTTTTTCACAAACAAGTTGTTAAAGAACATTACCAACATGAAAAAATAAAAGTAGGGGAACAAAAATTAATCAAAATAAATAATAATCTGTTCATTAGCAAACCATCTGATTACCTTCGGATATACCAAGAAATTGCTCCCTCTCTCTATGCAGTCATAGTGTAGGTGAGAATGAAAAGTATGAGTAAGCGTAATTTTTTAAGAGTAACTAACAACAGAGAAAGATCCTAATCTCAATTTCTAGAACTCTGATCGTTGTCGGAGCTTGCAAGATGAAGAAACGAAGAAATGAAGGGGCAAATGCAAGAAGAAGAGTCACTTAAATCGACAGTGAATTTTCTTTTATTATTTGAAGGGAGAGAGAAATTGTAAGGAAGGGAGAAGTCTAAGAGGCTCAACAGTTACTCACGCATTTAAAATCCCTAAAACCACATATGAATGTAGTTCCCATTGTGAACACAAAGAAGATTCCACACGGAAAATATATAGTTATATGGGCGAAGGGGCAAAACTAGCCACCGTAATTTTCCAAATGGACATCTTTGGCACCCGTAAATTGGATTGTGCAAAACCAGACATTATAAAGCAAAATGGGACAAATTTAGTCACGTCGTTAAGTTGAAGCTAACAGACGTGAATGTTGGCGTGGGACCCACCTTCATTAACCTCTAGCTTCAACTTAACGACGTGGCTAAATTTGTCCCATTTTGCTTTATAATGTCCGGTTTTGCACCATCCAATTTACGGGTGCCAAAGTTGTCTATTTGGAAAATTATGGTGGCTAGTTTTGCCCCTTCGCCCTAGTTATATTCTAATATAACTATATATTCTCCGTATAGTCAAAACAATTGTGTTCAAACCTGTTGTACTTGCAGCATTTAAAATACAGAATTGAATTATTATTTAATGGTCCAACACACATGTAACGGTCCATATAATGATCTTTTCTAATAATAAGTTGTTCATGGCTATATGTTTTCCGTTAAACACTTGATTTCAGCCCACGAATGATGATTCATTTCATGGCAGAGTAATAGTCAGTCTAGCACACATTTAACAGCGCATATAATGATCTCTTTCAATGCATTATTCATAGCAATCCATTTTCCATTTTGAATTTACATCACACATAATTACTCGATGCTTGATTTCATACCCCGAATGATGCTTCATTTCATGACCCGAATCAGATTCCTTCGTCTCCCTGCCATTTACAGTCTTTTCCGATCCAACTGTTATATAGTGGGCGCCCTATCATGACAACTCCCCATGTTTATCTTTCTCTCCTGCTGTAGCTCCCCACAGTAGCATTATTTTCTTCTCCACCCTCTCTTTTAGATCTTCCTCGCGAGGTCATCCTTGAGATAATGAAACAAGTGGCAAAAGGTTCTTACTTTAGCTTCATAAACACAAAGGCAACTTGCATGACCATGAGAGATATTGGTCAAAAAGTTTGTGTTAAAGCAAGTTTCATTCAGGGAGGTTCCATTGTTTGTTGTTGATGTCTTCCCATACCTTGAGCGCATCATGAACATCGCACTTGCGGTAGGGAACCTAAGAGCTATGTTTAATCTTGTAACATCCTGAAAATTTAATTCAGGATTAAAGAGTATTTTGGAAATGATAAATGGAGAAATTAGGAATTTTAGGAATTTTTGGGAATTTTTGGAGATTTTTGAGAATATTTTAGAAACATTAAAGTAATTAATATGCATATAATTAATTAAGAAATGAAGAGTTTGAAATATGAGGGAGTGGTAAAGCTAAAAATATTTTGAAGTTTAAGGAGATTGGAGGCTGGTTTAAATGGTTTTAGAATTAAAAGAGTACACTATGGCAAGTTTGGGCTACAATTCATTAGAGAACCCTCTAATTTCAGCAAAACCAAACATGCCCCTCCCCTTTTATATATAAACCGCCGCCTCCCTCCTCTTTCCCGTCTTCTTCTCCTTCGACTTCAATCTTCTTCTTCGTTTCTTCTCTCTCCGGCGACGACGGGCGGCCATGACGGCGGCCAAGGCTGGACAGACCACCGTGCTCTCCTCCCTTTTCTCTCTCCCTCGCGTCCTTCACTCCTCATCTTCGTGCTGTTTCTTCGCTCGCCATCATCTTCCTCCGTTCTTCTTCTTGCTCCGGCGAACCAGCGGCGGACGGCTGGTGGAAGAAGGTGAGTTCGCCATTCGTGTTGTTCTTTAAGCTAAGCTTCCTTCAAACTTCATTTTCTCATCTCCCTCTCCCTATTTGACTCCTCAGCTCGGGCAGCCACCTTCGTGGCCAATTTCCGGCCATTTTCCGGCGACGAGAAGCTCCAACGAGACATTGGGCGGTTGAAAACGAGTGAGGTAGCTTCATTTGTTCCATTTTACTCTTCTTTTCTGCGATTGGGAAGGTTTGAGAGTTAGGGTTTCAAATGGGTTTTTGATTTTGGGCGATTTTAACTGAATGAATGAAAGTTTAATCTTAGATGTGTAGTTTCCCTTGAGAAATTTGAGTAATATGAAGTGTTGTTGGCCAAATTTCTTTGGCTTTCTTCTGTGGGTTACTGTTCAGCGAACTAGCCTTTGATTTCGTATTTGAATCAGTCCAAGATAATGCTCAAATGTTATGGGAAGTATAATAGAAATGTTTCTTACAACTATATGTATGAAAATTTTGAAGTTTCTATGTTTTCCAAAGGTTTAATCATTTTCACTTCTCTGTTTTGTTGGGGATATTGATTTTGAGTGTATGTAATTATTGATTATAACTTGATAAACAAAAGATTCAGGGTGTGGCTATGTTTGTGAGTTGAATCCTGTAAATTTGATGATTCTGGAAGTTCCATATATGATTATTTGCCTTGCCTGAATGCTTGATTTTGATTTGCTGTTCAATTGAATTCAAAAATTGAGATTTAAATCTTCAAAACTAATGACTATGTAGGTCCACTTAAGTTACAACCTTGCTATGCTTGTATGATTACCAAAATTCTGTGCTATTTTATTGTTATACTTGAATAAAAATTGAATAAAAAGAGGACATTGTGAGTTGTGGATTGAGTCCTTGATAATTTGCAAATTTGGGTATTTGTGAATCCAATAGATTTCCAACAAGTTTAAGAGTTTCAACTTCAGATTGGTGAACAAAGTGTTGAATAAATGGAAAATTGACTATGTAAGGGTAAGTTAGAAGTTAATTGGTGGATATTGAACAATCATGGAAGTTACATAATGGTGATTTAAACATGATATGTGACAAGCATGTAGAACTTTCTAAGTTGGTGATTCTGTACAGATTTCTCTTCCTCCTCGTGGCTGCTGACGTGTATTTTGTGTATGTAAAGCTATTTATGAGTGTATGAGGATAGTAAATGTCATAGCAAGTGTCATAAATTTTGTTCTTCCTTGCTGTTATGACCGAACTGATAATAGGAAAGGAATGTGTCAAAAGCTATTTTAAGCATTATAAATGAAAGCTTGCAATTTGTATATTTAGTGTTGGTTTTGTCCCATTGGAATTTGTGCAGGAAAAGAAATAATGGATATGAATGTAAGTGTGAATCATGTGTATAAATCATACTTGTTCTTTTCCCTTCTTGCCTCTGATCTGTTTGGTTTGAGATGAATTTCTAAAATCATTGAATAAAGCCCTCATTAAACTTGGAATGAAGTTTTCTCCTAGAAATCAAATTTTACATATGAAGTCTAGTGACTGTGTCAAACTGTCAAACTGTGAAGTTATGTTTTCTCTTGATGAAAGAGGATGTTGAACAATTTTGAATTTGTGATGTTCTCTTTGTCTTTGGCCGAATGTGAAGCATAAAAAGTACTATTTCTTTTACTATCTCAACTTTTAAGTTGCTTAAAGTGATAAGGAAGAAGTATTGGTATTGAAATTTGATTAGGAAGTCATTATGCTTTTCTTTGGGTTGCTCTGTCTTGCGTTTGCTTTAGGAAATGGAGATGGTACTGAATTTTCAGATTGGACTAAATGTTCTATTTTAAGCAATTGTGGTTATGTTTGGATAATATATGAATAAAATCTGGATTTTGGTTGAATCTTACTAGCAGTCATGTTTATTAGGACAATGAAGTGCTTATGATTGGTATATGTTATGGTTTAAAGTTGCTTGTGATAATATGAAATTGAGCTTGAAGGAAAGACATTGGATTATTCTGTGTGGAATTTTTAAGTTGTGAATGACTTGTTAATGACTTGTTAATGTTTAAAGTAGCGAATGTGGACTTTGAATGATTGTATAAACAGTTGAATTAAGAATGGGGATTTGGGTAGTAACATATGAATACATACGAGAGAGACGTCAAAGTATTATGAAGTGAAAATGATATTAATATATCATTATGTATCATATCATTATAGGAGCATATAATGGTGAATATTATACTTGAAGGGAAGGAAACGGTGAGGAAAGGCAGTAAAGTGCTAAAGGGCGACAGGTAATCACTCTTAACCTTACTATAACATTGAGGGTGATGTTAGCTAGGATTTTCTAAAATCCTTTCTCATCCTCTATATATATATATATATATTATCTTTGAAAGGTTATTTTTATACAAAACATGCTATCGGGTGCCTTTCAAACACGATTATTTTCATATAAAGAAATTTGAAACACTACATATATATTACTCTGGCTGTGGTTTGTATTGATCTGGAATGATTGTGGAAGGTATATAGATAGGTATAGTGTTAGACAGTGACTTGAGAAATTATGGAAATAGAAAAGAGTGATAGATGTTGAGTTTGAGATTATGGTGAGCTATGTTATGGAAAACATGAAATGTGAGATTGAAATATTGAATGAGGTTGAAGTTGATGGAATATAGAATAGGTATTGTTAGTATTGCATGACACTGATTATTAGTACCGTCGGCCGATGTAACCTATCGATCTGCGCAATCGATAGGTTAATTGTACAGGTTCCTCGGATTTTAAAGGAACCATGGACATTTTCACTTTTTATAGTGCTCCCTTTTCAGGGACGTTTTCACTATTTAAAGTGCTCCCTTTTATGCTTTCAGATTTGAGACTGGGCACAGTGTCAATCACGTTTATTTTCGTCTGTTGAGTTGATTTGGAGTTGACTGAGGGATTTGAGTGATATGTGGGAAATTGAGATGATGAATTTGAATTGAATTAGAAGGAGGGACTTGAATGATGAAGGAAAGACTTGACTTGTTTATATATATAGTATTGGTTTTAAATGTGGTACCCTTTAGACGCCCTCGCTACCGCACATCTCACTGTTATAGTGAGTTAAGCGGTGATTACTGGGACAAATTGTCTCATCCCACGATTACTGACATTTTGCAGGTATTCATGCACAGACGCAAGCAGCAGGAAAGGGAATTAGGTAGTAGTAGTTATATGGACTATTTTGAATTGTATATTGCCAATTTGTATAGGCCTGCATCTGCTTCCGCATGTATACATATTTATTTATTATTTATTATCAATTAGTTCTGTTTAATAACCATGTTAGGCAAATCTTTTCTAACATGGTTAGTAAGCATATATTTATATGTATTTGATATTATTGAACATTAGGTTATTTATTTTTCTAACCATGTTAGGTGATTCTTTTCTAACATGGTTAGCTATTAATTATCCATGATAGTATTCAGGTTGTATTAGTTTATTCTTTTCTATCATGGATAAATTACAAAAAGGATTAGAATAATCTTTTCTAACTATGATAGAGATATTAATATTATGGAAATTCCTTTTTCTATCATAGTTAGTAAAGAGATTAATGAATTGAAATAAATATTATTGGGTAATTAGGTAATTAGTAACACAATGTTACAACTTGGTTATCAGTATTTGGTATACGATAACCTAGGACTGTGCTGCATTGCATATAGATGGGCAATATACATTGTTAGAATTCCCTTCCTTCTGTGCATGATACTCTGCTTTTTGAAAGGATTATCGCTCATCCCGTGGTGGGGAGAGAGTGATAAGAGAAATTGAATAGGTATTGTGGAGAGAGTGAGATGAATATAGAAAGAATAACGAAATAATATTGATATGTATAAGAATTTAGGAAGAATGACGAAATAAGGATGTTTCTCTGGGGTCTCGAATATAGTTATGTGCCGGCCATAATCATAGTCGAGGCATCATGAGATCCCTTATTGGGTTTAAGGGATAAGATAATTTGAAATAGCATTTAGTAACCTAAAAGAGGAAGTCATGAAGTTGTGCTTTGATAATAATAAGCTAAGTGGTTTGCTGAGTGTTATATTGAAATCTTTGATTTTGTGAATGATTGGTTGTTAGTCATTGTTTGGCTTTATTGGTAAATGAATTAAGTTGGATTGACAAACGCCTACAAATGGTATTGATTCCTTGTAATTGTATAGTGGACTATTTTTGGGAGTATGATTTTTGTTGGATTCGTGTTTTCATGTTTCCAGTGGATTGAAATGCATCCGAGTCTTATGTATGCTTTAAGTAATAAGACTAAATTTGAAAGATGAAGGCGAATATCTAGTGTGAAATTGCTCTTTTTCTACATGCATAATGTATTATCATTCCAAATTACTAGTATTATTGTTTCTTGAAAGGTTTTTATGATCTTCATACATAATGAAAATGTAGAAAGTAGTGTACTATAGGGATTATGGTGGAGATCTAGGTTATGGATTAAAGTGACATTAGAAAAAAAAAGGGGATTGGGAGGTTTTCCTTAGTTTATACGGCATGTGGATATTACTACTAATGAAGAATTCAATTGGTACAGATTGTTACAGTTAAATAGGGCAAATAATGAGGTTAAGTTTATGATCATTTAGCTAGTAGTGATTAAGTTAGATGTAATCAAAGAGGAGTTATGATTTTGATGATCGGAGTATACAATAATGATTATGGATTAAGTTGGATAGTGTCAAGTATATTTGGTGTTAGCGATATAGTGATTTATTAAGACATTAAGAGGAAGTGCGGAGTTCTATGAGAAGATGTCGTTATTCTATTGATGAAAGTAAGACCATGCGAAGTAGTAATGATTTTAGAATTGTGATCGAGGGTGAGTTAAATAGATATAGAAGCTATTGATTCATCGGGATGAAGTGATTTAGATATGGTGGGACATTTTAAGTTAGAGTCACGAGTTAAACTAAGGAATAAACTCTTGGGGAAATATTATCTGACTGTAAGAAGTAAAGGTCTTGGAGTAGGAGTGAGAAAAACAATTTGATGGGAAGGTGAGACTAGGAAAATTTGATCCAATTGAGGGTAGTGCTTGCATGAGTTATGCTTGATTGGGAAGAGATAAGGAATGATTGAGATAATTAAAGCCAAGGCAGTTTTGATGTTAAATAGAGGGGAAACTAATTATTAGAGCAAAAGAGGGAGATGGCCGATAGATGATGGATCGGTTTTGGCATAGTTTTGAGATTTGTTTACAATTCTTTTGACTTGTGAAATGATTTCATAAAAAAAAATGTGTGTGCCTATAATTCTTTTGAAATGCTGCATGACTCTATAATGAGAGAGTGTGGTAGTTAAGTGGTAGAGATTTGAGTAGAAATGAAATTTTATGCTAGTATGGTATGTAGTTTAACTTAAGCTTAAGTGATTCATAAAGCCATTGGAAAGTAACTTAGTAGTTGTTAATGATAATTATGGTTAATCATGATTGGGTATTGGTGAATCAAATAGGTTTGTACCAAGTTTAAGGGTTTAAACTTTAAACTAGTGAAAGTAGAAGTTGGATTATGTATTGTAGGGCTATGTTTGTGTGTGTTTTAATGTGCTGACTAATTTTTGATTTGTAATTATCTCTTTATATCAAAATATGTTTATAAATGGTGTTCAAGGGAGAGTTTTTGAAGTGTTGTTAAAGGAAATGAAGTCAAAAAAAAGGTGTTGTTTGGAAAAGGGTGTTGTTTGGTTACTTGTTGAGAGTTGAGAATTGATTAGTATGATGTGGTTTGTAAGTTCAAAATATAAAAGAGTATATATGGGGGTATGATTATCTGGTAACTTGCTAGTCAAACGGTGATTTGAGCTATATTTTTTCCTTAAATCTTGTTTTCTCAAGCTTGATGAGTATGTCTTATGATCTGAATTATTTGATAATATGGAAGTAGCAGGAAATCTTGGTTCTTATTTGAATATATAGTTGTTAGAATGTTTCATTGTGTTCACTTGTCCTGAGATGGTTAAATTAAGTCTTCTTCCTTGATTTTTGGGGTTGTATGTGATTGGTATGATAGATGAAACATGTGAATTGTGGGTAAGACTCTGAGTCCTGTTTGGATAATGAATGCAAGTTAGAAGGATGATTAGTATACTTAAAGTGTGGTTATTATGGATAGTAAATTGAGAGAAACTACTTGTTATAGGAATGAGGGAAATTTTCAATAGTTTATGGAGTGACATTTCATAGGTTAAAGACTTACTCTCGTATTTATAGAAAGTGGTATGAGGATTTGGCAAAGTATATGTATTTGGGAAGAAATATTGTTGGTAGATGAATAAAGAATGATTCTCATTGTCTTATAAGTCAAGGAAATTAAATGATTTAAATGTAACAAGGTTAGAATAAGACTAGGAATTTTGGAAGCTAGGGAAATATTGGAATTGTACTATGGTTGGATGACTTGGAGTGATATTTTGATTATGAAATGAAAACTAGGTTGGGGGATTGGAAGTTGAGATTCTTAACGTTATTGAAGAATAAATAGACTTTATGGAACATAAAATAGGGGAATTTTGGTCATGGATATCATCTGGCCTTAGTAATGTAACCAAAGTAGTCAAGGAATTAGATAATTTAGGTGTAGCAAAGTTTAATATGATTCGGAAATTCAAAAGCTAAAGGTACGGTGTAGAATAGTTTGGCTAGAATTTGTAGTTTTCTTCTCTAATTCAAGATCTTAGAAATATATTGAGTGGGATAGACTATGTATCAGTTCATAGTGAAGTTTGACATACTGAACTTTGGGGACAAAATTCTTAAAAGGTGGGTAGAATTGTAACATCTTGAAAATTTAATTCAGGATTAAAGAGTATTTTGGAAATGATAAATGGAGAAATTAGGAATTTTGGGAATTTTTGGGAATTTTTGGAGATTTTTGAGAATATTTTAGAAACATTAAAGTAATTAATATGCATATAATTAATTAAGAAATGAAGAGTTTGAAATATGAGGGAGTGGTAAAGCTAAAAATATTTTGAAGTTTAAGGAGATTGGAGGCTGGTTTAAATGGTTTTAGAATTAAAAGAGTACACTATGGCAAGTTTGGGCTACAAATCATTAGAGAACCCTCTAATTTCAGCAAAACCAAACATGCCCCTCCCCTTTTATATATAAACCGCCGCCTCCCTCCTCTTTCCCGTCTTCTTCTCCTTCGACTTCAATCTTCTTCTTCGTTTCTTCTCTCTCCGGCGACGACGGGCGGCCATGACGGCGGCCAAGGCTGGACAGACCACCGTGCTCTCCTCCCTTTTCTCTCTCCCTCGCGTCCTTCACTCCTCATCTTCGTGCTGTTTCTTCGCTCGCCATCATCTTCCTCCGTTCTTCTTCTTGCTCCGGCGAACCAGCGGCGGACGGCTGGTGGAAGAAGGTGAGTTCGCCATTCGTGTTGTTCTTTAAGCTAAGCTTCCTTCAAACTTCATTTTCTCATCTCCCTCTCCCTATTTGACTCCTCAGCTCGGGCAGCCACCTTCGTGGCCAATTTCCGGCCATTTTCCGGCGACGAGAAGCTCCAACGAGACATTGGGCGGTTGAAAACGAGTGAGGTAGCTTCATTTGTTCCATTTTACTCTTCTTTTCTGCGATTGGGAAGGTTTGAGAGTTAGGGTTTCAAATGGGTTTTTGATTTTGGGCGATTTTAACTGAATGAATGAAAGTTTAATCTTAGATGTGTAGTTTCCCTTGAGAAATTTGAGTAATATGAAGTGTTGTTGGCCAAATTTCTTTGGCTTTCTTCTGTGGGTTACTGTTCAGCGAACTAGCCTTTGATTTCGTATTTGAATCAGTCCAAGATAATGCTCAAATGTTATGGGAAGTATAATAGAAATGTTTCTTACAACTATATGTATGAAAATTTTGAAGTTTCTATGTTTTCCAAAGGTTTAATCATTTTCACTTCTCTGTTTTGTTGGGGATATTGATTTTGAGTGTATGTAATTATTGATTATAACTTGATAAACAAAAGATTCAGGGTGTGGCTATGTTTGTGAGTTGAATCCTGTAAATTTGATGATTCTGGAAGTTCCATATATGATTATTTGCCTTGCCTGAATGCTTGATTTTGATTTGCTGTTCAATTGAATTCAAAAATTGAGATTTAAATCTTCAAAACTAATGACTATGTAGGTCCACTTAAGTTACAACCTTGCTATGCTTGTATGATTACCAAAATTCTGTGCTATTTTATTGTTATACTTGAATAAAAATTGAATAAAAAGAGGACATTGTGAGTTGTGGATTGAGTCCTTGATAATTTGCAAATTTGGGTATTTGTGAATCCAATAGATTTCCAACAAGTTTAAGAGTTTCAACTTCAGATTGGTGAACAAAGTGTTGAATAAATGGAAAATTGACTATGTAAGGGTAAGTTAGAAGTTAATTGGTGGATATTGAACAATCATGGAAGTTACATAATGGTGATTTAAACATGATATGTGACAAGCATGTAGAACTTTCTAAGTTGGTGATTCTGTACAGATTTCTCTTCCTCCTCGTGGCTGCTGACGTGTATTTTGTGTATGTAAAGCTATTTATGAGTGTATGAGGATAGTAAATGTCATAGCAAGTGTCATAAATTTTGTTCTTCCTTGCTGTTATGACCGAACTGATAATAGGAAAGGAATGTGTCAAAAGCTATTTTAAGCATTATAAATGAAAGCTTGCAATTTGTATATTTAGTGTTGGTTTTGTCCCATTGGAATTTGTGCAGGAAAAGAAATAATGGATATGAATGTAAGTGTGAATCATGTGTATAAATCATACTTGTTCTTTTCCCTTCTTGCCTCTGATCTGTTTGGTTTGAGATGAATTTCTAAAATCATTGAATAAAGCCCTCATTAAACTTGGAATGAAGTTTTCTCCTAGAAATCAAATTTTACATATGAAGTCTAGTGACTGTGTCAAACTGTCAAACTGTGAAGTTATGTTTTCTCTTGATGAAAGAGGATGTTGAACAATTTTGAATTTGTGATGTTCTCTTTGTCTTTGGCCGAATGTGAAGCATAAAAAGTACTATTTCTTTTACTATCTCAACTTTTAAGTTGCTTAAAGTGATAAGGAAGAAGTATTGGTATTGAAATTTGATTAGGAAGTCATTATGCTTTTCTTTGGGTTGCTCTGTCTTGCGTTTGCTTTAGGAAATGGAGATGGTACTGAATTTTCAGATTGGACTAAATGTTCTATTTTAAGCAATTGTGGTTCTGTTTGGATAATATATGAATAAAATCTGGATTTTGGTTGAATCTTACTAGCAGTCATGTTTATTAGGACAATGAAGTGCTTATGATTGGTATATGTTGTGGTTTAAAGTTGCTTGAGATAATATGAAATTGAGCTTGAAGGAAAGACATTGGATTATTCTGTGTGGAATTTTTAAGTTGTGAATGACTTGTTAATGACTTGTTAATGTTTAAAGTAGCGAATGTGGACTTTGAATGATTGTATAAACAGTTGAATTAAGAATGGGGATTTGGGTAGTAACATATGAATACATACGAGAGAGACGTCAAAGTATTATGAAGTGAAAATGATATTAATATATCATTATGTATCATATCATTATAGGAGCATATAATGGTGAATATTATACTTGAAGGGAAGGAAACGGTGAGGAAAGGCAGTAAAGTGCTAAAGGGCGACAGGTAATCACTCTTAACCTTACTATAACATTGAGGGTGATGTTAGCTAGGATTTTCTAAAATCCTTTCTCATCCTCTATATATATATATATTATCTTTGAAAGGTTATTTTTATACAAAACAGGATATCGGGTGCCTTTCAAACACGATTATTTTCATATAAAGAAATTTGAAACACTACATATATATTACTCTGGCTGTGGTTGGTATTGATCTGGAATGATTGTGGAAGGTATATAGATAGGTATAGTATTAGACAGTGACTTGAGAAATTATGGAAATAGAAAAGAGTGATAGATGTTGAGTTTGAGATTATGGTGAGCTATGTTATGGAAAACATGAAATGTGAGATTGAAATATTGAATGAGGTTGAAGTTGATGGAATATAGAATAGGTATTGTTAGTATTGCATGACACTGATTATTAGTACCGTCGGCCGATGTAACCTATCGATCTGCGCAATCGATAGGTTAATTGTACAGGTTCCTCGGATTTTAAAGGAACCAGGGACGTTTTCACTTTTTATAGTGCTCCCTTTTCAGGGACGTTTTCACTATTTAAAGTGCTCCCTTTTATGCTTTCAGATTTGAGACTGGGCACAGTGTCAATCACGTTTATTTTCGTCTGTTGAGTTGATTTGGAGTTGACTGAGGGATTTGAGTGATATGTGGGAAATTGAGATGATGAATTTGAATTGAATTAGAAGGAGGGACTTGAATGATGAAGGAAAGACTTGACTTGTTTATATATATAGTATTGGTTTTAAATGTGGTACCCTTTAGACGCCCTCGCTACCGCACATCTCACTGTTATAGTGAGTTAAGCGGTGATTACTGGGACAAATTGTCTCATCCCACGATTACTGACATTTTGCAGGTATTCATGCACAGACGCAAGCAGCAGGAAAGGGAATTAGGTAGTAGTAGTTATATGGACTATTTTGAATTGTATATTGCCAATTTGTATAGGCCTGCATCTGCTTCCGCATGTATACATATTTATTTATTATTTATTATCAATTAGTTCTGTTTAATAACCATGTTAGGCAAATCTTTTCTAACATGGTTAGTAAGCATATATTTATATGTATTTGATATTATTGAACATTAGGTTATTTATTTTTCTAACCATGTTAGATGATTCTTTTCTAACATGGTTAGCTATTAATTATCCATGATAGTATTCAGGTTGTATTAGTTTATTCTTTTCTATCATGGATAAATTACAAAAAGGATTAGAATAATCTTTTCTAACTATGATAGAGATATTAATATTATGGAAATTCCTTTTTCTATCATAGTTAGTAAAGAGATTAATGAATTGAAATAAATATTATTGGGTAATTAGGTAATTAGTAACACAATGTTACAACTTGGTTATCAGTATTTGGTATACGATAACCTAGGACTGTGCTGCATTGCATATAGATGGGCAATATACATTGTTAGAATTCCCTTCCTTCTGTGCATGATACTCTGCTTTTTGAGAGGATTATCGCTCATCCCGTGGTGGGGAGAGAGTGATAAGAGAAATTGAATAGGTATTGTGGAGAGAGTGAGATGAATATAGAAAGAATAACGAAATAATATTGATATGTATAAGAATTTAGGAAGAATGACGAAATAAGGATGTTTCTCTGGGGTCTCGAATATAGTTATGTGCCGGCCATAATCATAGTCGAGGCATCATGAGATCCCTTATTGGGTTTAAGGGATAAGATAATTTGAAATAGCATTTAGTAACCTAAAAGAGGAAGTCATGAAGTTGTGCTTTGATAATAATAAGCTAAGTGGTTTGCTGAGTGTTATATTGAAATCTTTGATTTTGTGAATGATTGGTTGTTAGTCATTGTTTGGCTTTATTGGTAAATGAATTAAGTTGGATTGACAAACGCCTACAAATGGTATTGATTCCTTGTAATTGTATAGTGGACTATTTTTGGGAGTATGATTTTTGTTGGATTCGTGTTTTCATGTTTCCAGTGGATTGAAATGCATCCGAGTCTTATGTATGCTTTAAGTAATAAGACTAAATTTGAAAGATGAAGGCGAATATCTAGTGTGAAATTGCTCTTTTTCTACATGCATAATGTATTATCATTCCAAATTACTAGTATTATTGTTTCTTGAAAGGTTTTTATGATCTTCATACATAATGAAAATGTAGAAAGTAGTGTACTATAGGGATTATGGTGGAGATCTAGGTTATGGATTAAAGTGACATTAGAAAAAAAAAGGGGATTGGGAGGTTTTCCTTAGTTTATACGGCATGTGGATATTACTACTAATGAAGAATTCAATTGGTACAGATTGTTACAGTTAAATAGGGCAAATAATGAGGTTAAGTTTATGATCATTTAGCTAGTAGTGATTAAGTTAGATGTAATTAAAGAGGAGTTATGATTTTGATGATCGGAGTATACAATAATGATTATGGATTAAGTTGGATAGTGTCAAGTATATTTGGTGTTAGCGATATAGTGATTTATTAAGACATTAAGAGGAAGTGCGGAGTTCTATGAGAAGATGTCGTTATTCTATTGATGAAAGTAAGACCATGCGAAGTAGTAATGATTTTAGAATTGTGATCGAGGGTGAGTTAAATAGATATAGAAGCTATTGATTCATTGGGATGAAGTGATTTAGATATGGTGGGACATTTTAAGTTAGAGTCACGAGTTAAACTAAGGAATAAACTCTTGGGGAAATATTATCTGACTGTAAGAAGTAAAGGTCTTGGAGTAGGAGTGAGAAAAACAATTTGATGGGAAGGTGAGACTAGGAAAATTTGATCCAATTGAGGGTAGTGCTTGCATGAGTTATGCTTGATTGGGAAGAGATAAGGAATGATTGAGATAATTAAAGCCAAGGCAGTTTTGATGTTAAATAGAGGGGAAACTAATTATTAGAGCAAAAGAGGGAGATGGCCGATAGATGATGGATCGGTTTTGGCATAGTTTTGAGATTTGTTTACAATTCTTTTGACTTGTGAAATGATTTCATAAAAAAAATGTGTGTGCCTATAATTCTTTTGAAATGCTGCATGACTCTATAATGAGAGAGTGTGGTAGTTAAGTGGTAGAGATTTGAGTAGAAATGAAATTTTATGCTAGTATGGTATGTAGTTTAACTTAAGCTTAAGTGATTCATAAAGCCATTGGAAAGTAACTTAGTAGTTGTTAATGATAATTATGGTTAATCATGATTGGGTATTGGTGAATCAAATAGGTTTGTACCAAGTTTAAGGGTTTAAACTTTAAACTAGTGAAAGTAGAAGTTGGATTATGTATTGTAGGGCTATGTTTGTGTGTGTTTTAATGTGCTGACTAATTTTTGATTTGTAATTATCTCTTTATATCAAAATATGTTTATAAATGGTGTTCAAGGGAGAGTTTTTGAAGTGTTGTTAAAGGAAATGAAGTCAAAAAAAAAGGTGTTGTTTGGAAAAGGGTGTTGTTTGGTTACTTGTTGAGAGTTGAGAATTGATTAGTATGATGTGGTTTGTAAGTTCAAAATATAAAAGAGTATATATGGGGGTATGATTATCTGGTAACTTGCTAGTCAAACGGTGATTTGAGCTATATTTTTTCCTTAAATCTTGTTTTCTCAAGCTTGATGAGTATGTCTTATGATCTGAATTATTTGATAATATGGAAGTAGCAGGAAATCTTGGTTCTTATTTGAATATATAGTTGTTAGAATGTTTCATTGTGTTCACTTGTCCTGAGATGGTTAAATTAAGTCTTCTTCCTTGATTTTTGGGGTTGTATATGATTGGTATGATAGATGAAACATGTGAATTGTGGGTAAGACTCTGAGTCCTGTTTGGATAATGAATGCAAGTTAGAAGGATGATTAGTATACTTAAAGTGTGGTTATTATGGATAGTAAATTGAGAGAAACTACTTGTTATAGGAATGAGGGAAATTTTCAATAGTTTATGGAGTGACATTTCATAGGTTAAAGACTTACTCTCGTATTTATAGAAAGTGGTATGAGGATTTGGCAAAGTATATGTATTTGGGAAGAAATATTGTTGGTAGATGAATAAAGAATGATTCTCATTGTCTTATAAGTCAAGGAAATTAAATGATTTAAATGTAACAAGGTTAGAATAAGACTAGGAATTTTGGAAGCTAGGGAAATATTGGAATTGTACTATGGTTGGATGACTTGGAGTGATATTTTGATTATGAAATGAAAACTAGGTTGGGGGATTGGAAGTTGAGATTCTTAACGTTATTGAAGAATAAATAGACTTTATGGAACATAAAATAGGGGAATTTTGGTCATGGATATCATCTGGCCTTAGTAATGTAACCAAAGTAGTCAAGGAATTAGATAATTTAGGTGTAGCAAAGTTTAATATGATTCGGAAATTCAAAAGCTAAAGGTACGGTGTAGAATAGTTTGGCTAGAATTTGTAGTTTTCTTCTCTAATTCAAGATCTTAGAAATATATTGAGTGGGATAGACTATGTATCAGTTCATAGTGAAGTTTGACATACTGAACTTTGGGGACAAAATTCTTAAAAGGTGGGTAGAATTGTAACATCTTGAAAATTTAATTCAGGATTAAAGAGTATTTTGGAAATGATAAATGGAGAAATTAGGAATTTTGGGAATTTTTGGGAATTTTTGGAGATTTTTGAGAATATTTTAGAAACATTAAAGTAATTAATATGCATATAATTAATTAAGAAATGAAGAGTTTGAAATATGAGGGAGTGGTAAAGCTAAAAATATTTTGAAGTTTAAGGAGATTGGAGGCTGGTTTAAATGGTTTTAGAATTAAAAGAGTACACTATGGCAAGTTTGGGCTACAAATCATTAGAGAACCCTCTAATTTCAGCAAAACCAAACATGCCCCTCCCCTTTTATATATAAACCGCCGCCTCCCTCCTCTTTCCCGTCTTCTTCTCCTTCGACTTCAATCTTCTTCTTCGTTTCTTCTCTCTCCGGCGACGACGGGCGGCCATGACGGCGGCCAAGGCTGGACAGACCACCGTGCTCTCCTCCCTTTTCTCTCTCCCTCGCGTCCTTCACTCCTCATCTTCGTGCTGTTTCTTCGCTCGCCATCATCTTCCTCCGTTCTTCTTCTTGCTCCGGCGAACCAGCGGCGGACGGCTGGTGGAAGAAGGTGAGTTCGCCATTCGTGTTGTTCTTTAAGCTAAGCTTCCTTCAAACTTCATTTTCTCATCTCCCTCTCCCTATTTGACTCCTCAGCTCGGGCAGCCACCTTCGTGGCCAATTTCCGGCCATTTTCCGGCGACGAGAAGCTCCAACGAGACATTGGGCGGTTGAAAACGAGTGAGGTAGCTTCATTTGTTCCATTTTACTCTTCTTTTCTGCGATTGGGAAGGTTTGAGAGTTAGGGTTTCAAATGGGTTTTTGATTTTGGGCGATTTTAACTGAATGAATGAAAGTTTAATCTTAGATGTGTAGTTTCCCTTGAGAAATTTGAGTAATATGAAGTGTTGTTGGCCAAATTTCTTTGGCTTTCTTCTGTGGGTTACTGTTCAGCGAACTAGCCTTTGATTTCGTATTTGAATCAGTCCAAGATAATGCTCAAATGTTATGGGAAGTATAATAGAAATGTTTCTTACAACTATATGTATGAAAATTTTGAAGTTTCTATGTTTTCCAAAGGTTTAATCATTTTCACTTCTCTGTTTTGTTGGGGATATTGATTTTGAGTGTATGTAATTATTGATTATAACTTGATAAACAAAAGATTCAGGGTGTGGCTATGTTTGTGAGTTGAATCCTGTAAATTTGATGATTCTGGAAGTTCCATATATGATTATTTGCCTTGCCTGAATGCTTGATTTTGATTTGCTGTTCAATTGAATTCAAAAATTGAGATTTAAATCTTCAAAACTAATGACTATGTAGGTCCACTTAAGTTACAACCTTGCTATGCTTGTATGATTACCAAAATTCTGTGCTATTTTATTGTTATACTTGAATAAAAATTGAATAAAAAGAGGACATTGTGAGTTGTGGATTGAGTCCTTGATAATTTGCAAATTTGGGTATTTGTGAATCCAATAGATTTCCAACAAGTTTAAGAGTTTCAACTTCAGATTGGTGAACAAAGTGTTGAATAAATGGAAAATTGACTATGTAAGGGTAAGTTAGAAGTTAATTGGTGGATATTGAACAATCATGGAAGTTACATAATGGTGATTTAAACATGATATGTGACAAGCATGTAGAACTTTCTAAGTTGGTGATTCTGTACAGATTTCTCTTCCTCCTCGTGGCTGCTGACGTGTATTTTGTGTATGTAAAGCTATTTATGAGTGTATGAGGATAGTAAATGTCATAGCAAGTGTCATAAATTTTGTTCTTCCTTGCTGTTATGACCGAACTGATAATAGGAAAGGAATGTGTCAAAAGCTATTTTAAGCATTATAAATGAAAGCTTGCAATTTGTATATTTAGTGTTGGTTTTGTCCCATTGGAATTTGTGCAGGAAAAGAAATAATGGATATGAATGTAAGTGTGAATCATGTGTATAAATCATACTTGTTCTTTTCCCTTCTTGCCTCTGATCTGTTTGGTTTGAGATGAATTTCTAAAATCATTGAATAAAGCCCTCATTAAACTTGGAATGAAGTTTTCTCCTAGAAATCAAATTTTACATATGAAGTCTAGTGACTGTGTCAAACTGTCAAACTGTGAAGTTATGTTTTCTCTTGATGAAAGAGGATGTTGAACAATTTTGAATTTGTGATGTTCTCTTTGTCTTTGGCCGAATGTGAAGCATAAAAAGTACTATTTCTTTTACTATCTCAACTTTTAAGTTGCTTAAAGTGATAAGGAAGAAGTATTGGTATTGAAATTTGATTAGGAAGTCATTATGCTTTTCTTTGGGTTGCTCTGTCTTGCGTTTGCTTTAGGAAATGGAGATGGTACTGAATTTTCAGATTGGACTAAATGTTCTATTTTAAGCAATTGTGGTTATGTTTGGATAATATATGAATAAAATCTGGATTTTGGTTGAATCTTACTAGCAGTCATGTTTATTAGGACAATGAAGTGCTTATGATTGGTATATGTTATGGTTTAAAGTTGCTTGTGATAATATGAAATTGAGCTTGAAGGAAAGACATTGGATTATTCTGTGTGGAATTTTTAAGTTGTGAATGACTTGTTAATGACTTGTTAATGTTTAAAGTAGCGAATGTGGACTTTGAATGATTGTATAAACAGTTGAATTAAGAATGGGGATTTGGGTAGTAACATATGAATACATACGAGAGAGACGTCAAAGTATTATGAAGTGAAAATGATATTAATATATCATTATGTATCATATCATTATAGGAGCATATAATGGTGAATATTATACTTGAAGGGAAGGAAACGGTGAGGAAAGGCAGTAAAGTGCTAAAGGGCGACAGGTAATCACTCTTAACCTTACTATAACATTGAGGGTGATGTTAGCTAGGATTTTCTAAAATCCTTTCTCATCCTCTATATATATATATATATATATATATATATATATATTATCTTTGAAAGGTTATTTTTATACAAAACAGGCTATCGGGTGCCTTTCAAACACGATTATTTTCATATAAAGAAATTTGAAACACTACATATATATTACTCTGGCTGTGGTTTGTATTGATCTGGAATGATTGTGGAAGGTATATAGATAGGTATAGTGTTAGACAGTGACTTGAGAAATTATGGAAATAGAAAAGAGTGATAGATGTTGAGTTTGAGATTATGGTGAGCTATGTTATGGAAAACATGAAATGTGAGATTGAAATATTGAATGAGGTTGAAGTTGATGGAATATAGAATAGGTATTGTTAGTATTGCATGACACTGATTATTAGTACCGTCGGCCGATGTAACCTATCGATCTGCGCAATCGATAGGTTAATTGTACAGGTTCCTCGGATTTTAAAGGAACCATGGACATTTTCACTTTTTATAGTGCTCCCTTTTCAGGGACGTTTTCACTATTTAAAGTGCTCCCTTTTATGCTTTCAGATTTGAGACTGGGCACAGTGTCAATCACGTTTATTTTCGTCTGTTGAGTTGATTTGGAGTTGACTGAGGGATTTGAGTGATATGTGGGAAATTGAGATGATGAATTTGAATTGAATTAGAAGGAGGGACTTGAATGATGAAGGAAAGACTTGACTTGTTTATATATATAGTATTGGTTTTAAATGTGGTACCCTTTAGACGCCCTCGCTACCGCACATCTCACTGTTATAGTGAGTTAAGCGGTGATTACTGGGACAAATTGTCTCATCCCACGATTACTGACATTTTGCAGGTATTCATGCACAGACGCAAGCAGCAGGAAAGGGAATTAGGTAGTAGTAGTTATATGGACTATTTTGAATTGTATATTGCCAATTTGTATAGGCCTGCATCTGCTTCCGCATGTATACATATTTATTTATTATTTATTATCAATTAGTTCTGTTTAATAACCATGTTAGGCAAATCTTTTCTAACATGGTTAGTAAGCATATATTTATATGTATTTGATATTATTGAACATTAGGTTATTTATTTTTCTAACCATGTTAGGTGATTCTTTTCTAACATGGTTAGCTATTAATTATCCATGATAGTATTCAGGTTGTATTAGTTTATTCTTTTCTATCATGGATAAATTACAAAAAGGATTAAAATAATCTTTTCTAACTATGATAGAGATATTAATATTATGGAAATTCCTTTTTCTATCATAGTTAGTAAAGAGATTAATGAATTGAAATAAATATTATTGGGTAATTAGGTAATTAGTAACACAATGTTGCAAATCTAGGTGTTACTTATTGTCTTTGTACACTACTACAGATTTTCCCTATACCAGCGCACCTTTACATGCGCTCAAAACAAAACGCATGTATTGATATGTTATACATGCGTTTTAAGAGAAAACGCATGTAAAGAGAAGACCTATACATGCGCTTTGCATAAAGCGCATGTAAAGAGAAAACCTATACATGCGCTTGTTCGTGGAAGCGCATGTAAAGAGAAGCCTATACACGCGTTTGTTAAGCGCATGTAAAGAGAGGTATTTACATGCGCTTAAAGCGCATGCATAGGAGTCTTTTTTAATTAAAAGAATAAGGGTCTCACTTCCTCTCATCAAACCCCTTCTTCCCCTTCTTCCTCATTTTCGATTTTTCTCACCCACATACACACCACATCAAATTCTCACCTCCCAAACCTCACCCATCTCATTTGTAACTATATATTATTCTCTCCTCAAATCTGTGTGAACCAAGCTCGATCTGCATCTCTGTTTTCATTTGATTGTTCCGATAAGTCTCCTCCTTTGCGGCAGCCCTGTTCGGCGAACGACGGCAAATGCGGCGCTAAGGGTGAGTTTCGTCACCTCTTGTTATTCTTGAAGTATTTTCTCATTTCCAACTCAGTTTTCCCTCACTTCCTTTTACTCCCAGCTCGGTCAGCCCCTTGAGAGAATGATTTCCGGCGATTACGGCGGTGGGCGGTGGCAGTGGCACCTCCCCTCTCATTTTTTTGAACTCCTTGCTCTCCTACCACTTTGTGAGGTTGATTTTTGGATAAATTTTTCTCTTTTAAGTTAGGGTTTTTGAAAAATTGGGACTTTAAATTTTTGCAAGCTACCTTACTGATTATTCATTTGTTAATAGAAGATTCTTAGGAAGTATTCAAGTTTATTTAAGTTGAAAAATTAATTTGAGAATTTTTAGGGGCATTTTTGACTCTTTGAAATTAGAGTTTGTTCATGAGGGATATTTTGAATAAAGTGGTGGTAGGATAATAGTTGTTGAAGTTATTTAATGATATTGAGATGTTGGTTTCGCTAGAATTATTGATTTGGAAGAAGTTTAAATAGTTAAAGTGTTGAAGAAAGGGAAAATTGGTTATGTAGTAGTAGTGTGTTTGGATGGTGGTGGAAGGTTGGGAAATTTGTATTTGCGTTTTGGCTGAGATCAGTTATGTCATCGAGTGACTGTTACATTGCAGCATTTATCAATGAAATATCAAAACCCACGTTATTCAATCAGTTGTTGCTTTCTATTATTTTGTTATTTATTTGTATTTTGGTTTGTATTTTTTGGGTCCTGTTAGATTTGTTGTTTTCATTATTATTAAGGATGACAGTGCTGGAACCGGGGGGTGGGTGTGTTTTGTTATTCCCTCTTCCTGCCATCAATTGTCTTCCCAATTCCCATTCCCACATAGAATAGAGGGAATTATCCTCTATGTAAATAGCACATTCCTGTGGGGACACCAGGGGTAACACAAGCAAAGATGAAGCATAATGACATCTCTACAATGGAGGGAGCTTATAGATAAAGAGGGAGCTCTTTCTATTAGATGAGAAGCTTATAAATATAATGTGAGAATATTCTAATGATCTAGCATTCTAATGTTAAAATATTCTAATGATCTAGTTTTTCATGTCAGAGTTGTTGTGTTTCGTATGCTTGGTTCAATTTCCGAACTGATGTTGGAAGTTTTTGAAATTATGTTTCCTCCTTTGTTTTGGTTCAATTTCGGAATTCAACTTGATTTCTGTTGTTAGTTTTATTTTTTCTCTGTTCTTATTTCGAATTGGGGACTGTTTGTGGCTGGAATATTTAATCATGGTCTCTTACTAAGATTGAATGAGTTAATCAATGTTAATTTGCATTTCTGTTTTTGGTTACTGATATGAGTCTGCATATTTCTTTCTCAATTTCATTTTTAATCATGCTCTCTTTCTATTTTGTTTATTCCCCTTTCTACTTTGCTTAGTTCATTTTGTCGTTTTGCTTTCCATCTTCGAAGCTTTCATCTTCTCCCATGCTTTCATTGCTTGAGGTAAATGTTGCTTTCCATCTTTTAGTTTTCCTTTTTTCTTTGCCCCTTTGTTGTCTCTATGTGAAGCCCATTTAGTATTACTTCATCTTGTTGACCTGCCTCTTTTTTTTTTCTTGTTAAGGATGGATTACGTTGATAAGATCTTCTTGGAGGGTGTCAATCCTTCCTGGATACATTTCACACTCAACTTGAGAGTGGAGATATGTTTTGGCCATGTGATCATACAGGCTGCTGGACTTGTTGGCCATGCTGGACTTGTTGGCCATCCTATTAGACAACCGTTTTTTTATGATGTTTGTTAAGATCTGCTGCTTAAGTTTCATTGCGTTGAATTTTCTGTTACTGCTTTGATTGCTCTATTAGCTCCTTTTTCCACAGATCCAATATCAATAACATAGAGTGCTAAGCTGATTCATTTATGATTTATGAGTTATGTGGTCATTTGATGAATGATCTTGAAACATATGATCCATTTGTTGTTGTTTTTTAATTAAGGGATCATGTGGGTTCAGCCTATTGGCATAGAAACTAAGGACATTGAGGTTTTGTAAAATCTTATGCTTTAATTAGAATCGGTAATTAAGTCTTTTTTTTGCTGATTATGGTTAAACCAAGTGGAAAAGTATGATCTTGTGTCTATTGAAATTACTTTCAAGTCAGCAGCTGAAACCTACCATAGGGTATTGTTTTCTTATGTATCTATCTGTCATTAGAGTTCAATAAGCATACTTGATACACTAGGTCTGCACACATTAGTCTCTAATGATTTTGTCCTGCATAATGTTACTTCATAACCGTTATTTAATTATGCCTTTCCACCTTTGTTGCAAAAATAGCAGCACTTTCTTTAACTAGCTTGGAGAAGCCATTGGTTTTCGTGAGGTGACAATATTTGAGTGCTGTGTAGCTTACGTTGATGAAATAAATTAAGTGTTACTGTATTTTGATTTGTGTTGCATTACAAATTTATCAGGAAGGTGGAAGTAGGGCTGATGGAGTATAGACACGATATTATAATCAGTGTTCACCCCTTAATGCATCATATTCTATTATGGGCACTACTGGAAATAAGGTTTTTCACGACCACAATATTGGGCTTTTCACGACCAGAAATAGGTGGTCGTGGAATCCTGCGTCGTAAAAAAGTGTGTTTTTCACGACCACAGTTTTGTGGTCGTGATAGGTAGCACCTATCACGACCACAGTTACAAAACTGTGGTCGTGATAGGTGTATAGGAGGCACCAAATTAGGTGCCTCCTAAGAGGCTATCACGTCCACACTGTGTGGACGTGATAGCCTCTTAGGAGGCACCTAATTTGGTGCCTCCTAAAGGGCTATCACGTCCACACATATGAGAGTGTGGACGTGATAGCCCTATCACGTCCACTGTGGACGTGATAGCTTGAAGCTGATAGCTTCAAGCTATCACGTCCACACATTAAAGTGTGGACATGATAGGGCTATCACGTCCACACTTTAATATGTGTGGACGTGATAGCCTCTTAGGAGGCACCTATCACGACCACACTTTACGCAAATGTGGACGTGAAAGGGTTTTTTTTTTGTAAATGCATTTTATAGCCATCTGCATTCTTGCAGATCATTTACAAACCACTTTCAATACCATACTACTGCACAATACAGAATACCAGAGCAATTGCAAAAACGTATCCCATAAATATTACTGAAACATACCTCCTAATAATACCTTAATAACCTACTTACTTCCACCTAATAAAACACATAATCAAAACAATCCATACAAATGGTGTCTAACCATGTTAGCAAGAGTACATCTAACATGGTTAGAAAGAGAAAACGATATCAATCAATACTAGATGCCCTAACCATGTTAGTAAGGGATTCACCTAACATGGTTAGCAAAAGAAACCAAGCAAGCTACATAAAGGTTAACCATATCAGAGCGGGGCCCATCTAACATGGTTATATAAAATAACAACACTCATCACAACAATAAATCACAATCAACAATATAACCATGTTAGGAAAAGGTCTTTCCTTAACACAATTATTCAGAACACCTGTATCAATTAAACTCATTAAAACTACTATCTGACTTAAGCATGTCAGTACCACAGAGCACATTCAAACTTCATTAATCACAATTATATGATACATTCGTATCATGAAAGAGAAATTGTCTTTCCATTAGCAGACAATTCTCAACGGTCAATTCACCACTATATAATCAATCAACACATTAAAACAGTGTGTGATACGACCACCACTGTCACATTCTTTCAATATCAGTGACTAACCAACAATCAACAGAAATAACTAACACAATTCATTCCAAACAATACAAACAAATGCGGAAGCGGATGCAACCTAATAAATGGCAATATACATCCCTACGGTGTACCTCCGGCCTACTCACTGACTCAGTGCAGCTGGCCGGTCCCTCTTTCCCTTCCTCTCAGACTACCTCTGGGCATGATCACCTGCAAAAATAAAGGGAATGGGGTGAGACAAAACAATGTCTCAGTAATCACTACTTAACTCACTGTGAGACTCAGAAGTGGGGTAGTGGAGCGTCTACAGGGTACCACAGTTCAAAACCTGCATACAGCACATAACATTTGCAAATATATCGATGTATATATCCAGAATAGATGCATCCATCTCTCAATAGACAAAAATAAACATGATTGACACTGTGCCCAGTCTCAAAACTGAAAGCATGTAAAGGGAGCACTTTAAAAAGTGAAAACGTCCCTGGGGAGCACTTTAAAAGTGAAAACGTCCCTGAGGAGCACTTTAAAAGTGAAAACGTCCCTGGGGAGCACTTTAAAAGTGAAAACGTCCCTGGTTCCTTTACAATCCGAGGAACCTGTACAATTAACCTATCGATTTGCGCAAATCGATAGGTTACATCGGCCGACGGTACAACTAACCAGTGTCATGCAACATACCAAAGAATATATATAAATATGAATTTATATAAAGTACAGTTCAGTTGAAAGGTACCCTATAGCCCACGTTTATGTATAACATAATCTGAATTCATTTTATTTATATATATAAATAAGTAGAAGAGGATGTCAGAAAATCCTCAACTACCATCACCCTCAGTATCACAGTCAGTTAAGCGTGATTACCTGTTCAAGCTCCAAAACAGCACTATATATATATATCCTCAGTTATTATCATCCGCGAGCTCCACTCGAAGCGCTGCCGTTTACAATCACATAATGAGCTGCTGATGGTCAAGACACAATATCAGTGACTTTGACCACCAATTCAAACTAATTCTAAACAATTATTGATCACTTTGTCCTACTATCAAAAAGTCTTCTAAAAAGTAATCACAAATCACTTCACAATTCCATTAATCAACTTCCAATATACTCCACTTCCTAAATATGAACTTTCAGGTTTACAACTTAACAACAACCCATCCAATTTCTATTTAACTTTCCACGTCATAAACTTGCTAACCTTAATTTCTTGAAACCTGTTCAGATTTTCAGTCATTCTAAAACATCATTTTCATCTACTAAATCATGCCACAAAACAGATTTTTAAATTAAAGCACTAAACTTAATAGTTTAAAGCTTAAAACTGAAACTATTTCCTTCAATTCCTCAATAATATAACATTGCATTCCCTCATGTTTTAATTAGAATTTGAGCCATAAACATATAACTACCAATTCAGCCAAAACAAGAAAGATGAACTTTAAGAACCCTCAATCACAGCACTGATCAGACATTAAAGCGCCTAGAGATTCCAACTCTTCATCACCTTGAAAACTAAATCAAGTTCAGAAATCTCCTATCCAAAGAGTTCATAATTATTTACCACTTAAATTCTCAATCACCCACATTAGTCAAAATAGTCTATACCAATCATCCAAAATCACCATAATCTGAATTGCCCCAATTATTCACTATTTCATCATTCTATACTTACCTCTCAAATCTCATCTAACAAATAAAGATCACTATTTTATTACCATTGGCATAAATTTCGAAATCCCCTTTCAATTCCTAGCATTTGGCACTCTAATTGCTCAAATTCAATGTTTCAATGTCCATAAATTACAAAACAATCACAAACCATTAAACCACCATATTAATGTCAAATTTACAACTCAAAGTGTTCACAAACCTTCCACCAAACTCCAACATATCCTTACATAACCAAATTCCTCTTTACCCAACACTTTAAATACCATACTTCTTCCTAAACACCAATTCAATCAGTTCCCACATTTCAATGCCTTCTTCAAACCTTAATAAACAAATTCTAAATCACCATTTTATTCAATTAATCTTACATTAGCAAAACCCCAATTCCACAGAACCCTAAATGTCCAACAATTCCCAAAATAATCTCCAACTTCAATAAACCTAAATACTTCCCAAAAATCTTTAATTAACCATTTAAACATTCACAAATTTTTGTTTAAAGTCCCAAAGATTTAATTATGGCAAAATCCTAACTTGAAAGAGTCACAACTATCACCAAAAATTCCCAAATACTTAATCTCCTTTAGCAAATCCAATTGCTCCCAAGAATACTCAAATTCCATGCCTCAATTTCAATATTAAAGCATTAACATTCCAAAGATCACAATATAACCAAAACCTAACTCCAAAGAATCCTAAAGTATTCCCCAAAATTCCAAAGTATTTTCCAACTTCAAGAAATATCTAATATCCTCACAAAACTTCCATTAATCACTTAACAATTATTATGGTAGCTTGACAATCCTGAAGTTCCAATTTTTCACAAAGCCCTAAGTTTAAAAGAGGGAACTTTATTCACAAATCAACATCACAAGGTAGTAAGAGAGCTTACGGAATTCAAGAATGAGAAGGGAGACACAACCGCCGCCAACCGCCGTCCAAAACGCCGGAAATCGGCCACTGTAAGTGGTGGTTGAGCATGGAACAGCCACGGAAGGAAAGAAAAATGAGAGATTAACCTTGGAAGGGAGTAAGAACTTCAAGCACATAAAAAAAAACTACCACCAACCTCTCACCGCCCTCGGCCGCCGGAAAAACAAAACAACCCGCCGGAAAAACAACTCCAAGCTGCCGGCCGAACTGGAAAGAGGAAAGGGGAGTTGAGAAAATTGTGTTGTGAAGTTGAAGAAGGAAGAACAACATGAGAATCACAAGAAAAATCAAACCTTTCCTCCCTAAATGCTTCACGTCGCCGGAAAAAGCTGCGCCGCCGGAAACCACCGCAAGCCGCCGGTCGGACTCGGCTAACAGACCCGAGGAGAAGAGAAGATGAAGAACACAAAACTGATTTAAGGTCTTGGAGAGAGAGAGAGAGAGAGATAGCCGAAGTGGTGAGGAAGAAGAAAATGAAAATGGTGAAGGGAAGGAGAGGGAGCACGCCACGCGAGAAAATGGAGGGGGGGTCAGATTTGTTGATAAGGAAGGGAGTAGGCCGTGTTTGGTTGATGAAAATAAGGGTGATTTTGGTTATTTAAAGCCCAAACTTGCTATAGTGTACTCATTTTGATTTAAAACCACTTAAACCAGCCTCCAATCTTCTTAAACTTCAAAATATTTTTAGCTCTACCACTCCCTCATATTTCAAACTCTTCATTTCTTTAGTAATTATATGCATATTAATTACTCAAAATTTCCAAAAATATTCCCAAAAATCACCAAAAATTCCTAAAAATTTCCAAAATTCCTAATTTCTCCATTTATCATTTCCAAAACACTCTTTAATCCTGTATTAAATTTTCAGGATGTTACAATTCTCCCCACCTTTTAGGAATTTTGTCCCCAAAATTCACTATGTCAGACAACCCTTATGAAATAATATATAGCCTAATCTGCTCACTACATCCCTAATGACTTGAATTAGGGAAGAAAACTTCAAATCCTAGCCAAACTAATCTAAGCCATTTCTTTTTCTTCTAAATATTTAAATCATAATGCTAATCTTAGTACACCTTAATTGTCTAACTACTTGACTTAAAAGACCACAAGAGTTACTCTTTATTCACTAGCCAAGATATTTCTCGCCAAATAGTCATATTTTGCCAAATCCTTATATAGAGATGAGAACAAATCTCAAAACCTATGCCAATATCGATCAATCACCTATCGACCATCTTCCCCTTTTTCTCAAATAATTGGTTTCTCTTCCATTTAACATCAAAACTGCCTACACTTTAATTATCTTCATTACTCCCTCTCTCTTTCCAACTTCTCCAAGCTCTTCACTTCTTACAGTTAGATAACATGTCTCTAGGAATTTATTCCTTATTTTAACTCGTCTAACTTAACATATCCCACCATATCTAACTCACTTAATTCTATTCAATTCCAATGAATCAATTAAAAGTTCGCTAAAACTTCTATATTTATTTAACTCACCCATGCTCACAATTTCCAAAATCCATCACTAACTCGAAACGTCTTAATTCCCTTAGTAGAATAACGACAACTTTTCACATATTGCTAATACTAAATGTGATTAATACTATCCAACCCAATCTTTTGTCTAAACACTCGTAATAAAATGTCAATTATCTACATGATTCAGGATTTCCTACTAAATCGATTTAAATCACTGGATATACTAATCGTTCACCCTAGTTACATCCATGAGCCTAAACAATAGTCCATATTTATATCATTTATAACCTTTGGCTTATCAACTATATTTTCTAAATTAACATCAACAATCTCCCTTTATTAATGTCGCTTCCCATAGCCAGTAAACTTCAGAAGTCGTTAAACCCACAGTTGAACCCTAAGTAGTCTCCTCAATCCACTTTAATTCATAACCTGAATTTCCTCCCTTTCCATAAACACTATAGTACACTGAAATCTACAAGTTCACAACTTTGTCCAAATACATCTAAATCAATACATTCTAATTATACCCTCACTACCATATTCCTTCATTAATACCATACTTCAATTCCAACATGATCTAACTTAAGTAATCAAGTTATAGTGTACATCAAAAACCGTAATGATTTCATAATCCTACAAAACTATACAATTACAAATTTCCATCAAAATCATATAAGGTAATAAAAATCAATAACCCGTTCAACGACTTAATGGTTTCATAATCCTACAATTCTTTTAAAAAAAATTTCTTCAACTACCTAAATTTCAAAGTTCAACTTTAAACCACCATCACAATAATCTACTATCATATCTCCATTCTCCAATTGACTTTTATACATTCTTAATATAATTTCTAACATGTTACCTCTTCCGAAAGCACCCTCAAGTTCATATCCTACTATAATCTAAACCAAATCAGGTTGCATTTCACCATTTAATTCAACCAATTATCCATATGCCTATGAATCCAAACCAAAAGGCTCACCAACTCTTAAATTCCCAAACTGGAACCCAATCATAGTCTTCGCAACATTAAATCTGTCGAAATTTCTTTTCTAGATCATATATCGCTAACTATTCAAGTCAGGCCAGATTATTTTACAATTTCCAGCGTCAATCAAAACACCACATCTTCATTCCTTTCTCAGGCCCTATTCGTCCGTCCCCAAGTAAAAATGGTAGAATTCCTATAAACACAACCTAACAGCCAAATAAAACCCCAAACAATTAGGTACAATTTAAAACATATGATCATAATATTCTAAGTTCACATGCCAACCTACATGACTATGCTTTGTAGATTATTTCCAATAACCAATACTCTTACAAAAGAAAATAAATCGCCAAATTGCACCAATCATCTCATTATTAGAAGTTTGTCTCTCAAAATACCAGATTAACTCAAATCTTCCTAAACAAAGATTAATCAATTGGATATCTAGGAAAAATGCACTATCATCAAAACTCAAACGAATCAAACATGCCGAGATATAAATAACTTTCTTAATCCTATTGGATTAGAAATTTGGAATCGCACTCCTTAGAAACCTAAAACCATAATCTGAATATTCCAAATCATATGCTTCTCAATTTAAAATCAAGCCAGTATAAGATTCTAAAATCCACAATATACACCCGACTTCCAATTCTACATAATCAAGGATTTGCCTAATCGAATCCAAATGTACTCTCAAATGTCTCCATCATGAAGCACAATTACATACAACCCAAAACCAAACACATTTGCATACTACAGTATTCAACTCTAAACACAAAATTGGGCTCAAGGTCAAATCCTTCTATTTAGCCACATCATCATTATTTCATATCCTTATAGGTATTATATAACAAATCTAGAACCTAAAACTACACTTAGAATACTACAAGTCATATGTTTTCTCGTCCCAAAATCTAGTTCATATAACAACCTTAATTAAATTCACATGAATCACCAATTATTCTCATTAGCCTCATCACAAAAGCATAAATTTCCAATATTCCCAACATTAATAAATTCCTATGAACATCATATTATTTCTCACTTAACTTATTAGTTCTAATATCGACTCAAATCCTCCCATAATCTTATAAATCAAGTTCTTTCCACGACATTCAAATATATTATCATTCTATCTTCAATGAAGTCAACTCGCCAAAAAGTCTACCTTCTTTAACCAAATAAAGTCTCTCATGATGCCTCGACTATGATTATGGCCGGCTCATAATTATAATCGAGACCCCCGAGAAGAATCCTCATTCAGTTAACATCCTGATTCCTTATCAATCTCTCAAATACATTGAATCTCTATCTCCTTTATGTTAAATAAATCCTTATATTTTTCTCATTGTCAGCACAATTCCCAAAATCTAGGTTGTCTTTGGTTTCATACCTTTCCTATGCTATGTCAATTTCACTCAATATCGACAAAAATTATTCAAGAAACCCATTTATTTATCTATTGTTTTAAGGTTTTCTATGAAACTTGTTGGATCGAAGTTCACCAACATACCACCCTTAACATAATCTAACTATCGCATTTCTATTATTCAATTGATTCCTACACTTCCTTAGTAATGATTATGACATCCTACCTTTTCTAAACATCCTTTAATACACAATCACACTTTACTTTAATACCAACCAATTAATTTCCACCAAAATTATTGTTGAACTCTCACTTCTTCTAAAATATAGTTTCAATTGAACGTCCTGAATTTAAACATTTCTTTCAAATCCTACTAATTAATCACTAATTACTAATTGTAATTTCGTTTGTATTGCCTGTCACCCCCACTATAATTTACTTTAAACCAATAGAATCGAATTGATTCATCAAAATTACTATACACTTCACCAATACTCACCATTTACCTTGAAAATTATGTTACCTAAGAAAATCACAGTCCTAATCCATTCACTAATCTCATCTGAACATCCTTACTGCGATTTTACCTTTCTCCCCACCAATCGAATTTTGTCCTCAAAATTCAACTGCACATATCTTCAATACAAAGGTTAGGGATCATGCACAGCGGGAAGGGAAAAGAAATATATATTGCCATTCTATATGCAATGCAACAGGCAGGGTATCGTTTACCATAAAACTGATACCAAGTTGAAACATACCTCCTAATAATACCTTAATAACCTACTTACTTCCACCTAATAAAACACATAATCAAAACAATCCATACAAATGGTGTCTAACCATGTTAGCAAGAGTACATCTAACATGGTTAGAAAGAGAAAACGATATCAATCAATACTAGATGCCCTAACCATGTTAGTAAGGGATTCACCTAACATGGTTAGCAAAAGAAACCAAGCAAGCTACATAAAGGTTAACCATATCAGAGCGGGGCCCATCTAACATGGTTATATAAAATAACAACACTCATCACAACAATAAATCACAATCAACAATATAACCATGTTAGGAAAAGGTCTTTCCTTAACACAATTATTCAGAACACCTGTATCAATTAAACTCATTAAAACTACTATCTGACTTAAGCATGTCAGTACCACAGAGCACATTCAAACTTCATTAATCACAATTATATGATACATTCGTATCATGAAAGAGAAATTGTCTTTCCATTAGCAGACAATTCTCAACGGTCAATTCACCACTATATAATCAATCAACACATTAAAACAGTGTGTGATACGACCACCACTGTCACATTCTTTCAATATCAGTGACTAACCAACAATCAACAGAAATAACTAACACAATTCATTCCAAACAATACAAACAAATGCGGAAGCGGATGCAACCTAATAAATGGCAATATACATCCCTACGGTGTACCTCCGGCCTACTCACTGACTCAGTGCAGCTGGCCGGTCCCTCTTTCCCTTCCTCTCAGACTACCTCTGGGCATGATCACCTGCAAAAATAAAGGGAATGGGGTGAGACAAAACAATGTCTCAGTAATCACTACTTAACTCACTGTGAGACTCAGAAGTGGGGTAGTGGAGCGTCTACAGGGTACCACAGTTCAAAACCTGCATACAGCACATAACATTTGCAAATATATCGATGTATATATCCAGAATAGATGCATCCATCTCTCAATAGACAAAAATAAACATGATTGACACTGTGCCCAGTCTCAAAACTGAAAGCATGTAAAGGGAGCACTTTAAAAAGTGAAAACGTCCCTGGGGAGCACTTTAAAAGTGAAAACGTCCCTGAGGAGCACTTTAAAAGTGAAAACGTCCCTGGGGAGCACTTTAAAAGTGAAAACGTCCCTGGTTCCTTTACAATCCGAGGAACCTGTACAATTAACCTATCGATTTGCGCAAATCGATAGGTTACATCGGCCGACGGTACAACTAACCAGTGTCATGCAACATACCAAAGAATATATATAAATATGAATTTATATAAAGTACAGTTCAGTTGAAAGGTACCCTATAGCCCACGTTTATGTATAACATAATCTGAATTCATTTTATTTATATATATAAATAAGTAGAAGAGGATGTCAGAAAATCCTCAACTACCATCACCCTCAGTATCACAGTCAGTTAAGCGTGATTACCTGTTCAAGCTCCAAAACAGCACTATATATATATATCCTCAGTTATTATCATCCGCGAGCTCCACTCGAAGCGCTGCCGTTTACAATCACATAATGAGCTGCTGATGGTCAAGACACAATATCAGTGACTTTGACCACCAATTCAAACTAATTCTAAACAATTATTGATCACTTTGTCCTACTATCAAAAAGTCTTCTAAAAAGTAATCACAAATCACTTCACAATTCCATTAATCAACTTCCAATATACTCCACTTCCTAAATATGAACTTTCAGGTTTACAACTAAACAACAACCCATCCAATTTCTATTTAACTTTCCACGTCATAAACTTGCTAACCTTAATTTCTTGAAACCTGTTCAGATTTTCAGTCATTCTAAAACATCATTTTCATCTACTAAATCATGCCACAAAACAGATTTTTAAATTAAAGCACTAAACTTAATAGTTTAAAGCTTAAAACTGAAACTATTTCCTTCAATTCCTCAATAATATAACATTGCATTCCCTCATGTTTTAATTAGAATTTGAGCCATAAACATATAACTACCAATTCAGCCAAAACAAGAAAGATGAACTTTAAGAACCCTCAATCACAGCACTGATCAGACATTAAAGCGCCTAGAGATTCCAACTCTTCATCACCTTGAAAACTAAATCAAGTTCAGAAATCTCCTATCCAAAGAGTTCATAATTATTTACCACTTAAATTCTCAATCACCCACATTAGTCAAAATAGTCTATACCAATCATCCAAAATCACCATAATCTGAATTGCCCCAATTATTCACTATTTCATCATTCTATACTTACCTCTCAAATCTCATCTAACAAATAAAGATCACTATTTTATTACCATTGGCATAAATTTCGAAATCCCCTTTCAATTCCTAGCATTTGGCACTCTAATTGCTCAAATTCAATGTTTCAATGTCCATAAATTACAAAACAATCACAAACCATTAAACCACCATATTAATGTCAAATTTACAACTCAAAGTGTTCACAAACCTTCCACCAAACTCCAACATATCCTTACATAACCAAATTCCTCTTTACCCAACACTTTAAATACCATACTTCTTCCTAAACACCAATTCAATCAGTTCCCACATTTCAATGCCTTCTTCAAACCTTAATAAACAAATTCTAAATCACCATTTTATTCAATTAATCTTACATTAGCAAAACCCCAATTCCACAGAACCCTAAATGTCCAACAATTCCCAAAATAATCTCCAACTTCAATAAACCTAAATACTTCCCAAAAATCTTTAATTAACCATTTAAACATTCACAAATTTTTGTTTAAAGTCCCAAAGATTTAATTATGGCAAAATCCTAACTTGAAAGAGTCACAACTATCACCAAAAATTCCCAAATACTTAATCTCCTTTAGCAAATCCAATTGCTCCCAAGAATACTCAAATTCCATGCCTCAATTTCAATATTAAAGCATTAACATTCCAAAGATCACAATATAACCAAAACCTAACTCCAAAGAATCCTAAAGTATTCCCCAAAATTCCAAAGTATTTTCCAACTTCAAGAAATATCTAATATCCTCACAAAACTTCCATTAATCACTTAACAATTATTATGGTAGCTTGACAATCCTGAAGTTCCAATTTTTCACAAAGCCCTAAGTTTAAAAGAGGGAACTTTATTCACAAATCAACATCACAAGGTAGTAAGAGAGCTTACGGAATTCAAGAATGAGAAGGGAGACACAACCGCCGCCAACCGCCGTCCAAAACGCCGGAAATCGGCCACTGTAAGTGGTGGTTGAGCATGGAACAGCCACGGAAGGAAAGAAAAATGAGAGATTAACCTTGGAAGGGAGTAAGAACTTCAAGCACATAAAAAAAAACTACCACCAACCTCTCACCGCCCTCGGCCGCCGGAAAAACAAAACAACCCGCCGGAAAAACAACTCCAAGCTGCCGGCCGAACTGGAAAGAGGAAAGGGGAGTTGAGAAAATTGTGTTGTGAAGTTGAAGAAGGAAGAACAACATGAGAATCACAAGAAAAATCAAACCTTTCCTCCCTAAATGCTTCACGTCGCCGGAAAAAGCTGCGCCGCCGGAAACCACCGCAAGCCGCCGGTCGGACTCGGCTAACAGACCCGAGGAGAAGAGAAGATGAAGAACACAAAACTGATTTAAGGTCTTGGAGAGAGAGAGAGAGAGAGATAGCCGAAGTGGTGAGGAAGAAGAAAATGAAAATGGTGAAGGGAAGGAGAGGGAGCACGCCACGCGAGAAAATGGAGGGGGGGTCAGATTTGTTGATAAGGAAGGGAGTAGGCCGTGTTTGGTTGATGAAAATAAGGGTGATTTTGGTTATTTAAAGCCCAAACTTGCTATAGTGTACTCATTTTGATTTAAAACCACTTAAACCAGCCTCCAATCTTCTTAAACTTCAAAATATTTTTAGCTCTACCACTCCCTCATATTTCAAACTCTTCATTTCTTTAGTAATTATATGCATATTAATTACTCAAAATTTCCAAAAATATTCCCAAAAATCACCAAAAATTCCTAAAAATTTCCAAAATTCCTAATTTCTCCATTTATCATTTCCAAAACACTCTTTAATCCTGTATTAAATTTTCAGGATGTTACAATTACCTTACTTAGACAACAAAATACAAAAGGCATAATCTAAGTTTTATATCTTTGCCTTACTAGTAATAAGTTCAAAATTTAGCTACAACAATCTAAGCCTATACAATTTCTGCCTCACATAGTGATTAAAAATTCTGCAAGTGCGTTTCGTACAAAGTCAATATCCTCATCTTGTTTAAAAGAGTCAGTACTAAGTCCATAAAGTCCCTCCAAAAGCTGCAACATAATTAAACAATATTAAAAAAGACAAGGAAAGTACCACTTACAATTAGAAATCACTATTTTCTTGGAGATATATGTTAGAAGCGTGCATACCTTTTGGAATTTCCTCCCTTGCTTAATTTGATCTTGATATACAATATCCAGCATGTATTTGCAGACATAATATCCGCACTTTGTAGTGCCCCGCTGTCTTGGACACTGATAAATCACAGATAATATCAGCAATATCATGTTAGTTCGGGTATGGCTAAAAGCAATATAAATGAAAATGAATATAAAAATTGCTTTTACCTTTACGTTTATAACATTAATCGAAGTCTGACTAGCTGTGTAATAATCAGTATCTTGAGCATCATGCCATTTTAATATTCCTCTTCAAAAGAGACAAAATCATAACAATAATGTTATATATAGTAGGGTTAAGGTGCATTTCTAGTACTCCACAATATGGCAAAGTGCACTTACAGTAATACACAATTTCGGGGTGCATTTGTGGTAAGCAAGAATAAATATCGTTGCCCCTATAATAACTCCGTTAAATAAGTCATCTTTGACCGTTAAGAGTAACATTTGACTGTTAAAAGGTGACATGGGGAGGAATTATTAATGACGTGGCAATGACTGGACGGACATGTGGCAATGCATGCTGACTGGATTAAGTTGTCAGGCCAAATTAAATTGAAAAACAAAGGGAAAATTAATTAGAGGTCCCCTACAAAGGAGTTAATACTGGAAAAGTCTCAAAAGTTAAAAATATTAATGTACGGTCCCTCCTCCCCCCACCCCCACCCTTCTCCCCCACCTTCCTCCCTCACCTGCCCCCCTCCCCCGCCACCCTCCCCCTCCCCCGCCACCCTCCCCCTCCAGCGCCCCCCACCCCCACCCTCCCCCTCCACGCCCCCCACCCCCACTCCTCCTCGCGATCTGATGAGAGAGAGAGAGATCCGATGAACTCGCGAGGGGGTGGGGGGCGCTGGAGGGGGAGGGTGGCGGGGGAGGGGGAGGGTGGCGGGGGAGGGGGGGCAGGTGAGGGAGTAGGGTGGGGGAGAAGGGTGGGGGTGGGGGGGAGGAGGGACCGTACATTAATATTTTTAACTTTTGAGACTTTTCCAGTATTAACTCCTTTGTAGGGGACCTCTAATTAATTTTCCCTTTTTTTTTCAATTTAATTTTTGGCCTGACAACTTAATCCAGTCAGCATGCATTGCCACATGTCCGTCCAGTCATTGCCACGTCATTAATAATTCCTCCCCATGTCACCTTTTAACAGTCAAATGTTACTCTTAACGGTCAAAGATGACTTATTTAACGGAGTTATTATAGGGGCAACGATATTTATTCTTGCTTACCACAAATGCACCCCGAAATTGTGTATTACTGTAAGTGCACTTTGCCATATTGTGGAGTACTAGAAATGCACCTTAACCCTATATAGTATAAAGATATATTATTATCAACCATAAAAGTAAAAAAAAAAAGAGAAACTTACTTGTGGAAGACTTTTCTGTGATCGTCGCTAATAAATCCCTCTAAAGAGTCAAACCAAAAAATCCTGAACTCTTTCAGGCAAAGTATAGCCAGAGTCCAATGTCCACTGAAAGATATAAGTGAAAATAAATGTTAATTAAACTAAGACATAACATTTAATATTGTGTAAAAGATAAGCATTACCAATTCAAAACGGGGGCGAAATAAAGAGTGCCGCAATCAAGGCCCATCTGCAGCTCGACGTAAGATTGCATCTCCCAAAAATGAGTCTTCTTACTCCTTTTAAGTATTTTCCAGGCGTTTTCATCATAAGCCAGTCTAGAAGGGCATAGAAACCGGCAAAACTTTTCCTTTGGGGTTCTTTGGCATAAACTGTGACAGTACCTATTAGACATGGCGAAATGGATTAGAACTTAAAGACTCATTACAATATTCAACTATATTGATAAAAATATGACACACTTACCAGACGGCCAAATCAAGCCAGCTTTGCTCAAGCTCTTCCATCATCAAGAACTCCTTAACGTCTCGAGAACCTTGCAACCAAATCTTCTCCTCTACTAGTGGATTGACGACTCCAGCAGGTATTAAAAGATTACGCTCAAATCCAGGTTGCATCGTCCACAGCAGATTCAGATATGGGTACTTCTCACCGTTAAAATTCTGAAAATAAGAAACACATCATCAGTACACACATATATCAATAACATTGTTAATAAAGGTCAATTCATAGACAACTTGAGTACCTGTGGGAGAAGAATTGGTGGTTGAGCTTCTTGAGCTTCTTGAGCAGTATCGAACACAAGCCTTTTAGGCCAAACAATAAAGCTCTTCATTGCTTGCCCTAAAGTTGTGACCTCTTTAGTACAAAATGGAACACATGTCATTTCTTGGCCCTTTATCACGGAAATGACTGTCACTTTTACTTGATCATCCCGGATAGACCTGTTATGAATGGTGGTGTGATTTGGGTACTTGAGAGCCTTAGCAACAGGGTGTAGGCAAGGCTCGTCAAGATGCAAGTAGCACTCCTCGTGGTAGTCATCAAGAGGATCAGGTGCACTTGGCTCATTCATTGTTGAAGTTGTTCTTTGGGAAGCTTGAAGAGCCTCTAACTGTGATGTAAGATATTCAAACCTCATTTGCCATTGGCTCTCCCGTTCGTCCACCCGTGCATTAACCATTGCATCAAGCTCCTCAGTGGACATTTTAGGTCGAGACACCACTCGTTTTTTGGGCCCAAAAAATTTTTTTGGGCCCAAAAAATTCCTTTGCCCCAACTCGCCCAGAAACTCCTACAACTCAGCTAGGGTTGTCTAATCTCCCTAGCGAAGTTGCTAGGATGTCCATTCTGGGGTCCTGCGGTGTCCAAGACCCCTGAGAAGATTGCTCCTCCAGTTCATTCTGTTACAAAAGTGAACAAACATTGATTAATATACAATAATATCCTACGTAAGTGTTTAAATACAATTTATATAGCACTCACAATTCGGTTTGCCACCGCTTCAGCCTTGTCACTGGTATATTTTCCAGTTGGTCTCTTCCTCCGGGCCGCTGCCCATGTTACATGGCGTTGGAGGTCAGGTAAAGGTTCTAAGACAGTGGAAGATGACTCAGCTTCCATAGATTTCCGTTGCTCCTCCCACTTTTTTTGCCGCTCGGCTTCCACATAATCAGTCATCCAATCATACCCCCCACGGGACATGGTATGATTATACTGATTTTTAGCCCGAATCTCTTGTTGTTTTTTGCTTATCTCCTATGTACCACAATAATAAAATATTAATAATGCACGTACACAGATTAAAACCAAGTTATGAACTATACATGTATAGTAGATATACCTTAAATGCTTCAGACGTCCGATATTTAACAAACTCCTTCCATTTCTCTGGTTCAATATTGGGATATGCTATACATGGATCCTCACCCATTTTAGAACCCCCAAATATGTAGTCCTTGGCCATGTTATATTTGAATTCACTAAACCTTTTTGCAATTTTTTGCCAAACGAACTCTTTAAAATCTTTGGTATCCGGCACATCCCAATATTGCTGCAATGAAAAAACAAATATGATTAGTCACCACAATATCTCACAAATATGGAGTTAAAATACGAATGTACATACATATACATCCAACCGACATTGTTGCTTAACATCGTCATTAACGTGTTTCCACTCATTTATTGTGATGTCAAGTCTGTTTCTCGCCACTGTTCCAAAAGCTGGGTAAGTTTGATCAAAATGCTATGTGCATAACAATGGAAAGGTAAATCTGGGTAAGTTTGATCCAAAAGCTGATATAGGTGTATTCATAGGGTATTCCCTTAGGAGTAAGGCTTATAGAGTATACAACATGAGGACTAGAACTGAAGAAGAATCTATGCATGTTGTATTTGATGAAACTCCTACATGGGAACAATTCACAGAAGATGATGGGATACTAAACTTTCCAAAACCACCATCATCTTCACCACCAAAAGAAACACCAGCAAGCAATCCCAAAGAAGAAGATGAACCCAGTGATGAGCCTAGAGTGCAGACGATGCCTGATGAGGTACAGTTGCCAACGGCTAGGAGACATCACAGGGATCATCCTCTTGATCAAGTGCTTGGTGATGTTTCTTCTGGTGTCAGAACCAGAAGGCAGGTTCAAAATGAAGTTGAGTTTGGAGCCTTCTTATCTCAGATCGAACCAACTTCAGTTGAACAAGCTCTTGAGGACTGCGACTGGATTATTGCCATGCAGGAAGAGCTAAACCAGTTCGAAAGAAGCCAAGTTTGGGAACTAGTCCCAAGGTCGTCTCATCAATCCATAGTTGGGACCAAATGGGTCTTCAAAAACAAACTGGATGAGACAGGTCAAATAATAAGGAACAAAGCCAGATTGGTAGCCAAAGGGTATAACCAAGAAGAAGACATAGACTATGAAGAAACTTTTGCTCCAGTCGCTAGACTTGAAGCAATAAGGATTCTTCTAGCCTTTGCATCCATGAAAGGTTTTAAATTATATCAAATGGATGTAAAGAGTGCATTTCTTAATGGCTATATTAAAGAAGAGGTCTATGTTGAACAACCTCTTGGCTTTGAGGATCACAAGCATCCTAAACATGTGTATAGGCTAAAGAAAGCTTTGTATGGCCTGAAAAAAGCTCCCCGAGCTTGGTATGAGAGACTCAGCAGCTTTTTGCTGGGCAAGGGTTTCTCAAGGGGCAAACTAGATAATACACTGTTTATTCTGCACAAAGATAGAAACATGTTAATTGTCCAGATTTATGTCGATGATATTATTTTCGGGGCAACTAATGAAAAACTTTGTGAAGAATTTTCTAAGACTATGCAGGGAGAATTTGAGATGTCAATGATGGGAGAACTAACGTTCTTCCTAGGCCTGCAAATTAAGCAAAAGAAGGATGGCATTTTCATCTCCCAAAGTAAGTATTGCAGAGAGCTCCTCAAAAAGTTTGGGATGGATGAGTGCATGGAGTATGATACTCCTATGAGCACCACTGCCGCACTCGATGCTGATGTAAAGGGAAAATCAGTCAGCCTGCCCATGTACAGGGCAATGATAGGTTCCCTGCTGTATTTAACGGCAAGCAAGCCTGACATTCAATTTAGTGTAGGCATGTGTGCTAGATTTCAAGCCAACCCCAAGGAGTCACATCTAACTTGTGTTAAACGTATCTTAAGATACCTTGAGGGAACACAAGAACTTGGTCTTTGGTATCCCAGAGGTAACCAAGAGTTCTTGTGGGCTTATTCTGATGCTGACCATGCAGGTTATAAAACTGATAAGGAAGAGCACCAGTGGACAATGCGCCTTCCTTGGTGGTTGTCTGGTCTCTTGGGCTAGCAAGAAGCAAACCTGCGTGTCTTTATCATCCACAGAGGCAGAGTACATTGCTGCCGCAAGCTGTTGTGCCCAAGTGTTGTGGCTGAAGAACCAACTGAGGGATCTTGGCCTGGAGTTTCCCAAGGCTCCCATTCTTTGTGACAACACAAGCACCATCGGCCTTGCCAAGAATCCTGTGCAGCACACAAGAACAAAGCACATTGACGTCAGACATCACTTCATCAGAGATCATGTCCAAAAGAAGGATGTCAAGGTGCAGTTTGTTCCCACTCAGCATCAGCTTGCGGATATCTTCACCAAGCCTCTGGAGGTTGATCAATTTACATTCATAAGAGGTGATTTGGGAATGGTAAACCCAAATGAAGTTTAATTCTTCAAAATAAACCTGTGCTTAATTGATTAAAACCTGCAACTATACTAACTTAGGCATCGGAGTGCCAATCTTTAGTTTTGCAGGTCCCCAATGTTAAATCTTAAGTCCAACCGGAAGCAAAACCACTTCCGGATGCTCTTTTGCTGGCGCTGGGTGATGACTCTAAGCAACCGGAAGCGCCAGTGTCGGAGAAGAGAAAGGACACGTCACCTCAGAAAACGTTTCACCTTCTCCCACCAAAAACTGTGCCTCTTCTGACATTGTGCAGGGACACGTGTCACAAAGGTGCGACGTTTCAATTTAAATGTTTACGTTTTCCCACAAAAGGTGCATATTTTCAATGAAGAGTCATTATGAATCATCACATCGCTTATCACTTCGCATATATATAGGCCATTGTCATTCATTTTTCACTTCTCACACAAATCAAACACCCAAAACTCTCTGAAATCATTCTTCATCTTCATCGCATCTTCTTCTTCATCTTCTGCATTTCTGAGCATTTCATCTCATACATACTGTTCACCCCACTCAAACCCTAAACCACTTTACAAAATGGCCGGTTCAAATGAATCAAACCCCAACCCGCAGAAAGCCGCCTCTTCAAAGAAATCTGGGCATTCTAAATCTGAAAAATCTGGGAAACGGCATAGGCATTCTGGGAGTTCGCGTTCTGAGAAATCTGGGAAATCTCAAGAACAACAAGAACATTCTGGGCAACATCATGAACAACACTCCAAGAAAAAGAGGACGAAGAGAGTTCAGTTCAGCGAGGAACCCTCCTCTAAGAGACAGCGGGTAGAGGAGGATGATCCACTTGAATACAAGGATGGGCCGCTGGAGGCTGTTTCCTCCAAATTTGAAACTGCAAAGCCCTACTTCTCTCATGGCATGTTCATCGACCTGGAGAAAATTGAGGAACTAGGGTTTGGGCATTTGAGGGAACATCTCCAAAAGTACATGTGCTGGCTGGGGATCAACAATGAGTATAACATCAACGTACTGAGGGTGTTCTGCCAGTCGCTCACAGCCAAAGCCAAGTACAAGATGGTGAATGGGAAAGAGACCATCCGCAGAGTCAATTTCAAGGCCACAGTGAGAGGAAGGGATATAAGTTTCAATTGGCGAGATATTAACGCCATGCTCGGGGTCACTGAGGCAGCGATGAACGAGTGGCTATACCCTGAGAAACTCAGCCACGCAGAGCTTGAGAAAGTCTATGACACCAAGGGGAAGAAGGTGTCTGGCATGTCTGACTCCAACTGGGTCCTTCATTATATCTACTCCCGGATGATGACTCACAAAGGGGGAAACTTCAACGAGTTCACTCTTCTTGACAACCTCTGGCTCCCCAGATTCCTCACCCAGCAGCCAATTAACCCAGGGCAAATAATAAGTTTAGAGCTGCACAGGTGGATTGAAAATAAGAAGTCTGGAAATCTTCCCTACCCAACGGTCATCGCCTTCCTCTTGGAGAAATTCCTGATCAAATCCACATCCACTGAGGAAGCTGAAAATGTTAAGTGATTGCCCATCAGCGCAATGAACATCAGCAAGATGGGGATCAAGTACATCAAGCCACCAAAGGCTACTCGATCTGGCTCTCAGGCAGGAAGTGCCTCACATACCATGGCTCCCTCTGTATCTGGTGCAGGGGATCAAGAGGTTGATTCTCATCCTGGCCCAAACCGTGCTCCAAGGAAGGGTCTAGTGGCTGAGCTCAGAGAAGAGCTCCTGTTCAAACTGCCTGATCCCTTGATGGCCCCTCTGCGAGAAGAGTTTGGAGAGCGACTTCAGCGGCTGGAGGATCGGATTGATGAGGTGGATACCAAGCTGGACCTCATCCTTGCCATACTTGTCCCTGACACCTCAAACCCTCTCTCATCTCATTCTCCACCAAATGACCCACCTCCACCACCTCCACCAAATGACCAACCTCAACCTCCACCTCAGAATAACCAACAACCCCAAACTTCACCCAGAAATGACCATCAACCATCACCTCACAACTCCACTCAGAACACACCCCAACACTCCCCTCGCCAATCACCCCTTAACTTTACTTCACCAAATAACTCTCCATCTCCACATAACTCCCCAAACCATTCACCACCCTCAAACCCCATAAGGCCCTCCAATCCACCATAGCCCAATCTCTTGGATTTTCCTCTCCTGATCACCCACTTCACACCTTCTACCTCAGAGACCATCTCCCTCTTCGGTGGATAGCTAAACAACCCACCTCTTACTCCTCTACCTACCCCTTCGATGGCCTATTCACCAACCCCACTTTCTTCCAAAGAAACACAGCCCTCTTCCCCAACCCTCCTTCTTAACCCAGCCCCTCTACTTCACCAGAAAACACCACACCCACATCCTCACCTGAAACCTCACCACCCAGAACATTTGGCCTTGAACCTCCACTCTCCTCTTCACCCAATCCATCCTCCCTGGCCCTCGCCCTTATTGATGATGCCAAAAGGGGGAGAGAAATCCTAACTCAACCCTCCTTATGGCTAGATGAGGATATAGCTGCTGCCCTCCGTCGAGCCATGGATTCCCAGAGATTGGGTAGTGCTGAGCGTCTTATCCGTGAGGAAGCCATCCGCTTTATGGAACAGCAGCGTTCAGACGAGCAAAGGTCAGACTGGGCAATGGTATTGGTTGAGCAACCTGATGAGATCCCACAGTCTGAGCCAGAACCTGAGCCAGAGCCTTCATCTCCTGAGCCTCCACCCTCTGTGCCTGGCTAAAATATTGTTGAAATGATCATGATGAAGTATGGGTTGAAGAGGTAAAACCATCCACCTATTGTAATAGCCAAGCCAATCCCTCCCTCTGAGCCAACCTCTGCTCCTCCTTCTCCTCCTCCAGTAATCCCCCTTCTGAACCAACCTCTGCTCCTCCTCCTTCAGTGGTCAGCTACAACCAGTCTAGGAAAAAGCATGTTGCCAAGAAGGGTACTGGTACATCTGAGCCTACTATGAGTAAGCAAGTAGTACCATCCGATCAAGCTGTAATTGTGCCTGAGAATCAGCCACCCTCTCAAGAGTCATATGCCCCTCCGCCATTAAAGGAAGTAAAGCTGGAAATAGAGGATATGACTGCTGAAGAGTTCGAGAGGTATGGATGGACTGACAAGCTCTCGTTTGGTCAGATGGCTTGCCTAGATGCAGAAAGAGCGAATGCCAGGCCTACCCAAGTGAAAGACAAGGGCAAAGGTAAAGGCAAAGGCAAAGGGAAAAGGAAAGCCAAGGAAGTTGAGGAGGACCCCAACTTTCCTGTGTGGAATGTGAAGATAAAGGCTGTCCATTATCCCAATGTCGAGGTCATTCCCTTCTCCGATGCAACTGGGTTCCCTGGGTATGCTGAGGTTCAAGATCTGAAGAGAGCCTTTGAGGAATCTGTTGAATCTGAGAGACTCAGAAGGGAAAAGGAAGAGACAGAGCTTCAGAGTATAATTGCTCAGATTGACCAGAGCGAGAAGGATGCCCACATAGCCAAACTTCAAAGAGAGAATGAGCGAAGGCAAGAAGAGAGGGAGAGGAAAAAGAGACACCCCCTATAAACCCCACTCCACCCTATGCATTTAACTTAGAAATTTCTCTTCATATTTTTCATGCATAGCTCAACTTGCACAGTTTTGATTACTTGTAAATTTTAACTGCTGTTATACATATCTGACTTGTAATCTTTTGCTCATCAATGATATTTGTCTTTAGCTCTTTGTGCCTTATCTGATTATTACCTTTAATTCTTTCATATGAACTTAATTGGATAACTTAGTTTGTCATCATCAAAAAGGGGGAGAATGTTAGAATCTTAAGTTTTGATGAAGACTAAAATATGAAAGAACAAGTTAAACACTTAGAGAGAATTAGGTTAATATAGAACCACAAGTAAGAGTACAACCGGATGTGGATTTACTTCCGGATGGACTAGGACTAGTGCTCGCGGATGAACGTCTCATCCCCCAGCGGAAACAAGTATAACACTAAGTCATAACTCAGTCTAAGAACATTAGGAGTATAAAACCCTTGAGACTAAGTTAGGACACAACCGGATGCAGGAATGCTTCCGGATGATTAGTGACTAGCGCTGTCTGTTGGGTTAGGCAACACCGAACGTCAGTGAGTATATCTAAGCCATAACTCAACGTCCAGTAGAAGTGCTTCCGGATGTGGAATTGCTTCCGGAAGTAAGAGAGCTCCCTTAGACTAAATGAACTCCCACTGCATGTGACTATGTGTTTATATTGCTAGACTAACGTTCAAGTGCAGCACACTGAGTGATGTTGCTTTCGGATGTGAATTTGCTTCCGCAAGCAATCAGAATGTCAGAACGTTCAGAGCAGTGCAGTGTCAGAGTGTTTTTTGGCAGAGCAGAGTTGTCAGAACTAATTTTCAGAGATAAAGCAAAGTCAACCCTGCTGAGCATTAATGGAGCATTAAATGGGAAACGGTAACTTGGGATAAACGGCCATATTGAAACGGCTAACTCACCTACCAAGAGGGAGAATACTTGAAGACTATATAAACAAGCTCATCTTCATTTATGAAGAGAACTTTGACATCTTGAAGAAAAGCTAGAGTGAGAAACTGAGAATATCCTTCAAGCATTCAAAGCTGCCCAGAAAAGCAAGAGAGCATCTAACGCATTGAGAGTTCTTTTCATCTACTTATCTTGTACTCTTTGTAGTTAAGTCTCTTCATTTGATTAAGAGCATTAAGTGTACTTAAGTGTGTAACATTATCCGTTCTTAAAGAGAACTAAGTTTAGAAAATCCTTTATTTGTAAAGGTTGAACCCTTGCAGGTTGTAAGGGGGAGTATGTCAGTAAGGTTGCAAGTGAACCTGTGTAAAACTTGTGGTTGTAAGGTTGCAAGTGATCCCGGTCTAAAACTTGCGGTTGTAAAGGTTCCAGGTGAACCCGTTTGTAAAACCTGAGGATAGTGGAACTCAACCTGGGTGGTTGAGAACTGGACGTAGGTCAGGTAGACCGAACCAGTATAAAATCTTGTGTTTCATAGTATTAAGTTTTATTTGGTAGCACAATTCACCCCCCCTCTTGTGCATCCACCTCTTTCAAAAAATGCCCACCGGGAATCTGCCCGTTTTTGTAGTATGCATTTAATGTGCTTTTATGGCTTCTATGTATCTGTTGCTTCATTATTTTCTTCCATTCTCTATTTCTATATGGCTTCCTCTTGATCCATTTCTGCACTGTTTTTCTCCACTTCTATGACTGCCCTTCCACTTCCTGTTTCAGATTTCATTCCGACCTCCCTTATCATGGACCAAATCGCGGAAGAAGGTAAGCTCTTTTGGGGATTTGATGTCTCGGTTTACTCCGACTCTATATACAGAGTAATCACCCCTTACAAGGACAAGAAAATGATTATTACAGTTGCAGTATTAAGGAAAAATTCAAGCTACTATTTAAAAAGGTAAGCTCTTTTGGGAAGTATATATTTCTGCCAATTGTTCCTCTCCTTCACATACGGGAAAACAACTCTAATTGTCTCCCCCCAATCAAATTGACATTGATATCTACCTTTCTTTGCAAGAACACACGAATTGATACAATTAGGAAAGAGTTTCATAGGAGTGATAATATGTTCTCAAACGAAAATTTTTGAAAAACATGCAATATTCTCATATATCTTTACACCTCTTTCAAGCCCTCATCTTTGACATGCTTGTCAATGTGCAAAGCATTAAGGGAGATACATGAGAGAAATATATGAATACTTGATGAAACTCAAAGCTACACTTTCATATTATTCCTGAGGCTAGGCCAAGAATAAGTGCTCAAGTTTGGTGTAATGCAGGCTCCTCTTCATAACAAACACAAAATTAACTTGTACTAATTGTCAAACATGTTCATTTCTCTATTTTTAGTTTTTAGTCATGCATCCAAATTTAATCAGTATGCGGGAAGGGACAATTAGGAAGTCTAAGAGGCTTGACTGTTATTCATGCATTTAAATCCCTCAAACCACGCATCAATCCAGTTCGCAGTGTGAACACCAAGAAGATTGCGCACGCAAAATATATAGTTATATCAAAATCTAAACATTATAAACGTCCATACTATTGCTACCTACTCTTTATAATTGGCATTTAACTATCAGCCCATTGATTTTATTAAGGAAGTGAAATTTAGTTCAAATAATGCCTCTCCATTACCTGTTTAATGCAAATCTGTGTTTTTATCAATCTAAGTTATGCCTATATCAAGCATTGCTTTTCTCTAATCCAATAGATAACAAATCTGATGACAAACCTGGTACTCTTCAGGGAGCTCCTCAGCCGCCAATAAGGCATCAGGCATCCCAAAGTAAACCTGGGGAAAAGGTAAAACAACTAATTATGATGTGTTTGAGTTGTGTAACATCCCAAAAATTTGAATTAGTGATAATTAAGAATTAGTTAAGATATTAGGATATTATTATGAAGTTAAAAATAATTATAAATAAGTAAATGAAGATAAATATATTGTTAAGAAAATAATATGCCTATATTCTTTAGAAATCAAAGCAAAATAGTTAGATGTGAGTTTTAAATTAAAAATTTGATGAAAAATACTTTAGGCATAGATAATAATAAGTTGGGAGAAAGTATGTAAGTTGGTGAATATATTGTCTTGCAATTTAATTGTGATATAGGATCTAAAATGGAAAGGAAAATATGTAAAGATATAAGGGCAATTTGGTAATTTTACCAAAACCCTAACTCCCTTCTCCCTTTACTCTTCCTAGCCGCCTCTCACCTCCAAATCTTCATCATCATCGTGCTTCTCCTTCTCTCAACATCACCCACCATTTTTTTTAATTCACTCATCTCCTCTCATTCAACATTCTTCTTCTCCTAAACCCTTGAAATCGAGTGTGTTGCGTGTTCTTCCTCTTCTTGCTTGTTCTCTTCGTTCTCCATGCTCCCTTCGACGGCTTCTTCACTGTTCCGGCGAGCATAACGGCGGACGGCGGCGGAAATGGTAAGCCTTCGCCATTTTTGTTTTGTTTTGTTTTGTGTTCTTCAACTTATTTCCCCCTTCCTAAATCCTTGAGCTCTAGTCGATTTGTTTCTCACCTTATCTTGGTTTCTCACTTCACATTTTCTGTTCTTCATTCCCTCCATTTTCCGGCCACTCAAGCCGACGAATCACGGCGAAACGGGCCGCCATTGGCACACACAGGATCGGACATGAACTCCAGTGAGTTTTATTTCCATTTTTATATCCATTCTGATTCGGTTTGTGCAAGGGAGGAGGAGAGGCCGAGAGTGGGTTTGAGTTTTGAATTCATAAACCATCTAAATAACACTTTAGGCTTTGAGTTTGGACATTCAAGTGATGATTTGAATGTTTGATTTAGGATTTGTTGATTTTGGGACAAACCCTAACTTATGGGGTTGTCCAATCTGACGAATTATAATGTTGTTTGGGGGTTCAAAACTTTCAATCAATTGGCACAGGTGTTCTTTTAAGTAAAGATATGGTACTGCATCTTGATTTACAAATTGATGTGTTCTGATTTCTTTGATTTTGGCCGATGTGGGGAATGATTTGGGAATTTTGGGGGACTTGAGACTTTATGTTCAGTATGTAAACAATTTTGTATGTTTAAATTGTGCTTGAATTAAAGGTTTCCTAAGTCTCTTCTTTGTCATGGCTGAAATTGCTTGTTGCTTGATGGGAGTGGAAATTGTTAGCACATATATTGTTTCATTTGGATGGTTCTATTGGGATTTATTATTTTTCTTATTTGGGTGTCGCTGATATGAGTTTTCAGGGGTAATTAATTGGAATGCACATGGGTAAAACAAATGGAAATGGTGGGAATTTAGTGCTTACATGTACATGTTAAATTTTCTGCATAATTCTTTGCTATAGTTGAATGATTTTTTGGAATAAGAATGTTACGAATTGTGGTTGATTGGGTCTGTTTTGAATAGGGTAAAATTAAGGGAAAAAGGTCAAATCTAGCACTAAAATATTGCCAAAAGTACACCCCACATAAAAGTGAATTTCGTGGATCAAATCTAGCACTGATCAAGTATAAATTGGGTCAGATGTAGCAAAACCGTCAATTTTGACGGGTTTGACTGTTAAGTTTGACTCGAGTATGCCACGTCACTCCAGTTAGGCCACGTCATCTGTCACATCACCCAGTTAGGCCACGTCACATGCCACGTCATCACCACATCATCACCACATATATGAAAAAATTTAAGGTTCAAATTTAGCACTCAAGTATTAGTAAAGTTCACCCAACATAAAATAACAATTTTGAGTTTCAAATCTAGCACCCATCAGTTACAAAATGGTTCAAATGTAGCAACTACGTCAATTTTTATGAGTTTGACTTTTAATTTTGACTTGATTAGGTCATGTCACTTGTCACATCGCTCTATTAGGTCATGTTACTTGCCACATCATCACCATTTTCACTACATCATCACCACATAAATGAAAATAAATCCCTGAAACCAACATCATCTATTACAAATGTAGTAATTCTATGAACTTTTCAGGGTTTGACCATTAATTTTGAACTGATGTAGTAAATGACATGACACTTTTGAAAATAATTTATTACGTTGTGGCGCTTATTTACATGTCAGAACGTTAATATTTTTATATTTATATCCTGGTAACGCTGTCGCATATGCTCTATAACCGCCGGAATATGATATTTTAGTCGAAATATAAAAGTGTCATGTCACTTGCTACATCAGTTCAAAATTAATGATTAAACCCTGAAAAGTTCACGAAGTTGCAACATTTGTAATATGGTGATGTGTTTTAGAAATTTATTTTCAGATATGTGGTGATGATGTAGTGAAGATGGTGATGATGTGGCAAGTAACATGGCCTAATAGGGCGATGTGACAAGTGGCATGACCTAATCAGGTCAAAATTAAAAGTCAAAGTCATAAATATTGACGTAGTTGCTACATTTGAACCATTTTGTAACTGATGAGTGCTAGATTTGAAACTCAAAATTGTTATTTTATGTTGGGTGAACTTTACTAATACTTGAGTGCTAAATTTAAACTTTAAATTTTTTCATATATGTGGTGATGACGTGGCCTATCTGGGTGACGTGGCCTAACTTGGGTGACGTGGCAGGTGACGTGGCATACTCTGGTCAGACTTAACGGTCAAACCCGTCAAAGTTGACGGTTTTGCTACATCTGACCCAATTTGTACTTGATCAGTGCTAGATTTGAGCCAGGAAATTCACTTTTATGTGGGGTGTACTTTTGACAATAGTTTAGTGTTAGATTTAACCCTTTACCCTAAAATTAATATACAATTTGAGTATTTTTTGAAGTTGTGTAGCTTTAAAAATCTGTTATAAGTTGTTTCCTTAATTGAAGTCATGTTGTAGTCATTAAGTTGATGCTTAGAAGTCTTCAAAACAAAGTTTTAATGAAGTTAATAAAATTGGCAAAATTCTGATTTTCAAGGAAGTAGTATGAATGTCTTGATCTGTATATTATGATTAAAGTCATGACGGTGTGCATGTTTAGCTTGTATGTGTACATATTGTAATGTGCCTATGCTGTCCAGATTTTCTATTAAAACATAATCTAAATGGATTGAGTAGGTTGTAGAAAATAGAGGTCACAAAGCGGAATTAGAATTTAATGAGTTAAAGTTTAATGTTGGTGCACACCTTATTTCCTATTTTACTTTGAGTCTTGTATGCTTGAATGTAAGTTGATCATGTTGTTGGTGATGAATCATCATATTCTCTGGTTAATTTATTGGAATGCTAGGGTAATGGTGACAAATAGATGAGTTACACATCATTCATGACTTGATGTTTGAATTGATTATTTGTAGATTTTGAATTTGTAATATGATTGAATGGTGGTTTGTGTTAGAAGTTTGGTTGTAGCATGTGAAGCGAAGTTTCAGCTTTTAACTTGGATATGAAGTTTTGCAAAAGGTTTTGAAATAAAGTTGAATTTAAATCTTTCTTCTCAGCTTAGGTTGGTTGTCTAGGCGACACAAACCTTAAAATCATCTATGAATGATGCTTTGGATTATTGAGAATGGAGATAAAACTTGAAAGTTAACGCTGAAATTCAGTTTGCTGTTTTCTTTGTTATAGTTGATAGGTATTGCTTCGGCCTTGTTAGATTCATCAAAGGAAATGATGAATGACTATGGTTTCAGGGGTATTTTATTTTAGGAATTTAAATTCTGGTTTGGGCTAAACGGATTTAAGAAAAGAAATGCTTTTAGTTGATGTTTATATGTTGATTTGTGATTGTGATGTTTTGTGTCCACCTCTTATACTGGCTTAATAGATTTTTGATATGGGTGTGTGAATCTAATGCTTAGCAGACTAAAAATGGTTATTAGTATGTGCTATGTGGATAAGTATGGTTGTACTTGAGAAGGCATGGGGATATTTACTTACTGTCTTGACTAAATGCATGAGGAGGCAATTAAAATAATTTTAATTGCTTTAAAATATGAATGTAATACTTGAAGTAACACATGTGATTAAATGCTAATGTTTATTAAGGATATTCGATCTTGCTTGTCATGACTTGTTTTCATGTAGATTATTGATTAATTAAAACTTTGAGAAACGTAAAAGACTAAGTTAAAGAGCTTAACCATAAAATTAAGAAACTATGATTTAAAGGGGGACTTGGGCAGTAATATAGGATACGAGAGAGAGACACTTAAGTATTATAATGTGGGAACAATATTGATTCGTCATTCTGTATCTTATTATTATAGGAGTATATCATGGTGATGGTATTTGAAGAAAATCTACGAGAAAACGGTAAGGAAGAGCAACAGAGTGCTAAAGGGCGACAGGTAATCACACTTAACCTTACTATAACATTGAGGGTGACGTTAGTTAGGGATTTTGTAAAATCCCTTTTCACCCTCTATATATATATTATCTTTAAAAGGGTATTTTTATACAAAACAGGCTATCGGGTGCCTTTCAAACACGATTATTTTCATATAAAGAAATTTGAAACTCTGTATATCTATTATCCTGTTTGGTGGTGGTTATCGAATTGGAATGGTGTGAAAGGTTTATGATTATAGTGTTAAGATAGTTGTTTGAGGGATTTATATAGATGCTATGAAAGATAGTGATAGTAGATTGTGGGAAAGAGTTGAGTTGTTGTGAAGGAGATAGTGAATGAAATTGAGATATTCAAGGATATTTGTGATTGAGATATGAAATGATGTGGATGAGATATTAACAGGAATATGTGAGCATTGCATGACACTGAATTTTGTGTACCATCGCGCGATGATAACTGTCGATTGGCCAATCGACAGTTATTTGTACTGAGGATCCTTTTTAGATTGATTGGATCGGGGTTCATAGGTCGACTTATTGAGAGAAGTGACCTACGGTTGTTTTGGCATTGAAGAGCCCAACCGCCCCTACGGTTGTTTGGCAGTGGAGAGCCCAACCGTTCCCGTTCTGTAATGGAAACAGAATTGGGGTTCCCTCTCTGGAGATTGCCAGAGAAGGAAATTGTCCCCTCATTATGGAGAGGGACACAGTGTCAAATCATATAGCAAAGAATAGATGCTTGAATGCACCGTGGTGGCACAATGCATCTTTAGGTGAGTGTGAGGGTTGTTATGGTAGTAATAGTTGATTGGAGTATGGAGATAATGAATTGATTTGGTTTGGATATTATTGTTGGACTGGAGTGATGAATGGGAGAAGCTTTGATATGTATGTATATATATTACTGAATTTAAAACGTGGTACCCTTTAGACGCCCTCGCTACCGCACATCTCACTGTTATAGTGAGTTAAGCGGTGATTACTGGGACAAATTGTCTCATCCCACGATTACTGACATTTTTGTAGGTATTCATACACAGGCGCAAGCATCAGGAAAGGGAATTAGGTTTCAAAGGTTATTTAGATTAGTTAGTTGTGTATATTGCCAATTTGTATAGGTCTGCATTCGTTTCCGCATATATATATATATATATATATATATATATATATATATATATATATATATATATATATATATATATATCTATTTATTGTTAAATATCAACTAGTTTTGTTTATTAACCATGTTAGGCAAATCCTTTCTAACATGGTTAGCAATAAATTATCCATGATAGCAACTGTGCTGTATTAGTTTATTCTTTTCTATCATGGATAATATTTCAATCATTAGGATATTCTTTTTCTAACTATGATAGAGATATTGATATTATTGCAATTCCTTTTTCTATCATAGTTAGTAAAGATGTTATTGAACTAAAAGAGATGTCATAGGTTAATTAGGGACTTAGTAACACAATGTTACAAGTTGCCTTGTCTTTAAGTGTTTATTCTTTTGGCAGCCCAACTTAATGACTGATTCTTCTTAGAAAATCAATATGTACTTAAATGCATAAAATCTATAAGATCAAACTTGACAGTGATTATCAACAAATAAAATCTTCTTAGTTCTTACCGCCATATCGCCCAATGATTTGCTGCATAGTCGATCGCGAGATGAGAGAATGGATTTGGGATGAGAGATACAAATGCAATGCATGTGAATGGAAGTGTACCCGATGGAAGATGCACTTAAAACACATTATCAGGAAGATAAGAAGTGAAAAGGAGGTACGGGAATGACATCACAAAAAGACGAACCATATATATAGAAATTAGACAAACATAAGAGCAAGGAATAAGTGAGGAAGACGAAGCGAGATGAAGCTGAGCAGACAAACTTATATGGAAGACGAATCACTCTGAGTTGGGAATGAGAAATAAAAACACACCAGGGGGACTCTTTATAATTTATATGAGATAAAATAAGAAAACCCATATTGGATAAACAAATGACCAAAGGTCATCTTTATAAATCAATGAGTACACCGCAAATGGACGACATAAATTTGAGAGGCACCGAAATAAATCCACCCAATCAAACTTCACTACATCACACCTTAATCCAATTCCAGGTGTGAAAACATAGAGGTTCAAATACGGGAAATAGTAAGGAATTGAAAAAATTCACCATTGTCAATTCCATACAATTAGAGCAGACATTCAATTTCACTAATTTTAGAGCTGTTTGAATTCTCCTGCTGACATAGACCTTGATAAGGGGAAAGGTTATTTAATATAACTATATATTTTCCGTGTGGAATCTTGTTTGTTTTCACAATGGGAACTACATTCATATTTGGTAAGTCTAACATACTGTTACTTAGTCCCTAATTAACTAATGATATCCAATTTTAATTCTATAATCTCTTTACTAACTATGATAGGAAAAGGATTTTCCATAACATTCATATACCTATCATAGTTAGAGAAAGAATATTCTAGTGAATAAAACATTATCCATGATAGAAACGGAGTTCCTGATACAATATAGATGCTATCATGGATAATTAAAAGCTAATCATGTTAGAAAGGATTTGCCTAACATGGTTAATAAATAAAACTGATTGATATTAATCGATAAATATATATATATATATATATATATATATATATATATATATATATATATATATATATAGACACACACACACACATGCGGAAGCGAATGCAGACCTATAAATTGGCAATATACAATTGTAAATAAACTATACATCCTCCACTACCTAATTTCCCTTTTTCCAGATGCTTGGGCCTGTGCATGTCAGTAATCGTGGGATGAAACAATTTGTCTCAGTAATCACCACTTAACTCACTATAACAGTGAGATGTGCTGTAGCGAAGGCGTCTAAAGGGTACCACATTTTAAATTTAGTAATATATACATATATCTGTCAAGTCTCCTTCCATTTATCACTCAAGTCCCTTTGTCACATCCAAGTAAACTCAAATTCACCATCTCTACTTTCCACATATCACTCAAATCCCTCAGTCAATTCCACATTAACTAAATATCATCTCCTAGTCTCCAATCTAATGATGCTACCATAACTCTCACACTCACCTATAGATGCATTGTGTCATCACGGGGCATTCAAGCATCTAATCTTCTCTATATGATTTGACACTGTGCCCCTCTCTACGATGAGGGGGCAAATTTCCCTCTCTAGCAATCCCCAGAGAGGGAACCCCAATTCTGTTTCCATTGTAGAATGGGAACGATTGTGCTCTCAAATGCCTTAACAACCGTAGGGGCGGTTGAGCTCTAAAATGCCAAAACAACCGTAGGTCACTTCTCTCAATAAGTCGACCTATGATCCCCGATCCAATCAATCCAAAAAGAATCAGTACAAATAACTGTAAATCGGTCAATCGACAGTTATCATCGCGCGATGGTTCATATATATATATATATATATATATATATATATATATATATATATATATATATATATATATCAGTGTCATGCAACGCTCACAATATCCATCAATCTCAATCACATTTAGTATCTCAATTTCAAAATCAATAACATGCACTCTTACCATTCCCTTCAATATCTCAATTCCCACAATGCAACTTCTTTCCTCAACTTTGCTATCAACATCCCTAACTGAATACTATCTAAACCTCTCACATCAAAACCAGAACAAACACCAGCCAGGATAATATATATAATGTTTCAAATTCCTTTTATACAAAAATAATCGTGTTTGAAAGGCACCCGATAGCCTGTTTTGTATGAAAATAACTTTTCAAAGATAATATATATACAGAGGGTGAGAAAGGATTTTAAGAAAATTCCAGCTGACGTCACCCTCATTGTTATAGCAAGGTTAAGTGTGATTACCTGTCGCCCTTTAGCAATTTCCTGCCTTTTCCCCAGTTTTCTTAGTCATGCCTCGCGAAACATAAATATCTAGCACGGTGTTTTTCCTATTATTACACAAATGTAATAATAGTGCGTTAATAACCATTTAATATAAATTAAATAACATCTATCTCGTATCACATATTACTACCCATTTTCCCTCTTCATAGTTATATTATTTTAGAAAGTTTTGTGGATTCCTATGTACATACACACACACACAAGTCAACACACTTCTATTCCAATCAATTCATAACATTAACATAGGGTATGGAGCAGCAAGCACAACACTAAAATCTGTCTAAATATTCAGTCACATCAAATGTTATACATAAACTATCCATATTCTAAGAATCAACACCTTTATAAATCCTAAGAGATGTTATACATTCCGCATTTCATATTAAAGTGCAGAACACATTGGCCGGAGAAAATGATTGTCATTTCACCTTGATTTGCATATAGAATTATCAACAATCTATTTTAAATTTTGTTGTACTTCAAAAGCATCCTTGTAAAACAACATCTCAACATACAAGAGATCAAAACAGTACAAGAACTTCCAACTATCATACATGCATCTCTTTCAACCAAATGGAAAGATGATTATATAGACACATCACAGTCCAAATAGAGAATTTCTTATTTTCCTATACAATTAGCTCAACTACAACCAACTTTTGCAGACCACAAAAAGTCCATTCCTCTTTATTAATATCATCCATGAAATTTAATCACAAAAAACCAAGGCAATCAGCTCATGCTTAAACATATTGAATCATCATAAATACAAAAACTTCTTAAGATTCAGATTATATTCACATACTTCAATACATCCACTTATAATTCTTTTCAACCCAACTCAAGAATACAACTAGTTTTCACATATATTTTTATTGCTAACATTAAAATATATCTATCTTAACCTCAAACATGAATAATTATGTACATAAACAAAACAATACCATTGCAGTCACACTGATGATTTAATCACACTTGCATCAAAATTCATTCCATTTATTCACACATTTCATTAAGATTCAAAACAGAGAAATCAATAATCAGTTCAGCCACAATGAAAAAGAAGCACCACACTTTGAAAACCCACATGCACATACTTTAAGTAAATTGATCTACTTCAAATATCATCATTAAATTCAATTCATCACAAATTCTGTAACATCCCAAAATTTTATTAGCACATTAATTTAATTTAATAAAGAGCCCGAACATTATTTCCCAACTTTAACACTAATGATTCCAAGGAGTTAAAAAAAACTAAACATTTGTAAAAATTATTTAGTTACAATATTAGAAGTAAGAAGAAAAGAGAAATTTTGAGGACCACATAAATTAGGAAAAGGATAAAAATGGGTATTGGGTCAAGTTGTTCTTATCTAAAACAAAAATAAAAACACTCCCATCCCTTTACAAAGCAACCAAAACTCGATCTCCCTCTCTCATTTCTCCTCTTCACCGACACTCATCTCTCTCTCATTTCTCCATTTTTTTTCCTTCCTTCCCGACCTTAATTCCTTTGTTTCCCAGCAATCTCTCACTCGTTTTTCACAAGAAATTCGATATTCTTGTTCAGGTAAGCATCCTTGATCTTTACATATAAGTTTTGTATAGTTTTGGGAAGAGATTGGGATTAATCCGAATTGGGAAATCTGATTTAGGTTTGGGAAAATTGTTAATAACTTAACTCACATATGGAGGTGAGTTGGGAATTTAACATCTAAGCAATTTTTATGAAGTTTGGAATGAAAGAAGGGTTTCTCACACTTCTATGTTTCTCTTCTTTATTCTGTTCGGCCAGCAACAGTGGGGGAACTGATTGGAGTTTCAAAATCTGCAGCAAAATCTTGAAGTAAACAAGATAAGCTTGGTGAGGTTTCTTTCTTCATTCCCATAATTTCTGCAAGTTAGGGTTTTGAGAGAGAGGGCCAAATTAAATATAGGATTGGGGTACAAAAACTTCAAATTAATTGTTGTGAAAACTTACTCTAAGTTGGAGTTAGTAAATGCTTGTTGGTTGCTTGAGTTCTTATTGTATTAGAAAGGCTGAGAGTTCTTTTGTTGCTTCTAGCCGAATGAGGTTCTGTTTTTGTAAATTTTACATGTATAGTGGGGCTGCAAAAGTAGTGATGCATGTGTTAATTAAGGCTTTGTGGTTGTAGTGATGTTGCTGCATGTACAATTAAAGTTTCTCTAAGGCATTTTCCATTGATATGATATATTAAATTAGGAAAGAATGAAAGTAATTGCTTGAGTAAAAGTCTGATTCTGTTTGGTGTGTGCTTGATTAATGAAATATTGTATATTAGAGTTCACGGGTTGATTGGAAATTTGTAACTTTTCCTTGCTATGGCTGAAAGAAACCCAAGAATAATAAGAAGACAATAATTGATTGAAGGGTGTTATAGGCATGTCAAAGACTGATTTCATTCACTACATATGATTATAGGAATTTTTCTAAACTTAAACTGACATGGCTGAACCATTTTGGAAAGTTAGGAACGTATTGATTTGCATAAACATTGTTTTGTTGAAACTAAAAACATTGTATTGGTGTAGAGTTGGTTGTAGTGAATTGGTTAAGGATTTTCCTCTGATTTGCTGCCATTATTGGGTGTATAAGCTGAATTAAGATGCAGGACATAAATTAGTGTTAACAAGTATTAAAGTTAGTGTTGACAATTAGGAATAACTCATGTAGTGCTATAAATTTGCTTAGAGAATTTCTGCAATTCTGTTGTAATAGTGGCTGAATGACTTGAGTGAGCTGATTGTGGTGAAATGAATTGAATATTCACAAGAATGGCCATGAAAATGTGTGTTTAAGTTATTATTTTGTTGCTTCAAGGATGGTTGCAAAATTCTTTTGCCTTTTTGGTATTGGCTGCTACGAATTAGATTGAGAAATTACAAATATAGCAATACATATATGTGCTTGGACAATGGTTATGTTGCTAGAATATGTTATATGTAAGAACGATGTTAAATGGTGATTGTTATAGTTAATGTTGAATTATATGAGCAATAATTGATGTGCAAATTGGTTTCTAAATTGGTATATTGATTGCTTTCTATTTGATACATGATTTATTGCTAATGGAATGATGTTATGATTTTTGTGAATGACATTGTGAAGGTGTAACTGTCATGGTTACATAGTAGTTTATTTGGAAATTTATATCATGAGTTACTATTTGATTCATGCTTGTTGTATGATTGGAGGATTCTTGAAATTTTCAAGAAACCTTTGAATGTTTAATGATTAAGATTTTAAGAATTTTAATGATTCGGAAGAATAGAATAATTACATAAGAGTATTGGGTAGTAATATGGGATATGAGAGAGACGTCAAAGCGTTATAAAGTGGAAATGATATTAATTTATCATTTTGTTATTATCATAGGAGTGGATGTAGGTAGACTTTCATGGCATCAAGAAAGAAGGTTGGGAAATCACGTAAATTGCTAAAGGGCGACAGGTAATCACACTTAAACTTGCAATAACATTGAGGGTGACGTTAGTTAGGGATTTTGTAAAATCCCTTCTCACCCTCTATATATATATATATTATCTTTAAAAGAGTATTTTTATACAAAACAGACTATTGGGTGCCTTTCAAACACGATTATTTTTGTATAAAACATTTTTATACATTATATGTATTATCCTGTTCTGGTGGTGGCCATTGATCTGGAATGACATGATATGTGTATAGCATATCTTTTGGGTAGTGGTTTGAGAGATGGTGATGATAGAGAAGGGAGAGTTATGTTGTGGAAAATCGGAGATGTTGAAATGTTAAGATATAGTAGGGAATTGCGAAAGTACATGACACTGATAGTGATATTGTGATATTGAAGTGAATTGTGGTTAAGAAGTTGAATATGGTGAATGAGATTGAAATTAATGAATATTGTGAGGTTGCATGACACTGATATACATACGTACCATCGCGCGATGATAACTGTCGATTGGCCAATCGACAGTTATTTGTACTGATGATCCTTTTCGGATTGATTAGACCGGGATCATAGGTCAACTTATTGAGAGAAAGTGACCTACGGTTGTTTGGCATTGGAGAGCCCAACCGTTCCCGTTCTGTAATGGAAAAAGAATTGGGGTTCCCTCTCTGAAGATTGCCAGAGAGGGAAATTGTCCCCTCATTATGGAGAGGGACACAATGTCAAATTCATATAGTGAAGATTAGATGTTGCAATGCCCCCTTGATGGCACAATGCATCTATAGGTGAGTGTGAGAGTTATAGTGAAAGTACTCAGATTGGAGATGGAGACATGAAGTTTTGTTGGAATGGGATCGATTGAGGGATTTTGAGTGGGATATGGTAATAGAGATGATGATGTTGACTTTGATTTGGATGTGAATGAAGGGCTTGAGTGATGAATGAAAGAAGATTTGGATATATACATATTACTGGTTTTTAAAATCGTGGTACCCTTTAGACGCCCTCACTACCGCACATCTCACTGTTATAGTGATTTAAGAGGTGATTACTGGGACAAATTGTCTCATCCCACGATTACTGACATTTTTGCAGGTATTCATGCACAGGCGCAAGCATCAGGAAAGGGAATTAGGCAGTGGAGGTTGTGTAGTTTATTTAGAATTCTATATTGCCAATTTATAGATCTGCATTCACTTCCGCATGTATATATATTTATTTATTGTTTAATATCAATTAGTTTTGTTTATTAACCATGTTAGACAAATCCTTTCTAACATGGTTTGCTGCTAATTATCCATGATAGTGTTCATATTGTATTAGGCAATTCTTTTCTATCATGGATAATATATAAAATGATTAGAAAATTCTTTTTCTAACTATGATAGAGATATTGTTGATATGATTATTCATTTTTCTATCATAGTTAGTAAAGAGATTATTGAATTAAAATAGATATCTTAATTTAATTAGGGAATTAGTAACAGAGTGTTACAAATTCAATATCAATTTCCGCATAACACATTACATAATCACAACAGCGAAAACCCCAAATCAGATTGAGAAAGAAAATGCATAATCAAAGTCAAACAAACTTCATGAAATCAATCATACAATACAAGCCATCAAATTCATTATACTTCTATCTGAACTGGTTAGAAGATTCAATCCAAAAATCACCAAACTAGTTCAGATTTAACATTCCCAAAAGCTAGGGTTTTGAAAATATGAACACAACTTATTAACTTTCATATAAAGCCTCAAATCCTCTTACAATTACTGAAAACCAAAACTTAACTTCATTTTAAACATCCATAAGACTTAAAACTCAAACCCTAATCCGTCCTACACTCAAATCTCGCACAAAAACAGTGAAAGTAGAGTAGTCATTGCAAGACAAGGCTCACCGAAGTTGAATCAAAGTCCAGCACGTGAGGTTTGCCTTGGAGCCGCCAGTTTCTTCGCCGAAAAACCAAGAAGCCGCGTGGGAGAACAGAATCCGAGAGAAACAGAATAATGAGTGAGGAATCAACATTAAAATGAAAGCACAACTCAAGATATGCTAGAAAGGTCGAAGCTTTACCTATTCTTCACCATCGACCATCGTGGGCTCGCCGGAAAATGAAGAAAACTGACGGTGAGGAAGTGAAACTCGCCGATGACGAAGAGAAACAGCGAAGACACGAGAAGCCCACACAATTTTGCAGATTTGGGAGGGAGAGGAAGTGAATGGGTGGAGAGAAAAATGGTGAAAGTGAGGAGGAAGAACAAAGAGAAATGAGAGAAGAGAGAGCTCATGAATGAGAGGGAGGGGCGGCTGAAACTTGTGCAAGGAAGGAGGGAGTGTCATGTTAGGGTTTTGGGGCAAAAATTACAAAAATGTCCTTATATCCTTATCTATTTACTATTCCATTTTAAATACCTACCTTAAAACTAATTGTAAAATTAAATTCATACACCAACTTACATACTTCCTCCAACCCTAGTATTATCTATGTTATAAAGTATTTTTCATTAAAGTTGTAATTAAAAATTCAACCTCTAACTATTTTCCTTTGATTTCTAAAGAAATACGCATGTTAACTCCTTAAAAATATATTTTCCCCTTTTTATTTATTTACTATGATTTTTAGCTTTCTAATGATATCCTAATACTTTGATTAATTCTTTGTTATCTCTATTATAAAAATTGGGATGTTACAATTCTACCCCCCTTAAATAATTTCGTCCTCGAAATTAGTAAAATTTATCATTAGTTACGAGAAAGGAAGCAATTTCTTGGACTGATATTCCTACTTTGAGAGGAAGAAAAAGAAATTTGGATATAGTTTAGGAAGATTTGAACTCATTGGCATTGAGGATTCATTGTCATGAGTGTCATTCATATAACACAATGGAGATGCTAACGATGATTCCGAGAAATTATAATCACTTTAGAGGCTATGGTTCAGAATTTTCTAGAGAAATGCAATCAATTGTGAGATATGAATGATGTTTTCTTATGATAAATGTGAGGTTAAAGGTCCTAGCACACATTCTCAAATCCTTTTTAAGGATTCAAACGAGGTGAAATCGAGTCAGATTGACTTGAACGTATATAGACTCTTGAGAAGGCTATAAACATTACGTAAGAAAACTAAGTGTACAAATAGAATTCTAAGCAAAATCACAGTTAATTCTCTTATATTTGTAGATTGATTAACAGATCTGTCCAAAAATCACAATGCACCCACAATAGCAAGATAAATTTCACAACTGGTGTCAATCTATACTTAAAATACCAGCAAATTTGCTTTGCAAACCAGAATTGCAAAAATCAGCACTAATAACATACACAAGCAAAGATAACCAGCCAAAAGATGTCACAAAAAGTTCAAAAACCAGTAATGGTGTCAACTTGATTAACTTTTCGTGAGGCTAACAGGATAAGAACTTTAGGAAATCGATATGCAACACAATTTCATACTTCATCACTAATAAAGCCAAGCAGAAAAATTAACCACTATTTTCTATTTATTGCGACATTTCAAAATATATCAGCCCCATTTAGATCATTTGTAGGCCTACTCAAATTAATTGATTAAAGAACATTACAACTACCAATTACATCTTACTTCTTGGTATTTCCTATTCAAGTAGTATCACCTCACAACAATAAGCAATCAAAACAAGTTATCCACCATATCACATGCCTAATCATGTAACCAACGAAAGTATCCTAGCATCGCGGTACATTCCACACTTTTAGTTCACATCTTTTATTCAAACAATTTCATTATGCATTTAGAGAGAGAACAATTAGACATTCGATGTTCACATTCACCTTTCAAAATTCAGTCTTATTACTTAAAGCATATATAAGATTCAAATATATTTCAATTCCATTGAAAACATGAAAACACTAGACCAAAAATCACACCCTAAGAATAGTCCACTGTTACAATTACAAGAAATCTTTACCATTCCTAGGTCCTCATCACTCAAAGTTAACTCCACCTAAAGCAAATCACAACTTCATAATCATGGATTAAACATGTGAAGTGACTATACTCATACGATTCCAATATCATAAATTCTTCCTTATAAATCTAACTGATACAAACAAATATATATTCAAATCAACCCAAGTCATAACATAGGAGCATGATTGTACATACAACACCGCCATCATACAATCAACTTAATCCTCATAACTCTAAGTCGTAACTCTACTGATCGTACAATTTGAGCTGCCAAATCTCATAATCCATTTCCCATATATCATACTTCATCATTCACATGGCAATCACAAAATAAGATTCACCACTAAAATAATTATTAATAATTAATAATTCAGACTTCACACAATCCAACTTAACCCATTGTCAAAACAAACACAAATAAAATCAATTTTTAACAACTTTTAGCTTCTTTAATACACATTGATTTCTTTATAATCAACCAATAAAAATTCACTCGGACTGAAATCGATTCACATCTATAACAACAATTCACAATTTCACCAATTACCAACATAAAAATTTCAATTTACATAGTATTAGCAGTCAAAACCTTCCAATTACATATGATTAGCTTGCAAAAATTTTAATTATCTATAAATAATTACATAAAATTACAATTCATAATTACTTTTAAACAAACAACTTATCGTTATTTTGTTTAGTAATGGTGGGGGAAACATCCACTTATGTGGTGAGGGCTACCAACATCTATTACTAAGGGGGCTGCTTCCAATCACTAAATATAGTGAGGAAGCCTCCAGCGACTTAATATAAATGGGCAACATCCTCTTACTACCCATGTTGATGTAACCACCAACCATTACTACTTGTGGACAATCAGAATACTAATAGAGAATAATAAAGTAAACAATTTATTTGTATTAAGAATTAGATAAACAATTTAATCAACACTTAACAAATTCATTAGATATCAACAGAATAAATAAGTAATAGAATCAATATGAAGACTACATAAACACAAATAATAACAACACAAAGAATTTTTAATAGGATTTCATTTAAAAGCCATCAAATATAACAATTTAACAAATGAACTAAACAGATAAGAAGCAAGGTCAAACATTCATATATCACATCACATTATTTATTAATTGTTATTTTCCAATTTCCTTAATCCCTTAACCCAATAATAAGGTTTCTCATGATGCCTCGACTATGATTATGGTCGGCACATAACTATACTCGAGACCCCAGAGAAGCATCCTTATTTCGTCATTCTTCCTAAACTATCAATATCTTTTTTTTCATTATTCTTCATATATTCTTCTCAACCTCTCCACAATACCTATTCAATTGCTCTTATCACTCTCTCCCCACCACGGGATGAGTGATATTCCTCTCAAAAAGGCAGATATTCATGCACATAAGGAAGAGAATATCAAGTATGTATATTGCCAATCTATATGCAATGCAGCACAGTCCAGGGTTATCGTATACCAAATACTGATAACCAAGTTGTAACACACTGTTACTTAGTCCCTAATTAACTAATGATATCCAATTTTAATTCTATAATCTCTTTACTAACTATGATAGGAAAAGGATTTTCCATAATATTAATATACCTATCATAGTTAGAAATAGAATATTCTAGTGAATAAAACATTATCCATGATAGAAACGGATTTCCTGATACAATATAGATGCTATCATGGATAATTAAAAGCTAACCATGTTAGAAAGGATTTGCCTAACATGGTTAATAAATAAAACTGATTGATATTAAACATTAAATATATATACATGCGGAAGCGAATGCAGACCTATAAATTGGCAATATACAATTCTAAATAAACTATACATCCTCCACTACCTAATTTCCCTTTTTCCTGATGCTTGGGCTTGTGCATGAATACCTGCAAAAATGTCAGTAACCGTGGGATGAGACAATTTGTCCCAGTAATCACAGCTTAACTCACTATAACAGTGAGATGTGCGGTAGCGAAGGCGTCTAAAGGGTACCACATTTTAAATTTAGTAATATATACATATATCTGTCAAGTTTCCTTCCATTCATCACTCAAGTCCCTCTGTCACATCCAAGTCAACTCAAATTCACCATCTCTACTTTCCACATATCAATCAAATCCCTCAGTCAATTCCACATTAACTAAATATCATCTCCCAGTCTCCAATCTAATGATGCTACCATAACTCTCACACTCACCTATAGATGCATTGTGCCATCACGGGGCATTCAAGCATCTAATCTTCCCTATATGATTTGACATTGTGCCTCTCTCTATGATGAGGGGGCAAATTTCCCTCTATGGCAATCCATAGAGAGGGAACCCCAATTCTGTTTCCATTGCAGAATGGGAACGGTTGGGCTCTCAAATGCCTTAACAACCGTAGGGGCGGTTGGGCTCTAAAATGCCAAAACAACCGTAGGTCACTTCTCTCAATAAGTCGACCTATGATCCCCGATCCAATTAATCCAAAAAGGATCAGTACAAATAACTGTCGATCGGCCAATCAACAGTTATCATCGCGCGATGGTACATATATATGTATCAGTGTCATGCAACGCTCACAATATCGATCAATCTCAATCACATTTAGTATCTCAATTTCAAAATCAATAACATGCACTCTTACCATTCCCTTCAATATCTCAATTCCAACTATGCAACTTCTTTCCTCAACCTTGCTATCAACATCCCTAACAGAATACTATCTAAACCTCTCACATCATAACCAGAACAAACACCAGCCAGGATAATATATATAATGTTTCAAATTCCTTTTATAAAAAAATAATCGTGTTTGAAAGGCACCAGATAGCCTGTTTTGTATGAAAATAACTTTTCAAAGATAATATATATACAGAGGGTGAGAAAGGATTTTAAGAAAATCCCAGCTGACGTCACCCTCATTGTTATAGCAAGGTTAAGTGTGATTACCTGTCGCCCTTTAGCAATTTCCTGCCTTTTCCCCAGTTTTCTTAGTCATGCCTCGCGAAACATAAATATCTAGCACGGTGTTTTTCCTATTATTACACAAATGTAATAATAGTGCGTTAATAACCATTTAATATAAATTAAATAACATCTATCTCGTATCCCATATTACTACCCATTTTCCCTCTTCATAGTTATATTATTTTAGAAAGTTTTGTGGATTCCTATGTACATACACACACACACACAAGTCAACACACTTCTATTCCAATCAATTCATAACATTAACATATGGTATGGAGCAGCAAGCACAACACTAAAATTTGTCAAATATTCAATCACTTCAAATGTTATACATAAACTATCCATATTCTAAGAATCAACACCTTTATAAATCCTAAGAGATGTTATACATTCCGCATTTCATATTAAAGTGCAGAACACATTGACCGGAGAAAATGATTGTCATTTCACCTTGATTTGCATATAGAATTATCAACAATCTATTTTAAATTTTGTTGTACTTCAAAAGCATCCTTGTAAAACAACATCTCAACATACAAGAGATCAAAACAGTACAAGAACTTCCAACTATCATACTTGCATCTCTTTCAACCAAATGGAAAGATGATTATATAGACACATCACAGCCCAAATAGAGAATTTCTTATTTTCATATACAATTAGCTCAACTACAACCAACTTTTGCAGACCACAAAAAGTCCATTCCTCCTTATTAATATCATCCATGAAATTTAATCACAAAAACCCAAGGCAATCAGCTCATGCTTAAACATATTGAATCATCATAAACACAAAAACTTCCCAAGATTCAGATTATATTCACATACTTCAATACATCCACATATAATTCTTTTCAACCCAACTCAAGAATACAACTAGTTTTCAAATATATTTTTATTGCTAACATTAAAATATATCTATCTTAACCTCAAACATGAATAATTATGTACATAAACAAAACAATACCATTGCAGTAACACTGATGATTTAATCACACTTGCATCAAAATTCATTCCATTTATTCACACATTTCATTAAGATTCAAAACAGAGAAATCAATAATCAGTTCAGCCACAATGAAAAAGAAGCACCACACTTTGAAAACCCACATGCACATACTTTAAGTAAATTGATCTACTTCAAATATCATCATTAAATTCAATTCATCACAAATTCAATATCAATTTCCGCATAACACATTACATAATCACAACAGCAAAAACCCCAAATCAGATTGAGAAAGAAAATGCATAATCAAAGTCAAACAAACTTCATGAAATCAATCATACAATACAAGCCATCAAATTCATTATACTTCTATCTGAACTGGTTAGAAGATTCAATCAAAAAATCACCAAACTAGCTCAGATTTAACATTCCCAAAAGCTAGGGTTTTGAAAATATGAACACAACTTATTAACTTTCATATAAAGCCTCAAATCCTCTTACAATTACTGAAAACCGAAACTTAACTTCGTTTTAAACATCCATAAGACTTAAAACTCAAACCCCAATCCGTCCTACACTCAAATCTCGCACAAAAACAGTGAAAGTAGAGTAGTCATTGCAAGACAAGGCTCACCGAAGTTGAATCAAAGTCCAGCACGTGAGGTTTGCCTTGGAGCCGCCAGTTTCTTCGCCGAAAAACCAAGAAGCCGCGTGGGAGAACAGAATCCGAGAGAAACAGAATAATGAGTGAGGAATCAACATTAAAATGAAAGCACAACTCAAGATATGCTAGAAAGGTCGAAGCTTTACCTATTCTTCACCATCGACCATCATGGGCTCGCCGGAAAATGAAGAAAACTGACGGTGAGGAAGTGAAACTCGCCGATGACGAAGAGAAACAGCGAAGACACGAGAAGCCCACTCGATTTTGCAGATTTGGGAGGGAGAGGAAGTGAATGGGTGGAGAGAAAAATGGTGAAAGTGAGGAGGAAGAACAAAGAGAAATGAGAGAAGGGAGAGCTCATGAATGAGAGGGAGGGGCGGCTGAAACTTGTGCAAGGAAGGAGGGAGTGTCATGTTAGGGTTTTGGGGCAAAAATTACAAAAATGTCCTTATATCCTTATCTATTTACTTTTCCATTTTGAATACCTACCTTAAAACTAATTGTAAAATTAAATTCATACAACAACTTACATACTTCCTCCAACCCTAGTATTATCTATGTTATAAAGTATTTTTCATTAAAGTTGTAATTAAAAATTCAACCTCTAACTATTTTCCTTTGATTTCTAAAGAAATACGCATGTTAACTCCTTAAAAATATATTTTCCCTTTTTTATTTATTTACTATGATTTTTAGCTTTCTAATGATATCCTAATACTTTGATTAATTCTTTATTATCTCTATTATAAAAATTGGGATGTTACAGTAAGCCTCTTAGACTTCTCCCTTCCTCACAAATCTCTCTCCCTTCAAATAACAAAAGAAAATTCACTGTCAATTTAGGTGACTCTTCTTCTTGCATTCCCCCCTTCGTTTCTTCATTTCTTAAGCTTGCAAGTTCTGACAACGATTAGAGTTTCAGAAATTGAGGTTAGGATCTTTCTCTATTGTTAGTTACTCTTGAAAAATTACGCTCAGCTTTTGTCCTTGAGTTCTCATTGATTCTAGAATAAATTTCAGTTGCATCAATAATTAAGAAGAATGAATGGATAATGCATTTATGAAATTTGCTCTTGACCAATTTGACCGGCAGGATGCTTCTAATGGGAGTAAAAAATGCATGGTTGATTAATTATGTGGCTCTTCATAAAAAATTCAAGTAGTAAACAAGGCAAAGAAAATGTGGAAGATGGTTTTAAAGACATCCTTTCGTTTAAGTAGGTTCATCATTTTCGGGGATGGATAGCAATAAGTACAAGATGGGTGTGAATAATATGGTGCCTCAACATTTGATTACCAATGCAGTTGCATTGAGTTATATATAATAAAATCTGATATTGGACCAATGGAAATGGTCTTTATTGTTGTAATTTCTTTCCTTAATTTTCCCCTTGGCGTTGTTGATGCTTATTTGAAGTGCTGTTGAGGATGGTGGATTGATGAATTGCCATGTGGCTTAAGGTAGTTTGGTTACGTGTATGGTTGAGTATTTGAGTTATAGTGATTGGTCGGCGAGGAAGGCCAACATGGAGATGTTGATGAATCTGGTTGTTGTGGAGAGGAATGTGTTGTCGGAATTTAAGGGTGTCTGTTTGAATGTGTTACATTTTAGTTTATTTATAAGAACATTTTAGACGTTTCACGTGTAACATCCTGAAAATTTAATACATGATCAAAGAGTGTTTTGGGAAATAATAAATGGAGAAATTGGGAATTTATTTTAGAATGTTTGGAGATTTTTGGGATATTTTGGATGTTTTAGGAAATAAGTACTTAAAATAATCAATTAAATGGTTGGGAAAGTTTAAAAAAAAAATTATGGAAGTTATGAAAATTAAGGAATTGTGGAAGTAAAACAAATTAGAAGTTTGACTTAGTAAATCCAATGGGTTAGGGATTAATGAGGGCATTTCAGTAATTTTCCCTATACATACACACATGACACAAACATTAAAAAAAAACAAAAAGAAAAGAAAAAGAAGCAACTCCCTCCTCCTCCTTCCTTTATGCGTGACTGACACCCCCTACCCCCTCTTCTTCACCATTTTCTTTCATTCCTTTTCTCTCACACACACCTACATTTCGGCTCTTCTCTCCAAACCTCTCCATTTTCGTTTTTAGCTTCCCTTTCCTCCTGAAATCGGTATAAAACCAAATCAGATCGGTAGTTGGCAAGTTGCTCTTCGTGGCTTGCGTTTTCCGGCGAGTTGGGTTCTTTTTCCGGCGGCTTTAGATGGTTAACAACGATTGGGAGGTAGATTTGTGATTCTTTTGGGTTTTACAAGTCATTCCTTTCCTTTATAACTTCATTAGTCTCACCTTTTTCATCTTCCCTTTTTCTTGGACTCCGCCGGCCACCTACAGTGTTTGCTCTGACGAGTTTGATGGCGGCCGACGGTGGAGGCGCCCTTTTTCTTCATTTGTACCCATGTGAGCATCTTCTACCTCTTTGATTTTGGATTTTGGGGTAAAAGTTGCCTCTTTGAAGTTAGGGTTTTGGATATGCTAAAGTTTTTGAAATGTTAAAGCTTTAATATTGAAATTGAGGCATTGAATTTGAGTTTTCTTGGGAGCAATTGGATTTTCTTGTAGGAGATTGAACATTTGGGAATTTTGGTATAAGTTATGTTTCTTTGAAGCTAGGGTTTGACCATAATTAAATCATTGGAGCTTAAAACAAGAATTTGGGGATGTTTAAGTGGTAAATTGAAGATTTTTGGAAAGTATTTAAGTTTATTCAAGTTGGGAATTATTTTAGGAATTTTATAGACATTTTTAGACTCTTTGAAGTTGTGTTTTGTTAATGAAGGATGTGATGAATAAATTTATAGTTAGATAAGATTTGTTAAAGTTATATGAGGTTGTTGGAATTTTAGTTTTGGTTGGATTGGTATTTGGAAAGAAATTTAAAAGTTAAGTGTTGATTAAATTATGTAAAGGACTGTTTGGAGTTTGGTAGTAGGTTTGTGAGATTGGGAAGTTACTTTAAGTAAATTTGATGTTAATATGGTGGTAGGGTGGTAAGAGATTGTTTTGCAATTTTTGGGTATTTTTGGTTTCTTTAAAGTGGAAGTTTGTTATGTGGGCTGTTTGGATTAGATTGGAAGTTAGGAAATGTTTATATAGGTGTTATGAAGATGTGGGAGGAGTTAAAATTCTTTGCAATTGTGTATAGGAGGAATTTTGTTAGTTAAAGTCTTGGTTAAAAGAGATTTTGGTTAGGTAAAAGAGTGTTCGAATGGTGGTGGATTATTTGGGGAAGTTAGGAAGCCGTTTGGAATACTAAATGAATAATCTTGAAGCAGTTTTAGTAAGTTTTATATGTTTGGTTGATTTTTGGTAAGAGTTAGGATAAATGGTAAAGTTAATAATGAACAGGTTATAAGTAAATGGATAAGGGAATTACGGTAGTTTAAGGATATAAATTAGTATAGAAGTTGAAAGTAGTTTATTAGTTCATTTTGTTGGAAATTGATTAAAAAGTTGAGTCAAAGTCACTTATAAAGTGCCTTGACCCCTTTATGAATTGTGGGATTATTGTAGACGGCGGTTGTTCGGCGGAGCTTGAGGAAAGCGTTTATCTGCGTAACTTAGTGCTGTTAAGTTTCACAGGTAATCACGCTTAACTGACTGTGATACTGAGGGTGACGGTAGTTGAGAATTTCTAAAATTCTCTTCTACTTTGTATATAAATGAAATGTGTTTTTAATTACTTTATATTTAAACGTGGGCTATAGGGTACCTTTCTAATAAACTGTACTTTATATATACATATTCATATAAATCTTTTGTATGCTGCATGACACTGATTATTAGTACCGTCGGCCGATGTAACCATCGATTTGCGCAAATCGATAGGTTAATTGTACGGGTTCCTCGGATTGTAAAGGAACCAAGGATTTTTCACATTTTAGAGTGGTCCCTTTTTCATGCTTTCAGATTTGAGACTGGGCACAATGTCAATCATGTTTATTTTTGTCTATTGAGATATGGATGTATCTGTGCTGTATATTTATATATACATTACGTGGTTTATGCAGGTTTTGAAAACTGTGGTACCCTGTAGACACTCCACTACCCCACTTCTGAGTCTCACAGTGAGTTAAGTAGTGATTACTGAGACATAGTTTTGTCTCACCCCATTCCCTTTATTATTTTTACAGGTGATCATGCACTAAGGGAGGCAGAGAGGAAGGGGAAGAGGTTGTCTGGCCTATACTGATGCAGTAAGTAGGCCGGAGGTAATCTTATAGGGATATATATTGCCATTTCACTAGGCTGCATCAGCTTCCGCATTTATGAATGTTAGTTTGAATGAGTTGTATTATTGAATGGTTGTTTTACTTATTCTGTTGATTTAATCTGAAGTGGTTGATGATTTGTGGTATTGATCCTTATGATGGTTAAGGGACTATTCTAACGAATATGTCCGTTATTGCTGTATTACACTTTGTTCAGTGTAATGATGACTTGTGGAAAGGACGTGGATTCATGGATACAGGTTGACTTGGATGGATTATAGTTAGGAAATCATTTTCCTAACATGATTATGTGATATATTGAAGGTGTATTATTTGATTTTATGTTGTAGCTGTATATAATCATATTAGATGGGCCCTGCTCTAATATGGTTACCTTTTATGTAGCTGGTTTAATTTCTTTTGCTTACTATGTTAGGAGATTCTCTTTTCTAACATAGTTAGATATGTGTTAAGCATATGGTTGTAATTCTCTTCATAGTAGAGAAATTCTTCTGCTAACCATGTTAGGTGAATTTTTTTTAATAACATGGTTAGGGTATCTAATTTGAAATCATATCGTTTTCCTTTTTCTAACCATGTTAGATGTATTCTTACTAACATGGTTAGACACCATTTGTTTGGGTTATTTTGAATATGTGTTTAATTAGGTGGAAGTTAGTAGATTAATAATGTGTTATTAGGAGGTATGTTTCATCACATATAATCTTATTATCATATTAAGGAAAATCTCATTTTTTATCTCAGGGCAACAGTTGAGTTTTATTGGTAAACCTTGAAATAATTATATACTATTGTTGATCGTCCTTGGGCAATAGATATATATCAATATTGTGTCTTCGCCCATAGACACACACACACACATTATATATATAACCAATACGAATGTGAGTTAAGATTTTGAGACTTAAACTTAGACTCAACACTAAATGACATCCATTTTATACAACCATTTGACATGTTAATTTCACATTATTAGTGATATAAAAATATATAAATATCATACACAATCACTAACTCTCCAACTTCATAGGTATTACTCTAATTCTAGACTTTTTATGCTATTTCTAGATAGTTGGAGAGTTAGACAAAAGTAGTACCTAAATCTAACTGTATAACATCCTAAAAATTTAATACAAGATTAGAGAATATTTTAAGAAATAATAAATGGAAAAGATTAGAAAATTTGGGAATTTTTATAATTTTTAGAGATTTTTAAGATAATTTGGAAATTTTGGGGATGTAAGTGCCTAAAATAATTATTTAAACAGATGGGGAAATATGAATTATTAGAGTTTGGTGGAATTTAAAGTATTTTGAAGGTTTTGGAGATAGGATGCTTGACTTAGTGAAATGAGGATTAAAGAGGGCATTATGGTAATTTTCCCCTATATATTATTTTAAACTCATTTAAATAAACAACAAATAACTCCCTCCTCCTTCTTCACGGTTGATCAGCCCCCCCCCCTCCATTTTCATTTTGCTTTTCCTCATCACACACACACATACTTGTTCTCTCCCTCCAAATCACCCCTATTTTCGTGTTGCTCTCCCTCTGCTCCTCAAATCCTTGTAAAGAACCAAGCCGATCTGTTCCTCTTCATCCACCTCTGTCCTGCGTCTTTTCCTTTCTTTTTCCGGCGAACCCATCGTTTTCCGGTGAGCATTCATGGCGGACGACGGCAAGAGGTGAGTGGTAACATTTCCGGTGTTCTTCAAGCTTTTACTTTCTTCTTAGGCCGATTATTCATTGTTCCCTTTCTTCCTTTGTTGTTTCATACTCAACCACCTTCACAGTGCCATTCTCCGGCGGCCAACGCGGTGGCCGACGGTTGCTGACCTCCCTTTTCTCATTCTTGAACCCGTAAGCTTTCCTACTACTTTGTGATGTTAATTTTGAATAAAGTTGCCTCCTTGAAGTTAGGATTTTGTAAAAATTGAGACATTGAATTTGGGTATTATTGGGAGTAATTGGATATTTTAAGGATATTGAACATTTAGGAATTTTGGAAAGAAAAATTGTGATTCTTTGAAGTTTAGGGTTTGACCATAATTAAATGTTTGATGCTTTAAACAAGAAATTGTAAATATTTAAGTGGTTAATTGAAGTTTTGTAAGGGTATTTGATGTTGCTTGAAGTTGGAAACCACTTTGGAATTTTTGAGGAATATTTATGTGATTCTTTAAAGTTAGGTCTACACATATTTAATTTGTGAGAGATTTAAATAAGAAATTGTGGATATTTAATTGGGAGGTAAAGATGTTTGGAGAGTATTTAAATTTATTGAATTTGGGAATGATTTGGGGAGTTTTTGAAGCTTGTTATGGCTCTTTGAATTGGGGTTTTGTTAATAAGGGATGATTTGAATAAATTGGTGGTTAGATACAGTTTGTTTAAGTTATAGGAGGATGTTAGAATGTTAGTTTTGGTTGGATTGGTGTTTGAAAAGAAATTTAGAAGTTAAAGTGTTGATTAAAAAGGGATTTTGCCTATGTAAAAGAATAGTTGGAGTTTGGTGGTAGGTTGGTGAATTTGGAAAGCCACCTTGAGTGGTAAATTTGATATTAATAGGGTGGTATGGTGGTTGGAGATTATTTTTGCCATTTTATGGGCATCTTTGGTTTCTTTAAAGTGGAAGTTTGTTATGTGAGCTGTTTGGATTAGATTGGAAGATAGGAAAAGTTTGTGTAGGTGTTATGGAGATGTTGCTGGAGTGAAATGGTTTGAAATTGTATTTGGGAAGGAGTTGGTAAATAAAGTGCAGGATTAAAGAGAGTTTTGTTAAGTAAGGATATGTATGGAAGGTTGTGGAAGTTTGTGAGTTATGGAGGTCAATTTTAGTGGCCAATTTGATATGAATAGGTTGTTTTAATGGGGGTTTTAGATGGTTGGTTAGTTTTGCTAGAATTATGGAAAATGGTGAAGTTTAATACTTTATAAATCAATGGTTAAGGGAATTATGGATGTTTAAGGGATATAAATTAGTGTAGATATTGGAAGTAATTTATTACTCCGTTACTTGATTTAGGAATTATTTAAAAAGTTGAGTCAAAGCCACATATAAAGTGTCTTGACCAATTATAATCTGTGGTATTATTGTAGACGACGGTGATTCGGGTGGAGCACGCAGAAAACAATAGCTGCTAAGATTTATTGTTATTGAGCTTGAGCAGGTAATCACGCTTAACTGACTGTGATACTGAGGGTGACGGTAGTTGAGAATTTCTAAAATTCTCTTCTACTTTATATATAAATGAAATGTGTTTTGATTACTTTATATTTGAACGTGGGCTATAGGGTACCTTTCTAATAAACTGTACGTTATATATATACATATTCATATAAACCTTTTGTATGCTGCATGACACTGATTATTAGTACCATCGGCCGATGTAACTATCGATTTGCGCAAATCGATAGGTTAATAGTACAGGTTCCTTGAATTGTAAAGGAACCAGGGATGTGTACACTTTTTATAGTGCTCCCTTTTTCAGGGACATTTTCACTATTTAAAGTGCTCCCTTTTTCATGCTTTCAGACTTGAGACTGGGCACAGTGTCAATCACGTTTATTTTTGTCTATTGAGAGATGAATGCATTTATTCTGGATATATATATATCTATATATTTGCAAATGTTATGTGCTGTATGCAGGTTTTGAACTGTGGTACCCTGTAGACGCTCCACTACCCCACTTCTGAGTCTCACAGTGAGTTAAGTAGTGATTACTGAGACATAGTTTTGTCTCACCCCATTCCCTTTATTTTTGCAGGTGATCATGCCCAGAGGTAGTCTGAGAGGAAGGGAAAAAGGGGCCATCCGGCTGCACTGAGTCAGTGAGTAGGCCAGAGGTAAACCGTAGGAATATATATTGCCAACAAGTAGGTTGCATACGCTTCCGCATTTGTTTGTATTATTTGGAATGAATTGTGTTAGCTGTTTCTGTTGATTGTTGGTTAGTCACCGATAATGAAATATTGTGACAGTTGTGGTTGTATCACACACTGTGTCAGTGTGATGATTGATTATGTACTGGAGGATTGACCGTTACAAGAGAATTGTCTGCTAATGGAAAGACAATCTCTTTCTTGATACGGACGTATCATATGATTGTGATTTAACAAGGTTTGACTGTGCTTTGTGATACTGACATGCTTAAGTCAGGTAATTGTATTGATATTCTTAATTGATACAGGTGTTTGAATAACTGTGTTGAGGAAAGTTCTTTTCCTAACATGGTTATATCGGGTGATTGTGATCTACTGTTGTGATGAGTGTTGTTATTTTATATAACCATGTTAGATGGGCCCCTCTCTGCCATGGTTATGTTTTTTTTCTAAATGTAATGTTATTTCTTTTGCTAATTATGTTAGGAGAATCTATTTTCTAACATAATTAGATGTCTGCCAAAGAACATGAGTGTTCTTCATCTATATTAGGTGGTTCTTTTTCTAACCCTGTTAGGCGAATCCTTACTAACATGATTAGTAATTTATTATCCATGATAGCATTGGTATTGTATTAGGAAATTCTTTTCTATCATGGATAATTCATAAATTATTAGGAAATTCTTTTCTAACTATGATAGTGATATTGATGTTATGGAAAAATCTTTTTCTATCATAGTTAGTAAAGTAAATTATTGGACTGAAAGTATTATTATTGGTAAATTAGGGATATAGTAACAAAATGTAACAAACTGTCCAACTTCAAATGTCACGTAAAATACTTTATTCCCCACCTATGGGAGACATGATGCATGACAGTTAATGTTGCTTAAGACATGGTACTTATAATGCTTGAAACTGGCAGGTTATTATATATTGAAATCATCTTGTGTATTAGTTTTTGCCCATAATCTCATATTCTTTGAAATAAAAGTTATGTCTAGGTTCTTTGAGAAAGGAATGATGTTCCAAGTTCATTTGATAAAAGGACTAGACTAAGCCAACCTAGACCACAAACCTGGTCCAGTCTAGTCTAGTGTGCCCAACACGATGATGGTCGGATTTTCCATCAGACTAGACTGTGCTTTGGGTTATAAAGTCTAGTCCAAGGTTATTACCAGACCAAACCTCAGGTTGAGGGTAATCTCAATCTTCCCCGATCTGTGTACAACCCTACACAAAACCCACTTGAAGAAGCCTTGAGTTCACTCTCATTGAAAACTAACTAGTATTCCAAATATAGGCCTTGAATTTGGGCTTTCCTTTCTATCAACAGATGTCATAGCAATCAGCCAACCATCATGATAAAGATGGTTGCAATCTATAATTCAGCTACCCTTGGATGTCACATTGGACACTAACTTGGAGGACGTCTTAATTCACATTATACCAGTTGGTTCGTTACATACTACTCTCTCCGGTTTGTAATAAAAGAGTTCAGCTCTCAAAACACTCTCAAAACACGCTTCTTAAGAAAACATGTGAATGTTTGTTGGGTGTCTGAAGTTAATGTTTTTTTCCAATATTACTCATATTTATTATGATACTTTTAAGAGAGAGTACTACATAAGTAGGGATGGGCATTCAGTTTTTCGGTTCAAACCGAACCGAAACCGAAAATAACCGATAACCGAATTGTTTGCAAAATGGGAACCGAAACCGAATAACCAATAACCATAACCGAAAAACCGAATTAATTTCGGTTTGGTTATTCGGTTTTTCGGTTATTTTTTCTTATATAAAAAAAGGTAACAAACCCTAATTTTGAAAACAACTAAAAAACTAAAAGCGTAAAATCACACTATTTAAAACACACATAGTTCATAGTAAAACGACATTTAAAACTCAATATTCATTCAAAAGTGCATAAAAAATAAAAATTTATGGATAAAGTGAAAACCCATATTAAAAAACAAAGCAACAAAATAGTGTTATGATACAGTTTCCAACATCCCTCCAACAATTTGAATCATTTATTATATTTACAAACAAGACTTTGACTTTTATTATGAAAAAAGATTTCATTTTTCTTCTCTATACTAATATAGTAAATTTTTTAAAAAGCTACTCCCTTCACTCCTTCAGTGATCTTAGATTGATTTTTTTTAACTGAAATTAATTGGATTGATTGAAGAGATAGAATTGAGGCACATATACTTTGAAAGGTTGAATAAAAGTTTTACTGTTGGTGCACACATAAATGTGTAACGAATAAAACAGACTAAAACACGTACTATATGCATTATAATAACTGATTCCATCATAATTTAATTCAAACTAATCATACTTAATCTCACTCTCACTTTTGGGCTTTTATTATTATTATTGATTCATTAGGTTTTGTTTTGAAAATATGGTATTTTCGGTTATTCGGTTTTAACCAAATTTATTTTATGGAAACCGAAACCGAACCGATAACCGAAATTTGGGAAAATGAAAACCGAAACTGAAACCATTAACCGAAAAACCGAAACCGAAAAACCGAAAACTATTTGGTTCGGTTTGGTTTTCGGTTTTCGGTTAATTTTGCCCACCCCTATACATAAGCATTAATAAATATAAAAGAAGATTAGGGGCAAAGAAGGAAAAACATATTAAATGAGGAGAGAATATGAGACGAGCTCTTATATTTTGGGCCAAAACCATTCAAATTTTGGCTCTTATATTACGGACTGGAGAGAATATGATTCTAGGGGATTGACTTTAAATTTATAAATATATTGCCAACTACATAGTGCAAAAGAAAATTGGATAAAGATATACAAATTTATTGGATTTATATAAGGGTAATGGACCTAATCTACCCTCTAGGTAACCACCCAGGAGCACTGGGCACCCTGAACTAACAACAGACTCATATTTACACTCAAAGTAACCAAAGTGTTTAAAAAATACCCCGAGTGAACGGTCAATTATGTCTGACCGTTAATTTGCTCATGTGGCCGCCACGTGGGTTAAATTTTTGCCACGTAGGATATGTCATGTGGGGCCCATATATAATAAAAAAGGGTAATTAACCTAATCTACCCTCCAAGTAACCACCCAGGAGCACTGAGCACCCTGAACTAACAATACACTCATATCCTATATTTCTAAGTGCTATGGAAAAAGGCTCATCTCTTAGATGGCTTAGTAACCGACTCCTCTCTCATATTACTATTCATTTTAGCCGATCAACAATTTCTATCTCTTTCTATTTTTTTTCTTCTTTAAACCAAGCAAAGCTTTCCCTCTGGAAGACAACTGGGGTAGGTTTTATCCTACTTCAAATTTCAAACCTCTTACCCTTCTTCATCGATGCCTCCTCAGTGCTCACTTTAATCTGATATGAAATCCCACTTCTCCAAATCATCAGAAGATCAACCTTTCATCAATTTTCCAATTGAAGATCCGTGGGTGCCATTTTTTTTTTATTTTTGTGTTATTTCGGAAATGGGCTTTGGAAGTGAAGGTTTTTGGGTAGTGGGGATTTTTTGAATTGAATTGTGGGGTTCGATAAATATGTTTTGTTGAATGGCAGTGAAGGTGGATGATGAAACTAGAGACCAACGAGTTAATGTGCATCGTTCTAAGCATTCAAACCCTATAAGGAGCAAAATCAATGAAAGGTTAGCTAAATGAGTTAGCTTTCCTTTGTCAATGCCTTTTTTTTCTGTTCATGCTTTAATAGGTACTGATCCTGACTTGTACGTTTGTTAAGACATGGGAAAATTTGTTTTTTATTGTTTGTGTTTTAGTAATTATCTTTCTGGTTTATTTTCATTTCTTCTTCTGGGGTTATTAGTTGTGACAAAGGAGACAACATGGAAGTTGCACACCATGTGTTTGATGAAATTCCTGAAGGTGATGTTGTTTACTAGACTACCATAATAGTGGCTTATAACTGGATGAGTTATTTTTATAATGCAATTCAGCTTTTTCCGGATGTGACTTCAAGTGGAATTTTGGCCATTTAGCTTTTTTATAATGCAAAGGGGAACTAGTGGATGCTTATAGATTTCTACACAAAGAAAATGACATGGAGCAAGGTCATGGTCTGGAAATCCAGTAGAAAGGTAAAATTACTATTTCTCTTTTGCAATTACACTTTAATTTGGTTAAGCCTAATTAACCATCATGTGAACTGCTGATGCAATGCTGCAGAATAATTGAAATGGTCTTTTGGTCTATTGGTCATTGTTTTCTTCCTTTTGTTTACAAAATACATCTTGGGTGTTTACAAATTACACCTCATAAGTAAGTATAAATTTTCAATTCAAGTTTATTTATATACTCCTGCCTCTTCCTAAGATGTTAAGTCTATTGAGTGATTATATGTTATTTTTCATGATTCTAGAATTAAATGCTTTTTGTTTGGGTATAATGTTTAAATATGAGTTTTTTTGTTCTTGGACTATTTTGGGTATTTTGTTTGATTGTTTAGCCCTAATAAGAGTTTGTAATGGTGTGATTTCTTCTTGGATTTCATATTCTGATTTTCTCTTAGGTATATATGGAACTATCCACACTCACTTCTCCGGTCACTACCACCAAATGTAAACAGAAATATAGAGAGTGAAGAAGGCATGGGTGTCGATTACTACAAATCCCTTTGGTTTCTCTTCACTACACCTGACTCTTCCAAAATATTTTCTTCATCTTAAATACTACTGAACGTGGTTTCTCTTTACTTTATATTGAGAGGATAAATGTTTTGACTTTATTGAACGTATTTCTTGTTTATCATGTATCTTATAGATGGTAGAAGTTTTTAGGCTTTAAGGTCATTCTTGGTGAACTAAACAATGATCAAGTTTGGGTTGGAGGCCACTGTCAAAATCAGTGATTGCCAAAGAAACGTTTCTCAATTTTCTGCTATGGTTGGAGACTTTCGCGTAGATATGCTTCCCAATCGAATAATATATGGGCCTTCAATACTTATGAGGCAAGTTTAAAAAAATCAAAGCTTTATATCTTCATATTGATCTTTTCATTAGGCCTCTAAGATGTGTAATAATTTGTCTTTGGCTGTGAGCATGCTGGGAATATCAGATGCCCTTGGCCTGGGCCAATCACTGGGAGTAGGTATTCTTCCTTTTATATCATATTGGATCAATTTGAATGATCAATCTGTAGCGCCACCATTGTAGACTTTTAAGAGAATTTTTCACAAATCAGACCCTCTATTAATGAGCCTTCTATTGCCCTACTTCTATCTCACATTTGATTTTGCAATTGGTTTTATGGGTGAGATGATTCTACTACTATATGAAGTGGATGTGCCTTTTCTACTTTTGTATGTTATGATGTGTTTCAAGTAGTTGTTTCTATTCTTTGATCTACTCTATCGACATAATCATTTGTCTCTATATTCAATATCATTGTATTATATTTAAATACAGACCTTTATATTAAATATAGTGTGTCATGTTTAAATAGAGGCAAAGTATGCATATATAATTGGGAAAAGACCGTCACTTGTACAAAATTTATAAGTTTGGTACTGAATTAATGAGGTTTAAAAGTTTTTGACTTTGGTCTATGTTATTCTTGAAGCCTTAATTCTGTGTTTGGTTGTAGTGATGCTTGATGCTAAGGTCACCAGTATTACAACACATCTTTGTATTTATGTAGGTCAACAAAGCATATTACTCTTTGTATTTTTGTACTTTGGTTTTAAATTTGACTTAGAACTATTGAATTTTAAATTTGGATGTGTTTTAATTGATTTATCCTTCAGTTTCCTGTTTTATGGGATTGTTGACATATTCTCTCTCTCTATATATGATGATCTTGCAGGAATTATGGAATTTGTGTTCAGCTCTATGTAAAGATATTAGAGGAACAGCAAAAGATGGACTTTGCTCACTGAAATCCCTCATTTTCAGGGAAAAGCTCGCAGGTTGTTGCATTTTGCAGCTTTAGTCAATATCTTATCCAGCTTTTAAGGAAAAAAAATTTCTTGAAAGGCATTCTCTGCTCACTAATGTTTTTCAACAGATTAGAGTGTTCTTTAATTCATCACCTACTCTTTTTTTAAATTTCAAGATCACATCCTAATGCTTTCTTTCCGTTCTTTGGAATTCTGAGGATGTGGTGTAGGAATTTCGCAATCTTATTTTGCATAAGATTGTGAAATCGTCTTACAATATTTTCTTGCTTTTGTGGCATAGTAGTGTGTTATTGCTTTTTGCTTGAATGTTTTTTATAGATTGAGGAGGAAATATAGGATCTTGCATATGCATATGAAGTTTCTCTCACACACAGACACACATTAAGCGTGCATCATGTTCTTTTGAAGCTTTTTCAAGTAATTTTTCAAACGTTTTTCTGATAACCATTTTTTGAAACTAATATTTGTTGGTTTCTTCAGATATGGAACTTTACCATGAAGTCTGCTTGGTGTAAGCATGAGATTGTCATCCATACTGATCCAAAGAACTGTGAGTATGAGAAGAAAATGGAGGGTTTTGATGTTTAGGATGCAGAAACACTTGAACTACCTACTGATGAACGTTTGTAATAGGAAAGAAATTATGCTTACACAGGTTTGTAATAGGCATCTTTCTTCTTGCGTATGCTATGTTCAAAGTATTTAGATGGGCTGGCATTGTCTCTTTTATGAAAGTGCCTCTTGAAGGAGCTAAAAATGTTCTTAATTGTGAATACTATTGCAACGTGAAAACCCTATGAATTTTACATGTTTGATTGCACAATATCTTGAATCACATTATGATATTTGGTAGGAGTTATTGGCCATTCAACAGCAAGGACCTAGAGCTATTGGATTTTTTGGGACACAGACAAGGGGGTTCATGCATTAGGAATTATTTGAAATCCTTAGCTATGCCATGGTTGTAATTGTAAGATGACTTGACTCTGGTATTTCTTATGATTGAATCACATACTCTTGAGAGTTTATGACAATAGGGGTTGGAGTTCGTGTTTTTACAATATTTTGCTGATACTTTCCATAACTCTTTCTTACAACTACATGTGTATTTGTTGCCTTCAAAATTTTGTTATCAGAAAAGCCACATATATACATCTGAAGCATCTTGGACTGATGCAGCTGTTATTCGACGTGCATTAAGGGCAGAAAAACCAGAGCTACTTATAGTGATTTTGCCTCAAAGCTTAAAGAAGTATCGTCATGAGAGTCAAGAGTTATTATCCAAAGTAAGTTTAAGTGTCAGTAGTTGCTCAGTTCACACATCAACTTCTTCCCATCATGAATTTAAGATCGTGCAAGTGTTGTACTCGTGATTATTTCTTAGCCTCTTTATATTTTTATCTACTGAACATTGGTTCCTGTATGTCTCTCTGTGTTTGTGTTTGTGAGTGCACACTATCTTTCATTAAACCTATGGTTTGTAAGAATGAAGCAAATATAATGATAATATAAGAATATTTATATGTGTCCATTGTGCTATAGGTGTTAGTAATTATGTATGTTTGAAGATAGGATTCATTGTCCCCCAACCCTTTTTCATAACTGTCTATATTTAGTCTACATTAATAGCTCTTGGTATTTGGCATACACAATGAGGGCGTCAATTTAAATTACTCAGCAAAAAATATCATAATTCAGTTTAGATGCTTGCTTTACTATCACTTATTTTCTGTATATATTAGTGAGAACAATTGTTTTCATCCCAACCATTACTTTTTCCATGTAGACATCAAGTATAACTACTAACTTACCTACTAGATTAAATACAAATTATACCTCATAAGTAAATGCTACCCGGGCATTGCCCGGGGTATCATCTAGTTTACACTCAAAGTAACCAAAGCGTTTAAAAAATACCCCCAGTGGACGGTCAATCACATTTGACCGTTAATCTGCCCATGTGGCCGCCACGTGGGTTAAATTTTTGTCACATAGGATATGTCATGTGGGGCACACATATAAAAAAAACAATTCCCTCTCCTCTCTCTTCATCACTTCCAAACAGCCCCACCCCCTCTCCCCAACACAGCCGCCGCCTCCCCCCCCCGCTCCTCAAAGCTGGTCTTCCACGTCTCAGCAATCCCTTAGCTCTCTCTTTCACACTTGGCGTCACCAACAGCCTCGACTTCCCAATCACAGGATCCACCATCATCGGAATCAATGATTCAAACACCAAAACACAAGTCCACCCCAAATCATTCTCATTACTATTATTGCTCTTTTCACCTCTCTTGTCCACAGGGAAGACCACAGATATGGCTTCCAACACAAACTCGGGTGGATCTAGTCCGAAAGCAACACAATGTTTGAAAAGGCTCTTGAAAGCATCCACAGATGCACAGATGAGAGTCACTCCTAAATTCAGATCAAATCATCAACGTCTTAGTATTTTAAAACCCCAAAAAGTATACATACATTCAAGATTTCTTTTTAAAATTTAAAATCTATCATTATACAAATTTAAATTGATAAACTTACTTCAATCAAACAAGTTAAAATGACTCAAAGTTTTGCAGATCAAGTAAGGTTGTCATCCCTACTAGCTAGCTAGATACGTGTGTGAGTGTGTAAGAAAATGGTTTTTCACACAAAATCCTCATCTCTACAAACAATTCATCGTAGGTGGTATATATGTTTGAAGAATGACATGTTCTCCCAAGTTAATGTTTGGGCGAAAGCCCAAAAATGATATATAATTATTGGCTAAGGAACAAAAATCGTACATAACTATTCCAAGGTATAAAAATGATACCCAACTTTTACCATGTGATCAAAAATGATATTTTCACTAATATGACAATAATATTAGACATGAAAAGCCCAAAATGCCCCGATAAACTAATCGCCATCCGGTAAAAATTTATTTAATTATAAGGGCATTTTGCACATTTCATGTTTAATATTATTGTCTTATTAGTTGATTTTACCTCTTTTGTCGCCTAAAAAGGTTAATCAAAACAATTCAATACTCTAATCCACTATTAAGATAGCGATGAGTACAGGTCTTTAAACGGTTCAGGTTATCTAGCTAACTTCAAGTATTTAAGTCACGCAAATTAACAAACAGTTGGAGTGTGATCTATATATCTACAATTTGATTAAATCTAACAAAATTAACAACTACAGAATGTAAAAGATGTGAAAGTATGAATGAGATGTACCTCCTTCTCCAAGTACTTAGTGCTTTGATGAATTAGACTTCATATACTTGTCTCACTTAATATAAACTAGGTAAATCCTTGAGACCTCTTTAATCAAAGAAATCTACAAGAGTTTAACTAATTTAATCAAGCCTAAAGCTCTTTCAAGCCAAGGACATACCTATAGCAACATTAAGCACTAGATCTAGTACTTAAGAAACCAATTCATTCCATAAATGCAAGAGGAGCTAATCGCACACACATACATATATGAAACTACAAGAATTAAGCCTCGGTTTTCATGTCCTTAACATAAAAGAGAGATTTCAAGCCAAAATGAAGTAAAACACCTAATTCAAGGTGTTCTAACCTATACAAGCCTTAATCAAAGTCATTACATAGGCAAAAATATACATCTAGCTTGAAACCTAAAAGAGCAAATTACAAGCATATGAAGCCAAATGTTGAGTTCTTCAAGCACTTTTCCTTGGAGAAGAAGGATAGGCGATCTAGCCTGACATGGAGATGGAAGATGAAGGAAGGTATGAGGTTATGGCGGCCATGGAGGTGGTTTGCGAAGTGGAGAAGGTGAAGAAGATGAAGATGGAGTTGAGAGAGTTTGTTAGAGGAGAGAGAAAGTGAAAGTGAAGTGAGAGAAAAGTTCTCTAGAGTTTGTGACATTTGAGCTTTTATAGTGGTGAGTAACTTTGGGATTATCGCCCAAAGGGTATTTTGGTATTTGGTGAAAGGTGAGGATGAATGTGGTCTTGATCTCAGCAACATGCATTTCTAAAGGTTCCTTCTTTTTCTCCAAGTGATTGTGCTTCCAAAATTGCCCTTAATGAGGCCTCCAGATTTGAATTTGACGTTGACGCCAATTTTGCCTCATTTGGAAAGATGTTCCACAAGTACCTTCAAGCTGCAAGGTTGACTTTGTTTTTAGTTCATTCTGCACAGGGGAACTTCTGAAAAGTATCTGACATTTCTGTGCATTGTGCAGTCTGGTTCTTGTGCTTGCTGACGGATGAACTTTAGCTTCAGGAAGTCAAGACTTCATTCTGCAAGCACAAGAGTGTTCACTTCCGGATGTAAATGTGCTTCCTGATGACTCTGCTTCTGGATGTGAACCTGCTTCCGGATGTGGCTGAGCTTTCGGATGTGGCTGAGCTTCCGGATGTGGCTGAGCTTCCGGATGTAACTCAGCTTCCACAAGCAGATACATGTCTTGTCATCTAGCCTTCCTCCTTGCCAAATTATCTCCACTGAAGCTCCACCAAGGGTGCATGGGGCCCACTTGGGACCCCTCCTACAATAAAATATCATCACATAGTAAAAATGACCAAAATACCCTTGGTTTCTAAATAATGCAAGGAAAAGGCTAATATTCATCAATTAATTCCAATAAACATGCGCAATAAAATGTACCCATAATGATCAAATATATCAGTTAATTCCCACTAATTATGCTCAAATGCACATGCTTAAAGGTATGAAATTTGGTCCAATCATTAGTGAAAATATCATTTTTAATTACATGGTAAAAGTTGAGTATCATTTTTATACCTTGGAATAGTTATGTACTATTTTTATACCTTGGAATAGATTGTGTGTTCCTCAATGTTCTTTGCGTGAATTGCTTGTGAGAGAAGCACATGGGGGAGGATTAATGGGTCATTTTGGTGTGAAAAAAACTTTGGATGTTTTGCATGAACATTTATTTTGGCCTAAAATGAAACATGATGTAGAAAGAATTTGTTCGAAGTGCATAACATGTAAAAGAGCTAAATCTAGAGTCTTGCCACATGGTTTGTATACACAATTACCAGTACCTAGTGAACTTTGGGTTGATATATCAATGGATTTTGTGTTAGGTTTGCCTAGGTCCCAAAAATGGCACACTTTATTGCATGTCATAAAACTGATGATGCCACACATATTGCTGAGTTGTTTTTCAAAGAGATTGTTAGACTTCATGGTGTTCCTAGAACCATTGTTAGGAAAAATGTCTAACTACGGACTTGTGATCACTCTTTGGCTCAATGCACTTGACCATCACCATAGGCTTGTCATAGCTCTAAGTTCTCCACCCATTATTATGCATGGCACATTCAAATCTAGGGGACTTAAGGGGTTGAATGGAAGGCTAATAATGAATGGTGAATAATGGATAGTAGTCAATGACCAATAATATGAACAAGTAATCACCACATATGCATGCAATACAATGAATACAATTCCACTAAGCATGCTACATCTCTTTTTTTCAAGCACTTTGTGCTTCTCTCAATTTTTCTTTTAACTCAAATGTCTTTGGCATACACAAGCACTTTGTGCTTTTTTTTCTTTTGCTTTTTTTTTCTTGGCCTTTGGCCACCTCTCTTTTCTTTCTTTTCAATGTGGCTCTCGGCCATCTTTTATTTTCACTCATATAGCTTGTTTTTCTCAAGATACAACAATACAATACTAATATAAATGCAAGCATATGTTATAGTCACTTATTCACACTTTGGTCAAGGTGGTAGAGAAGAAAAGTGAATGGCCCAAAGGGGTTAATCAAAGGATAATATTTTTGGTTGGCTTAGTGTTTGGGTCTTGAGGGTTTAGAAAGAAACGCCCCTTTCATTTTCAATCATGCCATGCATTGTGATCTTGAACAAGAGCTAGGACAAGTTCTAGGAGGTCAATTAGACTATTGTCCCACTCAATTCGGTTGGAGGCTTCTCACTTTTATGGCTTACTCTAATTAGTCACTTCCTCCCTAAGAAAAGTTAAATGAGAAACTTACACCCTCTTTATACCTTAAAAGTGCCCCATACAATGCCCTAAGTAATCATTCCAAAAATTCTACTTACACACTAGAGGACAATTCCATTTACTTTCAAGAGCCATGATCAAGTTAAATTTTCAAGATAAATCATGCCAAATAAGTCCAAAGATCAAGTGTGAAAGCTTTGAAATAAACCACTTTAAAGCACATAATACATCCCCCCACACTTAAAGCATGCATTGTCCTCAATGGACCAATCAAATCAAGTAGGAAGATGCATTTCAAAGGCAAGGCAGCAACATAAAAGGCCGGGCAGTCCAAACATACAAATGGCCAATGCATGTATTATTTACAAACAAACACATACTAAGCACAACCTAATACACATGTATAGTATGATAATTTTTTTTTCTCACTTGCGCTCAGGAAGCCTAACTGGATTTAGGCTCAAGTTGCTAGGCTTCCGGAAGCAAAAATGCTACCGGATGCACAACTACTATAGGAAGTCACTCTGGTTCAGATTCTAAGTCTCATCCCTAGCGGAAGCAAACATGCTACCGGAAGCAAAATTGCTTCCGGATGCACTGACGCTTGTGGAAGCAAGAACGCATCCCCTAGCGGAAGCAAAGTGAACACAATCTGACCCTAAGTAGCAAAGTTTAACTGAGAGCTTCCGGAAACAAAAACACTTCCGGATGCAAGATCCTCTATTTCCACAATGACACTTCCAAAAGCTTATAGACATCCCCAAGCACTAGTGAATTTTTCAGATTTATTTTAACAACCTAACAAACCTAAACAAAATCCTACATATATTTTTTTAAAACTAACTAATGTCCTCCCCCACACTTAGAATAAAACAATAATAAGCAAGTAGGGAAGGAAAGAAGCAACCTTTAGGGCGGCTTGAAGTTCTCTTTATATAATTTGAGCAAGTGGCCATTGACTCTGTATACACGACCATCTTTGAGGTCCTTGATCTCAACCATTCCAAAGTCATAAGATTTGAGCACTTCGTAAGGTCCCTGCCACTTGTCCTTGAGCTTGCCTCCTCCACAAAATTTGAATCTCACACGATAGCACAAGACAAGATCTCCCTCCTTGAACTGCTTCCTCAGAATGCCACTGTCATGAATGGCCTTAGTCTTCTCTTTCAGGATCCGCGAGTTCTCATATGCCTCGTTCCTAAGCTCATCAAGCTCACTCAGAGTTAATTGCCTTTCTTGAGCCGCAGCATCCATATCTTCAATACAAGATTTAACTGCCCAATAAGACTTGTGCTGTAGCTCAACCGGTAGATGACAAGCTTTTCCATAAATCAGCCGATAGGGAGACATGCCAATAGGAGTCTTGAATGAAGTCCTATATGCCCAGAGAGCTTCTTCAAGTCTCAAGCTCCAATCTTTCCTACTTGGCTTCACAATTCGCTCAAGAATGTTTTTGATTTGTCTATTGCTCACCTCGGCTTCTCCATTAGTTTGAGGATGATAAGGTGTAGAAACCTTGTGATTCACCCCAAATTGGCTGAGCAACGAAGACATAAGCTTATTATAGAAATGAGAACCTTGATCACTCACCAAAGCTTTAGGAACTCCAAACCGGCAAAAGATGTTAGACTTGAGAAATTTCAACACCGCTCTGGCATCATTTGCCCTAGTTGGCACAGCTTCCACCCATCTAGATAGGTAATCCACAGCCAACAGAATATATGTGTAGCCGTTAGATGGTGGAAAAGGACCCATGAAATCTATACCCCAAACATCAAAAGGGTCACAATATAGCATTGGAACTTGAGGCATCTCCTGTCTCTTCCCCAGGCATCCAAACCTCTGGCACTTGTCACAAGACTTACAATATTCATAAGCATCCCTGAACAATGTTGGCCAATAAAATCCAGCTTCCAAAATCTTTCTTGAAGTCTTTCTAGCACCAAAGTGTCCTCCACAAGCTAGAGAATGACAAAACTCCAAGATGGAGGGAACTTCAACATCTTGCACACACTTTCTAATTATCTGATCATTACACAATCTCCATAAGTGTGGTTCATCCCAAACATAATAACTAGCATCCCTCTTCAACTTTTGAACTTGATGCTTGTTCAAAGATGGTGAAGTGACTTCGGCAACCAGGTAGTTCACAAGATGAGCATACCACGGATCTTCCTTTGCATTCAAGGCACACAATAAGGCATCAAGGAAAGTGTCACAAACAAGAGAAGAATCATCAACACCTTCCACGTCCATTGGTAAGCGGCTCAAATGATCAGCCACTAAGTTCTCTCGTCCAGTCCTGTCTTTAATTTCCACCTCAAACTCTTGTAACAGCAACACCCATCTCAAGAGTCGAGGCTTTGTCTGTGGCTTAGATAACAAATACCGAACAGTTACATGATCTGTGAATACAATCACTTTGGAATGGAGTAAGTATTGCCGGAACTTGTCTAGACCGAAGACAATGGCAAATAATTCCTTTTCAGTAGTTGTATAATTCCTTTGAGCTCTATCCAAAGTCTTAGACGCATAAGCAATCACCCTAGGTAATGAATCATGCCTTTGGCCAAGCATGGCTCCCAAGGCCTCATTAGAAGCATCACAAGACAACTCAAAAGGAAGCTCCCAATTAGGTGCAACCAAGATAGGAGGAGAAATAAGCCTTGACTTCAACTCAACAAAGGCCTCCTTACAAGCACTAGAGAAGTCAAATTCGGCCTCTTTTTGAAGTAGATGAGATAAAGGAGAAGCAATTTGGCTGAAGCCCTTGATAAATCTTCTATAAAAGCCCACATGTCCTAGAAAGGACCTCAACTCCTTCAAGCAGGTAGGGAAGGGTAGAGAAGAGATTACTTCAACCTTGGCCTTGTCAACCTGAATGCCCTCCTTTGAGACTAAGTGTCCCAAAACTATGCCCTTATCCACCATGAAATGACACTTCTCATAGTTGAGTACCAAGCCCTTCTCCACACATCTAATCAATGCTTTCTCAAGATTGATCAAGCAAGCATCAAAACCATCTCCATAGAGAGAGAAATCATCCATAAACACCTCTATGCTATCCTCCAGCAAGTCATTGAAAATGCTCATCATACAACGTTGAAAGGTTCCTGGAGCATTGCACAGACCAAAAGGCATTCTCCTGTATGCGAAGGTTCCAAATGGACAAGTAAAGGTTGTTTTCTCTTGGTCCTCAGGTGCTATTGGAACTTGGAAGTACCCCGAGAAACCATCCAGAAAACAATAGTGTGACTTGCCAGCTAGTCTTTCCAACATCTGATCGATAAATGGCAATGGGAAGTGGTCTTTCCTTGTAGAATCATTTAACTTCCGGTAATCAATGCAAACCCTCCAAGAGTTCTAAACCCGTGTAAGTACTAGCTCATATTTGTCATTTTTCACCACGGTCAGCCCACTCTTCTTCGGCACCACATGAATGGGGTTCACCCATTCGCTGTCGCTAATCGAATAGATGATTCCGGCACTCAAGAGCTTCTCAACCTCCTTCTTCACAACATCCAGTATCAAAGGGTTGAGCCTCCTTTGAGGTTGTCTCACAGGCTTAGCATCATCAGTAAGCAAGATCCGGTTCATGCAGGTGGTAGGACTCATGCCAGGAAGATCGGCTAAAGTCCATCCAATGGCCCTCTTGTACTTCCTTAGCACTTCAAGTAACTTCTCTTCCTCAAGAGAAGAAAGAGAAGTAGAAATAATCACTGGAAGCTTCTCATCCTCAAGCAAGTAAGCATACTTGAGATTAGGTGGCAAAGGCTTCAATTCCAAAGTGGGTGGTTCAATAATAAAAGGAATCAATGTGTGCATCTCAACTTGGAGCACTTGAGGTTCAAAGGAATCATCATCAAACTGCGGCAGCTCATCAAAGTAATCAGAAAAAGTCAGTTGCTGCTTCAGATCATCACAACAATTCAGCCTCTTAGAGTTTGAGGCCTCAGAACTCTTATTCAAGTCTGCATCACCACTGCCGCTCAGGGTAGAAACATGTGGATCATCAGCAACCACATGCTCTTTCAGATAGAGTTTCTCTCTCAACTTGTGTAAACGGCTCCTCCTTAAAGCTTCATACTCTTCAATGTCAAACTCCTGTGCACTAGAGTTCTCAATTTCCTTGGTGAATTCACAACTTCCATTCTCCTCGTGTCCTGCAAAATTGAACACACTTCCCTCTTCCAAGGGGTTGTAGCTTGACAGAGAAGAAATAGATGTGCAATCATCATCAAAGTTATAGTGCACATGCATGGAATCTATGAATTCAGTTACTGTACTCCCTATGCTAGATGAATCATTAGGAACCTCATGCAAACATGTATTATAAATCAGACTAGCACAAGAATCATGATAGCACATATGAGTATCAACCTTATCAAACATATTCAGCTTAAAAGAGTTCACATGCTCATCACAAATCACATGCATCAATGAATCAACCACACTCAAACCTAAGAGAGAATAGTCCTCGTGGGGATGTCTCATGGCTTCTCCTACATCAAACCTTATTATCTGATTCCCCACTTGCATTGTAACAAACCCCCCTTCTAAGCTTATCACCATCTTGGCAGTTTTCATAAATGGCCTTCCTAAGATCAAAAAATCATCCATACTAGTGTCACTTGTCATATTAAGCACATAAAAGTCCACCGGGAAAACTAGTTCCCTAACCTTCACTAGAATGTCTTCTATAAAGCCAAAGGGTTTCTTTAATGACCTATCTGCCAATTGAACCACCACACTAGTTTCACTCAAGTTCTTCAACCCTAGTGCAAAGTAGGTGGCCTTAGGCATGACGTTAATGGCTGCCCCTAAATCCAGAAGTGCCTTCCCAAAGCTAAGTTTCCCTATCTGACAAGGGATGGTGAAAGATCTAGGATCTCTGCACTTTGAGGGTAAGTGCCCTTTCAAGAAAGACGAAACATTAGTCCTTAATTGGACTTTGTTACTTGCATTACCAACTCTCTTATTAGTGCACAGATCTTTTAAAAACTTGGCATACTTAGGCATTTGTTTCACAAGCACAAGCATAGGCACATTAACTTCTAGCTTAGAAAATAAGTTGAGCATGTCCTTTTCCAATTCATCATCATTTTTCTTGTTAGCTAAAGCATATGAATTAGGAAATGGTAAATGCTTAGGGTCAAGAGACTTACCTTTAGAAGACTCATCCCTTTGTTGCGTAAGTTGTTCTTGCGAAGAAGATTCTCCAACTTTGCGCTTTCCCTCTGCAATCTCCTTCCTTTTATCCTCCTTTGAGGTCTCAGCTTCATCACTTTTCTTAGTCAGGCTCTCAGCCTCATCCAGTAGTTCATCAAGAGGGGGACTCAGTACAGCCTCTCCATGCATTTGGTCACCAACAAAATCATTCTGGAGGCTAGTGTGACCTCCCTCATTCAATTGACTCTGCTCAGCCTCACAAGGTAGTTGTGTTACCTCCTCTTCCTCCTTATATTCATAAGCATCACCATATTTCCGTCCACTTCTTAGGTGCATAGAATGAATGTTTTGAGGGTTAATCACCACATTAGACGGCAATCCTCCTTTCTTTGCATCTTGCTCCGCTTTGTTATTCAACATTTGAGACACTGCATTTTCCTGCTTCTGTAGTCTCTCTTCAAACTTCTCCATGAAACTTGACATCATTTAGTAAATCATGTCTTGTTGAGATGTCGCAGAGCTAGATGGAGGAACACAGACTTGAGATCCCTCCATATTGTTTCGCAGAGCATGAGCTGGATTATCATTCTTCATAAATGGAGGAGAAACATTGGCTTGTTGATTCGGCCTGTACCTTTGATCATTAGAGTTAGGCCTCCCTTGGTATGAACCATAGCCCTGCTGTGAGGGATAGGAATTAGAAGCTTGGAAGTTGCCTCCCCCCACTTAGGCTGTTGCTGTGGTTGGAAGGAGCTGGAATTTGTAGCTTGATTTGAACCTCCCCCCCACTTGAAGTTCGGGTGGTCCCTCCATCCCGGATTGTACGTGGAAGAATAAGGATCATATTTGGCTTGAGGTCTAGCATTGGTGTACATGGCCGCCACTTCCTCATGGGATGGACAAGTAGAGGATAAGTGCATCGGCGAGCCACAGTGATCACAGGATGAAGCTACCAAGGCCATTGAGTCATCTACACAAGCAGTAGGCTGTACAAAACATCCGTCCATGCGACTTAAACTCTCACTCAACCTTTCAATAGAGTTGTACAGTTTGTCATCACTACTCACGGAAGCAACCTTTGGCGCAGCACCATACAGAGCATCACGTCCATAAAAGTTCTGGTGATTGGAGGCCATGGTTGAGAATAAGTTCCATCCCTCATTGGCGGATAAGTTGAAAAGTGAGCCATTAAAAGCAGCATCCACACTCACCTTAAGTTGTGGCACCAGACCATCATAAAAGTATTGTACCAAATTGCCTTTGGAGATGTTGTGGTTGGGACACGAGTTCACCAAGGTGTTGAACCGGCTCCAATATTCATAGAATGTCTCCTGAGAGAATTGTTGAACACCTGTGCTGTCTTTCCGCAACTTAGATATCTTGGAGACTGGAAAATAGCGGTCCAAAAACACCTTCTTAAGTTGTTCCCAAGAAAGAGTGGCATAATGAGTAGGAAGGTTCAAGAGTCACTCCTTGGCTTTGCCTTCTAAAGAGAATTGGAACACTCTCAACAAAACGTCATCCAGGTCGGCATTAGGTGGCTTCATGGAGGAGCAAGTATGATAGAGGCCAAGCAAGTGTGTGTGAGCATCCTCATGCGGAAAACCTGTAAACTTAGGCAGATGAGCAAGAAGAGATCCCTTGATCTCAAAGTTAGCGGGGTTAGCATAAAAACCTTGAGGTGCAAATGATGCATATGGCTGTGTGTGAAATGCGTGGCTGTCACCCAAGAGGGGGGGGGGTGAATTGGGTGAGGGAATAAAAGCTTAAACTCTTTTTGGAAAGACTGCTTGTGCTCGGTGGTGATGATAATAAATAATGCTATGCACAAGTCAGTATGCTATGTGATGCAAAATAGAATGATCAAATATAAATATATGCACACATAAATTTATCCTGGTTCGGTCACCCAGACCTACATCCAGTCCCCAGGCTACACCTGAGATTTTCAATCCACTATTCTTGTTTAAACCGGGCACAAGAGAAGCCTTTACACTTTAGGTTTTACGAGCACGGGTTCACCTAACAACCCACAGGTTTTACACCGGGTTCACCTGCAAACCTTACAAATGCAAGTTTTACGGGCTAACTTGCAACCTATGGAGATTTAGAAAACTTCTAAATGCTCCCCCTTACAAATTGTAAGTTTACACTATGTTCACTCTATGAACTGATTGTGCTAAACACTTAAGCTCAAAACTAACTCTCTCTAAGAGTGGGTGATGTTACTCACTTAAGTACAACTGAATCACTCTCTGAAGATTATCACAAATCTGGATCGGAGAGTAGTAGAAGATGTGTAGAACGAAGAATATGATATTTCAGATACTATGCTCTGTTCTCTCTTTTTCTTCCATTCAAACTCCTCTTCTGAATGAGTGTCTCTTTTATATTCGGCTTCATAGGCTTAGGTGGCAAGTTGAATATGAACGTTTGAATAGTGCCGTTAATCCTATGTTACCGTTGAGAAGTACATCTTCATTAATGCTTAGCAGGGTTGACTTGCTTTATCTCTGAAAAGTAGTCCTGACACCTCTGCTCTGACAAAAGCATTCTGACTTCTGAGTATGTGATTTTTACTCTTGCACTCTTGCTGACGGATGATCATCTTTCATCCGCAAGTGGTAATCTTGCTCTGCAAGTGTTAAGCTCTGAGTCCCAATGTCAAGAGTCTTTCCATCCGGAAGCTCATTTGCATCCGGAAGCGTGACCATGTTCTGCACATACTGGTTAGTCCAACATAGCAATATATATATAAGAATTATACATGCTGTGGGAAGTTTGTTTGCTATGGGGAGTAGTTTACTTAGACTGTGTTCTGATTTGGTCTATGATGTATCCGGAAGCATTTTTACATCCGGAAGTAAAACTACTAGATGAAGGATCTTGGTTCACTATAACTCACTCTCACTTAGTGTATTTCATCCCAACACTCAGCGCTAGTCACTAAGCTATCGGAAGCACTTTTACTTGACGTAGTGAACTCACTGACGCTTAGGGTGAAATCTATTCTATCAGTCTGCGCCAGTCAAGATCTAACAGGAAGCAACTTCACTTGATGTTGCATTTCCACTGACGCTCGGGGTTAAATCTATTCTATCGCTCTGCGCCAGTCTAAGTCTAACAGGAAGCAACTTCGCTTCCGATTGAAACATAGCTTAGTCTTAGGGTTTGTGTACCTAATGTTCATGGACTAAGTTAAATCCCTAGTGATTTACTTGCTGACGCTGGGGGATGAAAACATTCATCCGCATGCGCAAGTCCTAATCTAACCGGAAGTAAATCTTCATCCGGAAGCACTCTTACTTGGGATCCTTTGTTATCCTATTGCTTCCTAGGCACTTGGTCTAATCCTCTACATTTTAGTCTTCATCAAAACTTAAGATTCTAACATTCTCCCCCTTTTTGATGATGACAAACCTAGTTCTATTAATTAAGTTCATATGAAAGGATTAGCTGAAGAATAAAAGCAATAGTTAAGAGCAAGTAACTCAGACAAATATTATTGACAAGCAGAAGTTACAAGTCAGAGTTATACAATCAAATAACATATACAAGTAAAGAATGTATACAAATAAATTTCACTAAGTATGAATGAAGATATGCATGAAAACAAAATCAACAAAAATATTTGGATTGGGGGTTAGAGTCTGTGTCTCTTTTTCTTTTCCCTCTCTTTCTGTCTCTCTTCATTTTCCTCACGCTCACTCTGGTTTATCTGGGCAATGATCTCTTGAAGCTCTTTTTCCTCTTTTTCCCTTCTGAGCCTTTCTGATTCAATGGACTCCTCGTATGCCCTTTTCATGTTCTCCACTTCTTCATACCCAGGGAAACCTGTAGCATCATCGAAGTAGGAGATCTCTCCATTGGGATAGTGGACAGCCCGGATTCTCACATTCCATACAGGGAAGTTGGGATCTTCCTCAACTTCCTGGACTTTCCGTTTCCCTTTCCCTTTGCTCTTCCTTTTGCTTTTGCTAATTGGAGGAGTGGGCATGGCACTTGCTCTTTCAGCATCGAGGCAAGCCATCTGACCAAAGGATAGCTTGTCAGTGAATCCATACTTCTCAAATTCTTCAGGAGTCATGTCTTCAATTTCCAATTTGACTTCCTTCAGAATTGGAACCGCTTGGACCACTGGATTTTCTTGCACAACCTGAGCAGATGAAGTTCCTTGCTCAGGTAGGTCAGATGGAGTCTCCTCCTCAGACTCATCAGATTCAGTGGTGGCAATTAACTTTCTGGCACGTTTCCTAGCAACGGCCTTCTTTCTGGGTGCACTGAATCTGGCAGCTGGCTCAGACGAGGGAGGAGGATCAGAAGATTGCTCAGATGAAGGGATCTCAGACTCTTGCCCAGAGGATGCAGGAACAGGCTTGGCTATCACAATGGGAGGATGGTTGGGTCTCTTCAGTCCCCACTTCATTATGATCTCCTCAACCATCTCTCTACTTGTTTTATTTGGAGGAGGCTCTGATGATGACTCAGATTGTGAGGATTGTTCATTCTGCCCAAACACAACCATCTCCAAATGTGATCTTTGCTCAGCTGTTCTCTTCTGCTTCAGGAAACGGAGGGCCTCTCCTCTTATAAGGCTCTCTGCACCACTCAGCCTCTGAGACTCATATGCACGACGCAGGGCGGCCGTGATATCTTCATCAATCCAGAGTGAAGGCTGGCTGAGAACATCCCTTGTGGCCATACTTAGGCGAAGAGTAGACATAACATTTCTCCCCCTTTTGTCATCATCAACAGGGGTGAGTGCCAGGGATGGAGTGGATGTGGAGGAGGATGGAGGTGGTTCAGGACCAAATTTCTTGGGAGGGGAGGGTGAGAGGGTAGAGGTGGAGGATGTGGGAGAAGATAGGTGTTCAGGAGTTTGAGGAGGGTCGGGGAAGCAGCTGGTGGTGACAAAGATATCCCCATAAGGATGAGTGGAGGAGTATTCTTTGTAGTTGGCGGAGTCAGGGGTAAAGGGTAAATGGTCATCGGAGAGTGGTTGAAGGCGGGGATATTCGCCGTATGGTTGGCTGAGGGGGTGAATGGCTGTTTCAGATCCTATGGGTCTAGGGCTTGGATGGGTAGGGTTGGAGAAGCGGAGTGGAGAGCGTGTAGGGGCACCTGGTCGTGTGGGAATGGGTGAGGATGAGGATGAGGAAGGTGAGGATGAGAAATTTCTAGGAGAATGGCGTGGAGAGTTGTGAGTTGAGTCTTGGGTTTGGTGGTCATGGGTAGGTGAGGGTTGGGATTGTTGGTCATTGTTGGGTGATGGTGGAGCTTGTTGGTCATTTTGTGGTGGAGGCTGAGGTTGTTGAGTGTTGGGCGGAGGAGGAGGTGGTAGTTGAGGGTGATTAGGAGGAGGAGGAGGGTTTTGAGGAGGAGGAGGAGGTGAAGGTGGTAAGTTACCTTGTGATGAAGGTTGGGGAATTTGTAGGTGCTGGAGGATGAGGTCTAATTTTGCATCCACCCTGGCAAGGTGATTCTCAAGTTGTCCTACTCTGTCCTCAAGCCGCTGAATTCGCTCCCCTTGGTGGTGGAAGCCAGCTTCACATTCAACACGGAGAGGACCCACCAAGGAATCAGTCAGTCTCAACAGAAGCTCTTCCTTTATGTCCTCTGCAAAGGCCCTAACAGAAGCTGGAACCCTTGCACTACAGCTTGGCCCAGCATGAGAGTCAACTTCCTGATCGCCTGCTCCAGATGCAGAGGGAGCTGAAGTACCAGAAGCACTACCGGCTTGTGAGTGTGAGCGAGTGGGCTTAGGAGGCTTGAAATACTTGATCCCCATCCTTGCCACATTGGTTGCTCCCACAGGCCTACACTGGACATTCTCTTCTTCCACAGCAGATGTAGCCTTGATCAGATGCTTCTCAAGGAGGAAGGCAATGATGGTGGGATAGGGAAGATAACCTGACTTGTCATTGTTTAACCAGCGCTGAAGCTCTAGGCATATCAACTGCCCAGGGTTGAAAGACTTGCGCGAGAGGAGTCTAGGGAACCAAGGGTTGTCCAGCAGTGTGAACTCGTTGAAGTTGCCTCCCTTATGAGTCATTATCCGGGAGTAGACGTAGTACAAGAGCCTGTTAGAATCAGACATCTTTGACACCTTCTTGCTGTTGGTGCCATACAACTCCTCGAGTTCCTCCTTGCTGTACTTGTGAGACTCAGGGTAGATCCATTCATTCATATCCTCTTCTGTGATTCCCATCATCTCATTCAGGGTTCTCCAAGTGAACCTGAAGGTTCTTCCTCTTACAGTGGCAGTGAAGGAGAGTTTGTGGACTTGCTCTTTCCCATCCACCTTCCTGTACTTAGCTCTGCCTGAGAGGGATTGGCAAAAGACTCGCAGGACGTTGACGTTGTAGTCCTGGTTGATGCCCAGCCAAGGCATATACTTTTCCAAGTAAGGGCGCAGATGAGCAAACCCTAGTTCATCCAACTTGTCCAGATTGATGAACAGGCCATGATTGAAGATGGGAATGGATGTCTCAAATTTGGCGGATACACTCTCCAAAGCCCCATCTCTATAAACTGTGAGATCATCTTCTTCCTCAACCCTCTGCCTCTTGGAGGAAGGCTCCTCAGAAAAATGAACCTTCTTCTTCTTTCCCTTTCCCTGAGCATCCCGCTCTTGTTCAGAACCCACTGCCTGTTCTATTCTACCAGAGGTTTCAGGCTGACCCTGAACGTCTTCACCCTGTCCCCGTGATTGCCCAGAACCTTCTTGGCGTTCATGATGTTCTTCATGTTGTTCTTCATGGTGCCCAGATTTACCAGAATGTCTGTGAGAGGATTTCCCAGATTTCGATTTATTTTTCTTAGAAGAAGAGGTTTTCTGGATGACTGGGTTGGGTTCATTCGTACCGGCCATTTTTTGTATGAATGTTGTGAAAATAAAGATGAAATGCGAGAAGTGTGTAAAAATGAAGAATGCAATGAAGAAGATGAAGTAAATTTTTCAGAGAAAAGATGCGAGTGAAAATAATGCAAGTAAAAAGTGAAGGTGAAAAGTTACATCTATTTATAGGTAAAGCTTCTGAGGATAGAATGGGTATAGTCTTTCAAATTTTCACACATTGGGTAACGTAAGTTTTTAAGTTGGAACGACACACCTGATGACACGTGTTGCTTCAGAGAAGGCACAACGTTTCATAGAGGAAGTTGAAACGTTTTCTGAAGTGGTGTGTCCCTTGGTCTGACACTGGCGCTCTTGATCATATTGAATTATCATCCAGCGCTAGCAAAAGAGTATTCGGAAGTGATTTTGCTTCCGGTTGGACAGACGCTCCTGGTTGCCTTGAGTAGTTATTCAGCGTCAGCACGAGAGCATCCGGAAGTAGTTTTGCTTCCGATGGTACTTACTTAAGATTTAACTTTGAGTGACTCGTTGATGTTCTCTTTCCCATTTTTCAGTCTCCAACCTTGGATCTGACTGGTCAGTTTGTAGGAAGTATGTGATTCTTATGCACTTAAGAATTATTCACTATGAATATAGCATTGCGAATCAACTATGACTATATGCACATGGCTTAATGATAGTCATAGATAGCATGTATAGTATGAACATTGTGTGAAATATCTTATAAGCCATATCATGTTCATGCTTATGATGCTTAATGTAAAATCTCAATAAGTCCATCTTACATTTGCATAGGAGATTTTACTGTTGCATGCTTCAACCTTAAATAATCCCTTGCTTACCCAAGGAGATCTTTTATACTTATCCTTGGCCTGAAGCACTTTCTTAGGAGAGACAGGATTCGCAGGTTTTCTCCATGTGAGTTGAGACATCCTCTCTCTTTTGTCCTTCTCAGGATAGTTGAATGGAACTCTGTGATAGCTTATCCCTGAGACAAGGTCTTTGTTCCTTGTGGTAGCGCACTGCTTCTTATGATTGAACCAGGTAGTTGCAGTAGTGACATCACCACGAGTTCTCTTCTTTGGGACAAGAGGAACTCTTGATCTTTCCTGCACAGGTAAGGCACTAGAAGGGAGTTTTGGTACCCATTTGTACTTGGGTCCTACATAGTTAGCGCTGGACCTTACTTGTCCTTTGGGGATCCATATATATTTATTTCTCACATTTAAATTTCTCTTAAAATTGCATGTGTGAGAAATATGACCAGTTCTACCACAATAATGACAGATAATGGGATGATGTTCAGAATCAGATTTCTTATCACTATTATGGTGGTCAGTTTTCTTTTCAAAGACTCTATGTTTATTAACTTTTGAAATCTCAGGGTCTTTCGAAAAATCTTCTTTTATGAGTGGGACTTTGGACTCCTTGGTTGTAGAAGAAGGAATAAGTTCCTCAAGTTCCCTATTCCTTTTTCTTAAGCCTAGAATTTCTTTTGCAAGTTTACAGAATTCAACATGTAGCTCATTATACATATCTTGCAATTCAGAAGTTTCAAGTTTAGGTACCTCATTTTCTTCAGCTTCTGAATCTTCTAGGCGGAGATCCACTCTCTCTTTGCTGATACTAGCTTCTACTACATCACCATCCAGTAGCTCATCAACGGTGGATTCACAAGGAGCACATAGTGAGCTTTGGACAGCCTTAACATCAAGAAATTGGCTAGAAGCATACATAGTATCAAGAGTGTTCCAAATATCTATAGCCCTAGAGCAATGTTTAATTTTCTGGTAATCATTGTCAGATAAACTTTTGTGCAAAATTTGCATTGCTCTAAGGTTTAAGTAAAATAAGCTTTTGTCCTCTTCTGTCCAATTTACTTTTGGTTTGAAATCAGAGTCCTTTTCAAAAACATCCCACATTTTGAAATCAGTGGATAGTATAAAACTTTTCATCCTTCCCTTCCATAAGTAAAAATCAGCATTTTCTAACACAGGTGGGATGGTATGGTCAAAACCTTCAAAACACATTTTGTAACCCAAATCAGCCTAGGTCTTTGCACTTGAGATCGTTGGATCCTTTAAACAAGTGACCTTGCTCTGATACCAAATGAAATGCGTGGCTGTCACCCAAGAGGGGGGGGGGTGAATTGGGTGAGGGAATAAAAGCTTAAACTCTTTTTGGAAAGACTGCTTGTGCTCGGTGGTGATGATAATAAATAATGCTATGCACAAGTCAGTATGCTATGTGATGCAAAATAGAATGATCAAATATAAATATATGCACACATAAATTTATCCTGGTTCGGTCACCCAGACCTACATCCAGTCCCCAGGCTACACCTGAGATTTTCAATCCACTATTCTTGTTTAAACCGGGCACAAGAGAAGCCTTTACACTTTAGGTTTTACGAGCACGGGTTCACCTAACAACCCACAGGTTTTACACCGGGTTCACCTGCAAACCTTACAAATGCAAGTTTTACGGGCTAACTTGCAACCTATGGAGATTTAGAAAACTTCTAAATGCTCCCCCTTACAAATTGTAAGTTTACACTATGTTCACTCTATGAACTGATTGTGCTAAACACTTAAGCTCAAAACTAACTCTCTCTAAGAGTGGGTGATGTTACTCACTTAAGTACAACTGAATCACTCTCTGAAGATTATCACAAATCTGGATCGGAGAGTAGTAGAAGATGTGTAGAACGAAGAATATGATATTTCAGATACTATGCTCTGTTCTCTCTTTTTCTTCCATTCAAACTCCTCTTCTGAATGAGTGTCTCTTTTATATTCGGCTTCATAGGCTTAGGTGGCAAGTTGAATATGAACGTTTGAATAGTGCCGTTAATCCTATGTTACCGTTGAGAAGTACATCTTCATTAATGCTTAGCAGGGTTGACTTGCTTTATCTCTGAAAAGTAGTCCTGACACCTCTGCTCTGACAAAAGCATTCTGACTTCTGAGTATGTGATTTTTACTCTTGCACTCTTGCTGACGGATGATCATCTTTCATCCGCAAGTGGTAATCTTGCTCTGCAAGTGTTAAGCTCTGAGTCCCAATGTCAAGAGTCTTTCCATCCGGAAGCTCATTTGCATCCGGAAGCGTGACCATGTTCTGCACATACTGGTTAGTCCAACATAGCAATATATATATAAGAATTATACATGCTGTGGGAAGTTTGTTTGCTATGGGGAGTAGTTTACTTAGACTGTGTTCTGATTTGGTCTATGATGTATCCGGAAGCATTTTTACATCCGGAAGTAAAACTACTAGATGAAGGATCTTGGTTCACTATAACTCACTCTCACTTAGTGTATTTCATCCCAACACTCAGCGCTAGTCACTAAGCTATCGGAAGCACTTTTACTTGACGTAGTGAACTCACTGACGCTTAGGGTGAAATCTATTCTATCAGTCTGCGCCAGTCAAGATCTAACAGGAAGCAACTTCACTTGATGTTGCATTTCCACTGACGCTCGGGGTTAAATCTATTCTATCGCTCTGCGCCAGTCTAAGTCTAACAGGAAGCAACTTCGCTTCCGATTGAAACATAGCTTAGTCTTAGGGTTTGTGTACCTAATGTTCATGGACTAAGTTAAATCCCTAGTGATTTACTTGCTGACGCTGGGGGATGAAAACATTCATCCGCATGCGCAAGTCCTAATCTAACCGGAAGTAAATCTTCATCCGGAAGCACTCTTACTTGGGATCCTTTGTTATCCTATTGCTTCCTAGGCACTTGGTCTAATCCTCTACATTTTAGTCTTCATCAAAACTTAAGATTCTAACAGTGTGAACTCTCGCATAGGTCTATCATCATCATGTAATTGCCTACCCCCCTCAAAATGATGTTCATCCTCTTGCTCTCGCCTTTCACGTCTCTCACGCTCATGTTCATGCTCTCTCGCCTTTCTCTCACGTTCTCTATGGTCCTCTTGCCTTTCTGCCATAATGAAATGCTAGTCTAGGAGTGTGTTATTAGATGCTACAGATGAATTTTGTGGATTTGATGTGGATCCTACATATTGTTTACGAGCTTGCTTCTCGTGCTTTTTCTTTTTCTTAAGTTCTCTTAGAGTCTTATTAATCTCTCTATCCAATGGCACTAGTGATGTGGTAGGGTTCATACAATTCACTAAGTGCAACTATATGCAAAGTGAAATGCAATGCAACCACGTAAAGCTTCAGACAGTAATGAATGTTCCTGCAAAACAAAGCACAAAAACCAGCCAGCAGCACAAATATAATATCCAGCACAATCCAGAAAATCCAGCAAATAAAGGCTAACTAGAGCAGCCTATACACCTTCAAACAAATCTCAAATGTCCAGAATCTGACTTAACAGCTAAAACCTAAAACTAACTAAAATATCGGAAAAGTTACACAAATTAAGATTGTGACTACTAACACCTAAAACTAGCAAGAACTGGCCTAAACCGGCAACAGTGCCACTTGATTTTACCTCTTTTGTCGCCTAAAAAGGTTAATCAAAACAATTCAATACTCTAATCCACTATTAAGATAGCGATGAGTACAGGTCTTTCCACGGTTCAGGTTATCTAGCTAACTTCAAGTATTTAAGTCACGCAAATTAACAAACAGTTGGAGTGTGATCTATATATCTACAATTTGATTAAATCTAACAAAATTAACAACTACAGAATGTAAAATATGTGAAAGTATAAATGAGATGTACCTCCTTCTCCAAGTACTTAGTGCTTTAATGAATTAGACTTCATATACTTGTCTCACTTAATATAAACTAGTTAAATCCTTGAGACCTCTTTAATCAAAGAAATCTACAAGAGTTTAACTAATTTAATCAAGCCTAAAGCTCTTTCAAGCCAAGAACATACCTATAGCAACATTAAGCACTAGATCTAGTACTTCAGAAACAAATTCATTCCATAAATGCAAGAGGAGCTAATCGCACACACATACATATATGAAACTACAAGAATTAAGCCTCAGTTTTCATGTCCTTAACATAAAAGAGAGATTTCAAGCCAAAATGAAGTAAAACACCTAATTCAAGGTGTTCTAACCTATACAAGCCTTAATCAAAGTCATTACATAGGCAAAAATATACATCTAGCTTGAAACCTAAAGGAGCAAATTACAAGCATATGAAGCCAAATGTTGAGTTCTTCAAGCACTTTTCCTTGGAGAAGAAGGATAGGCGATCTAGCCTGACATGGAGATGGAAGATGAAGGAAGGTATGAGGTTATGGCGGCGATGGAGGTGGTTTGCGAAGTGGAGAAGGTGAAGAAGATGAAGATGGAGTTGAGAGAGTTTGTTAGAGGAGAGAGAAAGTGAAAGTGAAGTGAGAGAAGAGTTCTTTAGAGTTTGTGACATTTGAGCTTTTATAGTGGTGAGTAACTTTGGGATTATCGCCCAAAGGGTATTTTTGGTATTTGGTGAAAGGTGAGGATGAATGTGGTCTTGATCTCAGCTCCATGCATTTCTAAAGGTTCCTTCTTTTTCTCCAAGTGATTGTGCTTCTAAAATTGCCCTTAATGAGGCCTCCAGATTTGAATTTGATGTTGGCGCCAATTTTGCCTCATTTGGAAAGATGCTCCACAAGTACCTTCAAGCTGCAAGGTTGACTTTGCCTTTAGTTCATTCTGCACAGGGGAACTTCTGAAAAGTATCTGACATTTCTGTGCATTGTGCAGTCTGGTTCTTGTGCTTGCTGACGGATGGACTTTAGCTTCAGGAAGTCAAGACTTCATTCTGCAAGCTCAAGAGTGTTCACTTCCGGATGTAAATGTGCTTCCTGATAACTCTGCTTCCGGATGTGAACCTGCTTCCGGATGTGAACCTGCTTCCTGATGTGGCTGAGCTTCCGGTTGTGGCTGAGCTTCCGGATGTAACTCAGCTTCCACAAGCAGATACATGTCTTGTCATCTAGCCTTCCTCCTTGCCAAATTATCTCCACTGAAGCTCCACCAAGGGTGCATGGGGCCCACTTGGGACCCCTCCTACAATAAAATATCATCACATAGTCAAAATGACCAAAATACCCTTGGTTTCTAAATAATGCAAGGAAAAGGCTAATATTCATCAATTAATTCCAATAAACATGCGCAATAAAATGTACCAATAATGATCAAATATATCAGTTAATTCCCACTAATTAAGCTCAAATGCACATGCTTAAAGGTATGAAATTTGGTCCAATCATTAGTGAAAATATCATTTTTAATTACATGGTAAAAGTTGGGTATCATTTTTATACCTTGGAATAGTTATGTACTATTTTTATACCTTGGAATAGATTGTGTGTTCCTCAATGTTCTTTGCGTGAATTGCTTGTGAGAGAAGCACATGGGGGAGGATTAATGGGTCACACTACTGGAAATAAGGTCTTTCACGACCACAATATTGGGCTTTTCACGACCAAAAATAGGTGGTCGTGGAATCCCGCGTCGTAAAAAAGTGTGTTTTTCACGACCACATGTTTGTGGTCGTGATAGATAGGACCTATCACGACCACACTTGGATAAGTGTGGACGTGGTAGCCTCTTAGGAGGCACCAAATTTGGTGCCTCCTAAGAGGCTACCACGTCCACACTTATCAAGTGTGGACGTGGTAGGTGGACGTGATACCCTATCACGTCCACACTTATAAAGTGTGGACGTGATAGGGAAGCTATCACGTCCACACCTTATAAGGTGTGGACGTGATAGCTCCCCTATCACGTCCACACTTTATAAGTGTGGACGTGATAGGGTATCACGTCCACACTCCCTTATGTGTGGACGTGAAAAGGGTTTTTTTTTTTTGTAAATGCATTTTATAGCCATCTGCATTCTTGCAGATCTTTTACAAACCACTGTCAATACCATACTACTGCACAATACAGAATACCAGAGTAATTGCAAAAACGTATCCCATAAATATTACCTTACTTAGACAACAAAATACAAAAGGCATAATCTAAGTTTTATATCTTTGCCTTACTAGTAATAAGTTCAAAATTTAGCTACAACAATCTAAGCCTATACAATTTCTGCCTCACATAGTGATTAAAAATTCTGCAAGTGCGTTTCGTACAAAGTCAATATCCTCATCTTGTTTAAACGAGTCAGTACTAAGTCCATAAAGTCCCTCCAAAAGCTGCAACATAATTAAACAATATTAAAAAAGACAAGGAAAGTACCACTTACAATTAGAAATCACTATTTTCTTGGAGATATATGTTAGAAGCGTGCATACCTTTTGGAATTTCCTCCCTTGCTTAATTTGATCTTGATATACAATATCCAGCATGTATTTGCAGACATAGTATCCGCACTCTACAGCGCCCCGCTGTCTTGGACACTGATAAATCACAGATAATATCAGCAATATCATGGTAGTTCGGGTATGGCTAAAAGCAATATAAATGAAAATGAATATAAAAATTGCTTTTACCTTTACGTTTATAACATTAATCGAAGTCTGACTAGCTGTGTAATAATCAGTATCTTGAGCATCATGCCATTTTAATATTCCTCTTCAAAAGAGACAAAATCATAACAATAATGTTATATATAGTATAAAGATATATTATTATCAACCATAAAAGTAAAAAAAAGAGAAACTTACTTGTGGAAGACTTTTCTGTGATCGTCGCTAATAAATCCCTCTAAAGAGTCAAACCAAAAAATCCTGAACTCTTTCGGGCAAAGTATAGCCAGAGTCCAATGTCCACTGAAAGATATAAGTGAAAATAAATGTTAATTAACCTAAGACATAACATTTAATATTGTGTAAAAGATAACTCATTACCAATTCAAAACGGGGGCGAAATAAAGAGTGCCGCAATCAAGGCCCATCTGCAGCTCGACGTAAGATTGCATCTCCCAAAAATGAGTCTTCTTACTCTTTTTAAGTAATTTCAAGGCGTTTTCATCATAAGCCAGTCTAGAAGGGCATAGAAACCGGCAAAACTTTTCCTTTGGGGTTCTTTGGCATAAACTGTGACAGTACCTATTAGACATGGCGAAATGGATTAGAACTTAAAGACTCATTACAATATTCAACTATATTGATAAAAATATGACACACTTACCAGACGGCCAAATCAAGCCAGCTTTGCTCAAGCTCTTCCATCATCAAGAACTCCTTAATGTCTCGAGAACCTTGCAACCAAATCTTCTCCTCTACTAGTGGATTGACGACTCCGGCAGGTATTAAAAGATTACGCTCAAATCCAGGTTGCATCGTCCACAACAGATTCAGATATGGGTACTTCTCACCGTTAAAATTCTGAAAATAAGAAACACATCATCAGTACACACATATATCAATAACATTGTTAATAAAGGTCAATTCATAGACAATTTGAGTACCTGTGGGAGAAGAATTGGTGGTTGAGCTTCTTGAGCTTCTTTAGCAGTATCGAACACAAGCCTTTTAGGCTAAACAATAAAGCTCTTCATTGCTTGCCCTAAAGTTGTGACCTCTTTTGTACGAAATGGAACACATGTCATTTCTTGGCCCTTTATCACGGAAATGACTGTCACTTTTACTTGATCATCCCGGATAGACCTGTTATGAATGGTGGTGTGATTTGGGTACTTGAGAGCCTTAGCAACAGGGTGTAGGCAAGGCTCGTCAAGATGCAAGTAGCACTCCTCGTGGTAGTCATCAAGAGGATCAGGTGCACTTGGCTCATTCATTGTTGAAGTTGTTCTTTGGGAAGCTTGAAGAGCCTCTAACTGTGATGTAAGATATTCAAACCTCATTTGTCATTGGCTCTCCCGTTCGTCCATCCGTTCGTCCACCCGTGCATTCACCATTGCATCAAGCTCCTCAGTGGACATTTTAGGTCGAGACATCACTCGTTTTTTGGGCCCAAAAAATTCCTTTGCCCCAACTCTCCCAGAAACTCCTACAACTCGGCTAGGGTTGTCTAATCTCCCTAGCGAAGTTGCTAGGATGTCCATTCTGGGGTCCTGCGGTGTCCAAGACCCCTGAGAAGATTGCTCCTTCAGTTCATTCTGTTACAAAAGTGAACAAACATTGATTAATATACAATAATATCCTACGTAAGTGTTTAAATACAATTTATATAGCACTTACAATTCGGTTTGCCACCGCTTCAGCCTTGTCACTGGTATATTTTCCAGTTGGTCTCTTCCTCCGGGCCGCTGCCCATGTTTCATGGCGTTGGAGGTCAGGTAAAGGTTCTAAGACAGTGGAAGATGACTCAGCTTCCATAGATTTCCGCTGCTCCTCCCACTTTTTTTGCCGCTCGGCTTCCACATAATCAGTCATCCAATCATACCCCCCACGGGACATGGTATGATTATACTCATTTTTAGCCCGAATCTCTGCTTGTTTTTTGCTTAACTCCTATGTACCACAATAATAAAATATTAATAATGCAGGTACACAGATTAAAACCAAGTTATGAACTATACATGTATAGTAGATGTACCTTAAATGCTTCAGACGTCCGATATTTAACAAACTCCTTCCATTTCTCTGGTTCAATATTGGGATATGCTATACATGGATCCTCACCCATTTTAGACCCCCCAAATATGTAGTCCTTGGCAATGTTATATTTGAATTCACTAAACCTTTTTGCAACTTTTTGCCAAACGAACTCTTTAAAATCTTTGGTATCCGGCACATCCCAATATTGCTGCAATGAAAAAACAAATATGATTAGTGATTAGTCACCACAATATCTCACAAATATGGAGTTAAAATACGAATGTACATACATATACATCCAACCAACATTGTTGCTTAACATCGTTATGAACGTGTTTCCACTCATTTATTGTGATGTCAACTCTGTTTCTCGTCACTGTTCCAAGATAACTTGAAAATGGCTTTGCAGTTGGCCCTTTAGGCCTATTCTTTTCATCTAGTTCCAAATGATTTTTCTTCTTATGCTCAACTGTCAGAGCAATAACTCTCGAAAGTTTGGTAGGCCCTCTTTTCTTCTTCTTCACAGGGGGTGGTGGGGCCTCCTCATGATACTCTTGCTCGCGATCGGAGTCATTTTCTGCCATTATAACCTGTGAAAGAGGAACAATTACATACATTAGCACAGAACAATTAATAATATTAGATAAATTATTAAATGAAAAACAATAACAATAATCAATACATTTTCTAACATTATGTGTTGTCGTCCCATATGTCCCATATACCCTCAGTATGATCATTCCTAACCGCACAGAAGTCATCATCATCATCATCATCTAACAAACTTCTTGTTGTTTTGCCTAATAATTGTATCTCATCATCATCACCATCATTTACTGTGAGAGCACAATCCATTTGATTTCTATTTTGCAAGGCAATGGAAAGCTTAACATTTGTAGGGTCTGATACATAAAACACTTGTTTCGCATGACTTGCTAGAATAAATGGTTCATCCTTGTAGCCGACCCTATTAAGATCAACAGATATCATGCCACTTTGGCGCTCAATCACAACCACATTACTATGTACCCACTTACATTTAAATATGGGAACCTTGAAATGCGGTGCGTAGATGATTTCCCAAATTTCTTCAACAACCCCATAATATGTAGTTGTAGCCAATTTTGGGTTTTTGTCCCTAGAGCTAGAAAAATGGGTTGCCTCAGCTTCAACCATCACCCCGCTGTTTTGTGTGGTGCGCTTGCCATCAATGACCTTAGTAGAGAAAGAATACCCATTTATTTCATAACCACCCCATGAAAAAACAATAAACTGAGGCTTCACAGCTAGCAACCTTACTGTGTCAGACACATCCTTTTGTTTTCGCTCATACTCCTCGAACCAACCAATAAATGACTTGTTATGTTCATTTGAAATCTGCATATCACTCTTCTTCGGGTTATTCTCTTTCAAAAGCCTTTTATGCTCAGCCAAATAAGGTTGCACTTCTTTCATGTTATTCAAGATGTATAGATGTGCCTGTAACAACTCCACTCTCTCTACACCCTTTACTTTCATGCCCCGCACCCCTTTACCAGAAAGTTCATCTTCATCCAGGTTGATTTCCTCGTCGTCAGGTTTTCTTAGGTATGGTTTGCAAAAGTCCATTGCCTCTTCAACAAGATATCTTTTAACAATCGAGGCCTCCGGGCGATATGGGTTCTTTGAATAACCCTTCAAAACTTTCATGAATTGCTCAAAAGGGTACATCCACCTTAGAGAAACCGGACCACAAAGTCTTATCTCTCGAACCAAGTGAACAATCAAATAAACTGATATATCAAAAAACGCTGGAGGAAAATGCATCTCCAATTGCGACAAAATAACATAACCTTCCTTTTCCAACTCATCGAGTATTTCATTGTCAATTACCTTACTGGAAATGGCATTAAGAAACTTACATAACCTTGTTAAAGTCTTCCGCGCATCATCCTCCAAAATTCCTCTTATAGCTACCGGCAAAAGTTGTTGCATTAACACATGGTAATCATGAGACTTCATTCCCGTCAACTTCAAATCATCCATTGACACAAGTTTGCTAATATTAGAGGAATATCCATGTGGCACTTTCATCCCACGTAAACACTCACACAATCGTGTTTTCTCAAGTTTAGAAAGTGTATGAGCAGCAGGTTCCATATATGCTTTCTTTCCATCTTCACTAATTGTCGGATGTAACCGCTGTCTTATGCCCATCTCAACTAAATCTCTTCTAGCGTTGAGCCCATCTTTGGTTTTTCCTTGAATGTGTAACAACGTTCCGACAATACTTTCTGCAAGATTTTTCTCCACATGCATCACATCAATACTGTGTCTCACATCAAGACAACGCCAATAAGGGAGATCAAAGAAGATTGACCTCTTCTTCCAAATGTTAGTCCATTTCTTCTTCTTCTTTCCTTTACCAAATTCCACAGTAACACGAGCAACACGACGATAAACTTCTTCACCTGTTAACGGAAGTGGAGCAGATGCATGCTCAGGAAAGCCATTAAATCGCTTCCTCAGTCGACGGTATGGGTGGTGGCGATCAAGAAACCTCCTATAACCGAGGTAAACAGTCTTCCTTCCATACTTGAGCTGGACGAAATTAGTGTCATCCTCACAAATTGGACATGCCTTATGTCCCTTGACACTATATCCTGAGAGATTGCCATATGCAGGTAAGTCATTGATTGTGGTAAACAACAAAGCTCGCAACTTGAATGTCTCCTTTTTGTATGCATCAAACACATCAACACCTTCATTCCACAACATCTTCAAGTCCTCGATCAACGGAGCAAGATAAACATCGATATCGTTCCCAGGCTGTTTCGGTCCCGAAATCATCATACACATCATAAGATATTTCCGTTTCGTGCACAACCAAGGTGGAAGGTTGTAAATGACAAGCAAAACTGGCCAAGCACTATGTTTGCTAGAGACACTCCCAAATGGGTTAAATCCATCTGTACAAAGGCCGAGACGGAGGTTTCTAGGATCACTAGCAAACTCTGGAAAAACTGAATCAACCTTTTTCCATTGAGGAGAGTCAGCAGGATGTCGAAGATATCTAGAATCAAAATTTCTCTGATCACAATACCACCTCAGATTCTCTGCTTCTGTTGCATTCGCGAACAATCGTCTAAACCTTGGAACTATTGGAAGGTACCACATTACTTTCGAAGGTTCACCTTTTTTTGGTTTGTCTGTCTCTTCGTCGTCGTCGTCATCATCAGCACCCTTCCTCTGTTTATACCTTGGCGCCTGACATTTTGGACACACATGTAACCCTTCATATTCATTTCTATATAAAATACAATCATTGGGACAAGCATGTATCTTCTGATACTCCATACCCATCTTACTTAGCATTTTCTTGGCCTCATACATTGTCTTCGGAACCGCATTGTTATCCGGGAACATATCGCTCAAAGCTGCGAGCATTTTCGAGAAACCCACGTCTGCCCACCCATTTTCCGTCTTTATTTCTAGTATTGTTAGAATGAAGGTCAGACGGCTATACTTCTTACACCCTGGAAACAAAGGTGTCTCAGCATCACCACGCACTTTGTCGTACTCGTCTGACACAACAAACGACTCCGCTGCGATATCATTTATCATGTTGTCCATGCCAACATCGCAAACATATTCATCATCATCATTATCATCCACCTCCGCTGCTTTTACATGTTCCACGGTAGTTCCCAATTCCCCATGCCAAATCCACTTCCTATATCGGCGATTGATCCCCTCACAAATAAGGTCATTCCTTATAGAGTCAAGGCTCTTGCGATCAACATTCACACACTTCACACAAGGGCACGGGTACTTTCCATTCTTACTCGCCACATTTCTTTTGGCAAATTCAATAAACTCTTCCACCCCGTTTTGATATTCTTCACTAGTTCGCAAAGCATCCATCCAAGCACGATCCATTGGAGTAATGTGTATAATATGTATATACACTTGTCTTCATTAAAAAGAATAGAAGACAATTGAACCAATCAGAGGACTATCTATGGCAACCTAAAACAGTCCTAATCAACAACCAAAAACAGCCTCTACAAGAAACTAGAGCCTATTTGCATGCAATTTTTACTTCCCCTTCCAGCAAAGAAAACAAGCTTTTTCCAGCAATTATTGCTAAATAGAGCAGCCCAAAACACTCTTAAAATGTCCAGAATAGTCAACCAAACAGTGTACCAAATTAAGTGCAAATCAAAATTTACCACAAATGCACAAACCAAAAGCTAGAATTTGATATTCAACAATAGAAGCAATATTTAAGCCAGCAAATGAACCAAATATAATCACAATAATCAAAATAACAATTAACAATCTATTACCAAAACCAAATAAAATCAGTAATTCCATTGAGCTTATAAAATCAGTCAAACAATATTTCAATGCTTAAAATGTCTTACAGTAGGCACAAACTATATTAAAAAGCAAATACAAAAAAATAAAAAACAAAGAAAATACAATGAGAGAAAAATAAAAAAACAAAAAATAAAAAAAACTCACCTAGGAGTGTGGCGGCGGCTGAGGCGGTGTTGTTGCTGCTGTTGTTGATGGTGGTGGTGGTGGTGGGGTATGTGAGGGCGGGTGAGGAGGGAGGAAGAGGAGGGAGGAGGGAGGGAGGGAGGAGGGCGGCGGGTGAGGAGGGAGGAAGAGGGCGGAGGGAGGAGGGAGGGCGAGGAGGGAGGAGGGAGGAAGAGGGCGGAGGGAGGAGGAAGGGCGGCGGGTGAGGAGGGAGGAAGAGGGCGGAGGGAGCAGGGAGGGCGAGGAGGGAGGAGGGAGGGCGGCGGGTGAGGAGGGAGGAAGAGGGCGGAGGGAGGAGGGAGGGCGAGGAGGGAGGAGGGAGGAAGAGGGCGGAGGGAGGAGGGAGGGCGGCAGGTGAGGAGGGAGGAAGAGGGCGGAGGGAGGAGGGAGGGCGGCGGGTGAGGAGGGAGGGCGGAGGAGATAATGAGAGAAGAAGTGTGAGAGAAGAAGAGAGAAAGGGAGGCGCAGAGAGTGAGTGCCAAAGTTGTAACATCCCAAAGTTTTAAATTAGAAATGATAAAAGATTTACTAAGGTTTTAACCGGCGTGTCCTCTCCCTCATAGTCTCTATTCGCGTTCTCCCTCCCCCAACCGAGCCCTATTTCTGTCTCACAAGCCTTCGTGTTTTCTTCTCCGTTCTTCTTTCTTTTCCGGCGAGCTGGGCGGTGTACGGCGGCGGAAGAAGGTAAGGTCCGACCCTTCTTTTCATTTCTTGAGTTATTTTCCTATCCACCACCGCTTTCTCACTTTTTTCCTCTTTATTCTAGTCACTTTCACTCCTCACCGTCGGCCTCCTTGTTTTCCGGCGAGTTTCTGGACGGCGGAGCTTCGGCTAGACATGGGGAGATAAGAAATGAGCTTAGGTAATTTCATTTCTTCCATTCTTGCTCTTTCTTTCTGATTTGGACGAATTTGAGAGATTTTCAAACCTAGGGTTTGGGACTTTAATCTAAGAATTTGTTTGTGATGATGATTAAGCTACTATTTCTTGTATTTTGGATAGGACTTTGGTGTTTTATTGATGATTAGAAGGGTTGGGAATTTATTTGAATTTTAGGACATTTTGTTGCTTCCTTTGTTGGAACATCTTCATTTATCTGAGGTGTTTAAGTTGTGGTTTAGGGCATAGCATGATTGATTTTTATTGCTAGATGTGTTGCCTTCTTGAGTTGAGAAGGAAGATTGTTAAAATGTATAAATGCTAATTTTGTAGACTTTAAAATATGATGTAAATTGTAGTTAATTCCCTTTTCACTTGTGTGCGGACTGGCTAGGTATTAGGAAAGGAGTTTGTTGATCTTTTAAGCGGATAAGAGGTTTACAATGATGAAATGAAAATGAATATAAGTTGTTGCGTATGAACCTTGCTGAATTTGTTGATCTTTGATGTTTCATATGTGGTTGCCTTATTTTTGCTATGTGATTTTAATATGGCTGAATGTAGAAGAAAAGGATAATAATGGCATTAAGACATGTATGGGAAATTATATATGTATGATATGCTTTTCTATCGTTTGGGATTTTTGATTTGCCTTGTGTTCTTCAATTTGTTCTTGATGAGAATTTATGTGCAGCGTTTTATTTTGCGATGTAAGTGGATTAAATGAAAGTGAACTGATTGCCTTCTTGCTTTCTTGTTTGATTATGTGTTCTTGGGTACCTTGTTAATTTGGGGTTATTGATTAGGAAGTTCAAAGATGTTGCATAAATGATTTTGATTGATTAGCTGTTTGATTATGATTTTGAGAAATGAGAGGCATTTGTATTATTAACTCAAGTAGGAGTCAGTTATTGTTACCCTTGTTGGGATGATTAACATAAGGGTGTCCAAGGAGAAAGCGAGTAGTGAATGATGTAGATGATTGTGATTATGAAAGGTGGAAGGAATTGATCATATGTTTGTGTTTGAAATCCTTAAATGGAGAGCTTGTGATTGAGAGAGGGTTTAAATATGCATGAGAGAATTCATATTACTAAGTAAATGCCCTTGGAATAGAACATTCAGATTTTTGCTGTAATCATGATATGTATATGTGCATGGAGGTTGAGTTGGATGAAACTTTGATATGTTGGAATGCTACATAAAAGTTTACAGTTTTCAGTAAGAATTTCGTTAGACTTTGTAGTAGAAATGGAAATGTATGGATAGTGATTTAATCTAAGCAAATGGAAGCTTTGAATTCTGGCTATCATTGGTTCCTGTGTTGGCATTATTTTACAAGGATGTGCAGGAAAATAAATGGATTTTGCTGCATGTATGCTGGTTATGATTGAATAGGATTGTTTGTTTGGAATAAAAATATGATAAGCTTGGCATTAGAGTTGAAAAACTTGGATTTTCATGGTATATGATTAATAACAAAGTTAATGATTTTGAAATAGTTATTGAAGCATGTTATCACTTTTGCAAAACTTTAAATAAAAGAAATTAAGTGTGAGCTGTTTTAAAGTGTTTCATATTATATTTGTTGTAAGTTATTGTTTTGAGATAGAGATGAACAAATTGTGATAAAGGTGCATTATATGGATATGTACAAGGATGCCTATTATGTGCTGGTTTCTACAAATATGTTCTAATTCAGTTTTGACAGTGTTATAGGTTTTAGTACAATAACAGGGGACAAATGACTAAAAAGGAAGTTTGACTCAATCCTTGTTGATTCGAAATGTGGTATGATTTGATTGCTGAGATTGGTAGTGATTTGAACCATGTAAATTACTTGCTGTGTTGCTGATTTTTGTTATACTAAGTATATGTGTGTATGTCAAATCAACCAAGAGAATTTAAATGGTTTTATCAGATAGTGTAAAGAAGAAGGGGCTGGGTAGTAACATTAGAACCGAGAGAGAGACGCGTTATTCGTTATGCGGATTTATGCGTAGTTGTTTACCTTATTATTACTTTTATATAATAATAGGTGAATTGCGCCAGGAAGCGTAAGGAAGAGTATTAGAGTGCTAAAGGGCGACAGGTAATCACACTTAACCTTACTATAACAATGAGGGTGATGTTAGTTGGGGATTTTGTAAAATCCTTTCTCACCCTCTATATATATATTTTATCTTTGAAAGGTTATTTTTATACAAAACAGGCTATCGGGTGCCTTTTAAACACAATTATTTCTATATAAAAGATTTTTACACATTATATATACTATTATCCTGCCTGGTGGTGGCCATTGATCTGGAATGGCGTGGAATGTATATAGGGATAGTGTTGGGTAGTGGTTTAAGAGGTGATGAGGATAGAAAAGAGAGTTACATGTTGAGTTGAGAGTTATGTTGATGAAATATAGAATAGGGATTGTGAGTATTCCATGACACTGATTTTTAGTACCGTCGGCCGATGTAACCTATCGATTTGCGCAATCAATAGGTTAATTGTACAGGTTCCTCGGATTCTAAAGGAACCAGGGATGTGTACACTTTTTATAGTGCTCCCTTTTTCAGGGACATTTTCACTATTTAAAGTGCTCCCTTTTTCATGCTTTCAGATTTGAGACTGGGCACAGTGTCAATCACGTTTATTTTCATTTGTTGAGTTGACTTGGATCTGACTGAGAGATTTGAGTGATATGTGGGAAGTAGAGATGATGAATTTGAGTTGATTAGACGGAGGAACTTGACATGTATATATATATATTATTGGTTTTTAAATGTGGTACCCTTTAGACGCCCTCGCTACCGCACATCTCACTGTTATAGTGAGTTAAGCGGTGATTACTGGGACAAATTGTCTCATCCCACGATTACTGACATTTTTGCAGGTACTCATGCACAGGCGCAAACATCAGGAAAGGGAATTAGGTAGTAGTAGTTATATAGACTAATTTGAATTGTATATTGCCAATTTGTATAGGCCTGCATCTGCTTCCGCATGTTTTCTGATGAAAATGAAAAATAGATTCAGTGATGTTTATTATGAAATGTAATATAAGCATAGTGCTTTTCTAACTATGATAGGTTTGTAATAATATGGAAAGTCTTTTCTATCATAGTTAGATAATTATTAATGATTGACATTAGTTGATTCTTTTCTAACCATGTTAGGTGGACCTTTTCTAACATGGTTAGCTATTAATTATCCATGATAGTGTTCAGGTGGTATTAGGAAATTCTTTTCTATCATGGATAATATTTAACCATTAGTAAATTCTTTTTCTAACTATGATAGACATTGTTATTATGGAAATCCTTTTTCTATCATAGTTAGTAAGAGATGATTGAATTAAAAAGGGATAACTTAGGTTAATTAGGAAATTAGTAACACAATGTTACAACTTGGTTATCAGTATTTGGTATACGATAACCTAGGACTGTGCTGCATTGCATGTAGATTGGCAATATACATTCTTAGTATTCCCTTCCTTATGTGCATGAATATCTGCCCTTTTGAGAGGAATATCACTCATCCCGTGGTGGGGAGAGAGTGATAAGTGCAATTGAATAGGTAATGTGGAGAGATTGAGAAGAATATAGAAAGAATAATGAAATAAACAAATACTAATAAGAATTTAGGAAGAATAACGAAATAAGGATGATTCTCTGGGGTCTCGAGTATAGTTATGTGCTAGCCATAACCATAGTCGAGGCATCATGAGATACCTTATTGGGTTAAGGGATTAATGAAATTTGAAAATAACGGTTAATGAGGAATGTAATTTGAAATATGAGTTGTCTACTTTGTTTATTACTTGTTTGGTTGTTTGTTAAATTGTTTTCTTAAAGATGAATCGACTTGTTTTGATTGATTTCTTTTAATTGAAATTGTTTGTTTTGTGATTATATGGCTGTGTATTTTTGTGTTCAAACTATTTGTTTTAATTGTTTTGTTTTGTTGATAAGTGTGGGTTCATTAACTGATGATTAAGTGATTTTATCTAACTGAAATGAATCAAATTCTTATTACAATAATTGTTTACTTTATTATTCTTTATTCGTATTTTGATTTTGCATCAATTAGTAATGGTTGGAGATCACCATCATCGGTAGTAGAGGTTGTTGCCCATTTACATTAAGCGGCTGGAGGCTTCCTCACTGTATTTAGTGATTGGAAGCAGCCCCCTTAATAATAGATGTTGGTAGCTCTCACTACTCCATGAGGGTGTTCCCACCGTTACTAAGCAAATTGACGGTAAGTTGTTTGTTTTAAAGTGATTATGAATTGAATTTTTATAGATTATTGAAAAGGTTTTGCAAGTTAATCATATATAATTGGAAGGACTTGACTGTTAATACTATGTGAATGAGAAACTTATAGTTGATAATTTGTTGGTGAACTTGTAAATTGTTGTTATAGATGTGAAATGATTTCAGTCTGTGTGAATTTTCGTTGATTGATCACAAAGATATCAATGTGTTAAAGTAATTTTTAGTTTCTAAAATTGATTCACTATTGTTTGCTTGACAATTAATTAAGTTTGATTATATGGAATTTGAATTATGGATTATTTTTAGCGGTGAATTTTATTTTGTGACTCCCATTGTGGATGGTGAAATGTGATGTTGGGCTTAGTGAACTTGTTTTTCTTGGTTGTGCTCACTGTTAGAGATACTAATATGCTTTGAGAAGCCTCATTTAATTGTCTTGTTTATGGATATTCAGTGAAATAAAAATATTTAACTTGAAGTTACTTTTCTTGCTTCCTTGTAGGGGTAGTGATCAATGAAATTGAAACTATGTGCTTGCATTGAGTTATTTTGTACATGTGTTTGTTCACGTCTTGGTGACTTTGGACGGTGTATTGTAGTTATGGTATAGTTTAGTTCTTTTGAGGGATATCACTAGTGTGACTCTGTAAAGTCTTATGCATCTTAATCCTAATGGTATCTAGAAAACCATAAAATGAATTGGTGTCCTATGATTAAAGGTTGACTGTTGGTTGTTTGATAAGTTGGGTTCTGCAATGTTGAACCATCAGGATGAACATTTTAATTCAAATAATGAGTATGTAAAAGAGAATTAAGGTAAGATTTTGATTTTGAAGATTGAGAATACATGCAAGCGATTATGTAATAACTTTGACTCTTGACTCCTAAACATGAATTATACTGCTTAAACATTAATTGGATATAGAGTATAAATTTGGTGGTTGATGATAATAATTGTTGGACAAATATCCTTTCAAAAGTATTGGTAAGATGCTTTGTATGTGACTAAATTTATTGTTTGTACATTACAGTGCTGGCCACATAGATAAAAATTGATATCTTTTTAGGAATTGAAATGGATAAGTGAGGAAATGGAATAAATTGCAAATGCTTATGTGTTTCATAAATTGAGATAATTTAAATTTATATGTGCATGTACGATTTTTATAGGGCTAAACCTTATTTGTACTTTTGGTTAGTGTTGGTTTGAACGGTTCTTCAATTTTATGCTTTAGTTATAGTTTAAAGGAAACATAAGTGAAGTCAAAATACTGCTGGAAATTGTTAAGTGGATGGATTGAATGCATGTTGATCCTTATAATTATCACAGTGTGACTTAGATGCTCTCATTTTCCATGACTTGAGCCATTGTTCTTGGAATATTGAATGATTTACATGTCCATAAATTGAAGAATTCATTGCTGGATTTAGTGCACTAGAGTTATTGTGCAGGGTAGATTTAATGGTGTTTAAAACTCTTGCATCATTCATGCTTTGGGTAGCAGATTTTGTAGTGGAATTTGGTCTTGGTATTGTTGGTGCTTTGTGATCATGACAAAACTGAATAGATAAGAAAGTTAGTTGAGATGAGGGGTTTAGGGTGAAACTTTAGTAAATGGTTTTAAATGGATTCATTGGAAATTGATTGCAGTTCGAAATGACTTTGATAAGGAAGTTGACATGGTTGACCATATATTGAGTTAGAGTCATTAGCTAAAGCGAGAAATGAAATTTTGTAGAGTTGTTATCGAACAATTATTAGCGACATTTTGGATTATGATCAAGGAAACCACAAGAGTGTGAAGAGGATGTTGTTGTCATATATGAAGTGGACTTTAATACAAATAAATTGAGCTTAGGGTGGTTAGTAAATGAAGGTTAGCTAAGGAGAGAAGTAGGAAAAAATTGGTGGATTACCATAGATTGATTAAGGATAAACGGTGAAAGATGGTATTGAGTAGCGAAATGATTAGAGTTGATATGAGGAATACAGAGTTGAATTGCAGATTTCCTGTTTCTAGGCGTTATTTTTAGCGAATTTTGGGGACAAAATTCCTAAAAGGTGGGGTAAATTGTAACATCCCAAAGTTTTAAATTAGAAATGATAAAAGATTTACTAAGGTCTTAAGGTTTCATTGAGAAAATTTAAGGTTTTAGGGAAGAATTTTATGATTTTTGGGCAATTTATGAATATTAAATCTTATTTAGTTTGGAATTTAAATAAATACAGTTAAAAGAATTAAATGGGGATAAAAACTTCCATGAAAAGTAAATTGGAATCTAGATCATAATATGATGAAAAGAAAGAGATATAGTAATATATGCAAACTTTTGGGCTAAAAATATAATTAAGAATAAATAATAGGGTAGCTTGTTGTAATTTTCCCTAATATATATATATATATATATAAATACTTCCTACTTCCTCCTCCCTCCAACAATTAAACCTTATCCGATAAACCTCCTCCCCTCTTTCATTTCTGCGATCGCCCTCCCTCTCTCTCTCCTCTCTTCTCAGTTTTCGTCACCGGCGGCGGCGGCGAGGGACGGCGGAGCAAGCCGCCACCGGCGCGGCCTCTCCCTCATAGTCTCTATTCGCGTTCTCCCTCCCCCAACCGAGCCCTATTTCTGTCTCACAAGCCTTCGTGTTTTCTTCTCCGTTCTTGTGACATTGTGTTACTAATTCCCTAATTAACCTACGATATCCTTTATAAATTCAATTATCTCTTTACTAACTATGATAGCAAAAGGATTTCCATATATCAATGTCTATCATAGTTAGAAAAGGAATTTCCTAATGACTGAATACTATCCATGATAGAAAAGAATAAACTAATACAACACAGCTGATATCATGGATAATTTATTGCTAACCATGTTAGAAAGGATTTGCCTAACATGGTTATTAAACAAAACTAATTGATATTAAACAATAAATAAATATATAAACATGCGGAAGCAGATGCAGGCCTATACAAATTGGCAATATACAATTTCTAAATAAACTATATAACTTCTACTACCTAATTCCCTTTCCTGATGCTCGCGCCTGCGCATGAATACCTGCAAAAATGTCAGTAATCGTGGGATGAGACAATATGTCCCAGTAATCACCGCTTAACTCACTATAACAGTGAGATGTGCGGTAGCGAGGGCGTCTAAAGGGTACCTTATTTAAAACCAGTAATATATATATATCCATATCAAATCTTCTTCCATTCATCACTCAAGTCCAACAATCACCTTCAAACCAGATCCATTCAACATCTCCATACTCCATCAACAACTAATTCTACCCCAACAACTCTCACACTCACCTACAGATGCATTGTGCCACCACGGTGCATTCAAGCATCTATTCTTCACTATATGAATTGACACTGTGTCCCTCTCCATAATGAGGGGACAATTTCCTTCTCTGGCAATCTCCAGAGAGGGAACCCCAATTCTGTTTTCCATTACAGAACGGGAACGGTTGGGCTCTCCACTGCCAAACAACCGTAGGGGCGGTTGGGCTCTTCAATGCCAAACAACCGTAGGTCACTTCTCTCAATAAGTAGACCTATGAACCCCGATCCAATCAATCTAAAAAGGATCCTCAGTACAAATAACTGTCGATTGGCCTATCGACAGTTATCATCGCGCGATGGTACATATATTTATCAGTGTCATGCAAACCTCACAATATCCATTAATTTCAATATCTCATCATCTTTAAATCTATCATCCACAACATCTTCCCTCATCATAACTCCCAAATTTTCTCTACACAACCTATGATACATCCAATCCACTATACCTTTCAATATCCCTGTCAAAATGTCAATATCCAAATGTCTATACACTCATATACACAGTCCAACAATATCACCAGCCAGGATACTACATATATAATTTGTCAAATCTTTTATATAAAAATAATCGCGTTTGAAAAGGCACCCGATAGCCTGTTTTGTATAAAAATACTCTTTAAAGATAATATATATATAGAGGGTGAAAAGGGATTTTACAAAATCCCTAACTAACGTCACCCTCAATGTTATAGTAAGGTAAGTGTGATTACCTGTCGCCCTTTAGCACTCTGACGTTCTTCCTTACCATTTCTCGTAGATTTTCTCCAAATACTTTAGTTCCTCCTATGATAATAGGATACAAATGATAAATTAATATCATTTCCACTTTATAATACTTTGACGTCTCTCTCGTATTCCATATTATATCACTACCCTTCCCTTCATTTTTGCATGATCATTTAATTCTTCATTCAACAAGGTAAATATTCTATAGCTAGGATTAGCATTGTCTTTTGCAGTTCTAACATTTAATCTTACCAAAATTAAAATCAGCAAAGAGCCAATTCACATTATCCTAGACATATACAAATAATCATTCTACTTTCAAACTCTGCAGAAAATAAAGAACATATACACAGATTTTGTAACACCAACACACATGAAAACTTGTAAGCAACTTTGAACATTCACATATAAATTGTAATCACATATTATAAGCACTCAAAGCACCATACATATAACTTAACCATATTTCATTACTCATTATAAAATAACCTACGCCTACCATTTTTAATTACATTCAGACTCAAGGCGGTAACAACAAAACAGTTTCCACATATTAATCAGATATATAATAAAACAACACTTCTTCAAGCAAACTCTATTGCCATATTACTTTCTCAGCTCAAATTCAAACAAATAGTAATGTAGTCCCTTTTTAATTAACATGTCACACAAGATTACAAGCAAAACAAAGAATAATAACCTTCTTCCTTACATACACCTATACACACTGATTTCACATGTACTAGAACATATATCCATGTTCTAAAAGAAGAACAATTCCCCTAATCCCTTGCCTTGAATCCAGTGAATAACTTCTACATATTAAAGTAACTAATCCATATGTAACTACATCCACAAGGCAAACAACTATATATATACATATCCTTACTTTCTATTTATTTAGAACTCAATAACAATATACATCTCCAATTAATCCTTTCCTATCACTAATCACCATTCAAGACAGAACAATGTTTTACTTCACACCAGAATCTGTCATTTATTTATTAAAATTGCCCATTCATAGTAACACCAACAAGGAAATACAAAAGTGAAACATAATTATCTTTCTTATTGTATTCCACAGAAATCGAGTCCCAACTTGTAACTTCTATTTATTTATTTCTTCCTTCCATCTAATTCCGCCGCTAACTTAGTCCAAAGAGCTTATAAAATTATCAAAACAAAGTATATATATGATTATCAATAAGAACCAAACATATACTCATTAAATTTTATAACTTTACTTATATTCATCAACACTTCCAGCCCCATAACAATTCAGTTGAACCAATAGAATGGGGAAAAATCAAAATTTTAAATTCAACTTCACCTATGAGAATCAACATGTCAAACATGGTTCAGTTTTAATTCAAACCTTCACAAATAACCAAAACAAGACCTTTAAATTTCTAACTTTATTTCCTTTACCACATGACTAAACAAATCAGGTATTATCTTTTATGATGACAAACACAAAAAGAAAACAGAGATTTCAAGCCTCCCTCAGTCCACAAGCAATTACCAAACATATCTCATGTAATAATTTCATTAGAATCAAATTCCAATTCCAAATTTACAACACCAACTTACCACAACAATATAGTCAGAGAAATAAAACAACCATCCCTTAAATTTCATAAACAAAACATCAACACTTAAACATTAAGACAAGAACCAGTAATAAACCTCAATCTGCCTTCCTCTTTACTGTAACATCCTGAAAAATTTAATTCAGGATTAGAGAGTGTTTTGGGAAATTTTGGGATTTTTAGGAATTTTTGGGAATATTTTGGAAATTTTGAGTAATTAATGTGTATATAATTACTAAAGAAATGAAAAGTTTGAAATATGAGGGAGTGGTAGAACTAAAAATATTTTGAAGTTTAAGGAGATTGGAGGCTGGTTTAAATGGTTTTAGAATTAAAAGAGTACACTATAGCAAGTTTGGGCTACAAATCATTAGAGAACCCTCTAATTTCAACAAAACCAAACGCGCCCTCCCCTTATATATATATAAACCCGCCGCCCTCCCTCCTCTTTCCCGTCTTCTTCTTCTGCGTTCTTCTTCTCCTCCGCCTCCCTGCGATTTCCGGCAGCCACGCGGCGGCGCCGACTGCTGCAGGCACACCCAAGAACGTCCCTTCTTTGTCATCCTCCTCCCTCCTTTCCCAAAACCTCAATCCCTTCGCCTTTCCTCTCCACTCCTCCGATGATCCAGCATCGTCGCCGGCGATCTCGGCCGGCCACGCACAGCGGTGACAGCCGCTGAAGGCTGATGAAACAACTATCATCTTCCTCTTTAATCGCATTCTTCTTCCTTTCCAACGAGCAGCCCTCGTTTTCTTTCATTTCCTTCGGTTTCCGGCGAGCTCGACGTCGAACGGCGGCGAGGTAAGGGTAGGCTTCAGCCTTGACTTGTCTTTCGCTAGTCATGCTTCTTTCCCATGTCAATTTCTCATATTTCTTTCTCCTTTTGCTGGTCTGTATGGTCCGCCACTTCAGTGGCCATTTTCCGGCGATTCACGGCGTAGCAGAACGACGGCCGGCCAAGCAATTTTCGAATTCAAGCTTAGGTGAGTTTCTCCTCTCTTTTGACTTTGATTCGCAGTGTTTGGGAGGTATTTGAGAGGGGTGAATTCAAGTTGATTTTTGTTTTAGGTGTTTCATAATCACTTTAGCCACGAAAATGAATTAAAGCTAAGCCAAAGCTTCATCTTTTAGTGTCCTAACTGTTGAATTGAATGTTGATTGAAGTTTTATGAAGTTGTACAAAAATCCTAATATTGGGAATGTTAAATCTGAAAGGTTTAATAGGGACTTTAGGCTCACAATTGGTTAAATGATTTGTTAAAGATTCAATAGGATAGAATTCTAGCCTTTTATGCCAAATATGTATTGATGGTAATTGTGTTAGTTAAAAGTTGTCAAGTTTGATTTGTTTGAGAATTGGTGTTTTGCAAACTCCAAAGTTTCTTCTTTGTTTCCTTAGTCTGATTGTTTATGTGTGAGCCAACATAGTTACTTTCTCTATTGTTTGATAATAATATAAGTTGCAAGTGTATTCTAATTGAATTGAGCATATGGATTCGGTGAAGTTTGTTTAAAACCCTCAAGTTTAGGGCTGTAAAAGTCTTTATAAATTGAAGTTGTGATGGTGTGATTGCTGAGTTCTGTTGTAATATACATGTGTGCATTTTGGTTCTTGATTGAATATGGATAAAGGTTATTTCTCTGATAGATTGGTCATTATTTGGGAAATGTGGCTGAATGTATTTTTGGACTTAATGAAGTGCTAATAAATAATGAACTGTTGTTGGTCAAGCTTAAGTTGATTTGGTTTGGAAACTTGGTTTTGGTATTTGTTTATATGACATGAATGTTAATGCAAGTGTTTAAATAATAGTCATGGCTGAATAATGTTTAATTTCAGTTCCAAGCTTCTTCCCTTACTGTTTTGAGGAGTAAAGTGATTGCCATGAATGAGGAGTATATTGCATTTTGATTTCTAATTCAGATATAAATGCCTAAAAGCTGAATCGTGGAGTTTTGGAACTTTAATTAGTCATATTGCTGCTGTATGTTAAGATTTGTTTGAAAATAAGTGGGAAGGTTTATAGTATTTCTTGTATAGTTTGTTCCTTTTGTGTTTTAGCAAATGTTAATACAATAGTGTGTGTGTGCAATGGTTAATTTTTGTGATTTGTGTATATTCATTGAAGTGGATCAACTAATCTATTTTTAATGAAACTTGTTCCATTACTTGTTGAAGTATAGACATATGTCCATATTGTGTTCAAAATGGTAAATGAATGATGGATGTTGATTATGTGCCTTGCATGTTCAAATTTGAGTTAATTAATTGAAGAAATAATATGACTGATATTGATTGTTGTTTGAAGCTAGAAACTATTTTGTTATGGCTGCAAATAAGATACTTATCATGTTTGATTTTTGGATACCTTCAAAGCATGTGTAACTTGTGTTATTTTTGAATCAGAGCTGATTGGTGAGTATTAGATTGAAATTGCTTATGGACATGCAAGTGTAATGCTTTCTTTGATGAATATGGTGGTTGGTGTAAGACGTTGAATGAGTTGATATGATTGATTATCTGAAAAATTGAATTGTTATAAATGATTTAACTTTTGCTTTGGGCTGTTGCATTGCTGCGTGGTTGTTGGTAATATTTGGAAGGAAATTGTTTTGGTGCTACACTGATAAAAATGAATTATTCTTGTGGTTTTGACCTTGATATGTAATTTGCTAAATGAAAAGAATTATATATTCGAATTGGTGTTTTTGATACTTGTTCAAATATCTCTGACATTGTTTGTTGCAACATGACATTCATAAAAAGGTTAAGTCATAAGGGTTTAACCGGAGAATTAAGAAACTATGACAAAGAGGGGAAAGTGGGTAGTAATATATGAATACGAGAGAGGCGTCATAGTATGATAAAGGAAAATGATATTAATTTATCATTTTACTCTATATTATTATAGGAGTGGATGCAAGTAGGCTTTCGGAGAATTAAGAAAGAAAGGTTGCGAAATCGCATAAATTGCTAAAGGGCGACAGGTAATCACACTTAACCTTGCTATAACAATGAGGGTGACGTTAGCTGGGATTTTGTAAAATCCTTTCTCACCCTCTATATATATATTATCTTTGAAAAGTTATTTTCATACAAAACAGGCTATCGGGTGCCTTTCAAACACGATTATTTTGGTATAAAGAAAATTATTACTTGCTTTATATGTGCTTTATATTTATATGGTATTCTGGTTGGTGGTGGACTGTTGCAGGATAAGTGTGAGAAATGTATATAGTACATGTTAGGGATATCGATAGTTAGAAAAGGGAGGGACTTGAATAGTGAGATATGAAAGGGAATGATAAAGCGTATGATATTGTGATATTGAAATATTGAATGAGGTTGAGGTTGATGGATATGATTGATGTCATTGTGGATGAGATATTGATGGTTGATGTGAGGTTTGCATGACACTGATATAAATGTACCATCGCGCGATGATAACTGTTCGATAGGCCAATCGACAGTTATTTGTACTGGTGATCCTTTTTATTGGATCGGGGTTGATGGGTCAACTTATTGAGAAAAGTGACCTACGGTTATGGGCATTGATTAGAGTCCAACCGCCCCTACGGTTATGGGTATTGATTAGAGTCCAACCGTTTCCGTTCTGTAATGGAAAACAGAATTGGGGTTCCCTCTCTGGAGATTGCCAGAGAGGGAAATTGTTCCCTCATTATGGAGAGGAACACAGTGTCAATTCATATAGTGGAGAATAGATGCTTGAATGCACCGTGGTGGCACAATGCATCTGTAGGTGAGTGTGAGAGTTGTTGGGGTAGAATTAGCTGATTGGAGTATGGAGATGTTGAATGGATTTGGTTTGAAGGTAATTGTTGGACTTGAGTGATGAATGGAAGAAGATTTGATATGGATATATATATATATTACTGGTTTTAAAATGTGGTACCCTTTAGACGCCCTCGCTACCGCACATCTCACTGTTATAGTGAGTTAAGCGGTGATTACTGGGACAAATTGTCTCATCCCACGATTACTGACATTTTTGCAGGTATTCATGCACAGGCGCAAGCATCAGGAAAGGGAATTAGGTTTCACAGGTTATTTTGATTAGTTAGTTGTGTATATTGCCAATTTGTATAGGCCTGCATTCGTTTCCGCATGTATATAGCTATTTATTGTTATATATCTACTAGTTTTGTTTATTAACCATGTTAGGCAAATCCTTTCTAACATGGTTAGCAATAAATTATCCATGATAGCAGCTGTGTTGTATTAGTTTATTCTTTACTATCATGGATAATAATTAATCATTTGGAAATTCCTTTTCTAACTATGATAGGACATTGATATTATGGAAATCCTTTTTCTATCATAGTTAGTAAAGAGGTTATTAAATCTAAAATGGATATTATTGGTTAAATAGGAAATTAGTAACACTATGTTACAACTTGGTTATCAGTATTTGGTATACGATAACCCTGGACTGTGTTGCATTGCATATAGATTGGCAATATACATAGTTTGTATTCCCTTCCTCCTGTGCATGATACTCTGGCCTTTTTGAGAGGATTATCGCTCATCCCGTGGTGGGGAGAGAGTGATAAGAGAAATTGAATAGGTACTGTGGAGAGATTGAGATGAACATAGAAAGAATAACGAAATAATGTTGATATGTATAAGAATTTAGGAAAAATAGCGAAATAAGGATGCTTCTCTGGGGTCTCGAGTATAGTTATGTGCCGGCCATAATCATAGTCGAGGCATCATGAGATCCCTTATTGGGTTAAGGGAGTAAGGAAATTTGAAAATAACAATTAATAATGAATGCAATGCGAAATAAGAGTTGTTGCTTTGTTTATTATTTGTTTACTGATTTGTTAAATTGTTTGCTTCATAGATGAATTTGACTTGTGCTATTTGATTATTTTGAAACAAAATTCTAGTGAAATTGTATTTTATAAGCTCCAACACGAGATAGGCTATTTATTGATTACGATTTGATTTTACATCATTAGTAATGGAGGTTGTTTCATCAGTATAATGGAAGGATATGAACTATTTTGCTTGTTTAAAGTTGGTTCACGATCAAGTGTGGTAACTAAATTCTTTTAATATGAATTTTCTTGAAATATAGTTTCTATAGGTTTATTGGAGTTCAATAAAAGTGTTGATTGAATTCGTTTGCTATTATGAGCTGTCTGGTTCTGTCTTGAGTATGCTATTTATTTCTGTTATTTCTGTTTAGGCATATGAGATGATGAGTTGATTTTAACTATGCTATGGTATGTTATTTGGATGTCCTTTCTCTTGTGTTTAGCTCCCAAGTAGTGGAAGAATGCGAGTGAGAGTTGACTTCTTACTTCTTATAGATGGTAGGAATTATGTTTTGAAAACCAATGAAGTATATTTAAGGTAATTTGAAAATGACAAGTAAATCATGGATGAAAAATGGAAATGAATTGTTTGCCTTGTTCCTTGTTTTGTTGTTTGTTAACCTTTCTGATTTATTGATAAATTTGACTTATGATATCTGATTATTTGAAATAAGATTATCTTGAAATTATTGTTTTATGAGCTCTAACATGAGGTATGCTATTGATTTTCATTGTTGTGTGACTATATATCACTTAGTATTTAACCACTACTAAATGTACAGATGGTAAATGTTTGTTTGTAGGTAAGTCCCGTTTCAAAATTTGTTTATATGGCTGGACAAGATAATTGTAAAGCTATAGATTGATTATTGTTTAAGTGTATTTTACGATTTCAATTAGTTGTAAAGTGTCATAATTGATAAGCTGAGCTGCATGTTTTGTGGGATGTTTTTATGGTAATTTTTGATTTTGTGATAATTGGTTGTTAGCCGCTGGTTTGGCTTGATTAATGAATTCAGTTTGATTGAAGGGAGGCTTACGAAGGGTACAAAAAAAAAATTTTTTTTATTAGTAATTGAAATAGTGGATTGTATTAGTGCTTTTATTTCAGGGATAGATTAAAGTATCTATTGTTCTTATATACATACTCGAGTTGGTGGTGAAAGCATGAACTTTGTATTCATGCTAACTTTCAACTGGATAAATAGAAATTTCTGTTCATTTAGGAATGTTGAGTAAGAAAGCTTAAATTTTTGGTTTTGATTTGGAGTTTAGATTGTTCTAGAAGCATCTTTGGATATTAATCACATGTTTAGAAGTGGGTTAAACCAAATTAATGTAAGCAGATTTTAAGTGAGTTTTGTCGCTATATTGGTCATTAAGGGTGAAAGAAGTAAATTGTTGAAATTGTTAAGGTAGTGCATAATTTATTTATTTATTTTGATTATATAAAACAAATGTTTGGATAGTATAAATGAACTATATAATTATGTGAACATATTACATGAAACTTGGCGGCCCGATTTGTGTGAATAATGAAGTACGAATTGGAGTCATAAGGATGAAGTTGATTACATGATGCTTGTTACATGAAAAATGAAAATTCACTTGTATGTATTTTACATTTCCTATGAGTGTTATTTTTAGGACATAGTTAAATCTATAACGATTTTTGGTGCTATTCTGTGTATGCATGATGTTTGAAAATTTTTCTGGTATACTCACTTGAAATTTTAGTAAGGAAAATTCTGTTTTGAGTGAGGATGTTGTACTTGCCATATTTATATGGTTTATTGTGTGGTTATTGATATGTAATCATAGATAAATGTGATTAAACTTCATCAATTCACTGATATGTATAGGGTAATTTATTCTAAAAGTGCATTAGAAGCCTTCTTAAGGTTTTAAAACATGGATACATGCTTGTAGTTCAAGTTTGATAAAGCTTAACAGGATTAGTTTAATGAAGTCAAACAACTTAGAACAAATTTTCGTGTGTTATTGCTCTAAATCTATGTGGACAGCGGGTTGTAGGAAGTAAAGCTCTGTGATTTTTCATTGTTTCCTTGTTGAATCAGTTTTGGCTACATGCTTTTGGTCACCAATTTTATGCACTATAAATTCTTAATTCATAGTCTTGTTTTATAATCAGTAGTTGTGAAACGAGTTGGTATCATTATGTTGCTGGAATGAAATGATTGCTGAAAGTAATGGTGATTGACCTTAGGTTTTTGTAAGTTAGTTGCAGAAGGATGATTGGTATTGTGAAAACCAGGATATTACCTTGTGAATTGCTGGTGGTTTAGCTATGGTAAAGATTGAAAATGTGATCTTGGATGAAAATAAGGGAAGAGGAAGTAAAAAGGTGTAGAATATTAGTGATTAATTGAATATGGATTGAAGAATTTTGAGAAATCAAAGGAAGTTTCGATTTGAAGTGGTAAGGTGGTTAAAGGTTTGTACCTATCTCAGGTTATAATTCGATTAAATAAGGGAAAGATAGCTGGATGTGTGCTGCTATTTTAGGAGTTGGACTGTCATATAGGTGATTTGAGGCTTTGGTGGTTAGTAAATGAAGGTTAGTTAGGTGAGGTAGCATGAGAATTTGTGAAGTACTGATAGATTGACTAAGGACGAATGGTGAAATGATTAGAATTGATATGGAGAGTATAAAGTTGAATTGCATATTTTCTTTGTGTTAAGTGATATGTTTAGTAAATTTTGGGGACAAAATTTCTAAAAGGTGGGGAGAATTGTAACATCCTGAAAAATTTAATTCAGGATTAGAGAGTGTTTTGGGAAATTTTGGGATTTTTAGGAAATTTTGGGAATATTTTGGAAATTTTGAGTAATTAATGTGTATATAATTACTAAAGAAATGAAAAGTTTGAAATATGAGGGAGTGGTAGAACTAAAAATATTTTGAAGTTTAAGGAGATTGGAGGCTGGTTTAAATGGTTTTAGAATTAAAAGAGTACACTATAGCAAGTTTGGGCTACAAATCATTAGAGAACCCTCTAATTTCAACAAAACCAAACGCGCCCTCCCCTTATATATATATAAACCCGCCGCCCTCCCTCCTCTTTCCCGTCTTCTTCTTCTGCGTTCTTCTTCTCCTCCGCCTCCCTGCGATTTCCGGCAGCCACGCGGCGGCGCCGACTGCTGCAGGCACACCCAAGAACGTCCCTTCTTTGTCATCCTCCTCCCTCCTTTCCCAAAACCTCAATCCCTTCGCCTTTCCTCTCCACTCCTCCGATGATCCAGCATCGTCGCCGGCGATCTCGGCCGGCCACGCACAGCGGTGACAGCCGCTGAAGGCTGATGAAACAACTATCATCTTCCTCTTTAATCGCATTCTTCTTCCTTTCCAACGAGCAGCCCTCGTTTTCTTTCATTTCCTTCGGTTTCCGGCGAGCTCGACGTCGAACGGCGGCGAGGTAAGGGTAGGCTTCAGCCTTGACTTGTCTTTCGCTAGTCATGCTTCTTTCCCATGTCAATTTCTCATATTTCTTTCTCCTTTTGCTGGTCTGTATGGTCCGCCACTTCAGTGGCCATTTTCCGGCGATTCACGGCGTAGCAGAACGACGGCCGGCCAAGCAATTTTCGAATTCAAGCTTAGGTGAGTTTCTCCTCTCTTTTGACTTTGATTCGCAGTGTTTGGGAGGTATTTGAGAGGGGTGAATTCAAGTTGATTTTTGTTTTAGGTGTTTCATAATCACTTTAGCCACGAAAATGAATTAAAGCTAAGCCAAAGCTTCATCTTTTAGTGTCCTAACTGTTGAATTGAATGTTGATTGAAGTTTTATGAAGTTGTACAAAAATCCTAATATTGGGAATGTTAAATCTGAAAGGTTTAATAGGGACTTTAGGCTCACAATTGGTTAAATGATTTGTTAAAGATTCAATAGGATAGAATTCTAGCCTTTTATGCCAAATATGTATTGATGGTAATTGTGTTAGTTAAAAGTTGTCAAGTTTGATTTGTTTGAGAATTGGTGTTTTGCAAACTCCAAAGTTTCTTCTTTGTTTCCTTAGTCTGATTGTTTATGTGTGAGCCAACATAGTTACTTTCTCTATTGTTTGATAATAATATAAGTTGCAAGTGTATTCTAATTGAATTGAGCATATGGATTCGGTGAAGTTTGTTTAAAACCCTCAAGTTTAGGGCTGTAAAAGTCTTTATAAATTGAAGTTGTGATGGTGTGATTGCTGAGTTCTGTTGTAATATACATGTGTGCATTTTGGTTCTTGATTGAATATGGATAAAGGTTATTTCTCTGATAGATTGGTCATTATTTGGGAAATGTGGCTGAATGTATTTTTGGACTTAATGAAGTGCTAATAAATAATGAACTGTTGTTGGTCAAGCTTAAGTTGATTTGGTTTGGAAACTTGGTTTTGGTATTTGTTTATATGACATGAATGTTAATGCAAGTGTTTAAATAATAGTCATGGCTGAATAATGTTTAATTTCAGTTCCAAGCTTCTTCCCTTACTGTTTTGAGGAGTAAAGTGATTGCCATGAATGAGGAGTATATTGCATTTTGATTTCTAATTCAGATATAAATGCCTAAAAGCTGAATCGTGGAGTTTTGGAACTTTAATTAGTCATATTGCTGCTGTATGTTAAGATTTGTTTGAAAATAAGTGGGAAGGTTTATAGTATTTCTTGTATAGTTTGTTCCTTTTGTGTTTTAGCAAATGTTAATACAATAGTGTGTGTGTGCAATGGTTAATTTTTGTGATTTGTGTATATTCATTGAAGTGGATCAACTAATCTATTTTTAATGAAACTTGTTCCATTACTTGTTGAAGTATAGACATATGTCCATATTGTGTTCAAAATGGTAAATGAATGATGGATGTTGATTATGTGCCTTGCATGTTCAAATTTGAGTTAATTAATTGAAGAAATAATAGGACTGATATTGATTGTTGTTTGAAGCTAGAAACTGTTTTGTTATGGCTGCAAATAAGATACTTATCATGTTTGATTTTTGGATACCTTCAAAGCATGTGTAACTTGTGTTATTTTTGAATCAGAGCTGATTGGTGAGTATTAGATTGAAATTGCTTATGGACATGCAAGTGTAATGCTTTCTTTGATGAATATGGTGGTTGGTGTAAGACGTTGAATGAGTTGATATGATTGATTATCTGAAAAATTGAATTGTTATAAATGATTTAACTTTTGCTTTGGGCTGTTGCATTGCTGCGTGGTTGTTGGTAATATTTGGAAGGAAATTGTTTTGGTGCTACACTGATAAAAATGAATTATTCTTGTGGTTTTGACCTTGATATGTAATTTGCTAAATGAAAAGAATTATATATTCGAATTGGTGTTTTTGATACTTGTTCAAATATCTCTGACATTGTTTGTTGCAACATGACATTCATAAAAAGGTTAAGTCATAAGGGTTTAACCGGAGAATTAAGAAACTATGACAAAGAGGGGAAAGTGGGTAGTAATATATGAATACGAGAGAGGCGTCATAGTATGATAAAGGAAAATGATATTAATTTATCATTTTACTCTATATTATTATAGGAGTGGATGCAAGTAGGCTTTCGGAGAATTAAGAAAGAAAGGTTGCGAAATCGCATAAATTGCTAAAGGGCGACAGGTAATCACACTTAACCTTGCTATAACAATGAGGGTGACGTTAGCTGGGATTTTGTAAAATCCTTTCTCACCCTCTATATATATATATTATCTTTGAAAAGTTATTTTCATACAAAACAGGCTATCGGGTGCCTTTCAAACACGATTATTTTGGTATAAAGAAAATTATTACTTGCTTTATATGTGCTTTATATTTATATGGTATTCTGGTTGGTGGTGGACTGTTGCAGGATAAGTGTGAGAAATGTATATAGTACATGTTAGGGATATCGATAGTTAGAAAAGGGAGGGACTTGAATAGTGAGATATGAAAGGGAATGATAAAGCGTATGATATTGTGATATTGAAATATTGAATGAGGTTGAGGTTGATGGATATGATTGATGTCATTGTGGATGAGATATTGATGGTTGATGTGAGGTTTGCATGACACTGATATAAATGTACCATCGCGCGATGATAACTGTTCGATAGGCCAATCGACAGTTATTTGTACTGGTGATCCTTTTTATTGGATCGGGGTTGTTGGGTCAACTTATTGAGAAAAGTGACCTACGGTTATGGGCATTGATTAGAGTCCAACCGCCCCTACGGTTATGGGCATTGATTAGAGTCCAACCGTTTCCGTTCTGTAATGGAAAACATAATTGGGGTTCCCTCTCTGGAGATTGCCAGAGAGGGAAATTGTTCCCTCATTATGGAGAGGAACACGGTGTCAATTCATATAGTGGAGAATAGATGCTTGAATGCACCGTGGTGGCACAATGCATCTGTAGGTGAGTGTGAGAGTTGTTGGGGTAGAATTAGCTGATTGGAGTATGGAGATGTTGAATGGATTTGGTTTGAAGGTAATTGTTGGACTTGAGTGATGAATGGAAGAAGATTTGATATGGATATATATATATATTACTGGTTTTAAAATGTGGTACCCTTTAGACGCCCTCGCTACCGCACATCTCACTGTTATAGTGAGTTAAGCGGTGATTACTGGGACAAATTGTCTCATCCCACGATTACTGACATTTTTGCAGGTATTCATGCACAGGCGCAAGCATCAGGAAAGGGAATTAGGTTTCACAGGTTATTTTGATTAGTTAGTTGTGTATATTGCCAATTTGTATAGGCCTGCATTCGTTTCCGCATGTATATAGCTATTTATTGTTATATATCTACTAGTTTTGTTTATTAACCATGTTAGGCAAATCCTTTCTAACATGGTTAGCAATAAATTATCCATGATAGCAGCTGTGTTGTATTAGTTTATTCTTTACTATCATGGATAATAATTAATCATTAGGAAATTCCTTTTCTAACTATGATAGGACATTGATATTATGGAAATCCTTTTTCTATCATAGTTAGTAAAGAGGTTATTAAATCTAAAATGGATATTATTGGTTAAATAGGAAATTAGTAACACTATGTTACATTTACACTATTCGGGTAAGGCAAAGGGTAATGAAGTTCACAGAAAATTATATCTTTTATTCAAAATTTACCATGTGTGAATCAAAAATATCAATCCAATGTCATTAACATAAATACTTCACAGATCAAGCATTTCAATTCGCAAAAGTGTTGATACAGAGAAGAGAACAACAACGTAAAAATCCAAATGAATTCTTAGACATCTTAATCATCAGTAAAACACCAATTATCCATTCAAAAACACCATCAATGGAAGCTTAGATCTTTATCTTAAACAATTCCTAAATTAAAATCCCAAACCCTAGATTGAAAATCTCTCTCAAATTCGTCCAACCTAGAAAGAAAGAACAAGAACGGAAGAAATGAAGTTACCTAAGCTCATTTCTGACCTCCCCACGTCTAGCCGGAGCTCCACCGTCCAGAATCTCGCCGGAAAATGCTAAGGCCGACGCAAATGTAAGGGAGGAGAAAGGAAAGTGAGAAAATGAAGTTGAAACAAGAAGGAAACTCATGAAAATGAAAGAGTAAGGACCCCTCACCACTCGCCGCTGTCGACCGCCGGAGAACGAAACCGCCGGCACCAGAAAAACACACCTCGCCGCCGCTGGAGAAGAAGAGAACGGAAAAGAGAGTGAGGAAAGGAAACAGAACATGATGTGGAGAAGTGAGAAAGGAAAAATGGTTTGATGATGATGATGATGGGGGGTCGCGCCGCCGCGCCTTAGGCCGCCGGAGGTCGCAAGGGCGGAGGACGAAGGGAGGGTCTGATGAGAGGGTTGGAGGGCGGAGGGCGAGAGAGATAGAGATGTCGAGTGAAAGGGAGAGTTGAGTGTATATATATATATATATATATTTATATATATATATATTTGCGAAAATTACCATTAACTACCCTGAAGTTTATTCATAATTATATTTCTAGCCCAGAAGTTTGTATATATTACTATATCTCCATCTTTTCATTATAACATAATCTGAATCCTAATTTTACTTTTCATGAAAGTTTCTATCACCAATTTACTCTTTTATCTACATTTATTTAATTTCCAAACTAACTAAGATTTAATATTCCTAAATTGTCCAAAAATCATAAAATTCTCCCCTAAAACCCTAAATTTTCTTAAGGACACCTCAATAATCTCGTATTATCTTTAATTTGAAAATTGGGATGTTACAATTTACCCCACCTTTTAGGAATTTTGTCCCCAAAATTCACTATGTAAATCAACTCAAAGCAATAATATCTCACATAACTCACTCAATACATCCCTAAGAACTTGAATTAATGAAGAAAAGCTCCAAATTCTTGCTAAATTAATACACATTATTCCTCTTGCTTCTAAATTTTCAGTCATATTCCAACTTTGTTAAACCTTAGTTATCTAATTTCCTTGACTTATAAGACGACAAGAGTGATTCTTCAATAATTTACCAAAATATTTCACCCCAATTAATTATACTTTGTCAAATCCTCAGACCAATTTCTATAGATATGAGGACAAGTCTTAGAACCTATGTAAACATCAATCTATTAACTTATGAATATCTCCCCATTTGCTCAAACAAAGAATGTCCCCAATTTAACCTCGATACTACCACACTTTAGTTATCCTAATCACTCTTTACCTCTTTCCAAACAAGCTTGAACTAATGCAAGAACTACCCTTAATTGGACTAAATTCCCTAGTCTCACCTTCCGACTCAAATCGTGTCCATCAGCCATGTTCAAAGGTCTCACTTCCAAACTTTTAAATACTACGCCCCTAGAATTTCATTCCTTGTTAAAAACTTATAATTCCAACTCCAATATCTAACAAGAGCATCATTCCCAATTGTATTCAATTCCAATTAATCCATTAAAAATGTTAGCTAGAGCTTTTGACATAGAACCTTAAACTTAATTAACATCTCAATCCATTTAGCTCAACTAAGCCAAAATTGATTATATCCTCATAGTTATCACAAACTAATAACTCAAACATTCATTCATCATTCTTTATGAACCAACCATCCAGCAAAATCAAACATAAACAAGGAAGAAAAAGAACTAAACCAAACAGAACACCCAACTACTACCAAATACTATATATATCCAACAAATCCTTCATTTTACTTCGTTACCCAAATACACATAGAGGGAAAAGAAGAAAGAACAACGACCCTAAATCCAAAGTATACCTAAGCATGCAAGAACATACAACCATCAATTATGCCCGATAATCCTTTCTTCCTTCTAAGACAAGCAAGGCCAAAACATGGACATCACAACTTTTCATTGGACCTCAAATCACATGACTAACCGAATCATTATCATAAAAGACATGGTGGAGAAAAGATGGAATCCACATACATTCAGAAATTCATTCTCTATCTCAACACAAAATGACAACACGCAATAAACATAGGAATCACAAATAAAACAACATACATGCATTTTTTTTTTAAAATCAGAATTGAAGAGGATAATATTTAGACTTGTATTAGAAACCAAATCAACTTTGATCAACATAATTAGTCACTCCACTTCTTAGCAATCTGGCTATTATGCCTTAAAGGGCAAAACAACTTTATTTCAGATTTAACGTTAAAGAACATGATATTAAACAACAAAATTTGCTAATGAATTCCTATAACTCCAGTTCAATTCACTGCTAAAACAAACACATAAGCACAAATCAGTTTTTAACACCATTCATTACTTAAACAAACATCCATATCGTGACAAACAACCAACAAAAATCACTAAATATGAACTCAATTCACATCTATCACTACAATGTAGAAGTTCACCAACAATTATCAACATACAAGTTTTCTCATTCACATAGTATCAATAGCCAAATTCCTCCAACACTCTCATACATAACCATCTCACAGTTCAGCTATCACAATTATAAGAAATCATACATGAAACCACGACATTCAAATCCTAAGAGCAGCCCCAATTTAATAAGCATTCAACCAATGCAAATTTTAATAAAAACATTCTGTATTTAATCATGCAAACATCTAGACATATATATAATCCTACATCATCAATCATGAGCTAAAGCCATTATACAATCACCTACAGTATATAATCCAATCTTTAAGAAATAGATATCAATCATTAATTTCTTCTTACACCATTAATTATTTAGATTAAAATGTTTATTACAATGATTCACCTTGCAAACATTTTCAATAATCTATAAAAATTCAATTCATAGTCACTTTTAAACAAACCCCTTACCATTCGTCCGTTTAGTAACGGTTAGGATACACTCATGAAGTGGTGAGGGCTACCTACATCTGTTATTAAGGGGGCTGCTTCCAGTCACTAAATATAGTGAGGAGCCTCCAGCCGCTTAACATAAATGGGCAACAACCTCTTACTACCCATGATGATGTACTCACCAACCATTACTAGATGAAAGATAATCAAAAACATAAAAGAGGAAAATAAAATAAACAAATTTTTTTTTTATAATAAGACTTTGATTAAAATCACCTGAATAGAATCATTTAATCAAAATACCAAACAAATTCATCACCTATCAACAAAACAAGGCAACTAACACAACTAATTTGGACATTTGAATAACATAAACAATAGCCAAACAAACCATAATTGCAATAGGATTTCTATTAAAACAATCAAACAACACAAGTCAAATCATCGATAAATCAACAACTTAACAGACAAAACAAGAAACCAGGTGTGACATTGTGTTACTAATTCCCTAATTAACCTACGATATCCTTTATAAATTCAATTATCTCTTTACTAACTATGATAGCAAAAGGATTTCCATATATCAATGTCTATCATAGTTAGAAAAGGAATTTCCTAATGACTGAATACTATCCATGATAGAAAAGAATAAACTAATACAACACAGCTGCTATCATGGATAATTTATTGCTAACCATGTTAGAAAGGATTTGCCTAACATGGTTATTAAACAAAACTAATTGATATTAAACAATAAATAAATATATAAACATGCGGAAGCAGATGCAGGCCTATACAAATTGGCAATATACAATTTCTAAATAAACTATATAACTTCTACTACCTAATTCCCTTCCTGATGCTCGCGCCTGTGCATGAATACCTGCAAAAATGTCAGTAATCGTGGGATGAGACAATATGTCCCAGTAATCACCGCTTAACTCACTATAACAGTGAGATGTGCGGTAGCGAGGGCGTCTAAAGGGTACCTTATTTAAAACCAGTAATATATATATATATATATATCCATATCAAATCTTCTTCCATTCATCACTCAAGTCCAACAATCACCTTCAAACCAGATCCATTCAACATCTCCATACTCCATCAACAACTAATTCTACCCCAACAACTCTCACACTCACCTACAGATGCATTGTGCCACCACGGTGCATTCAAGCATCTATTCTTCACTATATGAATTGACACTGTGTCCCTCTCCATAATGAGGGGACAATTTCCTTCCCTGGCAATCTCCAGAGAGGGAACCCCAATTCTGTTTTCCATTACAGAACGGGAACGGTTGGGCTCTCCACTGCCAAACAACCGTAGGGGCGGTTGGGCTCTTCAATGCCAAACAACCGTAGGTCACTTCTCTCAATAAGTAGACCTATGAACCCCGATCCAATCAATCTAAAAAGGATCCTCAGTACAAATAACTGTCGATTGGCCTATCGACAGTTATCATCGCGCGATGGTACATATATTTATCAGTGTCATGCAAACCTCACAATATCCATTAATTTCAATATCTCATCATATTTAAATCTATCATCCACAACATCTTCCCTCATCATAACTCCCAAATTTTCTCTACACAACCTATGATACATCCAATCCACTATACCTTTCAATATCCCTGTCAAAATGTCAATATCCAAATGTCTATACACTCATATACACAGTCCAACAATATCACCAGCCAGGATACTACATATATAATTTGTCAAATCTTTTATATAAAAATAATCGCGTTTGAAAAGGCACCCGATAGCCTGTTTTGTATAAAAATACTCTTTAAAGATAATATATATATAGAGGGTGAAAAGGGATTTTACAAAATCCCTAACTAACGTCACCCTCAATGTTATAGTAAGGTAAGTGTGATTACCTGTCGCCCTTTAGCACTCTGACGTTCTTCCTTACCATTTCTCGTAGATTTTCTCCAAATACTTTAGTTCCTCCTATGATAATAGGATACAAATGATAAATTAATATCATTTCCACTTTATAATACTTTGACGTCTCTCTCGTATTCCATATTATATCACTACCCTTCCCTTCCTTTTTGCATGATCATTTAATTCTTCATTCAACAAGGTAAATATTCTATAGCTAGGATCAGCATTGTCTTTTGCAGTTCTAACATTTAATCTTACCAAAATTAAAATCAGCAAAGAGCCAATTCACATTATCCTAGACATATACAAATAATCATTCTACTTTCAAACTCTGCAGAAAATAAAGAACATATACACAGATTTTGTAACACCAACACACATGAAAACTTGTAAGCAACTTTGAACATTCACATATAAATTGTAATCACATATTATAAGCACTCAAAGCACCATACATATAACTTAACCATATTTCATTACTCATTATAAAATAACCTACGCCTACCATTTTTAATTACATTCAGACTCAAGGCGGTAACAACAAAACAGTTTCCACATATTAATCAGATATATAATAAAACAACACTTCTTCAAGCAAACTCTATTGCCATATTACTTTCTCAGCTCAAATTCAAACAAATAGTAAAGTAGTCCCTTTTTAATTAACATGTCACACAAGATTACAAGCAAAACAAAGAATAATAACCTTCTTCCTTACATACACCTATACACACTGATTTCACATGTACTAGAACATATATCCATGTTCTAAAAGAAGAACAATTCCCCTAATCCCTTGCCTTGAATCCAGTGAATAACTTCTACATATTAAAGTAACTAATCCATATGTAACTACATCCACAAGGCAAACAACTATATATATACATATCCTTACTTTCTATTTATTTAGAACTCAATAACAATATACATCTCCAATTAATCCTTTCCTATCACTAATCACCATTCAAGACAGAACAATGTTTTACTTCACACCAGAATCTGTCATTTATTTAATTAAAATTGCCCATTCATAGTAACACCAACAAGGAAATACAAAAGCGAAACATCATTATCTTTCTTATTGTATTCCACAGAAATCGAGTCCCAACTTGTAACTTCTATTTATTTATTTCTTCCTTCCATCTAATTCCGCCGCTAACTTAGTCCAAAGAGCTTATAAAATTATCAAAACAAAGTATATATATGATTATCAATAAGAACCAAACATATACTCATTAAATTTTATAACTTTACTTATATTCATCAACACTTCCAGCCCCATAACAATTCAGTTGAACCAATAGAATGGGGAAAAATCAAAATTTTAAATTCAACTTCACCTATGAGAATCAACATGTCAAACATGGTTCAGTTTTAATTCAAACCTTCACAAATAACCAAAACAAGACCTTTAAATTTCTAACTTTATTTCCTTTACCACATGACTAAACAAATCAGGTATTATCTTTTATGATGACAAACACAAAAAGAAAACAGAGATTTCAAGCCTCCCTCAGTCCACAAGCAATTACCAAACATATCTCATGTAATAATTTCATTAGAATCAAATTCCAATTCCAAATTTACAACACCAACTTACCACAACAATATAGTCAGAGAAATAAAACAACCATCCCTTAAATTTCATAAACAAAACATCAACACTTAAACATTAAGACAAAAACCAGTAATAAACCTCAATCTGCCTTCCTCTTTACACTATTCGGGTAAGGCAAAGGGTAATGAAGTTCACAGAAAATTATATCTTTTATTCAAAATTTACCATGTGTGAATCAAAAATATCAATCCAATGTCATTAACATAAATACTTCACAGATCAAGCATTTCATTTCGCAAAAGTGTTGATACAGAGAAGAGAACAACAACGTAAAAATCCAAATGAATTCTTAGACATCTTAATCATCAGTAAAACACCAATTATCCATTCAAAAACACCATCAATGGAAGCTTAGATCTTTATCTTAAACAATTCCTAAATTAAAATCCCAAACCCTAGATTGAAAATCTCTCTCAAATTCGTCCAACCTAGAAAGAAAGAACAAGAACGGAAGAAATGAAGTTACCTAAGCTCATTTCTGACCTCCCCACGTCTAGCCGGAGCTCCACCGTCCAGAATCTCGCCAGAAAATGCTAAGGCCGACGCAAATGTAAGGGAGGAGAAAGGAAAGTGAGAAAATGAAGTTGAAACAAGAAGGAAACTCATGAAAATGAAAGAGTAAGGACCCCTCACCACTCGCCGCTGTCGACCGCCGGAGAACGAAACCGCCGGCACCAGAAAAACACACCTCGCCGCCGCTGGAGAAGAAGAGAACGGAAAAGAGAGTGAGGAAAGGAAACAGAACATGATGTGGAGAAGTGAGAAAGGAAAAATGGTTTGATGATGATGATGATGGGGGGTCGCAAATGCAAATCAAAATTTACCACAAATGCACAAACCAAAAGCTAGAATTTGATATTCAACAATAGAAGCAATATTTAAGCCAGCAAATGAACCAAATATAATCACAATAATCAAAATAACAATTAACAATCTATTACCAAAACCAAATAAAATCAGTAATTCCATTAAGCTTATAAAATCAGTCAAACAATATTTCAATGCTTAAAATGTCTTACAATAGGCACAAACTATATTAAAAAGCAAATACAAAAAATAAAAAAACAAAGAAAATACAATGAGAGAAAAATAAAAAAACAAAAAATAAAAAAAACTCACCTAGGAGTGTGGCGGCGGCTGAGGCGGTGTTGTTGCTGCTGTTGTTGATGGTGGTGGTGGTGGTGGGGTATGTGAGGGCGGGTGAGGAGGGAGGAAGAGGAGGGAGGAGGGAGGGAGGGAGGAGGGCGGCGGGTGAGGAGGGAGGAAGAGGGCGGAGGGAGGAGGGAGGGCGAGGAGGGAGGAAGGAGGAAGAGGGCGGAGGGAGGAGGAAGAGCGGCGGGTGAGGAGGGAGGAAGAGGGCGGAGGGAGCAGGGAGGGCGAGGAGGGAGGAGGGAGGGCGGCGGGTGAGGAGGGAGGAAGAGGGCGGAGGGAGGAGGGAGGGCGAGGAGGGAGGAGGGAGGAAGAGGGCGGAGGGAGGAGGGAGGGCGGCAGGTGAGGAGGGAGGAAGAGGGCGGAGGGAGGAGGGAGGGCGGCGGGTGAGGAGGGAGGGCGGAGGAGATAATGAGAGAAGAAGTGTGAGAGAAGAAGAGAGAAAGGGAGGCGCAGAGAGTGAGTGCCAAAGTTGTAACATCCCAAAGTTTTAAATTAGAAATGATAAAAGATTTACTAAGGTCTTAAGGTTTCATTGAGAAAATTTAAGGTTTTAGGGAAGAATTTTATGATTTTTGGGCAATTTATGAATATTAAATTTTATTTAGTTTGGAATTTAAATAAATACAGTTAAAAGAATTAAATGGGGATAAAAACTTCCATGAAAAGTAAATTGGAATCTAGATCATAATATGATGAAAAGAAAGAGATATAGTAATATATGCAAACTTTTGGGCTAAAAATATAATTAAGAATAAATAATAGGGTAGCTTGTTGTAATTTTCCCTAATATATATATATAAATACTTCCTACTTCCTCCACCCTCCAACAATTAAACCTTATCCGATAAACCTCCTCCCCTCTTTCATTTCTGCGATCGCCCTCCCTCTCTCTCCTCTCTTCTCAGTTTTCGTCGCCGGCGGCGGTGAGGGACGGCGGAGCAAGCCGCCACCGGCGCGGCCTCTCCCTCATAGTCTCTATTCGCGTTCTCCCTCCCCCAACCGAGCCCTATTTCTGTCTCACAAGCCTTCGTGTTTTCTTCTCCGTTCTTCTTTCTTTTCCGGCGAGCTGGGCGGTGTACGGCGGTGGAAGAAGGTAAGGTCCGACCCTTCTTTTCATTTCTTGAGTTATTTTCCTATCCACCACCGCTTTCTCACTTTTTTCCTCTTTATTCTCGTCACTTTCACTCCTCACCGTCGGCCTCCTTGTTTTCCGGTGAGTTTCTGGACGGCGGAGCTTCGGCTAGACATGGGGAGATAAGAAATGAGCTTAGGTAATTTCATTTCTTCCATTCTTGCTCTTTCTTTCTGATTTGGACGAATTTGAGAGATTTTCAAACCTAGGGTTTGGGACTTTAATCTAAGAATTTGTTTGTGATGATGATTAAGCTACTATTTCTTGTATTTTGGAAAGGACTTTGGTGTTTTATTGATGATTAGAAGGGTTGGGAATTTATTTGAATTTTAGGACATTTTGTTGCTTCCTTTGTTGGAACATCTTCATTTATCTGAGGTGTTTAAGTTGTGGTTTAGGGCATAGCATGATTGATTTTTATTGCTAGATGTGTTGCCTTCTTGAGTTGAGAAGGAAGATTGTTAAAATGTATAAATGCTAATTTTGTAGACTTTAAAATATGATGTAAATTGTAGTTAATTCCCTTTTCACTTGTGTGCGGACTGGCTAGGTATTAGGAAAGGAGTTTGTTGATCTTTTAAGCGGATAAGAGGTTTACAATGATGAAATGAAAATGAATATAAGTTGTTGCGTATGAACCTTGCTGAATTTGTTGATCTTTGATGTTTCATATGTGGTTGCCTTATTTTTGCTATGTGATTTTAATATGGCTGAATGTAGAAGAAAAGGATAATAATGGCATTAAGACATGTATGGGAAATTATATATGTATGATATGCTTTTCTATCGTTTGGGATTTTTGATTTGCCTTGTGTTCTTCAATTTGTTCTTGATGAGAATTTATGTGCAGCGTTTTATTTTGCGATGTAAGTGGATTAAATGAAAGTGAACTGATTGCCTTCTTGCTTTCTTGTTTGATTATGTGTTCTTGGGTACCTTGTTAATTTGGGGTTATTGATTAGGAAGTTCAAAGATGTTGCATAAATGATTTTGATTGATTAGCTGTTTGATTATGATTTTGAGAAATGAGAGGCATTTGTATTATTAACTCAAGTAGGAGTCAGTTATTGTTACCCTTGTTGGGATGATTAACATAAGGGTGTCCAAGGAGAAAGCGAGTAGTGAATGATGTAGATGATTGTGATTATGAAAGGTGGAAGGAATTGATCATATGTTTGTGTTTGAAATCCTTAAATGGAGAGCTTGTGATTGAGAGAGGGTTTAAATATGCATGAGAGAATTCATATTACTAAGTAAATGCCCTTGGAATAGAACATTCAGATTTTTGCTGTAATCATGATATGTATATGTGCATGGAGGTTGAGTTGGATGAAACTTTGATATGTTGGAATGCTACATAAAAGTTTACAGTTTTCAGTAAGAATTTCGTTAGACTTTGTAGTAGAAATGGAAATGTATGGATAGTGATTTAATCTAAGCAAATGGAAGCTTTGAATTCTGGCTATCATTGGTTCCTGTGTTGGCATTATTTTACAAGGATGTGCAGGAAAATAAATGGATTTTGCTGCATGTATGCTGGTTATGATTGAATAGGATTGTTTGTTTGGAATAAAAATATGATAAGCTTGGCATTAGAGTTGAAAAACTTGGATTTTCATGGTATATGATTAATAACAAAGTTAATGATTTTGAAATAGTTATTGAAGCATGTTATCACTTTTGCAAAAAGGACTTTAAATAAAAGAAATTAAGTGTGAGCTGTTTTAAAGTGTTTCATATTATATTTGTTGTAAGTTATTGTTTTGAGATAGAGATGAACAAATTGTGATAAAGGTGCATTATATGGATATGTACAAGGATGCCTATTATGTGCTGGTTTCTACAAATCTGTTCTAATTCAGTTTTGACAGTGTTATAGGTTTTAGTACAATAACAGGGGACAAATGACTAAAAAGGAAGTTTGACTCAATCCTTGTTGATTCGAAATGTGGTATGATTTGATTGCTGAGATTGGTAGTGATTTGAACCATGTAAATTACTTGCTGTGTTGCTGATTTTTGTTATACTAAGTATATGTGTGTATGTCAAATCAACCAAGAGAATTTAAATGGTTTTATCAGATAGTGTAAAGAAGAAGGGGCTGGGTAGTAACATTAGAACCGAGAGAGAGACGCGTTATTCGTTATGCGGATTTATGCGTAGTTGTTTACCTTATTATTACTTTTATATAATAATAGGTGAATTGCGCCAGGAAGCGTAAGGAAGAGTATTAGAGTGCTAAAGGGCGACAGGTAATCACACTTAACCTTACTATAACATTGAGGGTGATGTTAGTTGGGGATTTTGTAAAATCCTTTCTCACCCTCTATATATATATTTTATCTTTGAAAGGTTATTTTTATACAAAACAGGCTATCGGGTGCCTTTTAAACACAATTATTTCTATATAAAAGATTTTTACACATTATATATACTATTATCCTGCCTGGTGGTGGCCATTGATCTGGAATGGCGTGGAATGTATATAGGGATAGTGTTGGGTAGTGGTTTAAGAGGTGATGAGGATAGAAAAGAGAGTTACATGTTGAGTTGAGAGTTATGTTGATGAAATATAGAATAGGGATTGTGAGTATTCCATGACACTGATTTTTAGTACCGTCGGCCGATGTAACCTATCGATTTGCGCAATCAATAGGTTAATTGTACAGGTTCCTCGGATTGTAAAGGAACCAGGGATGTGTACACTTTTTATAGTGCTCCCTTTTTCAGGGACGTTTTCACTATTTAAAGTGCTCCCTTTTTCATGCTTTCAGATTTGAGACTGGGCACAGTGTCAATCACATTTATTTTCATTTGTTGAGTTGACTTGGATCTGACTGAGAGATTTGAGTGATATGTGGGAAGTAGAGATGATGAATTTGAGTTGATTAGACGGAGGAACTTGACATGTATATATATATATTATTGGTTTTTAAATGTGGTACCCTTTAGACGCCCTCGCTACCGCACATCTCACTGTTATAGTGAGTTAAGCGGTGATTACTGGGACAAATTGTCTCATCCCACGATTACTGACATTTTTGCAGGTACTCATGCACAGGCGCAAACATCAGGAAAGGGAATTAGGTAGTAGTAGTTATATAGACTAATTTGAATTGTATATTGCCAATTTGTATAGGCCTGCATCTGCTTCCGCATGTTTTCTGATGAAAATGAAAAATAGATTCAGTGATGTTTATTATGAAATGTAATATAAGCATAGTGCTTTTCTAACTATGATAGGTTTGTAATAATATGGAAAGTCTTTTCTATCATAGTTAGATAATTATTAATGATTGACATTAGTTGATTCTTTTCTAACCATGTTAGGTGGACCTTTTCTAACATGGTTAGCTATTAATTATCCATGATAGTGTTCAGGTGGTATTAGGAAATTCTTTTCTATCATGGATAATATTTAACCATTAGTAAATTCTTTTTCTAACTATGACAGACATTGTTATTATGGAAATCCTTTTTCTATCATAGTTAGTAAGAGATGATTGAATTAAAAAGGGATAACTTAGGTTAATTAGGAAATTAGTAACACAATGTTACAAAAGTGGTAGTGAGTGCCAAAGTGTTGGAGGGAAATAAAAAAGAGTTTTTGCGCCAGTGGGGAAAAAATTGCCCACCTTTCACGTCCACATTTGGGTATATGTGGTCATGGAAGGGTCCCCTTCCACGTCCACACTTTTAAAGGTGTGGACGTGGAAAGGGAGAACCCTTCCACGTCCACAGTTAGAGTGAGTGTGGACGTGGAAGGGTCCCCTTCCACGTCCACACTTTTATATGTGTGGACGTGGAAGGGGACCCTTCCACGTCCACACTCACTCTAAGTGTGGACGTGGAAGGGTGGTCCCCTTCCACGTCCACACATATAAATGTGTGGACGTGGAAGGGGACCCTTCCACGACCACATATACAAATGTGGTCGTGAAAGATCTCCGCCTGGACAGTTATTTACATGTTATGCCACCGCGTTTTTCATCAACGACCAACATTGGCTTTTTAGTCGTTAATTATGGTCGTGAAAAGCCTATTTTCTAGTAGTGTCATTTTGGTGTGAAAAAAACTTTGGATGTTTTGCATGAACATTTATTTTGGCCTAAAATGAAACATGATGTAGAAAGAATTTGTTCTAAGTGCATAACATGTAAAAGAGCTAAATCTAGAGTCTTGCCACATGGTTTGTATACACAATTACCAGTACCTAGTGAACTTTGGGTTGATATATCAATGGATTTTGTGTTAGGTTTGCCTAGGTCCCAAAAATGGCACACTTTATTGCATGTCATAAAACTGATGATGCCACACATATTGCTGAGTTGTTTTTCAAAGAGATTGTTAGACTTCATGGTGTTCCTAGAACCATTGTTTCTGATAGCGATACAAAATTCTTGAGTTTTTTTGGAGAGTTTTGTGGGGTAAGCTTGGTACTAAATTATTGTTTTCAACTGCTTGTCATCCACAAACTGATGGTCAAACTGAAGTTGTTAATAGGACTTTGTCTCAATTGCTTAGGACTGTAATTCAAAAGAACTTGAAAAATTGGGAAAATTGTCTGTTATTCATTGAATTTGCATATAATAGGAATGTGCATTCATCTACTGATTATTCTCCTTTTGAAATAGTTTATGGTTTTAATCCACTAACACCTTTGGATTTAGTACACTACAAAAAAAACGGGTAATTCCGGCGCAACCTTACCGGTGTTGTGGTCCAAAACGCCTATATGAGACGCATACCGGCGTTTTTACCAAAAGCGCCTATATGAAAGTGCCAATCAATTTGGCGCGCGCTTCCCGTCTTTTTTCCCGCGTTTCCATATCGGCGTTTTGGGTATAACAAACGCCGGTATGGTTTTTAAATTTAAAAAAGAGGGGCTGACAGTTTTTTTTTATTCAGAAAACCGCATATAGGCGTTTCTTCAAAACGCCTATCTGCGATTAAATATTATTTTAATCGCACATAGGCGTTTTGAGAAACGCCTATGTGCATAACGTGCATTTAATATGCACTTTATGCGCATATCGGCGTTTTGAAAAACGTCTATCTGCGCATTAAGTGCATATTAAATGCAATAAATGCATATAGGCGTTTCTCAAAACGCCTATATGTGATTAAAATAATATTTAATCGCATACAGGCGTTTTGAGGAAACGCCTATATGCATTATTAATAATGCATATAGGCGGTTCCTACAAACGCCTATATGCATTAGAAAGCATATAGGCGTTTCCCTGAAACGCCTATATGCATTATTTTAATGTAAATAATGCATATAGGCGTTTGGCAAAACGCCTATATGCATTATTTAATATTAAAATGCATATGAGCGTTTTCCAAACGCCGGTACACACCTCCGTTCCCTATAAATAGCACCTCCCTCCTTCCGCAAAGTTGCTCATTTTCTCGTTTTCTTCTATTTTTCTTCTCTTCTTCTCTCATTCAATGTTGCTGTTGCTTTGTTTTTTTGGCTAGTTTTGCTGATGTTTTTTATTTCGTGTTTTTTGGTGATATTTGATTTTATAATGTTGATATGATCTTATTGCTTTTCTTTTACATATTGCTTGTTGTTTTGATTTTATATATTTGGGTATCATGTTTTATGAATTACTCTTGTTATTGCTTATGTTTATATATATTATTCTTTATGTGTATGTAACTTTGGGATTAACATATTATTCCTTATGTTTTTGAACATTTTTCTTCCTGGTTCTAAACAATCAGGAAGAAAAATGTTTTTTATTTTTTTTGGAAAACACATACCGGCGTTTTGCAAAACGCCGGTATGAAATATTATTATTTAATACCGCACATAGGCGTTTTATAAAACGCCTATGTGCATAAATAAAAAAATATTATTTTCGCATACCGGCGTTTTGCCCCTCTGATAAACGTGGCTGTCACCCAAGAGGGGGGGGTGAATTGGGTGAGGGAATAAATTAAATCTTTTGAATCTTCTTTTCGAAAGACTGCTTGTGCTTGGTGATAATATTTACGAAGTAGTGATATGCACAAGTCAGTATGTTATGTGATGCAAAATAGAATGTTTGAATGTAAATTTATGCACACATAAATTTATCCTGGTTCGGTCACCCAGACCTACATCCAGTCCCCAGGCTCCACCTGAGATTTTCAATCCACTATTCTTGTTTAAACCGGGCACAAGAGAAGCCTTTACACTTTAGGTTTTACGAGCACGGGTTCACCTAACAACCCACAGGTTTTACACCGGGTTCACCTGCAAACCTTACAAATGCAAGTTTTACGGGCTAACTTGCAACCTATGGAGATTTAGACAACCTCTAAATGCTCCCCCTTACAAATTGTAAGTTTACACTATGTTCACTCTATGAACTGATTGTGCTAAACACTTAAGCTCAAAACTAACTCTCTCTAAGAGTGGATGATGTTACTCACTTAAGTACAATAAAATTACTCTCTGAAAAATATCACAAATCTGGATCTGAGAGTAGTAGAAGATGTGTAGAATGAAGAGTATGATATATCAGATACTTTGTTCTGTTCTCTCTTTTTCTTCCATGTCTTCTCTTCTGAATGAATGTCTCTTTTATACTCGGCTTCATAGGCTTCTGTGGCAGGTTGAATATGAACGTTTGAATAAAGCCGTTAATCCTATGTTACCGTTGAGAAGTGCATCTTCATTAATGTTTAGCAGGGTTGACTTGCTTTATCTCTGAAAAGTAGTCCTGACACCTCTACTCTGACAAAAGCATTCTGACACTGCATCTCTTTGAACGTTCAGACATCCTGATTGCTTGCGGAAGCAACTTCTCATCCGGAAGCAACCTTACTGAGTGTGCTGCACTTGAACGTTAGTTTAGCAATATAATCATATAGTCTCATGCAGTGGGTGATCCCTAAATCTAAGGAGTATCCGGAAGCACTTCTACATCCGGAAGTAAACTCACCTGATGAGGGATTTAGTTCACCATGACTTGCTCTCGCTTAGTCTATTTCATTCCACCACTCAGCGCTAGTCACTGAGCTATCGGAAGCACTTTTACTTGACGTGGTGAATTCACTGACGCTTAGGGTGAAATATATTCTATCAGTCTGCGCCAGTCAAGATCTAACAGGAAGCAACTTCACTTGATGTTGCATTTCCGCTGACGCTCGGGGTTATATCTAGTCTATCAACCTGCGTCAGTCTAAATCTAATAGGAAGTGCTTTCACTTGGCGAAGTAGACTTACTGACGCTTGGGGTAATAACTATTCTATTGCTCTGCGCCAGTCTAAGTCTAACAGGAAGCGCTTTCACTTGGGGAAGTAGACTCACTGACGCTTGGGGTAATATCTATTCTGTCGCTCTGCGCCAGTCTAATTCTAACAGGAAGCAAACTCACTTCCGATTGAAACATAGCTTAGTCTTAAGGTTTTGTGTACCTAATTCTCATGGACTAAGTTATTTCCCAGTGATTTACTTGCTGATGCTGGGGGATGAAAACATTCATCCGCATGCGCAAGTCCTAATCTATCCGGAAGTAGATCTTCACCCGGAAGCACTCTTACTTGGGATCCTATGTTATCCTATTGCTTCCTAGGCACTTGGTTTAATCCTCTATATTTTAGTCTTCATCAAAACTTAAGATTCTAACATTCTCCCCCTTTTTGATGATGACAAACCTAGTTTTATCGATTAAGTTCCTAAGGAAGGATTATCAAGAGAATAAAAGCAATGGATAACAACAAGTAACTCAGACAAATATTATTGACAAGCAGAGGTTACAAGTCAGAGTTATGTAATCAAATAACATATACAAGTAAAGAATGTATACAAATAAATTTCACTAAGTATGAATGAAAATATGCATGAAAACAAAATCAACAAAAATATTTGGATTGGGGGTTAGAGTTTGTGTCTCTTTTTCTTTTCCCTCTCTTTCTGTCTCTCTTCATTTTCCTCACGTTCACTCTGGTTTATCTGAGCAATGATCTCTTGAAGCTCTTTTTCCTCTTTTTCCCTTCTGAGCCTTTCTGATTCAATGGACTCCTCGTATGCCCTTTTCATGTTCTCCACTTCTTCATACCCAGGGAAACCTGTAGCATCGTCGAAGTAGCAGACTTCTCCATTGGGATAGTGTACAGCCCGGATTCTCACATTCCATGCAGAGAAGTTGGGATCCTCTTCAACTTCTTGGGCTTTCCTTTTCCCTTTCCCTTTGCTCTTCCCTTTGCTTTTGTTAATTGGAGGAGTGGGCATGGCACTTGCTCTTTCAGCATCGAGGCAAGCCATCTGACCAAAGGATAGCTTGTCAGTGAATCCATACTTCTCAAATTCTTCAGGAGTCATGTCTTCAATTTCCAATTTGACTTCCTTCAGAATTGGAACCGCTTGGACCACTGGATTTTCTTGCACAACCTGAGCAGATGAAGTTCCTTGCTCAGGTAGGTCAGATGGAGTCTCTTCCTCAGACTCATCAGATTCAGTGGTGGCAATTAACTTCCTGGCACGTTTCCTAGCAACGGCCTTCTTTCTGGGTGCACTGAATCTGGCTGCTGGCTCAGACGAGGGAGGAGGATCAGAAGATTGCTCAGATGAAGGGACCTCAGACTCTTGCCCAGAGGATGCAGGAACAGGCTTGGCTATCACAATGGGAGGATGGTTGGGTCTCTTCAGTCCCCACTTCATTATGATCTCCTCAACCATCTCTCTACTTGTTTTATTTGGAGGAGGCTCCGATGATGACTCAGATTGTGAGGATTGTTCATTCTGCCCATACACAACCATATCCCATTGTGGTCCTTGCTCAGCCGCTTTCTTCTGCTGCATGAACCGGACGGCCTCTCCTCTTATAAGGCTCTCTGCACCACTCAGTCTCTGAGACTCATATGCACGACGCAGGGCGGCCGTGACATCTTCATCAATCCAGAGTGATGGCTGGCTGAGGACATCCCTTGTGGCCATACTTAGGCGAAGAGTAGACATAACATTTCTCCCCCTTTTGTCATCATCAACAGGGGTGAGTGCCAGGGATGGAGTGGATGTGGAGGAGGATGGAGGTGGTTCAGGGCCAAATTTCTTGGGAGGGGAGGGTGATAGGGTAGAGGTAGAGGATGTGGGAGAGGATAGGTGTTCAGGAGTTTGAGGAGGGTCGGGGAAGCAGCTGGTGGTGACAAAGATATCCCCATAAGGATGAGTGGAGGAGTATTCTTTGTAGTTGGCGGAGTCAGGGGTAAAGGGTAAATGGTCATCGGAGAGTGGTTGAAGGCGGGGATATTCGCCGTATGGTTGGCTGAGGGGGTGAATGGCTGTTTCAGATCCTATGCGTCTAGGGCTTTGAAGGGTAGGGTTAGAGAAGCGGAGTGGAGAGCGTGTAGGGGCACCTGGTCGTGTGGGAATGGGTGAGGATGAGGATGAGGAAGGTGAGGATGAGAAGTTTCTAGGAGAATGGCGTGGAGAGTTGTGAGGTGAGTCTTGGGTTTGGTGGTCATTGTTGGGTGATGGTGGGGCTTGTTGGTCATTTTGTGGTGGAGGCTGAGGTTGTTGAGTGTTGGGCGGAGGAGGAGGTGGTAGTTGAGGGTGGTTAGGAGGAGGAGGGTTTTGAGGAGGAGGAGGAGGAGGTGGTAAGTTACCTTGTGATGAAGGTTGGGGAATTTGTAGGTGCTGGAGAATGAGGTCTAATTTTGCATCCACCCTGGCAAGGTGATTCTCGAGTTGTCCTACTCTGTCCTCAAGCCGTTGGGTTCGCTCCCCTTGGTGGTGGAAGCCAGCTTCACATTCAACACGGAGAGGACCCACCAAGGAATCAGTCAGTCTCAACAGAAGCTCTTCCTTTATGTCCTCGGCAAAGGCCCTAACAGATGCTGGAACTCTTGCACTACGGCTTGGCCCAGCATGTGAGTCAACTTCCTGATCTCCTGCTCCAGATGCAGAGGGAGCTGAAGTACCAGAAGCACTACTGGCTTGTGAGCGTGAGCGAGTGGGCTTAGGAGGCTTGAAATACTTGATCCCCATCCTTGCCACATTGGTTGCTCCCACAGGCCTACACTGGACATTCTCTTCTTCCACAGCAGATGTAGCCTTGATCAGATGCTTCTCAAGGAGGAAGGCAATGATGGTGGGATAGGGAAGATAACCTGACTTGTCATTGCTTAACCAGCGCTGAAGCTCTAGGCATATCAACTGCCCAGGGTTGAAAGGCTTGAGCGAGAGGAGTCTAGGGAACCAAGGGTTGTCCAGCAGTGTGAACTCGTTGAAGTTGCCTCCCTTATGAGTCATTATCCGGGAGTAGATGTAGTACAAGAGCCTGTTAGAATCAGACATCTTGGACACCTTTTTGCTGTTGGTGCCATACAACTCCTCGAGTTCCTCCTTGCTGTACTTGTGAGACTCAGGGTAGATCCATTGATTCATATCCTCTTCTGTGATTCCCATCATCTCATTCAAGGTTCTTCAAGTGAACCTGAAGGTTCTTCCTCTTACAGTGGCAGTGAAGGAGAGTTTGTGGACTTGCTCTTTCCCATCCACCTTCCTGTACTTAGCTCTGCCAGAGAGGGATTGGCAAAAGACTCGCAGGACGTTGACGTTGTAGTCCTGGTTGATGCCCAGCCAAGGCATATACTTTTCCAAGTAAGGGCGCAAATGAGCAAACCCTAGTTCATCCAACTTGTCCAGATTGATGAACAGGCCATGGTTGAAGATGGGAATGGATGTCTCAAATTTGGCGGATACACTCTCCAGAGCCCCATCTCTATAAACTGTGAGATCATCTTCTTCCTCAACCCTCTGCCTCTTGGAGGAAGGCTCCTCAGAAAAATGAACCTTCTTCTTCTTTCCCTTTCCCTGAGCATCCCGCTCTTGTTCAGAACCCACTGCCTGTTCTATTCTACCAGAGGTTTCAGGCTGACCCTGAACGTCTTCACCCTGTCCTCGTGATTGCCCAGAACCTTCTTGGCGTTCATGAAGTTCTTCATGTTGTTCTTCATGGTGCCCAGATTTACCAGAATGCTTGTGAGTGGATTTCCCAGATTTCGATTTATGTTTCTTGGAAGAAGAGGTTTTCTGGATGACTGGGTTGGATTCATTCGTACCGGCCATTTTTTTTGTATGAATGTTGTGTAAATAAAGATGAAATGCAAGAAGTGTGAAAAATAAAGAACACAATGGAGAAGATGAAAAGACTTTTCAGAGAAAATGATGCGAGTGAAAAAGATGTAGTAAAAAGTGAAAAATGGAAAATGACTTCTATTTATAGGTAAGACTTCTGAGGATAGAATGGGCATACTCTTTCAAATTTTCACACATTGGGTAACGTAAGTTTTTAAGTTGGAACGACACACCTGATGACACGTGTTGCTTCAGAGAAGGCACAGCGTTTCATAGAGGAAGTTGAAACGTTTTCTGAAGTGATGTGTCCCTTGATCTGACACTGGCGCTCTTGATCATATTGAATTATCATCCAGCGCTAGCAAAAGAGTATTCGGAAGTGATTTTGCTTCCGGTTGGACAGACGCTCCTGGTTGCCTTGAGTAGTCATTCAGCGTCAGCACGAGAGCATCCGGAAGTAGTTTTGCTTCCGATGGTACTTACTTAAGATTTAACTTTGAGTGACTCGTTGATGTTCTCTCTTGTGCATCCACAGCGATCAAGCTTTCATAACTAAAGCCATATTTGCGTCAAGTAGAGTTTGTTTGATCTTCTCAATTTCAGGAGCAGTAGCTCTCGGAGCCCAGTATGAACAACAACTCATTCAGATTTGATACATTGCTCTGATCAGGTATGATCATGAAAATTGTTGTTCCTTCGTACCTTCTTTCCTACAAAATAGCAAATGATTTCTCTTTTCCATTTTTCAGTCTCCAAACTTGGATCTGACTGGTCAGTTTGTAGGAAGTATGTGATTCTTATGCACTTAAGAATTATTCACTATGAATATAGCATTGCGAATCAACTATGACTATATGCACATGGCTTCTGATAATGATAGTCATAGATAGCATGTAGAGTATGAACATTGTGTGAAATATCTTATAAGCCATATCATGTTCATGCTTATGATGCTTAATGTAAAATCTCAATAAGTCCATCTTACATTTGCATAGGAGATTTTACTGTTGCATGCTTCAACCTTAAATAATCCCTTGCTTACCCAAGGAGATCTTTTATACTTATCCTTGGCCTGAAGCACTTTCTTAGGAGAGACAGGATTCGCAGGTTTTCTCCATGTGAGTTGAGACATCCTCTCTCTTTTGTCCTTCTCAGGATAGTTGAATGGAACTCTGTGATAGCTTATCCCTGAGACAAGGTCTTTGTTCCTTGTGGTAGCGCACTGCTTCTTATGATTGAACCAGGTAGTTGCAGTAGTGACATCACCACGAGTTCTCTTCTTTGGGACAAGAGGAACTCTTGATCTTTCCTGCACAGGTAAGGCACTAGAAGGGAGTTTTGGTACCCATTTGTACTTGGGTCCTACAAAGTTAGCGCTGGACCTTACTTGTCCTTTGGGGATCCATATATATTTATTTCTCACATTTAAATTTCTCTTAAAATTGCATGTGTGAGAAATATGACCAGTTCTACCACAATAATGACAGATAATGGGATGATGTTCAGAATCAGATTTCTTATCACTATTATGGTGGTCAGTTTTCTTTTCAAAGACTCTATGTTTATTAACTTTTGAAATCTCAGGGTCTTTCGAAAAATCTTCTTTTATGAGTGGGACTTTGGACTCCTTGGTTGTAGAAGAAGGAATAAGTTCCTCAAGTTCCCTATTCCTTTTTCTTAAGCCTAGAATTTCTTTTGCAAGTTTACAGAATTCAACATGTAGCTCATTATACATATCTTGCAATTCAGAAGTTTCAAGTTTAGGTACCTCATTTTCTTCAGCTTCTGAATCTTCTAGGCGGAGATCCACTCTCTCTTTGCTGATACTAGCTTCTACTACATCACCATCCAGTAGCTCATCAACGGTGGATTCACAAGGAGCACATAGTGAGCTTTGGACAGCCTTAACATCAAGAAATTGGCTAGAAGCATACATAGTATCAAGAGTGTTCCAAATATCTATAGCCCTAGAGCAATGTTTAATTTTCTGGTAATCATTGTCAGATAAACTTTTGTGCAAAATTTGCATTGCTCTAAGGTTTAAGTAAAATAAGCTTTTGTCCTCTTCTGTCCAATTTACTTTTGGTTTGAAATCAGAGTCCTTTTCAAAAACATCCCACATTTTGAAATCAGTGGATAGTATAAAACTTTTTATCCTTCCCTTCCATAAGTAAAAATCAGCATTTTCTAACACAGGTGGGATGGTATGATCAAAACCTTCAAAACACATTTTGTAACCCAAATCAGCCTAGGTCTTTGCACTTGAGATCGTTGGATCCTTTAAACAAGTGACCTTGCTCTGATACCAAATGATAAACGTGGCTGTCACCCAAGAGGGGGGGGTGAATTGGGTGAGGGAATAAATTAAATCTTTTGAATCTTCTTTTCGAAAGACTGCTTGTGCTTGGTGATAATATTTACGAAGTAGTGATATGCACAAGTCAGTATGTTATGTGATGCAAAATAGAATGTTTGAATGTAAATTTATGCACACATAAATTTATCCTGGTTCGGTCACCCAGACCTACATCCAGTCCCCAGGCTCCACCTGAGATTTTCAATCCACTATTCTTGTTTAAACCGGGCACAAGAGAAGCCTTTACACTTTAGGTTTTACGAGCACGAGTTCACCTAACAACCCACAGGTTTTACACCGGGTTCACCTGCAAACCTTACAAATGCAAGTTTTACGGGCTAACTTGCAACCTATGGAGATTTAGACAACCTCTAAATGCTCCCCCTTACAAATTGTAAGTTTACACTATGTTCACTCTATGAACTGATTGTGCTAAACACTTAAGCTCAAAACTAACTCTCTCTAAGAGTGGATGATGTTACTCACTTAAGTATAATAAAATTACTCTCTGAAAAATATCACAAATCTGGATCTGAGAGTAGTAGAAGATGTGTAGAATGAAGAGTATGATATATCAGATACTTTGTTCTGTTCTCTCTTTTTCTTCCATGTCTTCTCTTCTGAATGAATGTCTCTTTTATACTCGGCTTCATAGGCTTCTGTGGCAGGTTGAATATGAACGTTTGAATAAAGCCGTTAATCCTATGTTACCGTTGAGAAGTGCATCTTCATTAATGTTTAGCAGGGTTGACTTGCTTTATCTCTGAAAAGTAGTCCTGACACCTCTGCTCTGACAAAAGCATTCTGACACTGCATCTCTTTGAACGTTCAGACATCCTGATTGCTTGCGGAAGCAACTTCTCATCCGGAAGCAACCTTACTGAGTGTGCTGCACTTGAACGTTAGTTTAGCAATATAATCATATAGTCTCATGCAGTGGGTGATCCCTAAATCTAAGGAGTATCCGGAAGCACTTCTACATCCGGAAGTAAACTCACCTGATGAGGGATTTAGTTCACCATGACTTGCTCTCGCTTAGTCTATTTCATTCCACCACTCAGCGCTAGTCACTGAGCTATCGGAAGCACTTTTACTTGACGTGGTGAATTCACTGACGCTTAGGGTGAAATATATTCTATCAGTCTGCGCCAGTCAAGATCTAACAGGAAGCAACTTCACTTGATGTTGCATTTCCGCTGACGCTCGGGGTTATATCTAGTCTATCAACCTGCGTCAGTCTAAATCTAATAGGAAGTGCTTTCACTTGGCGAAGTAGACTTACTGACGCTTGGGGTAATAACTATTCTATTGCTCTGCGCCAGTCTAAGTCTAACAGGAAGCGCTTTCACTTGGGGAAGTAGACTCACTGACGCTTGGGGTAATATCTATTCTGTCGCTCTGCGCCAGTCTAATTCTAACAGGAAGCAAACTCACTTCCGATTGAAACATAGCTTAGTCTTAAGGTTTTGTGTACCTAATTCTCATGGACTAAGTTATTTCCCAGTGATTTACTTGCTGATGCTGGGGGATGAAAACATTCATCCGCATGCGCAAGTCCTAATCTATCCGGAAGTAGATCTTCACCCGGAAGCACTCTTACTTGGGATCCTATGTTATCCTATTGCTTCCTAGGCACTTGGTTTAATCCTCTATATTTTAGTCTTCATCAAAACTTAAGATTCTAACACCCTCGTCTAGGCGTTTTTCAAAACGCCTAAATGCCGCATTCCCACGGCAAATATTTAGGCGTTTTGCCAAAACGCCGTAGCGCTATTCCGCCAGAAAATTACGCCGATTCGAGGCCCTATAAAACGCCGATATGGGCCCCGTTTTTTGTAGTGGTACCATTACCTATTGATGAAAGGGCAAGTCTTGATGCAAAGAAGAAAGCTGAAATAGTAAGACAACTTCATGAGCGTGTGAAACAGCAAATTGAAAAGAAAAATAAACAATATGCATTCAAGGCCAATAAAGGGAGAAGACATGTTCTTTTTGAACCAGAAGATTGGGTGTGGGTGCATATGAGAAAAGAAAGATTTCCAGCTCATAAAAAATCAAAATTGGCTCAAAGAGGAGATGATCCTCTTCAAGTGCTTGAAAGAATTAATGATAATGCTTATAAGATTGATTTTCCTGATGAATATAATGTTAGTGCTACTTTCAATGTAGCAGATTTATCTCCTTTTGCTGCAGGTCATGATTCGAGAACGAATCCATTTGAGGAGTGAGAGAATGATGAGATCGAGCAAGAAGACACTTCAACTTCAAATGATCCTTTGAAGATTCCAAGTGGACAAATCACAAAATCAAGATCCAAGAGCATTAAGGAGGCACTAAATGGACTAGTACGAGAAGCATGGACAAAGCAAATGGCAATTGGTTCAACAATTGAGAATAAAGATGCTGAAAACGTCACAAATATTATTTGGGATGAACAATGAGCTGTTTGAGCATATTTTGGGCTCAAAGACATAAAAATAAAGGCCTTGGACCAAGAGTTACACATGGGATGATTCATTTGGGCTTAAATAATGTAATTTTGGGCTTTAAACACTTGTTACTTTTGGCCCATTGTTTTTATGCGAATTTTTGGTTAAACCTAGCTTGTTTGTAACCTTTAAATACTTTTGTAAGCCTCTTTTGAGGGCAGACTTGAATTTGAGAATTAGAAGTTGCTTTTAGCACTTGTTGAGAGGGTTTCTCTCTAGGGTTCTTGATTGAACTAACAGACTTATCAAGGATTGATCAACCTTGTGGCGTCTTCCAACATTTCGGGTCCTTGTTCTTCTGTGCTCAAGGGTTCAAGTGGATCGTTCTGACCTTTGTTTAGCGTTCTTGGGGTTGTTAATCTCAGATTGTTGTGGGTCTGGGTTTATCCCTGGCGGGTTCGCATCATTTTGGCATCAGAGCTTCAAATCTAAACTCATGTTCTTTGTGTTCTTGTTTGTTCATCGTTTTGTGTCGTTTCATCTTTTCTGAATTCTGTTTTAGGTCATATTTGTTCGTCTTTGTTCGTCGTCTTTCCCTTTGAGTTTTTCGACGTTTAGTATGTCATTTTGATAGTTCAGAATCTGATCTTTCATCTCATTTTGGAATCGTCCCAATCCGAGTTTTCGTTCGCAAGTTTTCAAGTTTTTACCGTTTTGAATTCTGACGCAAGTGTTGAAAAAGTCAATCTCAGTTTTCTCCTTATTGTTATGTTTGAATTGGTCAATTATTGTTGGAGATTACCAAATCTTAAGGAACTAATTTTAAAGTAGTTAGCACTATTTATTTTGCAGTTTATTTTATTTCGAATTCTGTGAAAGTGTTGAAAAAGTCAATCTTAATTTTCTCCTTATTGTTGTGTTTGAATTTGTCAATTATTGTTGGAGATTACCGAGTCTTTAGGAACTAATTCGAAAGTAGTTAGCACTATTTATTGTGCAGTATTCAATAAATAAAATTAAAGTGGTGTTTTCCTTGAAAAAAAAAGAAGAAAAAAAAGAAAAAAAAGAGAAAAAAAAAGAAAAAAAAAAAAAAATATTATTGCAATTGTTGTGTTGAAATTGTTCTTAGCAAGTATTCATTTCATACCCAGAGTTCATTTGTTGCAATTTGTGTCATTGTGCTATTGAAACTTTCCTTTGTTCTACATGTTACACTCTCTTTGATATCCAAAATTTCTAAGTGTTGTGCTGATTCCACAAGTTGTGAAAGATTGATTGGATTGCTTAGTTCTTTAAAGAGTCTCAAGAGGGAACTAAGAGTGGAAAAAGGCAAGAGTGTTATACATCAAGTTAAAAGTCAAAAAGGGTGAAACAAGAGTGTAGAGTGACATTCTTGAGCGAAACACGTGAGGAATTTGTAAGGTATTTCATTTCCCTAACATCTTTTTTTTTGAGTTATAATGTTTAGCGCAGGTGAAACATCCAATGGTGACAACAATTCAAGTGATGAGAACCCACCAGGGATAAACCCGGACCCACAACAATCAAAGAAGAACACAACCCCAAGAAAGCTAAACAAAGGTAAGAACGATCCACTTGAACCCTTGAGCACGGAAGAACAAGGACCCAAAGTGTTGGAAGACGCCACACGGTTGATCAATCCTTGATAAGTCTGTTAGTTCAATGATGAACCCTAGAGAGAAACCCTCTCAACAAAGTGCTTAAAGCAACTTCTAATTCTCAAATTCAAGTCTGCCTTCAAAAGAGGCTTACAAAGTATTTAAAGGTTACAAAGAAGCAAAGTTTAACCTAAAATTCGCACAGAAACAATGGACCAAAATTAACAAGTGTTTAAAGCCCAAAATTACATTCTTTAAGCCCAAATGAAGCTTCCCATGTGTAGCTCTTGGTCCAAGCCCTTTAATTTGATGTCTTTGAGCCCAAAATATGATCAACATCTCCATGTTCAGCCCAAATAATATTTGTGACATTTTCAGCATCTTTATTTCCAATTGTTGAACCAATTTCCATTTGCCTTGCCCAAGCTTCTTGCACTAGTCCATTCAGTGCCTTCTTAATGCTTTTGGATCTTGCTCTTGTTATTGGTCCGCTTGGAATCTTCAAAGGATCATTTGAAATTACATTCTTTAAGCCCAAATGAAGCTTCCCATGTGTAGCTCTTGGTCCAAGCCCTTTAATTTGATGTCTTTGAGCCCAAAATATGATCAACATCTCCATGTTCATCCCAAATAACATTTGTGACGTTTTCAGCATCTTTATTTCCAATTGTTGAACCAATTGCCATTTGTCTTGCCCAAGCTTCTTGCACTAGTCCATTCAGTGCCTTCTTAATGCTCTTGGATCTTGCTCTTGTGATTGGTCCGCTTAGAATCTTCAAAGGATCATTTGAAGTTGATTTGTCCTCTTGCTGGATCTCATTATTCCCTCTCTCCTCAAAAGGATTCGTCCTCGAATATTGACCTGCATCAAAAGGAGATAAATTTGCTACATTGAAAGTAGCACTTACATTATATTCACCAGGCAAATCAATCTTATAAGCATTATCATTAATTCTTTCAAGCACTTGAAAAGGACCATCTCCTCTTGGAGCCAATTTTGACTTTCTATGAACTGGAAATCTTTCTTTCCTCATATGCACCCACACCCAATCTCCTGGTTCAAAAAGAACACGCCTTCTCCCTTTATTGGCCTTGAATGCATATTGTTCATTTTTCTTCTCAATCTGTTGTTTCACACGCTCATGAAGTTGCCTCACTATTTCAGCTTTCTTCTTCCCATCAAGACTTGCCCTTTCATCAATAGGTAATGGTTCTAAATCCAAAGGGGTTAGTGGATTAAAACCATAAACTATCTCAAAAGGAAAATAATCAGTAGATGAATGCACACTCCTATTATATGCAAATTCAATGAATGGCAGGCAATCTTCCCAATTTTTCAAGTTCTTTTGAATCACAGTCCTAAGCAACTGAGACAAAGTCCTATTAACAACTTCAGTTTGACCATCAGTTTGTGGATGACAAGCAATTGAAAACAACAATTTAGTACCAAGCTTACCCCACAGAACTCTCCAAAAATGACTCAAGAATTTTGTATCCCTATCAGAAACAATGGATTTAGGAACACCATGAAGTCTAACAATCTCTTTGAAAAACAAGTCAGCAACATGTGTGGCATCATCAGTTTTATGACATGCAATGAAGTGTGCCATTTTTGAAAATCTATCAATAACCACAAACTAAACAAAATGATTTGCATGGTTCTATTGTGTTTTCTAAAATTGATTTGAAATATGGATACCATCAAATTAGGATGAGGGAAGGTGATGAGTGGAAAACTGCTTTTAAGACAAAACATGGATTGTATGAATGGTTAGTTATGCCGTTTGGTTTGACTAATGCACCTAGCATCTAGCAAGAGGACAAATCATCAAGGAATGCAGAAATTGACATGAAGCAAATACAACAACATTTTGCACGATCGGAAGTGGTTTTTGGAGAAATAAGGGATAGGATGGAAAGGCAGGATAAGACCATTGCGAATTTACAAGGAGAGAGACCACCTAGGAGGCATGGTAGGCGAAGAGAGGTTTTTATGGGTAAGTCAAATTCTGAAAATGATAGTGAGGGAGAATTTGAGTTTGAATATGGCTATGGAGGGGAAAGGAATATACATCGAGGAGATAGGCATGGAAGGAGACATGAGAGAGATAGAAATAGGTTGGATAGAAACCTTGGAAACATAAAATTGAAAATTTCAGCTTTTCAAGGAAGGGGTGATCCGGAAGCATATTTAGAGTGGGAGAGAAAGATGGAGATGATTTTTTATTGTCATAATTATCTGAGTTAAGAAGGTGAAGTTGGCAGCAATTGAATTCACTGATTATCCTATGGCTTGGTGGGATAAATTGGGTATTAATAGGAGAAATAATGGTGAGAGGCCAGTGGAAACATGGAGAGAAATGAAGACTCTTATGAGGAGGAGATTTATTCCCAACCATTATTACTATAGAGAGCTTTATCAAAAGTTGCAGACCCTAGAACAAGGTTCTAAGAGTGTGGATGAATACTTCAAGGAGATGGAATTAGCTTTGATAAGAGCAAATGTACAAGAAGATAGGGAAGCTACAATGGCTCGATTTCTGAATGGGCTAAAGAAAGAAATTGCTGACGTAGTGGAGTTGCAACATTATGTTGAGTTTGAAGACATGGTGCATATGGCTATTAAGGTGGAGAAACAACTCAAGCGCAAGGGTGTTTCCAAAATCAATTCTGCTTCAAAGCCATTCTTAAAACAGAGTTGGAAGAAAGGAGAGGGAAGTAGCCAAAGGGAGACCACTAAAGAGAAAGGAGAAGCTACATCAAAGTTTCAAGGTAAATCTGGAGCCCAATCTTCTAGAAATAGAGATATAAAATGTTTCAAGTGTTTGGGTGGAGGTCACATAGCTTCTCAGTGTCCCAACAAGAGAGTCGTGATAATGAAAAACAATGAAGTTGTGACTGAAAGTGAAAGTGAGAGTGATGATTCTTCCAATCAATCACTTGATGATGAAGTTGATGATGGAGTTGAGCATGCGGTAGAAGGGGAATGCCTTGTTGTTAGGAGAGCTTTGAATTGTCAGGTGAAGGAAGATGAGATTAATTAGCAAAGGGAAAACATTTTCCATACTCGCTGTCTTATTCAAAACAAGGTTTGTAGTTTGATCATTGATGGTGGGAGTGTTACAAATGTTGCAAGCACTACTTTGGTTGAGAAACTGAATTTACCAACCATCATACACCCTAAACCATACAAGTTACAATGGTTGAATGAGTGTGGGGAAATCAAAGTTGATAGACAAGTTCTGGTTGCTTTCTCCATTGGGAAATATTGTGATGAAATATTGTGTGATGTGGTACCTTGATTAGACCCAATTTTATATGTCTAAGCATGTGCAATTAAGCTTAATTAGTGTGATTTAATTGCTTTATATGATCATTATTGGTGATTTTATGTACACATGCTTATATGTAGTTAATTGGGAAATATTAGCCTTATTACTTGCATTTTAAGAAACCAAGGGTATTTTGGTCATTTTGACTATGTGATGCTTTTCTATGTGTAGGGGGTCCCACGTGGACCCCACAAACCCTTGGGAGTGCTTTGGTGGCAAGGAAAAGGCTTAGAGGGAAAGGCAAAGGCATAGGACAAAAATTACCCCTTTTGTCAAAAACAAGGGATTTGCTCATTACCAAAAAGGGTAAAAATGACTCCAAATTCAAATTTCAAGTTGTGGAGCTTCAAAGGGGGCAAAATTGGACTTGAATGAAAGCTCTTGAAGAGGAGATAGCATTGAAACAACTTGGAGGTCTTTACATATTTTACCCACATTTCCAAAAATACCCTTCCTTCCCCTTACTACCCTAATTTGGCCAAAACCCATACATACACCTATAAATCCCTTCTTGGCCGAATTAATACCCATTTTTGACAGCTCATTAAGACTCAAATGAAGCTCATTAACTCACCTAAACACTTCACATAAATATCTTTTTGCTTCATTTAACCATTTACCACTTTATGTCCATCTTCTTCATCTTCCATTTTCTCTCAACTTTCCAAAACCCTAACCATCATCTCCATTTCTTGTTTCCACCTTCCTCCATGGATTCTTCATGAAATCCTCTTCCTTCCACCTCCTCCATGCTTGGCTAAGCTCTGCTCTCCTTCCTTCAAGTCAAGATTTGTGCAAAGTGCTTCATGGATTCGGCCTTGTGTAAACACCTAGACTTTCTACCACTCTATTAAAAGATTTAATTGAATTATAACCACTTGATCAACCCTTTTTAGAAAAACATGTGCTTAAAAATCTGAATGAATTAAAACTTTTCTTCAAAAATGGTATTTAACCAAGCATTTATCAAAAAAAGAACTTTAAATATGTCAAATGTATATAGAACAAGTGGTTATAAAACAATTAAAAGAAACATATACTAATTGCTAAGGTCACTTGAAACCATAATGTGTTGATGGTTTGTCTAAGTGTAGGTTCATACATAACATAGGTTTAATAAGATAATAATGTAAAAACAACTATGTTTACTACTTAAGGTAAAGATCAGATGTTCCTTTACCTATATACAAAATACTATGAATGTATCTTTAAAATATACTACTATGTTACCCTAATTCTACCTACTCAAAAATTAGGGAAACTTTCAAAACATATAAGCTTCCAAAATAGAGCTTCATGCACAACAGTCAGACAAGAGTTCCCGTGTTTTCTCCACCACTACCTTTCCAAAATATGTTCGTCCAACTACCTGAAACCAAAGAGTACATTGCAGTTTACTTCTATACAGGCAGTAATAATTTTTAATATAAAAGTATAATCATGATAATATCCTCCTCTTTCCAATCTCTTATTGGAACCTGCCTCTTTCCAATCTCTTATTGGAACCTGCCTCTTTCCAATCTCTTATTGGAACCTGCCTCACTATACCAACCATTTTTAACGATATGTTCGTTAATTAATGGAGGTATTCTTTACCTACAGGGTTTCTGTAAAAATTTGGCATAGGGGGTGCGACCCTCCTAATGCCTAGAGTACTCTACTTTCTTATTTATCTATCTGAGATAAATATCCTTCCTCCTCTTGGATAAACATTATCATGTTTTGAAAAATAAATACTACAATATACATGCGGATATAACAACTTTTATTTATAGTATGAAGTAAACTGCTATCTGTACTTCGATCACTACTTATCCCTCCTCTCTTGCTCAAGACTTTGCTTCCCAGTACGAGCGCCACTGGATCCTCCTATGAGTACATCATGTAAGAGTGAGATTGAGTAATTACATTATGTGGTAACCTATTGCTTCCCTCTTAGTCCTAATAATACTACCCTATGACTCTTCATAATTATAATGCTAAATAAGAATTCTATTGTTTCACTAGCCTAGTATCAATCACAAGTATTCACATGATTAAATAATAATACAAAACAATAGATGAACAGCCCCTTAAGTTATAATTTTGATCTATGAAGAAAAGAAGACATAAATTATTTAAATTCTAATATACAACTTGCATACCATAATCACAATCCTAATACTATTAATCACTCATACAAATCACCAAAAATATAGTGAGACCTTAGATTCAAAAGCTGGGCCTTTAAAATTAGATTTGTAACATTTCTTCAATTCATTTCTGTCCAGCCCATTTAAGAAATCAAAACCAACCAAAAATTTAACTTGTAACCAAATCTTACATACATGTGCCTAAAGAAACTTGATCAATTCATTTAGTTATTTTAATCATGTGCCAAATCAGACCAGAAATAGCACAAGACAATAAAGAAGAATTTAAAATCAGCAATATAAGTCCTAACAACATTTTGATACAAACACTTAAATAAATCCAGCTTTGATAGTGAAGTAATGTAGAAAAATCTTAGCTACAATGTAACAATTAATTTCAGCCATAACATCATTTAAACATCCCTACAAAACCATCAATTCAAGAAGACTTAACAGCCCAAATAATGATATACATGAAAGAACTCCAATTCCTTATGAAATTAACTCAATGCTTTCAAACATATCATATTTTTGATCAAGGAAAACAGAAATTTCCAATTTAAGTTCAGCAGTGCTAGAAATAGAAACAAGAATCCCCAATTCAACATGGAAACATCAAATATATATCACAACATAAACCAAGTGTAAAAACCATTAAACTTATGTATAAATTGCACCTATTCCATTTTTTCTCAAGTCCAATCAGCCATAGCATTTAGAAATAAAGAGAAAAATGTAAACATGCATTCATACATTTCCCATCCATTTTATCTCTACTAAGCATTTTAACAAACACTTGGCCTACATGATATATACACCTTAGTTATAAAATTTCCCATCATCAAAACTATAACCCATACACCATTTCAACAGCACCAAAGATAAAATCACACATGCATGACAATTTAACTTCATTCCATATCAAAGAAAGTAATAAGAAATCAAATCAAAGAAGCCACAATACTTATTTACCCAAACAACCCCAAAATCAACTAAATCCTCTATATATGGTTGACATATCAATTGATTACAACATGCATGTATAAAAACTAACTCAAATAGTCCTATTAATTCTTAAATTTTCGTTCACCTCAACTCCCCAAACCAAAAATATTCATTCGGTCACTGAAAATGAAGAGAAAATGAAAATTTTCAATCTTTACAAATTAAGGAAACTCACAGTACAAATTGAAACCCAAAGAAATCATTAGTTTACTAACAAAACCACCAATTTAAATCCCTATTCTCCACTGTTCATCTCCCCCAAATCCTCACCAAATCACAGAAAAATTATATAGGGAAGTAAGGAAATTCGCACCTGAAGCTAAATCAATTCTTGCATGTAAGATTGGACCTTGATCTAAGGAGGTTTTGCTTGGAAATGATGCTGAGAAGGGGTAGAAAAAAAAATAGGAACCGAGAGAGAGATGGAGAAGTGAAATAAGATGAGTTTAAGTGAGGTATGTGTGTATGTGTGTGTGGGTTTTATTTAAAATAGAAGAGGGGTATTTTTGTCTTCTACTCTCCCTTTTTATTTTAATTACATAACATTTTCTACCCCTAAATAAATATATAGAATGTTCATTTAACCTTTTGCAAAGTCCTATTTATTTTCCTAACTTCACTCAACCAGATTAATTTATTTCTACCCATTCCCCATAATTTCTTTTATAAGAGTTTTTATCTTATACTAAATTCCTTATTCTTATTTACCTACTTATATTAGACATTAAAAATTTGGGGTGTTACAATTCTCTCCCCCTTAAATAAATTTCGTCCTCGAAATTTGAAGAAAAATACTTTTAAGTAATAGGAACAAAAGTATTGAGCCATAAATTCACACACACACACTTGGAAGATTTAGCTAATCTAGGAATAATGATTTTATACTACATATATCATGTACTAAGCACACAATAAAAATACTAGGGATGAAGAATATACCTTTGTCCATTCTGTGGTATCTAGGTTCTTCTTCATGGGACATTGCAAATATTTGTCCTTGATGAGATTGCCTTGCTCCAAATGTCCTTTGTGGACAATTATTTGCAAAGTGCCCTGGTTGTTGACAACAATAACATACATTCTGGTTGGCTAAACATGGCCTATTACCATGATTCTTTCCACACAAATTACAGCTTCCTACATTAGGAGGTTGAGGATTCACTTGTCTTTGTTGACTTGCAAATGGTGGCCTAAATGGTTGGTTTTGTGATTGAGGTCGAAATGATGGTGGCTGAAATTGTTGGTATGACAACCTCCTTTGAGAATCATTTTGGGCAGTAGGGTAAGGGTTTTTCCTTTTCTGAGAGGACCCTGCAGAAAAGTGAGAAGGGTTTCCAGACTTGCTTTGCTCACTAGTGTTCACAGGTTTTGGTAAACTCATCTCAGTCACCCTGCATACCTCAATTGCCTTATCAAACATTTTCAGTTGCAATGGAATTAACTTCTCTCTCATGGGTAGAATTAGACCCCTAATCAAACGACGAGTTAACCACTTCTCATCAGTTGAATGAGTGGAATAACGGGATAACTGGTAAAACCTAGACAAATAGTTCTCAAATGGCTCCTGTTTACCTTGCATAATATCGAGGAATTCCACTTCCTTCTCTTCCCTGATAGAAGAAGGAAAATACTTTTCATTGAATCTATCCTTAAATAATTCCCAAGAGAGTGGAATCCCTTGAGCCTGTAGAACTAGGCTAGTATTCTCCCACCAGTGCATGGCCTCATTTTCTAATTTGTAAATAGCCATGAGGGCTTTTTGTTCAGATGAACAAGGTATGATGTCAAATATCCTTTCCAAAGACTTAATCCAACTCTCCGCTTTCACAACATCCACATGCCCATCAAATGATGGTGGGTGATGTTTGTTGAAGCGTATGATCACATCATGAAACAACTCCTGAGGGGGTTCTGGTTGAGGTGGAATCTGTTGTCCTAAGGGGTTCGGTATTTCCCTATTCCTCTCAGCCCTAATCTCTTCATAAAGTTTGGCCTGTTCTTCCTGTCTTTGTATTATTTGGTTAATAAGGATCTGTTGTTCTCTAAGTCTATCTAATATCATCTGTAAAGGGTCAGGTGGGGGTTCCTGGTTTTGAGCACCTTGTCCCTGTTGAATTCGCCTATGATTCACCATTTCTATAGGTGTCCTGTCATCACAATATGTAAACCAAAAGGGGTTACACATCATAATGTAAATCTAATACCACCAGATTATTATTACAATATGTTTCACTCCTAAATCTATATAACTTCATACACAAATGAATATTTAATATCATGCAACCACATAAAGAATATAAGAGTAGCATCATAAATTAAATTAACCATAGAACAAGCATTCATTAAAATAAACTTAATAATATAGTGTTCACATCACACATTTGTTCAAATATTACATCATATCATATAATATTTCGCATTATCATCTAAAATATTAAAAACATTACACCACAAGTACTACTTACTAGCTAACTTACACTCCTGCCCATAGTTCCCATTATACCCCTTATCTCTATCACCTATAGTTGTCGTTAACCCACTCCAACATATGGTTCACAAATGGGCGTATAGCAAAAGGTCCCTCCTAAATAATGGATGATACTTTCAAACTACTAATTCTATCGAAGGGAAAATCACATATAGCTGCATACACCCATATATGTTCAGGTACCCTAACTCCAAATCTATCTTCCCATCTTACGGTGAATGGCTCAAGCTCATTCAGAAAGGTTGTGTATAGTAGTAGTCGGTTGTTTCCATGACGTTCCTTTACATCTAAATACATATCATGCAGATCAACCATGGCCCACTCTATATGTTCACCCGTATTAACCTCCACTTCATTTCCTACACTGGCAACTGATGAATGATCACTAACTGAGTCTATGTTCCTTCTATTAGGTAAGGCCTCCCAGCTCCTTTCATTTGTAGCACTACCTCTATCCATAATTCTCCTCCCACGCCCTCTATCAATACGGTTTGTAATTCTGGTTCTTGCCATAATCCTATAAATACATAAGCAAAAGGTGTTATCAAGTATATTTATAATCTATCTAAAAGTACTACAAATCTAATAATAATTGAGCAAGGTATCTTAGTTATCCTATGCCAGAACCATTGCTCTGATACCAAATGTAAACACCTAGACTTTCTACCACTCTATTAAAAGATTTAATTGAATTATAACCACTTGATCAACCCTTTTTAGAAAAACATGAGCTTAAAAATCTGAATGAATTAAAACTTTTCTTCAAAAATGGTATTTAACCAAGCATTTATCAAAAAAAGAACTTTAAATATGTCAAATGTATATAGAACAAGTGGTTATAAAACAATTAAAAGAAACATATACTAATTGCTAAGGTCACTTGAAACCATAATGTGTTGATGGTTTGTCTAAGTGTAGGTTCATACATAACATAGGTTTAATAAGATAATAATGTAAAAACAACTATGTTTACTACTTAAGGTAAAGATCAGATGTTCCTTTACCTATATACAAAATACTATGAATGTATCTTTAAAATATACTACAATGTTACCCTAATTCTACCTACTCAAAAATTAGGGAAACTTTCAAAACATATAAGCTTCCAAAATAGAGCTTCATGCACAACAGTCAGACAAGAGTTCCCGTCTTTTCTCCACCACTACCTTTCCAAAATATGTTCGTCCAACTACCTGAAACCAAAGAGTACATTGCAGTTTACTTCTATACAGACAGTAATAATTTTTAATATAAAAGTATAATCATGATAATATCCTCCTCTTTCCAATCTCTTATTGGAACTTGCCTCTTTCCAATCTCTTATTGGAACCTGTCTCTTTCCAATCTCTTATTGGAACCTGCCTCACTATACCAACCATTTTTAACGATATGTTCGTTAATTAATGGAGGTATTCTTTACCTGCAGGGTTTCTGTAAAAATTTGGCATAGGGGGTGCGACCCTCCTAATGCCTAGAGTACTCTACTTTCTTATTTATCTATCTGAGATAAATATCCTTCCTCCTCTTGGATAAACATTATCATGTTTTGAAAAATAAATACTACAATATACATGCGGATATAACAACTTTTATTTATAATATGAAGTAAACTGCTACCTGTACTTCGATCACTACTTATCCCTCCTCTCTTGCTCAAGACTTTGCTTCCCAGTACGAGCGCCACTGGATCCTCCTATGAGTACATCATGTAAGAGTGAGATTGAGTAATTACATTATGTGGTAACCTATTGCTTCCCTCTTAGTCCTAATAATACTACCCTATGACTCTTCATAATTATAATGCTAAATAAGAATTCTATTGTTTCACTAGCCTAGTATCAATCACAAGTATTCACATGATTAAATAATAATACAAAACAATAGATGAACAACCCCTTAAGTTATAATTTTGATCTATGAAGAAAAGAAGACATAAATTATTTAAATTCTAATATACAACTTGCATACCATAATCACAATCCTAATACTATTAATCACTCATACAAATCACCAAAAATATAGTGAGACCTTAGATTCAAAAGCTGGGCCTTTAAAATTAGATTTGTAACATTTCTTCAATTCATTTCTGTCCAGCCCATTTAAGAAATCAAAATCAACCAAAAATTTAACTTGTAACCAAATCTTACATACATGTGCCTAAAGAAACTTGATCAATTCATTTAGTTATTTTAATCATGTGCCAAATCTGACCAGAAATAGCACAAGACAATAAAAAAGAATTTAAAATCAGCAATATAAGTCCTAACAACATTTTGATACAAACACTTAAATAAATCCAGCTTTGATAGTGAAGTAATGTAGAAAAATCTTAGCTACAATGTAACAATTAATTTCAGCCATAACATCATTTAAACATCCCTACAAAACCATCAATTCAAGAAGACTTAACAGCCCAAATAATGATATACATGAAAGAACTCCAATTCCTTATGAAATTAACTTAATGCTTTCAAACATATCATATTTTTGATCAAGGAAAACAGAAATTTCCAATTTAAGTTCAGCAGTGCTAGAAATAGAAACAAGAATCCCCAATTCAACATGGAAACATCAAATATATATCAGAACATAAACCAAGTGTAAAAACCATTAAACTTATGTATAAATTACACCTATTCCATTTTTTCTCAAGTCGAATCAGCCATAGCATTTAGAAATAAAGAGAAAAATGTAAACATGCATTCATACATTTCCCATCCATTTTATCTCTACTAAGCATTTTAACAAACACTTGGCCTACATGATATATACACCTTAGTTATAAAATTTCCCATCATCAAAACTATAACCCATACACCATTTCAACAGCACCAAAGATAAAATCACACATGCATGACAATTTAACTTCATTCCATATCAAAGAAAGTAATAAGAAATCAAATCAAAGAAGCCACAATACTTATTTACCCAAACAACCCCAAAATCAACTAAATCCTCTATATATGGTTGACATATCAATTGATTACAACATGCATGTATAAAAACTAACTCAAATAGTCCTATTAATTCTTAAATTTTTGTTCACCTCAACTCCCCAAACCAAAAATATTCATTCGGTCACTGAAAATGAAGAGAAAATGAAAATTTTCAATCTTTACAAATTAAGGAAACTCACAGTACAAATTGAAACCCAAAGAAATCATTAGTTTACTAACAAAACCACCAATTTAAATCCCTATTCTCCACTATTCATCTCCCCCAAATCCTCACCAAATCACAGAAAAATTATATAGGGAAGTAAGGAAATTCGCACCTGAAGCTAAATCAATTCTTGCATGTAAGATTGGACCTTGATCTAAGGAGGTTTTGCTTGGAAATGATGCTGAGAAGGGGCAGAAAAAAAAATAGGAACCGAGAGAGAGATGGAGAAGTGAAATAAGATGAGTTTAAGTGAGGTATGTGTGTATGTGTGTGTGGGTTTTATTTAAAATAGAAGAGGGGTATTTTTGTCTTCTACTCTCCCTTTTTCTTTTAATTACATAACATTTTCTACCCCTAAATAAATATATAGAATGTTCATTCTTTTGCAAAGTCCTATTTATTTTCCTAACTTCACTCAACCAGATTAATTTATTTCTACCCATTCCCCATAATTTCTTTTATAAGAGTTTTTATCTTATACTAAATTCCTTATTCTTATTTACCTACTTATATTAGACATTAAAAATTTGGGGTGTTACACCTTGTGTGAGAATTTCTACTTCTAGGTTTTCAAGTTTGTATACATCTTAGTTCTTTCATGTCTAAGTCTTTAGGTATGTTAGAACTAGAATTTTATATGAAGATTTCTATGTAAAGTTCATTTATCCTTCAAACTTGTAAACCTACCCTCTAGATCTTGAACTTCATGTGTGATAGGTTTATACTTGTGTAGCTTCATGAGATTAGTCATATGTGTTTACATTTTGGTTGATACTTGAAATGAATTTTATATAGAAGTTAGCTTTGATTTCTATCTCACCTATGAATATGCATCAAGTTTAAGACTAGAGTCTCTTGATTAATTAGTTTAAATTAGTTAAAGTTTCTTAGATTTAAGAAGCTTTGGCCGATTTAAGCTAGTTAGATTAAGAGGAAATTGTCACATGAGGCTTATCAATCAAGTTGCACAAATTGAGGCTTAAAGGAGGAGAATCCATCTCTTGATTTCATCTCATCCTCATTCGGTTATTTTAGTACTTTTGCTATTTTGATTTTAGCTAGTTTAGTTGATAAACAAATCTCACTCCAGTGTTAATTTGCGTGGCTTAGAACTTTGAATTAGCAAGATTTGAACTTAGATTGTGGAAAAGACCTATAATCATCACTATACATTAGTGAGCATTGAGTATTGAATTGTTTTGAGTAAATCTTTTAAGCGACAAAAAGGTTTAAATTAAGTGGCTCTGTTGCCAATTTAGGTTCATAATCTTGCTAGTTTTAGGTACTAGTGGTCACAATTTTAATTTGTTTTTGCTCTTGGTTCCATTCGGTTACTTGCTTGTTTGTGCACTTGTTTACAATTGTGATTGGCAATTGCTTTGCCTACTGTTAGTGCACATTTTTCTGGACATTTATTGGTATTTTGGCTGCTCTAGTTGACCACTATCATTTTTGAAAGTTTGCTTGAAGTTGCTGGAAAAACAGTGAAATACTCATTTTTTTTTTATACAGAAATTTTAGGAAGGGGTTTGGGCTCAACCCAATCCAAGGGCAGGGCACCTAATGAAATGCGTGGCTGTCACCCAAGAGGGGGGGTGAATTGGGTGAGGGAATAAAAATTAAACTCTTTTCGAAAATCTGCTTGTGCTCGGTGATGATGATAATAAATAATGCTATGCACAAGTCAGTATGCTATGTAATGCAAAATAGAATGATCAAATATAAATTTATGCACACATAAATTTATCCTGGTTCGGTCACCCAGACCTACATCCAGTCCCCAGGCTACACCTGAGATTTCCAATCCACTATTCTTGTTTAAACTGGGCACAAGAGAAGCCTTTACACTTTAGGTTTTACGAACACGGGTTCACCTAACAACCCACAGGTTTTACCACGGGCTCACCTGCAAACCTTTACAACCACAGGTTTTACAACGGGATCACCTGCAACCTTTCAACCACAAGTTTTGCGGGCTAACTTGCAACCTATGGAGATTTAGAGAACCTCTAAATGCTCCCCCTCACTTTTGTAAGATAACACTTCTGTTCTTCAAGCACAAGCTTTAGAACAGCCTCTATCAATTAGAGGATTTGATAATATGTTCACTCTATGAACTGATTGTGATAAACACTTAAGCTCTACTAAGTGGGTTCACTCAATGAACAGATTATGCTAATTACTTAGGTACAATAATTGCTCTCCACTAATTCTCTCTAAGAGTATTACAACTTTACAATCAGAGAGTAGAAGGATATTTCAGACAATAGGCTTGAGCTTCTTCATTCTATTTCTCTTGCTTATCAAACTCATAAAAGCTCTCTTCTTCAGAAATGAAGAACATCTCCTTTTATACCAACCTCTGATTATCCAACCGTTGGAGAGGCAATAAGGCCGTTTGAATATAGCCGTTGGGGCCTTGTTTACGTTGTCCTCATTAATGCACAGCAGGGTTGACTTTGCTTTATCTGAAAAGGTGCTCTGACCAGCTGTTCTGTCAACACTGTTCTGACAACACTGTTCTGGCAAAAGTCGTTCTGACATCTGTACACTGTACGGTCTGACTCTTGCTTGTTGTCAGATGAGGACTTCGTTCCTTAAGCATAAGTCCAGGATGCCAAGAGACTTACTATTGGAAGCTCTCTTGCTATCTGAAGTGAGGCTCGTGGACTCTAACATTCTGCTTGCTATCACATAGAGGAACTTCGTCTTCCAAGCATTTGTCCATGAATGATAAGAGCGCTTTGCTATTGGATGCTCTCTGGCTATCAGAAGCTCTCTTATGGACTCTGACTCTTGTGGGTAGTATGAGCTTTGACTGCTTGAATGAATCTTCAGATTATGTTCTCCTTATCTCTCATACTCCTCATGCTTGGTAGGTAACAATGTTGTTTGAATATCTGTTAACCTCTTGTTACCGTTGGGAAGTACATCTTCTTAAACGCTCCATTAAAGCTTAGCAGGGTTGACTTGCTTTATCTCTGAAAAGCAATTCTAACCACTCTGCTCTGACAACATCATACTGACTTCTGAGCATATGTACTTCTGACTCTTGTAATCCTGCTGACGGATGATCATCGTGCATCATTCATTGTTCATCCGGAAGCGGCAGTCTTGCTCTGCAAGAGTTAGTCTCTGAATTCCAGTGCCAAGAGTATTTGCATCCGGAAGCTCATTTGCATCTGGAAGTAAAACTAAGTTCTGCACATACTTGTTAGTCCCAACAGAGTAATATATATATATAATCAAGTGTAGTAAGAACTATACATGTTGTGAGAAACTTGTTTGCTATGGAAAGCGATCTTGCTAAGACTATGTTCTGACTTAGTGTACTGTCTACCGACGCTAGAGGATGTCTAATTCAATAGTCAGCGTGAGTCTCGTCATGTTACTCTAAGTCTTAAGTCTTCCCAAGTGACTTGGTGTGTCATTTACTTATGCTATGGGATGTGTGGTATAATCAACACTAAATCACATGTAGTGGGAATGTACTTAGTCTAAGAGGTTTTCCTTGTATCCGAAAGCACTTCTACATCCTGAAGTAATTCTACTGGATGAAGGATTTTGTTCACTATTACTCACTCTCGCTCAGTGTCCTTCAATAACACAGTCAGCGCTAGTCACTAAGCTATCGGAAGCACTTTCACTTGACGTGGTAAACTCGCTGACACTTAGGGTTATATCTATTCTTTCAGTCTGCGCCAGTCTAAATCCAACAGGAAGCAATTCCACTTGACGTTGCTTATTCACTGACGCTTGGGGTTACATTTCTTTTATCAGCCTGCGCCAGTCTAAATCTATCAGGAAGCAATTTCACTTGACGAGGCTTATTCACTGACGCTTGGGGTTATATCTCTTCTATCAGCCAGCGCCAGTCTAAATCCATCAGGAAGCAATTTCACTTGACGAGGCTTATTCACTGACGCTTGGGGTTATATCTCTTCTATTAGCCAGCGCCAGTCTAAATCCATCAGGAAGCAATTTCACTTGACGAGGCTTATTCACTGACGCTTGGGGTTATATCTCTTCTATCAGCCAGCGCCAGTCTAAATCTATCAGGAAGCAATTTCACTTCCGGTTGAATCATAACTTAGTCTTACGGTTTTGTGTACCTAATGCTCATGGACTAAGTTAATTCCCTAGTGAGTTACTCGCTGCCGCTGGGGGATAAGACATTCATCCGCGAGCGCTAGTCCTAGTCCATCCGGAAGTAAATCCTCATCCGGTTGTAATCTAACTTAGTATCAAGGATCTAACACTCAAGTCTGAGTTCCGACTAAGTGACTCACTAGCTTCCGCTGGGGGATGAGTCTTTCATCCGCAAGTGATCTAACTTAGGATTCTAACCATGTCATCTAATCCTTCCTAAGTGTTGATTATGTTCTCTTAAGTACTAGACCATATCATACCTTAGTCACCATCAAAACTTAAGATTCTAACATTCTCCCCCTTTTTGATGATGACAAACCCATAGATGACTAGAGAACATAATTACACTTAGATCACTCCCAGAGCTATATTTCTTTCCCCAGTTCTCTCCCCAAATATCTAGACATCTTATCTTATCTCTCAGCTCTAGACATCTCATGTCTCATCTCTAGCTAGACATCTTATATCTCATCTCTAGACATCTCATGTCTCATCTCTAGCTAGACATCTTATATCTCATCTCTAGACATCTCATGTCTCATCTCTAGCTAGACATCTTATATCTCATCTCTAGACATCTCATGTCTCATCTCTAGACATCTCATCTCTCTCCCCCTTTTGGCTTCATCAAAATCCAACAAGTGCAAGCTAGCGTTAGGGATGGGGGTACTTTTATCGTTCTCCTAGGAATAGGCTTTCTACCTAATATTTCTCCCTATTTGGCATTAATAATGAATTGTTCTAGACTATTCAATACAACGTACGAGAATTAGCAAGGGACAGCAATAATGGTTCATGATCCTAAATGATTGTATTCTCCATAAACATTATGTAGGAGAGCTAAGCAGTGTGAGACAAAAAAAATATTGATTCAGTATTCTAAGTGAGTTTACTCTCCCTAACCATTATGCAAGATAACAGAACATGTTTTGCAAGGATAAATTCTTTCCAAATATAAAAGACATCAAAAGTAACTTTGACCCTCTCGAAATGATATCAAACTAATTTTGGTGCGTTTAAAATGACGATTATGATGTCAAATGAAAATTTGTGATTTTAAATTCGTGATTCCAAATGAAATCAAATGAAATATGTGAGTTTGAGCTTGTGATATCAAATGAAATGATTGAATGCCAAGTAAAATTTGTGATACCATATGAAATGAAACCAAATCAAATGAAATTTGTGAGTTTAAAATGCCAAAAGTAATTTCCAAACAAATTGCATCACAGCATCTCAAGAGTTTATTATCGATGACAGCATGTAACTCTCTATTTCAAGGGATCATTATCAAGTAATGTCCATATACTTCTCTTCTATATTAAGATTAATCATCACAAGATCAAGAAAAGAAGCATATAGGAGAGGTATGTTATCAATTACTTTCCAGCATGTCATATAAAGGATACAGATGCGTGAGCTGGGATGATTTTCTAAGACAGTGAATGATTTTGAAGTCAATGCAGATTGAGAAAAACATCCTAAATTGATACCCTTACCAATGCCATGTATGCATCATATATAAGAGATGGTAAGATGTAGATGTTACCGCAGATGAGAAATCCTCATACTCTATTAGACTCATGAATCTGAATCATGCGTAGATAAGCATGTTTCCTGACATCTTCAAGAGGTGTGCTATCTCAAGTGGAAACCCCTAGCGCAAGTGCTTTGATGATCCGCTTCGGCAAGCTGAGCTACAACCTCAAGCAGACATGACTGGGCAGTCACTCTACTCTTCCCATGGTTCAATAGTTGGCCTGCTATCGAAGGCGCTGATTGTTGCGAAAGTAACCTTGCTCAGACTTGATGATTGGTCCTGCATGTGCTTGAGGAAACAAGATCTTCCTGATGGTCAGTGAAAGAACTTAAGATTTAACATTGGAGACCATACTCAAGACATTCAAGTCAATCTGTGTTAATCAGCACAAGTTAATAATTTTTTTAAGAAATCATGCTTGCTAATTGGTTTAAGAAAATATGAGCAATGATTATGTGAAAACTAATTTTAAAATTGTCTACACGTTCACATAGTTTCACTATCAAGACATGAACTCTATTTATACTCTCATAGATAAATATCAATGTGATAGAACAGCGAGTATCAAACAGGTGGCATATTTTCAGAGTTTCATAAGCAAGTATAGTTCAATAAATGTGCCTCAAGAATGTTCATGTTAGATCATAAAGACATGTGAATTGTTATAACAATGAAATTTTGAAAAACTTCATGCTCACAAAAATGAAATACTGAAATCTTCATGCTCACAGAATAGTTTGATTTTAAGACTAAATCCGGTTTACAAAAACAACCAAATTTCAGCATATGATCACGAGAATAATTTCCAAACATTAGCTCAAGTTCTTCTAGATATGCTCAGTGTGATCTCATTGTTCTTAGGATATCAACAAGCTTGAAATTAATACAGATTATAGCATGCTTGTTATACTATGCCATGTTTTACAGATCTAGCAGAGTTTAATTCAAGGCATTTCCTAAGATTTCTAATGCATGTCAGACAAGAGAGAGACTATCCATTAAATTTTACAACAGAATGTGTAAGGGATAGAAATGCTCATGTGTATTGGCGAGAGTTTCTCAGGTTTAGTATAGCCATTCCACACATCTTGATAAGGGGCATTTTCGTTGCCATTCTCTCTTGGTCATTCTCATTGTTCAAGCTTCAATAATCTGTGTCAACATTCTTAAATCACAAACTTGAACCGAGATCATTAGTAGATTGAGAACTTAAAGCTGTAATTAAGAGGGATGTATTGTTCTTGAAGTCATAGCTGCTTATGCATTAAAAAAAAACTTGATGCAAGAGATACCACATGAAATGGAAAATCATAGAGTAACTTTTGAATGCTATTATGAGGTATAGTTGTCATGCAAGTTTAAAGAGGATCAGAATCTGTTTTTGAAAGTTTGCATTTCAAAAAGGATCTTTCAAAGATCAAGGTGAATGCATAAACTATTTTCTTTCATGAGAGGTGCCCTTAAAAAGATTCGCTAAGCATAAATGAGTAATTGATTTAGACATCACATGAAAACTCTGAAGAAGGTTTTTAGTTTATGTCAAAATTCTGAAACTAGTTCTGAATCTCCTTAACAATGTCAGAAATCTTGGAACACAATGATTCAGTATGCACAAGTTCAGAAAGTTTTGAAGAAGGTTCAGTTTCAAAGTGTCAGACTTCCTGAATCTGTAAAATTAGTATGCATTGTATTAGAAGATGAATTTGATATGATAGGATCATAAGGTCATCATAGATAAAAGAAATCATATCAGTTTCAGAGAATTAAAAGCTGTTAAGCCCATCATGCATTCACTACCCAAATGATTATTCAAGTAAAGAGGAGGGTAAGAATGATATCACCATAGCTCCATTCGCGTCAAGCCGTAGCTTGCTTGATTTTGGTAATGCAAGGATTCTTCTATTTTCAGAGCAGCACCAAAATCTATGCGTGACGAATGCTCATCAAGATTTGACTAATTGTTCAGATGAGGTACAGTCCTGAGTCTTGCTGAGGCTAATAGGATGGATTGGAGCTGGTGCAGAGGGATAAATTAGCTCAGTGATTGCTACCACTGACATCTCTGTCCTCTTGAGCTCATACTTCATACACAGCTCTTCAATCAGATTGGGTGCTGGCGCAGAGGGAGACACAGGCTCAGCAAAGGGTATCTTCGCAGGTTGATCACTAAACACTATCCCAAGCTTGCCTCTGTGCTAGCAGACTGTTGCTGGCAGACTGTTGGGGGCTCATGAATCAGATGGCTTCCCCAAGGGCGAGCCTTTCTGCTTGGGCAATCCGCTTCATGTCAATTTCCTTTCTGAGGGCAGTAGTGACATCCTGGTCATGTCTGAGGGATGGCTATCTTAGCATCTCTCTCTCTCTGATTCTGCTCATGCTCCTTGTTCATCTTAGTCCATATCTCATCTAACTCGGATTAATTGATCTGGACAAGAATCTGTTGAAGCTCCAGAGGGTCTATTATGGCTTTTCAGATCAACAGTCTCATTGAATTCAACAGACCCTCCGAATGTTGATGCATCTCCTATTGTAATGGATCCGTGAGGGAGATGAACATTTTGATCTCAACCTTCAAGCAGGGTTGCTGGGGTCTTGAGGTTGGCTTGACTTAGCTTTTCCCTTTTTTTCTTCTTGTTCATTCAGAGCATTCTTAGGATCAGCAATTGACTCTTCTTCACTGTCTGATGGCTCACCGAGGGAGGAGATTTTTTTGGCCAGGGTCTTCTTCACCCTTGTCTTGCTGAACCTCCGGATTGCCTATCCTACAAAATACCAGGTAGTTCCTTCCTTTTGTATCCAAGTCTGGATCTGAAGGTCAGTTTGTAGGCTATATATAATTCACATGCACTTAAAGATTACTTGCTATGTGTATGGCATAGTGAATCTATCATGACTATATGCACAAGGACATATAAGGTTTTTGATCAAGATAGTCATGGACGGCATGTAGATTCTGAACATTATTAATTTCTTTAAGCTTTCTTCTATGATGAATATAATGTTCACATCTTAGGATTCTTAATGTAAAATCTCAATAAGTCCATCTAACATTATTATAGGAGATTTTACTATCAAATGCTTCGACGCTAAGTGATCCCTTGCTTACCCAAGGAGATCTTCTATACTTGTCCTTGGTTCGAAGCATTTTCTTCTGAGAGGTAGGATTCAAGGGCCTTTTCAAAGTTGATCGAGGAATCCACTCTCTCTTGTTCTTCTCAGGATAGTTGACTGGAACTCTGTGATAGCTCATTCTTGAGACAGAACCTTTGTTCCTGGTGGTTGCGCATTGCTTCTTATGATTGTACCAGGGGGTTTCAGCAATTGCATCACCACGAGTTCTCTTCTTTGGGGTAAGAGGAACTCTTGATCTTTCCTGCACAAGTAAGGCACTAGAAGGATGTTTTGGTACCCATTTGTACTTGGGTCCTACATGGTTAGCACTGGACCTTACTTGTCCTTTAGGAATCCATACAAACTTATTTCTCACATTTGAATTTCTTCTAAGACTGCATGTGTGAGAAATATGTCCTAATCTACCACAATAATGACAGATAATAGAATGATACTTAGAATGAGGTTTTCTATCATTATCATGATTAGTTTTCTTTAGAAAAGCTTTTTGTTCCTTTGAAATTTCAGTTTCTTTTGAAAGCTTTTCTTTTTCCTTCAACACGTGTTTACAATCAAACCATTTTTCAAGACATGTTGAAGTTTTCCCTACCGATAGTGGGCTAGCTATCGGAACCGCTAGTTCTTTAAAAGAAACCTCGGAAACTTTGGATGTAGAAGAAGAAATTAGTTTTTCAAGTTTCCTATCTTTTTCCTTTAAGCCTAGAAGTTCTTTTGCAAGTTTACAATATTCAGTATATAACTCATTGTATGCATCTTGCAAATTAGAGAGTTCAATTTCAGATCCAGATACCTCACTTTCTGAATCTTCTAGGCAGAGATGGATACTCTCTTCACTGAAGTCTGCTTCCTCAATATCAGCTTCCAGAAGCTCATCAGTAGATGATCCACAAGGGGCACGAGTTGAGCTTTGGATAGTTGTCCTTTCAAGAGATGAGTTAGAAGCATATATCACATCAAGAGTATTCCAAATATCTCTAGCACTAGAGCAATGTTTGATTTTATGGAAATCATTTTCAGTTAAACTCTTGTATAAAATTTGCATTGCTCTAATATTTAAGGAAAATAAATTTTTCTCCTTTTCAGTCCAGTTTCCTCTTGGTTTGAAATCAAAATCATTTTCAAAAACATCCCACATTTTCAAACTAGTGGATTGTATAAAACTTTCCATTCTTGCTTTCCACCAACAAAAATCAATATTTTCTAACACAGGTGGAATGGTATGATCAAAGCCTCTGGAAAACATTTTAACCCAAATCAGCCAAGGTCTTTACACTTGAGATCGTTGGATCCTTTAAACAAGTGACCTGCTCTGATACCAAATGAAATGCGTGGCTGTCACCCAAGAGGGGGGGTGAATTGGGTGAGGGAATAAAAATTAAACTCTTTTCGAAAATCTGCTTGTGCTCGGTGATGATGATAATAAATAATGCTATGCACAAGTCAGTATGCTATGTAATGCAAAATAGAATGATCAAATATAAATTTATGCACACATAAATTTATCCTGGTTCGGTCACCCAGACCTACATCCAGTCCCCAGGCTACACCTGAGATTTCCAATCCACTATTCTTGTTTAAACTGGGCACAAGAGAAGCCTTTACACTTTAGGTTTTACGAACACGGGTTCACCTAACAACCCACAGGTTTTACCACGGGCTCACCTGCAAACCTTTACAACCACAGGTTTTACAACGGGATCACCTGCAACCTTTCAACCACAAGTTTTGCGGGCTAACTTGCAACCTATGGAGATTTAGAGAACCTCTAAATGCTCCCCCTCACTTTTGTAAGATAACACTTCTGTTCTTCAAGCACAAGCTTTAGAACAGCCTCTATCAATTAGAGGATTTGATAATATGTTCACTCTATGAACTGATTGTGATAAACACTTAAGCTCTACTAAGTGGGTTCACTCAATGAACAGATTATGCTACTTACTTAGGTACAATAATTGCTCTCCACTAATTCTCTCTAAGAGTATTACAACTTTACAATCAGAGAGTAGAAGGATATTTCAGACAATAGGCTTGAGCTTCTTCATTCTATTTCTCTTGCTTATCAAACTCATAAAAGCTCTCTTCTTCAGAAATGAAGAACATCTCCTTTTATACCAACCTCTGATTATCCAACCGTTGGAGAGGCAATAAGGCCGTTTGAATATAGCCGTTGGGGCCTTGTTTACGTTGTCCTCATTAATGCACAGCAGGGTTGACTTTGCTTTATCTGAAAAGGTGCTCTGACCAGCTGTTCTGTCAACACTGTTCTGACAACACTGTTCTGGCAAAAGTCGTTCTGACATCTGTACACTGTACGGTCTGACTCTTGCTTGTTGTCAGATGAGGACTTCGTTCCTTAAGCATAAGTCCAGGATGCCAAGAGACTTACTATTGGAAGCTCTCTTGCTATTTGAAGTGAGGCTCGTGGACTCTAACATTCTGCTTGCTATCACATAGAGGAACTTCGTCTTCCAAGCATTTGTCCATGAATGATAAGAGCGCTTTGCTATTGGATGCTCTCTGGCTATCAGAAGCTCTCTTATGGACTCTGACTCTTGTGGGTAGTATGAGCTTTGACTGCTTGAATGAATCTTCAGATTATGTTCTCCTTATCTCTCATACTCCTCATGCTTGGTAGGTAACAATGTTGTTTGAATATCTGTTAACCTCTTGTTACCGTTGGGAAGTACATCTTCTTAAACGCTCCATTAAAGCTTAGCAGGGTTGACTTGCTTTATCTCTGAAAAGCAATTCTAACCACTCTGCTCTGACAACATCATACTGACTTCTGAGCATATGTACTTCTGACTCTTGTAATCCTGCTGACGGATGATCATCGTGCATCGTTCATTGTTCATCCGGAAGCGGCAGTCTTGCTCTGCAAGAGTTAGTCTCTGAATTCCAGTGCCAAGAGTATTTGCATCCGGAAGCTCATTTGCATCTGGAAGTAAAACTAAGTTCTGCACATACTTGTTAGTCCCAACAGAGTAATATATATATAATCAAGTGTAGTAAGAACTATACATGTTGTGAGAAACTTGTTTGCTATGGAAAGCGATCTTGCTAAGACTATGTTCTGACTTAGTGTACTGTCTACCGACGCTAGAGGATGTCTAATTCAATAGTCAGCGTGAGTCTCGTCATGTTACTCTAAGTCTTAAGTCTTCCCAAGTGACTTGGTGTGTCATTTACTTATGCTATGGGATGTGTGGTATAATCAACACTAAATCACATGTAGTGGGAATGTACTTAGTCTAAGAGGTTTTCCTTGTATCCGAAAGCACTTCTACATCCTGAAGTAATTCTACTGGATGAAGGATTTTGTTCACTATTACTCACTCTCGCTCAGTGTCCTTCAATAACACAGTCAGCGCTAGTCACTAAGCTATCGGAAGCACTTTCACTTGACGTGGTAAACTCGCTGACACGTTAGGGTTATATCTATTCTTTCAGTCTGCGCCAGTCTAAATCCAACAGGAAGCAATTCCACTTGACGTTGCTTATTCACTGACGCTTGGGGTTACATTTCTTTTATCAGCCTGCGCCAGTCTAAATCTATCAGGAAGCAATTTCACTTGACGAGGCTTATTCACTGACGCTTGGGGTTATATCTCTTCTATCAGCCAGCGCCAGTCTAAATCCATCAGGAAGCAATTTCACTTGACGAGGCTTATTCACTGACGCTTGGGGTTATATCTCTTCTATTAGCCAGCGCCAGTCTAAATCCATCAGGAAGCAATTTCACTTGACGAGGCTTATTCACTGACGCTTGGGGTTATATCTCTTCTATCAGCCAGCGCCAGTCTAAATCTATCAGGAAGCAATTTCACTTCCGGTTGAATCATAACTTAGTCTTACGGTTTTGTGTACCTAATGCTCATGGACTAAGTTAATTCCCTAGTGAGTTACTCGCTGCCGCTGGGGGATAAGACATTCATCCGCGAGCGCTAGTCCTAGTCCATCCGGAAGTAAATCCTCATCCGGTTGTAATCTAACTTAGTATCAAGGATCTAACACTCAAGTCTGAGTTCCGACTAAGTGACTCACTAGCTTCCGCTGGGGGATGAGTCTTTCATCCGCAAGTGATCTAACTTAGGATTCTAACCATGTCATCTAATCCTTCCTAAGTGTTGATTATGTTCTCTTAAGTACTAGACCATATCATACCTTAGTCACCATCAAAACTTAAGATTCTAACACCTAACTCATGATCCACTGGGGCCTGTCCCTGTGGGCTCTGGAGCATGACAAGCAAGCCCTTTCTTTCTGTCCACACAGGTAGGTTACTCCCAGCTTCACTTAGCTACGGAGATGCCTCTCCAAGCGCTGCGATGGAGACACAACAAAGTGTCACTCCCCAGGATCGAACTCGCGACGTGGTGGACAACCCGACGCTCATTGTTCAATCCCTTTGCCACTGGACCCACGGACGATGGGTGTGAAATACTCATTTTAATTAGGGCTCTAGATCCTAATCTTGTGAATTGAACACTTTGAATTTTGACAAACTATTTTAGGTGGTTATTGTGCATGATTTGAGCTTTTCAAAGCTATTTTTACTGTCCTCATACTGCTTGAACATTTTCTGGAAATAATTGTTGATGTTGGACAGATTCTGTGCATATTCACTGTTGGTTCAGCTTGCTTACTTTGTAAACTGGGAACAATCTACAATGAAGTTTTTGAAACTGTTTTACCTGGTGAATATACAAGATTAGAGCTTTCTGTAGACATATTATTTGCTTAAAACGTCGTTGGCTACTGCCTGGAACAAATTGTTGAAATTGGACTGTTCTGTGGAAGTTCACTGTGTGATCAGCTTGATTATTTTTGCCACTGTGACTTGCATATTTGGAATTTGTCCAAACTGTTTCTTGTGGTTATGCTACACATCGTAAGCTTTCCAGGGGTATCTTACTTGTTGCAAAACTCATTATATACCTCCCGGAATTAATTTTTCAATCTGCCCTGTTTTCTGAAAAGTGCAAATCGGTATAGGTGATTTTGAGCTTAAACTGTTTGGTGTAATCCTACACTGTTTTTGGCAGTTTATAGCTTGTTTGAAAGCTCTTGCATAGCACTTTGGAACTGCCTAATTTCCTGGATAAAGTTGGTTAGAAATTACTGTCAAAAAGGTGCTCTAGGTACCTTTATTTTCTAACCGGATAGTGTGAGATTTGCACTGTTTTTGTGGATTTTTGCTGGACTGTTTTTGCAGGGTTCTTCTAACACTTTGCAGGGCTCAATTAAGCTTCTTTGAAGCTGTTCATAGTGCCCTGTGCTTGGCTGAAATTGTGCCACATCTTTGGCATTTTTCCTTCATCTTTTGGAGGACTTAGTGAAGTGATTTGGAAGCACTTTCTTGTGCTCTTTTTCTGGATTTTGCTGGATATGTTGGCTGCCATTCTGGATATATTGTGGGTGGACTGTATTGGTTTTCTTTGCAGAATGGCATATTATTCTTGCTTCATTGAAGCTTGTTTCAATCTTATAGGCCAATGAGGGAATTCTCAAGGCCATATGCCTCCTTCTCACCTCAAGGCATGGCCACCATGAAACGAACCTCCTACTAATATAATATTAATCTTACCCTAACTCACTGCTAATCAAAACAATCCAAACACTGAAGTCTAACTATGTTAGTAAAAGATTCACCTAACATAGTTAGCAAAAGAATTTCTCTATTAATAAGAGATTACATATCTAACATTGTTAGCAAAAGAAACCATCATCACCTAATGAATTACACATGCAACACAATAACCTAAATCTAACCATGTTAGAAAAGAATCACCTAACATGGTTAGAAAAAGAACTAACCAAACTACACAAGAATAAACCATATTAGAGCGGGGCCCATCTAATATGATCATATACAAGGACACATAAAATCATACAATAAACAATCAATATACCACCTACTCGAGTTAGGTAAAAGTACTCCCTAACCACGATCCATCAAACAACCAACTATAACAATAAGTCATCAGCATACTGATAGAGTACAACTGTCATTGCAGTCATAATAATCCCTGAACTACCATAATAACAGTATCAATATTTAATATCACAACACATCACATAATATGTCGCATAATAAGTACTACGACATTCAAATATTACAATTCAATCAAAATAACATTCAATAATGCAGAAGCTGGTGCAGCCTAGCGAAATGGCGATATAAATCCCTATAGGAATCACCTCTGGCCTACTTACTAACTCAGTATGGGCCAGACGGCCCCTTCCCCTTCCTCTGCGCCTCCCCCTGGGCATGATCACCTGAAAAAGATAAAGGGAATGGGGTGAGACAAAAACCATGTCTCAGTAATCACCTCCTAACTCACTGTGAGACTCAGAAATGGGGTAGTGGAGCGTCTACAGGGTACCACAGTTTTCAAAACCTGCATATCCACATAATATATACACATATATACAGTACAGATACATCCATCTCTCAATAAACAAAAATAAACGTGATTGACACTGTGCCCAGTCTCAAATCTGAAAGCATAAAAAGGGACCACTCTAAAATGTGAAAAATATCACTGGTTCCTTTACAATCCGAGGAACCCGTACAATTAACCTATCGATTTGCGCAAATCGATGGTTACATCGGCCGACGGTACTAATAACCAGTGTCATGCAACATACAAAAGATTATATATAAATATGAATTTATATAAAGTACAGTTCAATTGAAAGGTACCCTATAGCCCACGTTTAGGTATAACATAATCTGAATTCATTTTATTTATATATATAAATAAGTAGAAGAAGATGTTAGAAAAATCCTCAACTACCATCACCCTCAGTATCACAGTCAGTTAAGCGTGATTACCTGCTAAACTTCACTGCAGCAGATATACGCAGATAATAGATATCTTCAAAGTCCGCTTGAAAGATCACCGTCTACAATAATGCCACAATTTAAAAATGGGTCAAGACACTTTGTAAGTGACTTAACTCAACCTTTTAAATAACTTTCATTAATACCAAAAGTATAAAAATACTTCAATACCAAAACCACATCCATACCCCTTTCCTTTTCCAACATCTCTTTACCAAATCTTTACAATATCAATACTTTCAACCTTAATTATCTCTTGAAGAATTTATAACATTACCCACCATAACCAAACCATCCTTTAAAACATCTATATCACTTTCAATCAATACTTTAACTTTCCAACTTCCTTTCAAACCTCAATCTATTCAACATTAACATTCCAACATCAATAAACAACCTTTAATCTACCAAAGTCACTTCAAATCAACACTTTAACTAACAAAATTCCTTTCAAACATCAATCCTTCTAAAACCAACCTTCCAACATCACCAAACAACTTCATCAAGCATTTCTTAAGCACCAATTTATTCCAACACTCCTTTATGGACAAATCCCAATTTCAAAGAGTCATAAAATGCCTATAATATTCCCATATAACATTCCAACTTCCAAAACGACAAGAATATTTTCCCAAAAATCTCCAATTACTCAACTAAGCATTCCTAATATTTTGATTAAGCTCCTTATGTTCAAAAATGATCAAACTTACACTTCAACAATCCCTACCAACTCCATAAATTCTATTTACTCCCAATAATACTTCATTTCAATATCCCAATTTCAGTATTAAGACATTAATGGTCAAAAATTCCAATATACTCCAAAACCCTAACTCCAAATAGGCAATTCTATCCAAAAATTCCAAAATCCAAAGGTGAAGATGCTTACTTAGTTTTCAAGGTGCAAAAGAGGGTACCACCACCATCGGACCCAGCCTAGCACGCCGGAAAACACCTCCCTTGGGTGGTAACCGAGTTAAAGTAAGAGAAAGGAAAGGGAAAATGAGAAATGAAGTTGGAACATGAAGAAATCACAAAAGAACTAAGGAAATTATCACCCACCTTCAACAACAACTCCCTTCGCCGGAAAATAAAACCACCGTCGCCGGAAAAGCACTCCAAACCGCCGGCCGAACTGGAAAAAGGAAGGGGAACTAAGAAAATTGTGTTGTGAAGTTGAAGAAAGGAAAACAACATGAGGAACTACAAGAAAAATCCAAGCTTTTCCTCACCCGCCGGTCAACGTCGCCGGAAATGTCGCCGGAGATCGCCGGCCGGACTGAAATGGGAGGAGAAGCTTAGGAAAAATGTTATGGAGTTGAAAAAGGAAGGACATCCAGAAAATCCAAGTCCTTTACCTCAATTCCGAGCTCGCCGGAAAATAGCCTCCGCCGCCGGAAAATTGAAACTGTGCGACGGACACACACACCCACGCGGATCGGACCCAATCTTCACGCCTCTATGAAAAAAAGGGAGAGGTGAACTGAAATGAGGAAGCTTTTTGGTAGGTGAGGCCGATTTGTGAGGTGTGAGGAAGAAGAAAAATGGTGAAAGGGAGGGGAGGGTGCGTCGCGATTCAGATGGAGGGGGGGTGTGTGCGCGAAATGTTTGACAAGGAAGGGAGGGAGGGTGTGTTTGGTTGAGGAGAAATAAGGTGGTTTTTGATAATTTGTAGCCCAAGCTTGCCATAGTGTACACTTTTTAACTTAAAACCACTCAAACCAGTCTCCAATCTTCTGAATCTTCAGAATATTTTTAACTTTACCATTCCCTCATATTTCAAACTCTTCATTTCTTAATTAATTATATGCACATTAATTACTTAATATTTCTAAAATATTTTCAAAAATCTCCAAAAATTCCCAAAAATTCCCAAAATTCCTAATTTCTCCATTTATCATTTCCAAAACACTCTTTAATCCTGTATTAAATTTTCAGGATGTTACACACCAATCCACAACAATTCTATGGAAGGGATCACTTGAGTATGCATGATAACTATTATCTCTCCTATGATGAGAAGTTGGCCACCCTTGTTGACAAGATACATCCAAGACCTCCATTCCAAGAGCATAATCCTTACACCAACACATACAATCAAGGATGGATGGACCATCCAAGCTTCAAGTGGGGGGAGGAGGTTATGCTACTACATCACATGCTTTTGAAGATCAACAAGGGTATGCTCCTCAATGTCAAGATCATGACCCTTACCAAATGAGGCCTAATTCTTCTTGTGCTCAAAGGTCGGATGTGTATGCTTATCGAGAAGCTTCTCAATTTGAGCCTAATCCACCTCCTTATGGCTATGGGTAAAATATTTATGATCATCAAGAGCCTCTACAAAGCTTTGTTCCTACACAAATGGAGCAAAATGACTTCTTTCATGCTCAAGTGCCAAATGAGTATGCTCCTCAAGTTGAAGATTCTTCTTCCTCTTCTAGTACATATGATTTGATGATGCAAATGTGTGCATCCATTGTGGATAGGATGGAGGGGTTGGACTCTAAATTAAATCAAATTGAAGAGAGTACAAGGAAGCAAGAGGACATTTGTTCATTTGCTTCTCAATGGCTGAATAAAAGGGCCGAGGAAAAGGCAATGAAAGGTGACCTACCTTCCAATATGGTTGTCAATCATACTTCTTTGAATGACATGAATTTGGAATGAGGAGTTCAAGTTGAATCAATTCCTTACCTTAATGAAGAAGAGCATGAACCTCAAGAGTGCCAAGAGGTTAATCCTACGATTGAGATGAATGTTGCAAATCAACCTAGCACCTTTGAGTCTAATGGTGTCTTGCCTAGTGCTTCTCCTAGTGATGATCTTGATGATTCTATGCCTTGTTCATGTGATGAGTTGAGCATTTGTGTTGATTGTTATGAGGGTAAATCTTCTCATCTCATGGCATGGTGGAGGAAAATTTTGAAAGAATTGCATCCATCCAATGATGATGTTGTCTTGTGTAATTCTACAATGGATGAGGTCACTTCTAGGGGTGATATGCATGTTGAACATCACTTAAATACCCTAGAAAATCATGAGGTTGGTAAAGAACTTGAAGAGACCGAATTGCCACACTCCATTGAGAAGGAATTGGAAGAGGCCGAGAGCCTAGAGCTTAAGGAAGCAAAGAAGCATGAAATTTTTAAAGAAGAATGCAAAGTTGAAGGGCAATTGACACAAGAGCTTGGAGTTTCCTCTAATTCTCAAATCATGCATCAAACATCTCAAGGTATAATTTTTGATCCTACACTTGTTACCTTTCCTAGTCCATGTCACTTAGGGAAGAAGATATATCATGAGCTTGTTCAAAATGTGATCCTTGATTTGTTTTCTATGCTTGAATGTAATGTGCCATTGCTTGTTGTTCTTGAGCCAATGCCTACTTATGCTAAGCCTTCATATAATCTTTGCATATATAAGGAAGCATGTAGGCCATATACATTGTTGATTGAAAACGTGGTAGAACAACATGTAAATCCCTTGAGCTTGCTTTCACATGAGGTTGAGCACACATCTTTAGGTTCATTTGATTCTTGCTTGGTGAATGTTAATGATGCTTGCATGAATTCTCTTGATGATGATTCTATTATTGTGAGCATGCCTCTTGATGTTACTAGTCCCAAGCACGATGAATGTGATCTTGATGATGTTGGTACATTTACATACTACTTGTCTAGCTACAACCCCTTGGAAAAGGGATGTTTGTTCAATTTTGTGGATAAAGCTAGGTTGGAAGGAGTGCTTCATCTCATGATAGAGGTCGGGTTACAATTGAAAGAAGCCTTACATTTTTATGCCTCATATACCATATTGGATTGGAAGAGCCGTTTGAGGAGTATGCTTTAAGAAAGTGCTTTGCAAGGAAACTCTCTTAATCAAGCTTTGATTGGACCTTGTTTGCATGATGTAGATCACTTGGACTTTTTTTCTAGAAGTGACACCACAAGTTTAAGGTGTAGGCCGATTGAAAGTTATTGGCTAAGTGTTTTGAAGGGGCAACATCTTGCTAGATTTAAAATGCCTAATTTGACTACTATGTTTAATGACTATGTCTCTTCTAAGCATGTGAATCTCATGGCCTATGATGTTTTTCCTATATATGTTCACCTTGATTCTCATTAGGCTTCCATTTATATATCCTCTTTGTATACCTACAACCCCTTGCAAAAGGGAAGTTTGCTATATGTTGTAGGTTCTTTTAGGATGCATAAGGACTATTGGGAAGAAAAGGAGGACAAGATGGAGCATGCAACAATTCCTAAAGCGGATGATCCTAACTTGAATGTGTTGAAGGCCGAAAAGCATCTCAAGAGGAGTTTGGAACTTGAAGCCACAAAGGAGGAACTAGATTTCTTCAATGGCAAACTAACCAAAGATGACATCAAAGGGCTAGTGGTTCGCTTGAAGATGCTTAAAAGGAACATGGAAGTTAAGGGCCAAGTGTTGAAAGCCACAATGCATGAACCTACACTTCTAGTATTCCTTGCAAGGAGAGTTCAAAAGTTTCTCTTGAAACTACAAGCCTTTTGGAGAGCTAGGCGGCAAAGGAGAAAAAGAAGGGAGCAAATACTAAAAATTCAACTTGGAAGCTCCCATTCTACAAGAAGGCCGAATTGATTAAGTGGAATCATGTGGAAGAAGAGCTCACAAGTTTTCATGATAAGAGTGGCCAAGACATGCTCATCAACGCTACACCAAAAACAAGTTCTTCAAAGAGAATTTCAAGCCTCCCTAAAGGTTGTTTCTATCCTTTCCTCACTTGTTTTGTGTAATTTAACATCTTAAGTGTGGGGGAAGATATATGATAGTCAAAAATAGGATTTTGTTTAGGTTTATGTTCTAGTATATTGTTATAGGTTGTTAGAAAAACAAAGAAAAAAAATTATATAAACATGTGCTTAGGTTGTGCTTAGTGTTTGTGTTTTGTGAATAATACATGCATTGGTCATTTGTATTCTTGGACTGCCCGACCATTTTGCTTGCTGCCTTGATGTGTTTATGCCCTTCCTACTTGATGTTATTGGTCCCATTGACGACAATGTATGCTATAAGTGTGGGGGGTGTATTGTGGTGCTTAAAAGTGGTTTAATTCAAAACTTTCACACTTGATTTTTGGACTTCTTAGGTATGATTTTGTAGGGAGTTTAACTTGATCATGGCTCTTGAAAACAAATGGAATTGTCCTCTAGTGTGTAAGTAGAATTTTTGGAATGATTACTTAGGTCATTGCATGGGGCACTTTTAAGGTATAAAGAGGGTGTTAGTTTCTCACTTAACTTTTCTTAGGGAGGAAGTGACTAATTAGATTAAGCCACTAAAGTGAGAAGCCTCCAACCGAATATGAGTGGGCCAATTGTCTACTTCACCTCCTAGAAATTATCCTAGCTCTTGTTTGAGATCACAATGCATGGCATGATTGAAAATGATAGGGGCGTTCATTTCTAATCCCTTATGACCCAAACACTAAGCCAACCAAAATTATCCTTTGATTTACCCCTTTGGGCCATCGCTTTCATTCTAATCCACCTTAACCAAATAGGTGAACATGCTTCTATAACATATACATGTATTCCTATAAGTTTTGTATTGTTCATCATTGTGAAAAGAATGTTGCATGGTGAGGAACAAAAGATGGCCGAGAGCCACACCAAGAAAGAAAGAAAAGAAAGATGGCCAAAGGCCAAGAAAAACAAAAGAAAAGAGTAAAAAAATGTAACATCCTGAAAATTTAAAACAGAATTAGAAAAGGTTTTGGTAAAGATCATTAGGAAATATTGGAATTTTTAGGAATTTTTGGAGATTTTTGGGATATTTTAGAAGTTTTGGGGAATAAGCACCTAAATAATAAATTAAACAATTGAGGAATTAGAAATATGAGGGTGTGATGGAATCCAAAATATTTTGAAGGTTAAGGTGATTGGAGGCTGGTTTAAGTGGTTTTAAATTAAAAGAGTACACTTTGGTAAGTTTGGACTGTTAATTGTCATAAACCATCCTTATTTCCCCAAACCAAACGCGCCCCTTGATTTAACTCTTTTTCGTCGCCTAAAAAGGTTAATCAAAACAATTCAATACTCAATGCTCACTAATGTATAGTGATGAGTATAGGTCTTTTCCACAATCTAGGTAAAATCTTGCAAGTTCAAGGATGAAAAGTCACGCAAATTAACACGGAAGTTTGAGATTGATGTTAAACTACAAACTACAGTTAATATGCTAAAGAAAATAAAAGTGACCGAATAGAAAATGTGGAGAGATGAGTTAGGAAGTCACCTCCTTCTCCAAGTACTTAGTGCTTTGATGAATTAGACTTCATATACTTGTTTCACTTAATATAAACTAGTTAAATCCTTGAGATCTCTTTAATCAAAGGAATCTACAAGAGTCTAACTAATTTACTCAAGCCTAAAGCTCTTTCAAGCCAAGAACATACCTAAAGCAACATTAAGCACTAGATCTAGTACTTAAGAAACAAATTCATTCCATAAATGCAAGAGGAGCTAATCGCGCACACATACATGTATGAAACTACAAGAATTAAGCCTCGGTTTTCATGTCCTTAACCTAAAAGAGAGATTTCAAGCTAAAATGAAGTAAAACACCTAATTCAAGGTGTTCTAACCTATACAAGCCTAGATCTAGGACATACATAGGCAAAAATATACATCTAGCTTGAAACCTAAAAAGAGCAAATTACAAGCATATGAAGCCAAATGTTGAGTTCTTCAAGCACTTTTCCTTGGAGAAGAAGGAGAGGCAATCTAGCCGCTGCTCATGGAGGTGAAGATGAGGAGAAGGCGTGAGGTTATGGAAGCCATGGAGGTAAAGAATGAAGGTGGAAAATGAGAGGAAATTTCGGGCAAGAAGTGAACTGTGTGGAAAGAAGAGAGAAAATGGAGAGGAAGAAGATGAAGTTGAGATGAAAAGTGAAGGAATGTGTCAAATGAAATTAGTTGGGGATTAAGTAAGTGAGTTAGTTAGATGATGAGTTGGCAAAGGGAGTTAATGAGCTGTCAAGTGGAGGTTATGAGCTGTCAAAAGATATTTTTGATGGTGGTTTAAGGGTAAAGGCCAAAAGGTGTGAGGTTAATGGAAGGAGGGGTATTTTCGGAATTGTGCGGCAAATGTGGATGAATGTGGACTTAATGTGGGCTAAGTGCATTCCCAAAGGTCTCTCCTTTTTCTCCAATTGATTGTGCTCCCAAAAATGCCCTTAATGAGGCCTCCAAATTTGAATTTGAAGTTGGAGCCAATTTTGCCTCATTTGGAAAGATGCTCCAAAAGGGCATTGTCCTTTTTACCAAAAATAGTAATTGTTGCTTTATGTCATTTTCCTTACCAACTAGCCTTCCTCCTTGCCAACTAAGCTCCACCAAAGCTCCACCAAGGATGTGTGGGGTCCACGTGGGACCCCCCTACATTAAAATATCATCAAATAGTCAAAATGACCAAAATACCCTTGGTTTCTTAAAATGCAAGTAAAAAGGCTAATATTCTCCAAATAATTACACATAAGCATGCACATAAAAATGTACCAATAATGATCAAATATAGCAAATAAACCACACTAATTAAGCTCAAATGCACATGCTTAAAGGGATAAAATTCGGTCCAATCAAATCCCCCACACTTAATCTTTGCACTCCGGGCAAAGTCATGTAAAAAGACTAACTTAATCATGAAGCATAGTGAAGGCACTTGGAATTGTTATAGCATATAAATTGATCTTCTTGAACCTTTCCCTAAAGCTTCGCATGAGCCAAATCTAAGAATACAAAGTGAATGCAAGTTTAACAATAAACTAGAATTAAGGAAGAGTGTCAATTGAGATTTTTCCTCACCGGATAAAGTGTTTAACTCATTCACTCAAGTTAGGAAAAATGCCTAACTAGGAACTTGTGATCACTCTTTGGCTCAATGCACTTAACCTCACCATAGGCTTGTAGTAGCTCTTAGTTCTCCACCCATTATTATGCATGACACAACCAAATCTAGGGGACTTAATGGGTTGAATGGAAGGCTAATAATGAATGGTGAATGATGGAAAGTAGTCAATGACCAATAATATGAACAAGTAATCACCACATATGCATGCAATACAATAAATCCAAGTCCAACAAACATGCTACATCTCTCTATCTTTCTTTTTTTTTTCCAAGCACTTTGTGCTTCTTTCTTTTTTTCTTCTCTTATGCCTTTGGCATATATATTAGCACTTTGTGCTTTCATTCATTTTCATTTTTTTTTCTTTCTTAGGCCTTCGGCCTCTTTTCTTTTCTTCCATTTATTTTGCTTTCCTTGGCCTTTGGCCATCTCTCTTTTCTTTCTTTTCAATGTGGCTCTCGGCCATCTTTTATTTCTCACAATGTAGCATGCTTTACACTAGATACAACAATACAACACTAATATAAATGCAAGCATATGCTATAATCACTCATTCAAACATTGGTCAAGGTGATAGAAAAGAATGGTGAATGGCCCAAAGGGGTTAAATCAAAGGATAATATTTGGTTGGCTTAGTGTTTGGGTCATGAGGGTTTAGAAAGAAACGCCCCTTTCATTTTCAATCATGCCATGCATTGTGATCTTGAACAAGAGCTAGGACAAGTTCTAGGAGGTCAAGTAACTATTGGCCCACTCAATTCGGTTGGAGGCTTCTCACTTTTATGGCTTACTCTAATTAGTCACTTCCTCCTTAAGAAAAGTTAAATGAGAAACTAACACCCTCTTTATACCTTAAAAGTGCCCCATGCGACCACTTTTAAGCACATAATACACCTCCCCCACACGTAAAGCATGCATTGTCCTCAATGGACCAATCAAATCAAGTAGGAAGATGCATTTTAAAGGCAAGGTAGCAACATAAAAGGCCGGGCAGTCCAAGTATACAAATGGCCAATGCATGTATTATTTACAAACAAATACATACTAGGCACAACCTAACTGGATTTAGACTCAAGTTGCTAGGCTTCCGGAAGCAAAAATGCTACCGGAAGCAAGATGGCTATCGGATGCAAAAGTGGACTTAGATTTCTTACTCTAAGTTAAGTCCCTTCCGGAAGCAAAAGTGCTTCCGGAAGCTCCTAAAGCTTCAGATTTCTAAGTTAAGGCTCTATCGGATGTACAAATGCTATCAAAGCCAAACTAAACTTAGACTCAAGTGAACTCGCTACCGGAAGCAAAAATGCTACTGGAAGCTCAACTAGACTCCGCTGGCGGAAGCAAATTTACTTCCCTTAGCACTGACGCTGGCGGATGCAGAACTCATCCGGTAGCGGGAGTCAATTCAACACTAATCCGATCCTACTTGACATAATCTAAGTGAAACGCTTCCGATAGCCAAAACACTTCCAGATGCAAAATCCTATTTCCACAGCAACACTTTCGGAAGCAAATAGGCATCCCCGAGCACTAGTGAATTTATATTATTTTTTTTAACCTAAAACAATACACTCAAACATAAACCTAAACACATTTCTAATTTTTCTAAACAAATATCTTCCCCCACACTTAAGATATTAACTAATCAAAGCAAGTGAGGAAAGGATAGAAGCAACCTTTAGGGCGGCTTGAAGTTATCCTTGAAGAATAGGAATTTATGGCCATGAAGTTGGTGAAGTCGGCCAATTTGAAGCTTCTTCATTATGCTTTTACCAAAAGCATCGCATGAGGCTTGGAGCTTCCTAGTAAGTTCCCTTGCGGCCTTAATGAACTCCCAATATTCCTTGTGCATCCGAAAAGTGCCTACAACATGAAACAAACGTCCCTTTTGCAAGGGGTTGTAGGCATGCCAAGATAAACAAAGTGGAGCACTAGGAAAATCAATATGCACGTGATGAGGTAAAATAATATCATGAAATATGGTGATCAAATTAGGCAATTCAAATCTAGGAAGATGTTGCCCCTCTAAAGCACTTGACCAGTGATCACCATTTGACCTCCCCATCAAACTTTTTGTATGGCTTCTCAAAGCAAGTTTCAAGGTAGAAGATTCTCCTTGCGAAGCACTGTCTGCACGCATGCGCCTCAATCGGCTCCGCCAATCCAAAATTGTATACAAGGTATAGAAACGCAAGTCTCCTTGCAATTGAACTCCAGCCTCCATCATGAGAGCAAGCACTCTTTCCAACCTAGCTGGATCCACAAAATTGAACAAACATCCCTTGTGCAAGGGGTTGTAGCTAGACAAGGAGTGTGTAAATGTACCAACATCATCAAGTTCACAGTCATCATGCTTGGGACTAGGAACATCAAGACGCATGCTCACAATACTAGAATCATCAGCAAGAGAGTTCATGCAAGCATCATTAACGTTCACCAAGCAAGAATCAAATAAACCGGAAGATGTATGCTCATCCTCATGTGAAAGTAAGCGCAAGGGATTTACATGCTGTTCTACCACAGTTTCAATCAACAATCTATATGCCTACATGCTTCGTTATATATGCAAATATTATATGAAGGCTTAGCATAAATAGGCAGTGGCTCAAGAACAACAAGCAATGGCGCATTAAATTCAAGCATAGAAAACAAATCAAGGATCACACTCTGAACAAGCTCATGATATGTCTTCTTCCCTAAGTTGTAAGAACTAGGAAAGGTAACAAGTGTAGGATCAAGAATTATACCTTGAGATGATTTATGCATGGGTTGAGAAGTAGAGACAGATTCAAGCTCTTGTGCCAATGGCTCTTCAACCTTGCATTCATCTTTGAGAACTTCATGCTCCTCTGGTTCAACAGAACTTTGGCTCTCGGCCTCTGGGCATTCTCCAACCAAGGGAGGAGGGTTCTCGGCCTCACTATGAACTTCCTCAGGAACATGTGTCACTGGAGTATGAGGATGTTGTCCACTTTGCTCACCATCCTTAGGATGAGACTGTTGCTCTATATCATGCATAAACGCCTTCGAAACCTCTTGTTCCAAGAGAAGGGAGCTCTCGGCCTCATCCATTGTATCATTTCCCAAGACAACATCATCATTGGCTGGATGCAATTCTTTCAATTTGTTTCTATGGAATTCCACGAGAAGAGAATATTTACCCTCATAACAGTCAGCGCATATGCTCAACTCATCACATGAACAAGTCATAGAATCATCAAGATCATCACTATGAGAAGCACTAGGTAAGACTCCATTAGACTCAAAGGTGCTAGGTGGATTTGCAACATTCATCTCAATCCTAGGATCATCCTCTTGGCACTTTTGAGGTTCATGCTCTTCTTCATCAAAGCAAGGAACTGATTCAACTTGAACTCCTCCCTCCAAATTCATGTCATTAGGATTTACAACCATATTGGAAGGTAGGTCACCTTGTTGTGCCTCTTCCTCGGCCTTTTTGTATTCATCCATTGAGAAGCAAATGAAATAATGGCCTCTTGCTGCTTTGCATGCTGATCCAATATAGAGTCTAACCTCTCCATAAAGGATGCACACATTTGCATCATCAAATCATTTGTACTAGAAGAGGGAGAATCTGCACTTGGAGAAGCATACTCATTGGGCATTTGAGCATGAAAGAAGTCATTCTGCTCCATATGTGTAGGAACACAGCTTTGTAGAGGCTCTTGATGATCATAAAAATTGTGCCCATAGCCATAAGGAGGTGGATTAGGCTCATATTGATAAGCTTCCTGATAGGCATACACATCCGGCCCTTGTTGATCTTGAAAAGCATGTGAAGGAGTAGCATAACCTCTTCCCCCCCACTCAAAGCTTGGATGGTCCTCCCATCCTTGATGGTATGTGTTGGTGGAAGGGTTATACTCTTGGAATGGAGGTCTCCTCCCATCGAATTGTTGTGGATTGGTGGCCATGCCATGAGGTGAGAATGAGGCATAGGGCCTTGCAAATTCATTCATTCTTTCATCCATGAAGAACAATCGTTAAAATGTCCTGCAAAAATGGGCAAAACAAACCAACAAAACCCTGCAAACAAACCACAACAACCAGCCAGCAGCACAAACAGAATATAATCCCAAGTTGTCCAGAAATAGTCCAGAAAATCCAGCAAAACAGGGAAATTTCAAAAATTCACACTGGACAGTAGGAATCGAATTTTGAGGCAAATAATATATCAAATGAAAGCTCAAAACTTGTAGTGTTTCCAGTTAAAATAGTTTCTCAAAATTCGTTGTATATTGCTCCCATTTTTAAAAACAGTGAGGAAGTGAAAACAGTGTTTTCAGAGCAATTTCCAGCACACAGGGCAGAGTTCAAAAATTATTTCCAGACAATACAGAAGGAGTCTAGCAACAAGTAATATGTCCCTGGAAAGCTTAAAATGTGTAGTTTAACCACAAGAAACAAGTTTGGTCAAATTCGAGCTACACAATTTATAATTGCACAAGCAAGCAAACTGATCACACAGAGACTTTCCAACAAAAAGGCTGACTTCAACGAATTGTTCCAGGCAGTATACAAATCAGTTCTACACAAATAATATGGCCAAAGAAAGCTCAAATCTGGTAGATTATCCTGGTAAAACAGTTTTATTAATTGTGCAGTAGATTGCTCCCAGTTTTAAAAACAAGGAACCTGAAATTCCAGCACAGTCAGACAACAAATTCCAGCAATTTTCTGAACAATTTCCTAACAATAGTTTAGCTAACTAGAGCAGCCAATTAAGCATCAAACAACACAAATATGTCCAGAAAAGTAATGAGCAATGTCCAAAAGGCACAAAATCAGAATTATGCTCACAAGTCCAGAGTAACCGAATGGAACACAAGTAACAATAAATTAAAATTGTGACTACTAACACCTAAAACTAACAAGATGTAACCTAAACCGGCAACGGCGCCACTTGATTTAACTCTTTTTCGTCGCCTAAAAAGGTTAATCAAAACAATTCAATACTCAATGCTCACTAATGTATAGTGATGAGTATAGGTCTTTTCCACAATCTAGGTAAAATCTTGCAAGTTCAAGGATGAAAAGTCACGCAAATTAACAAGGAAGTTTGAGATTGATGTTCAACTACAAACTACAGTTAATATGCTAAAGAAAATAAAAGTGACCGAATAGAAAATGTGGAGAGATGAGTTAGGAAGTCACCTCCTTCTCCAAGTACTTAGTGCTTTGATGAATTAGACTTCATATAATTGTTTCACTTAATATAAACTAGTTAAATCCTTGAGATCTCTTTAATCAAAGGAATCTACAAGAGTTTAACTAATTTACTCAAGCCTAAAGCTCTTTCAAGCCAAGAACATACCTAAAGCAACATTAAGCACTAGATCTAGTAGTTAAGAAACAAATTCATTCCATAAATGCAAGAGGAGCTAATCGCACACACATACATGTATGAAACTACAAGAATTAAGCCTCGGTTTTCATGTCCTTAACCTAAAAGAGAGATTTCAAGCTAAAATGAAGTAAAACACCTAATTCAAGGTGTTCTAACCTATACAAGCCTAGATCTAGGACATACATAGGCAAAAATATACATCTAGCTTGAAACCTAAAAAGAGCAAATTACAAGCATATGAAGCCAAATGTTGAGTTCTTCAAGCACTTTTCCTTGGAGAAGAAGGAGAGGCAATCTAGCCGCTGCTCATGAAGGTGAAGATGAGGAGAAGGCGTGAGGTTATGGAAGCCATGGAGGTAAAGAATGAAGGTGGAAAATGAGAGGAAATTTCGGGCAAGAAGTGAACTGTGTGGAAAGAAGAGAGAAAATGGAGAGGAAGAAGATGAAGTTGAGATGGAAAGTGAAGGAATGTGTCAAATGAAGTTAGTTGGGGATTAAGTAAGTGAGTTAGTTAGATGATGAGTTGGCAAAGGGAGTTAATGAGCTGTCAAGTGGAGGTTATGAGCTGTCAAAAGATATTTTTGATGGTGGTTTAAGGGTAAAGGCCAAAAGGTGTGAGGTTAATAGAAGGAGGGGTATTTTCGGAATTGTGCGGCAAATGTGGATGAATGTGGACTTAATGTGGGCTAAGTGCATTCCCAAAGGTCTCTCCTTTTTCTCCAATTGATTGTGCTCCCAAAAATGCCCTTAATGAGGCCTCCAAATTTGAATTTGAAGTTTGAGCCAATTTTGCCTCATTTGGAAAGATGCTCCAAAAGGGCCTTGTCCTTTTTACCAAAAATAGTAATTATTGCTTTATGTCATTTTCCTTGTCAACTAGCCTTCGTCCTTGCCAACTAAGCTCCACCAAAGCTCCACCAAGGATGTGTGGGGCCCACGTGGGACCCCCCCTACATTAAAATATCATCAAATAGTCAAAATGACCAAAATACCCTTGGTTTCTTAAAATGCAAGTAAAAAGGCTAATATTCTCCAAATAATTACACATAAGCATGCACATAAAAATGTACCAATAATGATCAAATATAGCAAATAAACCACACTAATTAAGCTCAAATGCACATGCTTAAAGGGATAAAATTCGGTCCAATCACCCCTCCTTCATTCCTCATCAAAAAGTCGGACTCCTCCTCCCTCTCATGCGAAAAGACCGCCTCCTCCCTCACCTCTCCATTTCTTCATTTTCTCTTTCACTCACACTTCACCATTCGGCCCTCACCTCCCTTAAGCTCACCCATTTCATTTTTCTTCTCTTCTACTCTCCTCAAATCCGTGTAAACTGAGCTAGGAGCAGTGACCTCGAGCTTCTCTTCATCCTCTTATGTTTCTGCTTCTATTTTTCCGGCGAACTCGTTGTTTTCCGGCGAGTATTCACGGCGAACGGCGGCGAGAGTGAGTAGTGACATTCCTTTGGTTATCTAAGCTTATACTCCTTCCCAACATTATTTTTCTCACCTCCTTCCTTTTTCCTTGAGATTCAGTTCGGCCCCACCTTCAAAGGCCGATTTCCGGCGACTCCGACGGCGGCCAGCGGCGGAGACACCCTTCCCCTTTTATTCTTGAACTTTGTAAGCCTTCTTACACTTTTTGAGGTTGATTTTTGGATAAAGTTCCCTCTTTTGAGCTAGGGTTTGACCATGAATAAATCTTTGGAATTTTAAACAAGAATTTGTGTTATGCATAAGTGGTAAATTGAAGATTCTTGGAGATATTTAAATTTGTTAAAGCTGGAAATTAATTTGAGAATGTTCATGGGCATTTTTGGGCTCTTTGAGTTAGGGCTTTGTTTATGTTGTGATTTTTGGGATATTAATGTTTTAATATTGGAATTGAGGTATTGAATTTGAGTATTCTTGGGAGCAATTGGATTTTCTAAAGGAGATTAAGCATTTGAGAATTTTTGGTGAAGATTGAGATTCTTTGAAGTTAGGGTTTTGCCATATTTAAATCTTTAGTGCTATAAACAAAAATTTGTGAATATATAAATGGTTAATTGAGGATTTTTGAATGGTAATTGAGTTTATTGAAGTTGGGAATTGATTTTGGGACATTTGTTTAGGCTCTTTAAAATTAAGGTTTGGTGATGTGTGACGTATAGACTAAATTGGTGATTGAAAAATACTTACTAAGGTGTTTTGAAGGTATTGTAATGTTGGAGTTGATTAAATTGGTGTTTAGGAAGAAGTTAATAATTAAAGTGTTGGATGAAGAGCAAATTAGTTAGGTAACGGTATGTTTTGTTTGTGGTGGAAGGTTTGTGAGGTTGGGAGGCCACATTTAGTTGTAAATTTGATATTAAAATGAAATGTTTTGGTGGTTGGTAGTTAATTGGCAAGTTGGTGAGCATTTTTGGCTTCTTTAAAGTTAGGTTTAATTATTTGAGCAGTATTAATTGAATTGGTGGTTAGAAAATGTCTATTCAGGTATTATGAAGATGGTAGAGTGATAGAATGATTGTATTAGTGTTTAAGGAAAAGTTCAATAACTAAAGTGTTGGATTAAAAGAGATTTGAGTTATGTGAAGATAGGTGTGAGTTGTGGTGGAATGTTTAGGGGTTCAGGAGGCCAATGTGAGGCCAAATTGATATAAATTAGGTGTTTTAATGGATTTTAACATGGTGGGTTAGTTTTGCAAAAGTTATGAAAAATGGTGAAGTTTAATACTTTCGGAGTTAATAATAAATGGTTAAGGGAATTGTGGGGTATAAAAGAATATAGAAAATTGTGGATGTTAGAAGTAATTTATTACTTCAATATATGTTTTAGAATTAGTTTGGATAGTAGGTCTAGGTCATTGATATTATGTCTTGACCAACAGTAGGTTGTCATTGTACGATTGTAGACGACAGTGACTCGGGTGGAGCACGAGGAAAACGATAGCTGCTAGGATTTGATGTTATTGAGCTTGAACAGGTAATCACGCTTAACTGACTGTGATACTGAGGGTGACGGTAGTTGATGATTTCTAAAATCCTCTTCTACTTATATATATATATATATATATATATATATATATATATATATAAATGAAATGTGTTCAGATTATTTTATATTTAATCGTGGGCTATAGGGTACCTTTCTAAATGAACTGTACTTTATATATATATATACATATTTATATAAATCTTTTGTATGTTGCATGACACTGATTATTAGTACCGTCAGCCGATGTAACCATCGATTTGCGCAAATCGATGGGTTAATTGTACAGGTTCCTCGGATTGTAAAGGAACCAGGGATTTTTCACATTTTAGAGTGGTCCCTTTTTCATGCTTTCAGATTTGAGACTGGGCACAGTGTCATTCACGTTTATTTTGCCTATTGAGAGATGGATGTATCTGTTCTGTATATATATATGTATGTATTACGTGGTTTATGCAGGTTTTGAAAATTGTGGTACCCTGTAGACACTCCGCTACCCCACTTCTGAGTCTCACAGTGAGTTAAGTAGTGATTACTGAGACATTGTTTTGTCTCACCCCATTCCCTTTATTTTTTTCAGGTGATCATGCACAAATGGAGGTAGAGAGGAAGGGGAAGGGGTCGTCCGGCCCATACTGATGCAGTAAGTAGGCCGGAGGTGATCTTATAGGGATATATATATTGTCATTTGACTAGGCTGCATCAGCTTCCGCATTTGTTTGTAGTTATTTGAACGTCTGATTTGTTGGATTTCTGTATTAACTGTCTCTGTTGGCTGGTTGTTTGATTATTGATCTTGTGGTAATGTGATAACTGAGTATGTACCGTATGTGGGTTGGTTGCTACAGAAGGATTGTCTGGTAACGAAAAGACAATCTTGTTTTCTTATTTATGGAGTGCAAATGAATTTATTGTTATAAGAGAATTGCCTGTTAATGGAAAGGCAATCCTTTTCCTGACATGGAAGTATTAAATGGTTGTGATGGGCAATATTTTGGTTATGCCTTGTGATTCTGACATGTTTAAGTCAGACATTTGTTTTTGATGTAACTATTTACATAGGTGTTTTGGAATAACCGTGTTAAGGAAATCCTTTTTCCTAACATTGTTATAACACATTGATGATGTGATTGATAAAAATGTGGTTTCTTTATATAACCATGTTAGATGGGCCCCGCTCTGAAATGGTTACTGTTTCTGAGTGATATGTGTTTCTTTTTCTAACCATGTTAGGCAAATCCTTACTAACATGGTTAGTCATTAATTATCCATGATAGTATTAGCATTATATTAGGAAATTCTTTTCTATCATGGATAATGCATATAAATTATTAGAAATTTCTTTTCTAACTATGATAGTGTTATTGATATTATGGAAAAGTCTTTCTCTATCATAGTTAGTAAAGTAAATGATTGGATTGAAAGTGTTATTATTGTTAAATTAGGGATTTAGATATAGAATGTTACAACTTGGTATCAGTTTTATGGTAAACGATACCCTGCCTGTTGCATTGCATATAGAATGGCAATATATATTCCTTTTCCCTTCCTGTTGTGCATGATCACTAACCGTTGTTTTCAGGATATCGCAGTCGAATTTTGTGGACAAAATTCCTATGGTGGGGAGAGTTAGTATTGGTGGATCTAAGCTTTTCAATTAAAGCTTATGAGCGGTACGGTAATTGCCATTGTAAAATGAGATGTAACTAAAATTATAAACTTGTCGAATTTTGTAGTACGGTAATTGCTAAAGTAAGTTAAGTTTTAAGTATAATATAATTGTTGTGGGAATTCAGATGTTTGAAGCAGGAAATTGATTTGGAAGTAACGAAAATGAATAGATGTGTTGAGGTTGTTTTAGAGGTTAAGTGAATTGGTTGACTATCTTGTTTGAATTCAAATGGAATGTGGTGGACTTAGGAAGTTATTACAATGAGTTGTTTATCAATTAGTAGAATGAAGTTAAACCGTATGGTGAGGATTAAATTGATTATCGTGTGTTGGTTAGTAACTTTGTTGGATTGTATAATGGGTTGAGTGTGATAGACATAGCTTAGGGAAGACATGAAACCAAAGACATCATAGATTTTGGGAACTATACTGACAGTGATGAAGATATAAGGATTTATTTGACAAAGCAGGAGATAGAAATTCAATGTATCGAGAGATTGATTAGGAGTTAGGATGTTAATCGAATAAGGATTCTTCTCGGGGGTCCCGATTATAATTATGAGCCGGCCATAATCGTAGTCGAGGCATCATGAGAGACTTTATTTGGTTAAAGGATATTGGAAGGGTGTTAGTTGGTTTCATTGAAGATAGAAGGATATTTTATGTGAATGATTAAGGACATTGGGTTATATTTGATTAAATTTTTAATAGAGTTTTGACTCATAATGTTGTGGGAGTATTTGAGTAGATATTAGAACTTTTAAGCTAAGAGGAAATGATATTATACTGCATGGAAATTTGTACTTTGTAGTATGAGGTGTATGGAATAATGGGTGACTTGTAGAGGTTATTTAACATTGTATGATGAGATTAAATGGAATTGTCTTGTTGGGATCCTCAAATTTAAAAATATTTTGATGAGAATGTTCAGAGGAGTAAATTGGATTTAATTGATTAAATCGTTGATTCTTATGATTAGAAGTGAGCTGTAAATTATGGATCTTAGAATGTTAGATAAGCTTAGTTTTAAATTGAGAAATATATGATTTGGAGTACTCTAAGTGTAGTTTGGGTTCTAGATTTGTTATATAACACCTATGAGGTTATGATATAATGATGATGTGGCTAAATTGAAGGATTTGACCTTGAACCCAATTTTGTGCTTAGAGTTGAATACAGTAGTATGCAGAGGTGTTTGGTTTTGGGTTGTATGTAATGGTATGAGAAAGAGAGAGTTATTGATTGAACCTGCGAAACTTGAAGAAAACTTAAACAAGGTTATTCATGTAAGATTTCATTAATTGGATTGTTTTGTAGGAATATTGTTTTCAATGCTTAAATGTTTAAGTGGCGAGAGATTCAATAAATGACTTTATTTTGTGTTAATTGTGGAATCTTGTAGGTGAACAGATTAGTGCTATTATTGTTTTGACGAAATCCATAGTGACCTTTCTATTGTTAAATATTGTAGATATTTTGGTTAATTTCTATTAATGATCTAGTAGGTTTATAGATTGTTTTGGAGTGATGTCAAGGGATTGGAAAGGTGATTTTAGGCAAGGGTAATGGAATAGGTGAAATGTTATAAATCTTTAATAAGGATGTGTAAAGGTATATTGGAGTATGGAAACATGCTAGTTGGATTCAGATAATGGTGGTTCAATGGTGAACTTTGAGGTTTGTGTAGTTATAGAAAATCTTAAGGAATTGTAAGATTATGAAATCATTGAGTTATTGAACTGATTTATGGGTTATTGTTTATGTTATGGGGTTGAAAAAAAAAATCTTAAATGTATAGTTTTGTTCAAATCACACTAGGTGGGATACGTTTGTGTTAAAGTCTAAATTGCCTCAAAGACTGATTTTGATGTAAACTATAGCTTTGTTTACTTAGGTTAGATCATGTTGGAATTGTTGTATGATTCTGAAGAGTTAAGTGTTAAATTAAAAATGTGGGACTTGAAATTGTTACGTCCAATATACGATGGTGGTATCAATGACTGGATATGGTTGTGAGGATATAACTAGAATGTATTTATATAGATGTATTTGGGAGAAATTGTAAATTTGTAGATTTTAGTGTACTATTAGGATTATGGAGGTAATGATTGAGTGGAGAATTTTACATAAAAGTGAAAAGGGAGAAATTTAGCTTATGGATTAAAGTGGATTGAGGAGGCTACTTAGGATTCAACTGGGGGTTTAATAATTTTTGTAGCTTACTGGCTACTGGAAGTGACATTAGTAAAAGGGGGATGATTGCGATTAAAATAGGTGAAATAATGAGATTAAGGTTACGATTATTTAGCTAGTAGTAATTAAGTTAGATGTAAGTAAAGAGGAGTTATGATTTTGATGATTGGAGGATATAATAATGATTATGAATTGATAATTGAATATGGGTTGATAATTTAGTGGAAAAAAAATCAAAGTGAAATAGGGAATTATAATGATTAGGAATGGATGGTCGACTCAAAAATTTTGATTAAAAGAGAAAAAGAGAAAATTAGGTTTCTGATTATTGGTGACTGAGGGGACTATTTGAGACTATATTGAGGTTGGATGATTGAAAGTAATACTTAGGGTATGGGTTACTATTTAGGCTTGTGGACGTAACTTAGGTAACAATATGTGATATTAGTGAACAGTTTGCGTATAAAGTGGTTCAAGTAAACTTAACATGAATTCCTGAGTTTTAGAGATAAATGACACTTTATTCAGAGTATAAGGACAAAAGACTGAGTTGATAGTATTAATCATTATTAGTATTGGCGGCGTGGTGATTCGTTAAGATACTAAGTGGGAAAGTGGGGCAATTATGGAATTTGAGACTTTAACGTCGTTTAAAGAGGGAATAAACTTCATTGAACATGAAATGGAGGATTATTGGTCATGAAATTCATAGACTTATTGACAAATTTTAAAGTTGTGTTTATGATGTGATAAATGAATAAAGAAGTAAGTTGAGTTTAATATTCTATGTTGAAGTTTTAGCAAAGTTTTAATTGATTTAGTAGAGTTTGAAGGTAAGATTAGGAAATTTGACCCAATTAAGGGTAGTTCTTGCATGAGTTATGCTTGTTAGAAAGAGATAGAGGATAATTAGGATAATTATAGTGAAGTCATTTTTGAAGTTACATGGAGAGGAAACCAATCATTTGAGCAAAAAGGGGAAGATGTCAATAGTTGATGGATTGACATTTCATAGATTTTGAGACTTGTTCTCATATCCATATAAGGATTCAGGAAAATATAACTACTTGGCGAGATATATTTTGGCTAGTGATTAAAGAGTGGCTCTCGTGGTCTTATAACACTACTACATATTAAGCCTATACCAGCGCAGCTTTACATGCGCTCATATATGCAGAGCAAAAAACGCATGTACAAAGAGTCTCTACATGCGCTTTAAGCGCATGTACATATCTCCTCCTCTACATGGGCTTTAAGCGCATGTAGATGGCAACGTCTACATGTGCTTTAAGCGCATGTAGATGTACATGCGCTTAAAGCGCATGTAGAGGTATTATCCTCTACATGCGCTTTAAGCGCATGTAGAGGCTCTACTAAAGGGCAAAACATTAAAACATGCACAAGTGATCCTCCTCAGAGCTCATAAGGTGTTCCTGCACGTCAACTTAGTGTTTCAAAGCTCCATTAAACCTTTTTGTTGGTATGATAAGGCTTAAACACCATCTACATGTGCTTAAAGCGCATGTAGAGGCAATTATTTGAGAAAGAGCCTTTACATGCGCTTTAAGCGCATGTAGAGGCTCAATTGAAGGGCAAAACATTAAAACATGCACAAGTGATCCTCCTCAGAGCTCATAAGGTGTTCCTGCACGTCAACTTAGTGTTTCAAAGCTCCATTAAACCTTGTTGTTGGTATGATAAGGCTTAAACACCATCTACATGCGCTTAAAGCGCATGTAGAGGCTGTTTAGTTGAGAAAGAGCCTTTACATGCGCTTTAAGCGCATGTAGAGGCTCTACTGAAGGGCAAAACATTAAAACATGCACAAGTGATCCTCCTCAGAGCTCATAAGGTGTTATTGCATGTCAACTTAGTGTTTCAAAGCTCCATTAAACCTTTTTGTTGGTATGATAAGGCTTAAACACCATCTACATGCGCTTAAAGCGCATATAGAGGCTGTTTAGTTGAGAAAGAGCCTTTACATTTGCTTTAAGCGCATGTAGAGGCTCTACTGAAGGGCAAAACATTAAAACATGCACAAGTGATGCTCCTCAGAGCTCATAACCTCAGAGCTCATAAGGTGTTCCTGCACGTCAACTTAGTATTTCAAAGCTCCATTAAACCTTGTTGTTGGTATGATAAGGCTTAAACACCATCTACATGCGCTTAAAGCGCATGTAGAGGCTGTTTAGTTGAGAAAGAGCCTTTACATGCGCTTTAAGCGCATGTAGAGGCTCTAATAACATTATGAAAAACTTGTTAAAGTGCTTGATTTATACAATATAAATTATATTGAAGAAGAAAGTTGATTCAATTTATAAAATGATGAAAAACTTGATAATTCTTAGATAATTAATTTTTAAAACATTATATAACTCATTGCTTGATTTCCATGATTAATCAGATTATTCAATCTAAACGCTATGATTTAAAATAATATTCAACAGAAACAATGTCACAAATGTGAGATGTTAATATGATTTTGAGGTGAACTATATATATATACACATATATAGAACAAAAATTTAGTCTAAGTTCTATGATGTGTTATTGTTTTATTTAAAATTAATATTATCCCCTTTACATGCGCTTTAAGCGCATGTAAAGGATTTTTTTTATAAATTTCCCGCGCCTTTGTCTTATGAGTTCCCTCCCTATATCTGATCACTTTATAGCGCGCTCACAGAGTATGTAGTAGCATTCCTCATTCTCAAGTTCTAAAATGAAACCCTAATCTCATTCCTCATTCCTCATTTCTCATTCTCAAGTCTCATTCACCATCGCCTACCCTATTCTCATTAGCTCCATTATCACTGTCGCCGGCCCTAATCTCCGGCCATCCTTTTTCGCCGTCTCCGACCATCACCGCTTCTTCCCTCACTCAAAGTCGAAATCCCGCCATCATCGACCATCACCACTTCTTCCCTCACTCAAAGTCGAAATCCCCGCCATCATCGACCATCACCGCTTCTCATCTTCTCAACGAAGTGGTACAAAACTTGTGCAAAGCTTGTGCAAACGCAGCGTGTGTATGATTCCTCCTCTTCTCATCTTTTTGGTTGTGATTTCGCATGTCTAAAATGAAAACCCTAACAACCCCATGCTTTCTGCCCTGTTTGATTTAGTGTGTATGTTTGGTTTAGTGTTCGATTTCGCTCTGTCTTGGTTTAGAGAAGTTTAGATTTCGCGTGTGTATGCTTTCTGCTCTGTCTTGCTCTGTCTTGTGAGTGTGTGTGTGTGTCTGACGGAGTGTTTGAGAGTGTGTAAGTGTGTGTGTGTGAGGGAGTGTGTGTGTGTGTGTGTGTGATTCTGTGAGTGTGTGTGAGTGTGTGTGATTCTGTGTGTGTGTGTGATTCTGTGAGTGTGTGTAAGTGTGTGTGTTTATTTATAGCCATGAGTTAAAGTGTTGCCTCACTCATCCTAATGTGACTTGGATTGGATGTTGCATGATATTTTTATCAGAATTCCAAATTATTCTGATCTGATTTTTACTGAGTCGAAGGAATTATAGCTTTAACAACTCAATGTATGCTTGTTGCTTGTTGACTGCTGCAGAAGAAAAAAAGGGCTAATTAGGCGCTGTGTTTCCTGTCATAAAAACTCTGATTCATACAACATCTTATCATTTGTATGCCTTTTGTATTTGAGGCTGTTGCATTTGCATTATTGAAGAAAATGTATTGCATATTAATTGATAATGTTGCTGGTCCCTATGCTTTTGTGTATAGGATTTCGAAATGGAAAGAGAGCACAACAAACATTTCATTGATTGGTTTGATGGACGGATTCGCCGTCAGTTAGAGCTAGACGATGGGTCAGTGTGTGAGAAATTGTACTGGTTGTCACGGAGACCGTCTTTAAAAGCATTTTCTTATACGAGCTATGCAATCAATGGTGACACATTCTACACTAAAGCCCATGATGAGAAGAGTCGAATGCAGAATAGTGGAGTCACAGTGGTTGGTGAGGGATGGCATGTATCCAGTGCAAAAGATACAAATCCAATATATGCGGAGATGGCATATTTTGGGGTGATTGAAAGCATCTTGGAGTTGGATTACTCTGGTTTAAGATTCCCTATCTTCAAATGTCAATGGGTTAACAACTCTGGTGGACGGCGGATCGATGAGTTTGGATTTGTGTCGGTTGACCTTTCCAAAACTTGATATAAGGACGACCCCTACATTTTACCTTCTCTTGTTACACAGGTGTTTTACATTGCAGATCCTTCGAAGAAGAATTGGTCGATAGTCATGCAATCGAACAGAAATCATGTTGATCCTGTTGATGATGAAAGTACTGAAATAGATATGAATTATTTGATTGAGAACGAACCTTAATTCTTCACATCAATCTTACAAGAATTTGATGAGCCAGAAAATGGTCTTAACGATGAACCTTTTTATTTAAGACGTGATCATAGAGAAGGCATTTTCATTAACACAAAGAAAAAGCGAAAGCGATTAGCTGTTGTTCGTTATCAGCAGAGAAAAAGAATACGGGCCACAAAAAAATGATTTCTCATGTATGCAATTTTTTGTTTTATTATCATTTTATCATTGTATTCATATTATTGAATTTTTTCTGGTTTTTCTTTCTTACAGGATAATGGAGGGACAAGATCCTGACCGGGAAGAGGTGGCACAACCCAATGAGGGACAAGATGAGCATATTGCAGACTACAATAAAGAGAGGGAGAAAACAAAGAAATTGGTGAAACGTGGTAGGACGGTGGTGAAAGAAGTTATTTCACAAAGACATAAGGGGATTAAGTTCAAAGTAAGTTGGAATGAGGAGAATCAACCAATTGGAAGAGAAAGTAAGTTATTGATCGCCTATATTGGAGTGGTTGTTCGGAACACCGTCCCAATCACATTAAAAGATTGGAGATATTTGTCCCCGGACATAACAAAAGCTATTTGGAGAGAAATTTTGGTAAGCAATTTTTCTTGCAATTATGTTTAATACAATCTTTATTTGGATGAGTTATTATGATTACAAGTTTATACTTCATTTGTTACAGACTGCCTTTGACTTATCGAACTGTGAGGAAGCCAAAGATTATGTGCTGAAGAAAGCAGCGTCAATGGCCGATGGTGGCGATCCCATCTAGACATATACTTTTTGTGCAATGTTGAAGGTGATATTGTTCCCAAGCGTCCAGTAGATTTCTATGATGTGATTACGCAGCAGCAATGGGATGAGTTTGTTGAGATACGATGCTCAAAGGAGTTTCGCGCCGTTAGCAAAAAGAATAGCCAGTCAGCAGGAAGCAATCTATACCCGTATATGCGTGGTAGAAATAAATATGCTGATTTAGAGCATGAAATGGTACGTTAACATCTTCATTAATGATATAAATGAATGTTCCTATAATTAATTCATATTAACCTATTTTTCGGTTACAGTTGACTGCTGACCCTAATCGCAAAGTAGATCGTTGCGACTTGTGGTTGGAAGGTCATACAAAGTAGGACGGGACTATACACCATGATTCCGTCAAAGCGGCTCGTGATCGAGCAGTAAGTCATTTTCTTTGTTATATTCTCAGTTTCTTATATTGCTTGGTACATAACCAACAATTTTCCTTCCTACAGATTGAACTAAAGCAAGGTGCATCAGGAGAAATCCCGTCCCATGGCCAAGATGACTTGCTTGGCCGAACACTTGGCCTCCCAGAAAGTATAGGTCGTGTCAGGGGCAAGGGGCTTGGTGTTTTGCCCTCACAGTTTTTTAAGGAGAAGCTGAAAAGCCACCAAACGTCCGCAATTGAGAAGCAGTACAAGGTCTTGTGGGAATTTTATGCAAACTTGCAAGAACAAGTTAATGAGATTCGATCAGGGCGAGGTCAGGGATCAGGCCATCAATCTCATGCTCCATCGGCTCATGAAAGCCCGGTCATGGAGAACTATAGTTGTACAATGGAAAGTGCCCCCATTGCAGAGGTAATCGTTATGCTTTTCACTTTTAAATATTAATGTTCTTATGAATTGTTACTTCATAATTGAAGGTGTTTCATTCATTTGTAGGGTGAGTCTTATTGTCAACTATATTCTGATCTGTCCTTAAATACCCTGGTTGCTCTGGCTTATGTCTTCAATGATGGGAGCAAAATATTGCACAATTTGCCTCTCCCTGCAGGCACGGTGAGGGTGTCCATCCACATCTCTCTTAGAGATAATTCACCATTGTCGTATCCCATTGATGGAATGAACGTGGTAGTTGACGCAATAGGCTCTTTTGTGGCATGGCCCAAAAAGTGGATGGTTCCTCAATCTGAGGTGATTACTTAGTTAGTTATACTTAATATATATTAGATAAAGAGATTTAATTAGTATGTCTAATTGCTTATTTACTATGTTTTACAGCCCAAAAAAGGACAAAGGAAGGAATTGGGGAAAACAGACCGCCATGATGTCCAGCCACGTTCTGCTATTCCGACTAAACCTCGGAAAAAGAGTTTGAAGGTAACTATTTACTAATGGATTCACATTAGCTAGCACTCATTTTGTAGAAAGAATTATTGACATATTTCTTGAACAGCCAACTCCTACTCCTCGTGACACCCAACCGCATCAGCCGACTCTTACTCGTGTCACCCAACCACATTCCTCTGAATCATTCCATGTTAAACTAAAGAACTTGACAAACCAATTACCTGATTTTCAACAAATCGAAGTTAGATTAACAAGGACAATTTATTACAAGAGTGTCACTGAGCACCTAGGTAGTGAAGTAATTATGGATGTGGTTAATCAGGAATGGATTAGTGCGTCAGCGATCAACATATGGATCAAGTATGTAATGTTGAATTTATTTTTATGTTATTGTGGTTTCTTACATTGTCATTTAGTATTTAAATTACAATAATTGTATGTGTTGATATGTTTTTTTGTATAGGTATTTGCATGATGAAATAATTGTGCCAGGGGAAAATGTCAATTTCGCATTCATAAATCCAAATACAACCTCAATGGTGACTGAAACAACTAGCTATTGGGATGAAGGTGACGTGAAAGCACGTCTGGGGAGCTCTTCTTCAGATAAAACATTGTTTCTAGCCCCAGTGAATGTATCGTAAGTTCTTACTCGTCATTAATAATTTTTTTTATTTTTTCAAATTTTACATGTATATAACTGTTAATCACATTTTAGGAATCATTGGGTTCTCCTTGCATTCAATCCCGTTGCACCAAAGCCTGTGGTGTACTATCTGGATCCTATTAGGTCGGGTAAACCTGAAACTAGACCTTCGTATATGATGTTTATCAATGGGTAATGATTTAACCTTACTAAATTATGTTAACTCATTTATAAATGTCACTCTTACTAATTTTATTTGTCTCGACTTTAGTGTGATCACTTCTTGTAGGTCTAGTAAAAAAATGAAATACTCCAAAGCATATGACTGGCTCAAAATTCAGGTTAATTATACATGCTAAAACAATGATTTGAATTATGGACTGTAATCATATAAAAGTCTTCTAACACATTTGTGGTTTTTTTGTTGTAGTGCCCATTCCAACCGAATGATAATGATTGCGGGTATTATGTCATGAAATTTATGAAAGATATTGTCACTCATGATCAACTGGAGGTCCCAGTAAAGGTAAGTTCTGAAATTTTCCATTAATTTAAAACTCTTTTAATTTGTTCACATATTTGCTTGTATGTGTGGATTACTTTTAACTAACTTAAATTTAATTGCTACTTACATGTTTCTGTCCACCCAGTATTATGAAGACTGTCGTTTCGACAGCCTCTCCAAGGCGCAAGTTGGAGAAGTTATTGAAGAATGGAGCAAATTTGTATACCCCATTGTTGAACCTGTTGTTCTTAATCAGCCACCTGCTACTTATTAGGTTTTACTAAGGTATCTTCATATATTATTTGAATAAAAAATTGTGGATTTGTCTTATGAAATTTTGTTATGTAACATGCTTGTTTATTCTATGACGATATTAATGCTATTTTTTCATGTAGGTTGATGATATCCCTTTTGGTGTTTTACTTGAGATCATCTTCATTTGTGGCGTTGAGGTACATATGATATTTGCTGCATGTAGTCTTACTTAGGAGGAATTGGTAGTTTTATATTATGACTACTTGAAGGAATTTTCGTTTTGACTTATGATCAATTGTGGCTTGTTTATTAGTTCATCTTTGATATTATACTATTCTTTCATGTAGGTTCATATCTTTTTGATTCTTTGGTGCAAGTGGCAAATATTTTGGTGATGAGGTAGATCTTCTTTTGGTGCAATGGCAGTAGTGCATACATATTTTGGTGATGTTTATATATAAATGAAAACAAGTTCTCGTGACTTATTATTAAGTTTTGAATGTAAATGATTCTGGTACATTTTGGTTAAATGATTCTAGTGACTTATTTGTATATATACACCATTGGTGCAGTGGCAGAAGTACGTGTATTGTATGTGGCAAATGTAAAAAAAGAATATATATATATATAAAAAAATATAGCTCTACATGCGCTTAAAGCGCATGTAGAGGTATATCCTCTACATGCGCTTTAAGCGCATGTAGAGCCCCCCTCTACATGCGCTTTAAGCGCATGTAGAGCCCCCCTCTACATACGCTTTTAAAAAGCGCATGTAGAGTGTAACATCCCAGCGCCTCGCTCTCGAAATTGTCCGCTTTGGGGAATCCTCACCCCTCACGGCTTTAAAACGTGTCGAGAGGGGGAGGTATCCAGTCCTATATATAGCACCTTTCGTTCTCCTCCGCAGCCGATGTGGGACTTTACAATCCACCCCCTTGGGGCCCAGCGCCCTCGCTGGCACATCGACCTGAGCCTGACTCTGATAAACTATTAGAAATTATGAAAATAATGTTAATATTTCCTATTTTTTTTGTATTAATAGACTATTTGTATATTTTAGTAATGATTGTAGACTATAGTATTAGGAAATAATTAGACTAGAAAGATTTTTTTTATCATTAAGGAATTATTATTAGGTAAACTTGTAAGGAAAGTTTATTATCTTATAGGATATTTTTGTATTATATATTATAAATATGTTATCATATCAATGAAATAATCCTTAGACTATTCATTCATATTTGTTTGCACACAAACTAAGTTTTATGTCTATCAAATAAATAGAAAAAAGAGACTTAATTGGAAAGAAAGGGGTTTAGGTGTCATATAATAGATGTTAGGGTCAAAAATATAATTAAGAGTAAACAAATGGGTAATAATTGGAATTTTCCCTACTCATTAAATATAAATAGATAACTAAAACCTAATCCTTCCACCTAAACCAAAACTGCCGCCTCTACTGTTTCATTCGTTCTCTTCTCACTTCCCATGCTCACAAAACTGTCGCCCTAGACTCTCCCAAGTCTCTTCCCTTTCTTTTGTTCGATCTTCTCTTGTCCTTTCCACAAAGCAGCATCACAATCCATTCCGAATCACTAGTTTTCTATACTCGTCCAACTCCGATTTCTTTGGAAAACCTTAGGACATTTTGACCTCAGTTTTGCACGAAACTTAGGAGCTAAAATCAGTTTGGTCGTCGAGTATTATGGGCTAGGATTACTGCAGAAGGGGTGTTCAAGTTCTTGCATAAATCTTGGTGAGAATCTTTGACTCTTCTCTACTCTAATTTTACGTAAACGAGTGAGGAGTTTTCGGGAAGACTGATTAGGTGGGGATTTTTGAAGTTTTACAATCAGTTTTAATCAATTAAAATTTCTCAAGTAATTGAAGAATAAAAGAATGATTTGAGTTCTCGTTTGGTGGTCATAAGTTGATTTCTTGCAATGTTCGTAGTCCTTTCTATTTTTCTGTTTGTTGAATGTTTCTGCTTTGTTGAGTTAGGAAGAAAGGTTGTTGAAACATATATTTACTTTGTATGTGGACATTAAAGAAAGTTTGTGAGTCAAACATTAGTTTTCTTCTCTTGTGATTATTGTTTTGGGTGAATGTGCTCTATTTTTTTTAAATGGTTCTTTGTTCATTAAATCTGAGTCCATAAAATGTCCAGAGAAAAATATATAAATGAGTTAATTAAGAAAAGAATATTTAGGGTGGCATGAATGCATGATTGTTTACATATTGAAATTTGCAATGGAATGGCTTTCTGTTTTATGTAATTGAATGATTTTCTGATTTGGAAGGGGAAGGAGATCCTTACTTCATTTAGGATCTGATTCTGATTGATTTTTGATATGTAAAGGAGGATAATTTATGTTTAATGCTTGTTTGTTAATTGCTGGATTTTTGTTCTTATCTTTGCAATTGGCGCTGAACTGATTTAACATGAGTGCACTATTTTATGTTTTAGACAAAGTTGGTAAACTATGATGATAAATGGGAGATTGTTGATGTTTCCGTACTTGCATGTGAAGTCTTGTGAAGTTTGATTATTCTTGAAATATCATATTTGGATATTGTTTGATTAATGAAGTAACTGAAGTGGTGGCTTGGATTAGTTTCTTGTTGATTTTGAAATTGGTGATTGTTTTGAAATTGGTGCTTCCTTGTTTAGATAGATAGATAATGATTGATGAGGAATCAATTGTTTTGTGATGATGACAGGTTATTAAATTCTTTTGAGAAACTAACAATTTTGTTTGTCAAACTTTGAGAATTCAAAGGATTCAATTAAATGATTTAGCTATAAAAGGGGATTGGGTAGTCATTAGTATTGAGAGAGACGTTGCTATAAATACAAGAATAGTTATTTATAATTATTATTACTTGGTATAATAATAGGATAAAGTAGTAGAGGAAATACTTGGAGACAAACAAACAACAAGGAGAAAGAGCATTAATGATCATAAAGTACAGGTAGCGGTTTATTTCATGCACATTAGGATTACATATTTATTTTCTGTCATCACTAATATTACTGCTTCAGATATTGATAGGGTTTATTTTCAGCATTTTAAATTTATGTGGAGTACTCCAGGTATAAGGAGGGTCGCTCCCCCTATACCATATTGTTTTGTTGAATTTATTTTTCCTAGAAAATCCCGTCAGGTATGCCTACTACGAAAGGTGAATATATTACTATAAGTAGTGAGGTGGTGCAATAGGCACATGTATTTAATATTCTACCTGTAACAAATATATTGTTAAGGTAGGGGCCCTGTATGAGTGTTTTACTAACAGGTAGTAATCACCAACAGGAGCGCACTATCATTATCTGAAGTAGGATTAAATGAATCAGCTTCTAGGTGAAGTAAATGCATGAATTAGAGTGTATGAAATAAACTGCGGTAAATTTGGTTTAGTTTCAGGTACACAATAGATAGAGAATTTTGGAGTGATGAAGGGAAAGGACGAATGCAGAAATGTCTTCTCCTAAGTGTATTTTTATTAATATATATTTTTAAAGGAAATTGTATAATTATATTTTGGCATGTCATGTATATAAATTTTCTAGAAGATAAACCTTGGATACTTTATGTACTTGATAATTATTTTGAATTCATATATAGACTTTTATATGTACTCATGTAAAACTAAGTATTTTAGAACTAATATTATATAGGGTAAACGTTAGAATTTCAAAGTAAAAGATAAATGTTTTAGTGTAGGAAATAATAGTTAGAAATATGTTTTCAATAGCATTTATTTTATAAAATTAAGAAATACATTTTAAAACTTGTATTACTTTATAAAATTAATATAAATCACCTTACATACCTTAATTAACTTCATTTTGTTTTAAAAAGTTATTTTCAACTTGTTTTAGAAAGAATTATTTCAAAAAGTCAATTTCATTAAAAAGTTTTAATTTGGACAGATTTTTTATTACCTCTTACAAACTTTTAAAGTTATTAATATTTATTTTATAGCAAAAATCACTATTTTCAATTAAATATATTTAATATTTGAAGAAATTATTTAAAAATAAACTAGGTGTTACATAGAGCCTTTACTAGCGCCCCCCTCTACATGCGCTTTATAAGCGTATGTAGAGACCAAAAAAAGCGCATGTAGATGGGGTAATCTGTGGTAGTGTAAGTCAAGGAAATTAGACATGTAAGGTGTAGCAAGTTTAGGATTATGACTTAAAAAAAAATTTGGAAAGCAAGTGTAGGAATGCGTCATTTTGGCAAAAATTGGGGGGTTTTGTAACTATTTCCAGCTCTTAGAAGTGTATTGAGTAAACTACTTTATGTAGTGCTTTTTATCGATGTTAGACACAGTGAATTTTGAGGACAAAATTCCTAAAAGGTGAGGAGAATTGTAACATCCTGAAAATTTAAAACAGAATTAGAAAAGGTTTTGGTAAAGATCATTAGGAAATATTGGAATTTTTGGAGATTTTTGGGATATTTTAGAAGTTTTGGGAAATAAGCACCTAAATAATAAATTAAACAATTGAGGAATTAGAAATATGAGGGTGTGATGGAATCCAAAATATTTTGAAGGCTAAGGAGATTGGAGGCTGGTTTAAGTGGTTTTAAATTAAAAGAGTACACTTTGGTAAGTTTGGACTGTTAATTGTCATAAACCATCCTTATTTCCCCAAACCAAACGCGCCCCTCCTTCATTCCTCATCAAAAAGTCGGACTCCTCCTCCCTCTCATGCGAACAGACCGCCTCCTCCCTCACCTCTCCATTTCTTCATTTTCTCTTTCACTCACACTTCACCATTCGGCCCTCACCTCCCTTAAGCTCACCCATTTCATTTTTCTTCTCTTCTACTCTCCTCAAATCCGTGTAAACTGAGCTAGGAGCAGTGACCTCGAGCTTCTCTTCATCCTCTTATGTTTCTGCTTCTATTTTTCCGGCGAACTCGTCGTTTTCCGGCGAGTATTCACGGCGAACGGCGGCGAGAGTGAGTAGTGACATTCCTTTGGTTATCTAAGCTTATACTCCTTCCCAACATTATTTTTCTCACCTCCTTCCTTTTTCCTTGAGATTCAGTTCGGCCCCACCTTCAAAGGCCGATTTCCGGCGACTCCGACGGCGGCCAGCGGCGGAGACACCCTTCCCCTTTTATTCTTGAACTTTGTAAGCCTTCTTACACTTTTTGAGGTTGATTTTTGGATAAAGTTCCCTCTTTTGAGCTAGGGTTTGACCATGAATAAATCTTTGGAATTTTAAACAAGAATTTGTGTTATGCATAAGTGGTAAATTGAAGATTCTTGGAGATATTTAAATTTGTTAAAGCTGGAAATTAATTTGAGAATGTTCATGGGCATTTTTGGGCTCTTTGAGTTAGGGCTTTGTTTATGTTGTGATTTTTGGGATATTAATGTTTTAATATTGGAATTGAGGTATTGAATTTGAGTATTCTTGGGAGCAATTGGATTTTCTAAAGGAGATTAAGCATTTGAGAATTTTTGGTGAAGATTGAGATTCTTTGAAGTTAGGGTTTTGCCATATTTAAATCTTTAGTGCTATAAACAAAAATTTGTGAATATATAAATGGTTAATTGAGGATTTTTGAATGGTAATTGAGTTTATTGAAGTTGGGAATTGATTTTGGGACATTTGTTTAGGCTCTTTAAAATTAAGGTTTGGTGATGTGTGACGTATAGACTAAATTGGTGATTGAAAAATACTTACTAAGGTGTTTTGAAGGTATTGTAATGTTGGAGTTGATTAAATTGGTGTTTAGGAAGAAGTTAATAATTAAAGTGTTGGATGAAGAGCAAATTAGTTAGGTAACGGTATGTTTTGTTTGTGGTGGAAGGTTTGTGAGGTTGGGAGGCCACATTTAGTTGTAAATTTGATATTAAAATGAAATGTTTTGGTGGTTGGTAGTTAATTGGCAAGTTGGTGAGCATTTTTGGCTTCTTTAAAGTTAGGTTTAATTATTTGAGCAGTATTAATTGAATTGGTGGTTAGAAAATGTCTATTCAGGTATTATGAAGATGGTAGAGTGATAGAATGATTGTATTAGTGTTTAAGGAAAAGTTCAATAACTAAAGTGTTGGATTAAAAGAGATTTGAGTTATGTGAAGATAGGTGTGAGTTGTGGTGGAATGTTTAGGGGTTCAGGAGGCCAATGTGAGGCCAAATTGATATAAATTAGGTGTTTTAATGGATTTTAACATGGTGGGTTAGTTTTGCAAAAGTTATGAAAAATGGTGAAGTTTAATACTTTCGGAGTTAATAATAAATGGTTAAGGGAATTGTGGGGTATAAAAGAATATAGAAAATTGTGGATGTTAGAAGTAATTTATTACTTCAATATATGTTTTAGAATTAGTTTGGATAGTAGGTCTAGGTCATTGATATTATGTCTTGACCAACAGTAGGTTGTCATTGTACGATTGTAGACGACAGTGACTCGGGTGGAGCACGAGGAAAACGATAGCTGCTAGGATTTGATGTTATTGAGCTTGAACAGGTAATCACGCTTAACTGACTGTGATACTGAGGGTGACGGTAGTTGATGATTTCTAAAATCCTCTTCTACTTATATATATATATAAATGAAATGTGTTCAGATTATTTTATATTTAAACGTGGGCTATAGGGTACTTTTCTAAATGAACTGTATGTTGCATGACACTGATTATTAGTACCGTCGGCTGATGTAACCATCGATTTGCGCAAATCGATAGGTTAATTGTACAGGTTCCTCGGATTGTAAATGAACCAGGGATTTTTCAGATTTTAGAGTGGTCCCTTTTCATGCTTTCAGATTTGAGACTGAGCACAGTGTCATTCACGTTTATTTTGCCTATTGAGAGATGGATGTATCTGTTCTGTATATATATATATATATGTATGTATTACGTGGTTTATGCAGGTTTTGAAAACTGTGGTACCCTGTAGACACTCCACTACCCCACTTCTGAGTCTCACAGTGAGTAAAGTAGTGATTACTGAGACATTGTTTTGTCTCACCCCATTCCCTTTATTTTTTTCAGGTGATCATGCACAGATGGAGGTAGAGAGGAAGGGGAAGGGGCCGTCCGGGCCATACTGATGCAGTAAGTAGGCCGGAGGTGATCTTATAGGGATATATATATTGTCATTTGACTAGGCTGCATCAGCTTCCGCATTTGTTTGTAGTTATTTGAACGTCTGATTTGTTGGATTTCTGTATTAACTGTCTCTGTTGGCTGGTTGTTTGATTATTGATCTTGTGGTAATGTGATAACTGAGTATGTACCGTATGTGGGTTGGTTGCTACAGAAGGATTGTCTGGTAACGAAAAGACAATCTTGTTTTCCTGTTTATGGAGTGCAAATGAATTTATTGTTATAAGAGAATTGCCTGTTAATGGAAAGGCAATCCTATTCCTGACATGGAAGTATTAAATGGTTGTGATAGGCAATATTTTGGTTATGCCTTGTGATTCTGACATGTTTAAGTCAGACATTTGTTTTTGATGTAACTATTTACATAGGTGTTTTGGAATAACCGTGTTAAGGAAATCCTTTTTCCTAACATGGTTATAACACATTGATGATGTGATTGATAAAAATGTGGTTTCTTTATATAACCATGTTAGATGGGCCCCGCTCTGATTTGGTTACTGTTTCTGAGTGATATGTGTTTCTTTTTCTAACCATGTTAGGCAAATCCTTACTAACATGGTTAGTCATTAATTATCCATGATAGTATTAGCATTATATTAGGAAATTCTTTTCTATCATGGATAATGCATATAAATTATTAGAAATTTCTTTTCTAACTATGATAGTGTTATTGATATTATGGAAAAGTCTTTCTCTATCATAGTTAGTAAAGTAAATGATTGGATTGAAAGTGTTATTATTGTTAAATTAGGGATTTAGATATAGAATGTTACAAAAAATAAGGCCGAAGGCCTAACAAAAGAAAAAAAAAGAAAGCACAAAGTGCTTGAGTATGCCAAAGGCATAAGAGTGAAAAAAATAAGAAAAAAAGAGAGAAAGCACAAAGTGCTTTGGAAAAATGAGAGAAATGCAACATGCTAGTTGAAGTTCATTGTATAAGCATGTATATGTGGTACAAAATTGTTTGCATATTTTGGTCATTGACTACTTCCCATGCTTCATCATTCGTATTTAGCCTTCCATCTAGCCCAAAGTCCCCTTGACTTGGTTGTGCCATGCAAAATAGTGGGTGGAGAACTAAGAGCTACTACAAGCCTATTGTGAGGTGAAGTAAGTTGAGCCAAAGAGTGATCACAAGTCCCTAAGTTAGGCATCTTTCCTAACTTGAGTGAATGAGTTAAACACTTAATCCGGTGAGAAAAAATCTCTTTGGCATTCCTCCTTAATTCTAGTTGCTTGCTAAACTCCCATTCACTTTATATTCTTAAATTTGGCCTATGTGATGTTTTAAGGAAAGGCTCAAGAACGTCAACTTCCATGCTATGTCAATTCCATTTGGATTCATTATGCTCAATGATTGATTTGGTCTTTTTACATAACTTTTCCCGGAGTTCAAAGATTAAGTGTGGGGGAATTGATTAGACCCAATTTTATATGTCTAAGCATGTGCAATTGAGCTTAATTAGTGTGATTTAATTGCTTTATATGATCATTATTGGTGATTTTATGTGCACATGCTTAAATGTAGTTAATTGGGAAATATTAGCCTTATTACTTGCATTTTACGAAACCAAGGGTATTTTGGTCATTTTGACTATGTGATGCTTTTCTATGTGTAGGGGGGTCCCACGTGGACGGCACAAACCCTTGGGAGTGCTTTGGTGGCAAGGAAAAGGCTTGGAGGCAAAGGCAAAGGCAAAGGCATAGGACAAAAATTACCCCTTTTGTCAAAAACAAGGGATTTGCTCATTACCAAAAGGGGTAAAAATGACTCCAAATTCAAATTTCAAGTTGTGGAGCTTCAAAGGGGGCAAAATTGGACTTGAATGAAAGCTCTTGAAGAGGAGAATTAGAGGAGATAGCATTGAAACAACTTGGAGGTCTTTACATATTTTACCCACATTTCCAAAAATACCCTTCCTTCCCCTTACTACCCTAATTTGGCCAAAACTCATACATACACCTATAAATCCCTTCTTGGCCGAATTAATACCCATTTTCGACAGCTCATTAAGACTCAAATGAAGCTCATTAACTCACCTAAACACTTCACACAAATATCTTTTTGCTTCATTTAACCATTTACCACTTTATGTCCATCTTCTTCATGTTCCATTTTCTCTCAACTTTCCAAAACCCTAACCATCATCTCAATTTCGTGTTTCCACCTTCCTCCATGGATTCTTCACGAAATCCTCTTCCTTCCACCTCCTCCATGCTTGGCTAAGCTCTCCTCTCCTTCCTTCAAGTCAAGATTTGTGCAAAGTGCTTCATGGATTCGGCCTTGTGTGAGAATTTCTACTTCTAGGTTTTCAAGTTTGTATACATCTTAGTTCTTTCATGTCTAAGTCTTTAGGTATGTTAGAAAAAGAATTTTATATGGAGATTTCTATGTAAATTTCATTTATCCTTCAAACTTGTAAACCTAGCCTCTAGATCTTGAACTTCATGTGTGATAGGTTTATACTTGTGTAGCTTCATGAGATTAGTCATATGTGTTTACATTTTGGTTGATACTTGAAGTGAATTTTATATAGAAGTTAGCTTTGATTTATATCTCACATATGAATATGCATCAAGTTTAAGACTAGAGTCTCTTGATTAATTAGTTTAAATTAGTTAAAGTTTCTTAGATTTAAGAAGCTTTGGCCGATTTAAGCTAGTTAGATTAAGAGGAAATTGTCACATGAGGCTTATCAATCAAGTTGCACAAATTGAGGCTTGAAAGAGGAGAATCCATCTCTTGATTTCATCTCATCCTCATTCGGTTATTTTAGTACTTTTGCTATTTTGATTTTAGCTAGTTTAGTTGATAAACAAATCTCACTCCATTGTTAATTTGCGTGGATTAAAACTTTGAATTAGCAAGATTTGAATTTAGATTGTGGAAAAGACCTATACTCATCACTATACATTAGTGAGCATTGAGTATTGAATTGTTTTGAGTAAATCTTTTATGCGACAACAAGGTTTAAATCATACCTATGCATGCTGGACATCTTCTTTTGGGAAGACCATGTGAGTTTGATAGAAAAGTGAAGAAAGATGGGTTCACAAATAGATATTCTTTTGTGATGAACAACAGACCCATTACATTTGTTCCTTTGACTCCAAAGCAAGTTTACGAGGATCAACTCAAAATGAAGAGATAGAGATAAGAAAATGAGTGATCAAAAAAACTGAGAGAAATGAGAGAGATACATCAAAAAGAAAAGAGAGTGAGAAAAAAAGAGAGAGTGAAAGTTCAAAAGAAATCCAAAAAAAAGAGGAGAGAAAAGAGGGAAAAAAGAAAATGAGTTTTTATGCAAAAGAGAGTGAAGTGAGGAGTGCTTATCTTGGTGAAACTCATTTACTTCTCCTTGTTTACAAGGAGTCCTTTTTGAACACTAATGATGATAGCATTTCCTTTCCTAGTGTTGTTGGTTCTTTGTTGCAGGAATCTGGTGATGTGTTCCCTGAAGAAATTCCTCCTGGCTTGCCACCCATTAGAGGGATTGAACATTAAATTGATTTCATTCCAGGAGCAACGATTCCTAGTAGACCAGCATATAGAAGAAATCCAGAAGAAACAAAGGAGCTTCAAAAGCAAGTGGAAGTTCTCATGACAAAAGGATATGTGAGAGAAAGCTTGAGTCCTTGTGCAGTTCCTGTTCTTTTAGTGCCAAAGAAGGATGGAACCTGGAGGATGTGTATTGATTGTAGAGTTGTCAATAATATCACGGTAAAGTATCATCATCCCATCCCAAGGTTAGATGATATGCTTGATGAGTTGCATGGTTCTATAGAGTTCTCTAAAATTGATTTAAAATTTGGATACCATCAAATTAGGATGAGGGAAGGTGATGAATGGAAAACTGCTTTTAAAACAAAACATGGATTGTATGAATGGTTAGTTATGCCGTTTGGTTTGACTAATGCACCTAGCACTTTCATGAGATTAATGATCCATGTTTTGCGTGCTTTCATTGGGAAGTTTGTTGTGGTTTATTTTAATGATATTCTGATTTATAGCAAGAATCTTGATGAACATTTGAATCATTTCACTGTGTGCTTGAAGTTTTGAGGGAGGAAAAATTGTTTCCAAATCTGAAAAAGTGTGATTTTTGCATGGATAAAATTGTTTTTCTTGGTTTTGTGGTGAGTGCTGTAACATATTGTTACTAATTCCCTGATTAATTCAACAATACCATCACTAACTATGATAGAAAAATGATTTCCATAATATCAATAAATCTATCATAGTTAGAAAAAGAATTTCCTATCAATAATCACTATCCATGATAGAAAAGAATTTCCTAATATATCCTGAACACTATCATGGATAATTAATAACTAACCATGTTAGAAAAGAATCACCTAACATGGTTAGAAAAAGAAGCGACCTATTACATTTCTCCTATTAACCATTAATATCAATACCAATAAAAATATGCGGAAGCGAATGCAAACCTATACATTTTGACAATATACATGTCTAAATAAACAAAAACAACCTTTGAACTTTGTTCCCTTTCCTGTTGCTCGCTCCTATGCATGATCACCTGCAAAAATGTAAGTAATCGTGGGGTGAGACAACTTGTCTCAGTAATCTACTACTTAACTCACTATAACAGTGAGATGTGCGGTAGCGAGGGCGTCTAAAAGGGTACCACAGCGTTTAAAATCAATAATACGTATACATATAATCCAATTCTTCTTCCCATATATACCCGATCACTATGTCACTTCTCAATCATTGCACTTCACCATCTCTATCTCCAATACAACAATACTACCACCACAACTCACACATTCACCTATAGATACATCGTGCCATCACGGAGGCATTTATTCCAGCATTCAACTTCACTGTACGATTTGTCACTGTGCCCCTGTCTCTACTCAGAAGGCAATTTCCATTGTGCCCCTGTCTCTACTCAGAAGGCAATGTCTCTTATGCCCCTGTCTCTACTCAGAAGGCAATTTCCCTTGTGCCCCTGTCTCTACTCAGAAGGCAATGTCTCTTATGCCCCTGTCTCTACTCAGAAGGCAATTTCCCTTGTGCCCCTGTCTCTACTCAGAAGGCATCAGTACAAAATAATTGTCGATTGGCCTATCGACAGTTATCATCGCGCGATGGTACATATATAATTCATTGTCATGCAACGTTCACCATATCCATGTTTCAATCTCATTCGCCATGTTCAACTTCTTAACCAAGTTCCATTCAATATCACAATATCAATATCTCCCTGACGATTCTGTTCAATATCACAAACTCATTCAATATCTCAATCATCACATCTTATGTTTTCCACAACATAACTTCCAAAATCTCCATTCAATAACTAACTTCTTATTCTATCCTCATAACATCTCAAACTACAACCTGAACATTATTCCTATATACCTTTCACGCCATTCCAGATCAATGGCCACCACCAGACAGAATAATCTATATATAGTGTTCAAATTTCTTTATATGAAAATAATCGTATTTGAAAGGCACCCGATAGCCTGTTTTATATAAAAATACCTTTTTCAAAGACAATATGTATATGGAGGGTAAAAAGGGATTTTGAAAATCCCAGCTAACGTCACCCTCAATGTTATAGCAAGGTAAGAGTGATTACCTGTTCTTCAGCAACTATGCACTGGCCTATTCTTCCTTTCTTGATGCCACAAAACCACATCGCATCCAATCCTATAATAATATAATACCAAATGATAAATTAATATCATTTCTATTTCATAATATTTAACGTCTCTCTCGAATCCTAATATGCTACCCAAACTCCCTTCTTTTACTTTGTCCTAAACAAGCATTTCAATTACAATCCAAGTTCATAATCAATGATCAATATATGACATTATTCCTATCCAAAGTCATGGTCAGCCAATCAGAATCAAACATCCCAATCAATTTCAAGCTTCAAACATGTTAATTTCCACAAGCAGTCATGCTATAAATCTCAACCATACTCAAGAAGGAAAAATCCAAACCAAATTCCAACTTTAATTTCACCTTCCATGCCCAAGTTTCTAAACGATATCAATCATCACAATAAATCTTGACAAGTAATAGCTAGCATATACTTCAAACAATAACAGCATATCAATCCACTTCTCCATGCAACACTCTCAAATCTTATGAAAGGTAAGTTACCAACTTGCCTATCAAAAATCAAATTGCTAAACACAAACATTTCCAATGAACCACTCAACTCATGAACCGTGAACCAATCCTTTCAGCTAAAACAAATCTTCTTCCTACTACTCTTTAAGCTTAAACTCAACTCTTTTAATAACATTTACAACACATACCTACCAACACAAAACCATGTTTCTTTGTGAATACCAGAATTAGTTACAATCATGCTTTATTTTACCCCTCACTAAGCATCAACTAAACAAGTCAAAGAATATAAACTTCACAAATCCTTAAACCAAGAATTCAATATGCAACTAAAAGAAACAACAATAGCCTTTCATCTAATGTTCTAAGTCATGAATCAAACTTCCTACATACACTTCTTACATTATTTTCAAATGGCATTGCTGCATAATTAGGTAGGTTCATATTAGCACCCATAACAGAACAACTATAGATTCTTTTGAAGGGTTTACTCGGCCATTGAACACAAAAGAGAAGAAAACTAGTGTTTACTTCACAAACACACAACCCTATAAACAATTACAATCAATCCTTCAGTTTCACATCCCAATTCAACACATAACATCATAATATACATAATCTCCATTACCAATCATACATCAAGCAACAAGAAAATCCCAAACATTCTTGGAATGAAGTACAACCAGAAAAAAACAAAGCCACAATTAAAGACAAATTTTACATAAAGTTTTATGGTTCACTTTCACATAAAAATTTCCCAAAATCAATCTACCACATCACAACTTCTACTAAACATAACACCAAACCAATTACAAATCAAACAGTGGCAAGAAAGAAGTTTAAAATCAGCCAAAACACATGGAGGAGAACAAAATTTCAATGTCTCTTCCTAACCCAAAAAGTCCATCAAAACTGGAATTGTCAATACTGAAGAATAAACAAAAGCTACGAGGTCCCTAACTACTCAGAAAATTCAACACTTTACTATCCTAAATATCATCAACAAAACAGAAACAAAAGAATCAAAAACAAGAACAATTTCATCACCCAATCAGACATGGAAAACAATGCAGCGATGTGCATAAACCACCACAAAGCTTTCTTGTTCAAATGTATAAAGATTCTAAATTCACATCTAACTTGTAAAAGACTTGAGCATTTCTTTATAACCAATCCCAACATACGTACAAACTTAATAGCAAGGAAGAAGCATATATCTGTACACTTTTAGGAAGTTAGAATCGGACAAAGTGAAGAAAAATTATAAAATTTATCAAGTAACCAAAACTTAACCCAATCTGCCCTAAATCACAAAAATGGGTTCAAAAGGTTTTCATTTTTTTGAAGCCTAATTATTCTTTACTCAGTTTGGAAGTCTTGCAAACCCAAACCCTAGTTCGAACCTCTCACAAAAATGCCAAAAATCAAAGGAAAAGGAGCAGGAAATGAAAAGAAGAGCTCACCCAAGCTTCTGACCGAATTCCATTGGTCTTTGTCGCCGGAAATCCCGCCGGAAAATGCCAAAACAGTGGTAGTCCGAATATAACCCAAGAAAGGAAAGGGAACATATGAGAAATCAACTATAGTAGAAACATAGTTCGAGAGGCTCAAGAAAGGAGGGAGCTTTACCGTTTTCCCGTTGCCGACCGCCGCTTGTTCGCCGGAGACGAGAAAAACAACGAAGAAGGTAGGGAAGAAGAGAGCAGTGTGAGAGACCGTCGAAGAGAAGAGAGGGTTTGAGGACCCACGCCGCTGAACATCGGCGGCTACACCGCCGGAAATTTGAAGAACATTGGCGGAGGAGGGAGGTTGAGCTTGAAAGATGGTAAGGCAGAGAGAGAGAGAGAGAGAGCTTGAGAAAATAGAGAGGAGAAAGGAGGACGAGTATGTGAAGGGGAGGGGCGCCGCCGCTTCGTGTGGCCGGAGGACGCCCGGAAATCGCAGGGGGGCGGAGGAAAGGAAGAACGAAGAAGAAAGAGACGGAAAAGAGGAGGGAAGGCGCGCAGATTATTTATATAAAAGGGGAGGGGCGCGTTTGGTTTTCTGGAATTAGGGGATTCTCCAATGATTTGTAGTCCCAACTTGCCATAGTATACTCTTTTAATTCTAAAACCATTTAAACCAGCCTCCAATCTTCTTAAACTTCAAAATACTTTTAGCTTTACCACTCCCTCATATTTCAAACTCTTCATTTCTTAAATAATTATATGCATATTAATTATTCAAAATTTCCAAAAATATCCCAAAAATTCCTAAAAATTCCAAAATTTCCCAAAACACTCCCTAATCCTGAATTAAATTTTTCAGGATGTTACAATTCTCCCCACCTTTTAGGAATTTTGCCCCCAAAATTCACCATGACTAACCTCTCTTAGAACTAATACATAGCATAATCCTCTCAATACAACCTTAAATTACCTCCCCTACTCCAACTTACCCTATACAAATTTTACTTTAGTGTCCTAACATCATTCCTCAATCTCATTTCTCAACGAAATTAACACTTTTGATAAGTCTCCTATAACAATAACGAGCATCCTCATCTAGCAACCATAAGAGAAATTCAATATTTCCTACTTCAACCTATATTAATTAAATCCAATCACTTCTAAATTTTCTTTATTCTCTTTGACTCATAAGGTCTTCAATGATGCCTCGAGTATGATTATGCCTAGGTTCATAATTATATCCGAGACCCCAAAAGAAGAATCCTTATTCCGTCAATTTCCTCCAAAAATTTTTATTCATCTATCAATATCTACTTCCTAAGGTACTTAACTACTTATATCTCTTTTACATTTTAATCATTAACTTTTTCAAAATTCTATTTTACTCCTTTATGTAAATTCCTTTATCTTGAACAATTTCACATTAGTCACACCAAAAACTTCAAATTAACAAGGCACTCAAACCAAATCAACAACAATCAATAATTCCACAACCCTACTTTTCAGAAAATTTAATATCATATTCATTATGCCATAATCTAATAAGATTATGGGCAAAACAGGAAAAGAACAACATAAACCAACAAGGTAATCCACCCAATGTTCCCAACCAAATCATACAGAAAATACGCACATATATCATTTCAGTAATACTAAAGTTCCACTTCCGAGCAGCAGTTTAAACAAACAAAGGAAGATAATGAAGAAACAAACTGACAATTCATACTAAACTCAACATATCACTGTGCATGCACAAAAATCAGCAATCCAATCACAAGATCATGCAAGAGAAATCATTTCAAATTCTTATAGATGCCTACCATAACCATTTTGGTGAGCAATACTCAATTCAAACAAAAACCCATCACACAAAGCAAGATAACATCTCAAATAAACCTATTTATCAGTTGATTAAATGTTTAGGTTCTAAAATTCCCATAAACCCATAATCTCATCACTCGGTGTTCTCAAAATCCTCACCAGATGCTAGCGAAACCTATATAGAAGTGTGGGATAATCCTTGCCCAACCTGAATATAGACAGTTAAACTTTGATCTTATTTAATCATTGAACCCAAATCCTAAACCCTACCAACTATACTAAACAAATTACACTCAGTCAACGTAATTCCTCAATCATTCCTTCATCTCAATTTCAATTATACCAATAAACTTATTCATTTGTCCACATTTATAGTCTAAATCCTCAAATTGTCTATTAACTCAAACTTCATCCAAGTCAACCAACTTTAGTTTTCATGATTTAACCCATATACACTCATAATCTAAAGCAAGAACTCCATAAACTCTAAAATTCTCATCTAGAAGTGCACTTATAACCTTCACAACTTAATATTTTGTCAAAATTCCCTTCATAAATTTCATGTAATTATTCCAACCAAACCTAGTCCTTCAATTACTGCATAAATAATCAATTCAAATCCTATATTCCTTAACAACTTTGATCCAAACCTAAATTTTCTCCATCTCCCATTTTACCAAACATTATCAAGTCCAACTCATAAATATTCATGAATTCACAAACTTCGCTCAAATACATATAAATCAATACACTCTAATCATACTAATTCTACCATGCCTCTGTCATTAATAACCTTACTGTATATCTGCCATAACCGCTTGTTTCAAATTTATCTCTTATCACTCAATTCTTCTATTTCCATACAAACATTCGATCTAGACATCACATCCCATAACAATCTCACTTTGCACCATTTCCATATCCAACAATATCATAACTAACGTGCACTAGTCAACTTCATCGTCACCAGATTTAACATCTTTTACATACTTGAAAATCGTATTACCCCAATAAATTTCTAAGTCCATACCATTTCCCTGGAATTCAACAAGAAAAATCCCTAATCCACTCAACCTTTTAAACCAAACCTTAACACATATATTCACTTCAGCCACTTCTAAATAACTTTCCTACTTCAAACTTTTCAATTTTCACCCAATTATGCTATACTCACTAAAAATCTTATCTCAGTCAACACTAAATTTGTAATAAACTTACTATTTTATCAACTCCAATACTTAGAATCCTAATACTACTCCATTGAATTCCAATTTATTCCAAACTTTAGATATCAAAAATCCCTCCAAGGGAAATTTGCAGCTTCTCTAACTAAATCCATATGGTTATGTCACCACGCTAACCTATAGAACTCATCCATAATCCACAAAAACTCAGCTCATAAAACCACAATTAATGCAACCTCTCAAATCCCTAAACTCCAAAATAACCAAGGAAACCACAATCAAACTAATAATCTCTTCTAATAATTCAATTTTACGGTTCACTCTTATACAGTCCTAATCCATTTACCAATATCACCTGAGCGTTCTTGTTGCAATTCTACCATTCTCCCCACCAAGGGATTGACCATAACCTCGCAGACAGCCGGTGATCATGCACAACAGAAAAGGGAATTTAGAGCATGTATATTGCCAATCTAAATGCAATGCAACACAGTCCAGGGTTATCGTATACCAAATACTGATATACCAAGTTGTAACATATTGTTACTAATTCCCTGATTAATTCAACAATACCATCACTAACTATGATAGAAAAATGATTTCCATAATATCAATAAATCTATCATAGTTAGAAAAAGAATTTCCTATCAATAATCACTATCCATGATAGAAAAGAATTTCCTAATATATCCTGAACACTATCATGGATAATTAATAACTAACCATGTTAGAAAAGAATCACCTAACATGGTTAGAAAAAGAAGCGACCTATTACATTTCTCCTATTAACCATTAATATCAATACCAATAAAAATATGCGGAAGCGAATGCAGACCTATACATTTTGGCAATATACATGTCTAAATAAACAAAAACAACCTTTGAACTTTGTTCCCTTTCCTGTTGCTCGCGCCTATGCATGATCACCTGCAAAAATGTAAGTAATCGTGGGGTGAGACAACTTGTCTCAGTAATCTACTACTTAACTCACTATAACAGTGAGATGTGCGGTAGCGAGGGCGTCTAAAAGGGTACCACAGCGTTTAAAATCAATAATACGTATACATATAATCCAATTCTTCTTCCCAGATATACCCGATCACTATGTCACTTCCCAATCATTGCACTTCACCATCTCTATCTCCAATACAACAATACTACCACCACAACTCACACATTCACCTATAGATACATCGTGCCATCACGGAGGCATTTATTCCAGCATTCAACTTCACTGTACGATTTGTCACTGTGCCCCTGTCTCTACTCAGAAGGCAATTTCCATTGTGCCCCTGTCTCTACTCAGAAGGCAATGTCTCTTATGCCCCTGTCTCTACTCAGAAGGCAATTTCCCTTGTGCCCCTGTCTCTACTCAGAAGGCAATGTCTCTTATGCCCCTGTCTCTACTCAGAAGGCAATTTCCCTTGTGCCCCTGTCTCTACTAAGAAGGCAATGTCTCTTATGCCCCTGTCTCTACTCAGAAGGCAATTTCCCTTGTGCCCCTGTCTCTACTCAGAAGGCATCAGTACAAAATAATTGTCGATTGGCCTATCGACAGTTATCATCGCGCGATGGTACATATATAATTCATTGTCATGCAACGTTCACCATATCCATGTTTCAATCTCATTCGCCATGTTCAACTTCTTAACCAAGTTCCATTCAATATCACAATATCAATATCTCCCTGACGATTCTGTTCAATATCACAAACTCATTCAATATCTCAATCATCACATCTTATGTTTTCCACAACATAACTTCCAAAATCTCCATTCAATAACTAACTTCTTATTCTATCCTCATAACATCTCAAACTACAACCTGAACATTATTCCTATATGCCTTTCACGCCATTCCAGATCAATGGCCACCACCAGACAGAATAATCTATATATAGTGTTCAAATTTCTTTATATGAAAATAATCGTATTTGAAAGGCACCCGATAGCCTGTTTTATATAAAAATACCTTTTTCAAAGACAATATGTATATGGAGGGTAAAAAGGGATTTTGAAAATCCCAGCTAACGTCACCCTCAATGTTATAGCAAGGTAAGAGTGATTACCTGTTCTTCAGCAACTATGCACTGGCCTATTCTTCCTTTCTTGATGCCACAAAACCACATCGCATCCAATCCTATAATAATATAATACCAAATGATAAATTAATATCATTTCTATTTCATAATATTTAACGTCTCTCTCGAATCCTAATATGCTACCCAAACTCCCTTCTTTTACTTTGTCCTAAACAAGCATTTCAATTACAATCCAAGTTCATAATCAATGATCAATATATGACATTATTCCTATCCAAAGTCATGGTCAGCCAATCAGAATCAAACATCCCAATCAATTTCAAGCTTCAAACATGTTAATTTCCACAAGCAGTCATGCTATAAATCCCAACCATACTCAAGAAGGAAAAATCCAAACCAAATTCCAACTTTAATTTCACCTTCCATGCCCAAGTTTCTAAACGATATCAATCATCACAATAAATCTTGACAAGTAATAGCTAGCATATACTTCAAACAATAACAGCATATCAATCCACTTCTCCATGCAACACTCTCAAATCTTATGAAAGGTAAGTTACCAACTTGCCTATCAAAAATCAAATTGCTAAACACAAACATTTCCAATGAACCACTCAACTCATGAACCGTGAACCAATCCTTTCAGCTAAAACAAATCTTCTTCCTACTACTCTTTAAGCTTAAACTCAACTCTTTTAATAACATTTACAACACATACCTACCAACACAAAACCATGTTTCTTTGTGAATACCAGAATTAGTTACAATCATGCTTTATTTTACCCCTCACTAAGCATCAACTAAACAAGTCAAAGAATATAAACTTCACAAATCCTTAAACCAAGAATTCAATATGCAACTAAAAGAAACAACAATAGCCTTTCATCTAATGTTCTAAGTCATGAATCAAACTTCCTACATACACTTCTTACATTATTTTCAAATGGCATTGCTGCATAATTAGGTAGGTTCATATTAGCACCCATAACAGAACAACTATAGATTCTTTTGAAGGGTTTACTCGGCCATTGAACACAAAAGAGAAGAAAACTAGTGTTTACTTCACAAACACACAACCCTATAAACAATTACAATCAATCCTTCAGTTTCACATCCCAATTCAACACATAACATCATAATATACATAATCTCCATTACCAATCATACATCAAGCAACAAGAAAATCCCAAACATTCTTGGAATGAAGTACAACCAGAAAAAAACAAAGCCACAATTAAAGACAAATTTTACATAAAGTTTTATGGTTCACTTTCACATAAAAATTTCCCAAAATCAATCTACCACATCACAACTTCTACTAAACATAACACCAAACCAATTACAAATCAAACAGTGGCAAGAAAGAAGTTTAAAATCAGCCAAAACACATGGAGGAGAACAAAATTTCAATGTCTCTTCCTAACCCAAAAAGTCCATCAAAACTGGAATTGTCAATACTGAAGAATAAACAAAAGCTACGAGGTCCCTAACTACTCAGAAAATTCAACACTTTACTATCCTAAATATCATCAACAAAACAGAAACAAAAGAATCAAAAACAAGAACAATTTCATCACCCAATCAGACATGGAAAACAATGCAGCGATGTGCATAAACCACCACAAAGCTTTCTTGTTCAAATGTATAAAGATTCTAACTTCACATCTAACTTGTAAAAGACTTGAGCATTTCTTTATAACCAATCCCAACATACGTACAAACTTAATAGCAAGGAAGAAGCATATATCTGTACACTTTTAGGAAGTTAGAATCGGACAAAGTGAAGAAAAATTATAAAATTTATCAAGTAACCAAAACTTAACCCAATCTGCCCTAAATCACAAAAATGGGTTCAAAAGGTTTTCATTTTTTGAAGCCTAATTATTCTTTACTCAGTTTGGAAGTCTTGCAAACCCAAACCCTAGTTCGAACCTCTCACAAAAATGCCAAAAATCAAAGGAAAAGGAGCAGGAAATGAAAAGAAGAGCTCACCCAAGCTTCTGACCGAATTCCATTGGTCTTTGTCGCCGGAAATCCCGCCGGAAAATGCCAAAACAGTGGTAGTCCGAATATAACCCAAGAAAGGAAAGGGAACATATGAGAAATCAACTATAGTAGAAACATAGTTCGAGAGGCTCAAGAAAGGAGGGAGCTTTACCGTTTTCCCGTTGCCGACCGCCGCTTGTTCGCCGGAGACGAGAAAAACAACGAAGAAGGTAAGGAAGAAGAGAGCAGTGTGAGAGACCGTCGAAGAGAAGAGAGGGTTTGAGGACCCACGCCGCTGAACATCGGCGGCTACACCGCCGGAAATTTGAAGAACATTGGCGGAGGAGGGAGGTTGAGCTTGAAAGATGGTAAGGCAGAGAGAGAGAGAGAGAGCTTGAGAAAATAGAGAGGAGAAAGGAGGACGAGTATGTGAAGGGGAGGGGCGCCGCCGCTTCGTGTGGCCGGAGGACGCCCGGAAATCGCAGGGGGGCGGAGGAAAGGAAGAACGAAGAAGAAGGAGACGGAAAAGAGGAGGGAAGGCGCGCAGATTATTTATATAAAAGGGGAGGGGCGCGTTTGGTTTTCTGGAATTAGGGGATTCTCCAATGATTTGTAGTCCCAACTTGCCATAGTATACTCTTTTAATTCTAAAACCATTTAAACCAGCCTCCAATCTTCTTAAACTTCAAAATACTTTTAGCTTTACCACTCCCTCATATTTCAAACTCTTCATTTCTTAAATAATTATATGCATATTAATTATTCAAAATTTCCAAAAATATCCCAAAAATTCCTAAAAATTCCAAAATTTCCCAAAACACTCCCTAATCCTGAATTAAATTTTTCAGGATGTTACAAGTGCTAAAGGAATTGAAGTTGATAAGGAAAAGATAAAGGCAATAAAAGAGTGGCCAACACCAAAAAGTATAACTGAGGTGAGAAGTTTTCATGGTTTGGCTAGTTTTTATAGACGTTTTGTAAAGGATTTTAGTACACTTGCTGCACCACTCACTGAGGTCGTTAAGAAATCTGTTGGTTTTAAATGGGGAGATGCACAACATAATGCATTTGTTAAACTCAAAGATAGTTTGTGTTCTGCACCTGTGTTAACATTGCCTGACTTTAACAAAACATTTGAGATTGAATGTGATGCATCTGGAGTTGGGATAGGAGCTGTTTTAATGCAGTAAGGAAAGCCAATTGCTTATTTTAGTGAAAAGCTTAATGGAGCAGCGTTGAATTATCCAACTTATGACAAGGAGCTTTATGCACTTAAAAGAGCATTGGACAATTCGCAGCATTATCTTTGGCCTAAGCAATTTGTCATTCACACCGATCATCAATCTTTGAAGCACATTAAGGGTCAAGGTAAGCTGAACAAAAGGCATGCAAGGTGGCTGGAATTTATTGAGACATTCCCATATGTCATCAAATACAAAAAAGGTAAGGAAAATGTTGTGGCTGATGCACTGTCCAGAAGGTATACTCTTCTCTCTACTCTTAGTACTAGATTGCTTGGTTTTGAACATACCAAAGATTTGTATGCATGTGATGCTGATTTTGCTGAATTGTTTCTTGCATGTGAAAAGAAAGCGTTTGATAAGTTTTATAGAGTTGATGGGTTCTTATTTAGAGAAAATAGATTGTGTGTTCCTCAATGTTCTTTGTGTGAATTTCTTGTGAGAGAAGCACATGGGGGAGGATTAATGGGTCATTTTGGTGTGAAAAAAACTTTGGATGTTTTGCATGAACATTTCTTTTGGCCTAAAATGAAACATGATGTAGAAAGAATTTGTTCTAAGTGCATAACATGTAAAAGAGCTAAATCTAGAGTCTTACCACATGGTTTGTATACACCATTACCAGTACCTAGTGAACCTTGGGTTGATATATCAATGGATTTTGTGTTAGGTTTGCCTAGGTCCCAAAAATGGCACACTTCATTGCATGTCATAAAACTGATGATGCCACACATATTGTTGAGTTGTTTTTCAAAGAGATTGTTAGACTTCATGGTGTTCCTAGAACCATTGTTTCTGATAGGGATACAAAATTCTTGAGTCATTTTTGGAGAGTTTTGTGGGGTAAGCTTGGTACTAAATTATTGTTTTCAACTTCTTGTCATCCACAAACTGATGGTCAAACTGAAGTTGTTAATAGGACTTTGTCTCAATTGTTTAGGACTGTAATTCAAAAGAACTTGAAAAATTGGGAAAATTGTCTGTTATTCATTGAATTTGCATATAATATGAATTTGCATTCATCTACTCATTATTCTCTTTTTGAAATAGTTTATGGTTTTAATCCACTAACACCTTTGGATTTAGTACCATTACCTATTGATGAAAGGGCAAGTCTTGATGGAAAGAAGAAAGCTGAAATAGTAAGACAACTTCATGAGCATGTGAAACAGCAAATTGAAAAGAAAAATAAACAATATGCATTCAAGGCCAATAAAGGGAGAAGACATGTTCTTTTTGAACCAGGAGATTGGGTGTGGGTGCATATGAGAAAAGAAAGATTTCCAGCTCATAGAAAATCAAAATTAGCTCCAAGAGGAGATGGTCCTTTTCAAGTGCTTGAAAGAATTAATGATAATGCTTATAAGATTGATTTTCCTGATGAATATAATGTTAGTGCTACTTTCAATGTAGCAGATTTATCTCCTTTTGGTGCAGGTCATGATTCGAGGACGAATCCTTTTGAGGAGAGAGGGAATGATGAGATCGAGCAAGAAGACACTTCAACTTCAAATGATCCTTTGAAGATTCCAAGTGGACAAATCACAAAATCAAGATCCAAGAGCATCAAGGAGGCACTAAATGGACTAGTACGAGAAGCATGGACAAAGCAAATGGCAATTGGTTCAACAATTGAGAATAATGATGCTGAAAACGTCACAAATATTATTTGGGCTGAACAATGAGCTGTTTGAGCATATTTTGGGTTCAAAGACATAAAATTAAAGGCCTTGGACCAAGAGTTACACATGGGATGATTTATTTGGGCTTAAATAATGTAATTATGGGCTTTAAACACTTGTTACTTTTGGCCCATTATTTTTATGCGAATTTTAGGTTAAACCTAGCTTGTTACCTTTAAATACTTTTGTAAGCCTCTTTTGAGGGGAGACTTGAATTTGAGAATTAGAAGTTGCTTTTAGCACTTGTTGAGAGGGTTTCTCTCTAGGGTTTTTGATTGAACTAACGGACTTATCAAGGATTGATCAACCTTGTGACGTCTTCCAAAATTTCGGGTCCTTATTCTTCCGTGCTCAAGGGTTCAAGTGGATCGTTCTGACCTTTGTTTAGCGTTCTTGGGGTTGTTAATCTCAGATTGTTGTGGGTCTGGGTTTATCCCTGACGGGTTCACATCACTTTTACTCTTTAATTTATCTAGTTTTGTCAAATAAGGCCATGTAATTAAACAAAAATTAAAGGATTTTCATTAGAAGGGAGTATTCCACCGCGCACACAGGAAGGAATTATATAATTCCAAGTAAATATTTGAGAGTTCTATAGTCAACATTGATTGGGTAATATATTCAGATATCGATCATTAAACATATGGTCGTCGAAAGTGAAACATAGCAAATTAAAATATATATATATATATATATATATATATATATATATATATATATATATAATGTAGCAAGGGAGAGAAGTGAATAAACTCGCACCTGCTTAAACATAATTTATAACTATTGTTGTAACTTAACCTCTTTTTAATGATCTAACATTTAGTAAAATTATAGTTTAATTTCACAAATTGAATAAAGAATATTCCTTCCTAATAATATGCATGCCTAGAAAGTCAGAGACATCTCGGTGTGGCGTGTTTGTGCAGAAAATTGGGATGCTACTTGGACTGAATCAATGACTATTAACAAACACGGAATTGGAATCGTATATAAATAAATAAACACACACAAGTGCCACTTTCCAACAATAAAATAAAGAGGTTGATTAATCAATGAAGGGGGCTCTAGTTAGAGAATAAACACATAAAGTTAAGTTAGAATATTAATTAGTTCAGATTTGAGTTTATGCTAGCTTTCAAAGTCGGCTCTTTATATTGGACTTTAATTAATTCTTTTTTATAATTTAAATTTATTAATTATCGCTCACGTAGACACTATCCGAGCAAGATTATAAATTTAGAAAGAGGATTCCACGTGGCTCGTTGCCATTTGATTTTATTAGAGAGCAACTTTATATAATACTTTATTACAAGATATTCATGCCCCTTTAGTTGAATACAAACTCAAGATGATGGTTTTTACTTGTCTAGCATTTTATGTATATCTCAACATAGATATTATTACCCGGCCTACTCTTATATATGTACAAACACACATATGATCATTATTTATGCAAAATTCTAATTGATATTGATTCGACAAAGAAATTGAAGTATAATATTTCAATGTTAGGATTTTCTTTTGAAAAGTTTTTAATTTATTGTATGTTATTGTAGAGAATGCATTTATTAATAAGTATCAGATGCACTGGTGATCATATTTGTTGATGGTGAAACTACGTCTGAAGGCATGTATTTCCCTTGAATGTCTTTAAGAATTTGGATATTACTAGACAGGAAAAATTATAAATAACTTCAGTAACAACTATAAATAAGTCTCTTACCAAAAGCCTGTCAATCAGCCACAAAATTTAATCTGTTAGTAAGGATAAAATTATATTCTGTGGGTAAATAAAAGATTCTATGAATAATTTTTTAACAATAACCTATTTTCTGATGGATTATGTAGCTAATTCATTGGTTTTTTTGGAGTTATAAGAAATTAAAATTAACTAAGTCCTCTAATTTACAAATAAATGACATACAAGACATTATAGTACACCTTAAAAAAATTGAACTTTAGAAATATAAAATAAACATTTAATTAGTCAGATAGGTCTGTAACAGATCCAAAAAAGATTTGGTAGCTATAACAAATATAATTTTAAGTAATTTTAAAATACAATTTTTTATTTTTAATTAATATATAATTTTTATTTTTTGGAGTTGTTTTTGTTCTGCAAAAGTTATGTAATTGTTGAAACTATGGTTTTTACTTTTTGTTTCAAAATATGAATATTTTTATCTTTTTTATGTCTGAGACATCAAATAAAATTAATTCAGGCCATACTAAAGAAGGTAAACAAATAAAAAATTATATTAAGGTATCACCTTAGCTTATCAAAATAATATTTGAAAATTTTTATAACTTGTCAATTTTGTGTTTTCATCTGTAAATTGTGGCACTTTTAGTATTTTTCAATTACATTATTACTTATGGATACCTTGCTGAGAATCTCCCATTAAATTACATAATCATCATTATGTAAGATGAATTAATTAAAAAGGTATAAAAATGAATTATTCAGATTTGCTAATTAACTTCTTGTTTTTACATGATAGGACTATCTAGCTATAATAAATTAGCTAAATACATACTAAAAAGATAAACTAAATCCCAGGCTTTGTACACAAAAATAAGCATCTCCATAAGCAATCGTTGAATAGACAGCGATGCTGGTGGTCCAGCACCAGAATCCCATGCTCATAGATGGATAGTGTGTCCTAAGACATATAATCGGCGATCCGTTCCCTCGGACAGGTGTCTATATTCACGCACCATTGACAATCCAACATACTCTGAATTTCCTCCACCACTATTCGAAGATCCTCCCAAAAATCACTACAAAAAAATCAGTTGAATGTCGTTGAATCAAGAATTATGTCGGTAATTATTTGTGATAGTTTATTTTCCCCAAATCCCATCTTACTGATCATTCTGCTGCTTATTCACTATTCCAACTATGATATTCTGACGCCAAATAGTCTTGTTGCAAATTGCAATTTATTTTCATGTACAATATTCAACAACAAACGAGATTTATGATATAATACTATCCATTTTGACCATGTCACTAGAGGCACTAAATTAATTAAGGTATATGTGTAAGCTGTTAAGATAGGAATTGAGAACACATGACCAATATTCTAGCGCACTGATTTTTTTTTTTTTGACCGGACTTATGCACTGTTGGGAACTTTCCTTTCTGTTTTCTTTAACTTAATGCAACAAGTCATAGTTCGAAATGTCGGAGAGGAAGGGCGGGAGAAAGCAAAATCAAACACAGTTTTTTTTCCTCTTGCATATGTATAACATTATGACGCCCCAGTCATTTTCAAAATACGTGTTCGTTCTAGTAGTTAATTGTTTCAATCTCTTGTTAATGTTTTCTGGGTTGCTTCCTTTGTTCCATTAAGCGTGGGCTAGATCTAAGTTGTAATCCAATATTGTGCCTCACTTTCTCAGAATTGAACTTCAATTAATATATTTTCATACCTAATTATTTTACAATAATACTTTTGTGGTCCATGTCGTTGCAACTAGCATTATTATACCTATCTGACTAAATAAAATGTTGTTTCCATACACAAAGTACGAGTTCTATTTTCCTAGATAACGATGTTTGAAATATAGCTCTCATGGCATTGTTCATTTAAATTTATGCAGAGAAATAGTAATTAATTTTTTCCAATATACTAAAACTAATCAGTCTAGTCATTGATAGAGATTTAAAGTTAAATGCTTTGATTGACCAACCCATTTGGGTTTTAATAAGCACGATCATTTTCTCTTCTTTTTTATCTATTTAAAGTTTTATTATGTCAATTAAAAAAATTTTATCTATAGTTAAGAACCAATTTTCCTCAGAAGCAGTCACGTAGGAGCAATGTTTCTGTATAAAATTTTGGTGGAGAAACGTCGCCTTATAAGTGTTCCCACAAACTAGCAATTTTGTTTTAGAATAAGGTGCAAATTTGTCCGTTGGGTATAGAAGTTTTTGAATTGTAGCTGTCACGGAGGAGTAATGTTGCTATAGAAGTTTTTAAATTGTACCAATTTCAGTGCAGTAAATTTTTATCCGTTGCATGGATTCAGTTCCCTACATTAGCCAAGTCATCTCTTAAATGCATTTTTTGTGGAACTGAATCTTAAATGCATTTAATTCCACGCATTAATCAAATTTATTTTCAGTAATTAGAGTACATGCATGATGATGTACAATGTTATATAATGTTTATATGTTGTGATATGCGTTATGTGTATTATATGTAAATACAGATAGAATTCAACGTACAATTACAAAGGTTCTGTTATAAAATAAGAAGCAATGTAGAAGATATAGAAGATGAAAAAGAAGATAGACAAGAGAAGAAAATTATAAAGAAAGTGGAAGGAACTCTTATTCACTTGTATATCAAATATGTAGTAGATTGTGCTCTATTTATATACACCCAACATCAACAAAGAGCTACACAAAATAAATAACAAGTTTAACCATCATAAGTATAAGTATGCAAGTTGTAACATTTGGTGTATGTATGGTAATAACATGTCCTTAAAACAATTCATTAGGAATGTTATGGAGTATAGGATGAGAAAGGTCGTCAATAGTTGGGAGCTTAATAGATATCCATATCTATATATAATATTTATAACAGATTCTTTGAATCTCAACCCTCTTTGTAATCACTAATTATGCCTGAAGGCAGAGGGGACTTTAGTGGGTAACAAGATGTAATTTAAAAGTAGTGTAAGTGTAACGTCGATCGATAATTAGATCAGCTAGTTTAGGCAGTTATTTCTAGATTAACCATGAGTTTCGAGTTCAAGATGTAGGAATAATATATCATCTTTGGGGCAGGAATGTCAACTTTAATGATTCATGTCATTCTTCGATTTATATTAGTCTAGGCAAGAAGACCCGTTCTAGACTTCTAGGATACCAAAAAAAGAAATAAAAAAATCGCATGACTGTAGCGATTCGTCGGCTTGGTTACTTAGTGTGTGCGCGCGTGTGTCTGACACACACACATATATATTGTAGTACTGTGGTAAAGTTGACTTTATTAATATTGGTATAATCTCATTATTATAGTTTATTATAACATAAAAACACCATAATATATATTTTTGTTTGACTGAAATAACCCCATAATATATTATGCTTTGATAAAAAGAAAGAAATTACCATAAATGATGTGAATATATATATATATATATATATATATATATGAGTCATTTCAGATAGTTTTTTTTTGTTGCAACTTTTATTTTCCTTAACCTATCTTTATCATACTTAACCCATTCAATATCTTAACATCATTTCAGTTTTCCACATTATAACTCATCACGGTTTGGCTTAATGAGGCTCAACTGCAGCCAGACCCAACTCAATCAATCAAACATTTTTCACCTCTAAATCGAGTTGCTAACAAGATTAATTCGATTAATGATTCAATCGATCTATTTATTTAATAATTTCTCCCTCATTATTTTCTAGGAAAATGACTTCATTATATTCTATCAAACATAGTCATACTTTTCTGGGAAAAAAAAAGCATAGTCATAATTCCAAATGATTGAAAAGAAAAAGATACACACACGTATATAAGCGTGTATGTATGTATATGTATATTAGTATATATGTCAGAATATTTGCCCACGTATAGCTAGCTACATTTTGAATAGTTCTTAATTCAGTCCGAAAAAAATAGTTCATTAATTATATTTGATGTAAAGTAGCATAATATAAAATTAAAGAAACAGGTCTGGTGATTGATACTTGTCTGTTACCTAGAGGCTGAATTCGCCGCACAGTCGTCATATGATATCTCTTCATTCACGTTAATAAATTTTCATTCACCATATGAACTGATGCAAATCTAGAGCTGATCTTCTGCACCACATAGATATCACAGCCATATGATCTTCCAACACACACACACACACTCATCTCATCTCATCTCATCATTGATTGTTTAATTATCTGATGATTAAATTATTTATTGTCACCTTTTTAAAGTTCCCCAATATCTTTGGATCTATCTTCAATCATTAGGCTATAGCTAGTGAGGTAGTTGAATTCCACAACAATAACTTGATCTTGACAAATATCTTAAATTCCTCACTTGTAAATGTTGTCCATATGCACACAAACATACTCCCTCCGTTCCTAAATATAAGATCACTTTGGGGAGGTGGATAAGTTCCTAAATATAAGATAACTTTCTATTTTGTCTCAATTTTGGTCCAAATTACCCCTATACTTCTTAGCTTCATCACTTCTCTCTCAAATCCCTATTTGTCTTTTAAATTTAAGTGAGGGGTATTTTGGGAAGATCATGTAATCCTAATTCATTGGAAAGTCTTCCTTAATCTCTCCAAATTAGCCAAAGTGACCTTATATTTAGGAACGGAGGTAGTACATGTTAATTCGTTTTGGTATAATCATTTTCTCTAAATATAATTTCTCGTTCTAATTGATAAATATGTAGATACTTTTTGAAATTTACATTCGTCACCTACGTGATCTTTATTTTCGTGCTACTTCCAGAAGTTTCGTTGGATTGGATATCGAACATGCATGGTTTAATCACTAATTGAAAGCATTTTCAATATTATTTTCCTCACATATTAACTCAAATATAAGATACTCCTTCAATCATTGATGTATGAGCGAGTTAAGAAAATTATACAGTATTTGTTAAATTAATTAGTAATTTATAAAAGGTGTGTTATTTTTTAAAATAAATCTTTCATCATTATGCATTGAAACTACCCATTGATATTGACCGAAAAATAAGACCCATCGATATAAACCTCCATAATCATTTCTTATTTAAGACCAATGATTATTATCTTATATTAAGAAACAAACATGAAACAATGATAACTCTTTGTTATACCTAATATTTTTACAAATAACATACATATACTGTGATTGAAATTATTGATATCCATCAAACTATACTCAACCATTATTTAAACTAAATTATACAATACTAGGTCCTCATGTATTTAGAAAAAGAGTTACATGATACATTAAAATATGAGCAAAACTAAGGAAACGCAATATTGATTGTTGTACATTGATCAAAGTTTAATTACTTAAAAATTTAAGAGCATAATAATTGTAAATCATCACAACGATAAAAAATTTTGTACATCAATTTTTTTTACAGATATACGGAAAATGAAAAATTATGAAACTTCATAGAACTCAAATTTTTTTTTTCTATTGTGCAAAATGAGAATAATAATATTGAAAATGTTAAATAATTGAGTTTTATTTCTAACAAAAATATCGTAATACCTCTCTATTGACTGTAGCTCAGCTTATTGACAAATTAATCTTCTTACATAATAGTTATTTTATTTTTCCTAATAATACAATGTCTAGTTGGATTGACTTTTACCTTGGTTTGAAAAAAACTGGAATGTGCAAAGCACATAGGTTTAAGTTTCCAAAATATATCAGTTCGTTAACCTGTCATTTCAATGATCTCATTTAATTAAATTGGAGCTTTATATATAGCAACTTAGCTTTTGGTTATTAGACGTAATTTTACCAGTAACATTTTAAAATATACAAATCCAATTAATGGAATTAAAAAGTCAAAAAAAGAAATTAATTTATAAACTGGTTAATTCATTTAATTTAATTACTTTATCTTCATTTCCGTACATGAAATGATGTTTTTTTTTTTTGCCAAAGCATGAAATTATGTCAGTATTGCGTTGTAGTATAGGAAGTTACTGACGGACAAAATTCCATTGATAATTTCATACTCCCTCCGGTACTAAATATAAGACCTAATAGACTTTTTTGAAAAAACCTAAAAAAAAAAGCAAAATAAGTTAATTATAAATTGATTTACCTAATTTTTTCTCTTACACTAGTTTATTTTACCTATAAGCTAATTGATAATCTAAAAAGATATCACATATGTCATGATTTAATAACTTATTTTGTAACCTTAATCTCTCCAAAAAAAAGTCAATTAGGTCTTATATTTAGGACCGGAGGTAGTATGTAGTTTCTGTATATAGAAAGTTTGTGAACCAGTGAATAGTTGGTTGAGCTGGTAAGTAGACTACAACTTCCGTGAGGATGAGAATGCGTGTTTAAATTCCGGAAAGCGGTCTCATTGGGATAGGGGACGACCTTGCCTATTTGGACAACACTCACCCTCGAGCTCGGATTGAACCGGGAGGTGATTAACAAAAAAATTGTTTGTGATTTAAAATGCACAGGTTAGTTTTTTGTTATATTAAGCCCTTGTATATATTACTTTTGTTGATTTGGTAAGGGGACATGTGTGGGTCCTAAGTAAGATCTTCCAAGAACTATCTTTTTAATCTAAATCGATCATGAGGCAGTAGTGGGTATCTTTGTCAGGCCGTCAATGCTTAATATACTCATTATTATGGGACAATTAAGTTTAATGACAATTAATTCGAGTGGTTTAACTTTTTTTAAGTACCACTATATCTTATGCATGAAATTAAAGATTTGCTGCCTAGAGAGTTTCACTTATGCGGTATAAAGCAGCTTGATTGCCATTCAATAATATATGCGAAGAAACAGTTAATTTTATGTAGCACTGTAATATGTGTTCAGCCATATTTTAGTGTATGATGGAGTTTAATTTGATCGATTAAGGAAATTTTGTAGGGTTTAAATTAATTAGTTTGTAATTAGAAGGATTTGATTAATCATAGGTTCAAAAGTAGCTAGAAATATTGGCGCATCTCAACCAACCACTCTCGACTATAAACAATGGCAAGTACCATATATATTTTCGTGTGGATCTGATATAGATGCTCGCCTATACAGTTGTCAAGCATAAACATATAAATTAACCAAAAAAATGTTTCATTAGAAGGAAAGGACTGGAACTGAAATCTTTCATACGTATACCAGAGAATCAATAATCGTTTCCAATTTTATTTTATCTATTTCTTTATTTTTGTGGTTTAGATTATGAGAGTGTGCCAGACGAAGTGAAGGAGACTCATTTCTGACCCTCCTATATATACCTTACCTTTCTGCCCAATTTTTCATACAACACAATTCACTCCCTCTCCCTCTCCCTCCCCCTGTCCCCCCCTCTCTCTCTCTAATAACAAAGTATTATTATGGAGAAGCAATGTGTTGTTGAGCTTTCAGATATGGCCATTTCTGATGCTCATGGGGAAGACTCTCCATATTTCGCAGGTTGGAAAGCCTATGACGAGAATCCCTATGACGAATTTACTAATCCCTCTGGAGTTATACAAATGGGTTTAGCTGAGAATCAAGTAAGTTCTCTACATTAAGTAATTAAGGAGAATACAAACACACATACGTAATTAAATAATACTTGCATATATTTATGTATGCAATAACGTAATGATATTTATTATGCGTTTGACACTGCAGGTTTCATTTGATATGCTGGAGAAGTACTTGGAGTGCAAGTGGGAAAATCTAGGCGCATTTGTAGCATCTTCAGGGTTTAGAGAGAATGCTTTATTTCAAGACTATCACGGGCTTCATTGTTTCAGGAATGCAATGGCTAGTTTTATGGAAGAAATAAGAGGAGGCAGAGCCAAATTTGAGCCTCACAGAATTGTCCTCACTGCAGGCTCCACCGCTGCCAATGAGCTTCTAACCTTCATTTTGGCCAACCCAGGAGATGCTCTACTCATTCCCACTCCTTACTATCCAGGGTGAGTCCATATTATAATGCCCATCATATATTAATTAACTCAACTTTCAAACTTAAGGTAGCTTGAGTCCACATAAAATTGAATATGAGCAACCCAATTTGAGTTCCACTTGTTGAGGATGATGAGGAAGAGAATATACTAGCGGCTAGGGGTAAGCAAACGGTTTTTTGGTTTAAAACCGAAAAACCTATATAAAATGAAAACCTAAGCTGAAATCGGATAATCTAAAAATAAAATTGAAAAACCGAAAACCGAAAAAATAATCAAAATACAAATAAAAAAGCATCACATCCAATAAAATTAAATGAACCAAAAACCGAAAACTACCTAAAACAAATCAAAACCAAAAATCGAAAAGTGTGTAAAATTGAAACCGAAACCAAAACCAAAAATCGAAATTCATTTGGTTCAGTTCGGTTTTTATTTTTCGGATTAATTTGTCCACCCCTACTAGCGGGAGTTACCCCTGCTTTTTATGGTGTGGTTACACCAACTTTAACATTCTTTCTCACCTTATTCCATTAAGAAAACTAGTTCTATTAGTATAAAAATGTGTTGGTTTCCTTCATGAGTTTGGTATGAGGGGAGGGGAGGGAAAATTATGAAAGTTGGATTTAAAAGAATTTGGAGAAGTTAGGTTATATTATATATAAAAGCTTTTAATAATTTTTTATAGAAAAGCTTTTTAAATAATTTTCTTTTTATGTAATCTTACATCTTTAATTAAATTAAATTTTATAACACTTAATTCATACCGTTTTCTATGGAAATTAAACTAGTTTCTACATAGAAAAATCCCTTTAATATATACAATTGGCATGGAAACTTGGGGGATTCTAAAGTTAACTAATAAAATGGATTCAAGTCACGTATTTATTTATGACTAAAACAAATCACTAGCGCAATTTAGGGGCAGCACAGTACGCTTAAGGAAAATGTAAAGACTAATTTGGGCTTTCGTTTACAGATTTGATAGGGACTTAAGGTGGAGAACTGGGGTGAATATAGTTCCAATTCACTGTGACAGCTCAAACAATTTCCAGATCACTCCTCGAGCATTAGAGGCTGCATATGAAGAAGCAAGAGCCATGAACACCAAAGTGAGAGCTGTTCTTATCACAAACCCATCAAACCCATTAGGTGCAACAATCCAACGTGAAGTTCTAGAACATCTCCTAGACTTCGCCACACGCAAGAACATCCACCTTGTCTCGGATGAAATCTACTCCGGCTCCGTCTTCTCCTCATCGGAGTTCGTAAGCATAGCCGAAATCCTCGAATCCCGTCGATACCAAAACGCAGAAAGAGTTCATGTTGTTTATAGCCTGTCCAAAGACCTTGGCCTTCCTGGCTTCAGAATTGGAACCATTTATTCTTACAACGACAAGGTCGTGACAACTGCGAGAAGAATGTCGAGTTTTACGCTTATTTCGTCTCAGACACAACAAATATTGGCTTCTATGTTATCCGACATGGAGTTTACAAAGAAGTACATTAAGACCAACAGAGAGAGACTAAGGAAAAGGTACGAAATGATCATAGAAGGTTTGAGAAACTCTGGGATTGAATGCTTGAAAGGAAACGCAGGGTTGTTTTGTTGGATGAACTTAAGTCCAATGTTAGAGAAACCTACGATAGAAGCTGAATTACAGCTTTGGGATTCTATTGTTAATGAAGTGAAGCTGAATATATCTCCCGGTTCGTCTTGCCATTGTTCTGAACCGGGCTGGTTCAGAGTGTGTTTTGCCAATATGAGCGAGCAGACGTTGGAAGTTGCACTAGAGAGAATACGTGACTTCATGGAACAAAGAGAGAAAACTAGCTCGCAAAGGGCCTAACTAGAAGAAATTATTATAACCCCAATAAGTAAATATATTATTTTTTTTTTAATGGTTCTTGCCATTTTGGTGAATAAATCCTTAAACAGGTGTGACCCAAGATCCAACATCCATTATAAACTAGGGGGATATGAAGAAAATGCAGTGAAGATTATCTTGTTTTCAAGTATTGTTTAATTGATTGCTTGCTTTGGATAATGCAAGTTTTTTATATTAGACAAGAAATTCTTGTTGTAATATTATTACTTGTTTGGATATAAAATTTATGAAGTATTTTAATATACTATTCTATACTGGAATCAAAATAAACAAATCAAAGTGTTTCTTACATGGCTTGTATTGTAAAGTCGGTGTCAGTGTCACGGTCTTTTCGTTCCTTATATGGGTATATTTGACTTCATTAATACATAATTAATTAGATTTAATTAGTTTAGTGCTTAGCTTTCTTAAGTGTGTTTGTTAAGCGCGCGCGATGATGGGTTTTAAATTGGTCAACACGTGACACCCTTCTGATATCATGCAGATCACAAATATTAGTGAAACAATAATAATCAAACGATTTTGGTTTCATATGTTCTTGTATAAAGCTACAATAATTGTTTACATCAGCGCTAGTGCGTGTGTGTGTACGTAGTGTATGTATAGATACGCAGGCAAGACGTACAACATAAATAAGATCCTTTTTTAATGCTAAATAGTGATTAAAGGAAATAAAACACAATTAAGTTAAGCCTAAGAGTTAAGATAGGTATTTAAAAAATCTTCATATGGATGACTATTGATATATATTATTAGAGATTTTTTTCCGGTTAAATACAGCCGATAATCCAGCGCCTATTGAGAACTGACTAATTCAGACACGAGGGGTTAGAATGTTGCCCACATAGGCAAAATTGTCCTCTCTCACAATGAGAGCGCTTACTGAGATTCAAACACGCGTTAAGAAATTTTTTATATGTAAGACAGAAAGATTCTTTTATTAACATAAAAAGTGATTACCTAAAAGCATACGGAAACGTAACGCAATTGAGTTAAACTTATGACACGTACTTAAAATTATTAAAGAACCCTAGTATGGACATTTTTTTAATACATCTTGTCATTTTTATACTTAACTTGAGAAAAAAGATGTTATATGTAAAATCTATAATTAAATTAATAAATGGAGCCACGTGAATTTCTGAAGTGCACTTATATGTATACCATATATTCATCTACAGCTCACGACTTACTAGTTCTGTTTACTTGCGAAATAATTCCTCAGAATATTTAAGGATTTATGCTATTTTCATCAATTGATTCATTGTTAAGGTCACCATGATTGGCTCTAATACTATATAATAAACAATTTACCACTAATTAAGTATATCCCACTTCACCCACGGAACTTGTCAAACTCTCTCATGGTACGAAGAAGGCATAATTCACAACAAGCTAATGCAGTTTTAAAGTTCTCATTTTAAACGAGGGTTAAATATCATATTTCACAATGAATAATTAACAAAATATCAAATTTCACAAAAACAATGAATGATCTCATTTTGGCCAATCAAGTATAAAAAAGTTTCTGATTCACTAATACCGTCGTCAATTGGTATATAACCTTAGCTTATTATAAGCAACTAGATCACACTCCCCCGCGCGTTGCGCAAGCAGAACAATTTCATCTTTATCTTGCTGCAATTTCCACCATCTAATTTAGTTATTCCAACAATCACAATTATATATAAATTGATCTATAATATATAAATACATCCCACTTCCGTTTACTCATTCAACAAATTAGGTACTACATTATCCAGCTATCATAATTAACCCACAAAAGCCATGTTATCATAGTTCTCTAAACACCTCATTGTACACCACATTCTTTGTTGAACATTTGCCTGCCACATCTCTTCTTGGAACATAAATCTTCAATCCATCCATGCTCCTAACACATGATAATGACACATATAGTTGACCATGTGTAAATACAGGCTTTGATGAATATATTCCCACATGCCGTAAAGATTGGCCCTGACTTTTATTTATTGTCATGGCAAATGAAAGAGTTATTGGAAATTGCCGACGTGTCATTCGGAATGGCCACTTAGTTTCACTCGGATTCATGTCCATCCTATGTATCAGCACCTTTTCATTTGGATGTGAGCCATTCAATGTGATAGCTTCAATGACGGATTTTCCAAGTTTTGTTACACGTAATCGTGTACCATTGCACAAGCCAGCTGATTGGTCAATATTCCGTAACAACATAATTGGATAACCGACCTTGAGCACAAGCTTATGGCTTGACATTCCTGAAGAGTTGATCGTGTTCAAAAATTCCGTGGTATATAAATTATTGTGACCAATCTATATCTCTTGTTGACTTGCAAGTTGAATCACAACTTAAATAACATGTTGGCTCTCCAGGCAGTAGTGACAGAACATGTTCATTCAGGGCATGTACAACATCTATTTTAGGGGCATGCACATCTAAACCATAAATTCAGATTATCTTTCTAAAAAAAGACGTTAATAGATTCAAAAATAAAAAAATAAAGATGATATCTTAACTATTTTTTTTTTTGCTATGAAAAATGATATCTTAACTATATTAGTCTTTTTAAAAATAACTATTTTGAAAATTTACTTTTTCCCTCCACGTGAATGTAAACTATTGAAATAATATTTCACTACAAAAAAAGAGGGCCTTATCGGCGTTTTAAAACCCTACGTTTCGGCGTTTCTTACCGGCGAAACAGCTCTACGGCGTTTTATCGAATCGCCGCTGATTTAATGTGGAAAAGTTTTTTTCCTGCGTTTTCCGACACGCCGTAGAGAACCTTGAAACGCCGAAAAGCAGGTTCAATATATTATTATAATATTCAAGCACACCGGCGTTTGTGAGACGCGCCGGTGTGCAAAAATAATAAAATATTCACGCGTACCGGCGTTTCCACCACAAGCTAGAAAACGCCGGTATGTTATTCTTTAATGCAAAAAACATACCGGCGTTGTGCACAAACGCCGGAAAGCGATAATTAAATATAATAAAACACACCGGCGTTTACGTTCAACGCCGGTGTGTTTTATTATATTTTATTATCTTACCGGCGTGTGTTAAAACGCCGGAAAGCAAATAAAATTGATTAAAAAAAAGCGCCCCAATTTGAAATCAAATTGGGACGGAAATTTAATATTATGGATATCATAATAAATAAATAATATTATCACACATTAAAAGAAAATAACAAGAATGATAATCTAGAGCGTCTAAAAGATTGATAAATAAAGTAAACAGAGAGAGATTAACCATAGATCAAAATTGTATTATATTGAATAATAAAATAAACTGTATTACAATGAATATTTAAATAACTGAACTGAAGCAAAAAAAAATATAAACAAAAATGAAGAGAATAACAAGATACAAAGGAAGAAACGATGAAGAAGAAAGAAATAGTGGGAAGGCAGAACGAATGGGAAGACGAAGTGGGGGAGCATCGCTATTTATAGGAGTATGGGAACACACCGGCGTTTCGGCACCAAGCGCCGGTAAGTATAATAAAATAATGCATACCGGCGCAACGTTTAAAACGCCGGTATGTTATGTTATTATTTGTATGCATATCGGCGTTGTTGAAAACGCCGATATGCATATAAAAAAATAATTACACATATCGGCGTTCCGCAAAACGCCGATATGTATATTAACTTATAAAATATTGCACACCGGCGTTTTGTGGACACGCCGCTATGCGATATTTTATTATTACTTTAATTAGAGGCGTTTCCAAAAACGCCGGTAAGCCTAAACATCTAATGAAAAACTTTTTGGGCAGTGTATGTTGGCTTTGGTAAACGCGTAAAGGTTAGGGGCAGTGGCTATAAATATGCATATATGTAGAATATGTGAGTCGTCATAATCTTTCTCAATTCTCTCCCTTCTTATTTCATATTTTCTGTAGTTTTGTTGTGAAACACCTATATCAATAATATAATGGTGGATAAATCGTGGATCTCTTTACCTAGATCGTCACCGCAATACATGGCGGGGTTGAATCAGTTTTTGGAGTTTGCTTTCTTGCGCGGTAGTGATGTTCGGGGTAAGATACGGTGTCCATGTGAAAAGTGTAAGTTCGACAAATGGAAGACTCGAGAGGAGGTATTTGCCCATTGTATGGATAAGCAGTTTCCCAGGTATTACCTCAATTGGGCGTTTCATGGAGAGGGCGAACTACACGACAACGCCGGTGATCTAGAAGTCGGTTCGAGTTCTCACATTGGAATGCAAGTCGAAAGCAGTGACGATGAAGCCGACGGAGGCGAACATGCAAATAATCCGGGTAATAACACTGTGATGGAAGCATTTGGGCAGCATGAAGCAGGAGATGGCGGGGATGTAGTGGTCGATGGACCAGTCGCTGACTACTTACGCCTTGAGGTGGTTAGAGATTTCTTTGAGCTCATGACGGAAGGTGACAAACCGCTGTACCCAGGTATAAATAATGCATTAACCATTCTAACTGTTTAAGCGACTGATGAATAATTATAATTAATATATATGCGATGAAATACATATATTATATATGTACGTGGCATGACAATATATATACATGTGTTTGGGCAGGGAATGAAAGATACTCTAAACTGTCATTTCTGACCAAACTGTATAGTATAAAGTGTAAACGTGGCGCCTCCGATGCGACAATGTCAGACGTGATTGAGCTGCTGTCAGACGCCTTCTACAATATTGGAGCCGAGCTACCGTCATCATTCTACGAAGCGAAGAAAACAATCTCAAAGATGGGGTTAGGGTACATAAAAATCGATGCATGCCTGTATGATTGTATGTTGTTTTGGGGCGCTGACGCTGCGTTAGATAAATGCAGACGATGTGGCACTGACCGATACAAGGTGGAGGGTGAGGGGCATAATAATAAGAAGAAGAGACGACGAGCAGTTAAGAGCATGAGATATTTTCCACTCCGTCCAAGGCTCCAAAGACTATTCATGTCCCCGAAGATGGCTGAGCAAATGCGGTGGCACGCGACAGAAGCTAACCCAGATGGCAAGATGAGGCATCCTCGAGACGGTGATGCATGGAAAGCTTTTGACGGCGAATTCCCCGATTTTGGACGTCATGGAAAGCACAACTTAATGCGTCACTGTTTGGACGTCATGCACATTGAAAAGAACGTCGGGGAGAATGTCTTATACACCATTCTGAATGAGCCAGGAAAGTCAAAGGATCATCTTGGAGCGAGGAAAGATCTAAAGGCCATGGGAATACGTCAAGATGCCTGGCCTGACGTGAACGATAAATTTGCCCCGGCTCGGTTTGCTTTGACAAAAAAGAATAAGAAAGTGTTCCTGACCACGCTAAAAGGTATCAAGGTTCCTGACGGATATTCAAGTAATATCTCGCGTTGCGTTGACCTATCTTCGAGAGAGCCAAAGATTTCTGGGTTGAAAAGTCATGACTATCATGTTTTGCTACAGAAATTCCTTCCTCTAGCTGTAAAATACACCCTTCCCGAAGATGTTTCTATGGTTTTGGCCGAACTCAGTTTTATACTTAGGCAGTTGTGCGCAAAAGTGTTGGATAGGCAAGAGCTAGACGACCTGCAGACTAGAGTTGTTCTGATGCTATGTCGCATGGAGATGATATTTCCTCCATCATTTTTCACCTCACAGGTCCATCTCATTGTCCACCTTGTTGAAGAAGCAAAGATGGGTGGGCCGGTGCACTACCGTTGGATGTATCCCATAGAAAGGTACCTGGGGAAAATGAAGTTGTTCGTTAGGAATAGAGCCGCGTCAGAGGGCTGCATTGCTGAGTGTTACGTGGGGGACGAGGTAGTTGCATTTGTTGAAAGATATTATGGTCAGAACATTCGTAATGAGCGAATACCCCGAGTTGAAGATAACTCGAACTATGTCAATCCCATCTCTGACACGTTGTTCCCCCCATTGGAAAGCCAGTAGGAGCAGCGCACTTCCACCAGCTGAGTCCCGCCGAGATGTTGCAAGCACACAGACATGTCCTTACACGTTGCACTGCCGTGGACTCCTATCGCGAGTGCGTTTATATTTATTACATTACATTTTAATTAAATATATATTTACCGATAATTTGTGTTTTTAGGGATTATCGGAGATATGTCAAGTGGGAGAATCGAGGACGCTCGGGGATCACTGCAGCTGTGATTGATACAATGGTCCACCGGGGCTTCGCTGATTGGTTCACGAAAAGAATACGCAACGAACCAAATCCGCCACCATCACTAGTGAATCTAGCACATGGGCCTTTTGAGTATGCGCAGAGATACTCTGCCTACAATGTCAACGGCTTTCACTTCCGCACTGTTGCGCGCGATGGCTCTCGTCTAACGCAAAACTCGGGTGTGTTTGGTTCATTTGGAACAAGGAGTTATGTTAGTAGAGACGATCCTCAAGCGCGTTTAGGGGAGGTTCAATATTATGGGAAACTTGTTGATATACTTGTGCTCAACTACAACGGTGCATTTCTCGTTCCGCTATTCAAGTGCGATTGGGCAGACACTAGGGGAAAAAGAGGCAAGAAAGTTGACGTTCTCGGTATTACCTCCGTGAATTTCTCGAGACTCTTCCACACAGGGGCATTACCTGACGACGAGCCATACATCATTGCTGACGAAGCGCAACAGGTTTATTATGTTCCTGATCCTAAAAACAAAGATTGGCAAATGGTGATTCAGATAAAACCTCGCGATGTATACGACATGGTGGACGAAAATTTAGACGCGACAACTGAAACTGTTCAACTGGTTGCTCCTAATAATTCCGACTACCTAATGCCCGAAGGAGATGAACCGGTACCTTCTGTTAGAGACCGTGAAGATGGTGATGATGAATGAAACGATTGTTTTGTTGTTTGTAAGGAATGAAGCGAATGTATGTATATATAAATAAATTTTCGCAGTTTTTATCGTATTTAGTTCAATTTTCTTGTAATATTTAGTTAGTAATATATAATGGTTCAATATTTAGTTCAATTAAATATTGTATTTAAAAACTTAGTTCAATATAATTACATATAAAACGGTTGGCAATAATAAAATTGTATTTACAAAAATATAAAAATGTACGATGATTAAAATAAAAGTACAAAACAAAAGTACAATAAACAAAGTCCAATCAAATAAAAAAACTAATCTACACGATCCTCATCCTCATCCTCATCCTCATCTTCATCCTCTGCAGAGCGTCGGCGTCGGCGACGAACACGTGATGAGGAGGCTTGACCGCGTTCCTCCCACCTCCGCTCCTGCGCCCTAAAGAACTCCTCTTGTTGGCGCTTAAACTCCGCGCGCCAGTTAGCGACCTCTTGCTCATGCGCCTGCCGCCGGGCTTCATACTCGCGCGCCAGCCTTTCCTCATCTGCCTTCAACCGGGCTTCACGCTCTGCGAGCTCCAGCTCGCGCGCCCGCAGCCTGTCCTCTTGCTGCCGCGCATGTTGAGTCGCCCCAGAGGATGCAGGTGAGTAGCCCTGGGTCCCGCGACTTCCGGAAGAAGTGAAGAGCTGAGTGGGTCTGGCTCCAAAGCCAAGACCTGGCACGCGTCCGGCACGATCCGGAGTCCCAATCTCCGCGTGGATAGCAGCGACCTCGGCAAAGGGACTCGGGGTCACGCTCTCCCCCTCTTGAGAATCGGGGGTCGCCCTGGCTTCCACGGTCGCCTGTGCCTTCGCGACTTTCTTGATATGCTCGGCAGCCTTCTGGGAAACAGGTTTCCCATCCTTCCGGCTGCGCACCTGAACGATATAGTCGCGGTAGACGCCCTTCTTGACGCCCTTTTTCTTGGCCTCCTGCAACTGAAATATTTGAAACGTCAAAAAATAATCGTTATAATATATAGTTAATAATTAAAAATCAAAGACTAGTAGATATTAATATTACCATCTCGTCATAGCCGACTATCATGGGTCTACTACCAGTCGTATGAGAAACCTGTTGCTGTGCCCGGGCCTTCTTGCCCCGCTCTGACCTCGCCTGACCCAGGTCGGACATCCTCCAGCCGATGTACCGCCTCCACTGTTCAGGGTCGACTCCGTCGGGCACCATATTCTCCACCTCCTCCCTAGACCTCGCCCCCCCCCTCGGCCCTATCTTTGTACAATTTGAGTCTCTCGTCCTTCCAAGAATCCCCGATCATAGATATCGTGAATTTCTTTAGCTTTCCGCTGTCGGGGATCCACCACTTCCTCTGCAATAGGAAATTTTGACAATTAATAACAGTAACACTAAATAAATATATTATTTCACGTAATTATAAAATTTGGAAACTCAAATTACCTCTATAATATCCCAGGCCTCTTCTTTCCGCGACCTCGGAACTTTCCTCCAGTCGATCGGGTCGATTGGGAAGCGCCGGAAATCCTTACCGAGCAGGCGGCAGTAGCGGTGATATAGGACGCCGGCATCCTTGGTTGGCTGCCCAGTCTCCTCGAAATATGGCAGCTCAACCCTCTCATTCGCCGGAAGCGAATGCACCTGCTTCTGGTCCAGCCTCTTGTTGGTGACAACGCCATTGATATCTGTAAGGAAAAAACACATTTCAGATAATTGATATAAATATATTAATTACTACATGCATTAAATCAATATATCAAATTAATTACATACCTCTGACGTTTACCGCAAATCCACTCCCAGAAGTGGACCTCCTCCCTCTCTTGAGTTCAATAAGAACCTGCGGCACAGGCATATCATCGTCCTCCTCGCCGGCGCCGCCACCACCGCCACCGTCGCTACTGGAGCTCGAGCTCCCCTCCCTCTCCTGCCTCTGCTCCCTCTCCTGCCTCTCCTCCCTATCCTGCCTCTGCTCCCTCTCCTGCCTCTCCTCCCTCTCCTGCCACTCCCCCTCATTCAAAAACTCGTTCATTTCCTCGTAGCTGATGTTGACGTCACTCCCCAAGTCTTCCCAGAGCTCGTCCTGCGTCACTCCTGGGTCCCCACCAAAGCCGTAAGGACTCCACGGTACGGTGATTAGAGGGGAACTGACGTACTGCAACACCGACTGGGGAATAGGTTCCTGCTCTTTCTCTTTCCGAAGAGCTTCTATACGCCTGGCTTCTTCCTCGTTGCGCAGTCGCTGCTGCTCTTCCTCGTCTATGGGATCTTTACCGCTACGCCGAGACATATATATATAGGAGAAACACAATATATAAACCGCAACTGGCAGATAGAGATTCGGTGGGCCCCTCTGTGGCTTTTTAGAAACGCCAAAATGCAATCCGTCGGTGGTATATATAGTCAGAAACTTTCCGGCGTTTCTGGAAGTGCTTAGCGGCGTTTACATGGGAGCGCCGAATTCCAGAAACGCCGATGTGCGTTTTCATTTAATTTCATTAAATGAAAACGCACATCGGCGTTTCACGGAAACGCCGATGTGCATTTTTCATTATAAAAAAATAAAATCAAATGCATATCGGCGCGAAACTGAAACGCCGATATGCATTTATTTGAAAATAAAGGAAAAATAAAATGCCGCGCCGCTTTAAAAAATATTAAAATATACATACCGGCGTTTGGGACTCCCAAAACGCCGGTATGTAAACGCCATAAAAAAAGCGGGAAAAGCGCGCCAAATTTTGGCGGCGTTTTCCTTTGGCGCTTTTGGAAAACGCCGGAAAGTATGTTGTTTCCGGCGCTTTTGAAAGAAACGCCGGAACGCATGCGCCGGAAAGTAGCGCTTTTTTTGTAGTGTTTAGATGTGCTTTTCTATATCAACTTTCAGGGTTGAGTATTTTTCCTGGGGTTTTTCATTTGGCATCCCCATGTTAAAGATGGATTAACACTAACTAATTTCATGGAGCAGCCGAATTGTCCCATCACAGAAAGGCTTTATAATTTTAGCAGGACCTTCTTCCCTCACCAGTATGCTTCATAGGGTTTTTCATCAGAGGTAAAATTGATAATTCACCTTTTCCTTGAGAATAACTAAGGAAACCTGACACCTACATTGTGTTTCAGACGTTTTCCCTCCATAGGCCCTCTGCAACAACTGCCACTCTGAAACACCTTTATTGTTTGTGCTTTTAGCTATTAGGACAGGATGATTGAAGTTCATATCAGTATACCATTAGGCCATCCCTGTAGTTAGAAGATCATCTAAAGTTCAAATCTCACCTTATCTGTATGGTGTAGAACAATGTTCTTTCGTTGGTTTAGTCCATTAATATGAAGTCATCCATGGATAATCCATGATAGGGTCACCTCGTTTTGTTGTCCACACTCTAGAAGTGATAGGCTTTGACATAGTTCAACTGCTACATATATAGCATGTCTGGCCTCTGCAGATTCCTTTTAACACACCACTCCCCATCTATACCACACTTTTCAATTGACTTTCAACTTGAGGTACCTTATCATCTTCTAAGTTTTCATCACTTTGACATTGACATACAATGGAACATTAGGATCAGGTCTATTGTTCTCATGAAAAGGATTTGGATTTTGGCATTTTGTATTTAACCTCCTTGTGCAGCTTCCCTGACATGATATGCCCTTTGTTCACAGCTCTTCATTTGACTCTAGACCTGTTATCATGACCCACATGCTGATAACACGCCACTCCCCATCTATTATTATTTATGTAGGAATTCTATTTTAGTTATTTAACAAAGAGCTGTCATTTTGATTTTCAGGCCTGTATCTTTGTCATTTAGTCCAAGAATACTCTAAACCAATTACTATTACAACCAATTTAATAGAGGGTGATAGGTCATATCAGTCTTGACGTTTTCATACGAGGAATGCATGTAAGACGATTCTGACCACTTTTATCTCAGAGAGGATACACATCTTGAATGCATTATTTTAGTCCTCGGTTTCTATTTTAAAAACTCCAATACTACCACATTATTTTAGGTCTCTGTTGCTTTTCTAAAAACTCCAGTGCTACCACTTTAAATTGTAGATTTGCATTGTCTTGTCACAATCATCATCTCTTTGGCTGCCATGTTGCTTTCATGATTCTATACAATCAATTTAATTCATTACATATATACTTTTAATTTGCTGAATTCCGTTTATCTTTACTGTCAAATCAACAACTTTGATTTTCGTTAGTTAAATTCTACGTATGGCTTAGAAGCTTTCCCATTTACAAAATCAGAATGTACATGTTGTATTAACAATGCAATTGGAACTTACATTTTCATATTTAAGCTGAATTAGTATGTATCTAAATATTGCTACTTTTCTTATCTACACTTTTTTGTCTTATTTATCTCTTTCCTTTAGAAGCATTTGAAGATTTGATGATAGAAAACTCTCAAAACATTTTCCATAGGAACAAAGCCATTTAGAGCTCTGGCCAACAATGAGAAGATGGGGAAGGTAAATATGATGTGTTGAAGAAAACAAAGCAGAGAGATGTGCAAGTGGAATGAAACACTATGAATCCTTGAATGAAGAGTGCTTTGAATAATAATAAGAAAAATGAGAATGAGGTGTGAGCATGTCAGTAAGCAAGCAGGGCTTTTTTAGGCAAAAGGATGTGAAGTAAACAAAATGGCGGCACAATTTTTTGGTTTCAAAATTCGTCCAACCCGGCCATGTGCTTTTGTACCTGTAAGAAGCAATAGGCATAGGCAAAGTAACACCCATTCTACATACTTGCTGTAACATACTGTTACTTAGTCCCTAATTAACTAATGATATACAATTTTAATTCTTTAATCTCTTTACTAACTATGATAGGAAAAGGATTTTCCATAATATTAATATACCTATCATAGTTAGAAAAAGAATATTCTAGTGAATAAAACATTATCCATGATAGAAAAGGATTTCCTGATACAATATAGATGTTATCATGGATAATTCAAAGCTAACCATGTTAGAAAGGATTTACCTAACATGGTTAATAAATAAAACTGATTGATATTAAACAATAAATATATATACATGCGGAAACGAATGCAGGCCTATACAAATTGGCAATATACAATTCCAAATAAACTATATAACCTCTACTACCTAATTCCCTTTCCTGATGCTCGCGCCTGTGCATGAATACCTGCAAAAATGTCAGTAATCGTGGGATGAGACAATTTGTCCCAGTAATCACCGCTTAACTCACTATAACAGTGAGATGTGCGTTAGCGAGGGCGTCTAAAGGGTACCACAGTTTTAAAATCAATAATAATATATATATAACCAAATCTTCTTTCATTCATCACTCAAGCCCTTCATTCACATCCAAATCAAAGTCAACATCATCATCTCTATTACCTTATCCCACTCAAAATCCCTCAATCAATCCCATTCCAACAAAACCTCATGTCTTCATCTCCAATCTGAGTACTTTCACTATAACTCTCACACTCACCTATAGATGCATTGTGTCATCAAGGGAGCATCCCAGCATCTAATCTTCACTATATGAATTTGACACTGTGTCCCTCTCCATAATGAGGGGACAATTTCCCTCTCTGGCAATCTCCAGAGAGGGAACCCCAATTCTGTTTCCATTACAGAACGGGAACGGTTGGACTCTTCAATGCCAAACAACCGTATGTCACTTTCTCTCAATAAGTCGACCTATGATCCCCGGTCTAATCAATCCGAAAAGGATCATCAGTACAAATAACTGTCGATTGGCCAATCGACAGTTATCATCGCGCGATGGTACATAAATAGCAGTGTCATGCAATGCTCACCATATCCCTATCTATCTCATCCACCATATTCAACTTCTCAACCACAGTTCCATAAAATATCACAATATCAATATCATTATCATGCACTTTTGCAATTCCCTGCAATATCTCAACATTTCAACATCTCAGATTTTCCACAACATAACTCTCCCTTTTCTATCATCATAAACTCTCAAACCCCTACAAATGTTATACCTATATACATTTCACGCCATTCCAGATAAATGGCCTCCACCAAGCAGGATAATAGTATATATATAACGTGTACAAATCTTTTATACGAAAATAATCGTGTTTGAAAGGCACCCGATAGCCTGTTTCGTATAAAAATAACCTTTCAAAGATAATGTATATATAGAGGGTGGGAAAGGATTTTACAAAATCCTAGCTAACATCACCCTCAATGTTATAGTAAGGTTAAGTGTGATTACCTGTCGCCCTGAGCACTTTGTTGCAATTCCTTACTCTTCCACAGTAGATTCACCTATTATTACATAAAAGTAATAATAAAGGTAAACAACCATGTTTATACTTGTATAATGAATAACACGTCTCTCTCGGTCCTAATATACTACCCTTCCCTTTATACTTTTGTTGTTCCTAGTTTTCTTCTTCAATTCCATTTACTACTACAGAATAACCCCTTTACATGCGCTCATTTTGGCTTTTACATGCGCTTAAAAAACGCTGGCAATGGCCTCGCCGGGAAAGGATTTACATGCGCTTGTAAAAAGCGCATGTATATCTATACTTATACATGCGTTTTATCGTCAGAAAAGCGCATGTAAATATACATATATACACTCGCTTTTGTAATAAAAGCGCATGTAAATATATATATACACACGCGCTTTTGTATTAAAAGCGCATGTAAATATATATATATACACGCGCTTTGGTAATAAAAGCGCATGTAAATATATATATATACACGCGCTTTTGTATTAAAAGCGCATGTAAAGATGTATTTATTACATGCGCTTATGAGCTTGCGCCATAAGCGCATGTATAAGTTATTTTTTTTTTCATTTGTCATAATTCTTTTTCCTGCTTTTTGGCAGTTAAATTGCTACCTGCACAATATAATATACCCAACCAGCCAGAATAACCAAAATCCTTTATATATCAAGAACTACTTTACATGTAATATAAAAGTCATCCACATATCCCAATCAGAATTTACATCTAATTTGTAGCACCAAAAGTCATCTAATTTGTACCAGCCAAAATACACATCAAAGTTGTACCAACAAAAGACATTTAGATTAAATAACCAACTAGTTCATCTATCAAAAGTGTCATACTCCCACTTCCTCCTTAGATGTATGAAACTCTAAGAAGGATGTAAATTTTGAATAATAGGATGAGCAATAGGGAAAACATACTTGCACCACTCTTCAATGAGATCATCCACCTCCTCCATAGATAACTTTGATGATCGACAATCTTCATAATACTGAGTTAATGGACATAATAAACATATTTATGTGACAATTCACTTTAAATAACAAGTCAACAACAATTTTGTAAGTTAAGACTATATATGTCATGTGCAATAATAAACTTACAAATTCAGGCACCTCCAATTGGTCATGTGTTACTATGTCCTTAATAAATTTCATCACATAGTAACCACAATCATTGTCGTTGGGTTGGAAAGGGCACTGCAACAAGAAAAAACACAAACACGTTAGTCAAAAGACTTTTATACACTTTAAAAATTCATGAAATGCAACACAACTCACCATGTGGACTTAACTGATAAGAGGTAGTGATATGAGGAAAGACTGAATTGCTTGAGACCTTAAGGTTTCACAAGTTCATGTGATCAATAGCGCATAAAAAAGATTGATTTAAGTACAAATCCTCTAGGAAAAAGATTGTCTCATCCTAAATGAAATGCAACACAACTCCATTTTCTAATAATACTCAATGCTGAAAATAACAAACACACCCTCCTCCTATTTTCCAAAATTGGTGAGAATAAAAATCATACCCAAAAAAATAACCACCAAAATCAACGCAGATAAATTCTTTAAATTCTTCATCTAATATGCTACACAGACTTTCAATATAGAATGCTTCAACTATAATCAATCAACCCCATAAAAAAAGCAAACAAAAAAACAAAAAAGCTCCTACAAAACGTACTTAAGGGAAGGAATTTGAGCTAAAGTTTCAATATAGACTTTCAATATAGAATGCTTCAACTATAATCAATCAACCCCATAAAAAAAGCAAACAAAAAAACAAAAAAGCTCCTACAAACGAAATATGGGAGCATGATATTAGGCACAACAGCAGAACAAACGAATGCTTCAGAAAAGCTTCAGCCCTGGGATCTTTTTTTGTGATTAAGCATGATATTAGGCACAACAGCAGAACAAACGAATGCAAAAGTAAAAGTAAAAGCATGATATCAGGATTACTCTCATGATTAAGCATGATATTAGGCAACACATCACATAAATGCACGAGTATAGAAGCAGCACACTGAAAAAAAAAGCAAAAAAAAAAAACGGAGAAACAAATAGAGAAAACAGCTTGTGAGGAGATAATTTCGACCTTATCAATATCAGGATCGCTGATTAGAAGTACTTGGAGCGAGTTGTGAAGAGTGATGACTGATGAGGGGTGTGGATGGTTAGCAAAAGATCTTGAAAGGCTTTTCAGCACCAGAACAAATGATATGCAGGTCAGGAAAAAACTAGAGATTTGTATATAGAACAATCACAACAATCATCCTTTGATCTGCATATGTAAAATTATCAAGATTAAGTGCCCATTGATTCCACAAAAGACTGCACATTTACAACAAATAAATGAAAATAAAAGAACCTGTCGTCAAAGAATTAATAGAAGGTCTATATGATTCAATTTACACAGTAAAGCAACAGAAATTCAAAAAGAAAGAGTCATTCTCATGTTCAAGACTGTATTATTCTCTCTCTTTTTATGGTCACGTTGGTAGGAATTAGAATATTAAATACAGACCACACATGCCTCTTCTGGGGGAGATAGTACGGTCATGTTTTTATCTTCTTTGACAGAATTGGTTGAGTTGAAGAATAAAGTTGTTAAGTTCCTTAGTAAGGAAATAAGACCCTCCATTTGATTGATGAATTTGTTGTGTTCTACAATTCTGGAACCACCGAAGGAAGGCAAAAGTTTGTACCTTTCACCCACCATAGCTCATTGACTACCCTCCAAATTTTCACTTTAGCTGCAGCTTATAGATCAAAGTTTGTCTCAATCTTCTTCCTCAGTTTTCACTATTTTTTTATTATTATTTTTTCTGATTATTATTATAATAATATTAATGATTGCAGAGTTTACCCCACAAGAGAAGGTGGAAGGATTCTAGAATTCATATACAGCAGCAAGCAGTTCAAAACAAAAGGAGGCTTAACAGCAGGAACAGCCACAACACACTACTATTCAAGCCAAGAGTTCAAGATCAAGCAAGAGAAAACAAAGTTGTTTACTTGCAGTCCATATGAAGTAATCTCAGGAGGAGATTACAAACAAGTCACTTACTGTCACCTTCTCCTTGGTCTCTTTTACTCTGACCAAGTTTTAGCATATGAGCTAAAAATATGCTGAAAATTGAGCCCTATTCAAGGCAAGCATGACACAGTTTTAATATCAGAAAGATCAAATGTGACCAAAAATCCACATCCACAATGAGAGTAATGACAACACAGATTGGATATGCACCAAAAGCTAGGATACAATACAAATCAGTTGGAAATGAGTAGACTTGCCTAGATGAATTGCCAATTTATAACTTGTTGTTTGGATATACATAGTAAACAGCAAACCCAGACATACTTCCACATTCACGTTCATATATTGTTTCATCACAAGGAGATAAAAGGAAAATAACAGCCAACAAGAATGAAAAGTAAAAATAATACCACTGAAATTGCCAATACGATAAAAATGAATACTTCCTAAATATAAACCAAAAACAACAAACTAATTATCTTCCAATAGTAAGCAATTTTCAATGCTGTTGAAGGCAACATGGTTTTAACAGTATCAAGAAGGCCTGATCACCTGCATATATGTACAAAACAGTTCATACCAACCCGAAATATATGAGGATTGTTTTCTCGCTCACAATCCTCATCTCAGCTTCTTTGTTAAATATAAATACCAATAAAAGAAACAAAGATACCAATTGCATTAGATACATTTTCCAAGCCACTAGAAAATCATTTCTTTTAGAAATGGCAAAATAACTCAGCAATAAAGCCAATCGATTTATGATTTTACTACAATCAATCTTCAGTACAGTCAAAATAATAAGGAATCAAATCCTAACATAATGGGAATCCAAATTCTAACCATGTTAGAAACCTACACTTCCATCTCTAGTAAAATTAAAACTACAAAAATAAAATCTAACAACAATTTAACCCATTAACTGAATCTGCTTTGTACCATCACCATCATCATGAAAGCTTCACAAGGGCCATACAAAGCTTGTCATAACCACAGGAAATGACTTTAAACAGTGAAACTATACACAGAAAAAGGAAACAAGCAGTTACAAGAATCCACGCCATATAGAAATGCCCAAGGAATTATTATTGATTATTATTATTATTATCACATTGTAAAACAGTATAAAGATGCAAAACAATAATAAAGTTGCAATGCCCTTATTCTCGACAACACACCATCAAACTAAGTAGAGAAAAGCAAAAGCATCAAACTTTACTAATGATTTGCCTCTCAACACACATACAACCCAAAAATACACCCACATCATGTGGAGATATCATAGTTTGAAAAGTTGAAGCTCAAACACATAAGAAAAAGTACAAGTATCAGTACAGAGATTCACAAAACGCGTCATCTCAGTGAACAACAAATACAAAAGAATCAAAATGGTTGCAGAAAGAGAGAGAGGAAGCAAAAAGTAAGGGAAAAACAATGGGATCGGAAGTGAAAAGGAAGTACCTGAAAAGGCTAAGAGGTAGGGGCACATTGAGACATTGAGAGAGGTTGAAGAGAAGAAATCGGAGGAGAGAAAAGGAGAAACCCTAGGATGAGCTACGAAGAGATTGGGAAGAAAGAAGCTGAGAATGAGATAATAGAAAGAGAAGGAGATGCGCAATATATTTATAATTATTAAGATCTATGTGAACTTAATAATTAAGTTTTCAATATATTAATTATTTGATATCAATTTCCAAAATTATTCAAACTATAAGACTTAGTTTTTAGTACAAAAATTTTGATTTACTATGAAATCGGAGCTGCAAAAAAATTATCAGATCAGAGAAAAGATTGAACAAATCAAATGTGTTGAGTCAATTAATGCATTGGCATAAATTATTTGCAATGAGTCTTTAAACATCTAGAAAATTTTTTGTTCAAACATTTAAGTAATTTCACAATTGTAATAATATATATGTTATACATGCGCTTTATTCTTACAAGCGCATGTATAGGTATTTATATTATATATATTTATGATGGTTTCACTTAATGTATATGAGTATGAGACATGTTATAACATATAAATTCATCCTATGCATGGATATATTGTTCAAAAATATAGATATTTTAAGTAAAACTTCTACATACGCTCTCTGGGATAAAGCGCATGTAAAGAGGGCCATATACATGCGCTTTAAGCGCATGTAAAAGCTACAATCATATACATGCGCTGTTCATCTAGAAGCGCATGCAAAGAGGTACTCTATACATGCGCTTAAAGCGCATGTATAGCATTGAGTCATATACATGCGCTCTTTTTTATAAAGCGCATGTAATAAGGTATTATATACATGCGCTTTTTTCTGTTCTTCTCGAAAGCGCATGTATAAGAGTACATTACCAACGCTTTTCTTGAAGCGCATGTAAAAGTGCGATGGTATAGGGTTATTCTGTAGTAGTGATTCAAATAGAATTTATATGGCAATTAAAATGCCTTAGGACAGCCCCTTAAATTTAATCCAAGCATCATAAACATACATTACACTCAAGACATTCATAACTTTGCCCTTTTATTATTCCTTGTTCAAATAACATACTCTTCCGATTCACACATAATCAAGTCATCAACATATGTCAAAGAGGAGAACAAGGACGATTCAAAACTACACAGCTTGGTGAAGGCTCTCATGCTGATAAGTTATATCTCAATCAACTTTAATATACAACAAAACCAATAAAACCATACAACAATGTTGGCAAATCTGATTCGGAAATCAAAAGAATCCCATTGACATGTGTATAGCAAGTATTTTCACAAACATAATAATAATAGATCCTAGCATCACAGTTAACAAAGCATTGAACACCACTCAAACCATCACTGTCCAACATAGAAAAGTCATGTATAATCAAACCTAAATAAACTCCATTTTAAGGCAACCAAAGAAGCCACCAAAAACAGAAACATTTACAATGGCAACAACCAGAATAATTTAAATAAGAAAACCTCACTTAAGTTCAGCCAAAACATTGCCAAAGAAAAGAAATGTTCAATCCATACTCTACCTTCAATTTACTCAATTAAACCACAATCCATTAACATTAATATCAAGAGTCCTCAAATTGTATCTTCAATAAACATAGGGATAACACTAGAAAAATAGATTATTTGAAATCAAACATGACTAAACTAATGTTGAAGTATACATTACCCTTAGACCCATTTAGCTCCTCCTAACAACTACCACCAATCAGGCAAAGAGGAGGAAGAAAAGAAAAGTTATTTCCCTACTTTAATTTTATTTTTCAAGCATAGAAAGACTGTTGGTCACATGAAAAATAAATAGCCCAACAACACTGAGATTTTCAGCTTCATCTAACAAACAAATTCTCAAAACGTTGAATAATTTTTCAGCTCAAACAACATCATCAACCAGAAAATGATGAACTACAATATGCAAGAAGGCTATGGATATCATACTAAAGCTTTCATGTCTTAGAAAGTTTATTGATTAAACATGCAAGAACACCCTTTTCTTTTCCAATTCTCACAATCATTACACTAAAATGCCCAATCCATAGAAATGAAGAATTACTAATAAATTCAGCTTGGCCAGTAAAAGAAGCAGAGAACAACAAGCTTCTTTATTAAATTATTCAACATTTCAATGCAACCAAAATTTTCTTATAAGCATTTTAACAAACACCTTGAGTGCAATGACATTCAAACCATGATTATTGACTTCCCCATTTACCAAGACTCTTGCCCAACAGTTCCAATTACCATATACACAAAAACTTTCATTACAGCTCCAATCTTGAAACAAGAAATATAAAATATTCAGTCACAAACACATTAACACCAACACACAAATTGAACAAATTCCTTCATTCTTTCCTAATACCTTATCTGCATCAAGTAAAAGAAGAAAACAACAACTCCATCCATTAAATTCTAAACTTGGCATTACACAATGTAACATCAACTTATCACTAATTACTTTTCTAATTCTGACCTGAAGAAAGCACATAAAGGAATCAGTGAAAGCATTGAAAATAATAACATAAAAGAAAGAAATGAACCAAGCCCTAAATCTAATTACACATACAAGATCATCTCACAATAACAATTAACATGTGTAATTAGAAATTTAATTACTTGAGAACCCCAACACAACGAAACGTTAGAATCCCGTCAACCCTCCTCTCAAATTTGATCAAAAACGAAAAGAAGTGAGAAGAGAGTTTTCACCTAAGTTCAAGCCCTTACTGCTCTAGGAATCAGTGTCAAAATCATCACAACAACTCGGTTCTACCGTCGCCGTCACACCCGCCATCGTTAGTCACCGTCGCTGCCACCGTTCGTCACCAAGAAGAGGAAGAAAATACAGAGGGGAGTAAGGAGGACGCGAGGGAGAGTGAGGGAACTCGGATTTTTGGAGGTTTGAGAGGAAGGAATAAAGTGAAAATCCAAGATAGGTGAGGTTGAGAGTGAGAAAATGCCATGGGTGTGTGTGTGGTGGAAGGAAGGGACGAACATGGTGAGAGGGGGGAGGAGTGTCGGCTGAAATAAGGAAGGGAAATGAGGAAGGAGTGTTTGGTTTGTTGTTTTATTTTAATGGGTTTTGTAATTTATACCACAAATTACCATAATGTCCTCTTTTAATTTAAATCCACTAAATCAAGCCTCCAATTTCCTTAACCTTCAAAATATTTTAGATTCCACCATTCCCTCATATTTCTATTTCTTCAATTGTTTAGTTAGTTATTTAGCTCTAATTTCACCAAAACTTCCAAAATATCCCAAAATCACCAAAAATTCTAAAAATTCCCAAATTTTCTCTCTAACCTCGTATTAAATTTCTAGGATGTTACACTATATCAATCTTCCAAATCATTTAATCTATTAGCTTAGGTACTTATTTCTCCAAATCCTCTAAAATGTCCAAATTTTCCAAAAATTCTAATAAATTTCACATTTTCAATGGTCATCCACTAAAAACATTTTCTAATCCGATATTAAATTTCCAGGATGTTACATTGCTCATCCCATGACACAATATCAACAACAACCACAATGTTTCTTCACATAGTGTACGCAACATGGAACACTAAGTCCATAAAAAATTAATAAACACCCAAAAATTGTGTGGGTACTTTATCAACCAAAAACAACTCAAACTAAATACACAAGGGTCCGACAAAAATAGATAATAACACATGAGCAGAAACTCATGGACTTGACAAAATGTGGCACACAAAGAGTAGCTATCTTCTCAGAAAGGATTAGCCGCCACCAGTCTACTGTTAAAACAGAGTGTCGTTACACGTACAGAGCAAGAAAACCGCCACCAACAACCTCTGAACCATTTCGGGTAAGCAACAGAACAAATGATAATCTGCAAGCATTCACAAAAAAAATCACAGCAAGATGTGGGTGAAATGAGGATCGCGAAACAAACATATAAAACAAATATACAACAAAAATAATCTCACAAATAAAAGTAACGAAAGGGATGTAGAGTCATGCTGAGAAGACTGCCGCCAACCTCCCCACACCTTCACACCATGAAAGTAAACGCAAGAGCAAAAAGCAAATATCCTAATGAGAAGACTGCTCGTCAAAATACACGGGTAAGATTATAAACGGAATGAGATAGCAAGGCAGTGGGTGCATGTATAATGGGATCTAACACTACTTATATAGGCGTGAAGGTGTGGATACATTGGCGGCAACTTGAATATTAGTCGGTCCATTTGAAATGGAAGGGAGAAAGAGAGTCAGGAAAAAACAAAAACTCCATGACAGAGAGGAAGCACATGGCTGATCAGGATGTGAAGACAGAGAGCCACGCCATAGCATTTAATGCAAAGCATTTATATATGACGGCAGCGGCCAAAAAAAAAAGGAAAAAACAAATCCCCAAAACCCACCTAGCTACAGTGTCATGAGTGTATAAACAAAAAGGTGGGTGGAAGAGGTTTTTATGTATAGGTAGATTTTAGACGGAGTTAAATGCCAATTAACAGTATTGGCCAAAATGAGACCATTTATTATTCGTTGTGAAATTTGATATTGTGTTAGTTGTTTGTTGTGAAATATGATATTTAACCCTTTAAACAATGGCGGCCTAATTTGTATGGCTTGTTAGCTACTAGTTTTTCACTCCTTCATTTATGATTAAACTTACCAACTTCCTAACTTTTAATAATAAAAATGTATCCCATTTAACATGTGCATAAGCATATCTTTTATCACAAACTAGTACAGGACCCGCGCTATGCGCGGGGTCAAAGGATTTCACATATGCATATGATAAAATATGACATGTACAATGTATAAATTCTTATAATACATGATTTACAAATTACAAAATACTTCTTTGTACACCACATTGGAAGTTTTGTTGGTTGGTTTCCCATCAGCATCCAATATCAATATTTTCAAATCATCCTTCCGCTTGACACGTGAAACTGCTACATACAATTGACCATGGGTAAACATCGGACGGGGGAGGAATAGTCCAACATTAAGCAAGCTTTGTCCTTGACTTTTATTAATAGTCATTGCAAAAGAAAGATCCAAGGGGAACTGGCGTCGACACAATTTGTAACATCCCAAATTTTGGTTAAGGTTAATTGGAAATTATTGAGGTGTTATTTAGGAAATTTGGAATATTAGGGAGAAATTTAAGGAGATTTATTGTTATTGAATCTTAATTTTTAGAATTTAAGGAAATATAGTTAAAATAATTATTTGGAGTTAGAAACTTTCATGAACAAGTATTTGGGACAGTAGATAATATTATGATGGAGAGAAGGAGATATAGTAATATATACAAACTTCTGGGTTAGAAATATAATTACGAATAAACCTTAGGGTAGTAAATTGTAATTTTCCCTAAATTAAAAAAAAAATATCAATACATTATCATCATCTCCAACCTTCCATTCCTCTCTCTGACTCGAGCCCCTCCCACCGCCCTCTCTCACCAAATCCTCCTTGCTCCTCTCACCGCCACTCATTTCCCACCGGCGAAGCGGCGGCGACGGCGAGCCACCCGCCACACATCCCTCCTCTCCCAAACTGTTGCACCTTTTCTTGCTCTCTCCTCCCTCGTTAGTCCACCTCCTTGTTTCGTTTTCTTTCATTCTCCGGCGATTTGAGCGGCGGACGGCGGTAGAAGAAGGTGAGTTCGCCATTCGTGTTGTTTTGTAAGCTAAGCTTCCTTCAAACTTCATTTTCTCATCTCCCTTTCCCTATTTTACTCCTCAGTTCGGGCAGCCACCTCCGTGGCCGATTTCCGGCCATTTTTCCGGCGACAACGAGCCTATTTCAAGTGTACAACTTCCCATTCAAGTTTAGGTAAACTCTATTTCCTTCAATTTCCCTCATTTTCTGCGAATTTGAAAGAGATATCGATTAGGGTTTAAAAAGGGGATTTCTATTTTGGGTTTCAAATCAAACAAAAACACAAATTAAGCTTTGAGTTTGGATATTTAAGTGATTATTCGAGTGTTTGATTTAGGAATTGTTGATTTTTGTGAAAACCCTAACTTATGGGGTTGTCAAATCTGACTGATTTTAATGGTGTTTGGGGTTCAAAATCTGTAATTTGATGTTGTAGGAGGGTGTTTGAATAGTGTTAGGATATTTCTTTTGTGATTGTTGGATTTTCTGGGTTGGCTAGGTACTAGTAAAGGTGTTGGTTGATCTTTAAAGTTGGAATGGAGGTTGATAATAATTTGTAAAGTGTAAATAATGTGTTTGAGATGCTTGTATATGAACTTGGCAAAGTAATTGTATATTCCTGCACTGGCTGGACAGATTTTAATGAAATTTTAGACTGATTAATGGGAGTGAATGAGTTTATGTTCTGTTTTGAGATATGATAGTTAAATGGGTTGAATGTTGATGGTGTGTTGCTTGATTCTAATTAATTTATGATCGGTAAAATGAAATAATGCATGTTTTATGCTTGTATGCAATTGGTGATTATAGCCTGGTAAACAAAATATTAATGATGTGCCTATACTTATTGATTTGGATCTTGCTTAAGTATTGTGATTCTTGAAGTTTTAGAGGTGATTTCCTTGCTTAGATGTTGCTTTTGAATTGCTGTTCAAATTGGATGTTATGGTTGAGATTCAAATTCTTGAAACTAATGACTATGTAGGTCCACTTAACTTACAACCTTGCTATGCTTGTATGATTACCAAAATTCTGTGCTATTTTATTGTTATACTTGAATAAAAATTGAATAAAAAGAGGACATTGTGAGTTGTGGATTGAGTTCTTGATAATTTGCAAATTTGGGTATTTGTTAATCCAATAGATTTCTAACAAGTTTAAGAGTTTCAATTTCAAATTGGTGAACATGTAAGCTTAACTTGTTAAGGGAAATTGTTACTCCTTTGCTTACTGTGACAATTGGATTTTGTATGCTCGATATAAGATTAGAATAAAGAAATGAGTTCGGTTTCTTTCTCTAAATTGGACTGAAATGGTTTAATGTAGAAAATTTATGAAATTGCTCAAAGAAACTTAGTATTATGTGTGTGCAGTGGTTAATTCTGTGATTTGTGTAAATTAATTTAAGTGGGTCGTTCATTTGTTTTCTTTCTCTATTAATACATGATTAAAGTTCCTACCTCTCCTAGTCTTTTCCTTTATCATGTGTTTTTACTTAACCACTGTTTGGTATTGTTCTTTTCTACTAAATCCATTGCAAGTGGTGTTGATTAGTATCCATATTTTAGAAGGAACAACTAATCTATTTTAATGAATGCTCAGTCCATTTCTGCATATATATTTTAAGCTAAATTGAATTTGTTATGCACTATTGTAGTAATATTGATTAATTGCGTTCCCGGTGCTTTATTCATGTGTTGGTTAATGTGTAAATGATTGACTTTAAATTGGAGTATTTAATTTCTTAACTTTGTTTCTTGTGATTGAATTGGAGGAATGATTTTGATGAAGAAGAAGTGATTAGTTTGATTTCTTTAAATTGAATGTGATGGAATGGATTGAGAATATTGTTTGTGTGGTAAAGCTGAACATTTACTTTAATGTCTTTGTTTTATAGTTTCTTGGATATATTGATGATTTTGAGATTTTAAATGTATGAGGTGAAATTTGAATATATGGCTAGTTAACTTGGTGGTGATTTCACATAAATGGCTGCCAGTTCTAAGGTTAAAAATAAAGATATTAGGGAGTTGACATGCTTTTCTTTTGGTACCTCACATAGTAGAATGGATTAGCTTGGGTATTTGCATTGTGACTTTTGGATTTACTGTTTCCTCTTTGGCAATTGGCTGAATGGTGCAATTTAGAAATTCTATTTGATAAACCTAAAATAGAAATTTAAGTTACTTGTATGTACTTGCGTTGTATTTGGTGAAATCGTTTGCTTTCATGTGATACTCGAACTGAACATGGATTAGCTAATATTTAACTACGAGAATTGGAATTAAGTATGGGAAAACGGGTAGTAATATGGAACGAGAGAGACGTTAGTTATTCTATGCCTTAGAATGATTTTTAATCTACTATTATTACATGATGTAATAATAGGAAAGGACGTGATTTGCTTATAGTCCTCGAGGCATGGTAAAGTAAAGGGAAAAGGTGACCGAGTGCTAAGGGCGACAGGTAATCACTCTTAACCTTACTATAACATTGAGGGTGATGTTAGCTAGGATTTGCAGAATCCTTTCTCACCCTCTATAAATATTATCTTTGAAAAGGTATTTTTATATAAAACAGGCTATCGGGTGCCTTTCAAACACGATTACTTTCATATAAAGAATTTGACTTACTATATGTAGTATCCTGGATGGTGGTATTGCTGGATATTATGGAATTGTAGGATATGATTGCAGGTGTTGGATATTGAGAGGTTTTGAGTATAGAAAATGAACTAATTGTGAGTTTAGATTTTAGAAAGTTATGTTAAGGAAAGATATTGTGGATAATAGATTGAAAAGTGATGTTGATGTTGTTGTTGATTATTGAGATTGTGATATTGAAATATTGAATGAGGTTGAGGTTGATGGATATGATTGATGTCATTGTGGATGAGATATTGATGGTTGATGTGAGGTTTGCATGACACTGATATAAATGTACCATCGCGCGATGATAACTGTTCGATAGGCCAATCGACAGTTATTTGTACTGATGATCCTTTTCGGTTTGATTGGATCGGGGTTAATAGGTCAACTTATTGAGAAAAGTGACCTACGGTTATGGGCATTGATTAGAGTCCAACCGCCCCTACGGTTATGGGCATTGATTAGAGTCCAATCGTTCCCATTCTGTAGTGGAAAACAGAATTGGGGTTCTCTCTCTGGAGATTGCCAGAGAGGGAAATTTGCTCCCTCATCAGAGAGGGGCACAGTGTCAAATCATATAGAGACTTGAATGCCCCGGTGATGGCAAAATGTATCTACAGGTGAGTGTGAGTGTTGTGGAGTGGTATAGTTGTATTGGAGGTAGAGATATTGAGGTACTTTGATTTGGAAATGACAGAGAGACGGGTGTAATACATGGAAAGAAGGTTTGAATTTTATATATGTGTATTATTGATTTTAAAATTGTGGTACCCTTTAGACGCCCTCGCTACCGCACATCTCACTGTTATAGTGAGTTAAGCGGTGATTACTGGGACAAATTGTCTCATTCCACGATTACTGACATTTTTGCAGGTATTCATGCACAGGTGCAAGCATCAGGAAAGGGAATTAGGTTTCAAAGGTTATTTAGATTAGTTAGTTGTGTATATTGCCAATTTGTATAGGCCTGCATCTGCTTCCGCATGTAGTTATATTTATGTATTGTTAAATAATAGTTGGTTTTGTTAATTAACCATGTTAGGTAAATCCTTTCTAACATGGTTAGCTTTTAAATATCCATGATAGCATTCATATTGTATCAGGAGATTCTTTTCTATCATGGATATTATGTAATCATTAGGAAATTCCTTTTCTAACTATGATAGAGATGTTAATAAGAATATTCCTTTTCCTATCATAGTTAGTAAAGAGGTAATAGAATTTAAAAGAGATGTGACAGATTAATCAAGGAATTAGTAACACAATGTTACAACTTGGTTATCAGTATTTGGTATACGATAACCCTGGACTGTGCTGCATTGCATGTAGATTGGCAATATACATTCTTAGTATTCCCTTCCTTTCGTGCATGAATATCTGCCATTGTGAGAGGAATATCACTCATCCCGTGGTGGGGAGAGAGTGATAAGAGAAATTGAATAGGTATTGTGGAGAGATTGAGATGAACATAGAAAGAATAACGAAATAATATTGATATGTATAAGAATTTAGGAAGAATAACGAAATAAGGATGATTCTCTGGGGTCTCGAGTATAGTTATGTGCTAGCCATAACCATAGTTGAGGCATCATGAGATACCTTATTGGGTTAAAAAAAAAAAGTATTGACCTGTTTCTTGTTTTGTTTGTTAAATTGTTGATTTATCGATTATTTGACTTGTGTTGTTTGATTGTTTTAATAGAAATCCTATTGCAATTATGGTTTGTTTGGCTATTGTTTGTGTTATTCAAATGTCCAAATTAGTTGTGTTAGTGCCTTGTTTTGTTGATAGATGATGAATTTATTTGGTATTTTGATTAAATTATTCTATTCAAGTGATTTTAATCAAAGTCTTATTATAAAATTTGTTTATTTTATTTTCCTCTTTTATGTTTTTGATTATCTTTTATCTAGTAATGGTTGGTGAGTACATCATCATGGGTAGTAAGAGGTTGTTGCCCATTTATGTTAAGCGGCTGGAGGCTCCTCACTATATTTAGTGACTGGAAGCAGCCCCCTTAATAACAGATGTTGGTAGCCCTCACTACTTCATGAGTGTATCCTAACCGTTACTAAACGACAGAACGGTAAGTTGTTTGCTTAAAAATGATTATTAGTTGAATTTTTATAGGTTATTGAAATGGATTTGCAAGTTAATCATAGGTAATTGGAAGGTTTTGGCTATTAATACTATGTGAATAGGAAATTATAGTTGATAATTGTTGGTAAAATTGTGAATTGTAGTTATGAATGAGAATTGATTTTGTTTTGAGTGAATCTTTGTTTGTTGATTGCAAGGTGACAATGTATGTTAAAGTGACTAGAGGAGTTAAAATTGATTTTTATTCATGTTTGTTTTAACAATGAATTAGGTCGGATTTTGTGATGTTTGAAATTTGGGTTATTTAGAAGTGAATTTTATTGTGTTGTCATGTTAATGGTGATCTTGAGTTATGAGTGGCTTGGCTTAAATAAATAAGCATTGTGGCCGTATGCAAAGTTTATTGGGATATAGGAAATATTCATTTCATTTTCTGGGATTAGGATGAAGTTTTGGGGGTTAAGAATGCTACATAAGTGTTGACTACTTAGTTAAGGTTGTTGTAAATCTGTATGCTTTCATATAGACATCTCTTTTAAATTGAAGTTTTAGGTTGTTTTGGACTCTGCCGAAAAGATTAACAACAAAATATAGTCGCTATTTTGGAGTGTTGAGCCAATGTTTTGGTATTACCATAAGATTATAAAGGTATAAATGAATTGTTGATATTAGATTTTATTCTTTTTACTTGGGCACTATGATGTGAACATTTGTGTTCATTAATGTTGAAAGGAGAGAGAAGAGAAATGTATTTTTGGGAATTTAATTGGTGAGATTGCTTTGATGCAATGTGAAGTGTATGATATGTTGTGATAATTGCATTGTACTGCAATAACTCGGGTTGAATTAGTAACTTTAAATAGAAAGTCGTGAAGTTGTACTTTGATAATAATAAGTAGCAAGAGTTGAAATGATAAATAATAAGGAATATTACCAACTGAACGTAAATTTGGACGATTTGTAAAGCCTAAAGAAAAGGGTTGTATAATAAATAAAGGAACATTTAAATGACTATAGATAAACATGTGTGAGTTTTAGTTGTGAATGCTGATTTTGTTTGATTTGAAACCTAAATTGATTCTTGAGTTTAAAGGGTTTGGGATGTGTATGTGTGAGATGGTAATTTGGTGGGACTTAAGGTTGTATGATAATCTTCATATTTCAAATTAAGGCATGGGAAGGATTGAGATATTTTTCATTGATTATTTACTTAGTTGGAAGCAAATGATAGAAATTTATGATTTGAAGATATGAGAAATTTAGGGAATTATGGTAAGTATCGATTGTTGAGTTTGTATGGATTAAAATAGAGGTAATTGAGAGGAGCTTTGATTTTAAGGATTAGATTACTATACATTGGTTATGAACAGAGGAGTGATCGGAAATTTAGTTTGAAGTGTGAGATTGGAAATTATGTTTGAATTAAGGTCAGGATGATTAATTGAGAAGTACACTGTGGGGTTATGACTTAGAGTAATATATTGATATGGTGAACTATTCTGACTTGATAATAGGTTATCACTAGGCTCTTATAGATGAGATTGAGATGATTTGATCTAATGATGAATTTTAAAGTTGTGATTATGGTTGAGCAAAATAGATAAAGAAACTAGTAGGATGTGATATGCCAGACTTGAAGTGTAGCGAACGTCTTTCACTGTTTTATTGAAATTATAGGTAATTAACCATAAATTTGATGTTGAAGTTGACATAGATGAGTATATATATTAAGCAAGAATCATGAGCTAAGATTATAAATGGAATTTATTGGAGTTAACTAACAATTAGAAACGAGATCTTGGATTATGAATGAGGATAAATGATGAAGGATAACGTTGAATGTATTAAGTGGTAGTGAAATTATTAAAGGCAATATGATGAATGTAAGGTTGACTTGTGTACTTTCCTTGTGTAGGTATATGTGTAGCGAATTTTGGGGACAAAATTCCTAAAAGGTGGGGTAAATTGTAACATCCCAAATTTTGGTTAAGGTTAATTGGAAATTATTGAGGTGTTATTTAGGAAATTTGGAATATTAGGGAGAAATTTAAGGAGATTTATTGTTATTGAATCTTAATTTTTAGAATTTAAGGAAATATAGTTAAAATAATTATTTGGAGTTAGAAACTTTCATGAACAAGTATATGGGACAGTAGATAATATTATGATGGAGAGAAGGAGATATAGTAATATATACAAACTTCTGGGTTAGAAATATAATTACGAATAAACCTTAGGGTAGTAAATTGTAATTTTCCCTAAATTAAAAAAAAATATCAATACATTATCATCATCTCCAACCTTCCATTCCTCTCTCTGACTCGAGCCCCTCCCACCGCCCTCTCTCACCAAATCCTCCTTGCTCCTCTCACCGCCACTCATTTCCCACCGGCGAAGCGGCGGCGACGGCGAGCCACCCGCCACACATCCCTCCTCTCCCAAACTGTTGCACCTTTTCTTGCTCTCTCCTCCCTCGTTAGTCCACCTCCTTGTTTCGTTTTCTTTCATTCTCCGGCGATTTGAGCGGCGGACGGTGGTAGAAGAAGGTGAGTTCGCCATTCGTGTTGTTTTGTAAGCTAAGCTTCCTTCAAACTTCATTTTCTCATCTCCCTTTCCCTATTTTACTCCTCAGTTCGGGCAGCCACCTTCGTGGCCGATTTCCGGCCATTTTTCCGGCGACAACGAGCCTATTTCAAGTGTACAACTTCCCATTCAAGTTTAGGTAAACTCTATTTCCTTCAATTTCCCTCATTTTCTGCGAATTTGAAAGAGATATCGATTAGGGTTTAAAAAGGGGATTTCTATTTTGGGTTTCAAATCAAACAAAAACACAAATTAAGCTTTGAGTTTGGATATTTAAGTGATTATTCGAGTGTTTGATTTAGGAATTGTTGATTTTTGTGAAAACCCTAACTTATGGGGTTGTCAAATCTGACTGATTTTAATGGTGTTTGGGGTTCAAAATCTGTAATTTGATGTTGTAGGAGGGTGTTTGAATAGTGTTAGGATATTTCTTTTGTGATTGTTGGATTTTCTGGGTTGGCTAGGTACTAGTAAAGGTGTTGGTTGATCTTTAAAGTTGGAATGGAGGTTGATAATAATTTGTAAAGTGTAAATAATGTGTTTGAGATGCTTGTATATGAACTTGGCAAAGTAATTGTATATTCCTGCACTGGCTGGACAGATTTTAATGAAATTTTAGACTGATTAATGGGAGTGAATGAGTTTATGTTCTGTTTTGAGATATGATAGTTAAATGGGTTGAATGTTGATGGTGTGTTGCTTGATTCTAATTAATTTATGATCGGTAAAATGAAATAATGCATGTTTTATGCTTGTATGCAATTGGTGATTATAGCCTGGTAAACAAAATATTAATGATGTGCCTATACTTATTGATTTGGATCTTGCTTAAGTATTGTGATTCTTGAAGTTTTAGAGGTGATTTCCTTGCTTAGATGTTGCTTTTGAATTGCTGTTCAAATTGGATGTTATGGTTGAGATTCAAATTCTTGAAACTAATGACTATGTAGGTCCACTTAACTTACAACCTTGCTATGCTTGTATGATTACCAAAATTCTGTGCTATTTTATTGTTATACTTGAATAAAAATTGAATAAAAAGAGGACATTGTGAGTTGTGGATTGAGTTCTTGATAATTTGCAAATTTGGGTATTTGTTAATCCAATAGATTTCTAACAAGTTTAAGAGTTTCAATTTCAAATTGGTGAACATGTAAGCTTAACTTGTTAAGGGAAATTGTTACTCCTTTGCTTACTGTGACAATTGGATTTTGTATGCTCGATATAAGATTAGAATAAAGAAATGAGTTCGGTTTCTTTCTCTAAATTGGACTGAAATGGTTTAATGTAGAAAATTTATGAAATTGCTCAAAGAAACTTAGTATTATGTGTGTGCAGTGGTTAATTCTGTGATTTGTGTAAATTAATTTAAGTGGGTCGTTCATTTGTTTTCTTTCTCTATTAATACATGATTAAAGTTCCTACCTCTCCTAGTCTTTTCCTTTATCATGTGTTTTTACTTAACCACTGTTTGGTATTGTTCTTTTCTACTAAATCCATTGCAAGTGGTGTTGATTAGTATCCATATTTTAGAAGGAACAACTAATCTATTTTAATGAATGCTCAGTCCATTTCTGCATATATATTTTAAGCTAAATTGAATTTGTTATGCACTATTGTAGTAATATTGATTAATTGCGTTCCCGGTGCTTTATTCATGTGTTGGTTAATGTGTAAATGATTGACTTTAAATTGGAGTATTTAATTTCTTAACTTTGTTTCTTGTGATTGAATTGGAGGAATGATTTTGATGAAGAAGAAGTGATTAGTTTGATTTCTTTAAATTGAATGTGATGGAATGGATTGAGAATATTGTTTGTGTGGTAAAGCTGAACATTTACTTTAATGTCTTTGTTTTATAGTTTCTTGGATATATTGATGATTTTGAGATTTTAAATGTATGAGGTGAAATTTGAATATATGGCTAGTTAACTTGGTGGTGATTTCACATAAATGGCTGCCAGTTCTAAGGTTAAAAATAAAGATATTAGGGAGTTGACATGCTTTTCTTTTGGTACCTCACATAGTAGAATGGATTAGCTTGGGTATTTGTGTAACATTGTGTTACTAATTCCCTAATTAACCTACGATATCCTTTATAAATTCAATTATCTCTTTACTAACTATGATAGCAAAAGGATTTCCATATATCAATGTCTATCATAGTTAGAAAAGGAATTTCCTAATGACTGAATACTATCCATGATAGAAAAGAATAAACTAATACAACCTGAATACTATCATGGATAATTAATAGCTAACCATGTTAGAAAAGAATCACCTAACATGGTTAGAAAAATAAACAACCTAATGTCCAATAATATCAAATACATACAAATATATGCGGAAGCGAATGCAGGCCTATACAAATTGGCAATATACAATTCAAAATACTCTATATAGCTTTTAATACCTAATTCCCTTTCCTGATGCTTGCACCTATGCATGAATACCTGCAAAAATGTCAGTAATCGTGGGATGAGACAATTTGTCCCAGTAATCACCGCTTAACTCACTATAACAGTGAGATGTGCGGTAGTAAGGGCGTCTAAAGGGTACCACAGTTCTAAAATCAATAATACATATATATATTTCTCTTTTCCTTTCATCCATCACTTAAATCCTTCTGTCATGTCTCAATCAACTCAAATCCATCATCACTACTTCCATGTATCACTCAACATCCCTCACACTCACCTAAAGATGCATTGTGCCACCACGGTGCATTCAAGCATCTATTCTTCACTATATGATTTGACACTGTGTCCCTCTCCATAATGAGGGGACAATTTCCCTCTCTGGCAATCTCCAGAGAGGGAACCCCAATTCTGCTTCCATTACAGAACGGGAACGGTTGGACTCTCCAATGCCAAACAACCGTAGGGGCGGTTGGGCTCTTCAATGCCAAACAACCGAAGGTCACTTCTCTCAATAAGTTGACCTATGAACCCCGATCCAATCAATCTGAAAAGGATCATCAGTACAAATAACTGTCGATTGGCCTATCGACAGTTATCATCGCGCGATGGTACATATATATTTCAGTGTCATGCAACTCTCACCATTTCCATGTCCATCAATTTCAATCTCATCATCAATATCCTGCATTCTAACCATTCCTTTCAATATCTCAATCTCAACTATTCAATATCATACATTCTTACCATTCCTTTCAATATCTCAACTATTTAACTTCTTCCATCTAACTAACTATCAATATCCTTAACAGAATACTATATAAACCTATCACATCAATCCCAGAATAATACCAATCCAGAATAATCATTCACACCATACAGGATAATATATATACTGTTTCAAATTTCTTTTATACGAAAATAATCGTGTTTAGAAGGCACCCGATAGCCTGTTTTGTACAAAAATAGCTTTTCAAAGATAATATTTATATGGAGGGTGAGAAAAGGATTTTAAAAATCCCAGCTAACGTCACCCTCAATGTTATAGTAAGGTTAAGAGTGATTACCTGTCGCCCTTAGCACTTTGTTGTTCTTCCCTACCGTTCTTTGTAAGTTTTTCCTTCCAAGCACCTCTCTTACTATATCCTCCTATTCCATATAATAAAGAATGTGAGCATCTATTCTTGTTTATGTTACTTAGCGTCACTCTCGATCCTAATTACTACCCATCCTTTTACGTTTATATTTTATAACCTAAAATCAAGTTTCAATCAAAATCAATGTGCTTACAATCATACATCGTACAATCAATTCACACATTACCTATTAAGTTTTCAAGTCAACACAGCATTATGTGAATCAACATCAACAATCTTAGAATAACAAATGCATATTGGAATAACATCAATTATCTAAGTAAAATAAGGATGCATTCATAGTAATCAAGTGATCAATATTCATCAAACAAACACAAGATCTCATCAATGAAATATAAACCAATCTTTTCAGCCAAAACAAATATTCTCCTTACACTCCTTAAGCTTTAAACACATATCTTTTAATATCCTTTATAACACATACCTATAAATACAAAATCGTGTCTGTGAGCTCAAAAATTAATTACCAACAACGTTTATTTCACTCCACACTCCAAACAAAATAGAGAATCTTAGCCAAGACAAAAGAAAGAACTAAAACCTTAAAACTTCAAAACTCATTTTCAGCCACGCAGCAAGACACAGAAATTAGGGTCTTACCAATTAAAAATCATTAAGCTCCAAAATTTAATAGCGCATAGAACATTGGAATGACTAAACCAAACAAAGTCAAGTTACATAGCAAAGTCAAAACCACAAGAATAAACCATGTTTATCAATGTAGCATTAAAACAATTACCTTCCATTCTCTATAATTAAATTATAGTTGAGAATGTCCTCAACATTAAACCAATTCAGCCCCTAAACCATCCAATTCCCTTCTTCTAAATCATAGTTCCTTAATTTTCTAATCCACTTCTTTCAAAATGAATCCCTCAACAACTAAGTATGCTTCCTTACAATGAACATTCTATATATACATATCAACATTTTTAGGAAACTATGAGGTCATCTCACTTTTAGGAATCAAACAAAAAGTTACAAAGATTTTTAACTATGACACAACTTCATATTCAACATTAACATAATTCATTCCCATCCAATCCTCAATATTCAAGATTAGTATTGTTATCCCTCTTTACATTTCACTATCAAACATAATTCAGATTATTTTTACATACTTCAATGCAACCATTTGCAAATTCTTTTCCATTCAAAACTCAAGGATACAACTATTTTCTCATACATTTTCATATTGCAACATTAACATATCAATCTTTAAGTTCAAGCATGGATGATTATATCCATAAGCAAAACCACACTAAGAATGTCACCTTCATACCGCATGAAATGTAAACAGCAACTTTACCCACCAAATTCAGCATTAACATTATCTTAAATAACGCAATAACATTATCAACAATTCATTAGTTTCACTCATTAGTTATCAATCAGTCCAGATTTCTAAACTTCACACATACAACGCCCATTTCCATATCCATTACATTAATCTTACACACCAATACAACTATTTATTCCTTTGTAATCATAACATATAAAGCACCCAACAAGTTAGAACAAACTATCAAAACAAAGCACATAAGATAATGCAACAGAAAAATGAGAATCAAAGAAAAGTTGTAGTTTTAAATTCAGAATTTACTAGCACCTAACAATTCAAAGGGAATATACAAGGCATGAGAATGGCATAAACTTATCAAATAACAAGATACTATCAAATAGAATGTTCACTGCATAAAATCTGATTTAGAGTAACTGATTTCCTTGGAAAACGAAAATATGGTAGGACATCTATCTTACAATCAAAGCAAAACAGCCCAAGCTTCAACAAATATGCACCTTTTCGATTAAAACTTATATGTTAAAATCTCCAAATAGAATCCTACTCTTCTTTAACACTTAGCAAGTCATTAAATTCCAACATCTAATATATAATCAGACCGTCAAGAATCAAATATGTATTGACAAACACTAGGGACACAAATCAGCCCAAGCCAATGTATGAGCAAATAGGAATTAATAACCTTTCAAATCATCCAGCAACTTAACATACAATATGCACAAAATCATAAATTTGATATCATATACAAAATGAAATCATAATTTTATTTCCACACCAATATCCCACACGGACAGAGCAAAGAGAAGAATATGAATTTGTGAAATCACCAACTTCAACAACAAACAGAATTTCAATTCACACTAAACTTAGCAGATCAAAGCCACAGAACAAACAATCAATTTTTATTATAATCTTATCTAAGTTAGTTTAAAGATTAAACCCAAAATCCCAAAATCTAAATCAAACCCTAATCAGTCTCTTTTCCAAACTCGCTGAAAAAGGAGAGAAATTGAGGGAGAGAGAGCTCACCTAATCTTGTTTTGGGTTTTCCATGCCTCCCCGGACGTCGCCGTCGCCGGACATCGCCGGAAGAACGTCACTCAAACTTGTAGGCCGACCAGAAAATCAAAAGGGAAGGAAGAGTAAGGAAAACGTAGTTGCAAAGGTAGATAACTTGAAGAACCAAAAGAAATACATCACCTACCTTCCTCATCGTCGCCGACCGCCGGAAAAACAAGAAAGCCGACGAGTTAAGGGTGCTGGACAACGAGCAATGAACAGAGAAAGCAAGAAACGAATTGCTCAAGATCTTCCTAAGATTTGAGAGTGAAGAACGAAGAATAGAAGTTGGGAGATGGAGGATTGAAGCTGGAAACCGATTTGGAGAGGGTAGGGTGTCATTTTGGAGTGTTTGTGAGGGGGGGGTCGGTTTTGGTGTGGGAGAAGGAAGAGAAGTGATGGAGATGCATAAGATTAGGGTTTTTAGGGAGAAATTACAAAAATGTCCTTATAACTTTAGTTATTTACTTTTCATTCTAATCAACCCATTAAAATACACTATGCACCAACTTATGTATTTTTCTCCAAGCAATTGTTTAAATCTATACTCTAAACTATCTTTCATAAATTTCTAATCTAAAATTCACTTCCTAACTGTTTTTCTTTAATTTATGAAGAAATAAGCATATTAGTCTTTTAAAACTATATTTTTCGCCTTTTTTTATTTATTTAAAATGATTTTTAACTTAGTAATGATATCCTAATACCTTGATTAATTCCATATTATCTCTAATTTAAAATTGGGATGTTACAATTTGCATTGTGACTTTTGGATTTACTGTTTCCTCTTTGGCAATTGGCTGAATGGTGCAATTTAGAAATTCTATTTGATAAACCTAAAATAGAAATTTAAGTTACTTGTATGTACTTGCGTTGTATTTGGTGAAATCGTTTGCTTTCATGTGATACTCGAACTGAACATGGATTAGCTAATATTTAACTACGAGAATTGGAATTAAGTATGGGAAAACGGGTAGTAATATGGAACGAGAGAGACGTTAGTTATTCTATGCCTTAGAATGATTTTTAATCTACTATTATTACATGATGTAATAATAGGAAAGGACGTGATTTGCTTATAGTCCTCGAGGCATGGTAAAGTAAAGGGAAAAGGTGACCGAGTGCTAAGGGCGACAGGTAATCACTCTTAACCTTACTATAACATTGAGGGTGATGTTAGCTAGGATTTGCAGAATCCTTTCTCACCCTCTATAAATATTATCTTTGAAAAGGTATTTTTATATAAAACAGGCTATCGGGTGCCTTTCAAACACGATTACTTTCATATAAAGAATTTGACTTACTATATGTAGTATCCTGGATGGTGGTATTGCTGGATATTATGGAATTGTAGGATATGATTGCAGGTGTTGGATATTGAGAGGTTTTGAGTATAGAAAATGAACTAATTGTGAGTTTAGATTTTAGAAAGTTATGTTAAGGAAAGATATTGTGGATAATAGATTGAAAAGTGATGTTGATGTTGTTGTTGATTATTGAGATTGTGATATTGAAATATTGAATGAGGTTGAGGTTGATGGATATGATTGATGTCATTGTGGATGAGATATTGATGGTTGATGTGAGGTTTGCATGACACTGATATAAATGTACCATCGCGCGATGATAACTGTTCGATAGGCCAATCGACAGTTATTTGTACTGATGATCCTTTTCGGTTTGATTGGATCGGGGTTAATAGGTCAACTTATTGAGAAAAGTGACCTACGGTTATGGGCATTGATTAGAGTCCAACCGCCCCTACGGTTATGGGCATTGATTAGAGTCCAACCGTTCCCATTCTGTAGTGGAAAACAGAATTGGGGTTCTCTCTCTGGAGATTGCCAGAGAGGGAAATTTGCTCCCTCATCAGAGAGGGGCATAGTGTCAAATCATATAGAGAAGATTAGATGCTTGAATGCCCCGGTGATGGCACAATGTATCTACAGGTGAGTGTGAGTGTTGTGGAGTGGTATAGTTGTATTGGAGGTAGAGATATTGAGGTACTTTGATTTGGAAATGACAGAGAGACGGGTGTAATACATGGAAGGAAGGTTTGAATTTTATATATGTGTATTATTGATTTTAAAATTGTGGTACCCTTTAGACGCCCTCGCTACCGCACATCTCACTGTTATAGTGAGTTAAGCGGTGATTACTGGGACAAATTGTCTCATTCCACGATTACTGACATTTTTGCAGGTATTCATGCACAGGTGCAAGCATCAGGAAAGGGAATTAGGTTTCAAAGGTTATTTAGATTAGTTAGTTGTGTATATTGCCAATTTGTATAGGCCTGCATCTGCTTCCGCATGTAGTTATATTTATGTATTGTTAAATAATAGTTGGTTTTGTTAATTAACCATGTTAGGTAAATCCTTTCTAACATGGTTAGCTTTTAAATATCCATGATAGCATTCATATTGTATCAGGAGATTCTTTTCTATCATGGATATTATGTAATCATTAGGAAATTCCTTTTCTAACTATGATAGAGATGTTAATAAGAATATTCCTTTTCCTATCATAGTTAGTAAAGAGGTAATAGAATTTAAAAGAGATGTGACAGATTAATCAAGGAATTAGTAACACAATGTTACACAATTTGAAGGGATAGGTTGTGTCAAAAGGAGTGATGGTCATGCGTGGTATGATAACCGGGGCGGAAGAATGTTGACCTGTTAACATCTCACATACTATAACACGCTGCTTCAATCTAGTAGTACTTAGCCGTGTCCAATTGCAAAGCCCCATGGATTTTCAATATTTCTCATCAACATTACTGGGGCATCAACTTTAAGTTTAAGAATATGATTTGGCAAACCTGATGTAACATCCCAAATTTTAAATTAGAGATAATTGAGAATTAATTATGGTATTAGGATATCATTATTAAATTAAAAGGCATTGTAAATAACTCAATGGGGATAAATATATTTTTAAGAAAATAATATGCTCATTTCTTTAGAAATTATTGTAAAATAGTTAGAGGTTGAGTTTTAAATTAAAATTTTTATGAAAAATACTCTAAAGCATAGATAATAATATGTTGGGAGAAAATATGTATATTGACATATAGAAAAGTTTTATAATTTATTTTAAGGTAGGTATTTAAAATAGAAAAGTAGATAAGTAAAGTTAGATGGACATTATGGTAATTCTCATTATATGTTTCTTTAACCCATCAAAATGAATAACAACCAAACACTCCCTTATTCTTCCTCCTTCCTTACCATCGGCCTCTTCTCTCTTTCACACCATCACCATTTTTTTTTCATTCCTCTCATCCTACACACATACATTTCGGTTCCCATCTTCCAAAATCACATCATTTTGTGTTTGGGCTCTCCTTTCCTCCCCAAATCAGTGCAAACCCAGTTAGATCCGTGGCTTAGGAGCTCCCTCCATTTCCGTCGCGTTTTTCCGGCGGTCTAGGCGGTGAGCGACGGCGGACGGTGGCGGTGCATGGTGAGTTTGTTTGTTTTGGTTGTTTTTTGAACTAAACAACTTTCCAACTTCATGTTCTCACTTCTTTGCTTCTCCTCGGTTGCAATCTTGGCCAGCCACATGAGTTGCCGATTTCCAGCCATTTTCCGGCGACAACGAGCCTATTTCAAGCGTACAACTTCACATTCAAGTTTAGGTAAACTCTATTTCCTTCAATTTCTCTCATTTTCAACAAATTTGAAAGAGAGACCGATTAGGGTTTGAAAGGGGATTTCTATTTTGGTCTTCAAATCAAACAAAAACACAAATTAAGCTTTGAGTTTGGATATTCAAGTGATGATTTGAATGATTGATTTAGGATTGGTTGATTTTGTGAAAATCCTAACTTATGGGATTATCAAATCTGACAGATTTTAATGGTATTTGGGGGTTCAAAACTCTCAGTAAATTTGCGTAGGAGTTCTTTTAAGTAAAGATATGGTACTGCATCTTGATTTACAAATTAATGTTCTTCTTGCTTGCAATGGCCGATTAGGTACTGGTGGATTGATAAGTCATTGTTTGTTACATTCTCAAGTTAGCATTGAATGTAATTACATCTTATAAAAGAGTTTGTCTTATTGCCTATGCTTAATAATTGCTGAAACTGTTTGATAGATTATGAGACTGTATGAAATTATGATTAAAAGAAGTTAAGAGAATATTTGTTGCTTTGGGTGATGATGTGAATGTGAATCTTCTTCAAATTAGTAGTTTTGTTCTCCTTGTTGGGATTAATGAAATTATAACTGTCTTCCTTGTCTCTTACTAGCTGAACAAATTTGAACAAAGAAAAATTGTTTTAGGTTTGCCTTATATTTAGTAAAGGAGAGCTAAAATCTGTTTTAAATATGTATACTAATTATTGGTGGAAAGTGTTAGTTTGTAATCTTCCTTGCTGTCAGTTGGTTGTGATAAATTGCATTATGTGTGTATCCTAATAGTTAATTAGAAATGGATTCATGTCAACTTACTATAATTACAGTGATTATGTATTGTTTGGAAATATGACATTGGGAAGGAAAATAGTAATGTATGCTGGTTTCTTTGAGTTGGATTAATTTTGACCTCGTTCGTTGTTCTTGCCATGTTGTGCAATTGTGTTTCAACTAATTTGGGAAACCTCTAAACTAAGTATATTAAGTTTGTTTTGAACGGCCAAGTAAATGGTGACTTTCTCTTACGTGTATTAAATATAAATGATTTGAGTTACGAATGCTTTTGATTTTTGGTTGATATGCTGCTAAGGGTGTAGGTCAAAAGTGAATGAAATAGGGAAGTTTATTGTTTTTTTTCTTCCTTGATTATTGTTCATAACTGTTGATGATAAAATTCAGTTAGAGAAGGGTTTAAGAAAGCTCTATGGAAATTTTTAAAGTTGTGTATGGCCCTTGCTAGTATTATTAGAATTCAAAAGATATTAAGTGAATATCGAAATTTCAGATTTGTAGAGAATTGATTTGAGTAAGTCTTTGACTGTGATTAGTGTTTGCCTTGGTTCGGTAATATTTTGTTTGAGATCTGAATTGTTCTATGGAGTTTGATTTATTAAGGTCAAGTGTTCTATCTACAAATGTTTGATTTAATTGAAATGGTTGGACTGAATGTTATTGTGAAAATTGTTTCCTTGTGTGAATGGATTTAACCTATGAATTGGGTATTATCCCATTTTGTTGTGAAGTGAATAGAGCTGAACTGGTTTATTTATTAGCCAAAAATACTTAGAATCACAAACGATTAAAGTTGAAGAGCTTAATTAGAAAATTAAGAGAAAGTAAAACAGGGAATTGGGTAGTAATATGAACGAGAGAGACGCTAGTTAATCTATAACTTAGAGTGATTCTTAACCCCCTATTATTGCATGGTGTAATAATAGGAAAGGATGCGATATGCATAGATTTCTCAAGGCATGGTAAAGAAAAGGAAGAGCAAAAGAGTGCTAAAGGGCTGCAGGTAATCACACTTAACCTTGCTATAACATTGAGGGTGATGTTAGTTGGGGATTTTGTAAAATCCTTTCTCACCCTCTATATATATATTATCTTTGAAAAGTTATTTTCATACAAAACAAGCTATCAGGTGCCTTTCAAACACGATTATTTTTGTATAAAAGGAATTTGAACCATATTATGTATTATCCTGGCTGGTGTTTGTTCTGGGTATGAAGTGAGAGGTTTAGATAGTATTGTTAGAGATGTTGATAGTTAGGTTGGGGGAAAGAAGTTGAATAGTCGAGATTGAGATATTGAAGGGAATGGTAAGAGTGCATGTTATTGATGTTGAAATTGTGATACTGAATGTGATTGAGATTTATGGATATTGTGAGCGTTGCATGACACTGATATATTTATGTAGGGCAAAGGGGCAAAAATAGCCACCGTAATTGCCAAAATGGACAACTTTGGCACCCGTAATTTCGAGGGTGCAAAACCGTACACCATAAACCAAAATGGGGCAAATTTAGTCATCTTAAAACTTGGAGTTAAGTTTGACCGTTAAGTGAATTGGAATGCTGATATGGCAAATGACGTGGCACTGTGAGACATGACGTGGCACCCCAATGCTGATTTGTCTATGACGTGGCCCCCCACCCCCAGCCCCACCCCTCCGCCCTCCTCGGCCCACCCCCTCCCCCCACCCCCACCCCCTCCCTCCTCCTCCCCTGCCCCCCCACCCCTCCTCCCTCCTCGGCCCATCCCCCCCTCGGCCCACCACCCCCACCCCCTCCCTCCTCCCTCCTCGGCCCCCTCCCCCACCCCTCCTCCCTCACCTCTCCTCGGCCCCCCCACCCTCAGCCTCCCTCCTCGGCCCCCACCCTCCCCCCTCCGCCCTCGGCCCCCCACCCCCACCCCCCCTCGGCCCCCCACCCCCACCCCCTCCCTCCTCGGGGGCCGAGGAGGGAGGCTGAGGGTGGGGGGCCGAGGAGGGGTGAGGGAGGAGGTGGGGGTGGGGGCCGAGGAGGGAGGAGGGAGGGGGTGGGGGTGGGGGGCCGAGGGGGGAGGGGGAGGGGATGGGTCGAGGAGGGCGGAGGGGTGGGGGGCAGGGGAGGAGGAGGGAGGGGGAGGGGATGGGCAGAGGAGGGCGGAGGGGTGGGGGGCAGGGGAGGAGGAGGGAGAGGGTGGGGGGCCGAGGGGGGAGGGGGGAGGGGGTGGGCCGAGGAGGGCGGAGGGGTGGGGCTGGGGGTGGGGGGCATTGGAGGAGGCGGCTGGGGTTGGGAATTTGGTGATGATGGGTGATGTGGCAGGGGTTCCCACGTGTAATCACTTCAGGTGCTGACTGTCCTGCCAAGTCGTTTAATGAATGTGGGCCCCACACCAAAATACACGTCTGTTAACAAGAACTTAACGGCGTGGCTAGATTTGCCCCATTTTGGTTTATGGTGTACGGTTTTGCACCCTCGAAATTACGGGTGCCAAAGTTGTCCATTTTGGCAATTACGGTGGCTATTTTTGCCCCTTTACCCTATTTATGTACCATCGCGCGATGATAACTGTCGATTGGCCGATCGACAGTTTTTTGTACTGATCCTTTTCGGATTGATTGGATCGGGGATCATAGGTCGACTTATTGAGAGAAGTGACCTAACGGTTGTTTTGGCATTTTAGAGCCCAACCGCCCCTACGGTTGTTAAGGCATTTGAGAGCCCAACCATTCCCATTCTGCAATGGAAACAGAATTGGGGTTCCCTCTCTGGGATTGCCAGAGAGGGAAATTTGCCCCCTCATTATGGAGATGGGCACAGTGTCAAATCATCTAGTAAAGATTAGATGCTTGAATGCCCCGTGATGGCACAATGCATCTATAGGTGAGTGTGAGAGTTGTGGTGGTAGTATCATTAGATTGGAGACTGGGGAGATGATATTTGGTTAATGTGAAATTGATGGAGGGACTTGAGTGATGAATGGAAGAAGCCTTGACATGTATATATATATTACTGGTTTTAAAATGTGGTACCTTTTAGACGCCCTCGCTACCGCACATCTCACTCTTATAGTGAGTTAAGCGGTGATTACTGGGACAAATTGTCTCATCCCACGATTACTGACATTTTTGCAGGTATTCATGCACAGGCGCAAGCATCAGGAAAGGGAATTAGGTAGTGGAGGTTGTGTAGTTTATTTAGAATTGTATATTGCCAATTTATAGGGCTGCATTCGCTTCCGCATGTATATATATTTAGGTATTTAGGTATTAATAAATATCATTTGGTTTTGTTTATTAACCATGTTAGGCAAACCTTTTCTAACATGGTTAGTTTTTAATTATCTATGATATTAATTATATTTTTTTAGTTTGCTTCTTTATCTAACCATGTTAGGTGAACCTTTTCTTACATGGTTAGCTATTAATTATCCATGATAGTGTTTAGGTTGTATTAGGAAATTCTTTTCTATCATGGATAATATTTAATTATTAGTAAATTCTCTTTTCTAACTATGATAGGATGTTGTCATTATGGAAAATCCTTTTTCTATCATAGTTAGTAACGAGATAATTGAATTAAAAGGGATACCCTAGGTTTATTAGGGAATTAGTAACAGTATGTTACACCTGACATAGTAATTTTGTTCAGGAACTCAACTGAATGCATGTCATCAAAGCAACTTATATTTGCATCTTGTCTTGAGACACTATCTGCACTTAGATAAAGTTTTTCTTCACCTGGAAGCAACTCTAACATGCGAGTGTTGACATCGTCCACAACAGACAATGTAGCACTTAGGATGGCACGTTCACTAAAATACTCTTTGTCATTCAAATGTTGGTGCAGATCAGGATATGTAGCATGGATAATACAATCCAAATGGTCATCGTTTGGTAGCAATAAAAATTCATTTGGAATAATTATCAAATAATCAGTGTCATCGACTGTGGGAATGGTGCCATCTCCAATTGATAATATCCACTTGCCAAATTCTGAGATACAATCCACATCATCATTAGCATTAGCACTTCTGGAAAGCCTCAAATTTTGAGTTAATTCAAAAATCTTGCATTCCTTCCATAAGGAAGAGGCATTAATGCTTGAAAAAACAATATCCTCACGTCCACCACGGGGAACAACAGGAAGTATTTGTCTAAAGTCACCTCCGAGTACTATAACGTTGCCACCAAATTGTTTTACAGAAGCGTGTGAGTCAAAGTTTTTCATGATATCACATAATGATCTATCCAATGCCTCAAAACAGAGTGTATTTGCCATAGGTGCTTCATCCAAAATGATTAAAGAAGTATGCACTAAAAGTTCAGCAAGATGTGTGCCCTGCTTGATATTACACATAGAATCCTCGGTGATAGTCAAAAGAATTGCAAACTGAGAATGAGCAGTCTTACCATTAGGAAGAAGAAGTGACGCTATTCCACTCGATGCAACTGTTAAAACTATAAGACGTTTTGTACGCAACGATGTAGATATTGTTTTCCAGAGGTAAGTTTCTCTAGTTCCTCCATACCCATATATGAAATACATTCCCCAGTTTGAATGAATGACTACTTCAATGATTGTGTCATATATAGTCCTCTATTCGGAAGTTAGATTAGGGAGTAGCTGGTCTAACTCTTGCGACAAGGTATCAATGTTGTAGTTCATCTTAGCCATCAATAGTTTATATTGTCTAGATAATCGAACTGATGTTGTTGGGCATGACATTGTTGGATAGTCACTCAAACTTCTTCCATTAAGTTGCAAAGTATCATCTATCTCAAGCAATGTCTGATCATGTAGTTCTGAATCAGATAGGCTAACACCTATAAGTTTAGACACAAATATTCATTAATTTGTCAATGAGAAAGACTGTAGGTAAAAATCGATTACTATAACAAACAATGCTTGTATATATACCTGAACGATTTGTTAACTGTTGCAATCTGTATAGTATGTCATCAGTCATCAACTTCCATGTCTGGGTCCAAACAATCTCTGGACAACTCATGCAATTGCAAAATAACAACATTGCAAATAGACGACAAAGGTAGTATGATGTGCCCACAGGCTTGCAACTAAAATTGCATCAACATATTCCTTATCATCTTCGAATAACCCGCTTGCATAGCAAGCATCCCTAAAGGTCTCATGAACAACACCATCCACTGTTCTTATGTCACAATATGATTTTGAACCTCTAACACATGTGAGCAATAGATGTAAATAGAATAGTTCACCTGCACCTGGTGGGACATGAAATAATCTTCCAATGACTTTACCTGATTTCCCTATATGCCATTTTTGTTCATCCTCCTTGTACACAAACTTTGTAGGAAATTCTGAATATGTTAATAATGATGCTTCAGAGTGAAATTCATCATTTGCTGCCAACCAAGCTTGAAATTGAGTTATTTTATCTCTGTTGCGATTGACAACCTCATTCAAGTCTTCGTCATCTTCATATAGAATCATTTGTTCTCCTGGCAATGGAATGAGAGTCTTTGTACTACAGGTGTTCGATAGTTTATATAAAAATTAAAAATCCTCCATGCAGCCTTACATGGTGATAAATACCTAACATCACAATACATCTTGATCTCATCATGGACCTCGTTTCTATCACTTGATGTGGATTGTGTGTAGAAAGCAGCAGTTTCACGGTCATGTCCCTTAGTGACATATTTGAATAAGTATTTGATGGAAACACCTTCTTTGCATCTCTCAACATTAATGTGTGAATACATGTTCTTCAATTACACCAGCTAGATTCATATAAGAGTTGTTGTCTTCATATCCTAAGTGTAACACCCCAAATTTTAAAATAGAATAAATAAGGCAATATTTAGAATCTTGATGTATTATTTAGTATTTAGGAAATTTTAGAAATAAATTTGGGAATTAAAAGATACCTAGATAAATTATATTGGGACTCAAAATATCTCAAAACTTATCATTTTCCCCATCCATACTTTTCTTTTCTAATCAAATCCCACCCATTCATTCCAAAATATCTTCCTTGTCCTTCATCCTTATCCCTCCTAAATCATATCTCCATCACTTATTATTTTATTTAATACTCCCACCTCCACCATCCTTACTCTTTTTCTTCTTCATCAACTCCATTTTCTCTGCCTCACTCCCACTCTCATCTTCATCACTCCCATTTCTTCACCAACCTCACTTTCTCCACCCTTCTCGTCATTATCATCATCGGCCATCATCATCTTCACTACCCACTCTCTTCATCGTTACTACCCACTCCTTTCATCTTCAATCTTCATCATCACACTCCATCCTTAACCTTCAATATCATTGTTCACCATCAAAAAATCACTTTCTCTTGTCTTCTTTCTTTGTCTCTCACTCTCACAGTCGCTCTCTCTCACTTCCTTCGAATTTTTCTTCTCCTCCCAATGGTTCCGACGACGGCAGTGGCGATCTCGGCAGCACCAGCCTCCGTTCAGCAGGCAGAACCGATTTTGAATTTCGGTGAGCCTACTTTGCACCCTTCTAGCCTTTGATTCTTCGATTTGAGATGTTTGAGAGTTGGGGTTTTAGATTGGGTTAGAGTTTTAAGTGTTTAAGCTTATTAAAATAAAGGATTGATGAAGCATAATGATTGATTTCTTGTTATTCTAGATTTTCTATTTTCCTCATGTTCTGATTTGATAGTTCTTAATATGCTCAAAAATCTCTTTTGTCACTTTACTCTGTTAGTGATGACAGAATTTTAAGGGAACAAAGTAATGGTTTTTCATGTTGATATTTGGATTATGTCCTATGAACCTACGAACTAAAGGTTCTATGTTCCATGTGTTCATGATTGTTGTCATGTATTGGTTTGAATTGAGATGCAAGATTGAACCGGGAAGTGTATGTTTAATTGTTCCTAATTGCTGCTCTGTTTTTGGTATGTTTATTGATAGAGAAACAACAATTTGTTCTGCGTTTGCTCTGTGGTGATGATTAGAATTCTTAATTCCTCTCCTTTTGTGTTTGATTCATGAGTTTTCTACCATGTACCCTTACAGACTGAACTGATTTCTCTTAAAAAAATGGAAATGTTATTATTGAGTGACTGAATATTAAATATGCTTTGAGAAACTAAAGTTGAAATGTTTTATGGTGGTTGTATCTTTCTTAGGGAAGCTGGACAGATTTGAGAAGAAGTTCTTAAAATTTGACTAAGCTTCAGTAAAGAAAAGATAAATTATGGAAGACAACTATTTCTTTTACTTGGTTCTCATTTTACTCTTGTTTAACAATTTAATACCCTGTTTTTGCTGAATAGATTTTGAAAGCAACAAAGATAATCATTATTTCAATATAGGTTCTGTTTGGTCTATGCTTTGTGAAAGGGGATGAAGTTTGTTGGTGTTTCATATGTTCTCCATTTCTGAAATAAAGGTATATATGATAAGTAGTATATAAATGTTAATTGGGATTTGTTTAGGTGGTATGAAAGCTTATATATATTGAGATTTACAATTATTGTATAGGCATCAAGTTGTGCTTTTCCTTGCTGAATTGAGTCACGTGAATTGTATAAAATGCAAATGACAGTTGTGTTTATCCTTGACTCTTTAATATTAAATACTATTGTAAAGGTGTTGTGTTTGATTACTCATTTTTCTCTTTGGTGGACCTTGAAGTATGTTAAGTGAATTCGAGTTGTTTGGATATGAAAATGTAATGTTTGTTTTGATGAATGTTGTGATAGGCAATTGCTAAAGATTCTTGGAATCAGTAAAAGATCTAATGTTTGATTAATAAATGAAGGATCAAAATTTCTGATCAAAAAAAAAAATGAAGGATCAAAATCATAATTTAGTGAAAAATATAGAAATGGTTGGGTAGTTTATAGGCACTTGAGAGACGCTTAAGTATAATAAATTTAAAAAGACATTAATTTATCATTCATGTATTGTTAAATATAGGAGTGGATGGGGATTGGTTCTTGTGACACCAAGGAGTTCAAGAATGAGGTGATTTGTAATTGCTTGGAGTACATGTAGTAGTTTTGTTTATTATGATGTATGAGAATTGCATGAAGCATGTTTTAAAATCATATAACATCAGGGCGAAAGGACGCTCTAATCTCAGGGCCGAAAGGTTGCTCTAATCCTGTCAGAATCATTCAGTGTATCGGAGTTCTCTATGACTAGAGGGTCGCTACTTCTAGTTTATTTGATATAACTGAAAAGTTATATTCAGGGGGTTGTGCCTCATATGTCATACAATCAGGTAAATAAATTCAAATTGTTTTGTGAGCAGCAGGATTAAGGTAATCTAAATCACCATTTTTATTTGAGTTCATCAATTGTTATGCATGATAATAAATGATAACTGCTATTGGGATTCTTTGAATCTCACTGTTTTTCAAACAAAACTTTTACAGATAAGCAGAGAGAAGATAGTTGAGGATGCTTGATAGGCCTGAAGAACCTAAGTGAGATAGGTTTGTGAGATATTTTGTACTATACAAGCTCATAGCTTGTGATTTATTAGGTAAAGTCTATCCCCTGTGATAGGCAAATTATATTTAGACATAATTGTAATAGTTAGAGTAAATATGAGCGGTTTGTAGTTACATTAGATTGTTCAGGTGTAGATAAAGTAAAAGCTAAGTAGTGGCTACCAATTTAGCTGTTTAATGAATTTATAAACCGCTACGTATTTCAGGAAACAATTATATATTTTTAAAGTTGTGTAGAAGCCCAAGTTTACGCAGCAAAATATTTCATACAGGTTTCAAAGAGAAAATTTTTAATTTATTCGTATTTTTGGGCTTCTAACATTTTAAAGTTGTTATAAATTGATTAAATTGCTATAAATATAGTAGGAAAAAGCTTGGATGTTACACTAAGTCAGCCACATATGCTCGAATGATTTCTTCATCACCACTCATGAGCAGAACAATGCAGGAATATAATTTTCCATTAATGTATTCTTGTGGGATTTTGATTTTAAACAAATATTTTTTTCCAACCACCTTGTCCACAATTTCTTGAGGAAGTGTGTCTTGAAGCTAACCTCATACCAAATTACCATAATTGTGTGTGTATAAATACAATGTTAAGAATTTTTTAATAATGATATTAAATATGTTGAAAGCATGGCAATATTGTTGAGCTTACCTTTTGGTGTGCATTGTGATCCTTAATCTCAGCAGCTGTGCGACCCACTAACTTGAAAAATTCTCTATCAAATATGAGTAAGTTGCAGCTACTTGTTTCATCCTTGACCTCACAAGTAACCATAAATCTGGAAAACATTGTAAATAGCAATGTAAGTAAAACAATGTGTATAAGCATATTCCTCTAAACTATTAATTTTAAACCCCATTTACCTAGGTGTAACAGCTTTGACAATCGCCTCACATTTTTCACAAAAGTAAGCTGACCCATCTGGTATTACTTTTTTGGCACACCTATTACATGCCATGTAAGTCCAACCTCGGTCCAAATGGAGATCAATAATATTCTGCTACCAACCCTACCTCTTCCTCATACAATAAACCACAATGTGGTGAAATTGTAATGATGTGTTTGTATGCGTTCAGTAGATAATTTGAAAATTCAGATTATACATACCGTGGATCCTTCACGCAAATGAATAATCTGTCGCCTATCCCTAATAGCAAGTAATTCATCACCAACAGCTCTGGTACCGTGAGGTAAAATACGCTCAATTTCGGCATCAGCATCAATACCAACACTACGTAATCTGTTTCACACCAGTATAAATCTGGGTACCCATAGCATGGTTTCAATGTCTGAGTATTTTGCAAATGTAAATGTTTAGACTAATCAGAAACCAAAAATGAATCATAATGTGACTTTGCAAATGAATAAAAATGTTTGCAATAGTTGAAATTTATACATGCACACCAGTTTGTTCTCTAAAAGAAGCCCATATTATAGAAACTTGTGTCCGAGAGACATAATAATTTTCTAAGCAAAGATAATTTGTAAAGGTAAAACATGGTGAGAAAAAGAAGGTTGTCCTGTCATATTATATTGAAAAACCACAATTATGGATTAGCGTGAAAGGATAGCTAAATCTATTAGTTATACTAAGAAATAACTTATTGGGAAAAAATTTAAAAAAAAGCAACAATCATGGATAATCATTAAAGTAAATAAAAAATAAAAGATAAAAGTACATTAGCTAATATTGGGATTCTGTCAACTTGAAATTCCAGAAAATTGGAAAAACATGATAGGTAAAGTAAAGGAACATGTTAAAAAAACTATTATAAACATGTGATACTGACCCAATAGATACCGATTATCAAATTTTGGAGATAGAACGGCAGTGAAGGAGCGGAAATCAAATCCGAAGCGATGGATATGTCCATCGTCATGGCATGGCCGAACCGTTGTGGAATATACAAAGGAAACCCTATAAGCATGAGTAGTAGTCCTGTAAGACCCAGTGTTAGGAGCAACAATAATAGTTGATATGACACAGGTCCTGCCCTCTCTTAAAAATGGCTTTGTTTCTTGTAGAAGCAGGCCCTTACTGAAGCATGTATGTTATCTCCCTGCAATAGGAAAAAATTCTGTAAATAGGAAGATATTAAAAGTACTGTAAATTGGAAATATAAAATTCAATGAAACAAACCTCTTGATCTCTATAATCATTTCATACGAAGTTGAACACTTCCAGAGACACTTGAAATAGGCCACATGCGGATGATTCGATCTCGGATACGCCAATGAAGTTTGGCCTGAGTAACATCACGAATGGCGTCGAAAGATGTGTTAGTAATTTAGTAAAGAGTGGTTGAAGAGAGAAGTATGTTGCAGTGCGAAATTTTTTGTAAGGAATATTGTAAACACTGATTTAAGAACACTTATATAAGATTGATAATAGATGAAAAAACGTGAAGATTGAATCCTGTAATGCACCGAAAGAAAGTGGATCAGTTAGTATACATGATGGGTAGTGGTGGGATCGTGGAGGGAGAGCAGTTAATTGACAAATCTGAATGAAAAATTATTCGTGCGAAAATTTAAATTATAATAAAAATTAAATAAAGATAAAACAGAAAAAATAACATGTAAATTTAAAAACAGAAAAAGAAAAAAAAATTCAAAACAAAAATACCTGATATGAAACACATTCATCGAACATCACAAAAATCTTTCAAACGAACTCCAATACTTGGTCGGTGGTTGCAGTGAATTTGGGTTTGTTGGTAGAAAAATGTAGTGCGCTAGAGGAAAATTTGAGGCTGGAAATGGTGGAATGTTGTTAAGATGGAGATCAAGATGAGGAACAGATATTGGGAATGTTTGTGAGACGCTGTGGTGTCCGGAGATTGTTGGAGGTGGCTTTTAGTTTTTTCAGATCTTGCGAGTGAAACAATATTCAGGGGAGTAGAAAGAGGAAGTTTCTGATTTTGAGGTGGGAAGGGATCCTGCAGATTATTAGGAATTTATGTTTCAGAGAGAGTGGTTAAAAATATAAAATGGAAATTTTTTTTAAATGGGTTTGGGAGGAAATGAGGAATGATGCACGTGTAAGCAATTGATGAGGGGAATCAATACAAGTGTGCAACTTGTAGATGATTAGGAAGTTTTGTTTCAGAGAGTGGTTGAAAATTTAAAAGGGAAGTTTTTTTTTTAATGGATTGGGGAGGATTTTATGCAAGAGACACGTGTAAGGATTTTAAGAGTGGATTTTGGACAGGTGGCTTTCTAATGGGCTAGCAGATCCCCTCCCTTTAGATAGTAAAGATCTCACCAAAAGGGGCTACAATGATCACTACAAAAAACAAGGGGCTACAATGATCACTACAAAAAACTAGGGGTTTTGGCGACGACTCTTTCGCCGCCAATACCACCACTTTTAGCGACAACTTTGTCGCCACCAATACCACCTCTTTTAGTGGCGACATTTTGCATCGCTGCTATAAGTGGGGGTATTGGCGATGACACAATAATAGAGTAGCTATTGGTGGTGACTTTTATTTGTAGTCACTAAAAGGGTAGGTATTTGCAACAACTTTAAGGCCTTTAGTGGCAACTTTTGTCATTGTCAAGAGTCATTTCTTAGTGTATGTCAAGCAGTAAAATTAAAGATAAATTCTTTCAATTAGAAGTAGTAATTATTCATCTCTCTCCCTAGAATGTTGAATATTAAGCTAAGCTTTTATGTTGACCAAGCATACCAGAAAGTTATAATTAACTGATAGAAATCATTAAGAGTTGTATGTGATTAGAGCTTGATTAAAGAGAAGTGAGAATATAAGCCTAAATGTTCAATGAATTAGAATTCTCTTGACTAATCAAGTATAAGCCGAACAAAAAAAGAAAAAATCAAGGATTAGAAGTCTTGTCATGTGGAAAATCTAATCTGAGAAATATAATGGATTAAAATGTCAATATCATAAAATTATAACTCTTATTCCATGTTCACTTATAGTTCCTAAGATAGATAGAGAATGAGTACACTATAACTTCAGGATGAATTGATCAAAGAGTGATCAAGAGATGAATCTAGAAAGAAGAAGAATTGAGAAAATACATTCAATCCACATTATTCTTGGAAGAGAAGAATTGACCAAACATATATTGTGAGCAATCTAAATAGAATTAGGCATTAAACTATAAGTTGGACTATACTCCTCTGGTCCTATTTATAGGGCAGAGTGTTAGCAAAATAACTATTTTGCTAATTAATGATGATTGAGAAAGAACAGTAAATAGAAGAAATGCAAAGGGTCAAAGACAAGAATTAGAGGGTTCAAGAAGTAGAAAGGGTTTAGGAAGAGAGACCGGCCGTCGGCCGTCAAACACAAACTCAATTCATATTCAAAGACAAGACACTTACAATAAACCCTAATGTCAAGTTATATAATATTGACTCAATTAGAATTGGGCCTCACTAAACCCTAAGCCCAACATATACTAGCAATAATAATTAAAATAACAAAACATTATAATAATAATCTCAAACCCTAATTACCCAATCAATCTAATTAATTGACCCAATCAACCAATTAATAATTGACCGAATCAATCAACTAAATTAACTATTTTATTCTAAATATTAATGACATAAAATATGATGCTACCAAAATTTTGATAAAAACTCCGCAAGTGTACGGATCGTATTTTAGTAAAGTGGTAAATCAAGGTCGATCTCACAGAGACTCAGACAATTAATAACTAGGCATTAGATCTCCTATTTTCATTCAAGTTGAGTAAATACAAGAAAATTTATTTTAATTACCTAAAATCTAAGAAAATAAAATAAAACAAATATTCACACAGATGAAATCACGAGTCAAAAGAACAACCTAGAGCCACTAATCCCTTATCTGCAGAGTCTTTTTTTCAAAGTAATTATCAGCTCAATTCAATGAGCAACACATGTATGAGTGAGCATCATTGTAAAATAAACTTTATGCAAATACCCAATCTCAAGAGTGTGTACTTTAGTGAGTAACATAATCTATTCAGTAGAGTGAACACAAATCACCCTAAAATTATTTGAACTTAAGGGGATGTAACTTTACAGTTGCCCAATTAGTTTGTGGATGTCACTCAAGTGAACTTGAAAAACTGGGGGGTTTCAAGTGAGCACGGGAACTTGGTGTTCCAAGTCAGTCCGCAAAACTTGAGGCTTCTCAAGTGAGCCTATAAAACTTGGAGGTTACAAGTGAGCCTGGATAACCTGGTTTTAAGTGAACCCGTAAAACTTAAGGTTTCTTAGGTAAGCCTGTAAAACTAGGAGGTTTCAAGTGAGCCTAGAAAACTTGAGGTTCCAAGCTAGCCCACAAAACTTGAAGTTACTCGGGTGAGCCTGCAAAATTCGGGAGGTTTTAAGTTAGCCTGCAACACTTGATGGTGTGTAAAGGCTTACCCTTGTGCCTAGTTAAAACAAGATGATAATTATTTTTGGAAATCACAGGTGTTGCTTGGGGACTTGATGTAGGACTATTTGGACCGAACTGAGATAAATTTATTGTGTTCTTCTTCTCTGATTTCCTTTATCTTTATTACAACATTCCTCATCTTTTTATTGTAACTTTTACATTTTTAATAAAACCTTTCAAAAGAGAGGAAATGCATCTCAAACGAGTTTAACTTTATTCTGAGCAAAAGAATTTCTAAATCTCTTAATCATATACCCAATTTACCCCCCCCCCTCTTAGGTGAATTGCATGTGTTTACAAGTTGATCAAATAGTGTGGAGTTCTTTCAAAAGAGAGAGATGAAGGCCAAAAAGATCTTTTAACAAAATTATCTAACAAAATATTTTGGTCAATAATATATCGTGAAACATGGCTATTAATAAAGCGCATTAGCGTCAAGTGATCCATGAAGCCTGCATCATATAGTCGGAATAGGCTTTGTAGTTATTATTGTATTTAATGTTTCATTTATATATTTTTTCTTGGCCGAGAATGTTTCATTTATATATACTATTCAACTTTGAAGCATATAGATAGAAATTTGTTGCGAATAAATTAAGTAGGAATTCCTATCAATGAAAATAAGCACACATTCTAGAGATATTTAAAATTATCGAAAACTATCCTGAGATATTTAAAATACCAAGATTTGACAAATTAATACCATAAACAGATTAAGTGTGATTTTCTGTTGATTCAGATCCAATCAATATTACATCTCATGAAAACGTAACAGAAACAATAAAATTACTAGATAAACTTTCAGAACGAAAATTCAGAGAACATGCAACCTATTTATTCATTAAGCAAGTAAAATGATGGTAAGTAACTCAATTATGATCCATATATATCATCGAACAAATAAAAGTGGTAATTCATTAGAGGCCCAATAGAAGGGACATAATTAAGGTTAAGTCCCATGAAATCTTAAAATTTAAATAGGGTAGGGACCTAAGTATAATTATGTGTGAAACCCGAACGACCAAATTGACCATCAAAACTCCCTTTCTCTTCAATCTTCCCTGCAAACATCACCGAATTCTTCTACTCACTGATGGCCCACAAACATCACCACCAACACTATCCATTTCTTCATCCTCCAACCCTTGCAACTGACTAAAACATTCTATTCCCCCTTCCATTACTGCCTCCCCTTCCTTTCTAGAGAACACACAAAAAATCTCAATGTGTCATTACTGTGTTGATGATGATGGTAGCCGTTGCAGGGGCCATGGCTGGAGATGACCCTCCATCTTTCATTCTACTCTGTTATCAGATGGAGAAATAAAATAAAAATCCAGTCAACATTTAAAAAAACTGCTTAAGTTTCATAATCAAAATCGAATGGAAGATTTCAAAAATTAGAATAAAAAATCAAATATGATATTGGAAAAAGTCGCAGAGGCAGTAATAGATTTGAAAATGGAAAAGCTCGAGCAAAGCCAAATCTGAAAACAAAGGCATTCACAACTGCAAGTCTTGGTTTAGAGATGACGACAGATGCTCAAGCAAAACCAACATCAATAACATTCATCCCCTCCATTGCAACAGATTCAAATTGTTTTTTGGGAGAGTCAATTTTATATGTTTGGAACCAACCAAACACCTTTAATGAAGGAATGAAATCTTTATTTCCTTTCCATGGTCTGAAGAGAATAGAACCATAGGGACTGTCAGTCAGTGTCACATCATATGCTTCATCAGACCAATATGAGTAAAAGTGAAAGTTAAGCAAGAATCAAAGAGGACTAATTCAATGTTGACAGAAAATACGCACTAGTTGTAGTCAAATAATATAACCAATATTGAAAAATGTTTATACAAGAAGTAAGAAACCATAACTATAGTGTTTCAGCTGATGAGTCTGAAGGGAGAAATGAGCAAGTTTTTGGGCTGACAATAAATGACAATGAAGAAAATCAAGATAAACTTTGCTATGAATTTTGGATGCATGCTATATTAAAAGAAAAATCACAGAAGCGACTGATTTCATGAATTAAATTGAATCATAGCAATAAAGTTATTTGTAAAGAAATGATAAAACCTTGAAAAATATGATACTAAGTAAAGACCAATTCACAATACAGGTAGGTTGTCATGATATTTACAGACCCATGCTCAGTGCCAAGACTTAATCCCTTCATATGAATACAGATTAGAACTAACCTAAAAGAACTCTAGTTTCCATAAAAGTACTGCAAGATGTATCAAATACTCACCAATCCAAAGACAAAGGCCTTTTGAATAAATGAATTTGTAAGGGCAAAAAACCGAGTATTATAACTACAATATGGCATTGCCAAATTGGTCTGATCATTAACATTTGTCATCATCCTTTTCCAATTTAGATGTAGATACAGCAATTAGGAATTCTCACGTTGAGACAAATATCCCTAGGCATTAAGTAATAATAGTTTAAGAAGGTGAACCTTGTGGGTAGGAAGCAACACCAAGAAGAACTAAACTATAAAACATTTTGAATGAATCTATCTTTTAAAGTTACACTTTTTACAACATTATAATACGGATCAGATTAATGGTGATATCATGCAGCAATATGATTAGCAAATATAGTGGAATCTTGTTAGCATTTTCAAAGAGTTGGTCATCACAATCAGAGCATTCCCCTGAAACAAGATTATACAGTTGAGGCATATAACAGGATTATAACCTTTTTCTCACTAATATCTGCTCAAGAATCCTCAACAGATACAACAGAAAACAAAGAGCATCAATTGCCAATTGATATTGAAATGCTATAATATTGTCAAAAAAATTTGTGAGGAACAGAAATTGAGAAATTAAGGTACCTGAACTGATAGGAGTAGAGGAAGTTGTTTCTTCGCCTTTGCTACCTGTTGATACCGTGATTCAACAAACTGTAAGCAAGGGTTGCATATTTAATGAAACTGAGAATTGAGAAGCATGAAATACCCGGCAATTCTTCACACACCAAAGCACAAGGTGAACGCGGGATTGAACTCCACTCTAGGTTTCTAATTACTGTATAGCAGGAATAAGCTCTTCTTCAGACTCCTTTTATTCAAATTAGGAGCAACAAAGTCTTATCACTTCACAACTTCATTTCAGCTAGGGCCCAAAATACTGCACTAAAATTTCAGAATCTTTTGAGCCTTCTGAAAATTAAATCCCTTCTATGGGACTAAAATAAAATCCTCCCAAAATAAAATTAGAAAACTTGACACAACTAATTATTCCCATCATAGTAGTCGTCAAAATAATTTTTCAGAGGCTGCAAGGTTGATATACTTCCTTGACCCCAGCCTTTTTGTACATGCTTGAGAGTTTTCAATGCAATTCCACTGCCATCATCCCTATTATAACAAGTAACAGATTATTAAACATGAATATTACAAGTTATACAGGGGTAGTCAGCAGAAACGAGAAAATTCCTAAAAGAGAAATAAACATATCTTCATCACAATACCTATTGAGTATATCTTGCCAGTCACTTCCACTAGCATTGTTAAGTCTTCCATCAGTGTTCCTTCTCTCATTGTAGCAAGTCTTGTTTGCAAATCCATCTTCTAAAGTCAATTTCATCATCTTTGTTGCAAGTTCATTAGCTTGCTTCTTATCTCCCCTATCATTTAAGCCATCAATCACTGGCATGAATGATGAATGATCAAAATCAAGTTTTCTATCAAACAATTTATCGAGAAGAAAAATAGCATCATTTAACCTATCATCCCGACAAAGTCGTTCAATTAGATCTTTATACATGAAATATTTCAACCCAAAAGATCTATCTAATGAAGCTTTGAACATCTCCATTGCTTCAGATACTAGTCCTCCAGCCAGTAATTCATTGAACATCAAACAGTACAAGGGTTCCTTTTGGCCGCATACACTCAGAGCTACCTGAAATAGCTCATATGCAAGTCCGAATTCCCTGCATTTGCACAGAGCTTTAATCAATATTGTGAAGGAAGATACATTTGGTCTCACGCCTTTATCAAGCATTTCATGTAAAAGAGAAGTGGCGTCCTTCATCTTCCCTCCATCACAAAGATGGCTAATTATACTATTATATGTGCAAACATTTGGACATATCCCTCTTTCTCTCATCTCATCCATCAGACCATATATTTCAAATATTTGGTTTCTACTTCCTAAGCCTTGAATCAGTGAATTGTATGTTTGAATAGTCTTGCTGCAACCATTTCTCTCCATATCTTTCAAGACACGATAGGCAGATGATATATTTCCATCTTTACAGAATTTCTTAATGAATGAATCATATACCACAGAATCAGGGTGCAAGCCTTTTGCCATCATTTCTTTAAATTTCTTTTTAGCTTCCTCAAGCCGCCCAAACATGCATAATCCATTAATTATGGTTGTATATGTGATCACATCTGGAAATCTATTTGATACATTTTGGATGTCATTCATTAGACTGGCAAATGAGTTTCCTTTATCAAGAGAAGCAGGTCCATTAGTCCACATCTCACTTACAACTTCAACCGCTTTGTCCAATTCACCACTTCTACAAAGACCATTAACCACAATATTGCATGTCACTGTATCAAATTGGTATCCTTTTTTGTTCATCTTTTGCAGCATTTCCTCTGCTTCTGATGTTCGCTTTTCATTCCAAAGGCTGTGCAATAATATATTGCAAGTGTAAGTATTTGGAGAACAATCATTCCTGATCATTCTCTGAAGAATATTTTTTGCCTCAATTGTCTTCCCCTTCCTACAGAACCCGTGGAGGAGAATACTATAAGTTACAGTGTCGGGGAAAATACCATTACTTCTCATCAGATCTATCAAAGATTTTGCATCTAACAGCATATGCCTTCTGCAGAGCCCGTCCATTATAATGTTGTAGGAGTATATATTAGGCTTAATTCCTTTACTAAGCATTTCATTGAGAACCAACCGAACCTCTGATAATTGCCCCCCTCTAACTAAACCCCATAACCATGTGTTATAACTTTCTACTGTCATAACATGACCAACATTTTTCATGTTGTCAAGCAGAGCCCTTGCCTCCTCCAACATGCCCTCCTTGCAAAATCCTTTAAGCATTATATTGTATGTTATGACATTGGGCCTTGGAAGTCCCAATTCTTCGTCCATTCGCATGTCCCTGAAAATTCTTGACGCTTCCAAAATTTTGCCCACTTTACAAAGGGCTGATATCCTAGAGTTAAAAGTGGCAGCATCAGGAAACAGACCCTGATCTCTCATCCTTTCAACCAAATTTTCAGCTTCATGAATTCGATCTTCTCTGCAAAAGCTAGATATCAGGGTGTTATACACTACCCTATTTGGGGAAGGATGACCCTTCCTTATCTGGTTAAGAAACTCTAACCCTTGAACAGTGAGCCCAGCCCTACAAAACCCACGAACAAGAATCCCAAGACTAAATTCATTCGGCTGACATCCCTTTTCAGACATTTTTTCAAACAGGTCTCGAGCATCATCTAAACAACCAGAGTCACACAACGATTGAATCACGATATTAAATGTATAAGTTTCAGGTTTAACCCCAGCAGTAATCATGTCTGTGTAAAGCCATTTAACTAAATCTGGACGATTTCCTTTAAGACTAGATTGAAGAAGTACATTGTATAAAGAAATTGAAGGAGGCATTCCTGGGAATCGAGCTCTCATGAATTTGAAATGTAAGACAGCCTTATCAAGGTGATCCAATGATGCCAACATTTGAACAAATGAAGTGAGAGAGAGAAGGGCAGCTTCAGGGTGCTGCAAGATAACAATGAGCTGGGGGAGCTCATCGATCTCCCTGTGCATTTGTGCACCAATTAGGATACGCACAATGATAGGTATTGAACGAATGTAAGTGGGAGATGAAGGTACAATCCGCTTGAAGAGGTGCCATGCCAGTCTGGGATTCTTGGTATTCTTGAAAAGAGCTTTCATAAGCATTGATGTCTGGTGCATTGATGAAGTGTTCGATTTCTAGTGGGTCAAACTGAAAATGAAGAATAAACTTGATTCTAAGGTTTGATATTTAAATGTCATGAGTTCAATGGAAAATTTGCTAAGATAACTATATAAAAATCAATGAAAGTGACACATGCCGTCATAAACAAGTTCATTAGTTCACGTTTAAGGGTGATACACCAAATTATACCTCAATCTGAAAATGGCATTCATGGAAAAGTCATTCAGGTACACACTTATGCATCACCCTTAAAACACAATTCAAATCATTCTTATTCCAATAACCAATCTGCCAATGTACCAGAAAACTAAAATCACTCTAAATTTACTATACAAAAACATGCACATCATCCGCAACAATTAAATCAAGCCATAAGTAGTATACATTCACACAAATTCCCAAACTATAAGTCCAAGAGCTTTAGAACAAACATGTAGCTTACAATTTAATCCTCCAAAACAATTTTTGTCTTGGAGTTGCAGCAAATATAGAACATGCAAAGGAAAAGCTACCAAAATTGAAATCAATCAATTCAAGACAGAGATAGAGACAATATACCGCAAACAATTGTTTAATGTTGCTGTCATTAATCACCATTGTTAAACAGTAAAACAAAGTGAACCATGACAGTAATCTTACAGCAAGGTTAGTCAGCCACATTAGAAATGGTGAGTGAGAAATAAGTCCTTGAGACTAAATGTCCAAATATGTTTAGAAATCTTTAAAACAACTCCACATCAGTGGTAATGAGTTGAAGGTGCAAATTTGCTGCCAAATTGAGTGTTAATACAAAATATGACCATGCAAGTTAAGCATGCACATCATTCTAACTTCAACAAGTGTATGCCTCAAAAATTCATACTACCATCTTAGGATAGAATTATACAAATGTCACAGGACAACCAATTTTTATGGGCAAGCCAAGGAAACAAGTAGAGAATTGCATTCTAAGGAATTTTGGATATAGTAAATTGAATCATCAGAAAAATCAGATTGCATATAAATTTGGTTAACAGAAAACTGATTTCATTACACCAAAATATATAGTATTATCTAACACACTTATTCAGCCAATACTAAAACAACTCTACTCCAGTAAAATAGTACCTTCAGTCCCACAAATTACTAAGCATGTTTAAGAATCAGTTTTATCTTGTTCCTATTACAATTTCACTCAACTCCATTATTTTTGTTCTCATTTATTCTGTTTGGTCACTGAAAAATAGGAATAAAATCCCTCAATCAACATGCAAGCTATCAAAGCAACTTAAAGACTCTCAAATAACATTCACACACGTCTTATCATCCATTTACATCAAAGCCAAAGAGAAGACTGTACAGACTAGCAACAACAGTCAAAATAAACAGAGAAGGACAAATGGAAAATCGAGTAACTATTCATTTTCTTTTCAGAATTATACATGCATAGTCAACAGAACACATAAACACACCCATATATTCTCAAATGGAAGATGAAACTCCTAGACCTCAAAGAAAAACAATCCAAATGATGGAAATCCCAAATTCTGAAACTAGCAAGCAAACTCAATTAAAATCTCATATTATATTTCTGTTCCTCCATTATTCAAGAGGAATGAAATCGTCTCAACAACTCAAAATCCCAACACCCCCATTGGTTCACGAAAAAGAAGTAAAAAAAAGGGTCAGAAATTCTCACGGAGACTTAATAGAAGTGTAGAACAGAGCTGATTTCAGCACCTTCCCAATGTAGCATGATGAAAAACGAGAAATGAGTATGCTCACCTTCAGGCACCACCGGCCACCGCTGGTCGGCGGTGAGATGGGTGGAGAAAGCAAAGAGCCCAAAAAGAGTGAAAATAAAGAAAAATGGATGAGAGGGAAGAAGGGAGTGAAAAAGGTTAATGGGAGTTGCTTGGTGGGAGGCCGTGCATAGTTTTGTTTGAGGAGAGAGAGTTGGGTTTGGCAAGGAGAAAGAAAAGAAAAGAAAGAGAAAAAAGAAAAGGAAAAGGAAAAAGTTAAATGAGAAATATTCTTTTCTAATTTTGGATTTTTTTTTAAATTGGAATATTTTATTCTATCTTCATAAAGTTTTCAATAAAATTTTCTAGTGGTCTCTCTCAATTTGAATCATAATTAAATTTTCTAGTTCATTCTATTAACTAAGTTAGGCAATTAATCCTCCTAAGCTTCCATAAGTATCTTTAATTCCACAAAACTCACATAATTTCTAATTTTTCTTTTAATCATTAACTAGAATCACTCTCTAATACTTCATTAAATTTATAGGATGTTACACATTCTATCAATCACATTAGGGAAACTTTTTCTAACATAGTTAGTGCTTTATTATTTATGATAGTGTTCATATCATATTAGTTTTTTCTATATTCTATCCTGGATAATACTTTGACTGTTAGAAAGTTATTTTTTTAAGGTTATTTGAATCTTAAGAAAAATTATTTTTCCTATCATAGTTAGTGATGATGCCTTGTCGTGAGGCTCTCAAAGATTTTCTAGACTAAAATTCTATAGTATAGTATTTAACCTAGGTCGATCATGGAGAGCTAATATCTACTAATTTTAGTTAATCGAATGTTTTTACATGTTAAGTAAAATGAATTTCTTGTAAAACTATTTATGAATTTTCAAAGAAAAGAATTTACGCGAAAATGAATTAAGAAGATATATCACAATTGAATGAAAAAATCAATAGAAAAACTATTTAATTCAATTTAAGCGAAAATGAATTAAGAGAATTATCTAGCCTTCATAGCCTAATTGATTTTTTATGAAGCATATACCTAGCTCAATTTCTAGTCAAGAATCAATTATGTTCATTAACATATAACAAAGAACATCAACATTTTTATGTATAAAAAAAAAAGAACATCAACATTTAGAACTCCTGTATGAATGCCGAACGAAATTCATCACAAATCAATAAACTCAAATACAAAATTCAGCTTGAAAAAGACAAACAATATGAGAGAATCTACTATATAAATCTGAAGTATTAAACACCTAAATGCATCACAATCAACCTAAATGCATCACAATCAATGTAATCCAAGTATAGAACACAAGTATTAGATTTCACAGAATTACAACTCAAATATTCATAACAGACACAAAAGAATTACAAATCTATGAAAGAAATTGAATTAGACAAAAATCTCTTTATGAAAATTGAGGCTCTAGCATTTGCTTATCTCTTAGAAAGAATGATGATTTAGTTGCCCATGAATCTGGAATAAACTTCAAGGATGAATTCCATATTCTTCTCCATTGCAGCAACTAGGGGTGGGCAAATTTAACCAAAATCCGAACCGAACCAAATGAGTTGCGGTTTGTCGGTTTCTGTTTGTTGTTTTCGGTTTCATTTTACGTTTCCATTTCCCATACTTTTCGGTTTGAGTTTTTATTTTAGGTAGCTTATTGGTTCGGTTTTCGGTTTTGGTTTTTCGGTTTCCTTTGTAATAGCACAAAAAATGTGAAAAAACTACTTAGTATCGGTTTTCATTTTAGTGTTTCGGTTTCGGTTGTTCACTTTTTTGTTTTCGGATTCGGTTTTCATTTTATTTAGTTTTCAGTTACTTCGGTTTTCAATTCGGTTTTGAATCGAATAACTGTTTGTCCACCCCTAGCAGCAACTAAGTGGAAGAGGAAAAAATTTGGACTAGGGTGTGAAGACTGAAGTGGGCGATGAACACGAGGGAAGAGGAGGTGAGTTTCAAGATGAAAGAATCAAGCAAGAATAAGAAGTTACAAATTTAAGCTCTCCAATTCAGTTATAACTAACTCCCTTTTGCTCTCCAACAACCCAAAAACTTATTTTTGTTTTTCTTCTTTTTTGTTTCTCATCTGCAGCTTCTTTCTTTTATTTTTCCTTTAGAAAATACAGCTCTGCCCCTCCTTTTATTTTCAAATTCCACTTATATCCCTTGCTCCATCAATTGCAAATTAGTCGCTCTTATAAAGACACAACAAAACACAAAACCAAAGGCAATTCTGGACTTCCATATTGAAAATATAAGAATCACATTAAATTCTCACTTTTGTAAGTCATGTGAACATTCTAATTAATTCACAATATCTCTCAATTTTGGTCAATTAAATCCACTAATTAGTTTGCAAGGTAATTGTGATTAGGGGTGTTCAAGTATGCCCATACCTGTTAAGCCGCCCGTACCCGCACGCATTTTCCCCGTTTAGGCCCATCCATTTAGCGCCCGTCACGTTTTTACACGGGTATGGACATGTCTAGGGGTGTTCAACGGGCGGGTTCGGGCCGCCCGAGGGTATGCCCATACCCGTGCCCGTGTAACATAAATAGGCGAGCTAAATATTATAAATGGGCGGGCCATAAATAGGCGGGTTATAAATGGGCGCAGAATAAACGGGCGGGCAACAAAGTTAAATGGGTGGCCCATGTAAGATAAACTTAGAAAAAAATTTAAAAAGATCCAACAAAAATTCCCCCAAAGAGTAGAGCAAACATTAAATTTTTAATAAACTCTGAATTTCATATTGTTTTAACTAAGCAATACCAACAAAATAAAATTAGTTACAAGGAGTGTTAGAATCTTAAATTTTGATGAAGACTAGAATATGAAAGAATAAGCTAAACATTTCAGGATGAGGTTAATATAGAACCCCAAGTAAGAGTGCAACCGGATGAGGATTTACTTCCGGATGGACTAGGACTAGCGATCGCGGATGAATGTCTCATCCTAGCGGAAGCAAGTAATACACTAAGTCATAACTCAGTCTAGGAGCATTAGATGTACAAAATCCTTGAGACTAAGTTAAGATGCAACCGGATGTGGATTTGCTTCCGAATGCTTTCAGGCTAGCGCTGGCTGTTGGCTTAGGTAACACTGAGCGTCAGTGAGTATAATACAAAGTCATAACTCAACGTCTAGTAGAAGTGCTTCCGGATGTGGAATTGCTTCCGGAAGTAAGAGAACTTCCTTAGACAATTGAACTCCCACTGCATGTGATTATGTGTTATTATAATACACATCCCATGGCATGAGTAAATGACACACTAAGTCACTTAAGAAGAATTAGACTAAAATCAAATCCTAAGTTAGAATACAACCGGATGCAGAATCGCTTCCGGAAGACTTAGAGTAAAATAACGAGACTTACGCTGACTATTGGAATAGACATCCCCTAGCGTCAGTCGACAATACACTAAGTCAGAACACAGTCTAAGTAAGATTGCTTCCCATAGCAAACAAGCTTCCCACAGCATGTATAGTTCCTACTGCACTTGATTATATATACTACTCTGTTGGACTAACAAGTGTGTGCAGAACTTAGTTTTACTTCCGGATGCAAATGAGCTTCCGGATGCAAATACACTTGACACTGGGACTTAGAGACTAATACTTGCAGAGCAAGATTGCCACTTCCGGATGAACGATGATCATCCGTCAGCAAGAGTACAAGAGTCAACGTCACATACTCAGAGGTCAGAATGCTTTTGTCAGAGCAGAGTTGTCAGAGCTGCTTTTCAGAGATAAAGCAAGTCAACCCTGCTAAGCATTAATGAAGATGTACCTCTCAACGGTAACATGAGATTAACGGCTATATTCAAACGGACATATTCTATCTGCCGCCCAAGCCTGAATGTTTTGAGGCCGAATATAAAAGGAACATCAACATTCAGAAGAGAGGTTGAAGAAAAGAGAAAGAATAGAGCCTATTGTCTGAGATATTGTATTTCTACATTCCTCTCATCTTCTACTCTCTGATCTTAGAATTGTAACATTCTTAGAAGAGTAATTCATTTATACTTAAGTGAGTAATATCATCTATTCTTAGAGAGAATCATTTTGTACTTAAGTGTTTATCACAATCAGTTCATAGAGTGAACATATTATCAAATCCTCTAATTGATAGAGGTTGTTCTAAAACTTGTGCTTGAAGAACATAATTGTTATCTTACAAAAGTGAGGGGGAGCATTTAGAGGTTTTCTAAATCTCCATAGGTTGCAAGTTAGCCCGCAAAACTTGTGGTTGAAAGGTTGCAGGTGATCCCGTTGTAAAACCTGTGGTTGTAAAGGTTAGCAGGTGAGCCCGTTGCAAAACCTGTGGGTTGTTAGGTGAACCCGTGCTCGTAAAACCTAAAGTGTAAAGGCTTTCTTGTGCCTGGTTTAAACAAGAAGTTTAGTGGATTGAAAATCTCAGGTGAAGCCTGGGGACTGGATGTAGGTCTGGAAGTGACCGAACCAGGATAAACTTGTGTGTGCATATTCTGTTTATTTAATCTACACATCAAGCACCACACCACTATATACTCACTTGTGCTTGGGATGATTCATCGTCACTCTCATCAAGCACAAGGAGTAATGTTTTAAAAAGGGAGAATTTTATAAGTTTTATTCTGCCACCCAATTCACCCCCCCTCTTGGGTGACAGCCACGCTTTTCAAGGAGGAAGTGATGTAAAATAAGATTAATACATAAAAAAAGTTTTAAAAAATAATAAATGGGCATATAAACGGGTATGGGCATGCCCGTAGGTATGCCCATATCCGTACTCGTGTAAGATAAACGGGTATGGGCATGCCCATACCCATGTAAAAATGTGATGGGCCCTAAATGGGCGGGCCTAAACGGGGAAAATGCGGGCGGGTATGGGCGGGCTCAACGGGTATGGGCATACTTGAACACCCCTAGACATGCCCATACCCGTTTACCTTACACGGTACGGGTATGGGCATACCTACGGACATGCCCATACCCATTTAAATGCCCTTTTATTATTTTTTTTAATTTTTTTTATGTATTAGTCTTATTACATCACTCCCTCCTCGTAACTAATTTTATTTTGTTGGTATTGCGTAATTAGAACAAGATGAAATTCAAAATTTATTACAAATTGAAGCATGCTCTACTCTTGGTGGGATTTTTGTTGGATTTTTTTTATTTTTTTTCGAGTTTATCTTAAATGGGCCGCCCATTTAACTTTGTTGCCCGCCCATTTATTCTGCTCCCATTTATAGTCTGCCCGTTTATGGTCCGCCCATTTATCAATATTTAGCCCGTCTGTTTATGTTACACGGGCACGAGTACGGGTACGGCCATACCCACGGGCGGCCCGAACCCGCCCGTTGAACACCCCTAATTGTGATTAACATTGATGGATAGTGATTAATTTGTGATTAATAAGTAGGAATTTACATGCTCAATTCCTTCAACTATTAAGGTGACTTGCGGAAAATTGTTTCTTCTTCCCCAAGCGCATTGTTTCTCTCTTGCACTCCTCAAACTTTTATCTATTATTGTGTGAGTTAACAGTACGATTTTACCGTTTTTACGGCTCTACTTAATTAAAATGTGTCACCGAGTCACTGAAATTTTTAAGGGTTAGAAACTTGGTAAAAACTCATGAGTTTATATTGTGAATTTATCATATTTACGTTTCTCCTTTTCATAAAATTGTGTTAACATTCTATTGAACTCATTTAATTATTTTTAATTGACTAATTTAAATGAATATGTATATAAATTTAAAGAAATTTCTTTATTGAGGTTGATATACCATAAATATTGATATATTCAAATATACTATCTATATTTAAAATATATTCAAGTCAAGTTATTGTTTTTTTTTTTGTATTTTATTTAATTATATACGATAAACACGTTTATTAATAGGGTAAAGGTGTAAAAATGAGTCCAAACTATTACGCCAGGAGCACATAGGGGTAACAAGTATTTCTGGCTCAATTCTAGGACTGAAGAATAAATATTGGTGCAATATAGGGAACACCGTTTATGTTTACCAACGTTGACCGATAAACGCTGACGTGGCGCGAGAGATGAATTTTTTGCTGACGTGGCACGCTTATGTGACAATTTTTGCTGATGTGACGTTCTTATGTGGCATTTTTTGTTGACGTGGCGTGCTTATGTGGCACTTTTTTGTTAACATGGTGCGCTTATGTGGCGGGCCACGTCAGCAAAATATTTCATTTCCCCACCCCGTTAGCTTTAAACGGTCAACGTCGGCAACCATAAACGGTGTTCCCTATATTGCACCAATATTTATTCTTCAGTCCCAGAATTGAGTCCGGAAATACTTTTTACCCCTATGTGTTCCTGTAGTAATAGTTTGAACCCATTTTTACACCTTTACCCTTATTAATAAACCTAAACTTTTATGCGTTGACCGTTCATGACTTCGATATGAATTTACCTTCTTTCCACGAGTTTAGTTAAACTCCCGAGTTTGACAATCTTACTTTTATAACCTTCACTATACATGTCACTTCTTCAATTATCTTTATTTCTTAGGGCTTTTTGGACATTTCCTTCAAATTTTAATTTGGCCAAAGAAGTCAATTGTACTAATTTGTCTTTTTCCCCCACTATTCGGCCTTATAGTATAACATTGGGGGCCTCCCTTCTCCTAAACTGCTAAACATCAAATCGTAAAAAGAAAATAAAAAAAAAATTACACAAGTGGCGTGTGGAGAGTCCGATCTGTTTCACGGCGGATTAGCCGACGATGCTTCGCAGCAACGCTCCACACGCGTCCGCTTCTATTATTTGCCTTCTCCTCATTCTCCTCTTCAACGTCGCTCATTGCTCCGACCAATCCTGGGTATGCTTCTTCACCTTTCAATTTCTCTTTCAATTTCTGAAGTCAATGTACTAAACCCAAAATGGACTGAACTTTTCTTTGACTCAAAAGATAATAATATTAATCCTAATTTCAATTATTTTGAGCACAGGGCAAATGCAGCACGACTTGTATTGCACAACAGTGTGATAGTAAGACATATCTTGTGATATGATTATATTGCTTGCCCTTCTGTTGTGTTATTCCATTGCTTGGATATTTTTTTAATTGTTGTTATTTTGTTAAAAAAAACTTAGATATTGGAATAAAATACGGCAAGTATTATGGATTGGGTCATACGGGTTGCCCTGGTGAGAAGCCATGCGATGACGTTGATGCTTGTTGTATGAAGCATGATGATTGCGTTGGAAAATACGGTATTTCTCTTAGCCATCCCCATTCTGTTTTTTTCTTGTTATATGCATGGCTTATTTTTTAACCACATGGATTTGCTTACAGAACTATTAAATTGGAGCCATTTTGTCATTATGATACTATATATATATATTGGTGGTAGATGCTATCTGTAGTTTTGATGTTGAAACGCTTGAGATATGGGGGTTTTGAATATGGGACAATTGCACCTTAGTCCCAAATAAGAGAATTAATTTCAAATAAGTCACAAGGAGTTGTTACCACTTGTTAATTAAGGCTATTGTAATTGTTAATAGTAGTCATTAACAATTACTTGGGACCTCTTTGAAATTAAGTCTCTTATTTGGGAACTAGATGCAATTATCCCTTTAAATATCGCTTGAGATATGTATTGGGATTGGAGAGACTTTAATTTCTGTTTTTTTGCTGAATGGATGGAAATTTGAGCCTAAATTATTAAGTTGATTTTGGTTTTGGACAATTGGAATGTGACTCATTCTTAGAGATTCTATTTTGGATAAATACATTTTAACTTTATGTGTCTGTAGTCTGCATTAACTGACACAATGGGATCACGATTAATAAATTTCAATCTATATTACCGGCTTGATTGTAACACTGGTATAATCATGTGCTAGATGCTTGAATGATTTTTGGTGCTTTCTGCCAGAGAAATGTGTTATTTTTTCTGTCTGGACTCAATCATTAAACTTTTTTTTTTTTTGGAGAGGGGGAGGGTTCCTATTTGGCTCATAAAATTGTAAGACAGATGAAAACCCCCTTTAATATTTGATGTATTTTGGAGAAGATAATAAATTTTCAAATACAAAGTTAATCGAGGATTATAGTTATAACCAAGGCATATTCCTCAATTAGGTCATAGATTTAAGAGTGAAGGGTATACTACACACACACACACAATATATATATATATATATATATATATATATATATATATATATATATATATATATATATATATTCAGTATATTAAAACGTCTTCACAGTTTTATGGTTAAGTTTCCCTTTGCTTGATTGTGCTTTGCTTTACTCTATAAGATGGATACTGAAACAAATAGAACCACAGTATTCATAAAAAATAATTTCTTTGAAAGGGAAGTTTAACCAGAAAATTGTTCTATCTGCAATCTTGTCATGAGAATTTACAATCAACTCATAATCCAAAAGGCAGGAAATAAATAAGTTCTGCCACATGTCTGGTCCATGCCATGCATCATGGAGAATAGACATTTGATTATGTGTGGTATTCTTAAAGGATTGGTGCATTCTGCTGTTAGAAATGTCTTCTCTTGCTGGCTAACATCATTAGGCTTTTGAGTGTGGAAAAGGGTACTATTTAAATTCCTATATTTTTTTGGTGTACTATGTTTATCTAGTTCAATCATTTAATGCTGCTAGACTGTGCTTTATTTTTATCAATAAGATGGATACTGAAACAAAAATACATGAGATAAGACAGAAGAACTATCAGCCAGTTCATAATTACGAAGATGCCACTGGCATAACTATTTCCAATTATCATCTTTTTCTACATTCTGGATCATTAACCTGTTCAGAAAATTGCGGGCTAATAAGATGTACTTTTACAGGTATGACTCATGTGAAGTGCCATGAGAAATTTAAGAAATGTCTGAGGAAAGTGGTGAAGTCTGGGAAAACTGGATTCTCAAATGAGTGTCCCTATAGCATATCTGTGCCTACTATGATAAGAGGCATGGATGTGGCCATAACACTGAGTCAAATGGGTCAAACTACCATTGATTTGTAACAGAACTTAGTTGTCCTGATACGACATCTAATTAATGAACCCATTGAAATTCAATATTTATCACTTGGTCCAACAAATCCTAGCTGCATTCCCTTTTTTTGTATTTCTTCATTTTAAATATAGAGAACTCTTGCGTAACCTTCATTCAAAGGTATAGCTGAAATTGGATGTTTTCTCCTTTTCAGTTTTGTGTGATATTTTGAGATATGATATACAATGTGGGACTAAGTAATTGGAATAGGATGTGCTTGAGAGACAGAGCTTCATTTATTGAACTTGGTTGAATCATTTTCTATCTTAATATTTAGATAACTGACTGTTATCAATGATAGGCAGGTGTTTAGATATTGACCTGGGTTATTGGTCACTTGCGGGACAAGTATACTCATTTTGAACGATTCCAATTCAATGGGCTGGTCGCTTGTGCGATAAGTAAACTTTGTGGTAGGTGAACCATTGATGCTATTTTGTCGTTAATTGTTTATTATTAACAGGTAACAGCAAGCCGGAAGCAACCAGTGCAGTGTATTTTAGTATAGATAATTTACGATGCAATGATAACAATTGAATGATGACCAGTAAATAGCCCAGGTTAATTTTAGTTAACTGTCTTCTCTATTAATAGAGCACATTGGCGTCGTATGATCCATGTAGCCAACCCACGTAGTGGGATAAGGCTTTGTTGTTGTTGTTGTCTTCTCCATTAAATTTGTTTTATCCCATTTCATCCTTTGTTCAATTTTTGTCACATTTTTTTGGTACCATTTAATAATATCTCTCTTAGTTGAATAATTGCATATTGGGTCTTATTTTTATAGTTGGCTGACAGTAAAATCTGATCATTATTTGGTCCAACCGGAGTCTACATTAGATGCTCACACAGGTCAAAATTTCGTGCTGTCCCATGATACATGATGATGGTCTTTACGCTTCATAGTATTGCAATTCAGTTGCTTTTTATTACTTGTGTTAAAGGTTATATTTGCATAGAAGTTTTATTCAAGGTTCAAGGTTGTCCCGGAAGTTTACAAAAGATATCAATTATGCCTCACCTTGAGGTAATATTAAGTTTAACCATTAAATCAGTCAAATATTCCATATGACATGTTTATGTGTTATTCAACTCTATCTTTTATTCCATCTCATATTTTTTAAATGAATAAATTTAAAAAGAAAAATTAAATTATTCTCTCTCATCTCTCTTCATCTCCCTTGTGTTATTTAAAGTTCAAACTGATCTTTTGCTCGCTGATATTTGGCTTCTAGTTGGTTTTATTTTTTGTTTGCAATTGAAGAAATTTATGACAGCTATTTTACTAGCACAGATAAAATATTGCTAAATATCCATACTCATAAGTATGGCATACGTATCGTTTTCTCAAGACTTTGCTGCTATCTTATACTTTTTTCGCCGTGTGTAAAAAAATTAAGTAAGAATGCAACAAAGAAGCCATTAGGTGAAGAAGAGGAAAGGTCAAGTATGGTATTAATGTGCTTAAGAATCCTTATCGTCAATCTGCAAAATTCATATTTCTTTGACCAAACAGAACCAGACTACCCAATCAAATTCCTCTTCTTTCCATTTTTCGTATTATTAACTCAGTCTGCTGATAAGGTTAGAGATTGTTTTGCTGCTACTTTGAAGAACCTTCTTTTGGGGATTTCTAATGTAATCCCAAAAATCATTTGGATTTTTCGTATTATAACACGTGTTATAACTCAGTCTGATGATAAGGTTAAGGACTATTTTGCTGGTACTTTGAAGGACCTTCTTTTGGGGATTTCTTATGTAATCCCAGAAATCATTTGGATAGCGTCGTGGGAAAAGATTAACGGTTTCTTCAAAACCTAAGTAGGAAAATCATGAGTAACTCCACTTTGTCCATTTTCCCCATCTTCCTCACTCCCAATTACCAAAGAAGACTAATGAATTGTTAGTAGTGGGTACTCTTTTTGGGCCCAAGAAGTGGCCCATGGCTTGGAGGGGCTTAGCAATGTTACCAAAGACTACGAAGATGTTAGAGAAATGGCTGCTAGATTTATCCGAGGAAGAAGAGGAAGATGAAGAAGAATAGTTGTCGGAGAAAACACAGTTGACATGAATATCAATGTTTTCGACTTGGGGGACAAGAGAGTGGAAGGCATAAAACAACACAACATTGACCTAAGGCTTTGACCAGGGAGATGAAGAGACAGGAGAGGGAGTAACTTGATTCTTTCCTTTTAAATTTATACATTCGAAAAGTATGATATGGCAAAAAAGATTGAGCTAGATGACACAAAAGTATATCACATGAAAGGTTTGATTGAGTTAATGGTTAAACTTGACATTAACTAGCTATGGGGCGAAATTTATACTTTTTATAAACTTTCAAGGAAAACTTTATTTGCAAAAAACTTCGCAGGCAAAATTGATTGTTGGGTAAAGCTTTCTATGCAAATATGACCCGTAACCCTTGACACTTTTGTAGCTAAAAAGAAACTAGAAAAAGTATCTCATTTCACGGATAACAAGTCTTGCATGTATACAGATGTGTAAAAATATATTAGCATTCTTACTAATAAAATTTTTAATTTAACGTGAGCATTTTTAAGCGGAATTAGAGAAACATCATTTGAAAAATTAGTACACAAAAAGTACTCCTTCTGTTCCAAAATATAGGAGTTAGTTGACTTTTTTGAAGAATCTTGAAATGCAAAATAAGTTTAGTAAAATTTCCTAAATTGTTTCTCTAAGTATGTTTTTTTACCTATGAGCTAATATATGATGTAATAATATTAAAAAATATGTTATGAGTAAGTGGTGAATTTTACTTTTTTGGGATTATCCAATAAAGTCAACTAACCTTTATATTAGTAAGAGATGGTTTGTTTTTCTAAATCGTGCATAGATGCTCTCAATTGAGTCTTTCTCACTAAGAAAAGTGTACTTGAGAGGATTGTTCCTTAAGAAGAGATTCCATTGAATATATTTTTTAGTAAAAACAGCAAAATCAATTTTTATACATTGGATTCTACAAATGATATATGTAAAGAGCACAACTATCTAAAAAAAAAAGAGCACAGCTATCTTAATATACTATTTATATGACGTATTTAGCAAATGTTACATGAACAGAGTACCAATAATATGATTAAGTCCTTTTTGCTTATAAGATAGTATTTAAATGGGAAAATGACAGAAAAATGTCACTTGAATTTCATTTGGACAAATAAGGGTCTCCAATTGCAACTTGGACAAATAAGGGTCAGTCCCCCTATTTGTCCAAATGAAATTTAAACCAAATGACAAAACAACCCTTCCCTTACATAAAACAAAACGAAGCCTACTACCCCTGTACCTCCTCTTCTTCGCCGAACTCAAGTGTGTGCCCTAGCTTCCCCTGTACCTCCTCTTCTTCGTCGAACTCAACCCAAGTGTGTCTTTCCCCATTATTCATGAACCAAATCTTCTACCTTTCCATTGAACCCAACACTGCTTCTTCTTCATTGAGGCCGTGGTTCGTCGTTCACCATCTTTTGTAAAGCTGCTGCCACCATTTTGAGGACGAGGTAAGTCTTGTACTCGGGATTCTAATTATTCTCTCACATTTCTCCAAAAGTTTCTCTGATATTTCTTTGTCAAGTTTAATGATTTTTTGTTCTGTGATTTTTCCTTTTTTGCCACCGTTTTGTTCTGTGATTTTAATTCCTTTCTCTGTTATATGAATATTATAAAACCAATAAAAGTATGGATTATGCATGGTATGTCAATTTGTGATAACTGTGATGGATACGCTGATGATGAAGCCTAAGAATTACTTCATGGAATTTAATTTTCATTTTCATTTTGGTTTTCGTTGATTCCTCTATGAACTAGCAGGTGTGTTTTTATCTTGTGTATACAACTACTTTATGTTGCCTATGCTCCATGATGTAGCTGTCTGTAACCTTAAGCTTTTGTCTAGTATGATTGTAGTGTGCAAAACAAATTTTTATTTCTCTGCAACAACATGATAGAAACTTAGTATATTAGATTGTGATTAGTTTAGGTGGGAAACTCGCATTCAGGTTGTGATACTAAGGCTAGAGAAAATAACAATAGCAATGATTTTGATTCAAAATTTTATCACCATTTGGTAGTTCTATGAGCTATTATGGTAATTGTATAATATGAGAAGTATGTGCTGCTTTTATGAAGTAATTTTGGTAGTTCTATAACACAAAATTATATTGTGTTATGTGCTGTCCTTTCCTCATTGTTTTCTGTTGTGAGTCTTATTCACTGGTTATATGTGTCATCTTTTTGTTGTTTTGCGCTGCTTTTATGAAGTAATTTTGTATAGGAAAAGTATGTGATTGTGTCAACATGATTTCAACTGCATGATTACTATCACACTTATTTGATGCAAAATGTGTATTAGGTGTAAGCCCCAAACCACTTTGTTCCCATCTTGATTACTATTACATAATGTCTTGCGCACTGACAAGCCCAATATAGGAGTTCTCTATTTGTAAAAATAGATATACAGTGGTAGCTGTATTTGTTATGTTTAGAGTTTAGTCCTTGAATAGTAAAACGGTGAGACTTTACATTACATTTCTTCAGTTATTTTCCGTCAAAAGCTAAAACTGCACTTAGGCATTGCAAGAAAGTGGTGGCTTGGAATTTAAGAACCTAGAGTCTTCTCTATCATAACCATTATCTTTCATAATGTATAATGCATAAGCCTATATTTATAGCTTGCTCTTATCCTGAGAAGCCTGCCAAAGTTCCAATGGCATTAATCATTGCAATTTTATTGAGGTTCATTTGTAGCCTATTCATGAGCTAAGAACCTCAACCTCCTTACATTGTAGCTTGAATTTCAGTTTTAATGCCAACAAGTAACAATGGCAGCATTTATATGTCGTCACAAGTCCTCAGTACATTTATTCCGTCTCTTAACAATATTAGGTTCTAGTTCTGTTAAGGATAACAGAGTGTCCAAGTTCCAAGTTCTGTAGGCTTTTTCTTAACATTGAATATCTTTATTGCGCAGGAAGTTGTATTTCTCGCTGTCTTCATTTATTATTGAGCTAGTTAAGTCTTTATATATGCTTGTCATTGTAGGTGTCTTTGGGAGGTGTTGATAATCTGGATGTTGAAGGAAAGGAATTGTCACAGCTTGGATCATTAGATGCTAATGAAGAGTATCTAAAAGAAGAAAAACATAATATTGAATCAAGAGATCAATCTTAGAACATGTTGAACATGAAGCTGAGAAGCTAAAGAAAGATAAAGTGTCAATGGAAGGTATTGCTGATAAAGAAATGTAGCTATGGGAAAATTCATGAATGCTTGGAAGGAAAAGAGGAATTGGGAGGAAAAAGGGAAGAGCAGAAGTCTTATCTTAATTGTCTTTGTAGTTTTTAGCGTTTTTCTTGTAATTGATCACTAGTTTATTGAATGTACTTTTCTTGTAATTAATCACTAGTTTATTGAATGTACTTTTGAGCCACACATGGCTCCTTTATTGATATACTTTTGTTCACTAGTTTTTTTGACACAGACTACTGATAGCTACTTTTTGCATTCACCTGTTGTTTGGAATACCTTTATTGATATATGGAGGTTGTTCCCCTTCATGTTGTATGTTACTCTCTTGTGTGATTTTTGTATGACTCACAAAGTGTGTTTGAAAACTATAAACTCTTATTCTATTTACATTTAAAATCCAACTCTTATTCTTATCAGCATGTTTTTACTTAATATAATCAAATACATATTATTTATCAATATGTACGATTATGTGGATGACTACTTAATACATATTAACGGTATAATCAAATGGTGTCACTACCCTGCATATCGCTATTTCCTAGCAAAGTATCGGCAATTAACCATCACGTTTTCCCAAAGGTGTCATTTGATTAACTACTTGCCTGAAAAACAAAAGGGTTATTCACTTCCCAAGAATCGCAATTCACTACCCTGCATATCGCTATTTACTACCAAAGTATCGCAATTAACTACCAAGTTTTCCCCAGGGTGCCCCTTTAATTAACTACTTGCCTGAAAAACCAAAGGATTATTCACTGCCCAAGAATCGCAATTCACTACCCTGCATATCGCTATTTACTACCAAATTTATCGCAATTAACTGCCACGTTTTCCCTAGGGTGCCCCTTTAATAAACTACTTGCCTGAAAAACCAAAGGATTATTCACTGCCCAAGAATCGCAATTCACTACCCTGCATATCGCTATTTACTACCAAAGTATCGCAATTAACTGTCACGTTTTCCCTAGGGTGCCCCTTTAATTAACTACTTGCCTGAAAAACCAAAGGATTATTCACTGCCCAAGAATCGCAATTCACTACCATGCATATCGCTATTTACTATCAAAGTATTGCAATTAACTGCCACGTTTTCTCAAGGGTGCTCCTTTGATTAACTACTTGCCTGAAAAACAAAAGGATTATTCACTGCCCAAGAATCGCAATTCACTACCTTGTATATCGCTATTTACTACCAAAGTATCGCAATTAACTGCCAAGTTTTCCCAAGGGTGTCCCTTTAACTACTTGCTTGAAAAACAAAAGGGTTATTCACTGCCCAAAAATCGCAATTCACTACCCTACATATCGCTATTTACTACCAAAGTATCGCAATTAACTGCCACGTTTTCCCATGCTTGCAACCATTTTGAAACCCGAATAACAAACATGTTACTGTAAGAACAGTAATTATCAACAGCAATAAAAAAATAAGGTATGACATCATATAGTGATTATCAACATTAAGAACTTGATATGACATTCACACAACTTCAATACATTACATATATATATGTCACCAACATAATATCATTTTTCTTGACAAGTGAACATTAGGATTTTTGACTACCTCCAAGCATAATGCTTTCACTTTACATTACTTATAAAAAGGGATAAGGAGCATATATATTGACCCTTGTTCAAAAAAATATATAAGGGTTTGCTCCTATCCACATAATACAAAATAACAAACTTCAAAAGCCATTGCTCCATCGTGACGACTTGCTTTATCTTGGGTTTGGATTACGACAGCTCCTCCTAGTGTGTCCAGGTTTATGGCAGTAGCTCCTCCTACAAATTTTCCAGTTCATCATCATTGATCAGGTCCATCCACTTACTACTGTTCCTTTCTGGCACTGGTGTGGCTGCAATTTCTACTCCACATGGCAGCATTTGAGTGTGTCTCACATTGCCGCTAGAAGTTCCAGGATTTCCATCTCCTTTGTCAAATTGAGACGCATTCATATCAAACATTGATCCTGGAAGTGTTAACAGTTCATCCACACTGTATGCATGTTCATCAGTTTTGAAAAGCAACTAACTATAGTAGTATAACAATTAACCACTTTGAATGATCAAACATTAATCAAAATATGTGTTCTTAAACACTCATATTTCTGCAGCTTCAATTATGATCCAACAAATTCACATGTTTCGTTAACTACTATGGTACATGTATTAACTGTCCAAGTATTAATATTAACTATAATGTGTGGCGTGTTCTGGTAACTACTCCAGAATCACGATTCACTACTTTCGTTAACGTTATTTACCACCAGATTCGAGTTCACCTACTGTGATACAATTTCAGCGGGAACTCAACTGTCAAATGACGAAAACAACAGAGTCATCATCTTTCCCATGCAACAGAGACCATTCCTACTCCCTTGGATGAGCCATCTCATCTACCATCACCCAAAGGAGTTCAAACTAAAAGAGATATATAATTTTTATCTATATTATTCACATAAATCAACTATCCAACTTTATATTATCATCACTCTTTAACCCATGATCAAGAAAAAGGCAAACTTGAAACCATTTATCAACATTGAAGAAGACTCAACAAAATAATGAACCAAAGTATCATTTTTCACCACATACTTAAAGGGAGAATACCATCTTGATCAAAATAATATGTAAAGTTCCTACCTTTTTCTCCTTCACAAGCTTCACCTTGGCTAAAATGGCTTCATCCCTCCCTCTGACATGCACGGAATGCAGAAAAGCTTCCAACTTGTGTTTAAGTGTGTTGTCTTGATCACAATAATACCTAAAGTTCCCACCTTTTTCCCCTTTCCAAGCGTCACGAAGGCAAGCAAGAAGAAGATGATGAAGGCTCCATTGTTGTCTCGGCCAAGCAAGAATAAGGAGAAGAATATGTTTTCAGATTTTGAGATATATAAATATTGAAGGGCATAAATGGAATTTGGCCAACATTTCATTTGGACAAATAGGGGACTGACCCTTATTTGTCCAAGTTGCACCCTTATTTGTCCAAGTTGCAATTGGAGACCCTTAATTGTCCAAATGAAATTCAAGTGGCATTTTATTGTCATTTTCCCTATTTAAATAGGAGTCCAATATTTTTATAAACAAAAAATAGTGAAATGAAAAAAGAATGAGTGACTTAATTACATTACAAGGTAAAAGACGACCTCGTGTCATTTTGAGTACTCGATATCCTCTGAGCATTTATTGCGAACAAGTAAACCTGTTCAAAAAATGTGTATATACAAATGAAATAGTCGATGGTCATGAATATGAATTTATATGATCATGACCTTGCCAAAGTATTCACCCCTCAAAGGTAAACAGTTAGAGGGGGTAAAATGAGCTATACAAAGCATATAGATGTTTAAAAATCATTCTGACTTCGAGAAGCACACTATTTTGTATCTGAGACAACAATACATAGAAGAGAAAAATGCTATTTGTTAATTAACAATCTTCTAGTTCCTTCCAACTTATTCTGCCATCTCCAAAAATGTCCATGGCCTCATTGTTGCAATAAATCTTCATGTATTTTCCTCTAAAAATCTCTACACACAAAACTAGTTGGCATCAGAGACCCAAGTATCCTTCATTCCTTCTTTCCATATACCTAATCTCCATCTAACTTTAGGACAATAGTTTATGCATCTAGTTATGAGATTGCTAGCAACTGAAGGATCAACATCGTGATGAATAAGCAGAGAAATATTTGATAACTTTATACAGTTATCCAGGACAGAGAAAATGAATGCAAGAGTAGACTCAAATTCTCGAACCACAACTATATGTGCAACAAGTTCTTTCAACATGTTCATCTCAGTCCTATATTTCAAACCTCCCATATGGAAAGAAGTCTCCATATCATGCCAAGCTCCAGGGCCTAAATATAGAGAGCTTAGCAATGGGAAAGACTCGAATATCATTTCAAAGCCAAAGGTTGTTGCATTCTTGTGTTCAGATCTCCTCACTGAATCCAGTTTGAGCCTCGTAACTGTTTTGCAATGTCGAAACAAGCCAGAGAGACAAGCGAGATTGGATGATTCAAACTGAAGGTATTCTATACTGTGGCAATTTATCAACCTGAACTCATCTGTATCCTCAATAGAGAGATCAAACTCAGACATTGATGAAGCTTCGAGGACAAGCAGCCTTGGTCTTATGCATTTAAGCTTGAAATTGATAAGTTTTGGTGCACATATTGCCAATGAAAGAGGAGCATTTGATATTGACCATTTACAAGTTATAAGATGCAAGAGATTAATTTTTGGCTCCTTAAGTCCACCAACTCCTAGCAGATTCAGTTCTATCAAATTTGGGAAACAAGTATTGATTTTACATAGGTCTTCATCATCTAATCTTACGAATTCTAAGGTCAGACTTGTAAGCATTGGCATAGGAATCAGACCATCCACTGACAACCAAGCGTTGCTCATCATTAATTTGACAAGACTATGGCCTGCATACCCAGCAATATCGTATTTATAACTTCAATAAAAGTAGCACAGCTTTACAAGATTGAGAGAAAATTCCTGAAGAATCCAATACCTAGTTATTTATATACTCTTTCCAGTCCTTAATGCAGGGCTCAACCAGAGTGTTAGTAATGGTCCTAATTCTAGGACACATTTCTCATTTTTTATAATTTATTTTTCTAAATTACCCCTATCGTGTTTCCACTTCAAAGAATATGATTAAATTCTATCATATTAACTACCTCAACTATAATATATATTCACTCTAATTGTCATTTACATAATTCGCTCCTACATCTAAAAGTTTAGGAAACAGGGCTACTTTCAATTTGTTCTTTCGATCAAGTAGGGTATTTTCAATTCAATGAATGACTTACTGTAAAAGAAGAAAAATCAATGAATGACTATTAAAAATAGGAAATATTCTAATGCTTTTCATACTTTCTTCCATCCATTTTTATTCTCGCTGGGCTTCGACCTTTTTATTATAACTTTTTTTTTTTAAATCTCAGTTAGAAACTTCAGGTGTCAAATTTACATATATCTGCTAGTTGATGTCGTTTTTTCTTTCAGATATTAAGTTGGTTGATAGCACATAGCTCATTTTTATATACCTTTAATTTAATGTCGCTCTAACTATTTAAATTCAGGACATACTTTAATAAATGGAACAAAACAAATTAAACCAAATCACTGTAATTCCTGGTGGAAAAAAAAAACTCACAGCTCAAAGAGATACAAGACAAGGCATCCGACCGCCTCCAACAAGATTGGACCCAAAAATCAGTGATAGAAAGAAATTTCAAACCCGAAGCAATAGTGGGCAACCAAGAATTCAGGAAGCTAGGATCCGTGAGATATAAGTCATCAGAGTCATCCTCAACATCATCGAACGTTAACGCTCGAAGGGACTTGTCCACGCCGAGGGAGACAGAATCAAGGCGAGAAAAATGGCGAACGAGGTCAGTGAAAAGTGGTTTGAAGGGCGTGACATGAAGAGTGTTAGGCTGATGAGGAGGACGAGAATTGAGGTAGCGAGACATGGAACATGTGAGGCTGATGGAGCGAACATCATGGGACAGAGAATTGAAGGTCTTAGAGACAACTCTGCAACGTGCAAGGTCGGTTGAGTCGGTGAGTCGACTCAGAATTTCAAGGACGAGTGATGGTGGAAGGTTATCCATGGATGTTGGACATTCGAGGAAAAAGCTGAGACAGAGAAACAAAGTGCAATGAATACGAGCTTCATGTGGCTCAAGTAAGTTTGTGCTTCGATATATAACGACGGTTGTAGTAAAAAGACACGTGTATGGCATGAAAGTGCTCCCTCCAATGCTAAATATAAGATCTAGTTGACTTTTTTTTGGAGAGGTTAAAGTTACAAAATAGGCTATTAAATCATGAGACATTTGATATATTTTTAGATTGTTTATTAGTTTATAGGTAAAATAAACTAATCAGAGAAAAAAATTAGGTAAATTAACTTATTTTTCTTTTTAGAATTTTCCAAAAAGTCAACTAGCTAGGTCTTATATTTCGGACCGGAGGGAGTATATATATATGGCAAACGTGCAAAAATAGTCACCGTAAATTTGAAAAGGAACATCTAAGACTCTGGTAAATTTAATAGGGCAAAACTGTACATTGTAAACCAAAATGAGACAAATGTAATCTCTTAGTTAAGCATAGTTAAACAAACTTTTTTCAGACTTAAGCGCCACCATCAGTAAATGACCTGTCAATTCTAAAATCCACTTTGGAAGCTGAAATGCATCCAGTTGAACCCTAAATCATCTAAAGCGAATCCTGAACCGTCAAATCATTTCGTCTAGAACTCATCTTCCACAAATCATATGAAATCCACCCCAAATCATCTGAACCCTGAACCCAAAAATCATTTCGATGAGGGTTCTAAGGTTAGGGTTCAAAATGGGCCTAATTTGATCTCTGAAGGGTTCAATATGTTGTGTGTAGTATTGGGCTAGTTTTAAGTTTCAATACGCCCCGTCAGCATATGGCACGTCAAAAAAATTGACACATAATACCATATATTGCCACGTCAATAAGCCCCATCAGAATTCCTAAGTCAATTAATAGTCAAACTTAATGTCTCTGTTTGAAAAGGTTACATTTTCCCCATTTTTGTCTACAGTGTACGGTTTTGCCCCATTTTTGTTTACAGTGTACGGTGTTACCCCCTTAAATTTACCAGAGTCTAAGGTGCTCTTTTTTAAATTTATGGTGGTTATTTTTGCACATTTACCTCTCTCTCTATATATATATATATATATATATATATATATATATATATATATAAACAAGCAAGAAATGGGTTGAGTTCCGCACGTTTTATTAATGAACGCAGTCATGTCAATGTAAGAAAATTAAAATAAAATATCCTTAGAATTAAAAAGTTGAAAAATATCGGATTGGAGAACGACAGATATTCTATTATATATAAAATCTGATGGCGACATTCCTATTAGACCACTTGACACAATATGATTGGACCACATGGATAACTAATTATTTAAAGTTAAAAAAAATAATTCAAACAGAACTATTATTATTTTATCTGAATTACTTGAATGATTAATTTTTATTTCGTTTGTATTCAATTTTAAAATTTCAAAATTCTTGGAACATATCTTTTAATCTAGGCTAAAGTATACTTTTAGTCCCTTATATTTGCATCAAGTTTCAATTTAGTCCTTTATTTTTTGGAAATTACAATTTAGTTTCAATTTTCAAAATTTATCATTTTTTGTCCAATTTCATTATAAAATCATTTAAAATTGTTAAGTTAGCATTTTCCGTTAAGTTAAACTAACGGTCTTAACAAAAAAGTCTAAAAGTATACTTTCCAAGCATGAAAGACTAAATTGAAACTTAATGCAACTAAAAGTATAATTTAGCCTTTAATCTAATATATATACTAAAAGTCATGTCGACATTCGTATTGGACACCTTACCACAATATAATTAGACCACATGGATACCTAATTATTTAAAGAAAAAAATAAATAGAAATAGTTTCCTTTTTATGAGTTCCTCGAATTATTAATTTTTATTTCGTTTGTATTCAATTTTAAGATTCCGAAATTCTTGTAACAATATTTTTTTAATCTATTATATATATTAAAAGTGGTGACAAAATTCTTATTAAACTACTTGCCACAATATGATTGGACACATGGTTACCTAATTATTTAAAGTTAAGAAAAGTCAAATAGAATCAGTTTCCATTTTCCGAATTCCTTTTATTATTAATTTTTATTTCGTCTAGATTCAATTTTCCATTCACAAAATTCTTCTATCAATATTTTTTGATCGCTCTAAAATAATTGGATCTGATTATTAATAATGCAATAATTTGCTATAATTGGCTATTAAATTAGTAAATATTCAACAAAAATCTTTTTTAATGCCTTTGATTTTGTCAATGGTTAATGAGGAAAATTTGCGTTTATTGCTTTTGACCCTATCAAATCATACGTTTAATGCTTTTTTTGGTAAGGGAACCTTTAATGCATTTGATTTTGTTGAATATGCATTTGATTATTATCACAATTGATAATAATAATAATATGATTTTTCTTTCATTAATGTGTGTGTATATATAAATGTAGCACAATTGTAATTGATAGTTTGATAAAAAATCTCATCATAAGTTTACAAATTAGTAGACCTATTAATAAAGAAAAAAATTTAAAAATTACAATCCAAATTATTGTTGATGTGATTACAAATTTTTTATCTTTAAAGTTTAAACTATATAAGATATTTAACTTTTTGGACAACATATTAATGGAATACATGTCATCGCACGGGGCAATTATCTAGTTAGATAGAAATATAAATGAAAGAACAAGAAGCAGTATAAATTAAATAACAAATACATATATGTGCAATTGACCTGTCAAGTTAGTGAATCAAGGGTTATTAAATTAGTCCATATTCAAGCCGAAGCCAGCCGTGTCAGGAATAAAAAAGAACAAATATTTATAAATTCATATAATAATATTCTGTACAATTTCTTTTTTGATGAATTAACATTACCAAATATAACAATTCAGCTAATTTCAATCATATTCAGTTGGATAGGAGGAAAAGAGCCTCTGTTGGAGTGGCAAAGGTATAGTAAGAAAAAGTGGGAAAAACCAGTATGGGGAAAGTGAAAGTAAATGTGGATGCTGGTTAACTACTATGTTAAGATGCGAAGAGCAGCAATAGGAACTGTAAGAAGGGATTAGGAGAGAAGGTTTTAGGGTCGAGTGGGGGAAGTGGTTTGAGGCTGTCTCTTACGCAACAGAGTGTTTGGCATGCTTGGAGCCTAGAGGCGGTCGAAATATTTTTTTTGGTGGGGGTGGGTATAAGATGTCATATGCAGATATAATCACCAAATTTTCACAATGATTGGGTCCGTTTGGTTGGGCATAAATTGTGAATAGAAATTGGAAATGAAATTGCAAAATAGTAATTTCCATATATCCTGGGTTCACAAGTTTTCTATCTCTATCTCACATTTTTCCTGAACCCCACAAACTTTACATCTCATCACTCATCATTACCTCTACTTTTCATCGTTTACCCCTTACACTCATTTCCATTTCCATATTCATTTCCATTATATACTTTCAGTCCAACCAAATGGGCCTTAAGAAAATCAAGCACCAAAATGGAATGGAATTATAGAAGAGTTCATACACACCATAAGGTCACCGGAATCACTGTGAAAATCTGTCGGAACTCGCCCAAAAAAAGTTGGGCACATAATCATCATATGAAGTTAATGACAGAATGAGGAAGAGAGAGAAAGGAGCACAGGGAAGAAAGAGCAGTTAAAGAGAAAGAATTTGTTACTTTATTTTTTTTAAAAAAGGAGAGATAATATGCTGATGTGGCTTCTTGAGAAGTGTAACATAGTGTTACTAATTACCTGATTAACCAATAATATTTATATCAATTCATTAAGCTCTTTACTAACTATGATAGAAAAAGGAATTTCCATAATATTAATATCTCTATCATAGTTAGAAAAGATTATTCTAATCCTTTTATAATTTATCCATGATAGGAAAGAATAAACTAATAAAATCTGAATACTATCATGGATAATTAATAGCTAACCATGTTAGAAAAGAATCACCTAACATGGTTAGAAAAATAAACAACCTAATGTTCAATAATATCAATTACATCTAAATATATGCGGAAACGAATGCAGACCTATACAAATTGGCAATATACAATTCTAAATAAATTATGTAACCTCTACTACCTAATTCCCTTTCCTGATGCTTGTGCCTGTGCATGAATACCTGCAAAAATGTCAGTAATCGTGGGATGAGACAATTTGTCCCAGTAATCACCGCTTAACTCACTATAACAGTGAGATGTGCTGTAGTGAGGGCGTCTAAAGGGTACCACAGTTTAAAAATCAATAATACATATATACATGTCAAGTCTTTCATTCATCGTTCAAGTTCCCTCCATCCAAATCAATTTCAATTCATCATCTCTACTTTTCACATATCACTCAAATCCCTCAGTCAATTCCACATAACCAAATATCACCTCCCCAGTCTCCAATCTAATATTACTACCACCACAACTCTCACACTCACCTATAGATGCATCGTGCCATTCCGGGACATTCAAGCATCTAATCTTCACTATATGATTTGACACTGTGTTCCTCTCCATGATGAGGGAACAATTTCCTTCTCTGGCAATCTCCAGAGAGGGAACCCCAATTCTGTTTTCCATTACAGAATGGGAACGGTTGGACTCTTCAATGCCAAACAACCGTAGGGGCGGTTGGGCTCTTCAATGCCAAACAACCGTAGGTCACTTCTCTCAATAAGTCGACCTATGAACCCCGATCCAATCAATCCGAAAATGATCATCAGTACAAATAACTGTCGATTGGCCTATCGACAGTTATCATCGCGCGATGGTACGTATGTATATCAGTGTCATGCAAACCTCACAGTATTCATATCCATCAATTTCAATCTCATCATCAATATTATGAACCATTATCAATCCCTTCACTATCTCAATCTCAACTATTCAACTTATTCTCTCAACCTAACTATCAACATCTCTCACATAATATCATCTGAACCTAACATATCATACCAGAATAAACATCAGCCAGGATAATATGTATAATATTTCAAATTCCTTTCATATGAAAATAATCGCGTTTGAAAGGCACCCGATAGCCTGTTTTGTATAAAAATACCATTTTAAAGATAATATATATATAGAGGGTGAAAAGGGATTTTACAAAATCCCTAACTAACGTCACCCTCAATGTTATAGCAAGGTTAAGTGTGATTACCTGTCGCCCTTTGCATTCACTGCCTTTCTTACCGTTTCTTATAGATTTTTCCTTCCAAACACCATCACCACATGTTGCTCCTATAATAATATGGTACAAAATGATAAATTAATATCATTTACACTTCATAATACTTAGGCGTCTCTCTCTCGTTTCCTATATCACTATCCAAACCCCCTTCTTCAAATTATAATTGTTTGACCTTAACAAACTTCAAACAAGTGCCGCATCAAAACAATTTCAAAGTTTCCCAATAACCATCACAAAACTTCAATTAATCTTGAATATTATCAAAACCAATGTAAGGCAAAATATTCAGACATGCTTTACATTAAAGAAGACAATTAACATAAATATGAATTTGAAATCAAAAAGCAGTATTGTAAGGGATCAATATAAACCTCAAAGTTCTACCCTAATTTAATTCTAATTCGAACTTAAACACTTAATTCTTCACATATGTGAGATTCTTCCATTTCAAATGAAACAAAACAAACAACTACTTTACACAAGCATGACAATGAAATCCAATTACGTTAGAGTACCATATGCACAATTATTTCTCAAAACCTAAATAAAGTCGTCAGCTTTCATTTACACAAAGAACCTAATAACATATAACCTGGAAATATCTTAGATTCAATTTTTGCATTAAGGGGCAGCCATGACATTCATGTTAAGTTTAAAGCCCAAGCAAACTAGCATATACTTGATTTAAAACAAAGCACAAACAGCAAACCAGAGGCAAATACCATATTCCCAAATCAGATTTCACACACACACACACAGATATATATATATATATATATATATATATATATATATATATATATATATATATATATGCACACACTCACATTATATGCTTCATTAAAAATCTGTCCAGCCAAGGTGAGATAGAAATTCCTATAATTTAGCATACAAGCACTCAAAGCATCATAAGAACTTTTAAACATCATGCATACATATCTTTGCACCAATTTTTGAATCAATTTGAGAAGAAAAGAACATGAAAACCCATGTTAACCAAAACAGATATGAAACTTAATATTAATTAGTTCACTCAACCCTTTCAGCCATTTAATTATTCAAGAAATAAAGAACAAAACAATTTTTTTTAAACACACATGCAACCACATTAGCCCCATTCATAATTTAATAACACATGGCTCACAAGTTTTTTTTTTTTTTTTATTTCTCTACACCCCCATTGCAACGAAGCTGAATAGAAATCTATGACACCTTGATTTGAACAAAATTCAAACATGTAAGGCTATACACCTACTAAGGCAAAGCCCCTATAACAACAAATTTCAAGTTTCAAATTTAAATCCTCAAAATCACAAATTAACAACCCCACCAACCAAAACTAAACAGCAATTATTCTATGCAACTTCGCAACACCTTCAACACAGAAAAAAAATACCAAAACAACCATAAAGGGCAACACCCATGAAGTTAATTAGAAACATAGATTAGGTTTTTCAACAAAACCAATCAAAACTCAATTTGAACATTCAACTCCTTCCTTTAGACATTTTATCAAACACATTGAGTGTGCTCCAAAATCAAATGACATTAATAATCTTGTTAGAATATAAACCAAGGCTACAAGGTTCCCAACATGTCCAGCTTCTCTTAGACCTTTTTACAAACACCTTGAATGCACTTAAAACTAAATGAAATCATAAACTCTTTAGATTGAAGTATGAATCCCATTTTCACTAATTTAGAACAAACACTCAGTTATATGATATGTCTTAATGTTTCACCATCATTAATTAAAACAAACAGAACACTAACAGTAAAAAGTGAAGGAAAAGAACTCAATAAAAATCACAATTCACTAAAACTCAAACAAATCCTATATGCAAATGGTGACAAACAGTTCCAATGGTTTCCTAAGCAAGTTAATTAGGAATTTCGAGCCCTAAATCCCCATAAAATTCGTCGGCCATGAAACCCCAAAAGTTAGGGTTTTGCATAACTTCACAAAACCTCAATCAAACTTTATATAATCACTTAGAACATCATGACTTCGAACTTAAGATGTTGTTAAAATGATTTACAACCCAAGAACTCGAGCCCCAATCTCAGCCTCTCAAATAGCTCGCATATAACTTAAGAAAATGTGTGAAAATGGATAAAAGACACTCACCGGAGTTTGCAACCGGTGTTCTGCGTCATAACCGGACTCGCCGTCGCCGGAAATGGCTTCGCGCCGCCCTTGCCGCCGGAAAACCCGTTAGAAAAACGAAGAGAATGGTTGTGGGGAAGAGTAGATCGGTCAAGTTCTCATGCTCAACGAGTAACCCATGTAATTTTGCACTAAGGAATGGAAGCATGAAGGTGAAGAGATGTATAAAAATGGTGAGGGAGGGAGAGGTATGGTGAGAGGCCGAGAGATTTGAAAAATGGTGGGGGAGGTACGGTTTTGTGAAGGAAATAAGGGAAGGGCATGTTTGGTTTCAATGAAATAAGTGTTATAATTTGTAGTAAAATTTACCATAATGTACTCTTTTAATTTAAATCCACTTAAACCGGTCTCCAATCTCCTTAACTTTCAAAATATTTTGAATTCCACCATACTCTCATATTTCTATTTCATTGATTGTTTAATTAATTATTTAGACCCTTATCACCCAAATATTCCTAAAATATCCGAAAAATTCTAAAAGTTCTAAAATTTCCATTTTTTTTTCATTTATTATTTCTCAAACACTTTCTAATCCTGTATCAAATTTTCAGGATGTTACAAGAAGCTTGCTTTTAGCCCTTGCTTTTTTTTATACATAGCTCTCGCTTTATATATAAGATAAGATAACTTGAGCACTTAAATTTTTTTAAAACGACTCGTAAAGGAGAGCTTCGGTCTCTCTCGCCAAAAACCACCCACCGTCTCCGTCACCACCCTCCGTCGCCGTCACCACCGTTTCTCCACCATCATCTTAGCTGAAGTTTTATTTCCACCTTTCAATGAATTTCAAAATCTCCAAGATAAGTTAATCAAGGAGAGCTTTGTCTCTCTAGCCCACTCAAACCCTAAATCCCCAAATTGATTTCTTCCTTCTCCACACATAATCATGCTTCTCTGCCTCATTCCTTCATCAATGGTGTTCTTGAATCTCGGAGTGAAAAGCTGAATCCACAGGAGATCTAGTGTCTCTTGATCTCTGGGCAAAGTTCCGATCTCACCTCCTCATCACCGCCGCCGACCTTAGCCACCTCCGTCCGTCGTCTTTCCCCGCCGTCGTCCCTGCCGCCTCGCCTCCATTGGATTCCGGATAAGGTGGGAAGTAATAGTTTGATTCCCAAATCCTTCATGGCTATTCTGTTTGATTGGTTTGTATTGGGATACCTTTGATTTCCAAATTTCCTCTTGCCTCAAAAGTTTGAATGCACTGACTTTATCTTCATCATAGCTATTTTGGTTAGCAAAGAAGGTTTCATTGGTTTCCCATCACCGTAGTTTGCCTGCAAGCTATTAGTTGGACTCATATCACCTAATCATTTTCCGCTTGCTGTTTTGACTACCACTTCTCATGCTTTGAAAGGTCTTGATTTTTTATCCGGTTCTGCTCTGCAAGTACATTCCTGTTGATATTTCTATAATCTGGTTTGGCTTGCTAGTCCACCATAAAGAACTTGTAACTACTTTGTGATTGTGATTTTGGAGGTGAATATTTTCTGTCATGCATCATTACCTTTTGGCTAAAGTTGTGGATAGCCGTAAGATTCATGCATCCAAACTTCAAGCTCTGATTATGAGTCATTGGTAACTTCGGGGATGGATATTGGTAGCCAAGCAGTTTCAAAATTGTTTCCTGCTACAGTTTCAGTTTGATGAAAATCTATCATTTATGCTTAATCATGGGTCATGTCTTTTGCAAGGTTATTTCATCATTTTGAGTCCATGGGACCCACAAGTATCTATGACTGATGTTTCCACTCATGAATTTTCTTTATGGGTTCAAGTTCATGGTTTACCTAAGCTATACTACAATGAGGAGATAGCAACTTTCCTTGGTAATAAATTGGGCCAGTTCATTTGTTATGATAAACAAAGTATTTTTAATGAATATGACTTGCGATTCAAAATATATCTCTCAAAAATTGGATTTGATTGCAACAATTTTGACAATATCTTTCTGGTTGATGGACACATTAAGAGAATTTCTCTTGTCTTGGAACAAGTAGGGAGATTTTGTCCCTCCTGCCTATCTATTGGACATGTTGCTCAACATTGTCAATCTGTCTCCCTTCCACATTTTGAAGCTAAAGTTGTTATGATGGGGTCAAAATCTGTTAGAGCGGAATATGATGATTTCTTGGGATGCTATGTAACATACTCTTACTAATTCCCCTAATTAACCTGTGACATCTCTTTTAGTTCCATAATATCTTTGCTAACTATGATAGAAAAAGGAATTTCAATAATACCAATATCTCTATCATAGTTAGAAAAAGAATATCCTAATGACTAAATTATTATCCATGATAGAAAGGATTAAACTAATACAATACAGCTGCTATCATGGATAATTTATTGCTAACCATGTTAGAAAGGATTTGTCTAACATGGTTAATAAACAAAACTAGTTGATATTAAACAATAAATAAAGTATATATACATGTGGAAGCGAATGCAGACCTATAAATTGGCAATATACAACTCTAAATAAACTATATCATCTCTACTACCTAATTCCCTTTCCAGAAGCTTGCACCTGTGCATGAATACCTGCAAAAATATCAGTAATCATGGGATGAGACAATTTGTCCCAGTAATCACCGCTTAACTCACTATAACAGTGAGATGTGCGGTAGTAAGGGCGTCTAATGGGTACCAAAATTTAAATTCAGTATATATATATAACCCAAATCTTCTTCCATTTAACACTTCAATCCCCCTGTCACGTCCAATTCAAATCCATGCATTCCTTACTGAAATTCTCATTCATACCTTTCTCAAATCCAATTTCTCGGCTCACATTCATGTACAATCCCTGGTGCTCTACTCATGCCATCCTGGAGGCACTACGGTCGAGCCCTATATATGTTCCAAATGAATTGACACTGTGCCCCTCTCAAAAGTGAGGGGGCAATTTCCCTCTCTGGTAACCCCATGAGAGGGAAACTCCAGTCTGTCTCCAATCAGAAAGGGAGCAGTCCCTGTCTCCAATCAGAAAACTGCTGGTCACAGTCTCCAATCTGTTGACCAATGGTCACAGTCTCCAATCTGTCAACCAGTACAAATAACCGTTGATTGGCCTATCGAACGGTTATCATCGCGCGATGGTACATATGTCTCAGTGTCATGCAATGTCCACAATGTCCAATAAATTTCAACCTCGTCAATATCTCAATTTCAACATCAATATCTAAATCTACATCATCTCACATCACCTTCCAATCTATTATCCACAATACTTTCCCTCCCCATAACTCTCCAAAGATCTCAACTCATATATAATTCCTTTTCTATACTTACAACCTCTCAAATAACTACTATAACACTACACCTGCAACCATGTCACAATCATTCCAAGATATTCAGCACTACCAGACAGGATACTACATATATAATGTGTCAAAATCTTTATATGAAAGTAATCGTGTTTGAAAGGCACCCGATAGCATGTTTTATATAAAAATACCTTTTTCAAGATAATATATGTATAGAGAGGGTGAGAAAGAATTTTAGAAATCCCCAGCTAACGTCACCCTCATTGTTATAGCAAGATTAGAGTGATTACCTGTCGCCCTTAGCATTTTGTTGTCTATTCTTACCATTCCTGGTAGATTTCCCTCAAGTACCATCACCAATATGTACTCCTAGACTCATTTTCGACCTCACCACATCTGGCTGGAACTTCGCCGCCGCCGGAAACCACCGAGCTCGCCGGAGACGAAGAGAAACAGAGGGAGGAGGACTCGCATTTGGGGAAGGAAGATAAAAGAAAGTGAGAAATCAACATAAAAAGAAGCATAGCTCGAAAAACACAAGAAAAATCGAAGCTTTACCTCCTTTCCGCCGCTGGCCGCCGCCGATATCGCCGGAAAAACGAAGAAGAAATGGAGGAGAGAAGACGCGAGGAAGAGAGAATGAGGCATACGGTTTTAGTGAGGTTGAGAGGAGAAGTGAGGGGTAACGGCGGTCGCCGCCGTGTGCCGCCGGAAGGGAAGGAGTGGAGAAGGCGACAGATAGAGAAGGGAGGAGGAAGTGGGCGGCGCGTTTTGAGGGAAGGGAGGGAGTCCGTCATTTTATTTAGTGAAGAAAGAAGAAGGGCCGTGTTTGGTTGAGTGAAATAAAGGGGTATATGATAATTTGTAGTCCAAACTTGCCATAGTGTACTCTTTTAAATCTTAAAACCATTTAAACCAGCCTCCAATCTTTTTAAACTTCAAAATATTTTTAGCTTTACCACTCCCTCATATTTCAAACTCTTCGTTTCTTAATTAATTATATGCACATTAATTACTCAAAATTTCCAAAAATATCCCAAAAATTCCTAAAGATTCCAAAATTTCCCAAAACACTCTCTAATCCTGAATTAAATTTTTCAGGATGTTACATGCTATGTCTCAAATTTTAAAGAAAATGGAATTAAGGTTGATTTTGAGCTGAAAGGGCGAACATGTAAAAGGAAATTGGATGATCTTCAGGTTGAATTTCTTGCAAGCAAACGACCTTGTATTGCCAATCTATTCACACGGAAGAGGAAGAGTGAACTCCTACCTTTTGATTCTACCTTATTGCTAAAAAAGGTGAAGTCAAGCCCCTTTCAAAAAGTGCATGTATATCCATCCATTGTGAAGCAAAATTTCCCTGGTCAGAATGTTTCTCTTAGCAAGGATGGTAAAAAACTCCCAGGAAAACGTAGAAGGCTCAACACTTCAGAGGACTACCTCTCTTCAAAGGCCATTAATGAAGTGTTTGTAATCAGGAAAAGTGGTAAACGACAAAAGGTCCTTGTGGATTCTGATTTAGATGGTCTACATTTTAAGAGAGATATTGTACTTTCCCCTCCCTGTTTCAAAATTAGTGATAAGTTTTTGGGGAAAAGATACAGACCTTCTTATACAGAGATCTTTTCTGATATTTCTCTTTTGAAGAAGCGCAGGTTGGTTCATTTCAACATTGCTCAGATATCTTTGGATTACTGCTTTACTCCCTCTGTTAATGTTCCAGACTCTTCTGTAACTCTAAGTTCTGTCAAAGTGGCTAGGAAAGCGGCCCAAGAAAAGCTTCCCCAGGCGCCATGAAAATCATAAGTTGGAACTGTCGCGGTTTCCGCAAATCCACGGCAGTTCAACGATGCAGAAAGCTGGTGCAAGAGCATTCTCCAGATTTCATTTTTTTGGCTGAAACTAAGTTTTCTGTGAATCAAGCATCTGTGTCCCTAGCCAATCTCGGCTATGTCTCATTTGTCGGTACTGACGCTCTTAATCTTGGGGGAGGAACTATTTTTGCTTGGAAAGGGTCTATAACAGTGGATGTTATTGAACTAAGCCCTTAAGTATGTCATGTTAAGGTACAACTTTGTGGATTGACTCCATTTTATCTGTCTTGCATCTATGGCCCTCCACAGGCTTCTTCCAGACCCTTTTTTTGGAATTGGATTTCTACTTCAGCTCAAGCTATGCGTGATCCTTGGTTGTTGATTGGAGACTTCAATGAGATTTTAAGTCTAGAAGATAAGTTAAGTTCTGTTGGCTCTTCCTCTGGTATGTCCTCTTTTCTTCATTGTATTGAGACTGCTCAGCTACATCCGATTACTCAAAAAGGGGCATCTTTTACTTGGACAAACAATCGCAAGAATGATTGGTTGGTCATGGAGAAATTAGATCGAGCTCTCTCAAACAACTTTTGGCTTCAAATATTCCCCTTCTCTCATACGCATTCCTTGGGAATTGCTGCATCAGATCACAGTCCTTTAATTTTCAACTCTGAATTTTCTTTGAAGCCTATGAAACAGAGGAAGTTTGAATTATTTTGGCTCTTATCAAAAGAATGTGAGGATATTATCAGGTATAATTGGAATTAAGAAACAAGAGGATCTCCTAGCTTTGATTTCAAATGCAAGCTTCAGAGAACTTTAGATGCACTCTATGCATGGAGTAGATCTAGCATTGGAAATTTCTCTCATAAAATTAAATCTCTAGAAGCAAAACTTCTCAATATCTCAGCTTCGCTTACCTCTTATTCCTCCTTGGCCGATCCTTCTCTTCAACTCATTACAGACACAAAACACGAGTTAGAATTCCTCTATGACTGTGAAGCCAGCTTTTGGGCCCAGCGATCAAGGTTAAAATGGTGTGTAGAAGGCGAAAGAAATACAAAATTCTTTCATGCAGTAGCTAGCAGACGGAAGGCCAAAAATCTAATCTCATGTTTGCAAAATGATCAAGGTGAGTGGATATCAGATTCCCATGATCTAGCGAATCTTGTAGCTAATCATTTCAGAAGTATATATGTGGAAGGATCCTTAGATTCAATGGAGGATTTAATTTCCTCTCTGGCATCTGTAAATCTTCCTTGTCTCTCAGAGTCTGATCAACAAGAGTTAATGCAACCTTTCTCTCTAGAAGAACTCAAAGAAGCTGTGTTCAGTCTCCCAGGAAATAGTGCCCCTGGATGGATTCAATGCCAAATTCTATCAATCTCAGTGGCACCTTATTCATCAAGATTTTTTCAAGGTTGTTCAATCTTTCTAGCACTCTGAGCATCTGCTTAAGGAGCTTAATAAGACCAATATTGTTTTAATTCCAAAGGTAGATTCTCCTCAGGTGGTTAAAGATTTTAGACCTATCAGCTTGTGTAATGTTTCCTACAAGATAATCTCAAAGCTTCTAAGCAACAGAATGAAACCACTCCTTTCTTCAGTCATTGCGCCTCATCAATGTGCTTTTCTGAAAGGTCGCCTTATATCTGATAACATCATGTTGGCCACTGAATTAATGGATCACATTCACTCATCTCGAGAGGGTCGAAGGAAACTTGCTGCTTTGAAAATTGACTTTTCAAAGGCTTTCGACCGTCTTTCTTGGAATTTCATCTCTGCAGTGTTATTCAGTATGGGGTTCCCAATGAAATGGATTAATCTCATATCTCAGTGTGTTTCCACAGTAGAATACAATCTTCTTTTCAACAATCAAATTGCTAGTGTTTTCAAGCCCGCTAGAGGAGTTCGCCAAGGAGATCAGTTGTCACCATATTTGTATATCTTGTCTGCTAATGTGCTCTCATGTTTAATTTCCCATAAGGAAGCTCTGAATTCATGGAAAGGGGTCAAATTATGTCGCTCTGCACATGCTATATCTCATCTTCTTTATGCTGATGATTCCCTTATTTTCACAGAAGCATCTACTGAAGGAATCAAAGTTGTTCAAAAGGTTCTCAAGGAATATAGTGACCTCTCTGGCCAAATTATCAATACCCAGAAGTCAAGTTTCATCTTTAGCCCAAATGTTCCCCATGCTGATAAACTTCGGTTGTCAAGGATATTGGATATCCCTTTTGCTGGAAGACTGGGAAAATATTTGGGAACTTGGGTGGATCCTGGTAGGAATAAGTCACTTGTTTACCATCAGGTTCTCAGTGCCATTGACTCCAGAACAACTTCTTGGAAATCTAAATTACTCTCGCAAGCAAGCCGTCTCACTCTTCTCAAGTCTGTTTTAGCTGCTGTGAACATTCATATTCTCTCTTGTTTCAAGCTCCCAATATACGTCTGTGAACAAATTGATAGTAAATGTCTTAACTTCTTTTGGGGCATGGATGGCACATCGAAAAGAATGCACCTATCAAATAAAAATCAACTTTTCCTTCCACTCAATCAAGGGGGTTTAGGACTCAGACCCATGGAGCTAGTCAACAAATCCCTCTTAGCAAAACAGGTTTGGAGAGTTATCTCATTTGATCAGTCTTCTCTTCTTGCAGTCACCCTAGGAAGGAAGTACATTGACTGGTCGAAAGAACATTGGCTAAGGAAGCCATATAATTCTTCTTGGCTTTGGAATGACATCCTCGAGTGTAGCTCCTTCATTACTAATAACCTTCAATGGCAAGTTGGTAGTGGTTCATCTATTCCTATCAACCACCCTTTGTGGTGGCCCGTGCAAGGCTCTGTTGGAGATTCACCTGGCCCTCAGTTGGTTTCTGACTTGCTTACGCGCTCCTCTTCCTCCTTGAACTCTACTCGTTGGAACATTCCTTTAGTTAGAAGTCTTTATCATGGTGCTACAGCCAATTGTATCTTATCCATTCCAGTCTCTCTTGTTGGTGGATCGGATTCTCTCATACACAGCAAAAGCATGTTATATTCTTCTATTGAAGGAAAAATTTCAAAATCAACCAGCTATCGATCCATTTTGGAAATTTCTTTGGTCTATCTCTCTACCTCAGAAGCAACTGCTATTTGTTTGGAAACTTCTTCACAAGGCCATTCTCTCAATTGATGTTTTGAGGGAGCATCATCTCATGGTTGGTAATTCCTGTCATTTTGGATGCTCTGAAGAAGAATCAATTCATCACCTTTTCTTCTCTTGTTCTCTGGTTAAAGCAGCATGGTTTGGAACCTTCTCATTTAGCCCTCCTCTACACCTGCAAACGAATGACTTGCTCACTTGGTTAAAATCTACTCTTTTCTCTTTAAAGGATGATGAGAATTTCCTAAAAGGCATAATTGTTTTTTTGAATGAGATATGGAGGAAACGAAATCTATCTGCTCATGGAGGAAGAATTCCTAACCCACAAGATATCATTAGAGATTGTAATTCTACTCTTTCTTTCTCACTTTTGGCTTTGCGGACTAAGGAAGTATCTTCTCCACCATTTCTCCCTTTTAACCAGCTGGATATAGACATTTCCTCTCAGTGGCATGTTTTGGTAAAAAAGTGGAAATTGCATCATCAATCTTATTGCAGGATAATGATATGTCTTGATGGGGCCCTAGCTCAAGTTTTCACATGGCAGCGCTCCTTTATTCCTGGTCATTTGTTTGCTTTGGGATGCTTTCGTTTAGCTTTGAACTGGATTCATCATTCAGACTATCCAAAGCAAAGTCTCACCATATGGAACATGGGATTACGGACAATTGACTTCTCCAGATGGGCGCCCTCAGTGAAGCATGCAATCGCTACTGATACAACATTATTGCTTCAACCTTTCTCTTATATATCCATTCATTTACTCCCTGCTAATTTATGTACTGCTTTTAACTTTCCTTTTAAAGACGTTATTAGAACTATGTAATATTTTTGCCAATTAATATCATTTTGCCTTTATATAAAAAAAATGTATAAGATAAGATAAGATTTGGGTTTATTATCATTTGATTTGGTTAATTGAGTGACGGATTATTTGATTGTTTAATTGGATAATCCAAAATATGATTTCAAAAATGATTTGAAATTAAATTGTGTTAATCTTAATAGATTTAATTATTAACTCAGTCCATTATGATTTCTCTGGTGGAGGAAGAGCAAATATTATATGTTGGTTTCCCATAAAATACATAGGAAATTTGATTTATTAATTTAGGAAATGGTATCTAATTCTATGTGACTCATGAATTGTTCCTATTCATCATAACTTAATCAATGTAATTTTTCTTAGTAATTAATTAATTTCTAAGTTAGGATTTTATTTTTTCATAAAATATAAAACCCCTTAAATTTTACAACTGCATACATATAGGTTAGTTGCATTTTTAGGAATTAGAATCTCCTTTTAGTTTAGGTCCATAATTCATTTACATTTTCTCCTTAATCTTAATTATAGAGAAAAATCCATAGATTGCTCCAGGGGAGAAAGACCTAGGCTGCCACTATATCACATTCTTAGTTGCGCCTAATTTAATTGACTACTTTAACGAAGAAAGTAGGGATATCAGTAACCCATTATAATTTGATGTAATAACTGCATGTTTGGTTGATTGGGATTTTTATGATTTCCATGTTGGCATTTTCTCCTCTTTTTTGTTCTGTTAGGTTAGGGGGTGTTTGTGGTTTGAGGAATACATTAAATTATTATCAAAGCAAAGAAAATGCAAGATTATGATTATTTTGAAGGGCAAAGGTGCACCCAATAGTTTGGTAATTTCTAAAAGGTGTACCAAGTAGCATGGTAATTTTGAGGTGAAAATTTGGCACTAGCTTGTAACTTAAAATGAGGCAAATTTGATAATAATGAACCTTTGCCCTTCAAAATATAGAGAATATTTTATGTGAAAAGGTGCGAAAATGGTCATCGTAAATTTAAAAATATGCAACTATAACTCTGGTAAATTGAAGGGGGCAAAACTGTATACTGTAAATCAAAATTGGGCAAAATTGAGCAAATGTGCAAAAATAGTCATCGTAAATTTAAACGTACGTTTTCCAGACGTGGCCCCACCATCAGTAAATGATGTGTCATACATTTAAGGGTGCAATATGTTGATGAGACTTTAATTTTTTGATGAGACTTTATTTTTTCAGATGATTATGTAGAAGTAAGGTGAATTTCACATGATTTGGGTTCTATTTTGTCTCTTATCGAAATGATTTAGGGGTTTAGAGTTCATTTTTAGTGATTTAGGTTCAACTGGATGCATTTTAACTTTCACGTTAGATTTTGGAATTGACGTGTCATTTACTGATAGTGGAGCCCACGTCTGGAAAATGCCTGTTTAACTCGGCCTAACAGAGAGGTTACTTTTGCCTCATTTTGGTTTACAATGTATGGTTTTGTCCCATTTTAGTTTACAGTGTATATTTTTGCCCCCTTCAATTTACCAGAGTTATAGTTGCCAATTTTTAAATTTACGGTGGCTATTTTTTCACCTTTGCCTATATTTTATTTAGGGGTGCACCTTTTAGAAATTACAATGCTACTAGGTGCACAATTGTCCTTTTTTTGAACCATATTTGTCAAACTTTGAGTTACAGGTTTTCTTGTGTTGCATTTTTTTCTTGGCTTCTATTTGAATGATTCTATTCTAGCTGAAAAGGATGTTTATTGTTCATTTGTGATTGGTCCCTATTTTTCCCTTCAAGTAACCACCCTGGACCACTGGGCATCCCTAAATAATACCAGGTACAATTTAACCCTTGAAGTAACCAAAGTGGTCCAATTTTACCCTCTGGCGAATGTAATGTTGACACGTGTCGTCCATGTGTCAACAATACATACCACGTGTCAACATTAGATTGACCAGAGGGTAAAATTGGACCACTTTGGTTACTTCAAAGGTAAAATTGTACCCGTTGTTAATTTAAGGTACCCAGTGATCCAGCGTGGTTACTTGAAAGGCGAAATAGAGTCATTGCCCTTTAACTTTTGATTCAGATTTCGTAGACTTTAACCTCAAAGTTGGAAGGATTTTGTGGAGACTTTCAGGCTTGGGAGGGGGGGAGACAAAATCTGATTTGGCTGAAAGAAGTACAGTTAAGGATAGGTAAATTGTATGTGAGATGATAGAATCTAAGTTATCATGAGTGTTTCATGGGTGGTTTTTTTAACTGAATTCATCGGTTGTTTATTAAATACTATTGTGGAAAGGGTGATTTTCAAATCTTGGGATTTTGTTTCAATGAGAATGACATTACGGCCCATTTGCTTAAGGGGAATTGAAATGATTCAAATGGAAATGGAAATGGAAATGAAATTGGAAATGGAAATGGAAATAAGTATTAAGGGGTAAAGATGAAAAGTATATGAACTGATTAAAGTAAAGTTTGTGGGGCCCAAGAAAAGTGTGAGATAGAGGGAGAAAGTTGTGGGCCCGAGAAATTTGTAAATTACTATTTTCAATCCTAATTCCATTTCCCATATTTCATTTCTATTGAAGCAAAAGCGTCATGAGAGTCTGTTTAGTTGACTGGAATTGGGAAATGGAATTGGAGGTGAGAATTGAGGGTAAGGGGGTAAAGATGGAAAGTAGAGGTAAATTAGGTATGATGAGATGTAAAATTTTTTGGGGTCCAAGAAAAGTGTGAGATGGAGAGAGAAAACTTGTGGGCCCCATGATATATGAGAATGACCTTTCTAGTTTCCATTTCTCAATTCCAATATCACTTTCCTGGCAACCAAACAGGCCCTTAGGCTTTGAAATATAAATGGAAAAGAAAGCTTAGGAAATAGGGAAAATTAATTTGAGATCCCTCACAAGGGACTTAATACTAGAAAAGTCCCAAAAGTTGAAATAATTAATGTAGGGTCCCAAGGGACCTCACCTTAATATATTTGAAAATTGAAAAGACACTTTTGCCCCTGCCCTTTTATTGATGGGAAAACCTGATGTTACATTCTGTTACTAATTTCCTAAATAACCTGTGACATCTCTTTTAATTCAATAATCTCTTTACTAACTATGATAGAAAAAGGAATTTCAATAATATCAATATCTCTATCATAGTTAGAAAAAGAATATCCTAATGATTAAAATATTATCCATGATAGAAAAGAATAAACTAATACAACACAGCTGCTATCATGGATAATTCATTGCTAATCATGTTAGAAAGAATTTGTCTAACATGGTTAATAAACAAAACTAATTGATATTAAACAATAAATAGATATATACATGCGGAAACGAATGCAGACCTATACAAATTGGCAATATACAATTCTAAATAAACTATATCACCTCCACTACCTAATTTCCTTTTCCTGAAGCTTGCGCCTGTGCATGAATACCTGCAAAAATGTCAGTAATCGTGGGATGAGACAATTTGTCCCAGTAATCACCGCTTAACTCACTATAACAGTGAGATGTGCGGTAGTGAGGGCGTCTAAAGGGTACCACGATTTTAAAAACCAGTAATATGTATATAACCAAATCTTCTTTCATTCATCACTCAAGCCCTTCATTCACATTCAAACCAAAGTCAACATCATCATCTCTATTACCATATCCCATTCAAAATCCCTCAATCGATCCCATTCCAATAAAACCTCATGTCTCCATCTCCAATCTGAGTACTTTCACTATAACTCTCACATTCACCTATAGATGCATTGTGCCATCAAGGGGGCATCCTAGCATCTAATCTTCACTATATGTAGTTGACACTGTGTCCCTCTCCATAATGATGGGACAATTTCCCTCTCTGGCAATCTCCAGAGAGGGAACCCCAATTCTGTTTCCATTACAAAACGGGAACGGTTGGGCTCTCCAATGCCAAACAACCGTAGGTCACTTTCTCTCAATAAGTTGACCTATGATCCCCGGTCTAATCAATTCGAAAAGGATCATCAGTACAAATAACTGTCGATTGGCCAATCGACAGTTATCATCGCGCGATGGTACATATGTATATCAGTGTCATGCAACCTCACAATATTCATTAATTTCAATCTCATTCACCATATTCAACTTCTTAACCACAATTCACTTCAATATCACAATATCACTATCAGTGTCATGTACTCTCGCAATTCCCTACTGAAAGTGAGGATGCATAAGAGGGGGGGTGAATTGTGCTACAAAATAAAACTTATAAAATTAAAACACACAACAATTTTATACTGGTTCGGTCTTAACTCTTGACCTACGTCCAGTTCTCAATCCCTTGATTGAGTTCCACTAATCCACAGGTTTTACAACGGGTTCACCTGCAACCTTTACAACCACAAGTTTTCCGGGCTCACTTGCAACCTTACAACCTAACTCGCTCCCCCTCACTACTTGTAAGGGTTCAACCTTTAAACAAAGGATTTTCTACTTAGTTCACTCAATGAACAAATAATGTTACTCACTTAAGTACAATAAAAGCTCTCAATAAATGAAGAGACTTAAATGCAAAGAGTACAAGATAACTAAAGAATAACTCTCAAAGTAATAAGTGCTCTCTTGAACTTTTTGCTTTCTGGGTAGTATGAGCTTTGAATGCTTGAATGAATTTTGCAGATTTTGTTCGGTGCTTTATAAATGATGAAGTTGTTCATTATATAGCATCCACTAATACTCCACATGCTTGGTTGGTAGCAATGCCGTTTGAATATGTCCGTTAAACCCTTGTTACCGTTGGCTCCATTAATGCTCAGCAGGGTTGACTTGCTTTATCTCTGAAAAGCAACTCTGACAACTCTGCTCTGACAAAAGCAACTCTGACTTCTGAGCATATGTATGTTCTGTCTCTTGTACTCTTGCTGACGGATGATCATGTGCATCCGGAAGCGGGAGTCTTGTTCTGCAAGTGTTAGTCTACGTCCCAGTGCTAAGAGCATCTACTATTGGAAGCTCATTTGCTTCCGGAAGCGAAACTAAGTTCTGCACACAAATGTTAGTCTAACAGAGTAATATATATAATCAAGTGCAGTAATTAACATATATGCTATCGGAAGCATTTTTGCTATGGGAAGCAGTCCTACTTAGACTATGTTTTGACTTAGCATATTATTGACTTCCGCTGTGGGATGTGTACTTCATCCGTAAGCGTTAGTTATTTTAACTTAAGACATCCGGTAGTGATTTTGCATCCGGTTGTATCGTAATTTAGGATTTGATTTTAATTCTTCCTAAGTGCTTGACTTAGTGTATTATTTACTTACGCTATGGGATGTGTAGTACAACAGTCAGCGTCAGTTACGTTGTTTTACTCTACGTCTTCCGGAAGTATTTTACATCCGGTTGTGCTTTAACTTAGGATTCAATTTTATTCTAATTCTTCCTAAGTGATCAATCAGTTCTTTCATATTTTAGTCTTTATCAAAACTTAAGATTCTAACACCTACAATATCTTAACATTTCATCATCTCAGATTTTCCACTACATAACTCTCCCTTCTCTATCATCACCATCTCTCAAACCATTACCCAAAAGCTATGACTATACACATTTCATGTCATTCCAGATCAATGGCCATCACCAGAACAGGATAATATGTAATGTATAAAAGTCTTTTATACAAAAATAATTGTGTTTAAAAGGCACCCGATAGCCTGTTTTGTATAAAAATACTCTTTTAAAGATAATATATATATATATATATATATATATATATATATATATATAGGGTGAGAAGGGATTTTACAAAATCCCTAACTAACGTCACCCTCAATGTTATAGCAAGGTTAAGTGTGATTACCTGTCGCCCTTTTGCACTCTGTTGCTCTTTCTTACCATTACCATTCCTTGTAGATTTCTCTTCAAGTGTCATCACCACTATATACTCCTATAATGATATGACACAAAATGATAAATTAATATCATTTCCATTTTATCATAATCTAACGTCTCTCTCTCACGTTTTATTACCCATTTTCCCCTTTTTCTTACTTTGAATCCTTTAACCAATTTAAATCATAAGTCACCTGAATTTCAAAATCATCAACTTCAATCCAAGCAAATCACATCATTCAAGAATACTTACAATTACCTAATTGGTCACACCACATCAATTTACTCAAGGAAATATAACTAATCTGAAACAAACAACATTCACAACAATCACCGTATCAACAAGACAATCAATACCAAAATCCATGCAAGATTTCACAAAGGAAGGCACCCAAACATTAACTAATTATAGTCATCAAGAAGAAATCTCAAACAAAATATAGCAGCAAAGAAGTTCTTTTGACTTAAAACAGAAACTTTATAAACTAATCAGATCTGAAAAACAACAGCAATCGATTCAAACAGAAAACATTTAATGGGCAGCAAGGTATAAGGCCAAATCAAGTTTTCATACATACGTATAAACTTGGTTACTTCTTCTCTCAATGTCTAACGAGCCAAACATTAAATAGGCAGAAAGGAAGCCATGAAAACAGAACTCCCAGCACATAATCATTCTCACACCTATTCTAAAGCACCACCATTATTGTTAATTCATTCCCAGAATCCCATCCGGCACACTAATCAAACCAACAAGGACAAAGCCCTTAATCTGAAGATTAATTCAACATTCACAGCTTTATTTGTTAACAATTTGATCCATAGGAATTCTACACTAATTATCCCATATAAAGTTATCTATAGTCATTAAGGGATCTCTTGAAAGTACTTTAAATAGTACATCACCCCTACAAAAACCATCACCAAGCCAAACTTATTAAATATTGAATTAAGAAACCATGCACAAGGTCTAGTCCCAACAAACTAACAATCAACAACTTTCATTAAGTTTAGCAACTCAACAATGACCCATGACTCATCAAAAGCCTTTATAGGCCACAACTCATCCAAAAATGCCAAGGAATTCAATTTAATTTACTTATTCACAAATTCTTTACTCCATAATCAATTTGTAATTTAACTCGATAAATTAGAGCTAACAATTCAGTCATAACAATCATAACCCAAAAATTCTGATCCTTACATGACCAATCTATGGTACAACTCTACTCAAAGTTTTGAAAGCTATGCTCTAACTTCAAACTATAATCCTAATCATTATAATACTAATTTCACATCCCCAAAATGAATATCTATCTTAAGTTTAATACCAACAAACCCTTCTTCTGCGGTACCTAACTAACACACAACATAGCAATCAAAGAAAGACAAGAATACATACCTAAATCACAATTTCCAGCACCCAAAAATCCTAAACCCAATCGGCCAATACAAGAAAAGTCTTAGAAAATCATTAAAATCAATATAACACAATTGACTTACAAAATTACTAGGTTGGAGATTAAACTCCTTAAATCCCATAAACCCAAGAAATACTCAAACACCCAAAATTAGGGTTTTCATCAAACTCAACCAATCCTCAATCAATCATTCAAATCCCTTGTCTAACATCACTAACTAAAGATTGAAATCTGTTTTGGTTAATTAGAAGACTCTAAAACTTGAAACCAAACTCGGACTCCCTTTCCATTTGCGCCAAAAACAAAGAAAAAATATAGGAATCATAGGGGAGAAGCTCACCTAGCTCACTTGAAGCTTCTATGGAGCTTGTCGTCGTCGAAAATCGGCGGCTCGCCGGAAAACGAAGTGGGACAGTGAAGGCAAACAAAAATAAACATGAAAAAGTGTCAAGAACATTGTGAAACTTGAAGAACCAAGAGGCCAAGCAAGGAAACGGAGGTATGAGCTTACCCACGGATTGTCTACGCTCGAGCTCCGTCGTGGGTTGCCGGAAAACAACAAGGACGACGGAGAGCTAAGAGGGCCATACGGGAAAAAGGAAAGTGAGACATGAGTTTGGAGTATAATGAAACAGAGAGAAAGAGTGAATGGGTAGGCCACCGGAGACGGCCTTCTATCGCCGTCCCTGCCGCTCTGGACGGCGGATGGAGAAGAGAGAGGGAGAGGGCTAAATCGGAAGGGAGGGGGAGGAGGAAGCCGACGGTTTTGGGTAGGGTAGTTTAGGGTTTTAGTGTTATTTGATATTTATATATGGCTCATGGAGAAAATTTCAATTAACTACCCATTTGCTTATTTTAATTATATTTCTAAGCCCAAAAGTTTGTATACTCCACTAATTTCCACCATTTTCTTCATAATAATTATTTAAGTTTCCAAAATACTTTTTATAGAAGTTCTCAACTCCAAATAATTCTTTTAACTATGTTTCTTTAATTTTAAATTAATTAAGATTTAATGTCCATAAATCATTTCAAATATTATAATTTCTCCCCTAAATTCCTCCTTAATACTTAAATTTCCTTAAGAATACCTCAATAATCTAGTAATAACTTTGATTAAAATTTTGGGATGTTACACCTGACAACTTAATGGGCAGCCTTGACAACTCGATGAGCATAACGTGACAACTGAATGGGCAAATGTGACAACTTGTTGGGCATGTGCTTTAAGTTAATTGCCAAAACTCTGTTAAGTTAATGGGAAAAACGTTGTCACATTTGCCCATTCAGTTGTCAAGTTATGCCCATTGAGTTGTCACGGCTGCCCATTAAGTTGTCAGGTTTTCCCATCAATAAAAGGGCAGGGGCAAAAGTGTCTTTTCAATTTTCAAATATATTAAGGTGAGGTCCCTTGGGACCCTACATTAATTATTTCAACTTTTGGGACTTTTCTAGTATTAAGTCCCTTGTGGGGGACCTCAAATTAATTTTCCTAGGAAATAATTGTAAATATGCTATTTAGTTAAAATGTAGAATTCTTGGATAGTATTGTGGCTGTAAGTAAACATGAGTAAGGATTCAAGTTATATCTAAGATCATATTTAGAAGAAGTTGGAAAAATAAGTTGTGTTCATGGCTATTTCTTAATGAACTTAATTCATTATGCATGGTTCAAGATTAATTAAGTAATGGGGTAATTCTTTTTGGTACTATAAGCTTTAGTTTCCATGATACTCCCTCCGGTCCTAAATATAAGACCTAGTTGACGTTTTTGGAAAATCCTAAAATAGCAAAATAAGTTAATTATAAAATGATTTACATAATTTTTTTCCCTTAAACTAGTTTATTAACTATAAACTAATGGATAATCTAAAAATATATCAAACATGTCATGATTTAATAACCTACTTACAACTTTAATCTCTTCAAAAAAAGTCAACTAGGTCTTATATTTAGGATCAGAGGTAGTATATAATTATAAGTTGTCACTGCAAATTTGTTGATTATAGTGATGATAATTGGATTTTAGAATCAGGTTTTTTTGTTGATTGCCTTGTTGCAAATGTTGTGCTAATTATGAATTTGCTTTCTTGTGGTTTATGTCGTGGAGTTGTTGACTGACATTGAAATGGTTTATTAGTCATTTTAAGGAATGTGTACTAAGGAAAAATGCTTGTGAAATGGTTCCCGTGAACACCTCCTATTCATGGGACGACATAGGATCGGAACTCTCTGATCTCATATCCCGTCCCGAAAAAAGGCTCAGGACAGGGTTTCCGTCCCGTGTCCCATCCCGCCGTGAGTTTTGTCCAATCTCGATCAGGATCGAGATGGGAAAATTCTAAATTTTTTGAAATATTTTTATTTAAAATATCTACTTGTAAAAAAATTTAACACTTTGTATTTGTAGCAAACAAATAAATTAGTTCAATATTACTTCTAATTTACATTTTATACAACGTAATAAGATAAAATTTTATTATGATAATATTTTTCATAAAAAATGTCATTTATACTCATACATGATATAAATAAATAACACATGTATTTTTTAAAATAATTATATAAAAACAAACACACATACACACGTGTGTGTGTGTTCTAAACAAGACGAGATCAGGATGACCTCATCCAGGGTTCCGTCCCATCCCGAATATGAATTTTGTTTCAACCCAAATGTTTCGGGACGTGATGGGATGACTGGGAGGATTTGGATGGGAAAACTTTGCACACCCCTAGATTTGAAAGAGACGATATATATTCATTATGAGAATGATTATTGATTTATTATCATTATTACATTATATAATAGGAGGAAAATTGCGATGCAATTGTTTGGAGGCAAGGGAAAAGAGGAAAGAAGTATTAGGAGTTAGGAAAGTAAAATGTAGCAGTTTAATTCAATATCAATATGATAAATATTATAAATGTGCATAAATATTATATTATTTATTTTTCAAGTCATGAAAATGTTGATCTTACAATGAAAATGTGTGTGTGTATATATTAAGGGTGAAGATCAATTTTCGATACATAACTATTAATCTTGGATCAAAAATAGTACTAACTATTTCAATGTTTACCAATAAGACTCAAATTTTACCATGATCAACAATGAGATTACATTAATATTAGACAATTTCATTAAGTTGACAATTGAGTGGTAATAAAATTAAAAATGAAAAGTCCAAAATGTCCCACGATTAAAGTGAGCGGCAATAAAATTAAAATAGAACTGTTGTCTTCTTCCTAATTCTTCGATCTTCAACCAGCCATCACTCTAAACAAAGCCACCACGCTCACGCTTCCTACATGTGTCACTACAACTATATAATATGATATATCACATCACCCCACTATGTCTAAAGTGATAAGCAAACTCCCTTGTATCCTTTTTTGATCTTTGCTTTTATATTTGTCACAAACTTGTAAAGCCTCTGGATCTCAAATTTTGATCAACACACACGTCCGTACTGATCAAAGTTTGAGACTTTTCTCGTGGCGGTGGTGGAGAGTAGAAGGAAGTTTGCTGAGTAAAAGAATAAATCAAACGTAACAAGAATATCTTCCATCTTCAATCCGTCGCGTCCTTCTCCAGTCCTCCTTCCTTGCACGCGCCGTCCAGCGCCGCCTTTACCCGCACCAACTCCTCATCTGCCTCGGCTTCTCCAACCGTGCTGTTGACTCCGCCCTTGCTGCCGTTCTCGGCCTCTGCATGCCTTGTCCACGTCATGTCTCCCGCGCTGACGAGGTCGCCCACTCTGTTAGGAGCTGCTTCATGAGGGAGGCGGCCTCATTCTCCAGGAAGGGGCAGCGGAGGATGCGGTGGAGGATGGTGAGGTTCTCGCACAGCTCCACCACAAGGGAGGTGAAGGTGCTGAGGAAGGAAGGAGGTCTGGAGGAGGAGATGGTGAGAAAAAAGATGGTTTAATTGTAGGGCAAAGGTGAAAAATAGCCACAGTAGATTTAAAAATGAGCACCTATAACTCTGGTAAATTTAAGGGGCAAAACCGTATACTGTAAAATAAAATGGGCAAAATCGTACTCCCTCCGTTCCTAAATATAAGATCACTTTGGTTAATTTGGGGAGATTAAGGAAGACGATAAAATTACTTGATCTTCCCAAAATCCCCTCAATTACTTAACTTTAAAAGAGGAGGAGTTTTCAATGAAAAGAGGGAGTATAAGGGTAGTTTGGGCAAAACTTGAGATAAAATAGAAAGTGATCTTATATTTAGGAACTTATCCACTTCCACAAAGTGATCTTATATTTAGGAACGGAGGGAGTACATTGTAAGCCAAAAAGGGGCAAAAGTAACATACTCCCTCCGTTCCTAAATATAAGATCACTTTGGGCAAGTGGATAAGTTCCTAAATATAAGATCACTTTGTATTTTGTGTCAAATTTTGCCCAAATTACCCTTCTACAACAATTCACTTATTCAGTGCCACCAATACCGAGGCACCTCACAGATTCACCGTCACTGCTCAGCCTAAAATCATGAAAGCTGCAGAGAAGGACAATCAATACGCCTCTTTCCTCTATGAAGCCTCTCGCGTCACCTCTTTGGCCTCAAACCAGAAGCTACAGTAAGTGAATAAGCTACAAAAGATCTTGAGGCTTCGGTTTCTACGAAAATCTCAACATTCTCATCCACAAATACAACCTCCTCTTGTCGTCACCATCACTGTTAGAATTTAGAGCCTTCATTTTGCCGCAAAATCAACTTCGTCTTTGTTGTCTTACAATTGTATTGGTGGTAGTTGTGGTATTGTGGATGTTCAACTTGCGGATCTAGCCATAGGTGTTATCGAGACAGCATGGAAGAAAAAGGGAAGAATCATGGAGGAGGGAGAAATTAGGGTTCATTGTCCTAATTTGTCTTTTAAATATTTAAGTGAGGGTATTTTTGGAAGATCATGTAATTTTAATGTCTTCCTTAATCTCTCCAAATTAACCAAAGTGATCTTATATTTAGGAACGGAGGGAGTATCTGTTAGGCCGAGTTAAACAAACGTTTTCTAGACGTGGGCTCCACCATCAGTAAATGACGTGTCAATTCCAAAATCCGCAGTGAAAGCTGAAATTTGTCTAGTTGAACCATAAATAACTTGAAACGTACCCTAAACCCCCAGATCATTTCAATAAGAAACCAAATAGAACGCCAAATCATGTGAAATCTACCTTAGTTCTTCGTAATCATCGAAAAAAATAAAGCCACATCTGAAAAAATAAAGTTCATCAACATATTGCACATTTAAATGTATGACACATATATCATTTACTGATGGTAGGGCCATGTCTGGAAAACGTCCGTTTAACTTTTCCTAACAAAGAGATTACTTTTGCCCCATTTTGGTTTACAGTGTACGGTTTTGCCCCCTTAAATTTAACAGAGTTATAGGTGTCCATTTTTAAATTTACTGTGGCTATTTTCGCACATTTGCCCTTAATTTTTTTTATATAGAAAGAATTTTTGTACTTTTGACGTTTATTTTTATTTCCTATCAAGTGTCAATTTAACGGATTCGTCTAAATTTAACGGAAATCTTATTGTTGATCTTATGATAAAAGTTGGGTCTCATTGGTAAATCTTGAAATAGTTATATACCTTCACTTCTATAGTTATATACCTTCACTCCAGGAGGAAGGAAAGAAGGGAAGTACTCCAAGGCGTCAGGTTGGGTCGCACCCTTTATACCAAAAATTAAAAATCAATCCAGGTCAGAATACCTCTACTATTTAACAAACATATTATTTTTGGTGGTAGGTATGGATGGAAGGAGGGAGACCCTCCACACATATCTCGAGGGATTAATGTTATCATGATTAAAAGATATAAGAACTGTTGAAATAAACTACTATTAAGATTCTTAAGTAGAGCTGCAGTTGAAAATAATAGCAAGGATACTTGTTAGGCCCAAATTATAATATTGAGATAGATTTGTGTGTGTGTATTAATTTTTTTTATTCTATACAAGCACATAACTTGTGATTTATATAGGTAAAAATGTGCAACTATAACTCTGGTAAAAATGTGCCCCATTTTAGTTTACAGTGTGCAGTTTTGCCCCCTTCAATTTATCAGAGTTATAGTTGCCCATTTTAAAATTTACGGTGGCTATTTTTACACCTTTGCCCTAAAAACTATCACCTGAGATAGTTATTTTATGTTCAGACAAAACTGTAAAAATTAAAGTTTATTAAAGTATGACAAGTATTTATTTACATTAAATTGTTCAAGTGCAGATAAAATAAAAATTAAGTAGTAGTTAAAGAGTTGGTCATTTAAGGAATTTGTAATTCACTTGAGATTTTAAATTAGAGTTATAACTTATAAAGTTTTCAGAAGCTCCGTTGATGAAGGAAAATAATTTAAATAGTTTTGAAAGAGAAAATTTTAAATTTCTTCATACTTTTTGGTTTCTAACATTAAAATAGTGGTTATAAATTGATTATTGTTCTAATAGAGGTATAAAAAATGAGGTGTGACAACAAGCGTTAATTTGGGACTTGAACTATGTCAAAATTATTTTTGTGCAATAATTTAAGGTAAGTATGACTTTGAACTTAATTTGAAAGTTCATTGTTACTTTCGACCTCAAAAAAGCATATGGTGCTGGACAAACATTTAACAAAATAACATGAATATTTTTAAATCATAACTATTTTATCCTTTTTTTTACCAAAAACAAAAACAAATATTTAATTTAATATATTGAAATACCGAAAATGCCATAGCTCCCAACTCTTGGTTTTGTGCTCTAGTGGCATTGTTTCTCTATATATCATTAGATTCTTTAAGAGATGACTACCTCTACGGTTCTATACTAATCTTTGGTTCATAAATAATATTGCATTTGAAATCTAAAGTAACTAGAGAAATCTGTATAAAAAAAAAGTAACTAGAGAAATATTCAAATCAGTTACTGAATGAAAACATATAGTAATAAGAAGAATATGATAAATATTACACATTGATTTTCATGATATAGCATGCGGTGACACTTTGATTTTCCCGTTCTGTAAAGAAGGCACCAGGTCATAGGAAACAAGTCATATGCATAACACAATCATTTTGAACGTAGTTTAATGAAAAAAAACTACACTGTTCATGACTTATTAAAAGGTGATTTGTTATATATTTTTCCAAATAACATGGTAATTTCTAAAAGGTATGTCAAGTAGTATGGTAATTTTGAGGGTGCAAATTTTTTAGGGAAAATAACAATTGAATTTCAATTGGACAAATAGGTGACTCCAATTCTCAAGGACAAATATGTGACTCGGATTCTCAAAAGGACAGATAAGACATAGTCACTAATTTGTCCAAAATGAAGTTTGGGGAAATGAACAAAAACTAATTTAACAATGTAGATAACTACTTGAGTATTGTAACATCCCATATTTTTATTAATACTTAGATATAAATTGGCTTAGAGATATTTAAATATTTATTTAAGATTAGAGTAGCAAGAAATATTAAAATGGTTTCAAAACATTAAATGATAATAATATTTTAATTTGTAGATGACTATCATATCAAGAGGGCAAATGGAAAATAATTAAAATGAAATTAATGTACACACACAAGATGTGCATACTCTTTTATTTAATAAATGAGGCCCAAATTCTAAATAGTCCAATTAGGAAAACCCTAGACTACACCACCTATATAATCCCTTTTTTCTCTCAGCCTCTTTTTCCTCCCCCCCATCATATGTAGCCTCCCTTCCATCAACAACAAAATCACCTCATATGTAGCCTCCCTTCCATCCACAACAAAATTGAGGTGCAATATTTTATCCGTTTCCTTCCTCTACTTGTATAGTGAAATATAAGATAGTGTAATCTATTATTATTTATTTTTGTTCCATCTCACAATGTATTGTGTATTTAGATTTGAAAATTCTTATGTCTCTGCTGCGGATTTTATTATTGCTAAAATTCCTTATTTTTCTCAACAATTATTCCCACATTTTACTCTATTTATTTCACGTTTTTCTTTTGTCAGAAATTTATTTCATGTGTTAAAAGAAGCAAATGATATATAAATGTGTATTTGTAGCTCATCTTTTATTTTCAAAGTAAATATATATATAAGTATATATTTGCATCTCGTGGATACATATACATGTGTATATAGATATAGTATTGTTTCATATTTTCTCAACTAAACGGCATTCTATGTTTTATGTGTTGTCCAATTTTATTTTAGTGTAGTATGTTATTAATTTATTATAATCATTTTCTTTCAAGACTTACAGTTTTTAAAACTCCAAAAAAAATATGTATTTAGCTAACAGTGAGTTGATATACATATTTATTATTTATATATTATATATATGATTCCTGTTTTTTTAAGAAGAGTGACTTTTCTTTATACACACATATATATATATATATATATATTCAATTTAGCTGCAATTTTTTTAAATACCACGCACATATTATTTTCATTTCTGGTTTTATTAATATCTGGTCCTTATATGTGTGTGGAAATAATGATTATCTTAGGGAGCTTGGGTGTGTCCCCTAAAATAAATTAGTAAGTAAAATTTACTAATTAATAATATTTCAATCGATAAATGAAAATCTATGTGTATATTTAGGAGTAGTTTAAGTTAGAGTTGTGTTAGGATGGATATATGTAGGTAGTGTTGAGTATTTTATTAATAAATATCAATGTTGGTGTGATATTGTAGACTCTCATTTAGAATTTCGGAGTGACTTTATGTGATTACCTGTGAGCTAAGGATCAACAGGTAACTCTGAATGATTCTTTCGTATGCTTGTAAGTTATGTATAATTATAATCTGACTGATTACTGATTATCTCTTAATTTAAAAATGTGCGTTGTTATGATTAGTTTGTTCCTTTTCAAGCATGCTTGTTGTTAAGTGTTTTGATATGTAATATGTGAATGATAAATACTTTGATTCTTTTCAAGCATGCTTGCTTATATGATAATATTGTATTGTGTTAGAGAGTGTATTGTGATATTGTAAATTCAAAGAATATTTAATTGTTAGTGGATGTATGTATCTGTCATTGCATGAGCATCTGTGATGGGTTATGGATTAGATGAGAAGAAGGAGAAATTGTATGGTTAATTTTATTACCACGTGGTATGCCACCACTCGGTGCACAGTGGTGGTAGTGGTACTTGTCAGGGCCCTTTCTTCTTTGCCATCCTTTGCCAGGGATTGCATGGAAGTTATAAGACATGTGACACCTTCTTATATTTGTTCTTTAAGGAGGGGAGTCATAGTCCATACTTGAGCTCTATACCTTTGGCATGATATATCTCATGTACTGGTGAGCTTGGAATAATCTAGTTATTTGGATTTATTTATGTTTGGACTATAGGTGTAACATTCTGTTACTAATTACCTAATTAACCAATAATATCAATTTTAGATCTAATAACCTCTTTACTAACTATGATAGAAAAAGGATTTCCATAATATCAATGTCCTATCATAGTTAGAAAAGGAATTCACTAATGGTTAAACATTATCCATGATAGAAAAGAATTTCCTAATATAATCTGAACACTATCATGGATAATTAATAGCTAACCATGTTAGAAAAGATTCACCTAACATGGTTAGAAAAAGAAGTAAACTAATATCAATCATTAATAATCATCTAACTATGATAGAAAAGACTTTTCATATTATTACAAACCTATCATAGTTAGAAAAGTACTTTGCTTAAATAATAATCCATAATCACATCCCTGAGCCTATTTTTCATCTCAATAAGAAAACATGCGGAAGCAGATGCAGGCCTATACAAATTGGCAATATACAACTCTAAATAAATTATATAACATCTACTACCTAATTCCCTTTCCTGATGCTTGCGCCTGTGCATGAATTCCTGCAAAAATGTCAGTAATCGTGGGATGAGACAATTTGTCCCAGTAATCACCGCTTAACTCACTATAACAGTGAGATGTGCGGTAGTGAGGGCGTCTAAAGGGTACCACATTTAAAACCAATAATATATATATATATATATATATGTCGAGTCTTTCATTCATCATTCAAGTCCCTCCGTCTAAATCAACTCAAATTCATCTTCTCTACTTCCCACATATCACTCAAATCCCTCAGTCAAATCCAAGTCAACTCAACAGACAAAAATAAACGTGATTGACACTGTGCCCAGTCTCAAATCTGAAAGCATAAAAAGGGAGCACTTTAAAAAGTGAAAACGTCCCTGGGGAGCACTTTAAAAAGTGAAAACGTCCCTGGGGAGCACTTTAAAAAGTGAAAACGTCCCTGGTTCCTTTACAATCCGAGGAACCTGTACAATTAACCTATCGATTTGCGCTAATCGATAGGTTACATCGGCCGACGGTACTAATAATCAGTGTCATGCAATACTCACAATCCCTATTCTATATTTCATCAACATAGCTCTCAACAATCTCAACTCAACATGTAACTCTCTTTTCTATCCTCATCACCTCTTAAACCACTACCCAACACTATCCCAATATACATTTCACGCCATTCCAGATCAATGGCCACCACCAGGCAGGATAATAGGTATATAGAGTTTCAAATTTCTTTATATGAAAATAATCGTGTTTGAAAGGCACCCGATAGCCTATTTTATATAAAAATACCTTTCAGAGATAATATATATATATAGAGGGTGAAAAGGGATTTTACAAAATCCCTAACTAACGTCACCCTCAATGTTATAGCAAGGTTAAGTGTGATTACCTGTCGCCCTTAGCACTTCGTTGCCTTTTCCCCTTTACCATGCCTTGAGGAATACGCAAAGCACATCCTTTCCTATTATTACATCATGTAATAATAGTAGATTAATAATCATTCTATATCATGGATTAACTAACGTCTCTATCTCTTTCTCTCTCTCTCGTCCGTATTACTACCCAATCCCTCATGTTTTATTTATACTATCTGTGTATCTCATAAATTCTCAGTTTCCACACACATACACACCAGTTAAACACAAGCCTCTAAATCAAGGAGAGTAATCAAATCTCAAAATTAAATTGCATCACACCTTTAAATTTCAATATCCAATCAATGCAACAAGGAGGAGCATGACAAGATAAACCTTCGCCATATTATATCAAAATCTTTCACACTATACCAAGTGTCATTACATCGTTTCACAACAATCCGGAATTCCCATCTTCAAAATGAAATCCTTGTCTGATATTCCTATATCATTAAACCTTGCATCTCTTTATAATTTATTTAAGATCAAAGGCATCCAAAAAGGTCAAAGGTCAGTTCTTTATCTTAAAGCATGTTCAGCCCACGAAGAAAACGACAATTCTCAAACCAACTGAAATTAAACAATTACAATCCTTCATCTCTTCCTTAAACTCCAATAATATAAATTAAACAAAAATAAAGAAAGGAACCAAAGCAACTTGGCCAAAGCAGAATGTTAATTTATTTGAAGCATAAGAACCATGACAATCATGAAAGTCCATCACTCTCATACTAATCCTAATATTTATGCACACTAGACAGCACCTTCCATTCTCTAGAATTAAAATATAGTTGAGAGTGATTAAGCCGATTTGGTCACCAAACCATCCAATACCTTATTCTAAATTCCTTAATTTTCTAATCCACTTCTTTCAAAATGAATCACATCAACAATTAAGTATGTTCTCTTACAATAAAGCATTCTATACCCATAAATTAACCTTTTTACAACCACCAAGTCACTTCACTTTATTTGTCAAGAAATCTCACTAAATTCGTTTATTTGGTCACATATTCATCATCATCAATTTATATAATTTCACTCAATCAGTCCCATTCTCAATATAGAGAAATAAAAGACCTTGTCCATATTAATTTTTTTTTAATTAGGAGAATTTCCAAATCAATCATGCACACCACAATGATTTGTCATACACTTTCCCAATCATCATTCAACAAGTTCATATCCAAAGAAAGATGATCTCTATGCTACATGTGTAACATTGCCTATTCAACTCTCATTTATCATTAGGCCTTCATGCATTTCTTTTATCCTCCCTATACTTTGTTCAGCCAGTCTAAAGAGATTGACAATCACTAGAATCAACATGTCATACTAATTTACCAATCTATTTGATATGTACAAGCTTAAATCTTGTTTTGCATACAAAGTTCAGCATCACAAACACATAACTTCAGCAGCACAATGAACACATAGCAAAAACATTAGGATTTCCCCATCATTTTTGTATATTATTATCAGACCAATAAGAGAGCCAGTCAAAACAAACAAAATAAGTGAAAAACAATCAAGCAAGGCCACTTAAAACATACATGCATCCAACTTGGGATTAAATTAATCTAAAACCAAACAGAACTGTGACCCCAAACATGACAAGAATTCCCATTTCTTTTTCATACACTCAACCATCTTAGCAGAAATTGCTAAACCTTTATACACTCACATACACAATTCATAATATTCATATATAAACACTTAAATTTGAAACTGAAGTTGTACATCTCATCCCCAAAAACTCAGAATCGATTTCTCACATAGCTCTCGGCCAAAACGAAGAACAAGGGTAGAAATGAAACAAAAGTAGCTACCTGAACCCAAAGTCGCCGGATTCCGCCATGTACCGCCGTCGGAACATGCTGGAACTCGCCGGAAATCGCCGGAGAACAAGGAGGCCGACAGGGAAGAGTAAAAAAAAACGAGGACAAGGGAAACAGTGAGAATCAAGTTGGAAAGCGGAGTAATTCGAAAAGAAATAAGAAAGGCCGAACCTTTACCATTTCCAACCACCATACGTCCCTAAACTTGCCGCCAACCGCCGTGGCTCGCCGGAAAACGAAGCAAGGAAACGGAGGTGGGGCTGAACAGTGAAGAAGAAAATGAAATCGAGAGGCAGAGATGGGAGGAGAGGACGAAGAAGAAGGTTGGTGACGGCGGGCGCGCCACCGTGCTTTGGCCGCCGGAGCTCGCCGCTGGTGAGTGAAGAAACAAGAAGACGCAGAGGGAGGAGGAGAAGGCGGAGGTGAGAGGGAAGAGGAACGAAGAGGATGAAGAAAAAAAAAATGAGAGGGGGGGGGGGGGGCTACCGACAGGTTTTTAAGGAAGGGAGGAGGAAGGCTTTGTTTGGTTTGGTGTAATAAGGGGGGTTCTCTGATGATTTGTAGCCCAAACTTGCCATAGTGTACTCTTTTAGTTCTAAAACCATTTAAACCAGTCTCCAATCTTTTTAAACTTCAAAATATTTTTAGCTTTACCACTCCCTCATATTTCAAACTCTTCATTTCTTAATTAATTATATGCACATTGATTACTCAAAATTTCCAAAAATATCACAAAAATTCCTAAAAATTCCAAAATTTTCCAAAACACTCTCTAATCCTGAATTAAATTTTTCAGGATGTTACAATACGTTAGCCTATGGCTCCTATCGGCGGTATAAGGGTGTTGGTGATATAAGGGAGACATACTGCATTTATGCATGATTATAGAATCTTAATGTGAAGGAATCATTTTTGAATTAAGAGGTCAATTGAGATGGATTAAGAGTTGATTTGTACGAACGAATATATATGAGAATGACTTTTGTATTATAATTATATATAATTTGCTTGTGTATGTTAGGAGATTTCGGTAATTACTGAGATGTCGATCTCACCCCATTATTAACATTTTTTAGGTGAAAGATCTAATAATAAGCAATGGAAGACACTTGAGAAGTATGCATTTTTTAAGTTATATTTATTTTGTCATTGACCTCATCCTTTAATGTTTTACTTTGTTTTTATTTCAAAAGAATCTATCATCAAGTTTTAAATTTGTTACTATGATTTGGACTTTTTAGAGTGTAAATATATTTTTAATTAGAAATTGTATATGATTTTGTTGGGTCATTACAAGTATTGTTTTTAACTGCTATGATTTTCCACTACTTTGAGTCATTTAAAAATTCATTAACTACTCATGCATATAATTAGTTGAGAAACGCAGGTAACTCCTTGAATGAGCTTTTAAAATGTGTTAAAGTAGTAGAAAATCATAGCAGTTAAAAGTGCGATTCGTGTAGTTAACTACGTTGCTAAGCTAGTTATCTACGATACAGAGCAGTTAATGTGGTTTTAAAATGTCTCAAAGTAGTCAAAAATCATAGCAGTTAAAAGCGATACTCGAGTAGTTAATTGCGTTGCTAAACTAGTTATCTGCCATATATGAGTAGTTAATGAGTTTTGAGAAATGAAGTAATCTATTTGTCGTTTTTGAGAATTGAAGTCACATATTTACCCAATTGAAATTCAAATGTCATTTTATTGTTATTTTCTCTTTTTTTACCCCACTATTTTCTTACTAGTTACATATATTAAGGGGGTTTCCATCAAGGGGTTGTTCCAATGCACATTATCAAAGAGGGTATTTGTTAAAAGCAACTCCCATTTATTACAAATAAGTAACTTTCTACGTATCCACAAATTAGTTTTCTAGATAATATATTAAGAGCTAGAATTGGTAAGAGTTTTCTCAATCCCAATTGGAACTGGTTTTGTTGATTAATAGATCACTGGAAGCACAATTGTGTCAAGGATTTACAACAATAACTTATCAGGATCAATACCATAGTTTCTAGAAAACTTGAAATCTCTAAAATTTTTGTAAGTCTATAAAAGTTGGTGGTCTATTGATATTGCTTGGTGATAAGATGTTAAAATGAACAATTATATTTTGTGTAGGAACTTAAAAGGTAATCATTTGTCACGATCTGTCCCTAAAATCTTCTAAAAAGATCAAGAGCAGAATTACTTACAATGAGTTATGTCATATTTACTTGAACAAAATCTGAAATTTCATTTCAAGTTCAATTTAATTTGTTTCATTCATAAAAATAACAAAAACACTCTTCAACATAGATGACCAAAACATTTGTGGCTCAAGCACATGCAAAAAGAAAAATAATATTGTTTTTACCATAGTTGTTTTTAAATCATCAGTTTTGGTTCTTTAATTGCATTTGCTCTTGTATGAAAATTAAAAAGGAAAAACACATCAAATAATGTTAAATATTATGTAGTAAAAGACATGTGTAGATATACCATCATATTTAATTAAAATATACATGAAGCACTCCTAGAAAAAAACATAAAAAAGACCAACAATGGTGGAAGAACCATAGCATAAAAAAATGACAATATGGCTATGAGGAGGTTTTAGAGATTATCAACAACTTTGAATTGGTAATTGGAAAATGAGGATCTAGAACAGTTTACCATAGTGGGTTGGAAGATAGGAACCAAGTTGCAGTGAAAATATTGTCTGCATTATTACATTTCAGTTGGAAGTTTAGAATATGCAAACACATAAATAATCAATTACAAAAATACCAAAAATTGAAGTAAAAAAAAATGATTTTTCAGAGTGAGCTTTTGATAACAGTTCATCATAGAAATTTAGTATCCTTCGTTGGATATTGTGAAGATAATAACAAGATGACACTCATTTATGAGTACATGGCCAATGACTACTTGAAAAAGGATCTCCCAGGTAGATCATTTACCATTCTCTTCATTGAATTAAAGTTCCATAGTTTTTTAATATAGTTTTGTTAAAGTTCTTATTTGATATTACTATCCTATATTCACCATTTTTCGGTTCTTGTTAATATATTTATGAGGAGTTAATTAATCCAGTTTGGGGTCTGTGGCTACCCTTCTCTGCAAGCATGTTCTTTAGAACTCAAATTTGAGACCCATAGGTATTTAGTGGGGGCGTATAATGCTAGACCCAAATTTGTGGTCAAAGTTTCGTAGTCGTATGCCTAATGTTTTAAGCAAAGAGAAAATCTTTGTTCATAATATATATTATTATTGGCACAGATAAAAACTCAAAAAACATCACTTGGCAAAAAAGACTAGAGATAGCTATTGATGCAACACAAGAAGGGTTGTATTATTTGTTTTTTTCCTTGAAATTTTATTTTGTAGACAAACTTGAAGTATTTTTTATCTGTAGGATTGGAATATCTACACCATGGATGCAAGCACCTATAATTCATAGAAATGTGAAGAAAGCCAACATGAAATTGAATAAATATTTGGAAGGTAAGATGTTGATTTTGGTTTCCCGGAGGTAATCAAATATGATAACACCTTAAAGTTCTTATTTTTGAATAACTTGACGGCCAAAATTAAATCAACTATCTTAGTTTCCAAATTTTCATTCAATAGTTGTTGGTTGTCATAACATCTCTATGGATTATAAGTGTTTGCTTCCATGGCATAGATATTTCAATCCTGCATATCAAAAGTACTTCAAGTATGTCTACAAAATTAAATTACAAGGAAAAAGCAAATAATACAACCCACGTTGTGCTACATCAATTGCTATCTCTAACCTTTTTTGCCAAGTGACATTATTTGAGTTTTTAAGTGCACCAATGATATATTATGAACAAAGATGCTCTCTTTGATTAAAAGATTAGAGCAAACGACTATGTAACTTTGACCAACATATATTTATGTCTCATATAATACGCCTCACTAGATATTTATGGGTTTGAAGTTTGAGTCATAAATGACACACTTGCAGAGAGGGACAACCATGGACTGGATAAATTAATTGCTTAGAAGTATAGTAACAAAAACCGAAAAAATGGCAGATACATGACAGTAAATATTAAATAAGAATTATGACAAAAACTATACTAAAAAACTATGGAACTTTGATTTTATGAAAGGTACATGATCTACATGAGATAATTTTTCATGATGCCATTAACCAGGTAGTCATAAATTAGTGTTATCTTGGTATCATCTTCACAATATCCAACGAACAAAACCAAATTTCAATGATGAACTGTCATAAAAAGTTCAACCCAAAAAATAATTATTTTTATTTTACTTCAATTTTTTTGTATTTTTGTATTTGATTGTTTTGGTATTGCATATTCTAAACTTCTAATAAAAATTTAATATCACCTCAGTTTGAATTTCCCTTGGCCTTTGAAATGATGATGGAGACCATGTTTTCATTGCAACTCAGTTCCTATCTTTCAGCTCACCACAATAAACTGTTTCAAATTCTCCTTTTTCCAATTATCAATTCAAAGTTGTTGGCGATCACCAAAATCTCCTCATAGCTATATTATTATTTTGTTTATGGTACAGTTTTTCCACCAATGTTGGCATTTTCTATCTTAGTGCTTCATCTACATTTTAATATGATATGATGATATATCTACACATGCTTTTTCATATTACTTAACATTACTTGATGTTTTTCCCTTTTTTAATTTCAAGATAAGAGCAAATACAATCAACAAAAGCAAAACTGATGATATAGAAACAACTGTGGCAAAAACAATATTATTTTTCTTTTTACATATACTTGAGCCACAAATGTTTTGGTCATCCATGCTGAAGATGAGTAGTTTTTATTAGTTTCATGATTGAAAACAAATTAAAGTGAACTTGAAATAAAATTTTGCCGTAATCTGTTCAAGTATATATGGCATACCTCATTGTAAGCAATTCGGCTCTTGATTCTAGATGATTTTCAAGGACGGATCCTAACAGATGATTGCCTTTCAAGTTCCTACACAAAATCTAATTGTTCATTTCAATATCTTACACCATGCAATATCAATAGACCATCAACTTTTATAGACTTGTAGAACTTTTATAGAGCTCATGGCCTCACTGATATTATACATGCTTAAGTCAATGTAGTGAGCGTATGGTAGGAGTTTTTTCTGTATTGAAGCATATCAAAGTCTGGAAGAAATAGTAGATTTCTAGCTTTACCTTCTTGACCAATGCAAACTCCATTGTGGACAAAACAAAATTCAACCAACTGGCAGTTACTCAGTGCAACATTATACCTGGAAAAAAACAGTCTTTAAGTTGGAAACCACTTGAACACAAATTAAAAATTCTGGAAATTTGGCAGAATTTAACATAATGGGATGTTTATTCAAATCACAAACACGGCATGTAAAGCAAAGTATGCACACAAAAAAAGAATACTAAGATGATGGAGACTAACACCAAAAGCAAGTTACTTTCTGTCTTTTGCAATAACTACAAGGGTATCCAGCAAGTGCAGACAACTAATTAGTGATCACCAACAAATATTATAAATACAGAGCAAACTTGATATCACGCCCAAGCTCTAGATATAATTGATGGGTTATCTCACAAATTTGCACCATAAATATTTACACATATATACATCAAATTACCACAGTGTAAACTGCAATAAGATAGTTTTTGACACTCAAAAGAACATAATATGTGCTTTTGAAAGGCGGTTTCAACTTTATAAATCAACATATATTTACGGTCTAATGATTCACATGTAAATCCCTTAGAGTAAAAGCGTTTACATAGATCTTATTGCAATAAAATCATGCTATTTTCAACCGTGCTATCTTTATACAAGGGGATCAAATTGTAGTAGTTGATCCCCGGCTATCATTATACAATAGATCTTAAGATGCAGTAAAAGCATGCTATTTTTTTCCGTGCTTGCTTTAATTTTTGAAAAATGATGCAGAAAAAGAGAACCACAAATATACAATAGATCTTAATATCTTAAGAATGAAAAACTCACAAGGGAACTTCAAGTTGAGAGGTTGAGATCGGTTGTCATCTAACAGAGGAAACCAGAGTGTTTGAGGCTAAACTTGGAGGTACACTCGCCATCTTCTTAGCAGCAGCAAGTTCCTTTTTTGTGGGAGCGAGAGAGAGAAAACATGGAGATGCCGCGAAAAGACTCTGATTAAGCAGAACTTGAGGAAGAAGAAGAGGAAGTGAAGAGTAGCAAGTTATCATCTCCTTCACCTTCTTCTTCATCATCACCATTGGGTGGATGTGAACACAGATAATGGGTTTGTTAGGAAATGAATACAGATGAAGAATGAGAAAAACCCAGATAGGAAGGGTTCAAACTCTAAGTGGGGTTTCTTCTTCACTGTTGTTATTTTTTAATAAACAAAGAAGAAGGTGAAGATGATGAAGCAGGTGTGTGGGAGTAAATGGACGTGAAGGGTATTAATAGTTGAGGAGTGATGAGGAAGAAAGGAGGGAGGAACATGGAATGCACATGGAGGTGGAGACCACATACCCCAAACTTGCCTTGTCATCACATTATTACCCCAAACTTGCCTTGTCATCACATTATTGAGAGTAATCCCATTATTGAGATTGCTGTAAATGACTAAATTGGTGTGAATTTTGTTAGATTTTTCGTTTATGTGGTCTGCATATGTTATTTATAATTTTGGTTCAGGGTATTTTAATTATGACCATTATATATTTTTATTTGGTTTGATGGAAATTAAATAGAAATGAAAGGTCATAATAAGCAGAAACAGTCATGGAGATTTTTTTTGAACTGAACAGTCATGGAGATGAAAAGACATATACTTGCTTATATAAAGGGTTCCCTGAGCTATTATTGGGTAATCTGAAAAGTTCCATTAACTGTGCCTAAGAAATAGCCAGAAGAATCCTTTCAGATTTCTTAAGTTCCTTTTCAGTCTATTTTCCTTCTTCAAGTTCTTGAAGAGTTTCATCGTTGAATTCAGAAATGGTAAGAGATATGCTTATATTTCCGTTGCTATGACATTGTATCAGTGCTGTATGTCTCTGTTTTGGTTTACATGTGGCATCAGAGCCATTATTTCTTCTGCCTTTCTGCTTGTTTTCATGGATATATACATGTCTGTTGGATATATATGTGATGGTGAGAAAGAACAATTTTGGGTTCGGATGAAGCAAAAGGAATATTTTAAGATTCATGTATTAGTTTTGCTTGAATCATGTATGTATATGTTTCGACTTGCGTTTATCATTTACCCATGAGAGAAATTGTTTTTTGGTCAGTCATGAAGGTTTCAATTTTTCACTTTCTGCAAAAATTTTTGGGTTTGAAAAAGTTCGATTTTTCATGATGAATCATTAAGTAAATCAACAAATATGAGTTTATTGTGAAATTTGCGAAAGAAACCGAGTTTTTCATGATGTCATGTTTAGGAGTAGCACAACATCCTTATACATGTGCAGTATGCAAAATTTATCACATATAGAGAATTTCAGTTGTTTAGTCACTATTGTTGATTAAATAAATTGTTCTAAATTCTCATTAAGTGATTTAGTGCATTTTTATTAAATGCACATGATATTTGTGATTTGCATGCAAGGTTTAGTGAAATAGAATTGCCTTATATTTTCTAAGTAGCCCACAAGTATTAGAAAAATATAAATGCATTCTAATTTCACTATTTCAAGACAGAGATATTATATGCTAATATCTTAACTTGCGAGTGGATATTAGTGATTTATATTCATAATTGCAAGCTAATTATAATCACGTGTAGAATTACAAAATATCAATTATAATTATATATGTTATTATAGTTTATCTGGCCCACAGGGTAGATAAATTATAACTTACATATTTAATTAGAGTAGAATAGAATGGCGTTATATTTTCTTTAGGTAGCCCACAGGTACTAAAGAAATATAAATGCATTCTAGTTTTACTATTGAGTTGAAGTTACGTTATGTTTCCTTAGGGGCCACAGGTCATAAGGGAATATAAATGCACTCTAGTTTTACCATTGGATTGAAGTTAAGTTGCCTTATGTTTTCTTAGGGGCCACAGGTCATAAGGAAATATAAATGCACTTTTACCATTGGTTTGAACATAAATTTATGCTATGTTAAGTTCTTTGCCCACATCGTAGATCTTAGTGATACGAAATTTATGATTGTATGATTTACATTGGTAAACATACATCTAAGTGTGATGGTTAAATTGTCTCATATAGTTGTTTATGCATGATATATGTTTGTTTTGACTTTGCAGCATTATTGTTATTATATTTTTGTTTTTGGATAGAGATAACTATTGAGCCTTAAAAGAGGTAAAACTCTTTTAATTAAGTCGACTTGACATTAAGAAGTCTAGTACATATTGGTACTGTTATGAGATATTGTTATATCATTTGAATGGCATTGTCTCTATTAAGTGTCAGTTACCATATGTACATAAAGAATTGACTAAGTCAATGGTCGAGTTAAGCTATAGGACAAATTTTAGAATTCTCATTAAGGTCATTGTTTTATTTGCTAACTATAAGTGATTTCCCATTGAATGTTATGATAATATGTCTTTACTACTTTTTGGTAGATTTTTGATTTATTATCTCATTAATATGAGTTATTATACATTCTCATGGATATTGAAATTCATGAAATTGTATACTAAATGTTTGACTCAATTATGGAAAAGAATGAGATTTAAATTAGAGATCATTAGTACACCAACTCCGGACCATAAAAGGAAAAGGCATATAAATGACAACTTGCCTATTAAGAAAGGTTTTTGTGGAGTTTGTAGTAGTGGAGATATTCTTATCATTATTGTGAAGACATTTGAAATCTCATTTTTGTACAAACATTTTATGAGAAGTATTTCCTTAAGGTATGTGGTATAGGAGAATATTGAGTATCTCCTATAATTGAGTCATAGGGTTAATAAAGGATAAAGGACGAGATTGAAAAGTCTCTTAACTTCATTTTGCGTGTGATTTGCATTAAGAAATTAGTGAATCAATGCATCACTTTATGGAATTTGAGGAATCATAATTTGTTGGAGATTTGAATACATTTTTTATGTTCTAAATTGATGAAGTTGTTCAACTCTCCATTAGGTGGATCTTCACAACACTGAACACTATTTGCTTTATAATTAGGAAATGTCTTTTGACATTAATATATAAAGTTATATAGTGGGTGGTTAATCTAATCATATTAATATAAGTGAAGTCAAGTTGGAAGATATGGATGACATAAGGAATATGAGGAAAAATATTTCTAAATGACTGATATTGCATATTTTAGTAAGATGCACTAAGGTCTTTAGAATTCATATGTGTTTCCATCAAATTTTTGTGAAGTATTGTAGTGTTACTGAATGCCAAAATTTTTAATTATTAGTGGGAGTGATCAAACTCAATGAGATTGATCACGTAGAGGTTATAACTACTAATTAGGATGGTTTGTTGGTTTTACATTTAACTCAATATTTGAGATAAATGTAGAATATAATGAAGTTATAACGTTTCCATTCACAAATGTGAAACATGAAGAAGTTATAACCTTTTGGAATTGGTCATACTGGATGTTAGGGGCATCAAATTGAGGTTTCTATCAATAAATAATTGATAGATTTATTGGTGATGTTCTTATTTTACAAATTCAATCAATTAAATTGATTGAGTTTAGACCAATGGAAGTCTAATTTTGGCATTACCTAACTACTAGTTATTGAGTAGAACATAAATATTAAGAGTGTTGTCTTTCCATTTGGACATAAGGAAAGATTTATGTGAATCAATGGTATGAATCATTTTGGATAAAGGGATTTAGTTAGCAAAATTAAGAAGTTTTCTTCATGATCACATCTCACTTTAGTGATAATCAACTTATTATGATGTAGTCACATATATGTTCAAGTAGATAACATCATAATATTGGTTATATCACTGGATTAGTGGGGGTTGAATCATCTATATAGAATAAAGGATAATTCATTGTGCACATGAAGTGATATCTGTTCAAAGTTGTGACATAACAGTTTTGGGTGTAATATTGTTCAATGTTACATTAAAGGATTCTTCTCAAAATATTTGAGATTATCATAATTAACTCAAAATTACAAATTGAACATTCATGTACAAATGATACTTGCTATAAGTAGTACCTATTGAGAGAATGTCTTTTAGACTGTCCAGATCTCTAATGTCATCATCATAAGGAAAAGAGTAATGAACACTCATTTTAGATTAATTCCAAGGTATTGACTTGCCTACAAGTGCGCACAAACGGGTATAGTCATTGTGAGGGAATTATATAAGGATAGTCAAGCAACTTTTTGCTTGGATGATGATTGAAAGCTGCAAGTTATGGAGTACATTCCAAAAATGTACATTGAGTTTTCATGCTTTACTTTAAAGAAATTAAGTGTTTGAAATTATTTGTTTTTGTTAAATTCAGTGAGATGGGTTAACATAGAGTTAACATAATGAAACATCATTTCATGACTGAACTAGTTAATCGTTCTTAGAGGCAAGTGACAAGATTATTAAGGGAATTTCATCGTGGGATATTGGAATTATTAAGTTAATTCATATCCATTAAGTGTGTTTTATAATCATAAAGGCAATTGGTTATAAAGCAATAAAGTATATATCCTTTATTGAAGAGCATGCTTTTAGAGGAATTAAAGGATTAATATCTCGTCTGGGATAGATCGCATTTAGTGATTTAGATGAGAGGTTATCATGAGATGAAATTCAAGTTGTATTTGTGGTCTCGGTTTTCAGGTACCTAATTTATGTGAGACCAATAGCAAACAGTTAAGTTGGAACCGAATAAACATTTGGGCTTATTCATAAAAGTTTAGACCATTAAAGTAAGAATACTACTTGTGATATATGGAAGATAATACTCAAATATAGAGGACTTATCGCTATGATTCTTGCAGTATTGCTTAACTGAACCAAACTACAACAAATAACATTGAGTTGCAGACCAAGTGGGAGAATGTTAGATTTTTCGTTTATGTGGTCTGCATATGTTATTTATAATTTTGGTTCAGGGGTATTTTAATTATGACCATTATATATTTTTATTTGGTTTGATGGGAATTAAATAGAAATGAAAGGTCATAATAAGCAGTAACAGTCATGGAGATGAAAAGACATGTACTTGCTTATATAAAGGGTTCCCTGAGCTATTATTGGGTAATCTGAAAAGTTCCATCAACTGTGCCTAAGAAATAGCCAGAAGAATCCTTTCAGATTTCTTAAGTTCCTTTTCAGTCTATTTTCCTTCTTCAAGTTATTGAAGAGTTTCATCATTGAATTCAGAAATGGCAAGAGGTACGCTTATATTTCCGCTGCTATCACATTATATCAATGCTGTATGTCTCTGTTTTGGTTTACAAATTTGGTATGTAGGTCCACGGAAGAGTGTCTAGGATAGGTGGGAAGTGAATGAGAGGAGAGAGAGGAATTGATGATTTTTGTTTGTCAATCACCGCCCGGTTTAATCCGGACTCGAGGGGTAGGAGTGTTGCCCACATAGGTAAGGTTGTCCCCTCCCAATGAGAGCACTTCACGGGATTTAAACACGCGTTCTCATCCTTATGAGAGTTGTAGCCCTCATACTAGTTCTACCAACTACCCATTAGTACCTTACAAAAAAAAACTACCCATTGGTAATATATATCTTCAAGACAGGACAGAGATGGGACTACCCTGTCCTGATTCCCGTCCCGTTTCGAACACATTTTTGTCACATCTCAAAAATTTTCGGAACGGGAATGTCCTATCCTGAAAGGCCATGAGGCGGGACCGGAAATTTTGGCACACCCCTAATGAAGAGATTGTGTCAACTACAAGGATGGAGAAAAAAAAGGAGGAAAAGAGAGACAAAAGGGGTCACATAACATGAAGTAATATTGAGTGATTTGAAGTCATGTTTAATTTCAAATTTGAACCAAACTAACTCATACCCTATAAATCCTTATTTGAGCAGGATTATTGGTGGCATAATGTTTAGAAGATAAGTTGTAAAAAGAGGGTCCCACGTGATGATTTAGAAACCCAAGGCCTTATGAAAAGTAAACATGGCGTAAGAAGTTTTGCTTTCATAAACATGGAAGTGAAGGGTATTAGGTGGATGGGATTTGATATTAGTAATGAGGAAGAGAGGACGGAGGAACATGGAATGCACATGGAGGTGGGGACAACATATCCCAAACTTGCATTGTCATCACATTATTGAGATGGCTGTAAATGACTAAATTGGTGTGAATTTGGTATGTGGGGTTTAGGGAGGAGTGTCTAGGATAGGTGGGAAGTGAATGAGAGGAGGGAGAGGAATTGATTTTTTTTGTTAATCACTGCCCGGTTTAATCCGGACTCGAGGGATAAGTGTGTTGCCACATAGGTAGGGTTGTTCCCTCCCAATGAGAGCGCTTCCCGGTGTAACATCTCAAATTTTGATTAAGGTTAATTGGAAATTATTGAGGTGTTATTTAGGAAATTTGAGTTTTAGGGAGAAATTTATGGAGATTTATTGTTACTAAATCTTAATTTTTGGAAGTTAAGGAAATATAGTTAAAATAATTATTTGGAATTAGAAACTTTCATGAACAAGTATTTGGGATAGTAGATAATATTATGATGGAAAGAAGGGAATATAGTAATATATATACAAACTTTTGGGTTAGAAATATAAGTAAGAATAAACAATAGGGGAGTTAATGGTGATTTTACCTAAATCTTACTCTAAATTATTTTAAAATATATATATACTCCCTCTCATCTGTCGGCCCCCCCACTATCTTCATCATCATCTTCGTTCTTCTTCTTCGTCCTTCTTCTTCTTTTTGCTCCCTTCGGCCACACGCACGAACGGCGACGAAGGGTGGCCGGGATGGCGGCCAAGGCTGGCCGACCTCTGCAGCTTCTCCTCCCTTCTTCCTTATTTTTGACAAGAGCAGCGAACTCCCTCCTCCCTCCTCCCTCCATTTTTAATTTCTCTCTTCTTCTTCAAGCTCACCCACACTCCGATTTTTTCACTCTCCCTCACACTTAATCCGTTTTGTTCATTCCTTACTCCTTGGATTTGCAAAAATCGAACTCGATCTGTTGTTGGGTGTTGTGCGTCGGCCTCTGCAATTTTCGGCGCCGGCGGTTTCATTTTCCGGCGTGGACGGCGGTGAGAGGTGTAAGGTTTGATTTTTCTTGGAGTTCTTGAACTATTCTTCTATTTCCAACATTAATCGTCATTTTTCTTAGCTTCCCTCTCTCTTTCAGCTCGGCCAGCCATCAAAAGGCTGTTTCCGGCGAGCTTGTGCGGCGGCCGACGGCGTGTGAACCACTCTCCTCCCATTCTGGAACTTTGTAAGCTTCTAGTCTCTTGTGTAGTTGATGTTTCTCATAAAGCTTCCTCTTTAAGTTAGGGTTTCAAGTGGGTGTTTGAGTTGGGATGATTTTAATTAATTAAATGGAAGATTGAAAATAGATGTGTATCTTTCCTTTAAGAAATTTGAGTTTTCATGAGTGTGGATTATTAAACCTAGCTAGATGCAATATGAAAGTAATATGTGAAGTACATGATTGATCTGTGTAATGTTTGGGGTTTTATAACATTTTGAAAATTCTTCTATGTGCTTGGCTGAATGGTGTGCGGTGGGAGAACAGTGTTTGATATTGTTCAAAGTTTGGAATATGCTGGATTATAATTTCTTTTGAACTAAGGCTAAGAATTTTAGAGTGATTTATAACCAAAAGTTGAAGTTTTGGACTATTTGATGTGATTGTGTGACTGGTGTTCAAAGTATGCTTGTTTGTTTGACGTTTCTAGTTTTGTTTCCTTCATAGGCAGTGTGAAATTGATGTTGTAAATTTGCTGCTGTGTGGGCCGAACTGGTACTGGTTTTAGGAGCCACTGTTCATGTCTCTATTGGCTGATTTAATTCATGAGTTTTGGGGAATTCATGATTATGTATTTTTGAAGTTTGTAAAGCATTTTCTGTGTATATAGTGTTCTAGGAGTATGAAATGGAATCATATATGCTTGTTGTCTGTTTGGTTAATTGTGGAAAACTTTTATTAAGATTAATTAGCTAATGATTGATAATTAAATGAATGGTAAGAAATACTGAAAACTGTTTTGTAAATTCTGTGATTGGTGTGATTTTAATTCAAGTTTGGATTGAGGTTTAGACATTGAGTTTGAAGGCTCTTTTTATGGCTTAAGCATAATATATATATATAAACTTAAAATTCTGATTTGCTTAGTTTAGAACTAAATAGAGTATAAAGTAGTTTGAGAAATAAAAGTAAATGGTGGTGAGGTGAGTGGGTTTAAAACTATTCAGCCCTTTAGTTCTTGATAACTAAATAGTTGGAGAGATGGAATTTATTTGGGGAACATACTAAAAGCTTCTAGCTTCAGGATATATTTGTGTGTGTAGGTGTGGATTTGGACAAATTTCAACTTCATTAATAAGTTTAACAAGGATAGTTTATTGAAGTATATGGGACTTTTGGTTAATGGGTAATGTTTATTATAACATGGAGGTAATGTTGGAAAGGTGAGCAAAATTTTAATAAGACTTGATTGTTTAGTCTGTTGTGAATTTGGAGTTTTGGTTAAATTCTTGGAAAATAGGGCCTAAGATTGGAGTTGTTGATGATTAATGTTTTAGTAATGGGAATGAAGTGTGAAATTGTTTGTGGATGTGCAAATGTGGATGATTGAGGATTAAAGTGATAAAAGATTAGAAATGATGATGATGGTGATTTACTCTTACCTAGTTTTGAATGAGTTCATGAGTATTATGTTATTTGCAATTATGGCTTTAACAAAGACAATGAAGAATAAAAATTGGTGTATATGTGGTTGTTGCTTATGTTTGCTAAATTGGTAGTGGTTCTACATGAATGGCTACCGGTTCTACGGTTGAAAGTAAAGATATTAGGGAGTTACATGCTGAACTGTTATGGGAACTAGAGGTAACATGCTTCATCTAGACGTAGTTAAGTTCAATGCAGTTTTGTAGTAGTAATGAGTGGTAGCTTTGATTTCAATTGGAATGTTATGTTTTCTTTTGGTACTTTACAGAATAGAATGGATAGCTTGGATATTTGCACTGTGAGTTTCGGATTTATTGTTTCCTCTTTGGCAATTGGCTGAATGGTGCAATTTAGAAATTCTATTTGGTAAACCTAAAATAGAAATTTAGGTTACTTATATGTACTTGCTCTGTATTTGGTGAAATGGTTTGCTTTTATGTGATATTTGAACTGAACATGGATTATCTAATATTTAACTATGAGAATTGGAATTAAGAATGGGAAAACGGGTAGTAATGCGGATATGAAAGAGAGACGTTGAAGTACTATAAAGTGGAAATGATATTAATTTATCATTTTACTCTATATTATTATAGGTGTGGATGCAAATAGGCTCCCGTGACATTAAGAAAGGTTGAGAAATCGCGTAAATGGCTAAAGGGCGACAGGTAATCACACTTAACCTTGCTATAACATTGAGGGTGACGTTAGTTAGGGATTTTGTAAAATCCCTTCTCACCCTCTATATATATATATATTATCTTTAAAAGGGTATTTTTATACAAAACAGGCTATCGGGTGCCTTTCAAACACGATTACTTTCATATAAAGAATTTGACTTACTATATGTAGTATCCTGGCTGGTGGTATTGCTGGATATTATGGAATTGTGTGATATATTTGCAGGTGTTGGATATTGAGAGGTTTTGAGTATAGAAAATGAATTAGTTGTGAGTTTAGATTTTGGAAAGTTATGCTAAGGAAAGATATTGTGGATAATAGATTGAAAGGTGATGTGAGTGTATGATGTTGATGTTGTTGTTGATCATTGAGATTGTGATATTGAAATATTGAATGAGGTTGAGGTTGATGGATATGATTGATGTCATTGTGGATGAGATATTGATGGTTAATGTGAGGTTTGCATGACACTGATATAAATGTACCATCGCGCGATGATAACTGTCGATAGGCCAATCGACAGTTATTTGTACTGAGGATCCTTTTTAGATTGATTGGATCGGGGTTCATAGGTCGACTTATTGAGAGAAGTGACCTACGGTTGTTTGGCATTGAAGAGCCCAACCGCCCCTACGGTTGTTTGGCAGTGGAGAGCCCAACCGTTCCCGTTCTGTAATGGAAAACAGAATTGGGGTTCCTTCACTGGAGATTTGCCAGAGAAGGAAATTGTCCCCTCATTATGGAGAGGGACACAGTGTCAATTCATATAGTGAAGAATAGATGCTTGAATGCACCGTGGTGGCACAATGCATCTCTAGGTGAGTGTGAGAGTTGTGGTAGTAGTATTAGTTGATTGGAGTATGGAGATGTTGAGTTGATTTAGTTTGAAGGTGATTGTTGGACTTGGGTATGAAATGAAAGAAGATCTGGATATATATATATATACTATTGTTTTTAAAACTGTGGTACCCTTTAGACGCCCTCGCTACCGCACATCTCACTGTTATAGTGAGTTAAACGGTGATTACTGGGACAAATTGTCTCATCCCACGATTACTGACATTTTTACAGGTATTCATGCACAGGCGCAAGCATCAGGAAAGGGAATTAGGTTTCAAAGGTTATTTAGATTAGTTAGTTGTGTATATTGCCAATTTGTATAGGCCTTCATCTGCTTCCGCATGTATACATATTTATTTATTGTTTAATACTAATTAGTTTTTTTAATAACCATGTTAGGCAAATCCTTTCTAACATGGTTAGCAATAAATTATCCATGATAGCAGCTGTGTTGTATTAGTTTATTCTTTTCTATCATGGATAATATATAGAAAGAGATTAATGAATTGAAATAAATAATATTGGTTAATTAGGGAATTAGTAACACTATGTTACAACTTGGTTATCAGTATTTGGTATACGATAACCTAGGACTGTGCTGCATTGCATTTAGATTGGCAATATACATTCTTAGTATCCCTTCCTTCTGTGCATGAATATCTAGCCTTTTAAGAGGAATATCACTCATCCCGTGGTGGGGAGAGAGTGATAAGAGAAATTGAATAGGTATTGTGGAGAGGTTGAGAAGAATATAAGAAGAATAATGAAATAAGCAAGATGTTGATAAAAATTTCATAAGAATGACAAAATAAGGATGCTTCTCTGGGGTTTCGATTATAATTATGAGTCGACCATAATCATAGTCGAGGCATCATGAGATCCCTTATTGGGTTAAGGGATTTAGGAAATTGAAAAATAGCAATTGATGATGGATAATAAACATGAGATAAGAATTGTTAACCTTGCTATTGTTTAGTTTGTTTGTTAAATGACTGATTAATTTGATTAATTGATGATTTGACTTGTGCTTTTATATTGTTTGGAATAAAATTCTCTTGCAATCAGTGAGAATGTACGGTTCTGATCCTCCATACCTGAACAATAAGAACAATTAAGCAATTAGAACAAACTCCTACCTTGCGACTTTCACATGGTTTCAGTATATGGGTATTTGATCCTAGTTCTAATACTAATAGTGCATATAAGTTATTACATGACTTTGGTTATGATAGAACTTCTCTTTTGTCATTGTTGGAGAAGCAACTTATACTTTGTCAAATTAATGAGATGTTTAAGGGTGATTTAATTTTGTGGATTTTATTGCTTTGTGGGTTTAGCTATCATAACATTGAGACAGGAACTCTAATTGTCAGCTTGTTCATTGTTTTTGATAGTGAAAATCATTTACCAATGAGCTACATAGTCTTAGTGGAGATGCACATCTTGTGTTTGATATATTTCTTCAGTGACTCCGCTACCTTATTCACTGATATTAGTGAAGTATGTCTTGGTTTTCTAAGGATGCCATCTATTATTATTATTATGATCATTGACCCTGAGCAAGTTAAGCGAGATTGACACTTGCATATTTGGTTTCATGATTCTGTGGTGGCCTTATTGTCATTGCTACTTATGATTAATTTATTCCAAAGATGGTTCCAATTCTCCAAATGGGGTGATGTTGTTGTTGCTGCTAGATCAAATCATTTGACCCTCCCAATTTTAGTGATGACACCACTCCACTATGATGAATTTTTCAGTCCACCTACAGCAATAACTTTGGAGTTTGGTCCTAGAATTTTTCTCATAGTTTGGGGCTTAAATGGTTGTTCACAATTAACCATGCCACACCAATCTTGTGAATTTGTTGGGCAAGATGTGGGTGTCGTACTTGATGTATTACATTGGACAATATATTCTCCAAGTCCTTTTGGTTTGACTCCACTGTCTCTTGTGAATATTTGCTTTCACTCCACCATTGTTAAAGCTGAAATTCTCCTCTGTGTTTGCTATATTATTCCTTGCTGGATGATTATAGTGTAAGAAACCAAATTTTGCATTGCTGTTTTGTTAGGCTTTTATTTAATATTGATGGTTTGGATACACAATCTATATGTGATAACATATAGATTGTGGGTGAGCAAGAATGAAATCATAGATACGAATGATTGGAAGTGAGGTGTCACTTTGGAAGTTAATGGATAATATAAGTAATTTTAATTCAGTTTTGCCAGGTAAACATGTGAGTAGTAAGTTTGTTAATATTGCTTGGGTTGAGAATGAGAGAGACATAAAAAGTTCCATTTCTTTTGCTTCTCCTTTGCTAATTGTTGTTCGAAACATTACAAGAGAGTAAACTATAAGTTTGAAAGTAGTCATTTTTGGTGTGCTATAAAGTTTTGAATTATAAAGGTTTGAACTACTAAATTGTTGAGGTTTAGTATGATTTGAATGAGAATTCTAGTGTCAGTGGAATGGTTTTGGATTAATGATAATTTAGGGGATTATTAGGGAGTACACTGTAATTTGATGACTTATAGTCATACTTTGGATATGAATTGGGAATTATGTAGGATAATATGTCAGATTTGAGTTCTTATCGGGAATTATGGAGTGAATACACTATGATGATTATAGAGTTGAGGATTATTGGACAGGGATGACTGTTTAGGTTGTGAATGTAACTAGAGTAGCTATATATATTATTGGTGAACGATCTGTGTAAATTGACAATCTAATTCAGAGTATAAGAGAAACAATGAGATTTTATGATAGGTTATTAGTAGAATTTTATTTAAAGGTTAGGACCATTGAGGTTAGTGATGAATTCTGATGTTGTGATTATGACAAAATTAAATAGATAAAGAAGTTAGTTGAGATGAAGAGTGTAAGGTGAAATTGTAGTGAATGGTTTTAAATTGATTCACAGGAAATTGAATGCAGTTTGAAATGATTTTGATAAGGAAGTTGACATGGTTAGCTATATATTAGGTTAGAGTCATGTTGAAGGGAATCAATGGGTTGATCAATTGGAAAATAAAAGTGAACATATATTGTGAACATTGATTATATTGGATTTTAAAACAAGTAATTTGAAGTTAGTGTGACTAGTAAATGAAAGTTAGCTAGGAAATGAGGGATGAGTATTGGTGATCATTACAGATTGAATGAGGATAAACGATGAAGGATGGTGTGAAATGTATTAAGTGGTAGTGAAATTATTAGAGGTAATATGACGAATGTAAGATTGACTTGTGTATTTTCTTTGTGTTAGGTGTATGTATAGCGAATTTTGGGGACAAAATTCCTAAAAGGTGGGGTAAATTGTAACATCTCAAATTTTGATTAAGGTTAATTGGAAATTATTGAGGTGTTATTTAGGAAATTTGAGTTTTAGGGAGAAATTTATGGAGATTTATTGTTACTAAATCTTAATTTTTGGAAGTTAAGGAAATATAGTTAAAATAATTATTTGGAATTATAAACTTTCATGAACAATTATTTGGGATAGTAGATAATATTATGATGGAAAGAAGGGAATATAGTAATATATATACAAACTTTTGGGTTAGAAATATAATTAAGAATAAACAATAGGGGAGTTAATGGTGATTTTCCCTAAATCTTACTCTAAATTATTTTAAAATATATATATATATACTCCCTCTCATCTGTCGGCCCCCCCCACTATCTTCATCATCATCTTCGTTCTTCTTCTTCGTCCTTCTTCTTCTTTTTGCTCCCTTCGACCTCACGCACGGACGGCGACGAAGGGTGGCCGGGATGGCGGCCAAGGCTGGCCGACCTCTGCAGCCTCTCCTCCCTTCTTCCTTATTTTTGACAAGAGCAGCGAACTCCCTCCTCCCTCCTCCCTCCATTTTTAATTTCTCTCTTCTTCTTCAAGCTCACCCACACTCCGATTTTTCACTCTCCCTCACACTTAATCCGTTTTGTTCATTCCTTACTCCTTGGATTTGCAAAAATCGAACTCGATCTGTTGTTGGGTGTTGTGCGTCGGCCTCTGCAATTTCCGGCGCCGGCGGTTTCATTTTCCGGCGTGGACGGCGGTGAGAGGTGTAAGGTTTGATTTTTCTTGGAGTTCTTGAACTATTCTTCTATTTCCAACATTAATCGTCATTTTTCTTAGCTTCCCTCTCTCTTTCAGCTCGGCCAGCCATCAAAAGGCTGTTTCCGGCGAGCTTGTGCGGCGGCCGACGGCGTGTGAACCACTCTCCTCCCATTCTGGAACTTTGTAAGCTTCTAGTCTCTTGTGTAGTTGATGTTTCTCATAAAGCTTCCTCTTTAAGTTAGGGTTTCAAGTGGGTGTTTGAGTTGGGATGATTTTAATTAATTAAATGGAAGATTGAAAATAGATGTGTATCTTTCCTTTAAGAAATTTGAGTTTTCATGAGTGTGGATTATTAAACCTAGCTAGATGCAATATGAAAGTAATATGTGAAGTACATGATTGATCTGTGTAATGTTTGGGGTTTTATAACATTTTGAAAATTCTTCTATGTGCTTGGCTGAATGGTGTGCGGTGGGAGAACAGTGTTTGATATTGTTCAAAGTTTGGAATATGCTGGATTATAATTTCTTTTGAACTAAGGCTAAGAATTTTAGAGTGATTTATAACCAAAAGTTGAAGTTTTGGACTATTTGATGTGATTGTGTGACTGGTGTTCAAAGTATGCTTGTTTGTTTGACGTTTCTAGTTTTGTTTCCTTCATAGGCAGTGTGAAATTGATGTTGTAAATTTGCTGCTGTGTGGGCCGAACTGGTACTGGTTTTAGGAGCCACTGTTCATGTCTCTATTGGCTGATTTAATTCATGAGTTTTGGGGAATTCATGATTATGTATTTTTGAAGTTTGTAAAGCATTTTCTGTGTATATAGTGTTCTAGGAGTATGAAATGGAATCATATATGCTTGTTGTCTGTTTGGTTAATTGTGGAAAACTTTTATTAAGATTAATTAGCTAATGATTGATAATTAAATGAATGGTAAGAAATACTGAAAACTGTTTTGTAAATTCTGTGATTGGTGTGATTTTAATTCAAGTTTGGATTGAGGTTTAGACATTGAGTTTGAAGGCTCTTTTTATGGCTTAAGCATAATATATATATATAAACTTAAAATTCTGATTTGCTTAGTTTAGAACTAAATAGAGTATAAAGTAGTTTGAGAAATAAAAGTAAATGGTGGTGAGGTGAGTGGGTTTAAAACTATTCAGCCCTTTAGTTCTTGATAACTAAATAGTTGGAGAGATGGAATTTATTTGGGGAACATACTAAAAGCTTCTAGCTTCAGGATATATTTGTGTGTGTAGGTGTGGATTTGGACAAATTTCAACTTCATTAATAAGTTTAACAAGGATAGTTTATTGAAGTATATGGGACTTTTGGTTAATGGGTAATGTTTATTATAACATGGAGGTAATGTTGGAAAGGTGAGCAAAATTTTAATAAGACTTGATTGTTTAGTCTGTTGTGAATTTGGAGTTTTGGTTAAATTCTTGGAAAATAGGGCCTAAGATTGGAGTTGTTGATGATTAATGTTTTAGTAATGGGAATGAAGTGTGAAATTGTTTGTGGATGTGCAAATGTGGATGATTGAGGATTAAAGTGATAAAAGATTAGAAATGATGATGATGGTGATTTACTCTTACCTAGTTTTGAATGAGTTCATGAGTATTATGTTATTTGCAATTATGGCTTTAACAAAGACAATGAAGAATAAAAATTGGTGTATATGTGGTTGTTGCTTATGTTTGCTAAATTGGTAGTGGTTCTACATGAATGGCTACCGGTTCTACGGTTGAAAGTAAAGATATTAGGGAGTTACATGCTGAACTGTTATGGGAACTAGAGGTAACATGCTTCATCTAGACGTAGTTAAGTTCAATGCAGTTTTGTAGTAGTAATGAGTGGTAGCTTTGATTTCAATTGGAATGTTATGTTTTCTTTTGGTACTTTACAGAATAGAATGGATAGCTTGGATATTTGCACTGTGAGTTTCGGATTTATTGTTTCCTCTTTGGCAATTGGCTGAATGGTGCAATTTAGAAATTCTATTTGGTAAACCTAAAATAGAAATTTAGGTTACTTATATGTACTTGCTCTGTATTTGGTGAAATGGTTTGCTTTTATGTGATATTTGAACTGAACATGGATTATCTAATATTTAACTATGAGAATTGGAATTAAGAATGGGAAAACGGGTAGTAATGCGGATATGAAAGAGAGACGTTGAAGTACTATAAAGTGGAAATGATATTAATTTATCATTTTACTCTATATTATTATAGGTGTGGATGCAAATAGGCTCCCGTGACATTAAGAAAGGTTGAGAAATCGCGTAAATGGCTAAAGGGCGACAGGTAATCACACTTAACCTTGCTATAACATTGAGGGTGACGTTAGTTAGGGATTTTGTAAAATCCCTTCTCACCCTCTATATATATATATATTATCTTTAAAAGGGTATTTTTATACAAAACAGGCTATCGGGTGCCTTTCAAACACGATTACTTTCATATAAAGAATTTGACTTACTATATGTAGTATCCTGGCTGGTGGTATTGCTGGATATTATGGAATTGTGTGATATATTTGCAGGTGTTGGATATTGAGAGGTTTTGAGTATAGAAAATGAATTAGTTGTGAGTTTAGATTTTGGAAAGTTATGCTAAGGAAAGATATTGTGGATAATAGATTGAAAGGTGATGTGAGTGTATGATGTTGATGTTGTTGTTGATCATTGAGATTGTGATATTGAAATATTGAATGAGGTTGAGGTTGATGGATATGATTGATGTCATTGTGGATGAGATATTGATGGTTAATGTGAGGTTTGCATGACACTGATATAAATGTACCATCGCGCGATGATAACTGTCGATAGGCCAATCGACAGTTATTTGTACTGAGGATCCTTTTTAGATTGATTGGATCGGGGTTCATAGGTCGACTTATTGAGAGAAGTGACCTACGGTTGTTTGGCATTGAAGAGCCCAACCGCCCCTACGGTTGTTTGGCAGTGGAGAGCCCAACCGTTCCCGTTCTGTAATGGAAAACAGAATTGGGGTTCCTTCACTGGAGATTTGCCAGAGAAGGAAATTGTCCCCTCATTATGGAGAGGGACACAGTGTCAATTCATATAGTGAAGAATAGATGCTTGAATGCACCGTGGTGGCACAATGCATCTCTAGGTGAGTGTGAGAGTTGTGGTAGTAGTATTAGTTGATTGGAGTATGGAGATGTTGAGTTGATTTAGTTTGAAGGTGATTGTTGGACTTGGGTATGAAATGAAAGAAGATCTGGATATATATATATACTATTGTTTTTAAAACTGTGGTACCCTTTAGACGCCCTCGCTACCGCACATCTCACTGTTATAGTGAGTTAAGCGGTGATTACTGGGACAAATTGTCTCATCCCATGATTACTGACATTTTTACAGGTATTCATGCACAGGCGCAAGCATCAGGAAAGGGAATTAGGTTTCAAAGGTTATTTAGATTAGTTAGTTGTGTATATTGTCAATTTGTATAGGCCTGCATCTGCTTCCGCATGTATACATATTTATTTATTGTTTAATACTAATTAGTTTTGTTTAATAACCATGTTAGGCAAATCCTTTCTAACATGGTTAGCAATAAATTATCCATGATAGCAGCTGTGTTGTATTAGTTTATTCTTTTCTATCATGGATAATATATAGAAAGAGATTAATGAATTGAAATAAATAATATTGGTTAATTAGGGAATTAGTAACACTATGTTACACCCGAGATTCATACACGTGTTCTCATGCTTATGGGAGTTGTATCCCACATACTACCTTAACCAACTACTCATTGGTAATATATATCTTCAAGACAGGACAGGGACGAGACTACCCAGTCCCAAATCCCATCCCGTCTCGAACACATTTTTGTCCCATCTCAAAAAAATTTCGGGATGGGAATGTCCCATCCTGAAAGGCCATAAGATGAGACCGGAAATTTTGGCACAGCCCTAATGAAAAGATTGTGTCAACTACAAGGATGGAGAAAAAAAGAGGAAAAGAGAGAAAAAAGGGGTCACATGACATGAGGTAATATTAAGTGATTTGAAGTCATATTTGAATTTCAAATTTGAACCAAACTAACTCATATACCCTATAAATCCTTCTTTGAGATGGATTATTGGTGGCATAATGTTTAGAAGATAAGTTGTACAAAGAGGGTCCCACGTGATGATTTAGAAACCCAAGGCCTTATGAAAAGTAAACATGGCATAAGAAGTTTTGCTTTTATAAACATGGACGTGAAGGGTATTAGGTGGATGGGACAATATTCGTAGTTGAGGAGTGATGAGAAAGAGAGGACGGAGGAACATGGAATGCACATGGAGGTGGGGACAACATTTCCTAAACATTGTGTTATCATCACATTGTTGAGATTGCTGTAAATGACTAAATTGGTGTTAATTTGGTATGTGTGGTCCACGGAGGAGTGTCTGGGAGAGGTCGGAAGTGAATGAGAGGAGGGAGAGGAATTGAAGATTTTTTTTGTTAATTAATCACCCTCAGATGTAATCCGTAATTGAGAGGTAAGAGTGTTACCCACATAGGTAAAATATGCCCCTCATTATATAAAAATTTGATGAAGGAGGAATAATGGCATAAGAATCTTTTCATATCTAAATTTTATTTCCGTCAAGTGAAAATACTATATTTGTACTCGGATCCCAAGTTGGGTACTATTTTTTCTCCTCGCGAAACTTTAGTATTAGAAATGCAATTTTAAGTAAAGTTTAGTATCATTTTTGCAACTTTGTCCTACATATAATCTATATAGAAATTATTTTGAAAGATTAACTGCCACAAAAATTTAACTCAAATTAGTGGTAGTATTCAAAATAATTTAACTCTTTGTAAGAGCAATCATACAAATTGGAGATATTTTAGTATTAATTTACATCAAATTGACTTTGTGATGATGTTCCATCTTTGAATAACTCGCAACAAGATTCGAATTTCAGAAAAAAAAAACTACATTTTTAAATTGAAAACTATGGGTTTGTACTCATAATTGGGTGATACGAAACTGCAAAACATCATCCTCTCACTTTGTGCGCCCACAGTCTCCCTATAATTCACAGAAAATCTAGATAACTTACCAATGTTAGTTGAATGACGCATGTAAAGCAAGATTTTTTCTGTGTTTTCACTCTTAGCCAATCTGATTATCAATTATATCAACTCTGATTGATGGTTTTACTTTCAAGTTTTGGATTGATTTGCAAAATAAAGAGAGCAGAGATAAGACTTTAATTCAGTCACTACAAAAAAACGGCCCTTTGCGGCGCGAAAACGCCGGTAACAACATGCCTTCCGGCGTTTTCCACAAGACTCCTAAAAGAAGCGCCGCAAATTTTGGCTCGCGCTTCCCGCCTTCTTCTCGGCGCTTACATACCGGCGTTTTTGGACAAAGTCAAGCCGGTATACATATTTTATTTTTACAAAAAACTTGCTCGGTTTTTTTTTTCTTTTTTTTTAAAAAAAATAATGCATATCGGCGTTTCCAGAAACGCTGATAAGCGTATTCATTAAAGCAATTTAATGAATACGCTTATCGGCGTTTTAAAGAAACGCCGATATGCGATTAAAATAATAATAATAAATCGTGTATCGACGTTTCTATATGCCTATCCTATTTAATGCTAGACACATTGGCGATTTTAGAAACGCCGGAAAGCACCTCTGAAACGCCGGAAAGCTAACCTCTATATATACGTCTGACGGAATTCATTTTGGCGTTTTTAAAAAGCGAAAGGTGGGTCCCACTGAAATTCTCTCTGCCTTTCAGTTTTATATATAGTCCTTCTCCGATAGATATGTCTCAACGTCCTGGTAAAGCTCACATAGACGAGGCAGAGCAGCAGCGATTGCACGACGAAGATGAAACCAGGCGTATAGAAGCTCGGCGGTTAGAGATAGAGCAGCAGCTTAATCCTCCGGAGGTGTTGCAGTACGCCAGCCCCTTCTTCCTAACGTACCGTGGACTCCTTTCGGCTTGAGTGGAGACCTAGACGTCTCGCAGGACGACCTCTGGAGAGACTTGGGGAGGGACGTCCATATCAGCTACGACGACATGCATCAGTTTATGAATGAGGAGAGGGAGGAGAGGGAGGGACGTCCAATGGTGGTGTCAGTGGTTCCGGCGAGGAGGATATCCTTGTGCCGCAGGTTCTTATTGCTCTCAAGAGAGGGAGGAGGTCTACTTCTGGGAGTGGATTTGTGGTGAACGTCAGAGGTAAATTTGATATATTAATTTATATCATGTAATATATTTAGATCAATTATCTGAAATGTTTTTTTCCCTAAAGATTTCAATGGTGTTGTCACCAGCAAGAGGATGGACCAGAAGCAGGTGCATTCGCTTCCGGCGAACGAGAAGGTTGAGCTGCCATATTTTGAGGACACTGGGCAGCCAACCAAGGATGTCGGTGTCCTGTTTCACCGCTATTGCCGCCTGCTCGGCAGGACTACCGGCGCTTCCCAATCGACCCGGTCGACTGGAGGAGAGTGCCGAGCACGCGGAAAGATGAGGCCTGGGACATTATGAGGGTAATTCGAATTTCAAAATTTTATAATTACGTGAAATAATATATTTATTTAGTGTTACCGTTATTAATTTTATACAAATTTCCTATTGCAGAGGAAGTGGTGGATCCCCGACAGCGCGAGGCTGAAGAAATTCACGATATTGTTGATCGGGGATTCATGGAAGGAGGAGAGACTCAAGTTGTACAAAGAGAGGTCCGAGCAGGGGGCCAGGTCCAGGCAGGAGGTGGAGAAGAGTGTGCCCGATAGAGTCGACCCTGAACAGTGGAGGCGGTACATTGGCTGGAGGATGTCCGACCTGGGTAGAGCAAGGTCAGAGCAGACATATGATTGTCGGCTATGACGAGATGGTATTTAATATCTACTATTTTTATCTGTGTAATTATTAACTGTATTATACCGATCATTGTTTGACGTTTCAAATATTGCAGTTGGAGGAGGCCAAGGCGAAGGGCGTCATGAACGGCATCTTCCGCGACTTCATCGTTCAGGCGCGCAGCCGTAGGGATGGGAAACCTGTATCCTAAAAGGCTGCCGAGCAGATCAAGAAAGTTGCGAAGGCACAGGCGGATGTGTCTCAAGAGGGGGAGGAGAGCGTGAGCCCCTTTGCCGAGGTCGCTGCTATCCGCGCGCAGTTTGGGACTCCGGATCGTGCCGGACGCGTTCCAGATCTTGGCTTTGGAGCCAGACCTACCCAGCTCTTCCCTTCTTCCGAGAGCCGCGGGACCCAGGCCTACTCAGCAACATCCTCTGGGGCGACTCAACAGGCCCAGCAGCAAGAGAAGCGGATGCGGGCGCGCGAGCGAGAGGTTGAAGAGCGTGAAGCCCGGCTGAAGGCAGATGAGGAGAGGCTGATGTGCGAGCATGAAGCCCGGCTGAAGGCAGAAGAGGAGAGGCTGGTGCGCGAGCATGAAGCCCGGCTGATGCACAAGCGTATAGCCTGGCGGCAGGAGCATGAGTGAGAGGTCTCTTATTTGCGCACGAAGTTCATTCGCCAACAAGAGGAGTTCTTTAGGTCGCAGGAGCGGAGGTGGCAGGAATGGGATCAAGCCTCCGCTTCACAACATTGTCGCCGACACCGATGCTCTCAACGATCCTTCGACGAAGCTGACGAGTAGATTAGATTTTTTTATTTTTATGGACTTTTTATTTTTATTTTACTTTTGTTTTGTACTTTTATTTTTATTTTACCTTTATTTTTTATTGTATTTTTTTATATTTTTGTAAATACAAGTTTATTATTCAGTTTAGCAACCTTTATTGCATTTATTTTTAATTTCTTTAATTACTAATTAAATATTATAAGAAAATTGAACTAAATCAATAAGTAATACGATAGACCATGATAACAGTAAAATGCAACAACGATTATTTATTTATATATATATACAATAAAGGTTTCATTCATCACCATCTTCACGCCCTCTAACAGTAGGTACCGGTTCATCCCTTCCGGGATCAGGTAGTTGGAATTATTAGGAGCAACCAGTTGAGCAGTTTCAATTGTTGCGTCAAAATCCTCGTCCCCCATATCGTATACATCGCGAGGTTTCACCTGAATCACCATGTGCCAATCTTTGTTTTTAGGATTAGGAACATAATAAACCTACTGCGCTTCGTCAGCAACGATGTATGGCTCGTCGTCAGGTAATGCCCCTGTGTGGAAGAGTCTCGAGAAATTCACTGAGGTGATACTGAGAGCGTCAACTTTCTTGCCTCTTTTTGCCCTAGTGTCTGCCCAATCGCACTTGAATAGCGGAACGGGAAATGAACCATTGTAGTTGAGTACAAGTATATCAACAAGTTTCCCATAATATTGAACCTCCCCTAAACGCGCTTGCGCATTGTCTCTACTAGTAGAGCCGGGAAAACGGGCTAGCCCGCTTTAAACGGGCTAACCCGACCCGCATTAGAAGCGGGTTAGCCCGACCCAACCCGATTCTAATGCAGGCTGAAATATCTTAACCCGACCCGTATATACTAATAGGCGGGCCAGCCCGACCCGACCCGAATTGCAAGCAATATTATTTTTAAAAAATTAAAATTGAACATTAAAATAGTAAAGTAAGCACAAAATTTTTTTACAACATCATTTACCAACAAAGTAAATGAATAATCTTATTTATCTATTTTTTTAATAAAACTGGATACCACTATATATTACAAGATATAATATGTACAAATTTTAAGTCGCTCGATCAAGATCCACTCATTCAAAGTTAGGTGTTATCTGTCTTGAAAGTCATAAACTGTTTTGAATTTGTTCACATTATAGTTTTGAAATTTATCTGTCTATATTTTGAAACTATAATGTGAACAAATTCAAAATAGTTTACGATTTTCAAAGATCCATAACATGTCATTATTTTCTAATCAGCAAACTATATATTTTTTAATCTCCAACTTTTTTTTTGTTGCCCAACAAAGCTAAAATATCTATAACATATTACAATGTCAAAAGACTATTTTGCATTCCTTTTTAAATCCCATGTGGGAAACCTCATACATAAGAGCATATATCCATGATCTCGGCGATACTTTCTTCCTCATATGTTTAATATATATTTAAACTCATATATTCACGTTACACACTCCAAAACAAAAATCTGAAACCTCACTACCCAAAAAGTCAGATATTTTTTTTTTAAAAAAAAGTAAGCGGGCTAGCCCGCCAACCCGGCGGGCTGGGCCGACCCAACTCGATATGAGCAGGATAGCAACCCGACCCGACTCGATATAAGCGGGTTCCAATTTCTTTGGCCCAACCCGCATTTTTTAAGGCGGGTTGAGTTGAACCCGGCGGGCCGGGTTGGAAATTCCCAGCTCTATCTACTAGCATAACTCCTTATTCCAAATGAACCAAACACACCCGAGTTTTGTGTTAGACGAGAGTCATCGCGCGCAACAGTGCGGAAGTGAAAGTCGTTGACATTGTAGGCAGAGTATCTCATCGCATATTCAAAAGGCTCATGCGCTAGATTCACCAGTGATGGTGGTGGATTTGGATCGTTGCGTATTCTTCTCGTGAACCAATCAGCAAAGCCCCGGTGGACCATGGTATCAATCACAGCTGCAGTGATCCTCGATCGTCATCGATTCTCCCACTTGACATATCTCCGGTAATCCCTAAAAAAGACAAAGTATAATTAAATATATATTTTAAAGAGCAATAATAATATATATAAACTTTTATTGAACCTGTGTGCCACCTACTCGCGATAGGAGTCCACGACAGTGCAGCGTGAAAGGACATGTCTATGTGCTTGCAACATCTCGGCAGGACTCAGCTGGTGGAAGTGCCCTGCTCCTACTAGCTTTCCAATGGGAGGAAACAACGTGTCAGAGATGGGATTGACATTATTCGGGTTATCGTCAACTCGGGGTATACGCTCATTACGAATGTTCTGACCATAATATCTTTCAACAAATGCAACTACCTCGTCCCCCACGTAACACTCAGCAATGCAACCCTCTTATGCGGCTCTGTTCCTAACGAATGACTTCATTTTCCCCAAGTACCTTTCTATGGGATACATCCAACGATAGTGCACCGGCCCACCCATCTTTGCTTCTTCAATAAGGTGGACAATGAGATGGACCTGTAAGGTGAAAAATGATGGAGGAAATATCATCTCCATGCGACATAGCATCAGAACAGCTTTGGCCTGTAGGTCGTCGAGCTCTTGTCTATCCAACACCTTTGCGCACAACTACCTAAGTATAAAACTGAGTTCGGCCAAGACCATAGAAACATCTTCAGGAAGGGTGTATTTTACAGTTAGAGGAAGGAACTGTTTGAGCAAAACGTGATAATCATGACTTTTCAACCCGGAAATCTTTGTCTCTCTCGAAGATTCGGCGTCAAACGTCTCGACCCCATCGCTCCATAACTCGTTAAGCTCCTGTATCAGCGGCTGAAGGTACACATCGATATCGTTTCCAGGAGATGTCGGCCTTAGAACAATTGTCGATAGAATGAACGAGGTAGACTTCATGTACAACCACGGGGGAGGTTATACGGTATTAACACAACTGGCCACACACTGTAATGTTGGTTGAAGGAGCCGAATGGGTTAAAACCATCAGAAGCGAGACCTAGCGTGACATTTCTTGGGTCCGATGCAAAATCAGGGAATTCGCCGTTAAAAGCTTTCCATGCATCACTATCTCGAGGATGTCTCATCTTGCTGTCTGGGTTAGCTTCTGTCGCGTGCCACCGCATTTACTCAGTCATCTTCAGCGACATGAATAGTCTCTGAAGCCTTGGACGGAGCGGAAAATATCTCATGCTTTTAATGGCCCGTCGTCTCTTCTTCTTATTATGTCCCTCACCCTCTACCTTGTATCGGTCAGTGCCACATCGTCTGCATTTATCCAACGCAGCGTCAGTGCCCCAAAACAACATACAATCATACAGGTAGGCATCGATTTTAATGTACCCTAACCCCATCTTTGTGATTGTTTTCTTCGCTTCGTAGAAGGATGACAGTAGCTCGACTTCAATATTGTAGAAGGCGTCTGACAGCAGCTCAATCACGTCCGACATAGTCGCATCGGAGGCGCCACGTTTACACTTTATACTATACAGTTTGGTAAAAAATGACAGTTTAGAGTATCTTTCATTCCCTGCGCAAACACATGCATATATATTGTCATCCCACCTACATAATATATGTTTTTGATCGCAAATTATAATAAATCGCTTAAACAGTTAGAATAGTTAATTCATTTATACTTGGGTACAGCGGTTTGTCTCCTTCCGTCATGAGCTCAAAGAAATCTCTAGTCACCTCAGTGCATAAGTACTCCGTGACTGGTCCATCAACCACTACATCCCCGCCGTCTGCTGCTTCATGTTGCCCAAATGCTTCCATCACAGTGTTGTTACCAGGATTAGTTGCATGGCCGCCGCCGTCGGCGTCATCGTCACTGCTTTCGACTTGCATTCCAATGTGAGAACTCGAACCGACTTCTAGATCACCGGCGTTATCGTGTAATTCACCCTCTCCATGAAACGCCTAATTGAGGTAATACCTGGGAAACTGCTTATCCATACAATGGGCAAATACCTCCTCTAGAGTCTTCCATTTGTCGAACTTACACTTTTCACACGGACACTGTATCTTACCCCGAACATCACTACCGCGCAAGAAAGCAAACTCCAAAAACTGATTCAATCCCGCCATGTATTGCGGTGACGATCTGGGTAAAGAGATCCACGATTTATCTGCCATTATTAATATTGGTGTTTCACAACAAAACGACAGAAATATGAAAGAAGAAAGGAGAGGTTTGAGAAAGATTATGGCGACTCACAAATTCTACATACGCATATTTATAGCCAATGCCCCTAACCTTTCCGCGTTTACCAAAGGCAACACTGTCTAGAAAGTTTTTCGTAACATGTTTAGGCTTACCGGCGTTTTGGTAATCGCCGCAAAATAAAGTAATAATAAAATAATACATACCGGTGTTTCTAGCACTCGCCGGTATGCATTAATTAATATTTAATATGCATATCGGCGTTTTGCAGAAACGTCGATATGCATAAAAGAATAAAATAACATACTAGCGTTTTCGGGAACGCCGGTATGCATTATTTAAATATTATTTACCGGCGATTCGCTGATAAACGCCGGTGTGCTCCAACTCCCCTATAAATAGAGGTGCTCCCCCTCATTTACACTTGCTCATTTTCGTTTCCTCCTTCCCACTTCTCCCTCCTTCCTCATTTTGCCTTGGTCTCTGGTTATACCTTGGTCTCTGTTTTGATTTATATTTGCTTCATTTCTGTTTATTTTTATATCCATTGTTATCCATCACACTTCTTTCTATTTACTTCATTCATCATTCATTTAGTTACTCTTATAGTTGTTATTTTCTTTTAATGTATAATATTAATTTTTTTTCGTTAATATTTATTAATATTTTTTATTCATATATCTATGATACTAAATTTTCTTTTAACAAATTTTAACCACTTTCCGGCGTTTCTGGAAACGCCGCAACGTAGAATAAAATATAATAAAACAAACCGGCTTTGGCCTGAAACGCCGGTATGTTTTAATATATTTTAATATTTTTAGCGGCGTTTGTAGAAAAGCCATTACGTTGTGAGTTGAATGTACTATTTAAATTCATGCATTCCAGCGGTTTGTAGAAACGCCGATAAGTTACTTTTCCACAGTTTTTTTCCGGCCATTTGTAGAAACGCTGTAGAGTAGTTTCGCCGGAAAAAACGCCGAAACGTGGCCCAAATAAACGCTGGTAAGGGGCGAGTGCTTTGTAGTGAGTGCATATGTGAAGAACAGTAACAGGTGTCAAGTGAATCAATTATAGCCAGCTTAGTGTGTTAAAACTTAAAAGACATTGTACACGTGTACTGAATATTTATCAATTAAATTGTTAAGTTTTTTCTCTATACAAAACATATAATTTTTAAACAAAACCATTATTACAAAGACAAGATACCCAATTTTATTTTATTTTTTACTTTTTCAAATTTGTATTCAAAAGAAGGCCATCAAAATTTTTAAACCGTGCTTTAGATAGAACTAGAAAAACAATACAACATACATTTTTGAATAATTAATTATTATTAAGAACATGAATTATCTCTTTTAATTTATGGAAAAAAAGAATTTAATATCCAAAATAAAAAACTTTGAAAGGTAAGTGTCAACTATTTAACTAAATATGTATCAATTTACCCTCATATATGACTTTTCCTCCTTCTCTGCAAATTATCCCCACTATCAGTGCCACTAGCAAGAGAGGGGTGGTGGTGGTAAAAGTAGATAGTTAGGATGAGTTGATGATATCATGTTATTTAAACTAACTTAAATAATTTTCTTAATCTAATCTAATTAGGTAAATCTGTCTTATATTTCGGATTAGAGAGAGCATATCAATCTAAGTTTTTTAAAACAAATCATTCATACTGATCATAAATATCATATTGGAGTAGAGATTTACATAACTATTATTTGATAGCACATAAATATCACTTAATATCCTCATTGACTTTAAACACCAAATACCTTAGTATTACCACAGTATATAATATTTCATAAAAAATAAAAATATCACGGGTAAAATACTTGTTAATATTAATATTAAGCTCACTTACCATCAATATATTTCTTAGGGAAAATTAATTTGAGATCCCCCACAGGGGACTTAATATTAGAAAAGTCCTAAAAGTTGAAATAATTAATGTAGGGTCCCAAGGGACCACACCTTAATATATTTGAAAATTGAAAAGACACTTTTGCCCCTGCCCTTTTATTGCCCAAACTCTGTTAAGTTAATGGGAAAAATCTAACAACTTAATGGGCATTCAGTTGTCAAGTTATGCCTATTCACCTTAACACATTTGCCCATTCAGTTGTCAAGTTATGTCCATCGAGTTGTCACGGCTGCCCATTAAGTTGTCAGGTTTTTCCCATTAACTTAACAGAGTTTGGGCAATAAAAGGGCAGGGGCAAAAGTGTCTTTTCAATTTTCAAATATATTAAGGTGAGGTCCCTTGGGACCCTACATTAATTATTTCAACTTTTGGGACTTTTCTAGTATTAAGTCCCTTGTGAGGGACCTCAAATTAATTTTCCCTATTTCTCTTAATAGCACATCATGTTTTTCATTGCGCAGGGTGAACCGATTTACTATATGGTTTCTCCAAAGTTTGTGTGAGCTTCAACCTTAAAAAATATTTCTCCAATTTAAGACCCCTCGCTTTCACACATCACATTGGTTTTGTGGGTATTGTGTGGATTTAAGATACCATCTTCACAAGGTTCATGGAGTTCAATGTACATGGAGTATTTTGGTGTCACTAATTGATGTTACACTTGTTCAGTGGCAGCATCTCCATCAACTCTCTCCAACCCATGCTTCCTTCACAAGCTTTCCATCTTACATGCACTATTTATTTGTTACTCACTTCCATTTTCAGTCCATTTTCTAAATTCACCAATTATGTTCTTCTCCAATCATTCAAGAAGAAGAAGAAGAAGAAGAATAATTTACAGGAGGAGTGAAGAATATGAGGAGGCAAGAGTGTATTGCTCACTTGAGAAGGTATTGCAGATAATAATGATGAACAGTTTTATGCTGCTGCATTGCCATAATTTAACCATTTTTGTTTTTATGGATTAATCGTGAGCAACCTTGTGTCTAATTTGCAGAAAGAGCAGTGGCTTTTTCTAGAGGGTCTTCAATTTATACAAGAGTTATAAGGTTGATTTTTTGATGCTTGGGCCTTTTCTCTTGAATGAGGAATAGTCAGCTGATTACTGACAAAAAATCTACTTTTTTTTTACATTTTGCAGGCATCATCAACATGGAAGATATGGCAAGCAAGGATAGGCAGAGTTGAGGGAAACAAGGATCTATATCTTGTAATATTCAGTAAGTTTGATCTTCAATATGCTCAAAATATTATCAAACACTTTGAAAAATTAGAGGTACTTTGTTCTGGTCTTCAAAACTATGTTTTCCCACATGGCATCTGGAGTTAGACTTAGTGTAGGTCGGCAGGCAGAAGTGAGGTTCTTTATTTAATGACAATTGTCTGTTTGATCAATTGTAATGTCTGGTTCTATCACTCATGTTCCAAAATACCTTGTATAAGAAATTATTATCTCATATGCTTTTTGTCATTTTAATGTTTGTAATAATCTAAAGGTAGTTTAATGTGTTGCAAGCTCTGGAAGTCAAGAACCATTTACTACTTCATAATTGTTGCTCTTACTAGATTATTTGTAGTTTTTTACATACATTACTCACAGGATGTCCATCTTTCATCATAGCTAGGCTTATTTGAGTTGTTTGATTCATTGTTCAGATAGGCAGTCTTATAAATCCTAAAACTTTTTAGGCAAATGAGGTAATGCCTTCATTGTTTTCTATCTTGACTTCATTTTGACTCTTGTAGAATCTGCTCTTGCTTCTTATTTAGCTTTCGTACATCTAAATTATGTTGATATAAAAAGAAAGAAAAAATCAAACAAGAGAGTTCTGATACAAATAATCCCAGTTCCACAAAAATGTCACTGATGTAGAATTTAGCTCAAACTTACATCTCTTGGCTAAGTTGTGAGGGAATGGAGTGAGGGTAACATGAACTTACTGATTATTTGATAACTCCTCGGAAGGAAAATTTTAGCTATTCTTTCTAGAGTTCTTTTTGACACTGAAGAGGCGTAACATTGATCTACCAAGTACCAATTAGCTCAACATATCAACCCCATTAAAACTTTTTGTTTATCTTTTATTGTGATTATTTGTTATTGCTTCTATTGTGATTATTTGTCTCCTAATAAGGTCTATAAACCATTGATCAGAATCTTGGACTGGCTGGTAAATTGATTAATTTGTTGATTGTGTTTATCTCATTATTTTTCCTTCTTCTGAAGTCTTACTCAAAACAAGAGATACAAAGGCCAGAGAAGTAACTGGGCAGGAAAAGTTGTCATGACAGTTAAAATTCTTGCTATAATTTTATTATGTAGATGCAAAAATAGTCACTTTTTTAGTGATTTCATTCTTATGGTTTAAACTGATACCAAGAAGCTTGTAAATTGCCTCAAGAGTATTGTATATGTTCTACTTAAACTTTGTGATTGGAAACTTTGATTATTCTTTCATTAAATACTTGGTCATAGAACAAAAGTAGTGATGAATCTGAGAACAATTGCTGCAGACGTATAAATATATTAGGGCGAAGGGGCAAAAATAGCCACCATAATTTTCAAAATGGACAACTTTGGCACCCGTAATTTCGATGGTGCAAAACCGGACATTATAAACCAAAATGGGACAAATCTAGCACTCTTAAACATAGGTGTTAAGTTTGACCGTTAGTTGACTGAGAATGATATGGCATAATGACGTGGCACCATGAGGCATTATGTGTCACCCCCATGCTGATATGTATATGACATGGCAAAAATGAAAAAAAATGACATTGCCCCTTCGCCCTACTTATAATCTGATTGTATATTAAATTAATAAAATGAAAAATAAGAAAAATCTCAACCCCTCTTTGTCTTTCTTGCTTCAGCGCCCCTGCAATTTCCCAGTTCCCATAATCATCCTTCCTCTCTCATATTCCATCCCATAATCTTTGTACTTCTAAAAATTTTATTCATCACTCTCATCAAAGCCTCCATTGCAGCAACTAAATGGAAGAAGATGAAATTTGGGCAGAAAAAAGAAGATGAACTGGTGATGAAGACTGAGGGAAGCAAAACGTGAGTTTCATTACTGAAAATCGGAGAAGAAGCTCTCCAGCTCAGCTTACAAATTTGGTTATAACCGAATATGTTTTTCTCCTTTTCATTTTCAGATTCGTTTCCTTTTTTTCAGTTTCTATCTCTCTCGCTTTTGTTCTTCAGTTTCTATTTTACCCGCTCCTGTAGTATGACTGGATATACATATCAGATTAATTTTTTTCATTTTTGTCATGTCATATACATATCAGCATGGGGGTGACACATAATGCTTCATTGTGCCACATCATTATGCCATATCATCATTCCCAGTCAACTAACGGTCAAACTTAACACCTATGTTTAATAGTGCTAGATTTGTCCCATTTTGGTTTATAATATCCGGTTTTGCACCATCGAAATTACGGGTGCCAAAGTTGTCCATTTTGAAAATTACGGTGGCTATTTTTGCCCCTTCGCCCAATATATTATGGGATCAACTTAAGCAAGCTTGATCTTATCAGTTATTAGATATGTAAGATATGTTGGGAATTTGGGATTAGTTGCTGCAGAAGAATATTAGTTAACTAATAAATATGTTCACTTATTCAATTATTCATATCAATATATGTAGTTTTCTAATATGTAGCTCTCTAATAGATTCCTAGAAGCAAGGAAATTTGATGGTGAGAATTCTAAACATTTTCTGAAGAAAAAGTATTGGTTGCATTTGGGAATATAGATCGGTTATGGATCTGGGAATATTTGCTGCATTGGCATCTGATTAACATTTTCTTTCATTAAATTATGGGTTATATAGCAAAAGTAGTGATGAATTTAAGAATAGTTGCTGAAGAAGCATAAATAATTGAACCAATTTAAGCAAGCTTGATCTTATGAGTTATTGGATTTGTAGGACATGTTGGGAATAGTTGATGTAGCAGCATATTAGCTGGGGTTAAGAGTCAAATCTAGCAGCGAACTATTGACAAAAGTTCACCCAACATAAAAAACAATTTGGGGTCTCAAATGTAGCAATCATCTATTGCAAAATAGTTCAAATGTAACAACCTCGTCATTTTTTACGAGTTTGACTGTTAAGTTTGATCTAATTAAGTCACATCACCTGCCAAGCTTTTTGCTTCTCTCTTCTTCATCAGCTTTCTTCCCTTCTTCACTTCGCCTTCATTCGATCAATCAACAATGGAGCACAAAAATGGGCTCTCATTTTTTCAGTATTGTTGCCTTTCCCACTTCATCTTCACAATCTCCACCCTCTTTACTTTAGGCACTGTTACTGTTCACGCTTTTCATTATGGTGGTGCGCTGTGATAAGCCTTCTTTACTTTGAATCTCAGCCTTCTTGTAGCCTTCCTTACATCCAAAGGGTCTCTTGGAACAAGGGGTACGGTTTGGAATTATGTGTTTTTGTTTATTTTTGTTTTTGGAAATTGAGGGTGGTCAAAAGTTTGGTTTTTTTTTTTTTGTGTAGGAAGGTGGATTTGGTAGGTGGGTACTAGGCTCTCATGGGGCACTATGGAGTATGGAGAACAAATTGCAGAAGCTTGTGAATTTGATCGTACATTGGAGGCAATCAAATGGGATACTGATTACTCCATCAAGTCTTACACTAGCCCCAATTTGTTATGGGCTGAGGTATGTGAATTTTTAATTTCATATGTGTGCACATTTTATTCAGCGTTTGGATTTTCCCATATGCAACAGATTTAATTTGTAATGAACGGAGAATTGTGTTATTAGAGAGATGTTTTCAGACTTTTCACATGGTATTGGTTGTGTTTTGTAAAGTGGGTGAAGGGGATACTGATCATTATTGTTGGTATAGGCCAGAGGATATGACAACATCAAGGCAGGTTTTTTAGATGGATGAACAAAATCCAGGTTCAGATCTTGCTGGAGAAACTTTGGCAGCCAAGGAACCTGCATCCATAGTGTTTAGAGAAGCAAACCCACTTTACTCTCACCTACTTGCTTCTTCACTGTGCCAAAGAGGTAAAATTCATCCCAAGTTGTTCAATATTGATTTGTTTTGATATGGCATTGTGTATCATCTCATCCCTGCCTCTCATTCTAGAATTGATTGCTTTGAGTCTCCTAACCTCTTTGAAGACGCATATAGAGGAAATAAGGTGACTATCTTTCCCAAAATTTAATTGATTAGTTTATTTTAGTGAGCTTTCATATTTGGTGATTATTTTATTTTAGTAAATGTAATGTGTCTCTATTTGGGTAAATTGAATTGTTGATTTCCTTCTTGGACCTTTCAATACCACAGATGGATTATTTGTCTGACTTCATATTAGAGATTGATATAAATCCATGTTATTTCTTAGTGTAGTTTGTTTTAATTTTCAGTAAATTATGAGGGATGAATGTTCATTATTTTTCAATATTCTCTCGGCTCACATTCCTTCTTTTCCATTGTTCCTTTATCAGGTTTGTAAGGCCCATTAAATTGAGTGAGCAAAGATTAAATGAATGCATTGAAGGAAAGTATAGAAAGCTTGGGGTTGGTAGGTTTGTAGTTTATTGTTCTTAAATTTATTCATATTCATACTTGCACTTTGTATAAATTTATTAATTTTCTTTTGACAGTTTATCTTTAATTTGCTGCAACAAGACATGATACATTCAAAGTTCGATCATACAAGTATTTAGATGTCATTGCATTTATGGCCTTGTAATTCTGGCACATTAATGGATCATGATAATACTCCCTCCGGTCCTAAATATAGGACCTAGATAGAAACTTCATTTTGGTCCTAAATATAAGACCTAATTACATTTTTGGTAACCTTTTTCCTAAACTACCCTTCTTCTTCTTAACAACTCCTTTTTGATAGTGGAAGGGCTACTAAGTAATTGAACTAATTAAGGAGGGGTATTATTGGAAAGACATCTAAACTTAAGCCTTCCTTAATCTACCCAAAAAAAGTTATCTAGGTCCTATATTTAGGACCGGAGGGAGTATTTTTTTAGAGGCTTTTAAACATAGCTAGCGGGAGATCTATAGTAACATTCTTATCTTCAGGGTTTGCCATGACACACTCATACCATTCAAGGAAGTTATTCAACAATTTGAGGCTTGGCTGGCACAGCATCATTTGTGGATGGGAGAAAAACTCACTCGAGCAGCATTCTTGACTCGGTATGTTTATGTCATTATTACTAATGTTTTTGGATAAGGAGATGAACATAAAATTAGTCTATGAGTATATTTGATTTTAACATGTTGCCAAGCTTGGCAAGCTTCTTCTATCCTTAGTCCCTTCAGTTTTTAAAGTCAAAACTTAAGTAAATATGTGAATCCTCAACTTCAGAGGATCCTCAAGAAATTTGTGGGAGTCTTTTGTTAATCCTTTTATGATATTGTTTGTTGTCTTACTGTTACTTTATGCAAGAGAAATCAGATAATTCCTCAATATAAAGTTGTGTAGTCAATACTAATATATATCTATTCTCACTTTTTTTGTCTTTCCTTGTAGGTATCACATGGATAATCAACATGGAGCTCATTATTATGGTCTCAATTCCAATAAACATACAAAACTTTACCCCTCAGAATCTGATTGCCCATGATATAAAGTTTACCTTACATCTCTGCTAATTGTTGTTACATTTTCCTTTGTTTAGATATATCCACTATTAGATTGTTACTAGAAAGGCAAAAACTTCGATTGTTTATGTTTGTTATTAAAGAAATGAAAGCTAATCCCTGTTTTATAATTTGCATTTGAGAATATGTTGTATTGAACAATCTGATGTGAATTTGGAAATACATTGTTGAGGGAGTTTTTCGTTAACCCTTTTATAATATTAGTTTGTTGTCGTACTGTTACTTTATGAGGGAGAAATAAGATAAATCCTCAATATAAAGTTGTGCACTTAATACTATTAGCTGTTCTCACTTTTTTTGTTCTTTCCTTGTAGGTATCACATGTATAATCAACATGGAGCTCATTATTAAGGTCTCACTTTCAGTAATCTTGTGTGGCTGATTTAGCCTAATTAATTTAGAATTTTAGAGGTAAAAAGTCATAGGAATTGTCAATATACTTTGTTTTTCATTGAGTTTCATTGATTATCATTGAACTTCATACTTGTAAGTAGAGACTAGAACTCCTAATTTTATTGCCTTCTGATTTTATTGTAAATTTTGGCAGATTAACACTTGCAGTGGCTTCGTTGTGATTATTTCTCTCATGAGGCCTATAAACCACCGTTGTTTAGAGATGTTTGGACTGGCTGGTATAGTAATTATTTTGTTGCTTGCATGTGGCTCATTATTTTTCCATCTTCTGAAGTAATGTTGGTGTCATTATTGTTTTGTGGCAATGTTTCCCATGCCCTTCCCTTTTTGTTTGATTGCTTTTTAGTGTTATGTCATTAAGTTTCACAATATGGCTAATTTTTTTGGTGCTCTCAGGTTTTCTAGATAATATGTAGACTTTTGTACTACCACGCAAAAAAGGCATCCTGTATTATGGTAGAAGACTAATACATTTCTTTTGTCACTTTCACCTTTTCATTGCTCTGTTTGATGGTTTAATCTATTCATCCTCCTCCTTTCCCAAAAAATATTACCAGCAAAGCTTTTGTTGATCTGATCCTTAAACCCTCTGAACAAGAAGCAAAGATTTGGCCTCACAGCTTTTGCTTGTGATCCTTATTATATTCATCCTGCTGTTTTTGTTTGGCATGTCAAACTTTTCAATTCATACTGACATTTTATTTAGTCAGCTTATGTGGTTAGATTGTGTATGAATATAGTGTTGAAACTTATTGGAGTGTAAACCTGCAATTCATAGTTATTAGAGGCATTCAGCATGAAGGCCCAAGTGCCTGTCTCATCCAATTTCACTTCAACAGTGACTTTTATGATAAAAGTTGAGTTCAACAACTATCTTATCAATATCTACAGACTTTTAATTTTTATGTCTTTTTTGTGTGTTCACCTTAAAGGTACAGGGCACAGGGGAACTGATATTTGCATGCTTTTAGCATAGAAAACCCCTCACTCTTCAGTTCTTAAGCATTCATGTCAGCATTCATTAATCCAATCAATGGTCGTTCCTTATTTTATGATAGTTATTTGAAGGGATTTCTCTTTTATTGTATATGGGAAGTTGAGCTTGCTTTTTCCTTCCAATAAAACTACTAACACAAGGCTTATAATATAACATGGATGCGGTAGTTTTGACCCTTATATTTATTTTTCCTGAGACAACACGTATATTATTTTTCCTGATTTTTTCAATGTTTCAAAATTACAATGAAAAGGCCAACACGTATGTAACATGTAAAATGCAGTGTAAACTTTCATTTTTCCTGTTTCATATGCTCTTATACACAAAGATATGCATTTGACAAGCCTCCAACATTTCAGCATGCTTTAAATATCATGTTATATACAGTAGAGGGTGCAATGGTACTGTTGTGCCATAATTTCTAGAGCAGCTACTTTTTGTGCTCATTTAGTGGCTGCTTTATTGGCAGGACACTTGACGTTATATATTTTCATAAGTTCTACCATGTTGGGATTTTTTTTTTTTTTTTAAAAAATTGTCCTATCCAACCCATGGAGGAGTTTATAGTTTCCTGATGAGAAATGTTTGCAAGCCAGCATATTGTTAGAACGTATGTCATTAGTTGAATGTCATGTACTATGTCTTTTCTATATCATATGATTACATTTGCACTATTGATGTCTAACTTTAGATTTAAAGTTGTTTTACTTCATTGAGTGAAAATATATATTTAGGAACCAGATTTGGCACCAGATTTTCATCTAGCTTTTTATCTAAGCGCAGGATTTCAGTTGACTTCTGGGATGGTTTGGATCCAAATTTGCATCTTGCTTTTTCTGCATTTCTTTTTTGAGTGAAACATGAATTTTATTATTTACAGATAATTACAGGAGGCTGCAATGCTTTTTTATCAGGCATTTCTTTATTGAACCCATCCATTTGACAGTAATGAGAGCTCAAAATGATACTTCTATTTCTTCAACTTTGAAATTTTTCTTGCTAGCGCCTACTTGATTGATCTTTATGTTTTGATGTTAGTTGTAGTTGCTAATAACTTGGAAAATAGATATTTTACCAGTTTCTGATGTCAAAGTATGTATTGTTGCAGCTATTAAAGTCTCTATTAGAGACTTACAATAAAGTCACATTTGTTGACTGGGATGATCATAACACCAAGAAATTATGGAAGATTTGTTTGACATGGACAGTCTAGATTCTTCGTTTGGTGGGAATACTAATTCTGAATTTGGCTGCAATATATATGCTGAGAGAATGAGACAGGATGACAGGAAGTCGACTGAAATCCTGTAGTCATTCTTTAACCATGGTATTGCTAGATATAATTCATGGAATTAAGTACTCACTAATTTTGTGACTGCTTGGTTTATGAAGAAGTACCTTTTTTCTTTAATATGGAATAGTTTTTGTAAGAACTATGCATATTGTAAAGACATGCGCGACTGATGCCTCATTGTTTTTTTCAAATTTTTCTGAATAGTACTACCTCCGGTCCTAAATATAAGACCTAGATAACTCTTTTTTGGAGAGATTAAGGTTGCGAAATATGTTATTAAATGATGACATATTTAATATATTTTTAGATAATTCATTAGTTTATAGGTAAAATAAACTAGTTTAAGAGAAAAATTAGGTAAATCAATTTATAATTAGGGAAAATGTCATTTAAATCTCTCCGAATATACAAAAAGACAATTCAGGAACTCAAACTTCCAAAAGGACCATGAAGGAACTCGGACCTAGTTCACATTTCAAATTTGTGTGAAAGGACAAAATTACCCCCCATCATCAAACAAAAATTACTTCCCACCGTAACACCGCACTTGTTAACAATTGAACTTTGGGCATTAACAACTGAACTTTAGGCATTGATATTTTGAACTTAAGAATTAACTTCTTCGTTAACAAGATAAAATTGGTGTTAACATTTACATCGCACCTGTTAATAATGGAACTTTCGGCATTAACAGCTGAACTTTAGGCATTAACATTTTGAAAATAAGAATTAACTTCTTCGTTAACAGCATAACATTGGTGTTAACATTTACACCGCACCTGTTAACAATGGAACTTGGTGCATTAACAACGGAACTTTAATGATGGGGGTAATTTTGTCCTTTCACACAAATTTGAAATGTGAACTAGGTCCGAGTTCCTTCATGGTCCTTTTGAAAGTTTGAGTTCCTGAATTGTCCTTTTGTATATTCGGAGGGATTTAAATGGCATTTTCCCTTATAATTAACTTATTTTTTGCTTTTTTTAGGATTTTCCAAAAAAGTCATCTAGGTCTTATATTTAGGACAGGAGGGAGTATTTGATATCTTTTACAAACGATTCTATAATGTTTTTTTCTTTTCCATATGTTTGGCTACTATTATATTAGTGGAATCCACCATTGTTTGATTATAGGTAATTGATTGTAGGGATAGTAATATAATTGGATTTATGTTTTAATATATAATACTCCCCAGTTTTTGAGCTCATGAGGTTGTGGGTGATATGGGCATCTTTGATTGCTATAATTAGGTGATTTGTAAGGAATGAAATACTCTGGCGCAGTGTAATTCATGAATTGAATCCATTTTCGTGACACCATAAAGATAAAGTTCCCTGCTGAATCTAACTTATGCTGAATCTAACTTATATTGTCTCTCTTCCTCTATGTTTGAGTTCATCTAAGCTAGCATGATAGTATGCATTTTGTCTATTTTACCGCTCGAATTAGGGGAAACCCTTTTGAAAACATCTCATTAATGTCATGTGTTGTCAAAGATTTCTCACCTAATTATTTGTCGCATTAGTTTCGGTTTTTCATACTACTATTATATTTGTTGTTTTTCATATTTTTCATAACTTATTGAAGTTCCATATATACTAATCTTCTGTGGCCAAATGGGTCCTAAGAAGATGACTTTTTTTGTAATTTCTACTATATGTTTCAAATTCTTTTTCCTTAAGAATGTATTAGTTTTTTAAGATTTTGCATAAAAATTGTCATTAATAAATAAATTTAAGAGATAGTTTACTCTTCTTATGCATCGCACGGGAGACCTTACTCGTTCGAGATAATATGAAAAGATAAACTAACAAACAAATTTATCCAAGTAAACATTTGGATGGAGGAGAAGCTCGGGGAAATTTGTTTTTATGAAAGGGGGTTGGAAGAGGAGGTTGGGAATGAAGTTTGACTCTTCTATTATATTTATACACAAGGGAGTTTGATTTTCAGCAAAGTTAATGTACCATTGCAATTAATTCACAAAATAAGTACATCTGATTAAAAACAAAAAAATATTAATGTCGTGTCAATGTACTCATAGTTCTCAAATAAGTTTGTACAAATTTACAGTTTATCCTTCCCCATTTTCAATCATTTTACAAAACATTTGAATTTTTTACCTTAATTATTTTCTTACCTCAGCTTATTGATTTCACTATATTGAGCCCATTATTATGTAGATCTTGTACAATTTTTTCCTAACCGCAACTAACAATTGTCTAAATCTATTCGCTTTCTTATATTGTGCTATATGTAAACTATTTCCACCATCACATGTGTTATGTGATATTAAGATGTTATGTGATATGTGATATCTTATCAAAAATAAAAACATCCATGTGCATCGCATGGGTAGGTCACTAGTTTTTTTATTACTCAATAATAATTAACGGGTCTTTCGTAATAGTTACTTTAATTATTAAGTTGGGTTAAGAAATACTACATAAAAGATCACATTAAATAATTTAGCTAATATCTTTAATTATATCTAATAAAGTTTATATTCCGTACTACCCATTGGAAGTAGTATGAGGAAAAGTGCACTCTTCGTTCCTTGCAAATTACAGTATTAGCTTGATATGCTGGCAAAACAATTATGAGCTTGATATGCAATTAATTAAATGATATATTATTTTGATCCAATCAAATCAAATCGGATGTAATGGAGTATTCTGCCCTCTACACATGTGAACGGTATATGTATAATAATTTGAACTAGCAATTATTAACACTTGAGTCGTATTCAAGGAAATTGGAGACTAAAAGAAGCTGAAAATAAACCTCCCATTGTTATAAATAAATGCTCAGTTTCCTTGATGTGGATAACATGAATCATTTTAATTTTTAACAAATATAATACAATGTTCTAAAATGAAGAAAAAAGAAGAGAGAAGAAAGATGGAGAGAAGAACATAAAATGGAAAGACAAGAAATTGAAGAGGAAGCGAGGGGAAATGATCATTTACTTAGGGGTGGACATTCGGTTTTCTGGTTCAAAACCGAACCGAAACCGAAAATAACCGATAACCGAATTGTCCACAAATCATGAACCGAAACCGAATAACTAATAACCATAACCGAAAAACTGAATTAATTTCGGTTCGGTTATAGTTATTTTTCGGTTATTTTTTGTCTTTTTTGGGCTTTTTTGTTTTATGGCCCAAACGAATTTTTTTAAGATTGACCATATATTTAAAGTTTCCTCCACACCTAGTTATACTTTCAACACAATCTATACATTTTTTTCTCACAAAATAAGAGCAACTAAAATTCAAAGTATCAACCAAACCAAAAATTACATTCAAATAGCAAGCATTTTTAGGACAACAACCAACAAAAATAACAGAGCCACCCAATTTGTCCTAATCATGGATAGAGGATTAGCAAACTCAACATAAACATCAAATTCATTGTTTACTAAAGATCCTCCAAAAGCATGTAATTTTTTGCTTCAACCAAAGCAAAAATTTTATCCTTTACAAGTTTAGATGGAACAAATGAAAACTACAAAATGTTGAAAGTCGTCCAACATTAGTAATTTCCTCTTAATATGGAACTATCTATTGAACTCAGTAAAAGACATTTGAGGTAAACTTAGAGTATAATCTTAGACATTGAATGAGCAGAAAAATAATAAGAGGAAAAATTGGAATATGGAGAGGGTGAAAAAGGAAAAGGAACATGTTGAATGAGCCGAAAAAGCAACGAATTCCTCTTCTGAAACATATGGGTATTTTTCGGTTTTAACCAAATTCATTTTATTATTGATATGGATTTATTGGGTTTTTTTTAAAACATATTGCATTTTTCGGTTTTTTCGGTTAACCTATTTTTTTTAAAGAAACCGAAACCAAACCAATAACCGAAATGAGAACCAAATGAAAACCGAAACTGAAACCGATAACTGAAAAACCGAAACTGAAAAACCGAAAACCATTTGGTTCGGTTTGGTTTTCAGTTTGTTTTGCCCACCCCTACATTTACTTATCTCCACCTATAACTTTTATATGACCTCTATTTATAGGTCTCGAAGTATTCAATATCAACCTAAAGAGTTCCAAGTGCATAAATAAGAGAATTAAGCAAAATAATGGTACATCAATTGGAGGTTATAAGAATATGTTATTAACCAAAAGATGTAATTCCAAGAGGGCACAAGTTATGAACATTCATATACATACTTAATATTATTTAATTTATAACACTCCCCCTTAGATGTTCATAAGCAAATATTTTGTCTTATTAAAACCTTACTAGGAAAACTCAATGGGACAAAAACAAATTATGAACATTCATATACATACTTAATGTTATTTAATTTATAACACTCCCTCGTAGATGTTCATAAGCAAATATTTTGTCTCATTAAAACCTTACTAGGAAAACCCATTGGGACAAAAACCTAGTGAAAGAAGAAGAGTGTACAATATCTATCAAATGTGCCTCGTTAAAAACCTTGCTATGAAAATCCAGTGGGATACAACCATAGACAATGGAAAAAGAGTATAACACATTACTACAAAAAGATCTCAGTCCATTTTTAAGGATCTTACAGCTGTTAGAGCATGTAACGGTCCATATATAGAAAAAACTTTTTTCTTTTAAATTCTTTCATGATCTAATATTTTAGCGTCTATACGCTCTTTAGGAGTATGAGTAATGTTCAAAAATTTACAAGTTATTTAAGAGTACCAAAAATATTTAAACTCATCTCAAGTCTCAATAACATTCATGTACACATTATGAATGATTGAATACTTTATTTCTTTCTTTCAAGCAAATCTAAAAATAAAAATTGCTTACTTCTGGAAACATTAATCTTTTTGAGGAGTTACGTATATTCAAATCAAATGCTTCTAGTAAATCCTTCAAGGACTTTCAAATGTTTAAATATAAATTCATGCAGGTATGTAATCATTCTAGATAATACTTTTAGTATTTGAAATTCTTCTAGGATTCAACTTACAATATCGACCCATGAGTTATAATTATATTCTCTAGACGCATATCAAAATTTCATTTATTAACAGACTGCCAAATAAAAACATAAATATTCATTCCACCATGCCACAAGACAATATCTATCATCATTGATCTTTTGCGAAAACTATTCTAACCATACTTCTACCCTTAGCTTTTCACGTAAGAGTTCTCATTTATATAATTCTAACAATGCACTTCAGGTGTGTATATTAATCTTTTGTGAAAACTATTCTTTTTTTGACTGAAAAGGACTTTATTTATATATTAACAATCATAAGGCTATGCGTCCATTACAACCAGGTGGGGGATCCGCCAAGCGGAATTACATTAATCCTGAGACTAATGCAAAACTACGAAGAGAATTTAAGACAATGGCTCTAATATTACATGCTTCTCCCCCATTTCGTGTAAGAGAATTTGTGAAAACTATTCTAACCATACTTCTCCCCCTTTTTCGCGTAAGAGTTCTCATTTATATAATTCTAACAATGCACTTTAGGTGTGTATTTTACAAATTCATGTTATCACATTTCATATAGTGTCTTTTGCTTTTCCACTATCTAGTCATTTATGTCTCCTCATGACATATTTGTATACTAGATCCTCATTTGATCACGTGGAATTAACATCGAAATTATTATCGAAAAAACATATCCTTCCATGGTTCCTTTTCTTTATGACATAACATATTGAACTATCTTTTTATTTTTTTCAGGTACCTCACCAACTTATGGGACCTTACAAATAGTTATGCCTCAATCCTATCCTCCTCAAAATGATTATTTTAATTATTTCCTCAAACTGATCATTTTCTCATACTTCAAGCATGTCTCATTCTCATATATAATTATTGGAGCATTCTTCAACTCGATCATGAGATATGAAAATTCTTTTTGGTCAATAATAGTGTATGGCAAATATTTTGCAACATTTGATGAACTTCTAGTTCACATTACTAATTTTTGAGGATCTACGTTTATTGCATACGGCATATATCTCTTTCAGTTATTCATTTCTCACTCTCATGTTGGGAACACTTTCAAATAACAACAAAATAAATGCAGTATAAGACTCCTAAATCCATTTGTTTCCTTTAGAAATATCATTTGTTTTCGTAAGAGATAAACAAGATGAAGGAGATTGTTACCCAACATTTATTTTATTCTAACTTTCAATAAATATTCATCTATGTGCATTATTGTGGTAGAACAATATGAATAAATATTTTAAAACATCATATGGATCGGAAAATATTTGGCTACTAACTAAGAGTCAATGGGAGAATTCATAATATTTTGTTGGCATGATGCAATCATAGTGGTAGCACATTTTATCCGACTTAAAATTGAAAATTTTGTTCTCAGAAAAATATTGATCAAGGAGGTTTTGCTAGATATGTATATGCTCTCACACGGCATATAAACATTGAAAACTTAATTAAATATATCACTAGTAGTTTCAATGAAAATCATATGACTAATATACTTAACTGAATAAATTTGTAAACTTGAGGTTACAAGTTGATTATGGATACCAACATGACCATTTCATAGAGTCTCAAGTGCTCCTTTTTAAATTGAAGGTAGCTATTTTTGCACTTTTGCCCATATATTTACTATATAATTTATAAAGGGAAAATTAATTTGAGGTCCTCACAAAGGACTTAATACTAGAAAAGTCCCAAAAGTTGGGAAAATTAATGTAGGGTCCCAAGGGACCTCACTTTAATATACTTCAAAAGTGAAAAGACAGCTTTGCCCCTAGCCTATTAACACTTGTCAGTTGTCACATGTGCCCAATAACTTGTCAAGGTGTAACAACTTACTGGGCACGTTTGACAACTCTTTGGGCGAACCTTGACAAGTTACTGGGCACATACATGTGATAACTAGTTGGGCATGTGTAACAATTTAATGGCCAATACTCTTTAAGTTAATGGCCAATACTCTCATTTATAAATTCAATATAAATAAGTTTCTACCAAAATTTAAATCAAACCATAAAGTTGCATATGAAGACAAAATCATATAAATTAAAACTATTGAATTAAATTAAGTATCATAACAAACAAAGAAATCGGGAATTAAAACTATTAAATTAAAGTCACCTCTGTGATTCCTATCATTCTCTAATTGCATCAAGTACAATTTTGAAACTACCATGGTCATTACTATGACCGCAATCATGTCCATGTCCATATCCATGATTTAAGTCATTAGTCACTAAATTTACTTCAGGTAATGGGGTAGACACCTTTGGATGAGACTCATGTTTTTTCATTAACAGTTCATTATTTAGTTCAACCATATGGAGATCAGACAGGAAATGAATTCAGAGTATTTTTTGAAACTTTTTTCACGATATTGCTACTGCGTGCGGAGCATGCATGCATGAAAATTAGAGAATGTTTTCTCTCACATATCTTGATCATTGCAAAGTTATACTCACTGATTGAGAATCTTTCATACGTAAATGCATAAGATGTTAATATTCTGGTTGTCATACATTTCTTTAAAGTTGTTCTAAAGAACAAATAGGTCTTTCGAGGTCAAATAATACTAGTACAATTGGTGACATAGAAAGATCTCTAAGACCTTTTATATATAGATAGATTTTCGCAACTATGCCAGTGATAATAAGTAGTTATTTCTAATAATGTCTGAAGCCACAAATTTAATGTGGATTATAAATAACTTTATTATAAATAGAAAGAGTATGATTTCGAGTAATATATCCAATTAATAATCTAATTATGACCATAATTTACAAAGAGTATGATCTCAAGTAATCACATGATCCCCATTAAGAGACATTAAAACCATCATATAACAAATATTATATATTAAACTCTCTTTAACAATTTAACAAGATTTGGAGATGAATTATATTAAAATAGTTAATCCATATAACATAAGATAACCTTCTTGGTTTATGACCAACTCTTTCTTCTTTCAAAAAACTTAAGGCAATTTCTCTATAACATTGGCACCTCCAGGGGTTTGGGACACTAAGATTGAGATTCAATCCTAAAGGTGCACCTAATTAGAATAAATTGTGTAACTCCTTCAGGGGTTTGGGATAGGCTAAGGTTTAGTCATTATCTCCCTCATAATGTATTGTCGGCTATTGGTAGAATTAGGATGGATGAATCATTGGGAGTGACTATCTTGTGTGCCATTGGTTTTCAAATGGTCTGTTTTCATTAAAAGCTGCTTATGAGCACATTGTGAGTGCAAAATTACGTCCACCGGGAGACACGACGAGTGTGTGGAAGCTTAAAGTGCCCCAGAGGTATAGATCCTTTTTATGGCTATGTCAATATGATAGAGTATTGACCAATAGTTTGAGATTGGAAGCAGAATTATCACATACCCCACACACGCCTTAATGAGTACATGGAATTCTTTCCCCAAACACGCCCCAACCAAAAACAGAAATCAAAATGCAACTATAAAATCTTGAGTCGGAGAGTAGATATAGCTAGATGAGGAAGATGAAATATGTTGGAGAGCAGATTCGAAGTTGTGTTGAAGAATTCTGATGATGTTCTATGAAGTGCTGAGCAACTGATTAGTTTTAAATGAAGGGTATTTTGGGAAAACATATTAAAATGGTAACTAGCTAATTTAACTGTTATCTTAATCTCTAGTAATTAGCTCCTATATATTTAGGAATACTACATACATTCTCAAGTATAATATCACTTTCCCTAATTTATTTAGATTAAGAATGTTAGTTAATTTAGCTATTATCATGTTATATTATCAATTCGCCCAAACCATACACCTTTATCCCCACTCTTCATCTCTTATTTGTTTATTATTGATAAGTACTATGAGATTAATGTGGGAAAAAGTTGAGAACAATTCGAATGTGACCTTATATATAGGAACAAATTGAAAAGCAAAAGTGATCTTATATTTAGGAATGGAGGGAGTATATTAATACCTCCGGTCCTAAATATAGGACCTAGATAACTTTTTTTTGGAGAGATTAAGGTTGCGAAATATGTTATTAAATAATGACATATTTAATATATTTTTAGATAATCTATTAGTTTATAGGTAAAATAAACTAGTTTAAGGGAAAAAATTAGGTAAATCAATTTATAATTAACTTATTTTTTGTTTTTTTAGAATTTTCCAAAAAAGTCATCTAGGTCTTATATTTAGGACCGGAGGGAGTATAAGATTGGATGTTGTTGGTTGAATTATTTATGTCATGTTTTCATTAAAACACTCATGTTCATGCTGTTGCTTGCTTTTGTTGTCGTTGAAGGTATGAGCGCTAAATTGTGTTAGTTCTTTGGAAAATTATTCGATTAAGTCATAACATATTCTAGCTATATATCCGATTCTTATCCGGACCCATTTGCACCTGGTGGAAAGCAAATCCAAGCGTGCAAGACCCACAAACCAAAACTCATTGATTACACAAGATATCATGCTTCATTGTTTTCTCCCACGTTTTTTACTTTAGTTTTCAATCATGGGTTAAATATCATTCTAATCAATAAACTATTTCAAAAGTATTAATTTGGCTAACCAACAATAAAAGATTTCACTCTACTTAATGAACAAAAAATGTTCATTTTAGCTAATGGACTATTAGAAAATATTAAAATAACATTGCCCAGTTTTCACACTCTATGTACAGATTCCATATCTACTCTGATGTGAAAATGGTAGTTTAGATGCATTTAATATTTATAGATGCATTTAATATTCATAAAGTTCAGTCCATATGATATTTGCATGGGCCCATATTTAATACAAACAACACTTCTACATGTCCATTGATTTCGAGTAATATATTTAATAGGGAAATATGAAAAAAATGATACTAAACTTTGCCCCTATGAGCGTTTTTAATGCTAAAGTTTCGCGAGGTGCCAAAAGAGTACCCAACTTTGGGTTTATGTGCAAATATAGTATTTTCATTTAAGAGAAAAGGGAAATAAAATTAAAATATGAAAAGACTTTTATGCCCCTCATTATATTATTATCTTCTTCAATCTTTTAGGGGCATAAGAGTCTTTTCATATCTAAATTTTATTTCCCTTAAGTGAAAATACTATATTTAAATCTGGACCACAAGTTGGGTGCTATTTTTGCACCTCGCGAAACTTAAGTATTACAAATGCACTTTTGGGGGGAGGGGGAGAGATCAGAGGAGTTTAGAGGCAGAGGAGGGAGAGAGGGGTGGGGAGGGAGAGGGAGGGGATGAGAGGCGGTGGTGGAGGGAGAGGGAGGGGGAGGGGGAGGGAGGGAGAAGATGGTGATGTGGCAGAACTTTGACATGGAAGGTGATGTGGCATAACATGTAGGATCTGGGAGTAAAATTGATCACTTTGTATACTAGCTTCATGGGAAGTTTGTCCCAAAAAAACTTCAGGGGCAAATTTGATCATTGCCTAAAACTTTCGAGGTAAATTTGATCTTTAACCTTATATTAAAATAATTAACCCAATCAATAATCCATATAACATAAGATAACTTTCATGGTTAATGATGACCTCTTTCTTCTTTTGAATAAATTTGGGCATTTTCTCTATAACAAATTGCTACTTTTATATCTTTCATCTAGTTTTTTGAACTTCACAACTATTTTAACTTTCTATATTCATTAAATTATCACATATATTTACATGACTGTTTGCCATATTAAAATATTCAATATCAAACTATAATTATATTATTATTTACTGACATTGTTGACTCAAATTGTCAATTTGAGCATTAGTTATATGTAATAAATATTTGGGTAATGACCCTATTTTGACCTTTAAATAACTACTTAGGACCATTGGACACCTTAAATTAATACCGGGTACAATGTTACTATTGAAGTAATCAAAGTGGTCCAATTTTACCCTCTAGCTAATGTAATGTTGACACAAGGGCGACGCGTGTCAACATTACATTCGTTAGAGCGGAAAATTGGACCACTTTGATTATTTCAAAGAGAAAAATGTAAAATTATACCCAATGTTAATTTAGGGTGTCCAATGTTTTAAGGTAATTACTTGAGAGGTAAAATAGGGTCATTGCCCTAAATGTTTCGACAAAATGTGATAAATATACAAATTAATATTCAGTATTCACGACTGTTGCTTTGTATATAAGAATTTGCTATAAATTATGTGTCTTCAGGACAATATATTCCTAAAATATTTTTTAAGCATATTGAACACCTTTTCTCATTTGAGAAATAATAAGTTTTCAGGCTATAATATTCTTTTCTTTTTGTATATAAGAATTTGCTATAATATTCTTTTCTTTTTGTTTATATGACTCCTAGTCATATAATCATATTTTAATAAATTAAATAAATTAAACAAATATAGAAATATGAATTTCATTATCACCCTTTAATACGTGAAATGTGCACATTATTGACTTTGGATCACTAATACCACAAATGTAATATGATGATGTAAATTATCACTCTCATAATTTGGCCATTGTTTTTAATACTCCCTCCGTTCCTAAATATAAGATTACTTTGGGAAAGTGGATAAGTTCCTAAATATAAGATCACTTTTTATTTTGTCTCAATTTTGGTCCAAATTACCCCTATACTTCTTAGCTCCCTCACTTCTCTCTCAAATCCCTATTTGTCTTTTAAATTTGAGTGAGGCTATTTTGGGAAGTTATTGCAATCCTAATTCATTGGAAAGTCTTCCTTAATCTCTCCAAATTAGCCAAAGTAATATTATATTTAGGAATGGAGGTAGTAGAAAATAGGCCAAAGACCCAAAAATGATACATAACTATTGGCCAAGGAACAAAAATAATACATAACTATTCTAAGGTACACCAACGATACCCAACTTTTACCATGTGATCAAGAATGATATTTTCATTAATATGATAATAAAATTTAATATTGAAAAGTCCAAAATGCCCTTATAAATTAAGAGGACATGACGGCAATGGCGTCCTTGATAAGGGCATTTTGGACTTTTTATGTATAATCTTATTGTCATATTAGTGAAAATATCATTCTTGATCAGATTGTAAAAGTTTAGTATCAATGATGTATCTTGAAATAATTATGTATTATTTTTGTTCCTTGACCAATAGTTATGTATCATTTTTGGTCCTTCACCTTAGAAAATAACCACTTTTATTAATAACTAGTATTGGACCCTCGCAATGCGCGGATGTAAATAATATTTCAGTAATTAGTTTATGTTAGTATAAGTACTATTTGGAAGAGAGAAATATTTAGGAGGGATATAATAAAGGAAATTCAAATAATGTACATTTATTTTTTATTAAATGTATGAGAAGAACGCAGTCTTCAAAATTCCAAGAAAAATAGAAACTTTGATTGGTTGGAGAATTTTTTCGGTGGGAAGAAAAGAAAACATATCAGTGATTACTTGGAGATTTTTTTTTAGTGGGATCTCTCTGCATCCATCTCACCAGTTTCCATGATTAAAACAAATTGAAATCATGGGTGAACATGACAGTTAAAATAGGCAAGTGATTAAAAAAAATAGGAGTCATGATAAAAATGGAAAATGATGGGGAGAAATGTTGATGAAAAGAACGTGTGCTTTAAAAGAATTGTGGTAGATGAAAGAGATACGTATAACAAAATGAATGATAATATTTTGAAAAATTCATATTGAAAAAAAGGGGAATGAAAAATGGTTGTGATTAACATATTGAAAACTGAAAAAAAAAACTAAACTAAAAGAAGGTGGGTTAGTGGGGGTGGGGGAGAGCAGTTTTTATGGAGAAAATAGATAAATAAAGAATTGAAATAAGTGTGCAGTTAGTGGATTGTTTCAGTTTTTTTGAACATGGGAAAGGAAGTTTAAAAATATAGGAGAGAAGAGTAAATAAAGAGGGACACTTGTCACTTAGTTAGACATGACAAATGTCAAATAGAGAGACTGCTAGTGATCCTGTTATTAGATATAGATAGATAGATTACTATAAAGATAGTTTATGTCATTTGAAAATAAAATCATCTATCATTACCTTTAGGGCTTGATATTAATATTTACGACATCCAAATGTCACTCCCTTTTTCATGTCATTTTTTTATGGAAATAAACCACAAGATTGTCGTATATCAACAATCCTTATCAATATTCACGAAGCTTCAGGCCATCAAATAAAAAATAATTTGAGAGTATCATGGCTACGGGACATCCAGAATATTAAACATAAATAAAATGATATAAAAGTAACATAAAATTAATATTAAATGCAAAAAACAGAAAGGTAAATAAGTTAATACAACAAATGTTAAATTAGAATAATATAATTGCAACTTATATAAAAGAGATAATATAAAATAAGAAAAGACATAATTAACAAAATAATATAAATAAAATGACAAAATAAAAGAGTCATAATAAATAACATAGTAAAAGAAATAAAGTTCATAATATCAAATGACAAAGGTGGAATAATAAATGACATTATGTTATAATATTGTGTGTGTGTGTATTATGTATTGATATGTGTGTATATAAAATGCATATTTTGTAAGGTAGTGTGCATGTGTATTATATTAATATTAACATATAGAAACTTAAGGGCGTATGAATTACTTGCAATAAACCGGTCAATCGAATTCATTGTAACAACATCTCTAATCCTCCGAAAGATATAAGGATACGATGCAAGGAAATATAAATAAATAAATAACTTTATAAGTAGTAATATATATATATATATATATATAAGTAATATAATATATAAGAGTATGTATATCAGTAATATTAATAAAGAGTTTACCTTAATAATTCAAGAATTCAGAGCAAACTCGTTTTGATAACGTAACGTGTTATAAAATAAAGAAAAGAAGAGAGAAGAATGATGGAGAGAAGAACATATGATGGAAAGACAAGAAATTTGAGAGGAAGCAATGTGAAATGATTATTTACTTATCTCCACCAATGACTTGTACATTACCTCTATTTATAGGTCTTCAAGTATTTAAGATTAACCTAAAAAGTTACATGTGCATAAAAAAAGAAGGGGAATTTGCACTGTAGTCCCTGGTAAGGGAAATTAATACTGGAAGGTCCCAACACATTCCAAAATAATTATCAAGTCCCAGGGGCCCTTTCCTGCAATTGTTTGCTTATCTTCAATGACCATTTTGCCCTCATAAGATGAAAGCATAGTCCCCCTGTAGGGACCAGTGAGATGGCAACCATCTTTAATGAGGGCAAAATGGTCATTGAAGATAAGCAAACAATTGCAGGAAAGGGCCTCTGGGACTTGATAATTATTTTGGAATGTGTTGGGACCTTCCAGTATTAATTTCCCTTACCAGGGACTACAGTGCAAATTCCCCAAAAAAGAATTAAGCAAAATAATGGTTAGGTTATAGGAAAATGTAATTAACAAAAAGGTGGAATCCGAATAGTCATAGTTTATGAACATCCATATACTTTATATTATTTAATTTATAACACAATGTTTGATTATTAAGATTTGTTAAAAAAACTTAGTCCCTTTATTTTGAATAAATATATGGACCATTTTATGCTTTAAAAAATAAATATAGTTTGAAGCTATATGTAAACAGACCAAAAAATTATAAGAATCAAATATTATTATAACAGTTAAGGAATACTGCTATTGGTTATTTATATATCTGTAACATAGTTTATCTTAGCTCTTTAAATTTGAAAAGTATATTTATACTCTTTTTTGCTAATAACTTTAGTTTTAAATTAAAGGCAATGATGAATAATCAACTCAATTGAGGAATTTGTGGGTGAATGTGGTGCATCACATCGTGATCTAGTCAATCACAAGTAAATACATAATGTCTTATGTGAAATTTTCAATTTAACTTGTTACCCTAAAAATAGAAACTAATTAATTTAAAATTGAAAAATCATGTTTTCGATGTTATTAATTATATTTTACAATATAAATAAAAATATTTAAAAGTTATTTGAGTTTTTTAGAGTGCCAAAAATTCCACATCAAATATTATGTGTGTCATACCACAAATGATATGGTGCGCCAGTTCATGAGAGAATTTCTTCCATTGTTTCTAAAGAGTGATCATATATATGATTAAATGTTGGTAAATATGCGTAAATTTGCAGTTTTGGTACCATCATTTTTATATTTTAAAAAGTAATCATTTTGATCCTCATTTAATGGTTGAATCAACATTTAAATTTGGTAAGCCATCATTTTCATTATATAAAGTTAATGATGTTACTAAAAGAAATAAAAGTATAATTTTTAAACTTAAACTTTAAATTTGATGTAACTATATAAAACTAAAGATAAGATATGTGTGGGTACCATACCATCATTCATCAATATGAAAGAATCACAATCACCGATGGAACATTTTGGAATCAATCATTCCTCATGTAGAAATTAGAGGTAGTGTTGTCACATAGTAGTCCAAAAAACTGATGGTCACAGAGGTATGCTTCATTGTGACTCCTTTCCAAAAAAACATACTCCTTGCCAAAAAAACAAATATAATTTGACTCCGTACCAAAAAAAGGTATAAATTGACTACTTACCAAGAAAAAGTATAATTTGACACCTTACCCAAAAAAAAGTATTATTCGACTTAAGGATAGAGGTGAAAATAGTCTAGACCGGCCTATTAGGGTCTATGAACTAGCCTATTAAAGGCCTAGGCTATTTGACATTCTAATAGGTCAGACTTAGTCATAGACTTTTTTTGACTATTTGTTTAATAGGCCAGACCGAGGTTAAAATAAAAAGCCTCTAAAGCCTACCAGGCCGGCCTATTAAATATAAACTTAGGGTTAATATTCATTGGACTATTATTATTAAACTCAATACTTAATGACTTGAAGGTTATAGTTGTTTCAATGTTTTGACAAAACATATGTAATTTAGACGCGTTTTGGTTTTTAATTAATTTTATCTTGTTATTATGTTTTTATCGGAGTCATAGGTTTCTGTTTGATTGTGGCTAATTTAGAGCTTGTTTAAGTATTGACCTATAAATTTATGGTTTATTACAATTTTATCGTTGATGGCCTAATAATTTGTAGCCTATTACGTCTATCAACTTATGGTATATTAGCCTAAATAAATAGACTTATAATCTGGCCAGACTTTTAATAATTCAGACTCAGGCCTGAAAATGAGGCCTATGATAGGCCACATGCCAGGCTCAGGCTTCTTCACTACATCACAAGCCTAGCCTATTAAGGTAGTGACCTAAGCTATTTCTACCCCTACTTAAGGATGATGATATTTTTTTTAAAAAAAAGGAGAAATTAAAGGGGGAATTAATTATAGGTCTCATGGTAGGAGATAATTAAGTTAAGGTATCACAAAATCTCTAAATTAAAGTAAGGTCCAGAAAAAATAAATTTAATTATGTTTAAAACTAAATTATTATTTTATCCCTACATTTCAACCTCTACCTTTCTCTCTCTATCTCATCTTCTCTCTTCAATTGAGGTGGAAATATGTAGGCATTTTATGACCTACATATTTGGTTCGAATGCTTGAAGTCTATTTATGACCTTTTAAATTTAACATGTAGGTCTTTTAAAGGACTAAATTTGAAGTAGGCTTTTAAAAAGGCCTAAAGCATAGCCTTTAAAAAGGCTTCCAGCCCTAGACCATTTTTTACAAGCCTAGACTTTTCTCTTATAAAACCTACATCAAGGCTTAGACCTATAATTTCTTGTTACATTATAGACCTAGACTTATTTAGACAAGACCTCACTCAATTGGACTCATTTCCACCCCTACTCCTCAACCACCCTCCCTCCATCTCCCCACAACATCCAGCCCTCCATCATAGACTCTCTAAATCTTTTCATTGTCCCTTCTTGTCTTTATTAGGCGTACATATGGATTGACGCACGGAGGAATCTCCAATCTAGGCCTTGCTCTTCCTTTCCTTCCTCCAACATTCCTTGGTACCGCAAGAAAATCAATTTGTACCTCTATGTTGTCCTTATCGCTCGTGACAAGACTTAACACATTCCTCCCTCTCACTGCTCCTCTCCAATTCTCCCAAACACTCTGCTTAATCATCGATGGCACACACACAACAAAAACAATGGAGAAGAGAATCTCACCATAGATGAGGCAAAGAAGAAAATCGAATTAGATAACAAAAAAGTGAACTAGATCATATATCAAGAAACAGAGAGAACATTATAAAGGTCAAAATCTAGAGTATATAACGTATCTTAGAGGGAAAAATTAGATTTGGGTTCACAAGATTAAACACGTATATTTTGTTTTTATTTTCTCATGGGAGGAATCAGATTCAATCTTAGTGTAAGTAAAGAATGACAATAAGTAGATAAAGGCATGTGAAGATTAGTAGAAATAATTAATTTCTCTGGATGTTGTAAACAATCTTTCATACATTATATTTATGGTTAGAGATAAAAGAATATACATGTACTTCCCCAAAAGATCATACCTAACACCATTTGTTTTACAAAAAATACTCATAAACTTTTATATTGGGTTCAAAAGTCACGTTCTGGTAAAAGTACACAAGTAGATAATGTCTCTTACTTTCTCTAATGACATTATGTACTTTTAACGGATTATTTGACTTTTAAACTAGTATAAAAGCTTATGTGTATTTTTGTTACAAAAAAGTATTAAATGTTCAGTAATCTTTTGAGAAAAGAAAATGTTTATTTTTGAAGTTAGCTCTTATATTTAATATTTTGTAAAATATTTAATCGGATTCACCCTTAATATACTGGATCGTCCAATTGCGTAATACGACGGCCTACAGGAAATGAGAGAGTTGACAAATCAGAATTAATACATGATTAATGCATTGGAAATCAAATCAGTTATTGTTGTTAATTGGTGCATTAATGATAGATAATAAAGGTGACATTCTACCTTTTATAGCGACACTCTTGTCACTGTAAATAGGGATGTCTCGTTCAATTGTCACCTCACATTGCAATCTTTGGTTTTCCTTCTCACCATATTTTCCTGAGGGGACAATTCGTTGTGCGAATCAAATTCATATTATAGTAAACTCAGTTCTACATGAGTTGAATTTTTTTGTATTCTTACTCTGAGTTTAAGTTGTTATCACGACTCTTTGTTCTTTTTTCATTAACAAGAATTAGGTTTGGATTCGGGTTAGAAGCTCCGTGTAACATTGTGTTACTAATTACCTAATTAACCAATAATATTTATTACAATTCATTAAGCTCTAATCTAACTATGATAGAAAAAGGAATTTCCATAATATTAATATCTCTATCATAGTTAGAAAAGATTATTCTAAACCTTTTATAATTTATCCATGATAGGAAAGAATAAACTAATACAACCTGAATACTATCATGGATAATTAATAGCTAACCATGTTAGAAAAGAATCACCTAACATGGTTAGAAAAATAAACAACCTAATGTTCAATAATATCAAATACATATAAATATATGCGGAAACGTATGCAGGCCTATATAAATTGGCAATATACAATTTAAATAGCCTATATAGCTCCTACTACCTAATTCCCTTTCCTGCTGCTTGCATCAGTGCATGAATACCTGCAAAAATGTCAGTAATCGTGGGATGAGACAATTTGTCCCAGTAATCACCGCTTAACTCACTATAACAGTGAGATGTGCGGTAGCGAGGGCGTCTAAAGGGTACCACATTTAAAACCAATACTATATATATATACAAGTTAAGTCTTTCCTTCATCATTCAAGTTCCCCCTTCTAAATCAATTCAAATTCATCATCTCTATTTCCCACATATCACTCAAATCCCTCAGTCAATTCCAAATCAACTCAACAGACGAAAATAAACGTGATTGACACTGTGCCCAGTCTCAAATCTGAAAGCATAAAAAGGGAGCACTTTAAATAGTGAAAACGTCCCTGAAAAGGGAGCACTATAAAAAGTGAAAACGTCCCTGGTTCCTTTAAAATCCGAGGAACCTGTACAATTAACCTATCGATTGCGCAGATCGATAGGTTACATCGGCCGACGGTACTATCAGTGTCATGCAATGCTCACTATAACCTATCAATATCCTATCAATATCACTTCCACAATGACATCATTCATATCCATCAACCTTAACCTCATTCAATATTTCAATATCACAACCTCAATAATCAACAACAACATCAACATCAACATCACCTTTCAATCTATTATCCACAATATCTTTCCAAAATCTAAACTCATAACTAATTCCTTTTCTATACTCAAAACCTCTCAATATCCAACACCTGCAAATATATCACACAATTCCATAATATCCAGCAACACCACCAGCCAGGATACTACATATAATAAGTCAAATTCTTTATATGAAAGTAATCGTGTTTGAAAGGCACCCGATAGCCTGTTTTATATAAAAATACCTTTTCAAAAATAATATTTATATGGAGGGTGAAAAGGGATTTTGAAAATCCCAGCTAACGTCACCCTCAATGTTATAGCAAGGGTAAGTGTGATTACCTGTCGCCCTTTTGCACTCTGTTGCTCTTCCTTACCTTTCCTTACTCGATTCACCTATTATTACATAAAAGTAATAATAGAGGTAAACAACTATCCATAAATCTATATAATGAATAACACGTCTCTCTCTCTCGGTTCTATGTTACTACCCCCTTTTTCCCTTCTTCACTTGATCTTATTTATTCAAATCTTCATTGATTAACTAGGTAAGAGTCTAATACTTTCTGATGATGTATTGAAATCTTGTAACATCACAATAAAGCAAAGAAATTCAGTTATTAATCAATCATTAAATCTTCCTTCATCAGAGAACAACCAAACAAAACCAATAACAAAATCTGAAGCTTCAATAATCATCATGCTCAATTAGATTCTCATATAAGCATAAAAGCATTCAACAAATAAATCAGCTTTATCATTGACAACTATCCATTCCCAATCAATCAACACTTAATTTACCCCATTTTTCCTTTAATGACACATGTCTCACATTCTCCTTTATGCCCAATTCAGCTAATACACACAGGTGCATTCAAACGATCAACTACATTATTCATATAGCACATACAATTCACCATTTGTTTCATTTTCATTCGAACCAACCACCCAGCTAGTACAAAGAAAGACATATATCCTTGCAAGCCCACAGTAAATCACTTATAACAGCTCTAACTAACTCAAACAACATCATCAAAATAGTAATGTGACTTAACACCAAGGAAAATCATGTTATTGGATCTCTAACCATTAAGACATTTAATTAGTCTGATCAACAAAGAAAAGACCTAGTATTTATAACAATTTACCAACGCAGTCATATCAAAACTTTCAGATTCAGTACAAGGAATGTCGATTCAAAACAATCAATGTCTATCTCCTTATTACATGTATTTCCTCAAACACGTCATTACTTTAAATTTCTGTCTTTAAAGACCTATTGTTCCAGAAAATAAATCTCTATCCTAGTCCAAAAGAAACTCAAAACAGAACATAAGCAAAAGAAGATCATAGTCTCAAATCACATAGAATCACAACATGTAAGCTGGTAAGCAATGACACTTATTCATTCATAATCTCCTAAAGAATATGTTTGTAAACTAAACCCAATCTCTTGTCTTATAAAACTGATTCTTCATTGATCACTAATTTAGAATTTAGAACCAAACACTCAAACCTTAATACTTATTAATTAGAGTAAACAGAAAATCAACAAAGTTAAGACCTTCATACTCAATCAAGTAAAATAAAAGAGCATCAAAGAGGAATTATAACTCCTTCCAAGAACTTTATCACTTCTTAAAAATCTGCACAATTGTTTAATTAATTGAATAAGTCTTCTTTCTTGAAATCTGAACAGTGGTTTTATTATTTGGGAAAACATAAAATAGTGGCAAGTATTTGAATCCGAGCTGTCCAGGTCTCAAAATTCAGAACAATTCACAATTGACCTCTAAACCACATCATTGAATTTCGAAAGTATCTATGCAGTCTTTAAAATTCAGTTTTCAAAACCACCAAACTTCCTAAATACAATTATTTAAGTTCCTTGCCTAAAACTCTGACCAACAGAGGGAGTTTTCATAATTTCAAAACCCCATTCACAATTCATTTATAAGGTCTCCCAAACAGCCACATTTACATACACAAATCATGCACAAACAGAGTATATGACTGAGCTTTATAAATTGCTACTTGACTAAAAATCAGCTTTAGAGAAATCTCTTTGCTTCCTAACTATTTTAAATCCTTCAACATTAATAAAAGACCATAGTTCAATTATTCCAGCCACAAACAGTCCTCAGGTTGAAATAAAAACAGAGCAAGGGTAGAACTAACAATCAGAGATCAAATTGAATTCCTAAACTAGACCGACACAGGGAAGGAAACAGATTTTAAAAGCTTGAACCCATAAACTCCAAAGAAACTCGCCAAATTTGATAATCCCCAGAAGCCTACATCGATTTCCACTCATTTATCAGACTTGAAACACAACATTAGACACCCCTTGCATAAAACCAAATCGGCCAAAGAGAGGAAATTGTTGAAAAATCAACATACAACTTTGAAAACATTAATCATGCTCCAATTACTTGGAAAAACTCAAAATCTATAAGCTTTAATTCAACCAATGATTTTTTTTTTTTTTTTTTTTTTCCCAAATCAAAACCCTAAACGGACCCTAATTGGTCACCTCTCAATCTTACCAAATCGCAGAAGGAGGGGTAAAACCGGAATGAATGAAGTTACCTTACTTATCTTCAACCTTCCAACGTCTCGCCGGAGCTTTGCCGTCGCCGGAACTCGCCGGACTTGCCAGAGACGAAGAGAAACAGAAAGGAATAAGGGAAACGCAGGGCAACAAAAATATAACTCAAGGAAACACAAGAAAGACCGAAGCTTACCCTTAACCCCGACGCTATCCGCAGCCGTGCTCGCCGGAATCGCAGAAAACGAATGGAGTGAGGGATGGTGAAACTGAACAGAAAAGAAAGAAGAAAGAAGGCGAGGATACTTACCCCAACCACGGATTGACCGCCGTGTGCCTCCGCCGCCGCCGAATGCCGCCGTCACGTGTGGCCGGAGGGAAAGAAAGAGAAGAGACGAACGAAGAAGAAGAAGAAGAAAAACGAAGATGATGATGAAGATTGGGGGGGGGGGACAGAAGAGGGAGTATATATATATATTTATATATTTTTTAAAATGATTTAGGGAAAATCACCATTAACTCCCCTATTGTTTATTCTTAATTATATTTCTAACCCAAAAGTTTGTATATATTACTATTATGATCTAAATTCTAATTTTTACTTTTCATGAAAGTTTCTACCCCCAATTAATTCTTTTAATCATATTCCTTTAAATTTAAAATAATTAAGATTTATTGTCAATAAATTACCCCAAATCTCATAAATTCCTCCCTAAGACTTTTAATTCCCTTAATGACCCTCAAAAATTTTGAATTATCTTTAATTAAATTTTTGGGATGTTACACTCCGGGATCTGGGAAAACTCGTGAATCGGGGTAATTCCTTCATTGGTGATTGCACCATACTTTTAAATATCTTTTCAAGACAAAATTCATTGAATTAATGCATGTTTGATTGTAATTCACATAATTAGCATAAATTATAATTATTGTACAAGTTATTGGAGTTTGCTCTAGGTAAGGGCAATTATGTAAGGTTTAGATTGATTCATTATCTTTCATGTTTTCAGAAACATTGTGATGCTAATTCAAGTTTTAATTTCTGACAAACCAATGGGAAAACACACTTAAAGAGAAACCAAAGAGATGATGAAGAAGGAAAATTTCTTCCCTTTGACAAAGAAAATTTGTTATCAACAACTTTTAATATTTTTGTCAAATATAGCGATTGGTTAAACATTATTTTATATGTTTTGGATGGGAGAGAGTACATATGCAAAAGAAAGAAAAGAAAATCTCAAAAACACAATTAGTGTGTTTGGCTGGACATTTTTAGAGAAAATAAGCAGCTTATTTTGAATAAATCAACTTATTCTATGTTTGATTGAACTTATTTTTCACATAGCTTACTTTTAAATAAACTATCTTATTCATAAACCACTTTGGTAGGTTATTTCAGAAAAAAGTCAGCTTATTTTCTAGCTTATTATTCAACTTACTTTTAAACAAAAAGTAATTCAAACATGCTTTACAAGTCAAATGAGAAAATAAGACTTTTTTTTTTACAATTCATCCGAACATAAAAATAAGTCAACCTGAGTTTATTTTCTAATTGACTTAAAAATAAGTTTGTTTAAAAATAAAACATTTTCAATAAGTGGAGTCAAACACACGACTTCCTTAACCAAGTGGTTTGGGTTCGATCCCTAACTCTTGTGAATGGAGCAAATAGGGGCTTGGGAAACCAATACTATCTATAATTCTTTTAAATATTTTCTCATATTCATACAATGGATTGCAACATTTTTTTTTGTTTTTGAACTAAAAATGGATTGGGATTTCAGAACTTTTAAATATTTTCTCAGATTCGTACAATGGATTGCTAGATTTTTTTTGTTTTTGAACTAAAAATGGATTGCTAGAAATACATAACGGTTTACGGACTAGCAATCACCGGTGGTAAGCAACCACGCCTTGGCGATGGCAGAAGGCAGTGAGGTTGTAAAGACTGACGATGAATCGATGAAGTGGAGGATTTTAGATCGATAAAGTAAAATACTGTAGCTTGATAGAGCAAAGACCAATTGATGGGAATTAGGGCTGCACAAATGACAGACAGAATCTATATGCCCGATACCTGGCCCGGTCCTATGTGGCCTGAGACTAAGATCGGGTAGGACATGTCATTCAGGCCACATGGCATGTCCTATTGGTCCTATATCATTTAAATCCTAAAGAAAATAATTAATAAATAATGAAATTAATTGAAAAATAAAAAAAATTAGGGATAAAATTAATGAAATATTTTTGTATGTTGATATATTAAATACTACCTCCGGTCCTAAATATAGGACTTAGATAACTTTTTTTGGAGAAGTTAAAGTTGCAAAATAGTCTATTAAATCATGACATATTTGATATATTTTTAGATTATCCATTAGTTTATAAGTAAAACAAACTAGTATAAAGGAAAAAATTAGGTAAATCAATTTATAATTAACTTATTTTGCTGTTTTTTAGGATTTTTCAAAAAAGTCAATTAGGTCTTATATTTAGGACCGGAGGGAGTATTAATTATTAAATAATGTATTTTTAAATTAGGGAATAAATTATTTATTTATAATAAATAATTATATTTTCGGGTCGAGACGCCCTATTGGTCCTGAAACCCATGCCCTAGTCATGTCCTGCCCGATGGTTAGGTTGGTCCTGTCCTGATTGTTATGGTTCCAGGCCAATTAGCCCCATGACCAAACTTCACCGGGTCGGGCTGGGTTCGTGGCCAACAACTGAGCCTCCAGGTTTTTATGCGTCTCTAATGGGAATAATGAGGAGGCCATTTAAATTTTGTTTTTCCCAAAATGCCCCTAACTTGTACATGGAATTCTTTCCCCACACACTCGCCTACCAAGAACAGATATCAAAATGAAACAATAAAATCTTGAATCGGAGAGTAGATCTAGCTAGATGAGGAAGATGAAAGATGTTGGAGAGTGGATTCGAAGCTATGTTGAAGAGTTCTGAATAGTTTTAAATAAAGGGTATTTTGGGAAAACATATTAAAATAGTAACTGAACTGTTATGCTTAATCTTTGGTAATTAGCTCCTATATTTAGATTTAGGAATGGAGGGAATATATGATAAGGAGTATATTATAAGATTGGATGTTGTTGGTTAAATTAGTTGTCATGTCTTCATTAAAACACTCATTTCATGCGGTTGCTTGCTCTTGGAGTCGTTGAATGTGTATGTGCTAAATTCATGTTAGTTCTCTGAAAAATTATCCCGTTAAGTTCATATTAAATTCTAGCTATCTATCCGGTTCTTTGTCGGATCCATTTGCACATGGAGGAAAGCAACTCCAAACGTTTAAGACCCACAAACCAAAAGTCATTGATTACACAAGATATTCTGCTTATTCTTTTCTCCCACGTTTTTGTTGTTAGCTTTTAAGAATGAGTTAAATATTATTCTGGCTAATAAATTATTTTGAAAGCATCAATTTGGTTAACAAATAATAAAATGTCTCATTCTAACCAATGAAAAAATGGCCCATTTTGGCCAATGAACCATTGAAAGATACTAAAATACCCTTCCTGAGTTTTCACACTCTTTGTGCATAGATTCCACATCTACTCTAATATGAGAAGGGTATTTTAGTATTTTACATTAGTCCTTTGGCCAAAATGAGTTAATTTTTTGTTCATTAGTTAGAATGAAATATTTTTTTGTTCATTGGTAAATTTGATATTTTTAAAATAATTTATTGGTCAGAATGATATTTAACCCTTCAATAATTTATTAAACAATTATTATTTCATGATTTGCCAAATCCTTTGGTTGCAACTTGCAATGTCTCATTTATGTGCTATATATATGATCAAGTTTCCAAGGCATTCATGTATACTAATCAGATATTTTCACTTTGTTGGAGGGTAGTATGGCAGAGGTAAGCAATGATGGCAATTTAGCATCAGCTCACTCTGCTGTATTCAAGAAATCAGAAAGCTTGGAAGGAAAGTCCATCAAAATTGAGGGCTATGACTTCAACCAAGGTGTAAACTATCCACAGCTTCTCAAGTCCTTTGTCTCCACTGGGTTTCAGGCTTCCAACCTTGGAGATGCTATACAAGTCATTAATCAGATGGTTTATATATTTCCTAAAAGCTCACCTTGAATTTTTTAACTCCTAACCTCTACTTATTTTGCTGTTTTTAAAATGCCATTTCTGTGGTTGAATAATTCTCATGTAGTTTTCATTTGTGCTCTTGGTAAATTATCTGGAGTGAAGCTGGACTGGAGTCTTGCTGATGAGCCCATAGCAGAAGATTGCAAAGAGGAGGAAAAGAATCTGGCTTACAGAAAATCTGTTAGATGTAAAGTCTTTCTTGGCTTTACTTCTAATCTTATCTCCTCTGGTGTTAGAGATACAATTCGATACCTTGTTCAGCATCATTTGGTGAGTTTCTTTTGTGTGTGTGCACGTATAAAAGAATATTGTCCCTTCAGTTTGGATTTTGTATTACAAAATATTTATGTCTAGCAACATCAGTTTTAAGAGTGGTATGTTGTCCTTTGTTACTTTTCACAATTTTTAAGATTTAGAACTTAGCTTATAATGTGTTTTGTCTATTTTGTAGGTTGATGTGATAGTGACAACAACAGGTGGCATAGAGGAAGATCTTATAAAATGCCTTGCACCAACTTATAAAGGGGATTTTTCTCTACCTGGAGCCCATCTTCGCTCAAAAGGATTAAATCGTATTGGTAACTTGCTGGTCCCTAATGACAACTACTGCAAATTTGAGGAATGGATCATTCCAATTTTTGATCAAATGTTGAAGGAACAAAATGAGAAGGTATTCTTCTTCGTGCCTCTGTTTCAATGCATTATGGAATTCAAAAAAATTAAAATAGTACAGTTTTTTCCTTGATCTAAAGCTATATTCATCCTAACACATATGTTCCACCACAAAAATGCTTCTACGATCTGTCTTCTTTTTCTTGTCAATTACTCAGTTTTGCTGTTTCTTTTACTAGGACTAGGGCATGTGTTTTTTGTACTTTCAAAATGAGCCAAGGTTGCTTTGCTCTTCATTAAATGTTTTCCCTTTCTGTTTGGTACGAGGGATTTGGAGGGGAGGGGAAGGAAAATTTCTGTAAGATGAATTATTAAATATTAAAGAAGTGGAGTTGTGATATTTTAATAAAAATAAGATGTTAAATATAAGAGTTATATATATTAATTTAGAATTTCCAACTTCACTTCTGAATATTTTATAATTTTATGTCACAAAAATTTTCCCTACGCCCATCTCCCCTTCTTTACTTGTGCTGTGAGTGTTTGTTTCCCTTTCCTGTCTTCCTTACCTTATCCTATTATGTTGCAGCATGCAAAATGGACACCATCGACGTTGATTGCTCGGTTAGGAAAAGAAATAAACAATGAGAGCTCTTATCTGTACTGGGCATATAAGGTGAGTTTGAGATCCATGCTTAGATCTTCTGTAATTAATGTTGTTCAATGCTATTCTTCAGTCCTTTTCAGATTTAAATATTTTATTTTCCTATTACTTATCTCATTTGCCTTATACTCACATTGCATGTTAACTTTTAGAAACCTTGAAATGAAAGACGCAAGATCAGGCGGTCATAATTATGTTACTGGTGAATGTAATTTTATTAATTAAAACTGCCCCGCATAGAACATTGTGAAACTAATTTAGTCTCTACGATGGTAAATAATCTTTAATAACTCAGATAAAAATGTACTTCTTGTAACTAGAAGTATAATCTTCATTGCTTGAAAAATATGCTCTGGAATAGAGTGTGTTTGGTTGGGGCTTATTTTTCAAAATAAGCTGGCTTATTTTGAATAAGCCAGCTTATTTTGAGTGGGTGGCTTTTTTTCATGTTTGGTTGGGCTTATTTTTCACCCAGCTTATTTGAAATAAGCCAGCTTATTTATAAGCTACACAAGGTAGCTTATTTCTGAAAATAAGCCAGCTTATTTTTCTATATGACATAAAAATAAGCTAGCTTAAAAATAAGCCCCTTTTAAACAAAAAGTCATCCAAACATGTTTATAAGTCAAATGGGAAAATAAGCCACTTTTTTCAAAGTTCATCCAAACATAAAAATAAGCAAACTTAGAGCTTATTTTCCAACTGACTTAAAAATAAGCCACCTTAAAAATAAGCCACTTTTCCATAAGCTGAACCAAACACACCCAGTATTGATTGGTGAAATTGATAAATGTAACTGGATGGCACACTTTGTTTCCTGCATCTATAAATATAACTCCTGGGACATAGAAATGAGGCTGGGCTACTTACAGTGACAGGGCCTTGTTTTTGGTACCTGTCACCTGACATTTTTTTTTTGGACCAAAAGTCACCTGACAATTGACATTTATAGAATATGCTATGACAATTTTTGGATACCATTACCTCACTTAAATCTTACGTCATATGCCATAATGGTTTTGTTATAACGGAATATTATGGTTTGGGCTCACAGTATTTAAGACTTAAAGCTATTTTTTTTTTGTTTCCTGTTGTATCATCTACTCTGCATCAAAGTTTTTTTAAATGCATTTCTACATAGGAACAGTGCAACAATCACCTACGAATTCACAGTGCATCAATCAGTGCCTAGACACTTGGCTAATTTTTTTGCTTCATTAAACATTGTTTGTTCTAGAATACAACACATGGTATCTTTTAACATTTCCTTGATGTATTCCAGAACAATATTCCAGTTTTCTGCCCAGCCATAACGGATGGCTCATTGGGGGACATGCTGTACTTTCATTCCTGTCAAAGCCCTGGTCTGATTGTGGACTTAGTGCAAGGTATGGTTTTCATTGTTTCAATTGGATGAATGGTTGCTTATGGTATAGTAGTACAATAATATAATTAACAATTGGACAGATGTAAGGGCCATGGATGATGAAGCTGTACATGCAAGTCCTAGGAAGACTGGCATAATTATTCTTGGAGGAGGGCTTCCCAAGCACCACATTTGCAATGCCAATATGATGCGCAATGGTGCAGATTATGCCGTTTTCATAAATACTGCACAGGAATTCGATGGGAGCGACTCTGGAGCTCGTCCAGATGAGGCAGTTTCATGGGGGAAAATCCGTGAATCTGCTAAGAAAGTCAAGGTAACATATTTTGTATATCATCATGACTAGATTGCTTGTTGCCAAAATCCACCTGACTTTTTCCATTCAGTTCTTAAGGGTTGAAAAGTGCTCTTTTTTCCATTAAACAGGTACACTGTGATGCAACTATTGCATTTCCTCTTATAGTTGCTGAAACATTTGCCACAAGAGGCAAACTTCGCTGAAGTTTGTTTAGATCTGAAGGTGGCATTGTGCCCTCATACTCAACGCATATCCTGCTTATTATTCCCCTAAATAAAACAAAATCACGCACACATCTTAAATTTTATGTCAGATATTGTATTGTATTTGAATTTGAATTGGTTTCAGTCACTTAAGTCTATATAAGACTTTGTTGTAAATGTTTTCAGTGGGATGAAATATTGTGTTGTTATTGTGCTACTTCTGTCAGAGCTGCAGATTCTGGCTCAAGTTTTTTGTCTTTTCTTCAGTTCATATCAATGTCCACAAATAATTTCTTCAAAAAGAAATGTTTATGTAAGAAATAGAGTTGGTTTTTATGTTCTGGTCAAAGGTGGTGTTGTACTGTTGTTGTTAAATAATGTAAAATAAATTTTAAATTTTTTTTTTTTACCAAGATATTCAAAATGAGGGAGCGAACCAATACGCTGATGTTTATTTTATTTAAATTACAAACACTTTCTTATTTGTTTCCTTGAAATCCAAGGATATGTTACAATACCTGTCTTTCTAATTTTATTTTGTTTTAATATTTTTATGCAATTGTAAGGTAACTAGTGAGTTCAAATTGGATTAACTATTGAAATCGATACTTGATCTAATGATATATGAAACTCAAAATATAATGTTTATAATAAATTCATTAGGGAACAATTTCCCTACTATTCGAAAATGTGCAAGAAGTTTTATAGGTGTATCTAGATTAGTATATTCATCTAAATGATCTTAATTTGATTTTATTAGAATTAGAAATATTCCAATGACAACACAATTTAAAATAAAATTCAATTTTTTCATATGAGATTTAGATGATTCAAAAGTATCCACGGATTTACCACTTCAAGAAAACTAGTTTCAATTAATTAGGAGTTTTTTTCCGACGTGCACTTGCCATTGGAAAATCACGATTGAAGTCAGAGGAATGCCATTTTTTTATTCTGTCCAAGAAATGACAATTGTTTCTTTTTTTGTCAGAAACAATTGTTTCTAGTTTCCACTTCTTCCCACCGCTTATCCTCTTATGTGTTCTCTCAAAACTCAATAGTCAATATTACATTTTCAAACCCAATTTACAAGTCTAGATTCTGTTTTGAATATAATGTAGCGAATTTTTTTATCATTCTGATTCGAAAACATTTATTTACATATTTATGTAGTTTAACCTTCCCTCCAAATTTATTGACAATTGCTCCTTAATTTTTTTTTTTGATAAAAGGACAATGTATTTAAATAATGTCGCATACAATATAAAATGAGTTACCATATACTCAATGCATTATAAGAGATGAAAGACATGGGATTCATGTAATTCATCCCTCATTAATGACCGAGCAAAGGAAGTCTTTTCATAAAAATGGAAAGTACTATAAAGTGAAAGAAGTAGGTTAATGTCTCCGGACACAGTGTCGGTGGAGCTGGACAGAAGTTGAGCTAAGTTACAGGCCTTGTCCACGAAGAGGCCAAGAGAGCAACCCGAGATAGGATATGGGCATGATGTGATCCACTGTAGTCCCGCACGCAAGGATCTATTCCAAAAAGAAGTCACCTGATGTGGAGCCCTCCTAAATTTTAGCTTGTTTAGGAGTTGATTTTGGTAGAAGATGCTCACTACCGAAGCCTTCTGTCTGAGATGGAGAACTCTGTCAATCCTGACTATCCAGGCCAAATCTCCAGCTGTAGAAGAGCCTGGAATGCCTAGATGGTTCCCTAAGGAGCCCACTCTGCGAGCAGTACCCTCAAGCCTTCGTGTAAGCAGAATTGTAGAGTGAAGGTGATGTTCTTGTTGGAGGAGAACCATACCCTGGACAGGCGGGAGGCGTTTCCCCTGGTGTAGGCTTTGATTCCTGCTGTGCCAGAGATCATAAAGCAGCAGAATGATAAGTTCAACTGTTGAAGAGTGGTCATCCTGCCAAAGTTCCTGCAAGACCTGCATAACCCATAGCTTAAAGCTGTCAAAATTAGACCATATGTTTCTTATAGTCAATGTACACCACCAGAGTGCTCTAGATCTGGGGCACTCAAAGAAAACATGGGCCATGGTCTCCGCTGCATCACAACCATACACGCACATGGTTGTATTGTTGAGGTGGTGTTCGCGAAGGATATCACCTGCTGGGAGAGCTCGGTGAAGCAATTTCCAGATAAAGAGCAATTTTTTCGGCGGCAAGGAGATTGACCAGAGGAATTTCCAAAAAGGATTGTCTTGAGAAGGACTACGATCCTTACAAATCTTGTAGCCAGCCTTAGCTGAGTATGAGCCCGAGGAATCCCCCGCCCAAATAATAGAGTCCGGCGAGGGGTAAAAACTGAGAGGGGTGGAGAGGATGTTGCACGCAATTGCATGGTCATAAAGGCGATGGACCAAATCATTGTTCCATGTTAGCGGTTGCCATGGGAGGGTAGTATGCAAAATGAGATCTTGCACCGTAGAGCATGGCTCGACATGTGCAGATCTTGACTGCATGGGCCACCACAATGGGTGGTTGAGAGAGATGGAGGAACCAGTTCCTACTCTCCAACGAAGCATGGGAGAGATTAAAGAGGTATCCTTAATAATACCTCGCCAGAACCAAGAAGTGTTGTAAGGAGTCCGGAAGATGGAGGGGTGAGATGTGTCAATATACTTAGCCCGAAGAGTGGAACCAAGCAAGGAGGATGGGGGGGCAGAGATGATTCTCCACAGTTGCTTAGAGAGCAGGGCCAGATTAACGTGGGAGGTATCACGTAAACCAAGTCCTCCTGAAGTAATTGGCTGAAACAGCACATCCTTCTTGGTGAGGTGCATCTTTTTTGAGACCCCTGATTTATCCCATAAAAAATTGACCATCCGAGCATCAATCTGATGACAAATGTGATCGGGCAAGCGAATGCAAGTCAGAAGGTAGATGTTGGCGGAAGAAAGAACTGATTTAATCAGTTGGAGTCGGGAAGCTTGAGATAGCAGCTGAGTTTTCCAAGTTGTTGTTCTTCTTTGGATGGCAGAGAGGACTTGGTCATAAACAATCTGCTTGTTCCGCCCGGGATCAACATGGGATCCTAGGTATTTTCCAAGGTGACTTGAAAAATTAACCCCCAGAGAGCTCGATAATTGCATGCGTAGATCATGGGAGGTATTGGGGCTGAAGACTAAGGTAGATTTGTTCCTATTGACTTGTTGACCAGACCAGAGATTGAAAGCATCCAAGATAGTCTTCATTTGCTGGAATTGAGGTGCTGAGGCTTCTAAGAAAAGCAAAGAGTCATCTGCATATAAGAGATGTGTGATTGGGGAACTATGCTTGCAAATTTTAATCCCCTTCCAGAGGTTGGCACATTCGGCTTCAAAGATAAGACAAGACAGAGTGTTGGTTGCAAGGATGTAAAGGTAAGGGGAGAGGGGGTCCCCTTGCCTGATTCCACAGTTAGGCTCCAGGGTGAAAATTTCTGTATCATTAAGGAGGAAGTGAAATTCCACCGTGGAGAGGCATTGGTCAATGAGATTCACAAAGGAGCCGGGGAAGTTCATTCTATGCAGGAGGGCTGTGATAAAATTCCATGAGATCCGATCAAAGGCCTTGGAGAAGTCAATTTTGAAGGCCGCTAGTTTTTCCGTTTACCCCGAGAGGAGTGGATCTGATTCATTACTTCAGCCGCAAGCATCACATTATCAGAGATTAAGCGGCCTTTAAGAAAGGCACTTTGACAGGGATGGATGAGGTGAGGCAGCACCACTTTGAGCCGCTTTAGACAGAATTTTGTAGGAGACGTTACTCAGGCTGATTGGTCGAAGGTCTTGAAAGGAAGAGGGATGTGGTTTCTTTGGAATGAGGACCATGTTTGTCTTGTTCATTTCCTTGAGGATTCGTCCGGAGGACCAGGTGGATAACACCATATTGAAAACATCAGTTGAGACCAAATCCCAGTTCTTCTGAAAAAAACTAGCATGATAGCCATCTGGGACAGGGGCACTGTCCTTTGGCAAGCTAAATACAGCATCCTTGACTTCAGAGAATGTAGGAAGGGTAATGATGATTGCCGATTGTTCATCCGATATGCATGGCATTTGGAGCCTCTCCAAGCCAGAGAGGATCTGGTCATAGGAGATTCAGCTATCAGCCTGGAGAATACCTGCAAAATGCTGAAAAGTCAAAGTTGTTATCTCATCAAAGTTAGAGGTCCATTCACCAGCATCATTTTTTATACTCGAGACTCGGTTTTTGTTTTTCCGGTTGGTGGCAACAGAATGAAAATACTTTGTGTTCCTCTCGCCGTCCAAGTGCCATGAGATTCTAGCTCTCTGGTTCCAGTAGCTCATTTCACAGTCATAAAAAAACTCAAGGTCCTGCCTTGTTTGGATGATGTCATCTTGCTCCGGGATGCTAGGATTCATAGTCCAGTCAACTCGTTCTGACATGGTTTGCAATTTAGTTTCCAATTCACTTATCTTATGCTTGAAATTGCCAATTTTTGTTTTGCTTCAGGCTGAGAGTTGTGCCAGAGTTGATTTGAGTTTGGAGACAAGGATGAAGCCAGGCGTTCCGCGAAAGGAGCTGTGCCAGGCCGAGTGAAGAAGGGGCCTGAATTCCGGGGAGAGATACCAATGAGGCTCAAACCGAAGCTGCCTCCTCTTGGCTGGCTGGATAGAAGTAGATAACACTATAGAACAATGATCCGAAGCCGAGATTGCGAGATTGTCCACATGTGAAAGAGGGTGACTTGCTAACCAAGAAATGTTACCAAATGCCACATCCAATTTCTCTAAGGTTAACTGTTTCCCTTTCCTATTAGTTGTCCATGTGAATCGAGGTCCTTTTTGTGGGAACTTTAATAATCCATTGCTATCAATACAATTATTAAAAATATGAACATGGGAGGAAGCACCATTTACATTGTTCTTGTCTTGTGTTTGGAGAATTTGATTAAAATCTCCAATGAGAACCCACGGTGCTGATATGGTGGGGGCAGTAACATTGATCCAATCCCATAATAAATGGTGTAAGCTAGACTACGGAGGACCATAAATGCAAGACAGATAATACATAAAAGGGCTTTCATTACTTAATATTTTGCAATGACATACATGAGGAGTTACAATCTGAGGTTCCACTACATAGTCCTTTTGCCAAGCTAAAATAGTACCACCACCTAGGTTACAAGCATTAGTACCAATACTTTTATCATATCATAATTTATTTAAGGTTGAGGATGCGGCTTCAAAAGAGATCTTTGTTTCAGAGAGGAAGATGAAGTCCGGTTCCCATGAAGAGGCTAGCCGCTTACACCTCTGAACTGCCGTGGTTTTCCTCAAGCCACGGCAGTTCCAGCTCAGGATCCTCATGGCTGTTGTGGAAGCAGTTTGATGGCCGCTTCCTTCGCCAGAGACAGCTGAGAGACATCAGAGGAAAAGTGTCCCCTCTTGGGGGCTGGTTGATCCTCAGTATGATCATCCGCAGGACGTTTTTTCCCAAAAGAACCTGAACCAGGGTCAGGAACAATCAGAGGCCTAGCTGGAGGAGTCAAGGTAACTACTGGGCCATTCTTCAGGTCAATGCAGATAAAGCCACTCTTATGGGTGTCAGTAGTGTCCACAGTATAGGCCAGTGTACCACCATTAGCAGCAGAGAAGTAAAAAGGTGGGTGCCTATAAAACATGGCCTCAAACTTAGGATCCGAGTCCAGAAAGAAGCGCCACAAGTATTCATCAGAGCTGGTGACTTTGAAATAGATACCACAGAAGTCAATCTGGTTTACATGGTGAGAGCGAAGATTGGCCAACCATTTAACCAAGGCAGCTGGAGTTCGGAGAGAGACATGCGCCATGAACCACTCATTGGCCTTAGCATTGGCAATAGGAAGGGGAGGGCAGAAGAGAGGTGGGGAGCTTTGATCCTCTGATGAGTTAGCATGGATCAGAATGCAGGAGGAGATAAAGTTATCCAAGGCTAACGCCAGAGCTGGGCATTCAACATTAGTGCTGGAAAGGAGGGGGTTGAAACAGTGTAGGCCATCATCCACCACAGGAGAGGTCTCAGGAGGAATGGCAACCACCAAGGTGTGAGGGGTAGAGAGTGATAGGGGAGGGGGCTTGGAGGCAGGTCAGACCCAGGACAGCCCGAATCATTGAAGAGCTGGAGACGGAAATCCGGTCTAGGATCATCCACAATCAGGATGGGATTGTTAACATCATTGGTCAGTGGAGAACCAACAGGAGCCAGCGGGGAGGAAGGAATGATAGGATTGCCAAGAGGATCTAGGGTTTGTAGATATGCCATGTAGTCAGGGTCCTCGTCTTCCATATCAGTACCACTGGGTTCTTCAGCATGGTGAGGAGAAGGATGGACATTTCCAACATCTTCTTCCATATGAACAGGTTCCGATGTGTCCGCAGAAGGAGGGTCATTGTGAGCTTCTTGAGCAGCAGGGGAGTCATCATCCGAAGATTCATCATCAGTGAAATGCAGGATACCTTCAAACCTATCTGAGTTAAGAAGGACGTCCTGTGGCAAGGCTTCAAAGACAAAGTAGCGAAGGGTATGCTTAATGAACCGAATTCTAGTGGAGCCCCTTGTGCGGTGAGCACGAATCCAATCTTGTCATACCAGTTCCGCAGAGCGTGCAGTGAAGTTACATAAAAAACGAGTGCCAAATTTGTTGAAAGTTCGAAGGGCAATTTGATCAAAACCCTCATTGATCTGGGCATTAGTGAGAGAGCAAGCGCTGACGTGATGGCCAATTTTGTGGCAGGAAGAGCAAGAGCGAAACACCCTTTCATACTCACATTCAACGGTGCGAACAATACCATTATCTAATCTGATCCGAATGTTCTGTATCAAAGGAAGACGAGGGTCTATTTGAACCTTAACCCGCAAGAAATTGAGTTGGGAAGAGAAGAGGACATCTCCCCCATCCGAGTGCAAGGACATACCAACAACGTTGCCAAGGTCCCTAGCAACATTGGGAATATGGTAGTCTAGGGGAAGACCCCATAGTTGAACCCAGAGCGGGATAGCAACGACCCTCATAGAGTGAAGAGTCATATTAGGGAGAAGTTGATCCACGACCAGCAGTGAGTTGTCAACAGACCAGGGCCCATTGTGAATGACAAAGTCCAGGTCAAGCGGAGAACTAAACTTGAAGAGGAAGTAGTTGCCAACTTGGCCCTCAACCCAGAAGGGAGAGTCAAGTTTCCAAAGCCGGGATAACCTATCCGCAAGACGATCAGGAGTAAAAGTACGGTTATCAAGGACAGCCACAAGCCCAAAGTGTTCAAGCTCAGCACGTTTATCCTCAAGAGCAGCAGAATCAAAGGAAAGGGTCGGAGAGGCCAAGCGGAGAAGCCATGAAGGGAGAGCGAAAAGGGAAGTGAATAGAGTTGAAAAACCAAAGGGTAAAAGTGGCGGGAGGGAAAAGTCGGAAGATTAGAGGAGCCAGTGAAGAGGGAATAAGATGAACCGAGCCATGGAGCAAGTATATATAGGCGCACTTAGAGAAGTAATCAGAGGAATGCCAAAAGACGGGGGATGAGATTGGCAAGAGAGATGAGAAACAGGTTATAGGAATAATGAGCTATATTAATAAGATCACTAGAGTAATCATGGAGAAATCTAGGGAAAACGTGCTTGGTGGGTATTGATGTGGAGAGAGAGTGGTCAGTTAATTAAAATAATAAGAAGAGATGCAGAGCATTAAATGTGAATCAGAAAGGGTGATCAAAGAAACTAAACTTACACAGGTTCCAAGTGGGTGGGTGAACAAGCAAATAAAGGAGATAGGGAGAGGAATGAACCTGACACAAACTCAGAGAAGAAACTTGGCATTACAGCAGCAATAGCCATTCATGACTCAGAACTCACCGGATAAGGGAGGAGAAGCACGCGTGGGTGCACGCAAATGACAGAGAAGCTTCCGAACTTCCAAATCCCTAACGAGATGTGGCGAGCTGGGCGCTGCCAAAGGTAGGAAGAGGAGTATATTGCAAGGATTAAGAGAGGGAGGAGGCGTCCATAATAGGTAAGGAACCACTAGTATGGGAAGGGATCATCATTGCAAAATTAGGGTTCATCAATTGCGATGCAAGGCTCCGCCACTCCAATACCCAAGAAAGGAAAGGAGATGAACGAAGGACTACACCAATGGGAGAGGCCTAAAAAAAGGAGAGTACGCTAGTATCTTAGGTACTGAAGATACTGAATTGAGGAGAACGAGGAGTTTAGAGGAAATGGAGGTGAAAGCGACGAGCGAAGGTGGAGGAGTTTCTCTCTCTAGAGCTTTCTCGCTCTCGACAATTGCTCCTTAATTGGATTGAAAGAAATATGGGAAGAGAGAAGACAAGAAAAGGAAACAGAAAAGTTCATATGTGTTTACGGGTCTGTTTGGTACGAGGGGAGGGGAGGGGAGGGAAAATTTTTGTGGCATAAATTTATAAAAATTTGAGAAGAGGTGTTTGAAATTTTAAATTAATATATATAACTATTATATTTAACATCTTATCTTTATTAAAATATCACAACATCACTTCTTCAATATTTAAAAATTCATCTTACAAAAATATTCATTCCCCTCCCATCCCCTTCAAATCCCGTGCGCGGGTACCAAACAGACCCAAGGAAATAGAGAGGGAAAGCGGGATATTGAGACGTTATTAGCAGAAAACTTTCTTTTACATTCAGCTCCGGGCTCTCTTCCTCGCCTCACCATTCCATTGTCTTTGTGTCTCTCCCTTTAGTGTGTTTTTATCCTCTTTCTTCTTCACATCATCTTCTTCATACATACATACATACATACATACATACATAGATACATACATACATACATACATATGCTTTCATATGCAAATTAGAAGGGATGAATTATTTAATGGTAGAATTTTTGGATTATAACTTGTGAAAGGGGGGGGGTTCATGAGCCTAGGGTGTGTGTTTCCATAAATTTTTTGATTAAACATTGCACGGTAATTCAGATTTCAGAGTATTAACAACCGACTAATCCAGACTCGATAGGAATAATAGCACATATGCAGGGTCGTAGGGTTGTTCTCTCTCCCAATGAGAGCAATTCGCGAGAGTTGATCATAAGTTCTCATCCCTATGAGTGTTGAAATCTACTTAGCAATTGAACCAACAATCTATTAGTTGAAAAGTCAATATTGAGTGTGTTTCTAAGGAGGTTTTGGAGTCGCTGAGAAAATATGATTAGAGGAAAAACATTTGGGTTAAATATCTTTTGACCGATAAACAATTTTGAAATGGTCAATTTGGCTAAAAAACTATAAAAGGGCTCATTCTGGCCAAAGAACAATAAAAATGGTTCATTTTAGCCAATGAGCTATTTGAAAATATCAAAATAACCCTTGGGACCTAATTAAAATAATTAATTTTTTTTTTGAAAATGTGTGCCTCAAGGGTTATTTTAGTATTTTCAAGTAGTTCATTGGCCAAAATGAACCATTTTAATTGTTCTTTGGCCAGAAATCAGAATGAGTCATTTTATTGTTTTTTGGCCAAATTTAACCCTTTCAAAATTGTTTATGGGCCAGAATGATATTTAACCCAAAATATTTTGTATGGGAGCTCGTTGCTAGCATATAAGTAGGGGTGAGCAAGCTAAACCGAAAACCGAAAACCTAACCGAACCGAAATAAGTTCGGTTTTTTCGGTTCGGTTCTTTCGGTTTTCCGGTATAATTCGGTTATTATATTTCGGTTATTTCGGATATCGGGTTTCGGTTCGGTTAATTAAAAAAAACTTCGGTTAAAACCGAAAACCGAAATATATATATCATATATATATATATATATATATATATATATATATATGTACATAATATGTGTGTTTATATATATATATATATGATATTTTCCCATTTTGCTTCTTTAATTTTTAGGTCTTTTTTCACTAGATTTATTATAGGTCCTACACGCTATTGGTGGAATGTTTTTTTTTTGTAGGAATTGATTACTTTATTTTAAACCTAGGAGAAGAACTACTGTTGATCAACTTATTTTTGAGAACTGTTAGTTTATTTCAACTTTAAATATAATCATCGTGATGGGAGAAGAATCATTGTTGAACAAGTTATTTTGGAGAACTTTTATTTTATTTCAACTTTAAATATGATCATCCTTATGTATTTTGAATCTATTATGTAAGGTTGAATTTTGAATGCATTGATTTGTATGCATTTTGAATTTTACAGAATCCTTTCTCATTCTCATACTTTCAAGTACATTGACAATCTCGAACTAATTTGAATCGAGACATGATACAAACCATTAAGGTTGACACCCTTAATAAATAAGATGTTGCATTTCCATGTCTCGAACTCAAGACTTATGGTTAAGATAGAAGAGCCACAACCAACTAATCTAGTTGTCCTCGTTGGTGCCTTTGTTGATTTGCTTGCTTTAGATTTCTTTGTAATTGTTTTTCCTATTTATCAAAAATTAACTCGGACAACCAATGGCTACAACCCCATAAGGATGATAATGCGTGTTCGAACCTCGGGAAACGCTCTCATTGGGAGAGGGGATGACCTTGCCTATATGGACAATACTCCTACCCCTCGAGTCCGGATTAAACTGGGCGGTGATTAAACAAAAAAAATTAACTCGAACAAATTTTAGAAAAAGAATGTTAAATTTATGAGAGAGATCAGAATATTATATTTCTAAAATCAAATGAAATTATAAAAAAAGAAAAAATAAATTTAAATTATCCTCCTAAATTTATATTCTCTCTCATCCTAAGTATAAGATCCCTTTGACTTTTCTTTTGAATGTTAAGAAAACAAAATAGACCATTACATTACAATATACTCCATCCGGTCCTAAATATAAGACCTGATTGATTTTTTTTAGAAAATCCTAAAAAAGCAAAAAATAAGTTAATTATAAATTGATTTACCTAATTTTTTCTCTTAGAGTAGTTTATTTTACCTATAAGCTAATGGATAATATAAAAAGATATCAAATATGTCATGATTTAATAACCTATTTCGCAACCTTAATCTCTCCAAAAAAAAGTCAATTAGGTCCTATATTTAGGACCAGAGGTAGTATAACATATGTAATTAAATTATATTAGTTTATGAGTTGAATAAAATCATTTTGATAAAAAATACTATTTACAAAATTTTTAAAATCATGAATTTTACATTTTAAATTTCAAAAAAAGTCAAAAACACAGTTAATAGAATTAGATGGAGTATACCCATCGTCCGTGGGTTCAGTGGCAAATGGATTGAACAATAAGCGTCGGGTTTTCCACCACGTCCCGAGTTCGATCCTGGGGAGTGACACTTTGTTGTGTCTCCATCGCGGCGCTTGGGGAGGCATCTCCGTAGCTAAGTGAAGCTGGGAGTAACCTACCTGTGTGGACAGAAAGAAATGGCTTGCTTGTCATGCTCCAGAGCCCACAGAGACAGGCCCCAATGGATCATGAGTTAGGTGCCCTACCCTTGGATTGGGTTGAGCCCAAACCCCTTCCTAAAAATTTGTTATAAAAAAAAAAAGAATTAGATGGAGTATTTTCTGACAAGAAAAAAGAATTAGAGAGAGTATTTTGGACAAGAAGACAAAAAAGAGGCGGGCCGTGAAAACGACAGCGTTTGATGGGCACCAAAATCTCGCTACTATTTTTTTTTTTGCCAGAAATCTCGCTACTATATATACTGCCCTAGCTAGCTTAGCTTAGCTTAGCTTCACTCTTCCATTTGCATTTCAATCACTTCCATTTCCCGCCTCTCCCTCCCTCCTTTCCCGCCCTCTGAAACCCTAAAACTTCTCAATGGGACAGAAGAGCAAACCTTCTTCCGATTCCCCCATTGAAGCCAAGAAGAAACGCCGTGTTGCCTTCGCCGACGTTGGTAAGTCCACTTTCTACTTTCTTTCTTTTCTTGTTTGTCGCTTCTTTCCTTCAATTTCAATTCACAACTAATTTCTTGATTCTGCATTCTGCAGATGCCGGAGTCGAAGCCAACGATTGCATACGAATCTTTCTAGGTGCGGTCAATTATTTCTTAAATCAACGATTATTCATGATTCTTGTCACTTGTTGATTTTATTTTTACTAGATTCATAGATGTGTGACATTAGGTGCGTTTAATAACTGTTCGCAGTGTCTTTCCATCGATATGTAGTTTTTTGTTTCAACTTTATATGCATTCTTTGCTCATATTGTTGAGAGAGTTGATGGATAGGATCTATCTGGAAAAAGAATGAATCTTGCTGTTGATATGAACTTTTTCATAGTATATGTGTAGCTCGTTTGACTGAAAGAAAAAGATGAGTTAAATATTTGATGAGATGATTTCTGGCTTGTGTTCAGCCTATGAAATGTTATTTTTCGGTCTTGCGTATTTCTTGTTTTAGCCTGATGACTTCATCTTCAGCCTATGAAATATTTGTTTTAGTAGGCTTGTAGGCCATATTTTTATCTGTTATCTTTTTTTCACTTGTGGATATTTATGTTACATTGTTTGTCGGTAACTTTCCCCAGCCGTGGTTTACTAAGGGTGTGATCTAGCTAATCTGTTTGCTTAAGTGATATTTGTTTTCTTTGACTACCATTTTTAACTTCTCTCGTTGTATGATTGGTTGTTGACAATGACATATTGAAGTAATTTGTTGGCTTAACTTGCTTATTCTTGTGGGATGTGAAATTGTCATGTAGTTTCAAGTGAAGAGGAATTCAAAACTCCAGATTCCTTTGTCATTGACCCTGTGGACTTGAATAGATTTTTTGATGATGATGGGAAGATCTATGGATATGAGGATCTGAAGGTAATGATAATGATTGACAAAAGCTAGAAATAAATTTGCATATAATCATAATTGAAAAGTCTTTAGTGCCTTTTTCAAAAATAATTATCTTTTCTTCATGCAGATAATTATCTTTTCTTCATGCAGATTGCTATCTGGGTTAGCAGTGTGTCTTTCCACGCATATGCTGATATTAAGTTCCAGAGTTCTTCCGATGTAAGTATTGACACTATTCTTATCCTGTTAACATTTTCTTCCTCTCTCTCTTAATGGTTTTGACATCTTCTGTTGAATGTGCTGTTGTAATTGTTAAAGAGAGGCAAAGGAATTACAGATCTGAAATCTTCTCTTCAGGTATGCTTCATCTTCAGATTGGCGATATGACATCAATATTTTAAAACCATATACCTATATTTAAGTTTGTTATTTTTTACCTTTCATAGTGTTCTTTCTTTCTGACAGAGGATTTTCGGTGCGACTATTGTTGACAGCAAAGATGAATTTCTGCAGACATTTTTGGAGGATAAAAATTTTATTAGGTGCTTTTGTTTTCTTAGTTTTCCAGCTTTCAAATTTTCCATTTATTTTTGTTAGTTTTTAAATACGTTATGTAGTATTTAACAAGTTTTTTAATACATTATTCCCTGGATTTTCATTATTTTGCAGGAGCATCATCTCAAATAAGGAAATATTAAAGACCAATGCTTTGAGTGGGCATATTAGTCATACTGAAGCAGCTGCTTTGAACTATGAGGTGATAATTTATATTTTGGCTCAATCCATTGTATGATAATTGGAGTTGTTCAATTGTTCGCTTGCCAATCTATTACTTATGTAATGATTTTTTTTACATCAATATCTAAATATCAGTATTTTCTGAGCCATCTCATAATTTAATTAGTGGGGACATTGGGAACAGATTGTTAGGTTGAGCCGACAGTTAATCAGTTGTTCAGTGTGCATCTGCTTTGTATCCAGTAAAATTAGTTTCCTATTACTGACAGCTGGTGTTTCTCCAAAGGAGCATTCTTCTGGGTGTTATAGAAAATTATTAATGCCCTCTGTTTTGTATATGCCTATATTTTCACTTTTCTTTGTCATTCACAGCCGACATCTATTGCTAACATATGTGGCTTTTTTTATACCTGAACATCTATGCTTAAACCCTGCATTTCATTAGATATTTATGACGCCAAATGCCAAAATCCTTTTTGGCATGCCTAGATTAGGCCCTTGACATAGTAACTCTTGTATAAGTATGAACCATGAAAATTCCTAGACCACATGCTCTATTTGTTTCTTTCAGCTTCATTTTCATTAACTATCTTATATACACATTTATATACAAGGGTATATTCTGAATTTTTCTTTTATATTCTTTTGTGCTAGGTTGTCCGTATGATTTCAGGCAACGTGGCTACTGGGCACCTTTACAGTCGCCTAATACCCCTCATTTTTCTGCTTGTTGATGGTAATTGATTTGCTACTTTGGTGTTATAGTTTTGCTTGTTGTCCTTTTTTAGGCCAAACTGAATTTTGCTAATTTATGCTACTTTATATGATTATTGTAGCTGCTAATGAAAATTGATATTGTAACCTAGAATCCTTCTTAATATTCCTATGACAGGCAGTAGTCCCATTGACATTACTGATCCAAAGTGGGAACTGTATCTTCTGATACAGAAGAAAATTGATGAGCAAGGAGAGACCCAATGTAGGCTCATTGGTTTTACTGCTGTCTATCGTTTTTTCCACTATCCTGATGGTTCTCGATTGCGTCTAAGTCAGGTTTGATATATCTTCTTCTATCAGTTACTTGACAACACTAAATATTCTTTAGAGTGCGGTCAAATTGTTTTTCTGTCTTCTGACACGATCCTTTTGATGTCAGATACTTGTATTGCCTCCTTACCAACACATGGGTTATGGTCGGTTCCTTTTAGAGACGCTAAATGATGTTGCCATATCTGAAGATGTTTTTGATGTAACTGTAGAAGAGCCGATAGATCACTTACAACATATTCGCGCATGTATAGACACACTTCGCCTGCTTGATTTTGACCCAATCGAATCTATTGTTTCTTCCGCTGTTTCATGTATAAAGAAAGGAAAACTATCAAAGAAACTGCAGACTCTTCGGCTTTCACCACCCCAAAGTGCCATTGAGGATGTTAGGACAAGTCTGAAGATCAACAAGAAGCAATTTCTATATTGTTGGGAGGTGCTAATCTATCTGGGTCTTTTTGACAAAAAAAAAAAAATCTATCTGGGTTTTGATCCTGTTGCGAAACACCTGGAAGACTTCTCAACCATTATTTCAAATCGTGTCAAGTATGATATCCTGGGGAAAGATTCTGGGACTTCTGGGAAGCGGCTTACTCAAGTACCTAGCGAATATGATCAAGAGATGTCATTTGTCATGTTCAGATCAGAAGGGAACGCATCTGATACTGTGCAAATGGATGACAATCAGGAAGAGCAAGTCCAGAAGCTAGTAGAAGAGAGGCTGGATGAGATAAAGTTGATTGCTAAGAAGGTAACCCAGAGCAGGTCCAGAGCAAGTCCAGATTGTAGTCCAGAAGCAAGTCCAGCTTGTAGTCCAGATTGTTAGGTTAGGTTTTGTAAACAAGCAGCTACTTTAGTGTCGTATTCTTAGGTAGGGGAGTTATTTTCATGGTCAATGAGTTTCACTTTGTAGCGGTTTGTAATTTCGTAAAGGGGTTTGTAGCCTCTAACCATACCATCAGAATTAAGTGCCTGCATGCGACAAACGCTATTATGCATTCAATATTAGACATCTGGTGTCTCAATATTAGTACTATTAGATTAGATGATCCTGCATATCACTGTTTATACTAGTGAATGGCTTTTTATTGCCAAATATTATAGTATCAATCATTTTAGTTAATTTAGTTGTAACCAGGCATGATGTTCCACTAATGACACGGCTAGGCAATATCATCAATTGAAGATGCAATAATTTGATTTTCATGGAGCTTCTAATTATAATATTCCAAATAAACTAGTTTGTTAGTGCACGAGACATATGACATATTGGTGGCTTGTAGAGATTTATCAATAGATGAAACATATATTAATGTTATAAAAATCTCATATAAGTAAATACTTATTTCATAAATTGTTTATAATAATAACATATGATATGTGTTTAACTTCGTAATTTATGCCTTTTCCGGTTAGAAGTATAAAAATGCATTACATACATTTAACCATGCAATATTCAACAAAAAGTTATTTATAGAATAGAATAATCTATCTTAACCAAATTTATGAAAGGCACATATAGGTTGTCTCATCCTTTTTGTACATTTTGAAAAATTTTGTTCCTTAAATAAATATTGAAGTGAAATTAAAAGAATTGGGAAATTGTCCCCTCATCATAGAAAGGACAAAGTGTCAAATCATATAGTGAAGATTAGATGCTTGGATATGCCTCCATGATGGCACATTGCATCTGTAGGTGAGTGTGAGAGTTGTGGTAGTAGGGTGGTTGGATTGGAGATAGAGATGATAAAGTTTAGTTGATTTGGAAATGACTGAGGGATTTGAGTGGTATATGAGGAAGAAGACTTGGTGTATATATATTTATATTTGATTTCAAGTTATGGTACCCTTTAGACGCCCTCGCTACCGCACATCTCACTGTTATAGTGAGTTAAGCTGTGATTACTGGGACAAATTGTCTCATCCCACGATTACTGACATTTTTGCAGGTATTCATGCACAGGTGCAAGCTTCAGGAAAGGGAATTAGGTAGTAGATGTGGTATAGTTTATTTAGAATTGTATATTGCCAATTTATAGGTCTGCATTCGCTTCCGCATGTATATATATATATATATATATATATATATATTGTTTAATATCAATTAGTTTTGTTTATTAACCATGTTAGGCAAATCCTTTCTAACATGGTTAGCTTTTAATTATCCATGATAGTATTCATATTGTATCAGGAAATTCTTTTCTATCATGGATAATATTTAACATTAGGTGCTTCATTTTCTAACCATGTTAGCTGAATCTTTTCTAACATGGTTAGCTGCTAATTATCCATGATAGTATTCATATTGTTTTAGGAAATTCCTTTCTATCATGGATAATGTATAAAATGATTAGAAAATTCTTTTTCTAACTATGATAAAGATATATTGTTGATATGAATATTCCTTTTTCTATCATAGTTAGTAAAGAGATAATTGAATTAAAATGGACAACTTAGGTTAATTAGGGAATTAGTAACAGAATGTAACAGTGGTGGTGGTATCTTGTGGTTGGCCATGATGGTTTCCAAGGAGTTCCGGCCGCCGTCCACGGCAGACATTTGGTCGAACAGAGTTATTCTCCGGCAACCTTCCATTGAGAGAGAGAGAGAGAGAGAGGAGTTAGTGTAAGGAATTTGTCATGTGATTGTAGAGCCGGGAATTCCCAACCCAGCCCGCCGGGTTCAACCCAACCCGCCTGAAAACAATCGGATCGGGCCAAAGAAATTGGGACCTGCTTATATCGGGGTCGGGTCGGGCTGCTAGCCCGCTTAAATTGGGTTGGGTCGGGCTAGCCCGCCGGGTTGGCGGGTTGGCCCGCATGCTTTTTCCCAAAAATAAATTATCTACTTTTTCTTTTAAAACTAAAACTCATTCCTTCTTCCATTCTTTCATGTCTTCTTCTTTCTTTTCGAGTTCAATTTGAATTTGTTTTTAGGTTTTGTTTTGGAGTTTGTGAGGTTTCAGATTTTTTTTTGAAGTGTATGTAACGTAAATATGTGAATTTAAGTATATATTAAACGTATGAGAAAGAAATTATTGCCAAGGTCATGGATATATGTTCTTACATATGAGGTTCCCCACGTGGAATGAAAAAAGTGCAAAAAGTCTTTTGACATTGTAATATGTTATATATATTTTAGCTTTGTTGTTAGGTAACAACAAAAGTTAGAGATTAAAGAGTATATAGTTTTTTTTAACTGAGATTAAAGATTATATAATTTAATGATTAGAAAAATAGATGACTAATGTTAAGGACTGAACGCCATAAACTCTTTTGAATTTGTTTACATTATATTTTTGAAATTTAGACAAATAAATAATTCATTTAATTTGTTGAAAAATGATGTTGTCACAAATTTTTTATGCTTTTTTTACTAATTTAATATTCAATTTTAAGTTTTTTAAATAACATAGTTTCAAATTCGGGTCGGGTCGGGCTGACCCGCTTCTAATGCGGGTTGGGTCAGTTGTGCTATTTCCAACCCACATAGAAATGGGTCGGGCTAGCCCGCTTCTAATTAATGCGGGTCGGGTCGGGATGACCCGTTTAAAGCAGGCTAGCCCATTTTCCCCGCTCTATGTGATTGTGGAATGTGAAATGGAGAATTTCTTGGGAAGTATGCAAATTCCTGTGACCAAGAAGTGGTGGGGGTGAATGGTGGGGAGAGGAAAGAGAATGTTGAATGATGGTGATGATGCGGTGGATGTGGAGGGTGGGAGAGTGTTGAAGAGAGTGGTGAGTTGGGTGGGGGGAGGGGGGAGGTGAAGAAGCATGGTGATGATGATGGTGAAGAAGAAGAAGAAGAAGAAGAAGAAGAAGAAGAAGAAGGGGGAGGGAAGAGAGAGAGGAGAGAGGGAATATTATATTATTAATTGAGGGGCCCACCTTTTCAAAATAATTAAAGTAGAGTCCCTTGTGACTCTACTTTAATTATTTATGAAAAGGTGAGACTCTACTTTAATTTCACAAGTTAGGGGGACTTTTCTAGTATTATGTCCCGTACCAGGGACCTATAATTAATTTTCCCATATATGACATTCAATTGAGAGAGACCAATTCAACAATTTGATTTTCATGAAGCTTATAATTACAATATTCCAAATAAACTAATTTGTTACCCGTGCGCTACATGAGACTTATGACATATTAGCTTGTAGATATAAAAATCTGATGTAGACGAAACATATATTAATGATATAAAAATCTGATGTAAGTAAATACTTATTTCATAAACCATTTATAATGACAACATAGGATATGTGTTTCAACTTTGTAATTTATGTTTTTTTTCAGTTAGAAGTATAAAAATGCATTAAATACATTTAACCTTGCAATACCCAACAACAAAGTTATTTATAGAATAGCATAATCTATCTTAACAAAATCCATGAAAGACATATATAGGTTGTCTCATCCTTTTTGTACATTTTGAAAAATTTTGTTCCTTAAATATATATGGAACATTAGTAGTGAAATTAAAAGAATTAGTTTGAACAATCTACTGTAGTCTTCGAGGAAAGTAATGTAATTGCATCTTTAAACTTGGTCTATACATAAATCCAATTTTTTTTTTATATTTTTACACAAAAAATTTAGTTCCTAAATTTGATGGATAATGATGTTAATTTTGTGGAATTAATTTTAGTAGATTAATGTCTAACAATTCAATTAATTCAAATTCAATGAGAAATATACATTAAAAGCACTAATATTTGAAAAGTGATGTGGCAAATTTTTGTGTGACATATGAACTAATATAAAGATGACAAATGAACCAATGACATCCTTTGCACAAGATTTAAAGATATATAGTTGATGTCTTGTTGAGCGACCTCCTTGGTAAACACTTTCATTAAAAGTGCACGTGATGATAGCTATCGTTAGTGGGTAGAACATTAAAAAAAGGGCAACAGTGCTGATCTAATAATTAACTCTTTCAGTTTGGGCAAAACTAATAAATGACTATTTCGCGGTGCATAAATAATATTTAACTTTGTGACCCAGTGCAAAAATGATAAAACCGGTTCTGAATGTTAATTTGTAGTTATGTGGGACCTTTCTGATATTATTTTGAAAGTGAAAAATACATTTTTCCCCTCCCAATTAAAACATTGCTGATACTAGTTAGCATAGGAAGATGAAGGGCAGAAGAAAGAAGGGTTAAGTTTTAATTGTGAGAGGGTAAAATGGTATTTTTACTTTAGAAAATAATATCAGAAATGTTCCACAAAACAACAAATTAACATTTAGTACCGGTTTTATTATTTTTGCACCGGGTCACAAAGTTGGTTATTATTTATGCACCGCGAAACAGTCGTTTATTATTTTTGCCCAAAGTGATATAGTTAATTATTAGATTAGCTCTTTTGCCCTTAAAAAAACCGGCAGATCATAAATGTTCGTAAAATGTTATAGCACTTCAAGGTAATATTATATCGTTTCCTAGATATTACCAGCCATTACCGGTTGAAGGATGTTTAGAGATAGAACAATCCACCAATAGCTAGAGAAGTGGCTACAAAAAACCAGTGGCCTACACGGGATACAGCTTGGCCTAAAGCTGAATTGGTCTTGAGATAAGTTGACACTAAAATTAGTGGATCAACCTGGCTCGAGAATATATCATATGGTTCGAAGGACATATCTTATTTAGTCTTAGTCCTGTCCCACACAAGACTGGGTTGGGCATCGAGGCAAAAAAAAAAAAACTAGGTGGAAAATTTTTAGATTAAGACTTAGTGTATGTATTTGGCCTACTCCTACTCAATTTCTGTGAAGCACTAATTTTCTTCAACCATCAAATAAACATGTTTGTGGTAAAATAATGCAAGTGATAGAAGAGTAAAAGAAGTGATTGAAGAGAGGGAAAACAATAAAAAATATAGAGAGAAATAGATAGAGTAATTTGTTTTAAAAAGATTTTAAACATTAGAGTATTAGGAAGTAGAATCCTAGATAATTTATATTTATATCCTTATACGTTTATCCATATTTGATGTAACAACTACGATTTTATAATACAGTTTAGATGGACATTCATATACTGTCATAATACTTTCCGTTGAACTCCTTGCTATTTGTCGAGAATATGCCTAATTACATAACAGTAACTAAAAGAAAGCATAAGAGCAAAACGTAGAATAAGAAAAAGAATACAAAACTACGTATCTTTAAAATGTTTTCCAAATTGTAAAAAACATTTCTACCAAACTTGGTGAAAAAATATATACAAGAAAAAAAAGAAGAATAGAGACCAAAGGGTGCATTTACTCCCATTTCAATCCTTCCAGTAGTATCAGCCATTTATCCCACTTTCCTCCACATTTTATCAAGTAGTCATGCTAAAGCTAGAGTGAACTAATCGGAGCTCAATAGACTTGATCTTTCAATACTACCCAATATCCCTTCTTCTTCCAAATTGTTTTCCGAATAATTTCCCTTTCAACTACTCCCTCCTCTAATCCCTAATATAAGAGCTTCAAAACACACTTTTTAAGAAAACATGTAAAAACTAGTTTTTTGTGTGTCTAGAGTTAAAGTTTTTTCTCCCAATGTTGCCTGTTTTTATCATAATACTTTTAAGAGAGAAAAATATATCGACATTAACAAATATGAAAGAGAGTTAAGGACAAAGTAGGAAAAAATACATTAAATGAGGAGAGAATGTGAGAGGAGCTCTTATATTTTAGACGAAAATCATTTAAATTTCAGGTTCTTATATTACGGATAAGAGGGATAATGTAGTAATGGGTTAAAGTGCAATGCTATTAACAATTCGAAAGGCGAATGAATATAAATTTTGTATAAATATATGTTGTGATTCTTTTACCCTTCTAATGATTTCTTTTTGCTGCACAGTTTTTTTAAATTCTTCAACAATGATTTTTTTTATCAGGACCTCAACAATGATTCAATACAATGGATTGCACATATAGTCTAATACAAGTAGTTAATTATTGCCCAGCTACTTTATAAGTTGTATCAGTATCAGTTAAAATTTGTACCACATTTTTCTGTCCCACTTTATCCACAACTTCATTTATAAAGGCAACGACCCTATTTTACCTTTAAAGTAACTACTCTAAACCACTAGACACCCTAGACTAATACTAGGTGCAATTTTACCCTTGAAGTAACTAAAGAGGTTTAATTTTACCCTCTGGCGAATGTAATGTTGACATGTGTCATCCACGTGTCAACATTATATTCGCTAGAGGATATATTTGGACCACCACTAGTGGAAAACTTTAATTTCGCTACATAATTTCGCATTAGTTCCTTAAGGAACTAAAGCAATAATAAATATAGCATATTTTCATCTTCTGTTGTATAAGGAACTGAAGCCATAATGTATAATATTACATCACTTAAATAGGCAACTGAAGTAATAATTAAGTTAATATATTTTCACTTCTATTGTATAAGGAACTAAAGTTATAATATATATTAGGCATCACTTAAATAGACAACTGAAACAATATTTAAGTAAATAATATTTTTGTGACAATATTTGAAAAAGGGTTTTAAATAGGAAAAATCTATACTATTACTAACAACAACAAACCCTTAACTCCTCTCCACTACTCCAAACGGTCGGCCTCTTTCTCCCACCACTACTACAAAAAAACACTTTTAACGTCCAAAATTTACGTCCATTATTTGAAAACGGACGTTGTAATTAATTTATGTATAAATAAAGTCTATTTAATTAAATGGATGTGAAAAACACATCGATAACCGTTTTTAAATATTGATTTGATTATGTTAAAAAAATATTATTTGATAAATAAGGTTTAATTTAAGGTTTTGTGGTGTTATTTAAAAATTTTAAAATCTTTACAAATAAATTTATGAAAATAATTTTCTTCCAGAATTTCTAGGACCTATTTTATTTTTGAAATTTAGAAAAATAGTTAGAAGATGATTTGAAGTTTGGGAATTATAGAGAAATCACCGTGAGGCCTAAATAAAATGAGAATGGAAGAAAATTCTTACTTTAACATGATTTTATTAGTAAAAGAGGGACTAAGTTTATCAAAAAAAAAAAGAGGGACTAAGTTAAAATTTAGAAAAGTTTAAATGGGGCCAACATAGTAATAGTTGCTTTAACACACGTTCACACCATTTCCTTCATTACTGTCAGTTTTTCTTCTTCCTCTTCTCTAATCGATTTCTCATTTTCTCTCACTTTTTTCTTGCCCTCTTCCTTTTATCTTCCACTTCGGTGATGGTTCCGGTGAACCACGTTGGAGCGGGCTTCCTCCTGCAATAGAAGAGTTGAGCATAGGCAACCCCATTCTTTCCAAACTCAGTTCCATCTCTCTGCGGTGACGATGTTATGGTTTCCTGTGACGGCGAATAATGACGGTGGTGGTCGCCGAGGATGCATGTAGAACCGGATTTGAGTTCCGGTAAGCCTCTTCCTTCGATTTCTATCCTTTATTTCTTCATCTACCGCTTTTTGGAGAGGCTGAGTTGGGTTTTTCAATTGGGATGTTTAAATGGGTTAAAATGAAGTTTAAGTTTCAATCTTTGATGTTTTAAAGAAGATTGGAAGAGTTTTTGAGAAAACCCAAATTTGGGAATCTAAGAATCCGACTGGTTTTCGGGGTTTCTAAGGAGTCCAATTTCAAATTTCAAACTCAATAAGTTTAAGAAAGTCATGAATATCTCTGCATGTTTGACCTTAGTTGAAATGGTTATTTTACAAATTTATGTTCTTTCTGTGTTTGGTTGACGGTATATATGAGTGTGTATATGTAAGGGTACTGTTTGATTGAGATGCATGTTGATTTTTTGTGTTTTTGGGGTTTCAGAATTTGTCTGTTCTCTCTTTGTTGGATCCGACTTCAAGGAATCAAAGGGGACTTTGAGGAAATTAAATGATAATGAAAGGAGGTTAGAACGGGGTGTATGGATTTTTAGGTTTATCTATGTTTGGAAATGAAAGATTTATGTTTAATTTTCATTGCTTTGTTCTGATTGCAAATGATGAGTTTATTCTTTCCCTCTTTTGATTTTATATTTCACTGATTGATAGTATCTTTGATTTGAGGTTGAATTGGTTTAAGCATGCTATGTAATTTAGATTAGTTTTAATGACATATGGTACAGATTTTGAATTGACGAATTAATTGTTGTTATGTAGGCTGAATATTGTCCTGCAAACGAGATTTCTGAAGGTGGAATTAAATGTATGTTTTAAAAAGTTGTAGATATTTGTTAAAGTTGTAAGATGAGAGATATACTGGTGTTTGGTTCTTGCAACTGATACATAATGATATAGGTGGGTTCAATAAGCAACCAAAATAAACGTATGAGCCTCCAATCTTGGTGTTGTAAGAAGATTTGAACTTTAATTTGAGTCTTGGTTTAGGTTTACTGATTTTCAAGTGTTGACATTTTGCTTATTTTATTCTACTCAAATGGTTTTTGGCCTGTTATTTAGAAACTTCGATTCAAAATTATATAGTTGATAAATTATGGTTGTTTGTAGTATGCATGTGTAACTCGGTTGATCTATTTTCTTGCTTCACGGTTCTGTTCGGCCAGTGATGTTAATGGAGGACTGTATTGTTTATATGCATGTATGATTTGTCCTTCGGTGGATCTGAAGTGTTTGTGTTCTCTCAGTCTATCCATTCATGCAAAATAGGCAATGTGGTTTGTATGAGTTATATGTATGAAATCGTCACTAAAGACATCACAAGCTCTTTCAATAAGGTAAACAGTACAATTACATAACAATCACAATTTTAGTCTATAGTTTTTTAGAATATTGCTTATTACCTATTAATTTTTTTTTAATTTGCAGCATTATCAAAGTTTGAAGCCATATTCGACGGTAGAGATAAGAGAGATACACACAGCCTTTGGTTAGAGTACATTTTTTTATTTAACAAAATTAGAGGAGAAGAAAAGTATTCAATCGTTATTCTTTGTAAATAATTGGTCAAAATATATAGAGACATTATTTTTTTTGGACACGAGACATTTACTTGTTCAACCTTTTATTTTGGTTGAACATTGGTTATTTTGAGTATTTGATGGATTTATGTTAACCTTCATGGTGGTACATTGTATATATGATTGTTGATTCTCAAACGATCCATTTTAGTTAATTTTAATGATTTTTCAAATATAGGCTTCACCATAATAAAATGACATCAGTTGCACTTCGTATGATGTCGTAATACAATTTTTACCGCTTCAGTTCTTTAACAACTGATATCATAATAGATATAATTAACGCTTCAATTCTTTAACAACTGATGTCGTAATAAAATAATTACGGCATCATGTCCATTATAACTGAAGCCATAATAGTTTATTTACCGCTACACCTAATTCTACTAATACGGGCCACAAAACCCGACTAAATTTCACAAACAGATTGCCCAAAGCCCAAATCAATATACTGCCCAATAAACAACACTTCTATATTTACTTGGAACTCAAAAACCCTAATCCACACCTTCCTACAAACACTTCATTGCGCGGCTTCATCTTCTTCTTCATCGTGTGAAATCGGGAACAACTCGTCGGCGCTATGGGTAATCTCAAATACACACACACATTTAAGACACAAAATTTTCGATTGTAAAGATCTGTGAATTGATTTGTATGGTTCTTTTTCTTTTTTTTTGGTGATTTGCAATCAGGTAAGGTTCACGGATCTCTGGCACGTGCGGGAAAGGTGAGAGGGCAAACGCCCAAAGTTGCGAAGCAAGACAAGAAGAAGAAGCCACGTGGCAGGGCCCACAAGAGGATGCAATACAATCGCCGATTCGTCACTGCAGTCGTCGGCTTCGGCAAGAAGAGAGGACCTAACTCTTCTGAGAAGTAATTCATTAGTTTATGCAGTCATGTTTTTTTTTGGCTAAATTTTTGTTTGGTTGTACTATAGATTCTTAGTTTCACTTTGGATCAAATATTCGACGTTTGGTTTTGGATTCGGTTTTAGTTTAATTTTAATTTTAATTATTGTGTTTGGCACATTTTTATTTGGTTGTGACCATTGTTGTATTTCAATTGGTATGTGACCATTTTTGAAAGTTTAAAAATTGACATTATTGAAGCTTGGAGTAAAGAAAATAATTTAGTTGTTTCATTTTGGGGATTTTTGAATTCTACAGTGGGATGAAGAATGTATAGTTTTGGAGTAGGCATGAAGGGTTTCTTTATGGTTCCATTGGTTTTGAAGATTATATTACATACTATGATTGATTGAGGAAAGCCAAAGAGAACCCTTGAGAACTGTAATTATTATTATTATTAGTTATTAGTTACATAATGACAAAGCACATAACATTATGATCTCCATAATGCTTTAGAGGTAGGAGGTGAAAATAGAGGTTTGGTGTTTATGAATGGTTTTCAATAGGTGATTAGGAGTGAGATCATTAGTCTATGATAACGGTTGACACTATTCTGGACGTTCAAGGACACACGATTTCATTTAGTTGGTGATATAGGCATTCTTTGTTATGTGCAAACCCATTACCTTAGTAACCATGAATCAGGATGTGAAAATTATTTGCATCTTAAAGTATGTTTGTGTAATGCCCTAAAAAAGATTTTCTTAAAGCAATACTAATTAAACAAAGAACAATTCGATCACAAAAGATAATCTGGAAATTACTTCTTAATATTAATCAAATGAGAGAGTTTACAAGATGTACTTCTTGAGCAGAAAATACAACATGCTCTAATCTGGATACCAGATCTCCTATTTAAACTAGATTACATCCAGAATAACTGATGCCACACATATTCCGGGATCGTGTGTTGCAATGCTCCATGAAACTTGTCCACGTGTCACCGTGGGCGCCTTCCACCATTCACGATCTTATCCCCCGTCACTTGGAGACAACTTCCCACTCAATTAGTGGTACTTTCTAGCGTCTATATGGATCCGGACTACGCCCCTTGGGTTGTATGGGTCGGGTTTGGTTCGGGTACAGGTCCTGGTGATGACTCAGACAGACGATTACACAAGTTGCTAGGAGAACAGTCTGGTATGCGATCTGGATTGGCCACGTGTCCTCTGTTATTTGAAATTTGAAAGAGAGAAGAGCGGTAACGGGTTACCACATTAACTCCCCCACAGCGACACGTGTCTGGCTCCCGCTGACACGAGTAGATGTAATCATTCCCATCCGTTCAGATTTCGAAACACTAGCCGTTGGATAGAGGGGGTTTCAATTCAGACACCTTTTGAGTCCTATAAATTTGACTCGTGCGCAACCTTTTGCACTTTCGCCTTTGTCTCAAAATTTCTGGGTATTCTGATTTGTTCGAGAGATCTGGTCTTTATTCCTGCATTGTCAACAACGCATCGCACTTTCTGGTAAGTATAAGTTAGTCTGGTACATTTGTCTGGTTAGGTCTGTTTTATTTTTGCTATTTCGTTTCGTTTATTCTGGTATATCGGTGTATAAGCGACGTTAATAAGTTTTTTTTTTTTTTTTTTTTTTTTTTTTTTTTGTAGGAAAAGAGATCATGTCGAGGGTTGGAGACGTTGCATCTTCTGGTACCAAGAAAGTTGTGGTTAAGGGCTTTGATCCCATTCCTGCTGAGTTGGTGGAAGAATTACGAGATGGGAAGTTGATGGAAAAGAAAAACAATGACGAGGCCCCTGTGATTTCAGAGATGGATGTGGCTGCTCTCCCCGATGAGTTGGGCCTTGACCGGTCGTTGTTGATTCGGGCACCTGAGCCTGAGGAACGTCTGGATTGGGGAAGCGACAATTGGACTACTCTGGGGTTTGATTATTTGAAGTTGTTTCCATGCATCCCGCTCCCACCTTTGATACTGGAAATCTGTCGCTTCTATGATTTGGCTCCGTCCCAACTAATGCCGATGGTGTGGTCTGTGGTTCTGAGTTTGGAAATGATCACAAAGGATTGGGAGAAGAAGATCTCTTTGGCAGAGCTGCTTACAAGTTATAGTTTTGGCAGGAAGTCTAGCGGGCTTTTTACTCTTTCCCGGTTGGATGGGAATCCCTTGATCATCACTCCCTGGGATTCTGTTAGGCGTTGGAAGCGTAGGTTTGTGGTGGTGCATAAGAGGTGTTTAGTTCCAGATGGTGGTCCTCTCAGGACAGAGTGGAACAACTTATGTAAGTAGATATTTTTACTTCTGGTTCTGGTATCTGGTGTCTGGTAATGTTTTGGGAGTTTTGTGTTCATATGAATCATATACTGGTTGATTCTTCATGCAGTTAAGGCTGAGGAGAAGAAAGTTCCTTTGCGTCCGGATTCCGAGGAATTGATAGCAACGATCATGGCTCTTCCGGTTGACAAGCGTACTTACATCAAGATCTTCAAGATAGGTACAGTTGCCTATTTCTTAAGTTGTTCTGTCCGAGATGTTCTGTTGTTACATTTCGTGTAAATTTCTGGTTTCTGGTGTCAGGTGAGTCTGAAGTGCCCAAGTTGAAGTTGAAGGTGGTTGACGCGGGAAAGAAGAAGAAGAGAGGGAGTACAGAGAGCGGGTCAAGTAGTGATGTTGCTTCTGAAACAGTGGCATCCAGGATGAAGAGGACCAAGCGTGCTGCTGCTGCTGTGACCCCGAAGAGGCCTATTAATCTGGATCCTATTGAGGAGGAGGTTGATAAGCCGAAAGAGGCTGGGGCCCTTGCAGCGATCCCGGAGCCCACGATCATGGATTTGGATGCAATCCCCGAAGTAGGTCAAGGGGGAGGCGAGACATCTAGGGCTCTTAGTAACACTGGTGGGCAAGATTTGCTGGTTTCGTTGACCACTAGTTCTCTCAAGGTTTGTGATGTGACTTTTAGTTTGATTTTTGGTTACAAGATGTGATACTGCACATATTGTTCTTGTGAGTTTGTTACCCAGGTTTCTGGTTTTGACAGGTTAACCAGGTGGCTGAGGCTGTGCGTAAGCATTTCTGGGATCTGGAGAGGTCAACTGAAGTGCTCCGTGTAGAGCACGACACCTTGGTGAAGCGTGTGAAGAATTTGGAATGGTTTGATCGGGAAATGAGGAAGAAACAAGGAGAGTTGGAAGCTGCGCATAAGCTATACAGGACCACGGCGGAAGCCAAGTTTCGCCAGCTCGAGCGGGACCTTGAGAATGCTAGAGGTGAAACTATGGATGCTCGGGAGGAAGTGAAGCTTTCTGACATCACCATTGAGGGGCTGAACGCTACAATTGGGGACCTGAGGAAGCAGCTGGTTGACTTAGAGGAGGAGAAGGTCAAGAGCGAGAAGAAGGTCGAGACCTTGGTTGAAAGGGAAATGCGGGAGGTTTCAAAGTTCATGTTGTTTGAGCGTATCCGCATGGTGAAAGAGTTCCAGGCAGGGGGAAGCGCTAATTGGGATTTGAAGGAGCTGGAACAAGAGTTCCAAGATGAGGGCTACTCCATGCCTTCATCTGGTGATAGTGATGAGGAGTCAGGTGGCGAGGAAGAAATTAATTCTCTTCCTGAGATGCCTGGTTCAGACAAGAACCAAGCTCTGGATAAGGAGGAAGGAACTGGAGACTCCCATGAGGTGGGCGGAGACAAGGCCAGCGGGAAGGACGCTTAGAGGGAGAACTGTTTTAGGTGTAATGCTTTATTGTGTTTATTTTCTGGACGTATTTTGCTGGTTAATGTTGACTGGTTATGTTCTAGTATTTTCAGACGTTTATGTTTAACTAGTGTTGACTAGTTATGTTCTTAGAAATTGTATTTGTTCAGAAGACTAATATTGAATATCTATAAAGTGCAAGTTGCGTATACTTACTTGTGTATTCTTCTGGTATTTTTGATTTGATATCTGGTGAGCGATTTGTAGATGCATCTTTCTGGTTGAGCGATCTGGTTAGACAAACACGATCAGGTTATGTTAGAAGAATCAGGATTAAAATAGGTATTAATTAGAGTCTGGGATTCGTGCAAGTCTAATTAGAGTTTGGTATACCTTAGATATTGGAATCAGGTTACTCGGGGATGTGGTGGATCGTCATCCATACATCTTTCTGGGCTCGGGATGGTCTATAAGTTATGTACCGGGTTAGTAGCTACTATGTACTTAGAATTTATAAGAGATTTAAAGCAACAAATGAATAAACAAATGTGGTAATTTAGGAAGAGTAAGCGTAAGACATAAGTATTATGTACCTTTGGCTCCGGGAAGTTGTACCAAGTGAGATGCATTCAGTTGGTGGAACTTGTGTTGGAAGTGAACTTTCTGACGCTGGGATTTCATTGTCTGAGCGTTGGCTCCGGGAAGTTATATCATCAGAAGTTTAGTTTTGGTGATAGAACTTATGTCTGGAAGTTGCTGGGATATTGGCTCCGGGTAGTTATGTCGTTAGGGAGGTGTTCCTTGTGACAGAACTTAGTTCTGGGCATTGCCTGATGGTTGGCTCCGGGAAGTTATATCATCAGGAAAGTGGTCCTGTTGATAAAACTTAGTTCTGGGTAGTGTCTGATGATTGGCTCAGGGAAGTTATATCATCAGGAAAGTGTTCCTGTTGATATAACTTAGTTCTGGATAGTGCCTGATGATTGGCTCCGGGAAGTTATAGCGCTATAGTACTAGAGGAAAAGAATTAGATACTATGGGAAATACCTTTTCAGATGTATTGCGTTCCAACTTCTGGGGAGCAATTTTCCTTTGGAGTCTCGCAATTGGTAAGATCCTGGGCCTGTGATGCTTTCAATCTGGTAAGGGCCTTCCCAGTTGGGGCTGAGCTTTCCGTCTCTGGATTCTGGTGTATTTGGGAAGACTTTACGCAAAACCAGCTCCCCTACTTGGAAGCGTCGTTCTTTGACATGTTTGTTGTATTGACGGGCTATCTGCTGTTGATAGGATGCCATCCGGATTAGAGCCTGTTCCCGTTTAAGGTCTAGTAGATCTAGTTCATAGTTCAGGTTAATGTTGTTAATCTCTTTGTTTGTCCACTTATACCTTAGACTTGGTAGCCCGAACTCAACGGGGATCATTGCTTCTGATCCATATGTCAAGGAGAAGGGTGTCTCTCCCGTTGGAGTTCTCGCTGTAGTCCTGTAAGCCCATAGTACTGCTGGAAGTTCATCTGCCCATTTCCCTTTTGCTTTTTCTAGTCGTTTTTTCAAGGAGGACACAATTGTTTTGTTACTGGCTTCTGCTTGGCCGTTAGACTGGGGATTCCGGGGGGTGGAGAATTTCAAGTTGATGTTCCATCTGGTACAGAACTTCCTGAATTTCGATCCAATGAACTGGGACCCATTATCGCATACTATTTCATATGGTAGTCCAAACCTGCAAATAACGTTTTTCCAGATAAAGTCAATGACTTCTGGCTCTTTAACTTGTTGGAATGCTCCTGCCTCTATCCACTTAGTAAAGTAATCAGTCACCATCAACAAGAACACGCGTTTTCCTGGTGCTGGTGGTAACTTCCCGACTATGTCCATCCCCCATCTCATGAAGGGCCATACTGGAGTCAGGGAGTGTAGGAATTCTGGGTGTTGCTGGAGTGCGGGTGCAAACCTTTGGCATTTGTCACATTTGGAAACAAGTTTCTGGGCATCTTGTTGCATTTTAGGCCAAAAGTATCCCGCTCTCAGAAGATTCCTAACCAAACTTCTGGAACCAGAATGGTTACCACACTCTCCTTCATGTGTTTCTCTTAATGCATATTCAGAATCGTCTGGACCGAGACATTTCTGGTATATGCCTGCAAAAGACCATCTGTAGAGTTCGTTCCTGAATATCCTGTATCTGGATGCTCGTTGTTTGATTCTTCTGGCCTCATTTTGATCATCCGGGAGTATACCTATGTCCAGGTATTTGTAGATTGGGGATCTCCAATCGTCTGGTCTATAATTGGCCTGCACATGGTGAACAGGTGTGATAGTCAGTACTGAGTCTTGTAGTCGTATGATCGGGATGACTCGGGTTCTGGAGCTTGGGATGGTGGATCCCAAGTTTGCTAATGCGTCAGCATGTTTGTTGCTATCTCTGGGTATTTGCGTCAATTTGAATTCCCTGAATGATTTTGATAATGAAGTGGCCATGGTATAATATTTTTGCATTCTGGAATCCTTTACTTGGTATTCTCCTTGGACTTGTTTAGATACAAGTTGAGAATCACATCGCACTTCCACGTCTTGCGCTCCAAGTTCTACGAGCAGGCGCATTCCGATGATTAGTGCTTCGTATTCTGCTTCATTGTTGGTTGCTCTGAAAGTACACTGGAAGGATTGCTCCATGGTATCTCCGGTTGGTGATTGGATTACTACTCCGAGTCCAGTACCTTTCGAGTGTGTTGAACCGTCGACATACAAGATCCAAGTATCTTGGATTAATTCATTGCTCATGCAAATCAAATTTCTAGCCATATCTATCTGGATGTCAGGTGCAAATTCCGCCGTGAAATCCGCTAATACTTGAGACTTTATTGCAGTTCTTGGGACGTATGATATATCATGTTGACCAAGTTCAATCGCCCACTTGACTAGTCTGCCAGATAAGTCTGGTTTCTGGAATATGGCTCTGAGCGGGTGAGATGTCACAACCTGGATGGGATGACTCTGGAAATATGGTCTCAGCTTTCGGGATGCCACGACTAGAGCCAATGCTAGTTTTTCGATAGGCGAGTACCGGGTCTCAGCGTCTAGGAGAGTTTTACTTACATAATAGACTGGATACTGTATTCCCGGATCTTCGCGTACGAGTACAGCGCTTACAGCATGCCCAGATACAGACAAGTACAACTGAAGTAACTCACTGGGTCTTGGTTTGGAGAGGAGTGGCGGCTTGGACAGGTATTCTTTGAGGCCTTGTAAGGCTGTTTCGCATTCCAGACTCCATTCAAACGTTTTGTTCTTCCTGAGCGTTTTGAAGAAAGGATGACACTTGTCTGAGGAACGGGAGATGAACCTGTTCAGAGCTGCAATCATTCCTGTTAGCTTTTGCACATCTTTGGCTCGTCTGGGAGAGCAGATGTTCTGGATGGCTGTTATCTGGGTGGGATGAGCTTCAATGCCTCTACTCGAGACCAAATAACCAAGGAACTTCCCGGACTTGACCCCGAAGGAGCATTTTTCTGGATTAAGCTTCATATTGTATTGTTTCAGGATTCTGAATGCCTCTTGTAAGTTTGAGATGTGTTCTTCCTTGGACTGGGATTTAACAAGCATGTCATCCACGTAGACTTCCATGGATTTTCCAATCTGGTTCTCAAACATTTTGTTGACCAACCTTTGATAGGTAGCTCCTGCATTCTTTAGGCCGAAAGGCATTACTTGGTAGCAGTATGTCCCTCTGTCCGTGATAAAAGAGGTCTTTTCTTGATCTGGAGGATGCATCCGGATTTGGTTGTATCCGGAGAAAGCATCCATGAAGCTTAGCATCTGGTGTCCAGAAGTGGCATCCACCATCTTGTCAATGTGTGGTAACGGGAAGAAATCCTTTGGGCAGGCCTTATTCAAGTCTGTGAAATCTACACAAACACGATGTTTTCCGTTCTTCTTGGCCACTACTACAGCATTGGCTAGCCACTCTGGGTAAGTCACCTCCCTTATTGACTTGACTGCCAATAATTTCTGGACTTCTTCCTGGATAATTTGGTTTCTGTCTGTACCAAATTTCCGGCGCTTTTGTCGGACAGGTTTGTGTTTAGGATCCACATTCAACCTGTGAAGACTGATCTGGGGATCGATTCCGGTCATGTCAGAATAGGACCAAGCGAAACAATCTTGATTTTGGGTCAAGAATGCTATCAGTTGGTTCTTCAAATCTGGATTGAGATCATTTCCGATGAAGAGTTTCTTGTCTGGCTGGTTTGGGTCGACCTGGATGGTTTCGAGTCTGGTGGATGATTCATCCCTGATCTGAGGTTTCAGGGATGATCCCTGTAATTGCTATGCTGGTAGCTTTTCGGACTTCTTCAGGGAAGTCTGGTAGCACTCTCGAGATGTTTTCTGGTCTCCCCTAATCTGGCGTACTCCCCAAGGAGTATAGAATTTAACTCGTTGGTGCAAGGTGGACGGTACAGCCTTCATCTGGTGGAGCCATGGTCGTCCCAGGATGGCGTTGTATGGAGAAGGGCAATCCATAACATGGTAAGTAAATGTTTGATTAATTCCGGCAGCATATGTTGCTAGATTAATCACAGCCATTGACTTATCAGCAGCGCCATTGCCGAATACCAGGGTGGTTGGATAGTATGACATGGCCGACTCCATGTTCATTTCCTTAACCGTATTCAAGTAAATAATATTGACAGAGCTACCTGGATCTATGAGAACTCTTTTGACTTCACAGTTGGCTAAGTAGATTGAGATGACAAGAGCGTCATCATGATTTTGGTCATTGATCTCGTGGTCAAAGAATGCTAATGGTCCTTCTTGTGCCTCTAGGTCTTCTCCACCTATAGTCAGGGATTCTATTTGGTCAGTCAAGGTCCTGACGTGTCTCTTAGCAGCGGAGTAACTGGTTCCCATGATGCAAGATCCGCCATTGACAAAGTTTATCATCTTGGTTGGAATCGGTGGATGTGCAGGAGTGGGTTGTGTATTACTTGTCGCTTTGCCTATCTGGTTTTGCTTCTTTGATCCCTCGAGCAAATGCTCTAGGTAGCCCCTCTTAAAGAGTTCCGAGACTTGAAAGCGCAGGGATATGCAATCATCGGTCTTGTGTCCGTGGTCTTGGTGGAAGTCACACCATTTAGATTTGTCTCGCTGCTCCGGGGGTACTTTTATTTTTCCCGGCCATCGCACTTGATCCCCCATTTTTCCCAGTTCTTTAACTAGTTCCTTCGCGGATAATTGCAAGCCCTGCTCTTCTATTCGGGGAGCAGGTGGTCTGCTTGGTCTGTTGGACCTCCCGGATCGTTCTGGTGCCTTTTTAGCATTAGAGTAGGATTCTGCTCTGGGAGGTTTTTCCGGTCGCTCCTTTCGTTTCTTGCTTTTGCCTGCGTGACTAGACTCGGATTCAGGTGAGTCATAGTCTCGGTTCATCCGGTCTTCTTCGAGTCTGACTTCAGCCAACACCCTCCTCATGACCTCTGTCCATGTCTTAGGTTGGCATTTAGTCAGTTCTTCGTACAGGGGCATCCAGGTCCACAATCCCTTCCTGAAGGCGTTTATACATGTCATCTCATCCGGGCGATCTATTTCCAACCTTTCTTTGTTGAATCTGGTAACAAAGCTGCGAAGGGTCTCCCCTCGTTTGATGTGAAGCCTGTACAAGTCATCGGCGGTTTTTTCTAACCGCTTGCTACTTGCGAATTGGCTCACAAAGGAATCATGTAGTTCAGCAAATGTGGCAATGGATCCTACCTCAAGGTGCATATACCATTTGAGAGCGGGTCCTGTAAGAGTCATCCCGAATCCCCTGCACATACATGCTTCACGTACTTTCTCTGGAACTGTGATGGCGAACATACGTTGTTTGTAATGTGCCATGTGATGATCCGGGTCTGTCGAACCATCATAAGGAGTAATGGTGGGATAAACCAACCGGGAAGGCAGTTTTGCTCTGGATATGGCCTCAACGAATGGTGAATCCGCATAACTGGAAGGATCATTTTTCTCGAAGGGGATCGGTGCTGCTGGAAGTTGGAACATGGTTGCTTTCAGTTCATCTAACTCCCGTTGCATCCGCTTAATTTCCGGGTAGGTTCTCCGCATTTTTCGCATTCTGGGGGTTGAGTTTCTGGGAACGGTTATTTTGGATGCCAAGTGCCTTCGTGGCTTCTTGGGAGGCTCTGGTTTGTCAAGTGTGTCGTTGGAACTTCCAACTCCTTCTTCATCCTCGTCAGAAAGTTCGACTCTGGGGTTGTAATCCGGGTCTTCATACTCAGTGTTCTGGTATCGATCATCCATTCTGGTATCCTGTGGTTTAGTTTCTGGGTTCTGATGTTTGTTTCTTCTTCTGGTTTGACGGCTTTTGTGTTCTGGATCTCTATGCCTCCCCTCTGGTATTGCGCGTTCGGGAATCCGGTGGTCATCTCGCACTTCTGTGTGTCGAGATCGATGTTCATGTAGGTCTTCGTCAGGCTGGTATTGCTCTGGGTTCTGGTATTCAGGGTCTGCGTTCCGGTGATACATACTTTCGGAAATCACTCTTGGAATAGGTTGTTCCTCTTCCATATTATCTTCTGGTATATGGAGTCGGGCCATCCTTAATTCGGTGATTTCAAGTTTCAGGTTCCTATTTTCGCTTGACAGCTTTTTCAGCATCGCGAAGTGTTCTCGCTGCTGCTCTTGTAACCGTTGCACAGTGAGCAACAGAGGATCATTTTCTGGAACGTTATGGGGGGCTTCCTGAGTGTTCCCTCCAGGGTACCCAGTGGAGGAAATCTCTTGGATATTTGATTGTGCAGGCGCGTCTGGGTTAAGCGGCGACATCGCGTCGTCTTCCATGATCTGGTTGCAGGATAACGAGAAGAAATACAAATTTCTCCCCACGGTCGGCGCCAAATGTAATGCCCTAAAAAAGATTTTCTTAAAGCAATACTAATTAAACAAAGAACAATTCGATCACAAAAGATAATCTGGAAATTACTTCTTAATATTAATCAAATGAGAGAGTTTACAAGATGTACTTCTTGAGCAGAAAATACAACATGCTCTAATCTGGATACCAGATCTCCTATTTAAACTAGATTACATCCAGAATAACTGATGCCACACATATTCCGGGATCGTGTGTTGCAATGCTCCATGAAACTTGTCCACGTGTCACCGTGGGCGCCTTCCACCATTCACGATCTTATCCCCCGTCACTTGGAGACAACTTCCCACTCAATTAGTGGTACTTTCTAGCGTCTATATGGATCCGGACTACGCCCCTTGGGTTGTATGGGTCGGGTTTGGTTCGGGTACAGGTCCTGGTGATGACTCAGACAGACGATTACACAAGTTGCTAGGAGAACAGTCTGGTATGCGATCTGGATTGGCCACGAGGGGGGGGGGTGAATTGGGTGAGGGAATAAAAACTTTATTTCTTTTCGAAAGACTGCTTGTGCTTGGTGATGATGTTACTGAGTAATGGTATGCACAAGTCAGTATGTTATGTGATGCAAAAATAGAATGTTTAAATGTAAGTTTATGCACACATAAATTTATCCTGGTTCGGTCACCCAGACCTACATCCAGTCCCCAGGCTCCACCTGAGATTTTCAATCCACTATTCTTGTTTAAACCAGGCACAAGAGAAGCCTTTACACTTTAGGTTTTACGAGCACGGGTTCACCTAACAACCCACAGGTTTTACAACGGGTTCACCTGCAAACCTTACAAATGCAAGTTTTACGGGCTAACTTGCAACCTATGGAGATTTAGAAAACTTCTAAATGCTCCCCCTTACAAAATGTAAGATTACAATTATGTTCACTCTATGAACTGATTGTGCTAAACACTTAAGCTCGAATGACTCTCTCTAAGAGTAGATGATGTTACTCACTTAAGCACAAAAGACTCACTCTCTAAGAATATTACATATCTAAGTCCGAGAGTAGAAGATGAGAGGAATGTAGAATAGTGTTTCAGACAATAAGCTCTGTTCTCTCTCTCTTTTTCAAGCCCCCTCTTCAGAAATGAAGAACATCCCTTTTATACCAGTCTCTGAATATCTAGCCGTTGGAGAGGCAATAAGATCGTTTGATTATAGACGTTGGGGCCTTGTTTACGTTGTCCTCATTAATGCACAGCAGGGTTGACTTTGCTTTATCTGAAAAAGGTGCTCTGACCATGCTGTTCTGTCAACACTGTTCTGACAATACTATTCTGACAAAAGTCGTTCTGGCATCTGAACACTTTGTACGGTCCGACTCTTGCTTGCTGTCAGAGAGGACTTCGTTCCTCAAGCATAAGTCCAGGATGTTAAGAGACTCACTATCGGAAGCTCTCTTGCTATCTGAAGCTCGTGGACTCTAACATTTTGCTTGCTATCACATAGAGGAACTTTGTCTTCCAAGCACTTGTCCATGAATGATAAGAGTGCTTTGCTATTGGATCCTCTCTTGCTATCAGAAGCTCTCTTATGGACTCTGACTCTTGTGGGCAGTATGAGCTTTGACACCTTGAGTGAATCTTCAGATTATGTTCTCATACTCCTCATGCTTGGTAGGTAACAATGTTGTTTGAATATGTCTGTTATCCTCTTGTTACCGTTGGAAGGAACATCTTCTTAAATGCTTCAGCAGGGTTGACTTGCTTTATCTCTGAAAAGTAGTCCTGACACCTCTGCTCTGTTAAAAGCATTCTGTCTTCTGAGTATGTGACGTTCACTCTTGTACTCTTGCTGACGGATGATCATCGTTCATCCGGAAGTGGCAATCTTGCTCTGCAAGGGTTAGTCTCTGAAATCCAATGCCAAGAGTCTTTCCATCCGGAAGCTCATTTGCATCCGCAAGTGTAACTAAGTTCTGCACATACTGGTTAGTCCAACATAGCAATATATATAATCAGATATAGTAAAACTACACATGTTGTGGGAAGTTTGCTATGGGAAGTAGTCTTACTTAGACTATGTTCTGACTTAGTGTAATGTCTACTGACTCTAAGGGATCTCTATTCCAATAGTCAGCTTAAGTCTCGTTAGTTTACTCTAAGTCTTCCTAAGTGACTCAGTGTGTCATTCATGCTATGTATATTAAGTCAACACACAATCACATGAAGTGGGAGTTTACTTAGTCTAGGATGTATCCGGAAGCACTTCTCCATCCGGAAGTGAATCCACTAGATGTAGGATTTTGTTTACTATTGCTCACTCTCGCTTAGTCTATTTCATTCCACCACTCAGCGCTAGTCACTGAGCTATCGGAAGCACTTTTACTTGACGTGGTGAATTCACTGACGCTTAGGGTGAAATCTATTCTATCAGTCTGCGCCAGTCAAGATCTAATAGGAAGCAACTTCACTTGATGTTGCATTTCTGCTGACGCTCGGGGTTATATCTAGTCTATCAACCTGCGCCAGTCTAAATCTAATAGGAAGTGCTTTCACTTGGCGAAGTAGACTTACTGACGCTTGGGGTAATAACTATTCTATTGCTCTGCGCCAGTCTAAGTCTAACAGGAAGCGCTTTCACTTGGGGAAGTAGACTCACTGTCGCTTGGAGTAATATCTATTCTATCGCTCTGCGCCAGTCTAAGTCTAACAGGAAGCAACTTCGCTCCCGATTGAACCATAGCTTAGTCTTAGGGTTTGTGCACCTAAAGTTCATGGACTAAGTTAAATCCCTAGTGATTTACTCGCTGCCGCTGGGGGATGACACATTTATCCGCGTGCGCGAGTCCTAGTCTATCCGGAAGTGATTCCGCATCCGTGAGCGCTAGTCTTGATTCATTCGGAAGTGAATCTGCATCCGGTTGTGACTCTAGTGCTAATACTTCTGGAAATGATCTTGCATTCACAAGTGATCTAACTCAGGGTTCTAACCATGTCATCTAATCCTTCCTAAGTGTTAATTATGTTCTTTTAAGTACTAGACCATATCATACCTTAGTCACCATCAAAACTTAAGATTCTAACATTCTCCCCCTTTTTGATGATGACAAACCCATAGATGACTAGAGAACATAATTAAACTTAGATCACTCCCAGAGCACTCCCAGAGCTATAATTAAACTTAGATATCTTATCTATCTCTCAGCTCTAGACATCTCATGTCTCATCTCTCGCTAGACATCTTATATCTCATCTCCATCTCTAGACATCTCATCTCTATCTCTCTCCCCCTTTTGGCTTCATCAAATTCCAACAGGTGCAAGCTAGCCTTAGGGATGGGGATACTTCTATCGTTCTCCTAGGAATGGGCTTTCTACCTAATATTTCTCCCTATTCTTCCTAAGTATTATGTAGGATAACTAAACAGTGTGAGACAGAAGGAAGAAAATATTGATTCAGTATTCTAAGTGTGTTTACTCTCCCTAACCATTATGCAAGATAACAGAACATGTTTTGCAAGAATTAAGTCTAGATCAAAACATACAAAAACAGTTCTCTTTTTGAAGGTGAAAGTTCCTTTTTAAATATAAAAGACATCAAAAGTAATTTTGACCTTCTTGAAATGATTAACATGATATCAAAATAATTTTGGTGCGTTTAAAATGATGATTATGATATCAATTGAAAATTTGTGATTTTTAAATTTGACTGTCAAATGAAATCAAATGAAATATGTTATTTTAAATTCAAATGAGATGAAATCTGATACCTAATGAAATCAAATGAGATCTGAGTTTGAACTTGTGGTATCAAAGGAAATGATTGAATGCCAAATGAAATTTGTGATACCATATGAAATGAAATCAAATCAAATGAAATTTGTGTTTTTTAAAAGTGCCAAAAATAATTTCCAAACAAATTGCATCACAGCATCTTAAGAGTTTATTATCGATGACAGCATGTGACTCTCTATTTTCAAGGGATCATTAACAGGTAATGTCCACTTACTTCTCTTCTATATTAAGATTAATCATCATTAAATCAAGAAAGGAAGCATATAAGAGAGGTATGTTATCAATTACTTTCCAGCATGTCATTTAGAGGATACAGATGTGTGAGCTAGGATGATTTTCTAAGACAGTGAATGATTTTGAAGTCAATGCAGATTGAGAGAAACATCCTAAGTTGACACCCTTACCAATGCCATGTATGCATCATATGTAAGAGATGGTAAGGTGTAGATGTTACCACAGATGAGGGGTACTCATACTCTATTAGACTCAGGAATCTGAATCATACGCAGATAAGCATGCTTCCTGACATCTTCAAGAGGTGTGCTATCTCAAGTGGAAACCCCTAGCGCAAGTGCTTTGATGACTCGCTTCGGCAAGCTGAGCTACAACCACAAGCAGACATGACTGGGCAGTCACTCTACTCTTCCCATGGTTCAATAGTTGGCCTGCTATCGAAGGCGCTGATTGTTGTGAAAGCAACCTTGCTCAAACTTGATGATTGGTCCTGCATATGCTTGAGGAAACAAATGCTTTCTGATGGTCAGTGAAAGAACTTAAGATTTAACATTGAAGACCATCCTCAGGACATTCAAGTCAATCTGTGTTAATCAGCACAAGCTAATAATTTTAAGAAATCATGCTTGCTAATTGGTTTAAGAAAATATGAGCAATGATTATGTGAAAACTAATTTTGAAATTATCTATACATTCACATAGTTTCACTATCAAGACATGAACTCTATTTATACTCTCATGGATAAATATCAATGTGATAGTACAGAGAATATTAAACAGGTGGCATATTTTCAGAGTTTCATAAGCAAGTATAGTTCAATACATATGCCTCAAGGATGTTCATGTTAGATCATGAAGACATGTGAATTAATAATATAATGAGATTTTGAAAAAGAGAATCTTCATCCTCACAAAATAATTTGATTAGGATTGAATTCGTTTTACAAAAACAACCAAATTTCAGCATATGATTACGAGAATAATTTCCAAATATTAGCTCGAGTTCTTCTAGATATGCTCAATGTGATCTCATTGTTCTTAGGATATCAACAAGCTTGAAATTAATACAGATTATAGCATGCTTGTGATACTATGCCATGTTTTACAGATCTAGCAGAGTTTAATTCAAGGCATTTCCTAAGATTTCTAATGCATGTCAGACAAGAGAGAGACTATCCATTTAATTTCACAACAGAATATGTAAGGGATAGAAATGCTCATGTGTATTGGCGAAAGTTTCTCAGGTTTGGTATAGCCATTCCACACATCTTGATAAGAGACATTTTCGTTGTCATTCTCTCTTGGTTATATTCATTGTTCAAGCTTCAATAATCTGTGTCAACATTCTTAAACCACAAACTTGAACTGAGATCATTAGTAGATTGAGAACTTAAAGATGTAATTAAGAGGGATGTATTGTTCTCGAAACCATAGCTGCTTATGCATTGAAAAAGTTGATGCAAGAGATACCACATGAAATGGAAAATCAGAAATAGCTTTTGAGTGCTATCATGAGGTACGGTTGTCATGTAGGTTTAAAGAGGATCAGAATCTGTTTTGAAAGTTTGTATTTCAAAAGGATCTTTCAAAAATCAAGGTGAATGCATAAACCATTTTCTTCCATGAGAGGTGCCCTTAAAAGAATTCACTAAGCATATATGAGTAAAATGATTTAGACACCATATGAAAAACTCTGAGGAAGATTTTTAGTTTTAGTGTCAAAATTCTGAAACTAGTTCCGAATCATCTTAACAATGTCAGAAATCTTAGAACACAATGATTCAACATGCACAAATTCAGAAGGTTTTGAAGAAGGTTCAGTTTCAAGGTGTCGGACTTCTTGAATTTGTAAAATCTGTATGCATTATATCAGAAAATGAATTTGATATGATAGGGTCGTTTTTACAGAAAATAAGTGTTCATCACAGATAAGGGAAATCATATCAGTTTCAGAGAAATAAAAGCTGTTGAGCCCATCATGCATTTACTAGCCAAGTGATTATTCAAGTAAAGAGGAAGGTAAGAATGATATCACCATAGCTCCATTCGCATCTAGCAGTAGCTCGCTTGATTTTGGTTGGCAATGTATGGAATCTATATTTAGAGCAGTACCAAAATCTATGCGTGACGAATGCTTATCAAGACTTGACTAATTGTTCAGATGAGGTACAGTCCTGAGTCTTGCTGAGGCTAATAGGATGGATTGGAGCTGGTGCAGAGGGATGAATTTACTTTGTGATCACTACCACTGGCATCTCTGGCCTCTTGAACCCATACTTCATACACAGCTCTTCACTCAGATTGGGTGCTGGCGCAGAGGGAGACACAGGTTCAGCAGAAGGTATCTCCGCAGGTTGATCACTCAGCGCTATCTCAAGTTTGCCTCTGAGCTAGCAGATTGTTGGGGGCACATGAATCAGATGGCTCACTGTGGGGGGAGGAGATCTTCCTTTTAGCAAGGGTCTTCTTCACCCTTGTCTTTCTGAACCTTCGGATTGCCCTTCCTACAAAATACCAGATAGTTCCTTCCTTTTGTATCCAAGTCTGGATCTGAAGGTCAGTTTGTAGGCTATATATAGTTCACATGCATTTAGATTACGTCCTATGTGTATGGCATGGTGAATCTTTCATGACTATATGCACAAGGATATACAAGGTTTTTGATCAAGATAGTCATGGACAGTATGTAGATTATGAACATTACTTATTTCTTCAAGCTTTCTTCTATGATGAATATAATGTTCACACCTTAGGATGCTTAATGTAAAATCTCAATAAGTCCATCTAACATTAGCATAGGAGATTTTACTATCAAATGCTTCGTTGCTAAGTGATCCCTTGCTTACCCAAGGAGATCTTCTATACTTATCCTTGGTTCGAAGCACTTTCTTCTGAGAGGTAGGATTCAAGAGCCTTTTCAATGATGATCGAGGAATCCACTCTCTCTTGTTCTTCTCAGGATAATTGAATGGAACTTTGTGATAGCTCATCCTTGAGACAGAACCATTGTCCCTTGTGGTGGCCGACAGCTTCTTATGATTGTACCAGTGGGTTTCAGCAGTTGCATCACCACGAGTTCTCTTCTTTGGGATAAGAGGAACTCTTGATTTTTCCTGCACAAGTAAGGCACTAGGAGGATGTTTTGGTACCCATTTGTACTTGGGTCCTACATGGTTAGCACTGGACCTTACTTGTCCTTTAGGAATCCATACAAACTTATTTCTCACATTTGAATTTCTTCTAAGACTGCATGTGTGAGAAATATGTCCTAATCTACCACAATAATGACAGATAATGGAATGATAATCAAAATGAGGCTTCCTATCATTATCATGATTAGTTTTCTTTAGAAAAGCTTTTTGTTCCTTTGAAATTTCAGTTTCTTTTGAAAGCTTTTCTTTTTCCTTCAACACGTGTTTACAATCAAAACATTTTTCAAGACATGTTGAAGTTTTCCCTACCGATAGTGGGCTAGCTATCGGAACCACTAGTTCTTTAAAAGAACCCTCGGAAACTTTAGATGTAGAAGAAGAAATTAGTTTTTCAAGTTTCCTATCTTTTTCTTTTAAGCCTAGAAGTTCTTTTGCAAGTTTACAATATTCAGTATATAACTCATTGTATGCATCTTGCAAATCAGAGAGTTCAATTTCAGATCCAGATACCTCACTTTCTGAATCTTCTAGGCAGAGATGGATACTCTCTTCACTGAAGTCTGCTTCCTCAATATCAGCTTCCAGAAGCTCATCAGTAGATGATCCACAAAGAGCACGAGTTGAGCTTTGGACAGCTGTGCTTTCAAGAGATGGGTTAGAAGCATATATCACATCAAGAGTATTCCAAATATCTCTAGCACTAGAGCAATGTTTGATTTTCTGGAAATCATTTTCAGTTAAGCCTTTGTATAAAATTTGCATTGCTCTAATGTTTAAGGAAAACAAATTTTTCTCCCTTTCAGTCCAGTTTCCTCTTGGTTTGAAATCAAAATCATTTTCAAAAATATCCCACATTTTCAAACTAGTGGATTTTATAAAACTTTCCATTCTTGCTTTCCACCAACAAAAATCAATATTTTCTAACACAGGTGGAATGGTATGATCAAAGCCTTCGGAAAACATTTTAACCCAAATCAGCCAAGGTCTTTGCACTTGAGATCGTTTGATCCTTTAAACAAGTGACCTGCTCTGATACCAAATGAAATGCGTGGCTGTCACCCAAGAGGGGGGGGGGTGAATTGGGTGAGGGAATAAAAACTTTATTTCTTTTCGAAAGACTGCTTGTGCTTGGTGATGATGTTACTGAGTAATGGTATGCACAAGTCAGTATGTTATGTGATGCAAAAATAGAATGTTTAAATGTAAGTTTATGCACACATAAATTTATCCTGGTTCGGTCACCCAGACCTACATCCAGTCCCCAGGCTCCACCTGAGATTTTCAATCCACTATTCTTGTTTAAACCAGGCACAAGAGAAGCCTTTACACTTTAGGTTTTACGAGCACGGGTTCACCTAACAACCCACAGGTTTTACAACGGGTTCACCTGCAAACCTTACAAATGCAAGTTTTACGGGCTAACTTGCAACCTATGGAGATTTAGAAAACTTCTAAATGCTCCCCCTTACAAAATGTAAGATTACAATTATGTTCACTCTATGAACTGATTGTGCTAAACACTTAAGCTCGAATGACTCTCTCTAAGAGTAGATGATGTTACTCACTTAAGCACAAAAGACTCACTCTCTAAGAATATTACATATCTAAGTCCGAGAGTAGAAGATGAGAGGAATGTAGAATAGTGTTTCAGACAATAAGCTCTGTTCTCTCTCTCTTTTTCAAGCCCCCTCTTCAGAAATGAAGAACATCCCTTTTATACCAGTCTCTGAATATCTAGCCGTTGGAGAGGCAATAAGATCGTTTGATTATAGACGTTGGGGCCTTGTTTACGTTGTCCTCATTAATGCACAGCAGGGTTGACTTTGCTTTATCTGAAAAAGGTGCTCTGACCATGCTGTTCTGTCAACACTGTTCTGACAATACTATTCTGACAAAAGTCGTTCTGGCATCTGAACACTTTGTACGGTCCGACTCTTGCTTGCTGTCAGAGAGGACTTCGTTCCTCAAGCATAAGTCCAGGATGTTAAGAGACTCACTATCGGAAGCTCTCTTGCTATCTGAAGCTCGTGGACTCTAACATTTTGCTTGCTATCACATAGAGGAACTTTGTCTTCCAAGCACTTGTCCATGAATGATAAGAGTGCTTTGCTATTGGATCCTCTCTTGCTATCAGAAGCTCTCTTATGGACTCTGACTCTTGTGGGCAGTATGAGCTTTGACACCTTGAGTGAATCTTCAGATTATGTTCTCATACTCCTCATGCTTGGTAGGTAACAATGTTGTTTGAATATGTCTGTTATCCTCTTGTTACCGTTGGAAGGAACATCTTCTTAAATGCTTCAGCAGGGTTGACTTGCTTTATCTCTGAAAAGTAGTCCTGACACCTCTGCTCTGTTAAAAGCATTCTGTCTTCTGAGTATGTGACGTTCACTCTTGTACTCTTGCTGACGGATGATCATCGTTCATCCGGAAGTGGCAATCTTGCTCTGCAAGGGTTAGTCTCTGAAATCCAATGCCAAGAGTCTTTCCATCCGGAAGCTCATTTGCATCCGCAAGTGTAACTAAGTTCTGCACATACTGGTTAGTCCAACATAGCAATATATATAATCAGATATAGTAAAACTACACATGTTGTGGGAAGTTTGCTATGGGAAGTAGTCTTACTTAGACTATGTTCTGACTTAGTGTAATGTCTACTGACTCTAAGGGATCTCTATTCCAATAGTCAGCTTAAGTCTCGTTAGTTTACTCTAAGTCTTCCTAAGTGACTCAGTGTGTCATTCATGCTATGTATATTAAGTCAACACACAATCACATGAAGTGGGAGTTTACTTAGTCTAGGATGTATCCGGAAGCACTTCTCCATCCGGAAGTGAATCCACTAGATGTAGGATTTTGTTTACTATTGATCACTCTCGCTTAGTCTATTTCATTCCACCACTCAGCGCTAGTCACTGAGCTATCGGAAGCACTTTTACTTGACGTGGTGAATTCACTGACGCTTAGGGTGAAATCTATTCTATCAGTCTGCGCCAGTCAAGATCTAATAGGAAGCAACTTCACTTGATGTTGCATTTCTGCTGACGCTCGGGGTTATATCTAGTCTATCAACCTGCGCCAGTCTAAATCTAATAGGAAGTGCTTTCACTTGGCGAAGTAGACTTACTGACGCTTGGGGTAATAACTATTCTATTGCTCTGCGCCAGTCTAAGTCTAACAGGAAGCGCTTTCACTTGGGGAAGTAGACTCACTGTCGCTTGGAGTAATATCTATTCTATCGCTCTGCGCCAGTCTAAGTCTAACAGGAAGCAACTTCGCTCCCGATTGAACCATAGCTTAGTCTTAGGGTTTGTGCACCTAAAGTTCATGGACTAAGTTAAATCCCTAGTGATTTACTCGCTGCCGCTGGGGGATGACACATTTATCCGCGTGCGCGAGTCCTAGTCTATCCGGAAGTGATTCCGCATCCGTGAGCGCTAGTCTTGATTCATTCGGAAGTGAATCTGCATCCGGTTGTGACTCTAGTGCTAATACTTCTGGAAATGATCTTGCATTCACAAGTGATCTAACTCAGGGTTCTAACCATGTCATCTAATCCTTCCTAAGTGTTAATTATGTTCTTTTAAGTACTAGACCATATCATACCTTAGTCACCATCAAAACTTAAGATTCTAACAGAATGCTGTTTGAATATTTACTCAACTTTGGGTAGAAAATTCTGGCTGAGGTTGATCTTGACTGAAAAACAGCTTGATCCAAGTAGACTGTCTGATTTGCTCGTCCATCAAAATTATTGTTCTTTTATTTTAACTCAACTTCTATCTAAAACTTAGGCACTGCCCAATAGAAATTGTATATTTTTCTGAAACCCCTGAAGCTGGAATCCTGTCTAACTACTTACTAATGAAAGCAATTTCAGGTCCAACACATAACGTAGTAAGTTGTAGTTTCTAGCTTGTAGGCTATGTCTGGTAAATGGTACTAGCACATGAAGTAGTTTATCTGCTATCCAATACTGTAGCTTTCAGCTGTTTTTGGTTTTACGTCTTCATTTACATGCTATTAGGTTACTTATGTGTGTTTTTGAGGTCAGGTTTCTCGTCATCTTTTCTCCTCATCATCTCATCACCATTTGATTGAGAAATGCATGGTTAAGATTAAATAATTTTAAATACTATTATTTGTGCTACTGTTTTATTCATTTATTTTAAACTTTATAACAACAACAAAGTCTTGTACCACTATTTGGGGTTGGTTACATTGATCATACAACTTCATCGTGCTCTAGCATTAACCAACTCTTTGAGTATATGATTCACCAATAGGTCACGTTCTATAAGTTCCTTGAGTGTTCGTCTTGCTTTTTCTCTTCCTCTTTTAGTGTTTATTTTGTCTGAATTAACTAAACTACAAGCAAGAGTGTATATCTGGAATTTGATCTTCTTTTATTCATGAAAGCTTCGTTGGTTTTTTTTTTCACATTTGATCCGGTTCATAATTTGTTTGAAATATATGGATGACGGAGAGTTGCATCTTAATGATACTCGCATGCATCCCTACAATTCAGATTGACCTTATTCCTAAATGTGTGATCTAATTCTTATTTTGTCAATTTATTTCCAAGTCCTTATTCCTAAATGTGTGATCTAATTCTAATTTTGTCCATTTATTTCCAAGTTGTCCTTACTGCAATAATCAAGTAAAAGATGAGAGAAATCAAAACACTTAATTTAATCAAATTAATTAAATATGTTTTACAAGGAGTTGAACAGGTATTTCTTATTATATTTCATATATTGTATTCTCTTAGCATAGCCTGAATCTTGGTCACGCTGACCCATAGAATGGGCATTCATAGATGAAAGACCAATTGAACAGTGGATGTAAGGAAATTTGATATGGATTCGCACAATAACCTTGCTCATGTGCCGTTTTGCTCTTAAGTTAATAACTTCTGTTTTTTATTTTTAAATTGTATTTTATGCACTTATGCATAGATTAAGCTGTCACGTGTTAATTGCACCTTTTATAAAACATTATGTTTTTAAGTTCCTTTCAAAAGATTTTGTGCTAAATGCTCATTTGGTAAAAGTTTGTAAGTAAATTTGTACTTTTTCCCTTTAAATATTTAAGTAATACAATTCACCCATCTCTTGTGAACTCTATCATTATCAATTACCACATTTTAACTTAGAGCTCACCCAAGAATGTACTATATAAAAGGTTGGACCAGAAATTTTGGTAAAAAAAATGTTGTGCCAGAAATCAAAGCTGCTAAAACAAAAAAAAAATACTCAGTAAACTTTTTATTTACCGTATGTAAATCAGTTCTTATCAACTCAAGCTGAATGTCATGACTCAAGCTGAATGTCATGGTTTTCATGAATAAGTGCATGTTCAAGTGAAAAATAGACATCGAAATAAGCTTCTAACCCAATTTGTATGATAGTGCTTATCAACTTTGTTTAAACAAGAGGCCAAGTTCAAGTGAAACATAGAGAAGGCTCTTATGCTTATGGTGTAAGGAAAACTCGAGGCTAAAGACGAATTTTCTAAGATTTTAGTGACTGGTGAGGACAACAAGCCAAATATGGGGTTCTTAAATGTTTTAACCTAACTTTGAAAAGGTCTCTGGAAATATGAGTTATCGATGATTATTTGAGTTTAGTGAGAAGGGATGTTTTTTAAATTTAACATTAATGCAGGAAACCTTTTCACTAAACAATTCTCACTTGCAACAAATTTCTCATTTTTAAGCTAAAAATAACTGAACACAACCTGATCTTTGGATGAATAAAATTGTTAACCATGGGTGCATCTAAATATTAAAAATGTTATAATTTTTATCAAATACATGGATCAAGAATAATTTATTCTCAAAATAAACTAGTCTATCTTTTTATATGAGACTTATATGTTATAATTTATGGCCCAATTCGCTTCATGAACTTTTACAAAAATAGTTAAACAGATCTTATATTTTGAAAAGGTATATTTTGAAAAGGTGGGAGTACTTCAGTTGGGAATCGGCTGGATAATATTCAGCTAATTAAGAGAGGAATCTCAATTCTTTAAGACATTTCACCTTAGATAGTTGTCTATGGAAGTTATGGTATATTTAGCCTGTAAAAAATTTGATGCCACCATGTGACACTACTCTTCGTTATCATCATTTGAATACATCTGGCCAACGTATATTTGGTTACCAAGAAACGGAGTTACTATTGCACTTGTTATGTGCTTGCCTTGTTGCATAGCTATCTTTGAAAGTTTCCAGCAATGGATCAAAGTCATACGAAAACAAAAAAAGGATTCAAGGATATTTGTTGCTTTCAAGTTTGTTTTAGGAACAAAGGATTTGAAATACATTTGTAACTCCCTCCTAAACATAAGATGGAATAAGATGGAAGTTGATCAAATATACGAAAATCTGAAGGCTCATGCCTTTTTGTAAATGCATTTTGATCTTTTCATTAAGGAAAAAAGTGTAGGTAGACATTTTTTTTATAACAAAAGTTTAGGAAATCCGTTAAACTCACCAATAATATAAGGGCTTGACTCTTAATGCATGATTCGTTGGACTCTAACTTGTTGACTCTGTTAGAATCTTAAGTTTTGATGAAGACTAAAATGTAGAGGATTAGACCAAGTGCCTAGGAAGCAATAGGATAACAAAGGATCCCAAGTAAGAGTGCTTCCGGATGAAGATTTACTTCCGGTTAGATTAGGACTTGCGCATGCGGATGAATGCTTTCATCCCCCAGCGTCAGCAAGTAAATAACTAGGGATTTAACTTAGTCCATGAACTTTAGGTGCAAAAACCCTAAGACTAAGCTATGGTTCAATCGGAAGCGAAGTTGCTTCCTGTTAGACTTAGACTGGCGCAGAGCGATAGAATAGATATTACTCCAAGCGACAGTGAGTCTACTTCCCCAAGTGAAAGCGCTTCCTGTTAGAATTAGACTGGCGCAGAGCGACAGAATAGATATTACCCCAAGCGTCAGTAAGTCTACTTCCCCAAGTGAAAGCGCTTCCTGTTAGACTTAGACTGGCGCAGAGCAATAGAATAGTTATTACCCCAAGCGTCAGTAAGTCTACTTCGCCAAGTGAAAGCACTTCCTATTAGATTTAGACTGGCGCAGGTTGATAGACTAGATATAACCCCGAGCGTCAGCAGAAATGCAATATCAAGTGAAGTTGCTTCCTATTAGATCTTGACTGGCGCAGACTGATAGAATAGATTTCACCCTAAGCGTCAGTGAGTTCACTACGTCAAGTAAAAGTGCTTCCGATAGCTTAGTGACTAGCGCTGAGTGTTGGGATGAAATACACTAAGTGAGAGTGAGTTATAGTAAACCAAGATCCTTCATCTAGTAGTTTTACTTCCGGATGTAAAAATGCTTCCGGATACATCATAGACCAAATCAGAACACAGTCTAAGTAAACTACTCCCCATAGCAAACAAGCTTCCCACAGCATGAACAATTCTTATATATATTGCTATGTTGGACTAACCAGTATGTGCAGAACATGGTCACGCTTCTGGATGCAAATGAGCTTCCGGATGGAAAGACTCTTGACATTGGGACTCAGAGCTTAACACTTGCAGAGCAAGATTACCACTTGCGGATGAAAGATGATCATCCGTCAGCAAGAGTGCAAGAGTAAAAATCACATACTCAGAAGTCAGAATGCTTTTGTCAGAGCAGAGGTGTCAGGACTACTTTTCAGAGATAAAGCAAGTCAACCCTGCTAAGCATTAATGAAGATGTACTTCTCAACGGTAACATAGGGTTAACGGCACTATTCAAACGTTCATATTCAACCTGCCACAGAAGCCTATGAAGCCGAGTATAAAAGAGACATTCATTCAGAAGAGAAGACATGGAAGAAAGAGAGAGAACAGAGCAAAGTATCTGATATATCATATTCTTCATCCTATACATCTTCTACTACTCTCAGATCCAGATTTGTGATATTTTTCGAGAGTGATTTTATTGTACTTAAGTGAGTAACATCATCCACTCTTAGAGAGAGTTAGCTTTGAGCTTAAGTGTTTAGCACAATCAGTTCATAGAGTGAACATAGTGTAAACTTACAATTTGTAAGGGGGAGCATTTAGAGGTTGTCTAAATCTCCATAGGTTGCAAGTTAGCCCGTAAAACTTGCATTTGTAAGGTTTGCAGGTGAACCCGGTGTAAAACCTGTGGGTTGTTAGGTGAACCCGTGCTCGTAAAACCTAAAGTGTAAAGGCTTCTCTTGTGCCCGGTTTAAACAAGAATAGTGGATTGAAAATCTCAGGTGGAGCCTGGGGACTGGATGTAGGTCTGGGTGACCGAACCAGGATAAATTTATGTGTGCATAAATTTACATTCAAACATTCTATTTTGCATCACATAACATACTGACTTGTGCATATCACTACTTCGTAAATATTATCACCAAGCACAAGCAGTCTTTCGAAAAGAAGAATCAAAAGATTTAATTTATTCTCTCACCCAATTCACCCCCCCTCTTGGGTGACAGCCACGTTTATCATTTGGTATCAGAGCAAGGTCACTTGTTTAAAGGATCCAACGATCTCAAGTGCAAAGACCTAGGCTGATTTGGGTTACAAAATGTGTTTTGAAGGTTTTGATCATACAATCCCACCCGTGTTAGAAAATGCTGATTTTTACTTATGGAAGGGAAGGATGAAAAGTTTTATACTATCCACTGATTTCAAAATGTGGGATGTTTTTGAAAAGGACTCTGATTTCAAACCAAAAGTAAATTGGACAGAAGAGGACAAAAGCTTATTTTACTTAAACCTTAGAGCAATGCAAATTTTGCACAAAAGTTTATCTGACAATGATTACCAGAAAATTAAACATTGCTCTAGGGCTATAGATATTTGGAACACTCTTGATACTATGTATGCTTCTAACCAATTTCTTGGTGATAAGGCTGTCCAAAGCTCACTATGTGCTCCTTGTGAATCCACCGTTGATGAGCTACTGGATGGTGATGTAGTAGAAGCTAGTATCAGCAAAGAGAGAGTGGATCTCCGCCTAGTAGATTCAGAAGCTGAAGAAAATGAGGTACCTAAACTTGAAACTTCTGAATTGCAAGATATGTATAATGAGCTACATGTTGAATTCTGTAAACTTGCAAAAGAAATTCTAGGCTTAAGAAAAAGGAATAGGGAACTTGAGGAACTTATTCCTTCTTCTACAACCAAGGAGTCCAAAGTCCCAATCATAAAAGAAGACTTTTCGAAAGACCCTGAGATTTCAAAAGTTAATAAACATAGAGTCTTTGAAAAGAAAACTGACCACCATAATAGTGATAAGAAATCTGATTCTGAACATCATCCCATTATCTGTCATTATTGTGGTAGAACTGGTCATATTTCTCACACATGCAATTTTAAGAGAAATTTAAATGTGAGAAATAAATATATATGGACCCCCAAAGGACAAGTAAGGTCCAGCGCTAACTATGTAGGACCCAAGTACAAATGGGTACCAAAATTCCCTTCTAGTGCCTTACCTGTGCAGGAAAGATCAAGAGTTCCTCTTGTCCCAAAGAAGAGAACTCGTGGTGATGTCACTACTGCAACTACCTGGTTCAATCATAAGAAGCAGTGCGCTACCACAAGGAACAAAGACCTTGTCTCAGGGATAAGCTATCACAGAGTTCCATTCAACTATCCTGAGAAGGACAAAAGAGAGAGGATGTCTCAACTCACATGGAGAAAACCTGCGAATCCTGTCTCTTCTAAGAAAGTGCTTCAGGCCAAGGATAAGTATAAAAGATCTCCTTGGGTAAGCAAGGGATTATTTAAGGTTGAAGCATGCAACAGTAAAATCTCCTATGCAAATGTAAGACGGACTTATTGAGATTTTACATTAAGCATCATAAGCATGAACATGATATGGCTTATAAGATATTTCACACAATGTTCATACTCTATATGCTATCTATGACTATCATTATCAGAAGCCATGTGCATATAGTCATAGTTGATTCGCAATGCTATATCCATAGTGAATAATTCTTAAGTGCATAAGAATCACATACTTCCTACAAACTGACCAGTCAGATCCAAGTTTGGAGACTGAAAAATGGGAAAGAAAAATCATTTGCTATTTTGTAGGAAAGAAGGTACGAAGGAACAACAATTTTCATGATCATACCTGATCAGAGCAATGTATCAAATCTGAATGAGTTGTTGTTCATACTGGGCTCCGAGAGCTACTGCTCCTGAAATTAAGAAGATCAAACAAACTCTACTTGACGCAAATATGGCTTTAGTTATGAAAGCTTGATCGCTGTGGATGCACAAGAGAGAACATCAACGAGTCACTCAAAGTTAAATCTTAAGTAAGTACCATCGGAAGCAAAACTACTTCCGGATGCTCTCGTGCTGACGCTGAATGACTATTCAAGGCAACCAGGAGCGTCTGTCCAACCGGAAGCAAAATCACTTCCGAATACTCTTTTGCTAGCGCTGGATGATAATTTAATATGATCACGAGCGCCAGTGTCAGATCAAGGGACACATCATTTCAGAAAACGTTTCAACTTCCTCCATGAAACGCTGTGCCTTCTCTGAAGCAACACGTGTCATCAGGTGTGTCGTTCCAACTTAAAAAACTTACGTTAACCAATGTGTGAAAATTTGAAAGAGTATGCCCATTCTATCCTCGGAAGTTTTACCTATAAATAGAAGTCATTTTCCACTTTTCACTTTTTACTACATCTTTTTCACTCGCATCATTTTCTCAAAAAAGTCTTTTCATCTTCTCCATTGTGTTCTTTATTTTTCACACTTCTTGCATTTCATCTTTATTTACACAACATTCATACAAAAATGGCCGGTACGAATGAATCCAACCCAGTCATCCAGAAAACCTCTTCTTCCAAGAAACTTAAATCGAAATCTGGGAAATCCACTCACAAGCATTCTGGTAAATCTGGGCACTATGAAGAACAACATGAAGAACTTCATGAACGCCAAGAAGGTTCTGGGCAATCACGAGGACAGGGTGAAGACATTCAGGGTCAGCCTGAAACTTCTGGTAGAATAGAACTGGCAGTGGCTTCTGAACAAGAGCGGGATGCTCAGAGAAAGGGAAAGAAAAAGAAGGTTCAATTTTCTGAGGAGCCTTCCTCCAAGAGGCAGAGGGTTGAGGAAGAAGATGATCCCACAGTCTATAGAGATGGGGCATTGGAGGGTGTATCCGCCAAATTTGAGACATCCATTCCCATCTTCAATCATGGCCTGTTCATCAATCTGGACAAGTTGGATGAACTAGGGTTTGCTCATCTGCGCCCTTACTTGGAAAAGTATATGCTTTGGCTGGGCATCAACCAGGACTACAACGTCAACGTCCTGCGAGTCTTTTGCCAATCCCTCTCAGGCAGAGCAAAGTACAGGAAGGTGGATGGGAAAGAGCAAGTCCACAAACTCTCCTTCACTGCCACTGTAAGAGGAAGAACCTTCAGGTTCACTTGGAGAACCTTGAATGAGATGATGGGAATCACAGAAGAGGATATGAATGAATGGATCTACCCTGAGTCTCACAAATACAGCAAGGAGGAACTCGAGGAGTTGTATGGCACCAACAGCAAGAAGGTGTCCAAGATGTCTGATTCTAACAGGCTCTTGTACTACATCTACTCCCGGATAATGACTCATAAGGGAGGCAACTTCAACGAGTTCACACTACTAGACAACCCTTGGTTTCCTAGACTCCTCTCGCTCAAGCCTTTCAACCCTGGGCAGTTGATATGCCTAGAGCTTCAGCGCTGGTTAAGCAATGACAAGTCAGGGTATCTTCCCTATCCCACCATCATTGCCTTCCTTCTTGAGAAGCATCTGATCAAGGCTACATCTGCTGTGGAAGAAGAGAATGTCAAGTGTAGGCCTGTGGGAGCAACCAATGTGGCAAGGATGGGGATCAAGTATTTCAAGCCTCCTAAGCCCACTCGCTCACGCTCACAAGCCAGTAGTGCTTCTGGAACTTCAGCTCCCTCTGCATCTGGAGCAGGCGATCAGGAAGTTGACTCTCATGCTGGGCCAAGCCGTAGTGCAAGGGTTCCAGCTTCTGTTAGGGCCTTTGCAGAGGATATAAAGGAAGAGCTTCTGTTTAGACTGACTGATTCCTTGGTGGGTCCTCTCCGTGTTGAATGTGAAGCTGGCTTCCACCACCAAGGGGAGCGAATCCAACGACTTGAGGACAGAGTAGGACAACTCGAGAATCACCTTGCCAGGGTGGATGCAAAATTAGACCTCATTCTCCAGCACCTACAAATTCCCCAACCCTCATCACAAGGTAACTTACCACCTCCTCCTCCTCCTCCTCAAAACCCTTCTCCTCCTCCGCCCAACACTCAACAACCTCAGCCTCCACCACAAAATGACCAACAAGCTCCACCATCACCCAACAATGACCAACAATCCCAACCCTCACCTACCCATGACCACCAAACCCAAGACTCAACTCACAACTCTCCACGCCATTCTCCTAGAAACTTCTCATCCTCACCTTCCTCATCCTCATCCTCACCCATTCCCACACGACCAGGTGCCCCCACACGCTCTCCACTCCGCTTCTCCAACCCTACCCATCCAAGCCCTAGACCCATAGGATCTGAAACAGCCATTCACCCCCTCAGCCAACCATACGGCGAATATCCCCGCCTTCAACCACTCTCCGATGACCATTTACCCTTTACCCCTGACTCCGCCAACTACAAAGAATACTCCTCCACTCATCCTTATGGGGATATCTTTGTCACCACCAGCTGCTTCCCCGACCCTCCTCAAACTCCTGAACACCTATCCTCTCCCACATCCTCTACCTCTACCCTATCACCCTCCCCTCCTAAGAAATTTGGCCCTGAACCACCTCCATCCTCCTCCACATCCACTCCATCCCTGGCACTCACCCCTGTTGATGATGACAAAAGGGGGAGAAATGTTATGTCTACTCTTCGCCTAAGTATGGCCACAAGGGAGGTCCTCAGCCAGCCATCACTCTGGATTGATGAAGATGTCACGGCCGCCCTGCGTCGTGCATATGAGTCTCAGAGACTGAGTGGTGCAGAGAACCTTATAAGAGGAGAGGCCCTCCGTCTCATGGAGCAGAAGAGAGCGGCTAAGCAAGGACCCCAATGGGATATGGTTGTGTATGGGCAAAATGAACAATCTTCACAACCTGAGACATCATCAGAGTCTCCTCCAACTAAAACAAGTAGAGAAATTGTTGAGGAGATCAGGATGAAGTGGGGACTCGAAAAACCAAACCATCCTCCCATTGTGATAGCCAAGCCTGTTCCTACACTATCTGAGCAAGAGTCTGAGGTCCCTTCATCTGAGCAATCTTCCGATCCTCCTCCCTCATCTGAACCAGCAGCCGGATTCAGTGTACCCAGAAAGAAGGCCGTTGCTAGGAAACGTGCCAGAAAGTTCGTTGCCACCACTGAATCTGATGAGTCTGAGGAAGAGACTTCATCTGACCTACCTGAGCAAGGAACTTCATCTGCTCAGGTTGTGCAAGAAAATCCAGTGGTCCAAGCGGTTCCAATTCTGAAGGAAGTCAAATTGGAAATTGAAGACATGACTCCTGAAGAATTTGAGAAGTATGGATTCACTGACAAGCTATCCTTTGGTCAGATGGCTTGCCTCGATGCTGAAAGAGCAAGTGCCATGCCCACTCCTCCAATTAACAAAAGCAAAGGGAAGAGCAAAGGGAAAGGGAAAAGGAAAGCCCAAGAAGTTGAAGAGGATCCCAACTTCTCTGCATGGAATGTGAGAATCCGGGCTGTACACTATCCCAATGGAGAAGTCTGCCACTTCGACGATGCTACAGGTTTCCCTGGGTATGAAGAAGTGGAGAATATGAAAAGGGCATACGAGGAGTCCATTGAATCAGAAAGGCTCAGAAGGGAAAAAGAGGAAAAAGAGCTTCAAGAAATCATTGCCCAGATAAACCAGAATGAGCGTGAGGAAAATGAAGAGAGGCAGAAAGAGAGGGAAAAGAAAAAGAGACACAAACTCTAACCCCCAATCCAAATATTTTTGTTGATTTTGTTTTCATGCATATTTTCATTCATACTTAGTGAAATTTATTTGTATACATTCTTTACTTGTATATGTTATTTGATTGTATAACTCTGACTTGTAACTTCTGCTTGTCAATAATATTTGTCTGAGTTACGTGCTCTTAACTATTGCTTTTATTCTTCAGCTAATCCTTTCATATGAACTTAATTAATAGAACTAGGTTTGTCATCATCAAAAAGGGGGAGACTAATGAAAAACTAGATGGTACTTCCGCACAAATCGAATACTTGTCAAGATGCTTTAACATCCAATTCTTTCTCTAATTAAATCAACTTAATATAAGCCTTTGTAATGGAAGTACAAGTTGAGACATGTACCACTTCGATGCATGTCAAACCTAGGGAGAACCACTTTATTGTGGTTTTAGACTTTTAGTCATGAAGATTGGGGAGACATCTTCACTAAAGTACAATCCCTCCATTTCTTTCCTCTCCTTTTCCTCTTTCCAATCTCAGCAACTCATTTCATCTAGTGACCCATATTATATAGCTTTTCCAACCCATTCTTTCACACTGATTCTTTTTTTTTCGAGTAAAGGAATTATATTATAACCAACAGCTTTGTACAACTGAGGGGGCAATACTGTCTACAACAAGTCAAAAATTCTACCTATCTCTAAGGCTAAACTTTAAGTGCCCCTGTAAAACTCTCAAAAATATAAGTGGGGGCTATGAAAAGACTAGCATCTATGGCTAAACTTTACAAGAAAGTATTCAAAAGGAAGAAGGCGCTAGTTGTGTGCTTGACAGTAGCTCTAATCTGATGAAATAGACAGTCCTCAGTAGTGAAAGTGGCATTGAAAATACGGTTGTTCCGCGCAGCCCACAGCTTCCAGCAAGTGACTAGGAAGCCAACCTTCCATGAGCTAGGCAGTGCAGTCAATAAACTTTGCTGGAGCCAAGAGATGATATCTGAAGATAGAAAGGCATTCTTCATATTAGCAGGCAGAATTTTCTCCCATGTGGACACAGCCAGGGGGCAAAGCTTGAAAACATGATCAATGTCTTCAATATTACCATTGCATAATTGACATGTAGGATCAGCAGTCATCTTCCTACGGTGCCGTTCAGAGTTGGTAAGAAGCCGCCCTTTAAGAAGTAACCACCCAAAGGTTTTAACTCTCTGAGCCATAGGCAGCCGCCAAAGTTCATTCCAATAATTCTTGGGTTCATGCCAATCAAGAGAGTTCCATGAATGATAAACCTCCATCACTCCCTTTCCCCCACCACCACCAGCCACGCCGGCGCCGGCTTAACATGAGCCACCTCACCGTCAGCTCCAACACCAAAACCACTGTGACAGTGCCGCCGTGGTGGGCGCCGCCGCCGCCGAGCCTCTTCTCACCTCCCCTACAAAACCCCAACTAAATAGAGCGTAAGAAGAAAATAAATAGAAAAAAAGTAAATGTATGAATGCGGCATAAAAAAGATTGAAACTTGGGATACCCCAAGATGGGTTTGAGTCAATACAGTACTTAGGCCTTTAAGTTTGTCCATTGGTGCATGGCTTATCTCTTCTGGCTTCACGGCTGCCATTACAATCTAATCTCAACCTTTTCAACTTGTCTTTTTTATCTTTCATTAACTCCAAATACTACTGTGTATGATGCAAAAAGAAACAAAAATAGCTCCAGAAGAAGAAGAAGAAATTTTGAGGTGTTTTTGAAGTTAAACAAATCCGGCAAAGATGCCGACGGTGGCGGCGGCGGAACGGTGGTTTTGGTGTTGGAGTTGGCGGTGGAGGCGGCGCATGTTAAGCCGGCGCTGGCGGTTGCCGGCGGTGAGCCTCCACTGCCGGCGTGGCTGTTGGTGGTGGGGGAGGGGAGTCATGGGGAGGGAGTGATGGAGGTGTTGGGAAGGGGGTGGGGTCGTGGGTGGGGGTGGGGTGAGAGAGATTTTTTCTTTTCAATTTTAACTTTATATTTTATTTTATTTTGCCATATCATCTTTCCTAGTCATTTTGCCATATCATCATATTTGACACCGTTAGCGACATGTCAGCATATTTAACACTCTTAACTCATATTCAAGTCTTTGTGAAACTTCAGGGACCAACTGTGCTAATGGATCAAATTTGAGGGACCGAAACCTCTTGTTTTAAACTCTAGGGACTAAAATCAAATTTGAGGCAAACTATAGGGACCAAAAGTTATGTTAACCCAAAAGACATCAAACAACTCATTTTATTCCTATAGAAACAGGTGTGATTAAAGAATCAGTGTGAAAAAAAAATACACTGCACAGTAAAGAGAGAATGTAGCGAGAGAACCCTTCCCCCCTTGAACCCCGTGCACTTCTTCTTCTCCATTATGCAACCTCTCCCTCCTTCAACCTCTTGCCCCCCAAAGCCTGAAAGTAATGGATGCACAAGAGGGGGGGGGGTGAATTGTGCTACAATAATAAATGCTCAAATAAAAACAACACAAGATTTATACTGGTTCGGTCTACCTGACCTACGTCCAGTTCTCAACCACCCAGGCCGAGTTCCACTATCTCTCAGGTTTTAAATCGGGTTCACCTGAAACCTTACAACCGCAAGTTTTGGACGGGATCACTTGCAACCTTACAACTACAAGTTTTACACAAGGCTTACTTGTAACCTTTCTAACTAGCTCCCCCTCACACCGAGCAAGGGGTTAACCTTTACACTTAAAGGATTTTACAAACTAAGTTCTCTCAAAGAACGGATAGTGTTACACACTTAAGTACAATCAATGCTCTTATAACAGAAAGAGATTTAACTACAATGAGTACAGAATAAGTAGATGACAAGATCACTCAAGGTGTTAAATGCTCTTTACTTTTCTGGGCAACTTGAATGCTTGAAGATGTTCTTTGTTTCTCGCTCTAACTTCTCTCTAGAATATTCAATGATGAACAGTTTTTTTATAAATGAAGTTTGAGCTCCTTTATATAGTCTTCAGGCAATCTGACTCTTGGTAGGTGGGAGAGCCGTTTGAATATAGCCGTTTTTCCCAAGTTACCGTTGCCCAATAAATGCTTCATTAATGCATAACAGGGTTGACTTGCTTTAACTCTGAAAAGTAGTCCTGACACCTCTGCTCTGACATTAGCATTCTGACACTGCAACTTCTGACATTCTGATTGCTTGTGGAAGCATATTTTCATCAGGAAGCAATTCTTCTGAGTGTGCTGCACTGAGTGTTAGTCTAACAGTATAAACATATTGTGTCATGCAGTGGGAGTGTCCTTAGTCTAAGTGGTATCCCTTTCATCAGGAAGCACTTCTTCATCCTGAAGTAAATCCACTGAATGAAGGATTTAAACATTGTTACTTACTCTCTCTCAGTGTTAAGTCGATCCAACAGCCAGCGCTAGTCACTAAGCTATCGGAAGCACTTCTACTTGACGTTGCTTTTTCACTGACGCTTAGGGTTACTCATTCTATCGGTCTGCGCTAGTGAAAGTTCATTAGGAAGTGATTCTACTGGATGTGGCTTATGTTCACTGACGCTTAGTGTTATCTTGTTCTAAGAGTCAGCTCCAGCCTAAATCTAACAGGAAGCAATTTCACTTGATGTTGCGTTTTCACTGACGCTTGGGGTTTATTCTATTCTATCAGTCTGCGCCAGTCTAAATCTAACAGGAAGCAATTTCACTTGATGTTGCGTTTTCACTGACGCTTGGGGTTTATTCTATTCTATCAGTCTGCGCCAGTCTAAATCTAACAGGAAGCAATTTCACTTCCGGTTGAAACATAGCTTAGTCTTAAGGTCTTGCATATCTATTACTCATGGACTAAGTTATTTCCTTAGTGAACTACTACCTCTTGCTGAGGGATGAATCATTCATCCTCGAGCGCTAGTCCTAGTCTATCCGGAAGTAAGACCTCATCCGGTTGCACTTCTACTTAGGGTTTTCTATGTTCACCTTATTGCTTTCTAAGTTCTTTCATATTTTGGTCTTCATCAAAACTTAAGATTCTAACATTCTCCCCCTTTTTGATGATGACAAACTTGGTTTTATCGTTTAAGTTCTCATATGAAAGAATTAGCAAAGTAGAATAACAACAACAGTTAAGTGCAAGTAACTTAGACAAATATTATTAATAAGCAGTGATTACAAGTCATAGTAAACACGTAAACAGCATATGCAAGTAATCTACACTAAGTAAGAAGGAAATATGCATGAAAACAAGGAGAAAATTTTCTAAGTTAAAAATTGGTAGGAGTGAGGGTTCATGGGTTGTGTTTCTTTTTCCTTTCCCTCTCCTTCTGTCTCTCTTCACTCTCCTTTTGAAGCTTGGCTAACTCAGCCTCATGAACATTCCGGTCAATCTGAGCAATTATTCGCTGAAGCTCTTCTTCATCCCTCTCTCTTCTGAGTCTCTCAGACTCAATGGATTCATCAAATGCTTTCTTCATATTTTCCACTTCTTCATACCCAGGGAACCCAGTAGCATCATCGAAGGGAATGACAACGCCATCAGGATAGTGGACAGCCCGGATCTTCACATTCCATACAGGGAAGTTGGGGTCATCTTCAACTTCCTGGGCTTTCCTCTTCCCCTTTCCTTTGCCCTTGGGTATTGGCAGAGAGGGTTTGGCTTTTGCTCTGTCAGCATCCAAGCAACCAAGCTGACCAAAAGTGATCTTGTCTGTGTACCCATACTTTTCGAATTCCTCTGGAGTCATGTCTTCTATTTCCAACTTGATCTCCTTCAGAATAGGAACAGCTGGGACTTCTTGTTCAGCACGGGCAGAGGAAGATTCTTGCATAGGTTGACCAGAGGGAGTCTCTTCTTCCTCGCTCCCAGATTCAGTGGAAGCAATAATATGCTTGGCACGTTTCCTAGCAACGGCCTTTTTCCTGGATTCACTGAATGTGACAGCTGGCTCAGATGAGGGAGGAGGGTCAGATGATTGCTCAGACGATGCAGGAATAGGCTTGGCTATCACAATGGGAGGATGGTTGGTCCACTTCAGTCCCCATCTCATCATAATCTCCTCAACCATTTCTCTATTTGTCTTAGTTGGAGGAGGCTCTGATGATGAGTCAGGCTGTGACGATTGTTCATTTGGCTCAAAGACAACCATCTCCAATTGTGGTCCTTGCTCAGCCAACTTCTGCTGCTGCATGAACCGAATGGCTTCCCCTCTTATTAGGCTTTCAGCACCACCCAGCCTTTGAGATTCCATGGCACGACGAAGGGCAGCCGTGATATCTTCATCAATCCATAGTGATGGCTGGCTGAGAACATCCCTTGTGGCCATACTCCGGCGAAGCGCAGACATAACATTTCTCCCCCTTTTGTCATCATCAACTAGGGTGAGTGCCAGAGACGGAGTGGATGAGGAGGAGGGTGGAGGTTCAGGGCCAAATTTCTTTTTGGTGGGTGTGGAGTCTGGGGAGGAAGTGTAAGGGTTAGTTTCTGGAGATGAGACAGTGTCGGGGAACCAAGTGGGGTTTACAAAGAGGTCCTCATAGGGATAAGTGGAGGAGTATTCTTTGTAGGAAGTGGTAGAGTGTGGGGTAAATGGCAAATGGTCATCAGAAAGTGACTGAAGGCGAGGATACTCTCTTATATATGGTTGACTGAGGGGGTGAATAACACTTTGAGAGTTAGTGTTGGGAGGGGCAGGTTGGGATGGTTGGGCTGAGAAAGGGAGAGGAGAGCGAGTGGGTGCGTTGGGGCGTGTGAGAATAGGTGAGGTAGATGGAGAGTTGCTAGGGGACTGGTGAGGAGAGGGTTGGGGTGAGTCTTGCATTTGCTGGTCATTTGAAGGGGAAGATTGAGAGTGATAGTCATTGTTTGGTGATGGTGGGGATTGATGGTCATTTTGTGGAGGTGGCTGAGGTTGTTGGGTGTTGGGAGGAGGAGGTGGAGGAGGGGGAAGTGGAGGGTGACCAGAAGGAGGGCGAGGCGGGTTTTGGGGAGGAGGAGGAGGAGGAGGTAGGTTACCTTGTTGTGGTTGGGGAATTTGTAGGTGTTGGAGGATGAGATCTAACTTGGCATCCACTCTGGCAAGCTGATGTTCGACCTAGCCAACTCTGTCCTCAAGCCGCTGGATCCGCTCCTCTTGGTGCTGGAACCCAGCATCACAATCAAGTCTCAGAGGGGCCACCAATGACTCAGACAATTGAAGGAGAATTTCAGACTTCATCTCCTGAGCAAATGCCCTCACAGTCGCCGGCACTTTGGCAGCACGGCTTGGCCCAGCATGGGAGTCAACTTCCTGATCCCCTGCACCAGATGTAGAGGGGGCTGAAGTCCCAGAGGCACTCCCTGCCTGAGATCCTGAGCGAGTCGGCTTGGCAGGCTTTACATACCTAATGCCCATCTTCCCAATGTTGGTTGCTCCAAAGGGCTTACATGTTACATTCTCTTCCTCCACAGCAGATGTGGCCTTGATCAGATGCTTTTCAAGGAGGAAGGCAATGATAGTAGGATAGGGAAGGTGGCCAGACTTGTCATTAGTCAACCAGCGCTGAAGCTCAAGGCAGATCAACTGGCCGGGATTGATAGGTAGCTGCTTGAGAAGTCTGGGGAACCAAGGGTTGTCTACGTTGGCAAATTCATTGAAGTTACCCCCTTTGTGTGTCATTATCCGGGAGTAAACGTAGTACAAGAGCCTGTTGGTGTCAGACATCTTGGACACCTTTTTCCCTGAGGTGCCATACAACATATCGAGATCCTCCTTGTTGTATTTGAGCGCTTCAGGATATAGCCACTCATTCATGCTCTCTTCTGTGATCCCCATCATCTCATTTAGTGTCTGCCACGTGAACCTGAAGGTTCTCCCTCTCACAGTGGCGGTGAAGGAGAGTTTGTGGATTTTCTCTTTCCCATCAACCTTCTTTAACTTAACTTTGCCCGAGAGAGATTGACAGAACACTCGCAGGACGTTGACGTTGTAGTCCTGGTTGATCCCTAGCCATGGCATGTACTTTTCTAGATAAGGGCGGAGGTGAGGAAACCCTAGTTCATCAGTCTTGTCTAGATCGATGAACAGGCCATGGTTAAAGATGGGAATGAATGTCTCAAACTTGGCCGCCACTGGCTCTAATGGCCCATCTCTATACACGGTGGGGTCGTCTTCTTCGACCCTCTGCCTCTTGGAAGAAGGCTCCTCAGCAAATTGAACCTTCTTCTTCTTTCCTTTGCTCTGGGCTTCCCTCTCTTGCTCTTGCCCAGAACCAGCAACTTGTTCAGCCACTCGACCAGAGGTTTCAGGCTGACCTTGAGTGTTCTCATTCTGCCCTGGTGTCTGCCCAGAAACTTCACGATGTTCTTGATGTTCTTCATTTTCCCCAGATTTCCGAGAATGTTCATGACGAGATTTCCCAGATTTTGATTTATGTTTCTTGGATGAAGAATGTTTTGACTTGTGTTTCTTGGTAACTGGGTTCGATTCATGAGATCCGGCCATTTTGTATGGAATGGGGGCAAAAAGGGATGATATGCGAAGATATGTGTGAAGAAATATGAAGAACAGATGAAGAAGATGAAGAGAATTTCAGAGAAAATGGTGAAAGTGAAAATGATGCAAGTAAAAAGTGAAAGTGAAAAATGACACCCTATTTATAGGGAAAGTAACTGAGGGTAAAATGGTCATATCGCTTCAGGTTTTCACACATCGGGTAACGTAAACAATTTAAGTTGGAGCGACACACCTGATGACACGTGTCGCTTCAATTAGTCAGAGAAGGCACAACGCTCCATAGAAGGAGTTGAAACGTTTCTGAAGTGACGTGTCCCTTGGACTGGTGCTGGCGCTCTCATGGTTTCATCATCCAGCGTCAGCGTGTGATCATCCGGAAGTGGTTTTGCTTCCGGTTGCACAGGTGCTCTTGGTTGCCTTGAGTAATCATCCAGCGTCAGTATGAGAGCATCCGGAAGTGGTTTTGCTTTCGGTTGTGTTTACTTAAGATTTAACATTGAGGAACCTGCAAAAACACATATTGGCACTCCGATGCCTAAGTTAGTATTGTTGTAGGTTTTAAACAATCAAACACAATAAATAGAATTTACACTTCATTTGGGTTTACCATTCCCAAATCACCTCTTATAAAAGTAAATTGGTCAACCCCCAGAGGCTTAGTGAAGATGTCAGCAAGCTGTTGTTGTGTGGGGACAAATTGCACTTTGACATCCTTCTTTTGAACATGGTCTCTGATGAAGTGATGTCTGACATCAATGTGCTTTGTCCTTGTGTGCTGAACCGGATTCTTGGCCAGACTGATTGTGCTTGTGTTGTCACAGAGGATAGGTGCCTCAGGGAACTCCAAGCCAAGATCTCTTAGTTGGTTCTTCAGCTACAGCACTTGAGCACAACAACTTGCCGCAGCAATGTATTCTGCCTCTGTGGATGACAAGGACACACAGGTTTGCTTTTTGCTGGCCCAAGACACCAGACAACCACCAAGAAAGGCGCATTGTCCACTGGTGCTCTTCCTATCAGTTTTATAACCTGCATGATCAGAGTCAGAATAAGCCCACAAGAACTCTTGGTTACCTCTGGGATACCAAAGACCAAGCTCTTGTGTCCCCTCAAGGTATCTCAAGATACGTTTAACACATGTTAGATGTGACTCCTTGGGGTTGGCTTGAAATCTAGCACACATGCCTACACTAAATTGAATGTCAGGCCTGCTGGCTGTTAAGTATAGGAGGGAACCTATCATTCCTCTATACATGGGCAGGCTGACAGATTTACCTTTTGCGTCAGCATCAAGTGCGGCTGTGGTGCTCATAGGAGTGTCATACTCCTTGCACTCATCCATCCCAAACTTTTTGAGTAGTTCTCTGCAGTACTTAGCTTGGGAGATGAAAATTCCATTCTTCTTCTGTTTAATCTGCAGGCCTAGGAAGAATGTGAGTTCTCCCATCATTGACATTTCAAACTCACCCTGCATAGTCTTAGAAAAATCTTCACAAAGGTTTTCATTAGTTGCCCCAAATATAATATCATCAACATAAATTTGGACAATCAACATATCTCTTTCTTTGTGAAGAATAAACAGTGTATTATCAAGTTTGCCTCTTGAGAAACCTTTTCCTAGCAGGAAGCTGCTAAGTCTCTCATACCAAGCTCTAGGGGCTTGTTTCAGGCCATATAAAGCTTTCTTTAACCTATACACATGTTTGGGACGCTTGTGATCCTCAAAGCCAGGAGGTTGTTCTACATATACCTCTTCCTTAATATAGCCATTAAGAAATGCACTCTTTACATCCATTTGATACAGCCTGAAGCCCTTCATGGATGCAAAGGCTAGAAGAATCCTTATTGCTTCAAGTCTAGCGACTGGAGCAAAGGTTTCTTCATAGTCAATGCTTTCTTCTTGGTTATATCCTTTGGCAACTAATCTGGCCTTGTTTCTTGTAATTTGACCTGTCTCATCCAGTTTGTTTTTAAAGACCCATTTGGTCCCTACTATAGATTGATGAGACGGCCTAGGGACTAGTTCCCAGACTTGACTTCTTTCAAATTGGTTTAGCTCTTCCTGCATGGCAATAATCCAGTCGCAGTCCTCAAGAGCCTGTTCAACTGAAGTTGGTTCTATTTGAGATAGAAATGCACCAAACTCAACTTCATTTTGAACTTGCCTTCTGGTTCTGACACCAGAAGAAACATCACCAAGCACTTGATCAAGAGGATGATCTCTGTGATGCCTCCTAGCTGTTGGCAACTGTGCCTCATCAGGCACGGTCTGCACTCTAGGTTCATCACTGAGTTCATCTTCTTCCTTAGGATTGTTTGCCGATGTTTCCTTTGGTGGTGTAGAAGATGATGGTAATTTTTGAGAATTAAGTGTTTCATCATCTTCTGTGGATTGTCCCCTTGTAGGAGTTTCATCATATACAACATGCATTGATTCTTCTACAACTCTAGTTCTCATGTTGTATACTCTATATGCTTTACTCCTAAGGGAATATCCTATAAACATACCTACATCAGCTTTTGGGTCAAACTTACCCAGATTTACCTTTCCATTGTTGTGCACATAGCACTTTGACCCAAAGATTCTGAGGTGGCTGATGTTGGGCTTCCTCCCTTTGTACAGCTCGTAAGGAGTCTTGTCCAAGCCCTTTCGAACATAGGTTCTGTTAGAGATATAGCAAGCAGTGCTCATAGCGTCTGCCCAGAACACCTGAGAAACCTCTTTCTCATTGAGCATGCTTCTAGCCATCTCTGTCAGAACCCTGTTCTTTCTTTCAACAACTCCATTCTGTTGAGGAGTCCTTGGAGCTGAGAAGTTGTGTTCTATGCCATTTTGTTCACATAGCTCAGAGAAGCTATGGTTCTCAAATTCTCCTCCATGGTCTGTCCTTATGGCTGTGATTTTGAGCTCTCTCTCATTCTGCACTTTCTTAGCCAGGACAACAAAAGCATCAAAAGTATCTTACTTAGAGGCAAGAAACATAGTCCAGGTGAACCTTGAATAGTCATCCACTACCACTAGAGCATATAGGTTTCCACCCAAGCTCTTCACTCTTGCTGGCCCAACCAAATCCATGTGGATTAGTTCCAAGGGCCTACTAGTGGAGACTTTCTTCTTGGTTGTGAACGAGGACTTGGTTTGCTTTCCTCTTTGGCAGGACTCACAGATAAAATCATGCTTTACTTTAAATGATGGAATGCCTATAGCTAGCTCCTTTTTAATTAGCATGTCGAGTTGGGTGAAATTAACATGAGCTAGTCTCTTATGCCAAAGCCAACTGTTCTCATCACTGGATATAAGGCATTTTTCTTCTAGTTGTTGGCACAAGTCTAACGTATATAGGTTTCCATTTCTATTAGCCTTGAGTTTACACTTTAAGTTGGCCTTATCTAAACTTAAATCCTGCTTATCAACTATCATGCACTCATGTGAATCAAATATTACCCAATTTCCTTTGTCTGTGCTCTGGCTGACGCTTAGCAGGTTGTGACAGAGACCGTCCACTAGGTAGACATCTTTGACTGGTCCGACCTCTCCAACTCCAGTGATCTTTCCACTTTGATTTCCTCCAAAGGTTACTGTGGCTCCATCTTTGATCACCAGAGATTTGAACTTGTCTCTGTCTCCAGTCATATGTCTCGAGCATCCGCTGTCAATATACCATTTCTTGTTCTTGGATGCTTTGAGACACACCTGGAAAAATCAAGTAAATTTAGGTACCCAATCTTTCTTGGGTCCTCGGTCATTAGTTTTCACTGCCCTTGGTCTAGTGTCATCCTTGACCTTGGGCTTATGATTGTTTGGAGCCTCTGGCCTAGTGCTGGCTCTAGACTCATGGGTTTTCCCTTTGGAATAATTCCAGGCTCGGGATCCCTGTCCTCTCTTTGTTTCCTTTGCAGGTGGAGGATCCTTTGTTGCCTTGGTTCCTCTAGGGACCCATTTGTAGGAGCTGCTTGCTCCATGCTTCTTGGCATTACAGGTGGACGTGGAGTGTCCCTTCCTGTTGCAATAGTTACAGAAGCTGAAAGGTGAGGAACTATGGCTAGAGGCTTTATGGAAGAACTTTAAGTAGGGCTTTACTTTTGGTTCAACCCACTTCTTCCCTCTAGGAGTGTATCCTAATCCAGTTCTATCCCTATATGCCCTTTGATTCATTAAAATTATATTTAACATTTCTGAGCCATTTGTAAACTTCTGCAGGGCATTTTGCAGCTTGTCTTTCTCAGCTGAGACTTTGCTGCAATTAGGGCAGCTCTCAAGTGTTGGGTCATTGGGTTCTGTTTGGGGAGAACCTTGTCCTTCCACTAAAGGAAGTGTTCTAGCTTTTGCTAGCTCATCACTTAGCGAGCCCACCTTGGACTCAAGTGATTCCTTTTTAGCTCTCAACACTTTATATGCTCTACATAAGCGGAAAAATTCTACATGCACCTCATTATATGCTTCTTGAAGTTCAGGGAAGGTTACCTCACTATCCTCATGAATAGGATCAAATTCTGGGGATACTTCCTCTTCTTCTTCTCGAGCAACAAGGCAGAGGTTGGCTACCTCTTCCTCATCACTTGCTTCATCATCCGAGCTATTCACCCAGATAGAGGATACAAAGGCCTTCCTTTTGTCTTTGCCTTTTGACTTCTGCAGGCTGGGACACTCAGCCTTGAAGTGGCCAGGCTTCTTGCACTCAAAGCACACAGGAACCTTTTCCTTCTTGTATCCCTTCTTCTGGCTGGAGTCACCTCTCTGATAGCCTCCTTTCTTTCTGAAAAATTTTCTGAATTTCCTCACCATCATCGCCATCTCCTCATCATCCATTTCCTCCTCATCGTCCTCATCATCATCATTGATTGAACGTAATGGATGCACAAGAGGGGGGGGGGTGAATTGTGCTTCAAAATAAATACTCGAAATAAACAACACAGGATTTATACTGGTTCGGTCTACCTGACCTACGTCCAGTCCTCAACCACCCAGGCTGAGAGTTCCACTATAACTCAGGTTTTAAATCGGGTTCACCTGAAACCTTACAACCGCAAGTTTTACGGGCTCACTTGCAACCTTACAACAAGTTTTACACTGGCTCACTTGTAACCTATCTAACTGTCTCCCCCTCACACCAAGCAAGGGTTTGAAGTTTACACTTGAAGGCTTTTCTGACTAAGTTCTCTTACAGAACAAATGATGTTACACACTTAAGTTCAATAAATGCTCTTTTAACAAGAAGAGACTTAACTACATTGAGTACAGAATATGTACGTGAAGAATCACTCAAAGTGTTAAATGCTCTTTTCTATTTCTGGGCAGCCTTGAATGCTTTGAAGATTTCTTGTGTTCCTCGCTCTAACTTCTCTCTAGAGTATTCAAGGATAATTGTTCTTGTAATAAATGAAGTTGAGCTCACTCTATATAGTCTTCAAGCATTTGAACTCTTGGTAGGTGGGCTAGCCGTTTGAATATGTCCGTTTTTCCCTTGTTACCGTTCGCCCATTTAATGCTTCATTAATGCATAGCAGGGTTGACTTGCTTTATCTCTGAAAAGTAGTCCTGACACCTCTGCTCTGATATAAGCATTCTGACTTCTGAGTATGTGATTTTTACTCTTGCACTCTTGCTGACGGATGATCATCTTTCATCCGCAAGTGGTAATCTTGCTCTGCAAGTGTTAAGCTCTGAGTCCCAATGTCAAGAGTCTTTCCATCCGGAAGCTCATTTGCATCCGGAAGCGTGACCATGTTCTGCACATACTGGTTAGTCCAACATAGCAATATATATATAAGAATTATACATGCTGTGGGAAGTTTGTTTGCTATGGGGAGTAGTTTACTTAGACTGTGTTCTGATTTGGTCTATGATGTATCTGGAAGCATTTTTACATCCGGAAGTAAAACTACTAGATGAAGGATCTTGGTTCACTATAACTCACTCTCACTTAGTGTATTTCATCCCAACACTCAGCGCTAGTCACTAAGCTATCGGAAGCACTTTTACTTGACGTAGTGAACTCACTGACGCTTAGGGTGAAATCTATTCTATCAGTCTGCGCCAGTCTAAATCTAATAGGAAGTGCTTTCACTTGGCGAAGTAGACTTACTGACGCTTGGGGTAATAACTATTCTATTGCTCTGCGCCAGTCTGAGTCTAACAGGAAGCGCTTTCACTTGGGGAAGTAGACTTACTGACGCTTGGGGTAATATCTATTCTGTCGCTCTGCGCCAGTCTAATTCTAACAGGAAGCGCTTTCACTTGGGGAAGTAGACTCACTGTCGCTTGGAGTAATATCTATTCTATCGCTCTGCGCCAGTCTAAGTCTAACAGGAAGCAACTTCGCTTCCGATTGAACCATAGCTTAGTCTTAGGGTTTGTGCACCTAAAGTTCATGGACTAAGTTAAATCCCTAGTTATTTACTTGCTGACGCTGGGGGATGAAAGCATTCATCCGCATGCGCAAGTCCTAATCTAACCGGAAGTAAATCTTCATCCGGAAGCACTCTTACTTGGGATCCTAAGTATACTATTGCTTCCTAGGCACTTGGTCTAATCCTTTATATTTTAGTCTTCATCAAAACTTAAGATTCTAACATTCTCCCCCTTTTTGATGATGACAAACTTAGCTTTATCGATTAAGTTCATATGAAAGGATTAGCTGAAGAATAAAAGCAATAGTTCAGAATAAGTAACTTAGACAAATATTATTGATAAGCATAGGTTACAGGTCAGAGCATATAATTAGATAACATTTACAAGCAGCGAGCATATAGTAGGCAGATATGAGAACATGCATGAAAAGATGAACATTTCTAAGTAAAGAAAAAATTTGGGCTGGGGGTTGTTTCTTTGTTTCTTCTTTCTCTCCCTCTCGCTGAAGCTCTTCTTCATCAAGGAACTCCCAGGGTAGCAAGGCTAGTGGTCAATGCATTTCTCCCCCTTTTGGCATCATCAAAGAGTGTTTTCCATATTTGATCGCCGCAGCCTCCTCCTTAGGGATGGACTTCCTCTTCTTAGAACCCACTAACAGTTCTGCTATTCTACCAGAAGTTTCAGGCTGACCTTGAATATTTTCATCCTGCCCTAGGGCAATTTGCCGAGAAACTTCATGATGTTCTTGATGTCTTTCACGATGCCCAGATTTTCCAGAATGTTGATGGCTTGATTTCCCAGATTTGGACTTGTGTTTCTTAGATGAGGTGGGTTTCCTCGAAACTGGGTTTGCTTCAGAGGGTTCGGCCATTTTTTTTGTGGGGTTGATGAAATGTTTATATGAAGAACATAGATGAAAATGAAGAATGTGTGAAATGAGATGTCCCTTTTATAGGTAAAGTCACTAAGGGCAAAAAGGTCATGCTCCTTCACATTATCACACATTGGGTAGCGTAAACGCCTTAAGTTGGATCGATATACCTGATGACACGTGTCGCTTCATATTGTCAGAGAAGTCGAAACGTCTCATTTGGAAGTTGAAGCGTTTTCTGAAGTGACGTGTCTTCTTGGACTTGTGCTGGCGCTCTCTTGGTTTGATCATCCAGCGTCAGTGTGTAATCATTCGGAAGTGGTTTTGCTTCCGGTTGTACTTACTTAAGATTCAACATTGAATACCTGCAAGGACATATATTGGCACTCCGATGCCTAAGTTAGTATTGTTTGAAGTATTTTGAAAAACAATTAAGTACATGGAATTTACACTTCATTTGGGTTTACCATTCCCAAATCACCTCTAATAAAAGTAAATTGGTCAACCCCCAGAGGCTTGGTGAAGATATCAGCAAGCTGTTGTTGTGTGGGGACAAACTGTACTTTGACATCTTTCTTTTGAACATGGTCTCTGATGAAATGATGTCTGACATCAATGTGCTTTGTCCTAGTGTGCTGAACCGGATTCTTGGCTAGGCTGATTGTGCTTGTGTTGTCACAGAGGATGGGTGCCTCAGGAAATTCCAAGCCAAGATCTCTCAACTGGTTCTTCAGCCACAACACTTGGGCACAACAACTGGCTGCTGCAATGTATTCTGCCTCAGTGGATGACAAGGACACGCAGGTCTGCTTTTTGCTCGCCCAAGACACCAGACAACCACCAAGGAAGGCGCATTGTCCACTGGTGCTTTTCCTATCAGTTTTATAACCTGCATGATCAGAGTCAGAATAAGCCCACAAGAACTCTTGGTTACCTCTGGGATACCAAAGACCAAGTTCTTGTGTCCCCTCAAGGTATCTTAAGATACGTTTAACACATGTTAGATGTGACTCCTTGGGGTTGGCTTGAAATCTAGCACACATGCCTACACTAAATTGAATGTCAGGTCTGCTGGCTGTTAAGTATAGGAGAGAACCTATCATTCCTCTATACATGGGCAGGCTAACAGATTTACCCTTTGCGTCAGCATCAAGTGCGGCAGTGGTGCTCATGGGAGTGTCATACTCCTTGCATTCATCCATCCCAAACTTTTTGAGTAGCTCTCTGCAGTATTTGGCTTGGGAGATGAATATTCCATTCTTCTTCTGCTTAATTTGCAGGCCTAGGAAGAACGTTAGTTCTCCCATCATTGACATTTCAAACTCACCCTGCATGATCTTAGAAAAATCCTCACAAAGCTTTTCGTTAGTTGCTCCAAAGATAATATCATCAACATAAATTCGAACAATTAGCATGTCTCTATCTTTGTGAAGGATAAACAGTGTATTATCAAGTTTGCCTCTTGAGAAACCTTTGCCTAGCAGAAAGCTGCTAAGTCTCTCATACCAAGCTCTAGGAGCTTGTTTTAGGCCATATAAAGCTTTCTTTAATCTATACACATGTTTGGGGTGCTTATGATCCTCAAAGCCAGGAGGTTGTTCTACATATACCTCTTCTTTAATATAACCATTAAGAAATGCACTCTTTACATCCATTTGATATAGCCTGAAGCCCTTCATGGATGCAAAGGCTAGAAGAATCCTTATTGCTTCAAGTCTCGCGACTGGAGCAAATGTTTCTTCATAGTCAATGCCTTCTTCTTGGTTATATCCTTTGGCAACTAGTCTGGCTTTGTTTCTTGTAATTTGACCTGTCTCATCCAGTTTGTTTTTAAAGACCCATTTGGTCCCTACTATAGATTGATGAGATGGCCTAGGGACTAGTTCCCAGACTTGACTTCTTTCAAATTGGTTAAGCTCTTCCTGCATGGCAATAATCCAGTCGCAGTCCTCAAGAGCTTGTTCAACTGAAGTTGGTTCTATTTGAGATAGAAATGCACCAAACTCAACTTCATTTTGAACCTGCCTTCTGGTTCTCACACCAGAAGAAACATCACCAAGCACTTGATCAAGAGGATGATCTCTGTGATGCCTCCTAGCTGTTGGCAACTGTGCCTCATCATGCACAGTCTGCACTCTAGGTTCATCGCAGAGTTCATCTTCTTCCTTAGGATTGTTTGCTGGTGTTTCTTTTGGTGGTGAAGAAGATGATGGTAATTTTGGGAGGTTAAGTAATTCATCATCTTCTCTGGATTGTCCCCATGTAGGAATTTCATCAAATACAACATGCATGGATTCCTCTACAGTTTTAGTTCTCATGTTGTATATCCTATAAGCTTTACTCCTAAGGGAATATCCTATGAATATACCTATATCAGCCTTTGGATCAAACTTACCCAAGTTTACCTTTCCATTATTATGCACGTAGCATTTTGATCCAAATATTCTGAGGTGGCTGATGTTTGGCTTCCTTCCTTTGTATAGCTCGTATGGAGTCTTATCCAAGCCTTTACGAACATAAGCTCTGTTGGAGATATAGCAAGCAGTGCTCACAGCGTCCGCCCAGAACACTTGAGAAACCTCTTTCTCGTTGAGCATGCTTCTAGCCATCTCCGTCAGAACCCTGTTCTTTCTTTCAACTACTCCATTTTGTTGAGGAGTCCTCGGAGCTGAGAAGTTATGTTCAATTCCATTTTGCTCACATAGCTCAGAGAAGCTATGGTTCTCAAACTCTCCTCCATGGTCTGTCCTTATGGCTGTGATTTTGAGATCCTTCTCATTCTGCACTTTCTTAGCCAGGACAACGAAAGCATCAAAAGCATCTTGCTTAGAGGCAAGAAACAAAGTCCACGTAAACCTTGAATAGTCATCCACCACCACTAAAGCATATAGGTTTCCTCCCAAGCTTTTTACTCTTGCTGGCCCAACCAAATCCATGTGAATTAGTTCCAAGGGCCTGCTGGTGGAGACTCTCTTCTTGGTTTTAAACGAGGACTTTGTTTGCTTTCCTCGTTGGCAGGATTCACAGATAAAATCATGCTTGACTTTAAAAGAGGGAATACCTATAGCTAGCTCATTTTTAATTAGCATGTCCAATTGAGTAAAGTTAACATGAGCTAGTCTCTTATGCCAAAGCCAACTATTCTCGTCACTAGATATTAAACATTTTTCCTCTAGCTGTTGACATAAGTCTAAGGTATATAAATTCCCATTTCTGTTTGCCTTAATCTTGCATTTTAAGTTGGCCTTATCTATATTTAGATCCTGCTTATCAACTATTAAGCACTCATTTGAATCAAATATTACCCAATTTCCTCTGTCCGTGCTCTGGCTCACGCTCAGCAGGTTGTGACAGAGACCGTCCACAAGGTAGACATCTTTTACTGGTCCGACCTCTCCAACTCCAGTGATCTTGCCACTTTGATTTCCTCCAAAGGTTACTGTGGCCCCATCTTTGATCACCAGAGATTTGAACTTGTCTCTGTCCCCAGTCATGTGTCTTGAGCATCCACTATCAATATACCATTTCTTGTTCTTGGATGCCTTGAGACACACCTGTAAAATTTAAGCAAACTTAGGTACCCAACTTTTCTTGGGTCCTCGATCATTAGTTTTTAATGCCCTTGGTTTAGAGTCATCCTTGATCTTGGGCTTGTGACTTTTCTGAGCCTCTGGCCGAGTGCTGGCTCTGGACTCTTGGGTTTTCCCCTTTGGAATAATTCCAGGCTTGGGATCCTTGTCCTCTCCTAGTTTCCTTTGCAGGAGGAGGGTCTTTTGTTGCCTTGGTTCTTTTAGGGACCCATTTGTAGGAGCTGTTAACTCCATGCTTCTTAGCATTACAGGTGGACGTGGAGTGTCCTTTCCTGTTGCAGTAATTACAGAAGCTAAAGGGTGAGGAGCCATGATTGGTGGCTTTATGGAAGAACTTCAGGTAAGGCTTTACTTTTGGTTCTACCCACCTTTTTACCTTAGGGGTATATCCCAAGCCAGTTCTATCCCTATATGCCCTTTGGCTCATTAAAATTACTTTTAGCATTTCTGAACCATTGGTGAACTTCTCCAGGGCATTTTGCAGCTTATTATTTTCCTCTGAGACTTTGCTGCAACTAGAGCAACTCTCAGGTGTTGGGGCGTTGGGTTCTACCTGTGGAGAACCCTGGCCATCCACTATCGGAAGTCTTCTAGCTTCCGCTAGTTCCTCACTTAGTGAGTCCACCTTGGACTCAAGTGATTCCTTTTTGGTTTTCAACACCTTATAGGCTTTACATAGTCTAGAGAATTCTTCATGAATCTCATTGTAAGCCTCTTGAAGTTCAGAAAAAGTTACCTCATGATCTTCGTTGGTGAGGTCAGCATCTGAAGGTGCTTCTTCATCCTCCTCTCTAGCTACCAGGCAGAGGTTGGCAACTTCTTCATCATCACTTGCTTCCTCATCTGAGCTGTTTACCCAAATGGAGGAAACGAGTGCCTTTCTTTTATCCTTGCCTTTGGACCTCTGCAGGCTGGGACACTCAGCCTTGAAGTGACCAGGCTTATTGCATTCAAAGCACACAGGGACCTTCTCTTTCTTGTATCCCCTCTTCTGGCTGGTGTTACCTTTCTGATAGCCTTCCTTCTTCCTGAGGAATTTCCTGAACTTCCTCACCATCAGGGCCATCTCCTCATCGTCCATCTCATCGTCGTCATCCTCATCATTGTCCTTGATCTCTTTGCTGGGAGCAATGAGAGCAAGGTTCTTACTCTTGGATGAGGTTTGAGGAGCTCTCATAGCCAGCAAGGTTGGCTCATATTCAGCAAGTGAGCCAAATAGTGCGGTGATGGAGCTGGTTGATTCACCTTGCACTTCTTGCAAAATAGTTACTTTGGTGATCCAGTCACCCTTCAAGATCTTTAGGATCTTGCTCACTTGCTCTCTTTCAGGGATATCCTTACCCAGCGAGGCCAAATTATTGATGAGATGAGTGAACCTGAGTTCCAGCTCTCTGATAGGCTCGGTAGGGCTCAGCATGGCGAATTTATGGAATTCTTCAACCAGCATCTCAATACGTCTCGCCTTTACTCCCCTGGTTCCAGAGTGTGCAGCCTCAAGAGCCTCCCACATATCCTTAGCAGTTTTGTGGTGGCTGATTCTGTGAAATTCTTTGTGGGTGAGAGCACACTGGATGTAGTGCATGGCCCGATGGTTTAGTTGGACTAGAGCATAGTCCTCAGCAGTGTATCTGGCTCGCACTTTTGCAAATCCATCTTCGTCCAGTGGAACATTATCCCCTCGTTCTATGACATCCCAGAGTCTCAAGTCGCTTGACTTGATATATGTCTCCATTCTGTACTTCCAGAACGTATAGTTGTACCCATCGAAGCCTGGGGGCTTATTGGGTTGAACGGCGACATCTGGTAGGCCATAATCTGGATCCATTACTTGATCTTTGCTTTCTGATTCGTTGGAATCGGGTGAGAAAGACCTGCTCTGATACCAAATGAACGTAATGGATGCACAAGAGGGGGGGGTGAATTGTGCTTCAAAATAAATACTCGAAATAAACAACACAGGATTTATACTGGTTCGGTCTACCTGACCTACGTCCAGTCCTCAACCACCCAGGCTGAGAGTTCCACTATAACTCAGGTTTTAAATCGGGTTCACCTGAAACCTTACAACCGCAAGTTTTACGGGCTCACTTGCAACCTTACAACAAGTTTTACACTGGCTCACTTGTAACCTATCTAACTGTCTCCCCCTCACACCAAGCAAGGGTTTGAAGTTTACACTTGAAGGCTTTTCTGACTAAGTTCTCTTACAGAACAAATGATGTTACACACTTAAGTTCAATAAATGCTCTTTTAACAAGAAGAGACTTAACTACATTGAGTACAGAATATGTACGTGAAGAATCACTCAAAGTGTTAAATGCTCTTTTCTATTTCTGGGCAGCCTTGAATGCTTTGAAGATTTCTTGTGTTCCTCGCTCTAACTTCTCTCTAGAGTATTCAAGGATAATTGTTCTTGTAATAAATGAAGTTGAGCTCACTCTATATAGTCTTCAAGCATTTGAACTCTTGGTAGGTGGGCTAGCCGTTTGAATATGTCCGTTTTTCCCTTGTTACCGTTCGCCCATTTAATGCTTCATTAATGCATAGCAGGGTTGACTTGCTTTATCTCTGAAAAGTAGTCCTGACACCTCTGCTCTGATATAAGCATTCTGACTTCTGAGTATGTGATTTTTACTCTTGCACTCTTGCTGACGGATGATCATCTTTCATCCGCAAGTGGTAATCTTGCTCTGCAAGTGTTAAGCTCTGAGTCCCAATGTCAAGAGTCTTTCCATCCGGAAGCTCATTTGCATCCGGAAGCGTGACCATGTTCTGCACATACTGGTTAGTCCAACATAGCAATATATATATAAGAATTATACATGCTGTGGGAAGTTTGTTTGCTATGGGGAGTAGTTTACTTAGACTGTGTTCTGATTTGGTCTATGATGTATCTGGAAGCATTTTTACATCCGGAAGTAAAACTACTAGATGAAGGATCTTGGTTCACTATAACTCACTCTCACTTAGTGTATTTCATCCCAACACTCAGCGCTAGTCACTAAGCTATCGGAAGCACTTTTACTTGACGTAGTGAACTCACTGACGCTTAGGGTGAAATCTATTCTATCAGTCTGCGCCAGTCTAAATCTAATAGGAAGTGCTTTCACTTGGCGAAGTAGACTTACTGACGCTTGGGGTAATAACTATTCTATTGCTCTGCGCCAGTCTGAGTCTAACAGGAAGCGCTTTCACTTGGGGAAGTAGACTTACTGACGCTTGGGGTAATATCTATTCTGTCGCTCTGCGCCAGTCTAATTCTAACAGGAAGCGCTTTCACTTGGGGAAGTAGACTCACTGTCGCTTGGAGTAATATCTATTCTATCGCTCTGCGCCAGTCTAAGTCTAACAGGAAGCAACTTCGCTTCCGATTGAACCATAGCTTAGTCTTAGGGTTTGTGCACCTAAAGTTCATGGACTAAGTTAAATCCCTAGTTATTTACTTGCTGACGCTGGGGGATGAAAGCATTCATCCGCATGCGCAAGTCCTAATCTAACCGGAAGTAAATCTTCATCCGGAAGCACTCTTACTTGGGATCCTAAGTATACTATTGCTTCCTAGGCACTTGGTCTAATCCTTTATATTTTAGTCTTCATCAAAACTTAAGATTCTAACATTGATCTCCTTGCTAGGAGCAACGAGTGCAAGGTTCTTATTCTTGGATGAGGCTTGAGGAGCTCTCATAGCCAGCAAGGTAGGCTCGTATTCAGCAAGAGAGCCAAATAGTGCGGTGATGGAGCTGGTTGATTCTCCTTGCACTTCCTGCAAGATAGTTACTTTGGTGATCCAGTCACCCTTCAAGATCTTTAGGATCTTGCTCACCTGCTCCCTTTCAGGAATATCCTTACCCAGCGAGGCCAAATTGTTGATGAGATGGGTGAACCTGAGCTCCAGCTCTCTGATAGGCTCGGTGGGACTCAGCATGGCGAATTTGTGAAATTCTTCCACCAGCATTTCAACACGTCTCGCTTTTACTCCCTTGGTTCCAGAGTGTGCAGCCTCAAGAGCCTCCCACATATCTTTTGCATTCTTGTGGTGGCTGATCCTGTGATACTCTTTGGGGCTGAGGGCACACTGGATGTAGTGCATGGCCCGATGGTTCATTTGGACTAGGGCATAGTCCTCAGGAGTGTATCTGGCACGCACTTTTGCAAATCCATCTTCATCAAGCGGAGTTTGATCCCCTCGTTCTATTACATCCCAGAGTCTAATGTCACTTGACTTGATATAAGTCTCCATTCTAAACTTCCAGAATGAGTAGTTGTACCCATCGAAGCCTGGGGGCTTGTTGGGTTGAACGGAGACATCTGGTAGAGAATAGTCTGTGTCCATTACTGGATCTTTGCCTTCTGATTCGTTGGAATCGAGTAAGAAGGACCTGCTCTGATACCAAATGAAAGTAATGGATGCACAAGAGGGGGGGGTGAATTGTGCTACAATAATAAATGCTCAAATAAAAACAACACAAGATTTATACTGGTTCGGTCTACCTGACCTACATCCAGTTCTCAACCACCCAGGCCGAGTTCCACTATCTCTCAGGTTTTAAATCGGGTTCACCTGAAACCTTACAACCGCAAGTTTTGGACGGGATCACTTGCAACCTTACAACTACAAGTTTTACACAAGGCTTACTTGTAACCTTTCTAACTAGCTCCCCCTCACACCGAGCAAGGGGTTAACCTTTACACTTAAAGGATTTTACAAACTAAGTTCTCTCAAAGAACGGATAGTGTTACACACTTAAGTACAATCAATGCTCTTATAACAGAAAGAGATTTAACTACAATGAGTACAGAATAAGTAGATGACAAGATCACTCAAGGTGTTAAATGCTCTTTACTTTTCTGGGCAACTTGAATGCTTGAAGATGTTCTTTGTTTCTCGCTCTAACTTCTCTCTAGAATATTCAATGATGAACAGTTTTTTTATAAATGAAGTTTGAGCTCCTTTATATAGTCTTCAGGCAATCTGACTCTTGGTAGGTGGGAAAGCCGTTTGAATATAGCCGTTTTTCCCAAGTTACCGTTGCCCAATAAATGCTTCATTAATGCATAGCAGAGTTGACTTGCTTTAACTCTGAAAAGTAGTCTTGACACCTCTGCTCTGACATTAGCATTCTGACACTGCAACTTCTGACATTCTGATTGCTTGCGGAAGCATATTTTCATCAGGAAGCAATTCTTCTGAGTGTGCTGCACTGAGTGTTAGTCTAACAGTATAAACATATTGTGTCATGCAGTGGGAGTGTCCTTAGTCTAAGTGGTATCCCTTTCATCAGGAAGCACTTCTTCATCCTGAAGTAAATCCACTGAATGAAGGATTTAAACATTGTTACTTACTCTCTCTCAGTGTTAAGTCGATCCAACAGCCAGCGCTAGTCACTAAGCTATCGGAAGCACTTCTACTTGACGTTGCTTTTTCACTGACGCTTAGGGTTACTCATTCTATCGGTCTGCGCTAGTGAAAGTTCATTAGGAAGTGATTCTACTGGATGTGGCTTATGTTCACTGACGCTTAGTGTTATCTTGTTCTAAGAGTCAGCGCCAGCCTAAATCTAACAGGAAGCAATTTCACTTGATGTTGCGTTTTCACTGACGCTTGGGGTTTATTCTATTCTATCAGTCTGCGCCAGTCTAAATCTAACAGGAAGCAATTTCACTTGATGTTGCGTTTTCACTGACGCTTGGGGTTTATTCTATTCTATCAGTCTGCGCCAGTCTAAATCTAACAGGAAGCAATTTCACTTCCGGTTGAAACATAGCTTAGTCTTAAGGTCTTGCATATCTATTACTCATGGACTAAGTTATTTCCTTAGTGAACTACTACCTCTTGCTGAGGGATGAATCATTCATCCTCGAGCGCTAGTCCTAGTCTATCCGGAAGTAAGACCTCATCCGGTTGCACTTCTACTTAGGGTTTTATATGTTCACCTTATTGCTTTCTAAGTTCTTTCATATTTTGGTCTTCATCAAAACTTAAGATTCTAACAAAGCCCACTCCCCCTCCTCTTCCAGAAGCTGACCGTTTCAGTAAGAAAGCCAAGATCCAAGGCCTCCAAGCTGATGGCGTTCCCTTGGATTTGGAGACCTTGGAATCCGTGCCCGAGTCACCTCTCGAATCCGACGAGGTTTTAGCCTCTCATCTGGAACCCCCCAGCGAGCCTAAGTCGAGTCCGTCCTTCAAGGATATGCTCCTTAACTCTGGTCATGAGGAGCCTGTGGAGGAAGATGAGCTTACCCTCCGAATTCGGCATGCAAGGTAACATTCCAACTGTGGACTTTTCTGATCATGTGCATGAGATCCTCAACAAGAGGATGGGGTTTGCAGTAGTGCTTAAGTTGCTAGGTTGTACCATTGGGTATAATCAGCTCAGATCTCAGCTGATTCGTATTTGGAAGCCTCATGGAGCTTTCCAACTTACCGATCTTGAGGAGGATTGTTTTTTGGTGAGATTTAAAAATGACCTTGACTACCAAGCTGCTCTCATTAATGGGCCATGGGTTATTTTTGGCCGTTATCTCTCTGTCCAGCCTTGGTCCCCTTCTTTTAACCCCCAGAATCATTCGATCAATGAAATCCCTGTTTGGATCCGTCTCCCAAAGCTCTCGGCAAAATACTATAACAAGGCTGTCATCCGCACTAGAGGAAGTTCTTTTGGTGAGGTTATTAAGGTTGATTATAACATTGAATCTGGTGATAGGGGTAAGTTTGCCCGTTTAGCGGTATATCTTGACCTCTCCAAGCCCCTCGTCTCCAAAATTCAAGTAGATGGGCAGATGATTTTGGTTGAATATGAGGGGCTTCCCAATATATGCTTTCAATGCGGAAGGTATGGGCATCTCAGAGAATCTTGTCCCACTACCCAGGCTGTTCCCTGGAAGATACAACAGCTAGTGATAAGCAATCTGAGGAGACAAGGGCAAAGCAAGCTGAGGATAACGAGTTTGGGGAATGGATGGTGGTTCCTAGGAGGAACAGATTTGAGGACCGAAGAGCCAAAAAAGATGACGGTCATAGATCCCTTTCGACGGGTTCGCGCTTTGCAGCCCTGCAGCGCCAAATCCCGCCTGTTACTTCAGATCATCCCCACTCTGACTCCCCCCGCCCCTCTGAGGACATGTCCCACAAGCACAAGGAGCCCAAAACCCCTAAGAAGCTTGAGGGGAATCTCCGCTTCCAGCGTGGCTGGTGGTGGTGGGGGGAGGGGAGTCATGGGGAGGGAGTGATGAAGGTGTTGGGAAGGGGGTAGGGTCGTGGGTGAGGGTGAGGGTGGGGTGAGAGAGATTTTTTCTTTTCAATTTTAACTTTATATTTTATTTTATTTTGCCACATCATCTTTCCTAGTCATTTAGCCATATCATCATATTTAACACCGTTAGCGACATATCAGCATATTTAACACCGTTAACTCATATTCAAGTCCTTGTGAAACTTCAGGGACTAACTGTGCTAACGGATCAAATTTGAGGGACCAAAACATCTTGTTTTAAACTCCAGGGACTAAAACCAAACTTGAGGCAAACTATACTACCAAAACTTATGTTAACCCATGTCTTTTTATCAATCTTTTACTTTTCTATTCTATTTTTTTGTCCGGGGCACTTGAGCCTTACAAGCCAATCCACAGGCGACACGTGTAAACATTCATCCTCTTTGTTCGTCTGCGTCAACTTGAGGAAAAGAAGCTCACCAAACGTTCTTCCATTCTCTGATCTCTCATTATTCTTCATTCTCTTCCTGGATTTCCTTCATTTCTCAATCACACTCAAAAACCCTAATAATAATTTCTTTCCATCAGGTTCGAATTTCTCGCTTAACTTCCCACTCTTTCTCTCTCTTCAGATATTCCATTTTTATTCTATTTTCGCTTTCTGTAATGTTTTGTCGGTCCAAATAGGTTATCATCTCATATAATGATATAATATCTCTTATGCTTCTTCTTAGTGCAGAAGACTATCGAATTTTCAATATTCTGTAATGGCAAACGTGTGGAACCGACTTGTGGGTAAACCTAAAACGCAAACCAATACACTCACGACTTTGGATAAGTTAAATGAGGTAACTCTCTTTTGATTATCCAAATATGTAATTTTTGTTGCCAAATCATTTGTTAAGCAATTCGGTTGTAAATTTTGATTTTGATGATTCGTACTTAATATTTGGGCAAAGGCCCTGTTTTGCCCAAGTAACCCCTGCACCACTGTACACCCTTAACTAACATGGGTACAATTTTACCTTTGAAATAACCAAAGTGGTCCAATTTTACCCTCTCGCGAATGTAATGTTGTCACGTGTCAACATTACATTCCACGTGTCAACGTTACATTGGTCATAGGTAAAATTTTACCCAGTGTTAGTTTAGGGTGCCCAGTGGTCCAGGGTGGTTACTTTTTTGGGCAAAATAGGGTCATTGCCCTTAATATTTCTTCAGTGAACAATTCAGTTTTGCTGGTAAATTGAATATGCAACATTATTGCAAACGCTTTTTCATCTTTGATTTCAGACTTGCTTTTGTTGTTCTTTTTTGAGTTTTTATGAATGTTTTTTTTTTCTGATTGGTTGATTGGAATGATGTTTTGATTTTTGCTTAACAAACTTAGGGTGATCAATAAATTTTTGAATTGATAACTTTGTTTTTTGAATTTTCTTGGAGTTTTTTAGTTACTATTGATATAGATGTGAACAAAATATTCTTTTCCGTTCATATCAAGCAATGGTTTCCTTTGTTGATTCGATGGGTTTATTCTTTGAATGATGTAGACACTTGAAATGCTTGAGAAAAAGGAGAATCTCCTTGTTAAGAAAGCTTCAGCAGAGGTTGAGAAGGCCAAAGAGTATACTAGAGCGAAGAACAAAAAGGGTATGTTGCCAAATGCATGTATACTTGTTGTACATTTATTTTTCATGATGTTCACTGCCCTTTAATCCCCGTCTTTTTAACAATACATTAGTTTTAGTTTGTTTATAACAGTATAACCAGGAAAAAATGACATCAGACACATTAGTATTGCGTTGCTTTCATTTTAAAGCATTAAGACAATTCAACATAGCAGAAGCTCTTCCTAAAGGGAGACAGTTGTTTGTATCTATGGTTCAGACTCAACTGCTTTAATCTTATTGTGTAATTTTTGTTTGAGCTGGAGGGTATGGAATGGGTAGTGTAAGCTTCCACGCTAATCTGCATCAATTGGTTTCTTGGGTTAGACATGTGAAAGTGATTTTCATATATTTCAGTGTATAATAATCTAGCCTCTGCAATCCATAGTGCCATAGTTTTTTCATTTGTATGGATTATCGTAATGAACACACTACACACAATACTCCATGCAGCGGCGATACAATGTTTGAAGAAGAAGAGGATGTATGAACATCAAATAGAGCAGCTTGGAAATTTTCAGTTGCGTCTTCATGATCAGGTCTGAATGAAGCTTCATAGAATTGAGTACTGGGCACAATTTAGTTTGTTGAGCGTCCTTTTCATATTATGCTGGTAAATTATGTTACAGATGATAATGTTGGAGGGTGCTAAGGCCACCACAGAAACAGTTGATGCGTTGAGAACTGGAGCATCTGCAATGAAAGCTATGGCAAAAGCAACGTATGAATTGTTAATTTTTAGTGATTTTGTTTCCAATTCATATGTTTTTTATGATTTTCCATTTGGCTTGGTTTGGTCTGTTTCAAAACCTAAAAAGTTCACTTATCAATCTGTAGTTTGGTACTACCTCCGGTCCTAAATATATGACCTAATTGACTTTTTTTTGGAGAGATTAAGGTTGCGAAATAGGTTATTAAGTGATGACATATTTGATATATTTTTAGATAATCCATTAGTTTATAAGTAAAATAAACTAGTTTAAGGGAAAAAATTAGGTAAATCAATTTATAATTAACTTATTTTGCTTTTTAAGGATTTTTCAGAAAAAAGTCAATTAGGTCTTATATTTAGGACCGGAGGGAGTAAGGTTCTATCACTGGCATTGACTCATGCTTTGGCTCATCTATGTTCTCCATTTCAATAGGAGATTTTTTCCCTATTTTTTTTTTTTGACCTTTAATTCCCTATTTCAAAGACTAATAAATGTATTACTAATAAATCGCTAACCTGACAATGACACCCTTGATTCATGAATGGAATTTTTGAAAAAGAAAACAATCACGAACACTTCATTAATTTTGTAAAATGTCTTGTATTCTGAAACATGAAAACTTTCAAATAGTATTTTATTATCAGAAACAGATGGAATACTGTTTCTAATAAATCAATATTTGCTGGTAGGCTATGAATTAATGCAACTGTCTAAATCAATATTGTTGAACAGGAATATTGATGATGTTGATAAGACCATGGATGAAATCAATGAAAATACTGAGAACATGAAACAAATTCAAGAAGCTTTGGCGAATCCAATTGGCGCATCTGCTGATTTTGACGAGGTTGTGTTCTGTCTGTTGAAACTTCTAAACAAGATGTTTAAATTTTGATTATGTTGTAGTGTTACTGTCTCATGGAAAACCCACACACATAATGTTTTAATCCATGTGCTTTCAGGACGAATTGGAAGCAGAACTTGAAGAGCTGGAGGGAGCTGAGTTGGAAGAACAGCTTCTTCAGCCGGCAACTACAGCTCCGGCAGCCCCTGTGCAGGTCCCAGCTGGCCGGCAGCCTAATCGTCCAGCACCTCCACATAAGCAAACTGAAGAGGAAGATGAACTGGCTGCTTTGCAGGCTGAGATGGCACTTTAGTTTCTTTGTATTAGATTAGCATTGCAACTAACTAATATGGTCTTGAGCCATCTTATTTCAATGTTTTTGTATCCCTGGAGAAAAACACTTGTATATCATAGTATAATAAGATTGCTTATTTTAAAAAATTTTGTGATCTCAGTGCAGGTAGTCAGTTGATCTCATTGATGATGCCGCAGTTTCGGAGGCATTGTCGTGCGTTATCATGTTCTGGCGATTGTGGAATAGTACACCTCACGCTTTTTTGAGAGTTTAATTTAATTGATAAGGAACAGATGTTTTCAAAGTTGGCGACTATTAAACATAGACATCTTGTTTAAAGCTTGCAACCAATTTTTTGCTCGAATGGGGTTCTTATTTGCAAATGGGTTTGCATTTTGGATACTTTGTGGAGTACTATACATATTGGAAAATGATAAATATATACACATGAATTATTAAACCACTTTAGCGGATGCCAAAAAGTAGGTTGCTAGCTTTTCACAAGATTTCTGATGCCTGTTTGGTGAAAATGTAATGAATAATGATTACATGAATTTGTTTGAGTTTGTCGTTAAGAAAGCATGATGCACAAACAAGTAGTTGAATTTCAATGGAGATGAGAATATGTGAAAATAGTATAAAAAGAGACAATTTCAATCGTACTCCCTCCATTGCTGGTTATAAGTCACCAACTAATTTTTCTAATATATCAATAAAATTGGTTAAATGCATTTAATTTGTCCTAAAATTCAAGTAATTTTCAATACTACCCCAATAATTACATTTATTTCCAAAACTATTAACTATTACTCTATCCTACTACCCCTATTAAATATGAGTATATCTGGAAAAAAACAACTAATGCACATTGGAAACCATGAAATGACTCATAAAAAAGACCAAGAAAAATTGGTAGTTAGTGACTTATATTAAGAACCAGAGGGAGTATTTATCTATAATGTATTCAATTTGAGAAAATAAACTTATGTTAATATACATAACAAAGAAATATTGATTAAACTTTTCTATATCAACTTGCAGAAGTTGGCTCCTATATATACTCTCTCTGCTTCTAAGTATAAAACCACTTTTGTGATTCAATTTATCCCTAATTTTATGGTCACTTTCCACTTTATCTCATATATTTACGCATCTTTTTCCAAACTTACCTCCATTGTATACTACTTTCAAGCAAATTTTGGGTGGGAGGAGGAATAAAGAGAGGTATTGTTGGAAAATTAAATAAAATTACCTAATTTAACAACTTTCTTTAATCTCTTTAAATTAGGTAAAGTGAACTTATATCTAGGGATGGAGGGAGTTTACAAATATATGCATGTGTGTGTAAATAAATTAAATTATAATGCAAATTTATCAATTAAGTTAGTGTTATATATGAAGAAGAATAATTTTTATTTGGGTCAGAAATGAGTTACTAAGTTGAATATAAATTTGTATTTAAGAACCAATTCGTTGGATCTCATTAAGAACACAAGTACAATGCTAACCTAATCAAAAGTAAGAGCTACTACAGCAATAAATGGACATGTAATTTAACTTCTTTTTTTGTTTCCCAAGGGTATCCCCACTCACATGTCAAGTGAGACCATTCCCTCGCTGTTCTGAAGTCACACATAGGGGTAGACAGTTGACCTGTGAATTTGCTCAACTAACAAGGGCGAGGGATCGAACCCTCAACCACTCGCTTAAGGGACGCAAGTACTTACCACTCATACCAACTCGTCAGGTTAACGCGTAATTTATTTAAAAGCATCTAATACACTTCATATGAGTACGTTTTTTAAAAGAAATACTGTGTGTGTGTCATTTAGAACTATAAGTGTACTTACAAGGTTTTCCTTTTAAAGCCCATCTAAAGAAGAAATAAACATCAAATCATTCCAAAATCGGGACCATTTGTTTGGACTGAAATACAGAATACAAGATAGTTGTTTGGCAAAAATCGTAGCTCCATTTTTTCTATTAGTATTCTTCATTCACAACAAGAAGTTGAGGTATCTATGCAACCATTCCAACCAGGGACCTAACTTCAAATATATTGTTGGTCTTCAAAGTGAGACAAACATTTCTTAGGTTAAAGGTCACTCTTGCGCGGAAGTACACACTAAGAATCATGTGTCTTGAAAGTTAATTTAGGCTCGATTTCGCCCTACAAGTCCTAAAATGGCTCAATTTCACCCTTTTTGAATGGACCATAAACATTTAGCTATAAAGGATGAGGTGACAAATTAGTTGCAATGGTTTATTTGTGGGGTTAAGGGTCACATTTGCCCTGAAAGTATGTGGAGAGAATCATATTTGTCTGGAAAGTTTTTTAGGCTCAATTATACTCTTAAAAGTATGAAATTGGTATCAATTTTTAGGATCATATTCAGTGAGAAGGTTGTTGTCATATTTAATATTTCACTTAATTTCTTCATCTTCATCTTCCATAGACTCCGCCATTTTTCGTCTCCTATTCACCTTCTTCCACAGACTCAGATTGCTCTTGTATCTCCCTCCCCCCATCATCTTCCCACATCCCATGTATCACACATGTACCTTTCCACCCCAAATTATGTTACAATTTTGCTACAAAATTTATCCACATTTAGTTTCAAAAATTTCCAACTTTCTTGTTCTATCTAGCTCTCAAGGAAAATTAAATTCAAGGCTAGTTTTTTCACACAAAAAAAACCTTACAGATTAGAGAAGGATAATGAGAATGCTAAGATCATCGATCCCATCATCGATCTCATCTTGAGTTTCTGAGGGACCTTATTTGAATTATGTCCCTTCAATGACATTTCAAATAAATTCCCCCTTTTGTTTTCTTTTTCTTATCAAAATTTCTATTGCTAAATGTCTTGTTTATTTTTAATCTTGTTTTTTGATTTATCTGCGACATGTACATATTTCATGTCAAATGTGCGCCTACTCATTCTTTAATAGTCAACATTTAAGGTTCCATCCAAAAAGGGCAACTTTGAGCGTAAAATCTTATGGAGTGATACGATCATCCTAACATATGTCAAGGGAAATCTGACCTATAACCCCGTATTTAAATAAACTGATATGTATACATCATATTGCCAACTAATTTGTCACCTCATCCTTTAATGGTGAACGTTAATGTCCGTCCGAAATGGGTGAAATTAAACCCATTTATGACTTGAGCCTAAAAAAACTTCCAGGGTATGCATAATCCTTAGTGTATACTTCTAGGGTAAGGGTGACCTTTAACCCAAGATTTATTTCTAAAATTTTTCAGCTTTCTTAATGACGGAAAATAAAGAATAAACATAATCCTATACTAATTTGTAACTTGTAAGCATCATCATGTAACAATATAATATTCATCTGTAAACACGTTAATAATAACACATAACAAGCATTACCACCACGAATTTCACCCAATCCATGATCTTCCATTGTCAATATCATATACCTTGCCAAATGTCACCATCTCATATGCATCCATGAGTTTACATATGAAACTTATGCTAACATAGATGGACATACAACATTAGTTATCCAGGATTGTATTTTCTAATTAATGGCTAATTCTATTTTAAAATCAAACTTCCTAATATAAGGGAGATGTCATGATATATCTATCATGAGATCTCCCTTTTGCATCTACGATGTTGGAAGGATTGGTTTTGCATCCATCTATAGTAATATAAATTATTGCCTCCTTACAAAAAAGCATGTAGAGGATCATTGTTGTATTTGATACAGATAGTAGAGTTGATGATCCAATTAAACAATATCCAAAGTATGTGAATGTCAGCATTGTCTGTTCACTCAAGAGAGGGTTGATTATGCATGAAATTTATATGTTTTTATACCACTAAACATGTGAAATTAGCATGTTAATTGATAAAAAAATAATAGGAATTAGATGTTATTTCATGTTGAGTCTAAGTTTGCTGAGTTAGTTGCATTTTAATAACAATTTGAGCATATTAGGCAACTAACTAAAGCATTTTATATTTTATGGACTTGATATACTTCACATATTTCCTAATTTCCTATTTTAGGAGAAAAGGAGGAGGATCCTATTGAAGAGAACAAGATCTAGACAAGTTTTTGGAAAGTCCTATTTCAATTAGGACTAATTATATCAATGAATGACTCTTCTCCAATTGTTTCCTAATCTTGATAGATAACTTCCCCAAGCAATCTCAGCCCTACAAGGAGTGTACAAAACGTGCTAATCACCAGTCCCTTCATTATTTCCTATTTTGAGAGTAATTTCATTATGTTTAGGAGGTTTTTGTGCCCCAAACCTTTCCTATATGCTTTAGGCATTCAATTATAGAAATTTTAGGTCAATTATAATGGTTTTGAGTCATCTTTTATGCTATATAAGGGGGGAACACGAAAATACTTACAAAGTTTATTCTCCAAGCAATCTTCCTTCAATTTTAGGGAAATATTATCTCTTTTAGGCAATTTTTGGTTCCCAACCCTTTCCCATTAGTTTTGGTTACTTAATAATGGTAATTCTTGATGCCATGTATGGTTTATGATCCCTTATTATATAAGAAGGAGGGGAGCACGATTTGGGACTTTGAACAACCACTTTCCAAGCAATTTCACCACACTCAAGCACCAAATTCTCTCCATCTTTCTTCCATCTTTCATCTACCACCAATTCCTTCATCTCTCAAAGGTCTAGCGCGAAATTTCATCCCTTCCTCCATTTTCCATCATCACTTTCTGTTAGAATCTTAAGTTTTGATGAAGACTAAAATATGAAAGAACTTAGAAAGCAATAGGTAAACATAGAACCCTAAGTAAAAGAGCAACCGGATGTGAACTTACTTCCGGATAGACTAGGACTTGCGCTCGCGGATGAATCCTTCATCCCCCAGCGGCAGCAAGTAATTCACTAGGAAATTAACTTAGTCCATGAGCATTAGATATACAAAACCTTAAGACTAAGCAAAGTTTCAACCGGAAGTGAATTTGCTTCCTGTTAGATTTAGACTGACGCTGGCTGTTCGAATACGATGACACTAAGCGTCAGTGAACATAAGCCACGTCCAGTAGAATTGCTTCCGATAGCGAAGTGACTAGCGCTGACTGTTGGATTGAAGGACACTGAGCGAGAGTGAGTAATAGTGAACGAAATCCTTCATCTAGTAGAGTTACTTCCGGATGTAGAAGTGCTTCCGGATACAAGGAAGACCACTTAGACTAAAGAACACTCCCACTGCATTTGACTATGTGTTTATATTGTTAGACTAACCTTCAAGTGCAGCACACTGAGTAGAATTGCTTCCGGATGAGAATCTGCTTCCGCAAGCAATCAGAATGTCAGAAGTGCAGTGTCAGAATGCTTTTGTCAGAGCAGAGGCGTCAGGATTACTTTTCAGAGATAAAGCAAGTCAACCCTGCTATGCATTGATGAAGCATTTATTGGGCAAACGGTAACATGGGAAAAACGGCCATATTCAAACGGCTATCCCACCTACCAAGAGTCAGAATGTTTGAAGACTATATAAAGAAGCTCAAACTTCATTTATGAAGCCAACCATTATCTTTGATATTCTTGAGAGAAGCTAGAGCGAGAAACTAAGAAAATCTCCAAGCATTCAAAGCTGCCCAGAAAAGTGAAGAGCATTTAACACTTTGAGTGATCTTTTCATCTACTTATTTTGTACTCATTGTAGTTAAGTCTCTTCGTGTTATAAGAGCATTGATTGTACTTAAGTGTGTAACACTATCCGTTCTTAAAGAGAACTTAGTTAGAAAAATCCTTTAATTATAAAGGTTAACCCCTTGCTAGGTGTAAGGGGGAGCTAGTTAGGAAGGTTACAAGTGAGCCTGGTGTAAAACTTGTAGTTGTAAGGTTGCAAGTGATCCCGTCCAAAACTTGCGGTTGTAAGGTTCCAGGTGAACCCGATTTAAAACCTGGAGATATAGTTGAACTCGGCCTGGGTGGTTGAGAACTGGACGTAGGTCAGGTAGACCGAACCAGTATAACTCTTGTGTTGTTTTATTTGAGCATTTATTTTTGAAGCACAATTCACCCCCCCCTCTTGTGCATCCATTACTTTCACTTTCAACCTTCAACCATCAATTCCATGACATCCACATCCACTGATCGTGTATTCATACTTTGTTCGATGAGCGGCTAAACCATTGGTGGGAGTTCGATGGATGAAGGCAACCAGAGTTTCTAGTTCTTCAAGGGAGAGTTACTTAGTTTTTTATTAATGGAAGTTATTTAGCTTTAATTTTTCAATTCATATATGTATTTCAATTCACGTAGTTGTTGTATGTGTGTGCATTGGAACAATTTTGTACTTTGAGTTTTGTTGGTCAATCATGTAATTTAGAGATTTCTATTATGTATTTGAACCTTTGGTATTGTTTTCATGACTTAATGTTATAGATGTTCTTCATTCTAAATCTTTTTTGAATTTATAGTATATGCCTATTATATGTGCGATTGTATTTGTATGTGTAGTTGGACACTAAGTCCATAGATAGTGGATTTCCTAACTAGAGTCTCTATGCATGTTTGTCTTGAATCGATACTACTAAGTTTGTTATTAATGCTTGCCATGTTAATTAATTGAATAAGCGATGCGTCACGTTAATTAATTGATTTGGTAAGTAGACTAGATGCGATTGCTCTACGTTTTCTATTAGAAGATTAATTACTCTCATATCATAAGTGAAGTTAGGAAGGTTGCTAAATCCATTGAATGACTCACACTCATCTAATTTAGTTCAAATCTTATTTTTACTCGATTTCCTATAAATCAAAAAATACCAAAAATATAGTAGTTTAGTTTAGTTTAGATTATAATAAAAAAAAAATTCATCTCTATTGCTTTCTTGCATTCACTTATGTAATTTAAGTAGTTAGTTAAAGACTTCGTAGAGAGACGATCCGGGATAGTACACTTGCTATAATCCTTGATAAATAATTATATTTACATTTGAACCCCAAGGCGTAAAGACTAAGGCTCACATCAGGGGTGAATTAGGTGTACGATTAAAAACCTGAAATGTTTTTTTTAACAAAACGAAAATAGATTCGTTCAAAGGGAACTTCTTCTATTTTGAGACATTTCTCTGAAAACATGTAAAACTATTATAAAAATTCAAAGGAAAGCTAGAACAAAAACAAAAATAGTAAATAAGAAGACACATCAATTTATCCTAGTTCACTTTTAAACTAACCTAAAAATATCACTCATATTGTATAACACTACTACAAAAAAACACCCTCTTCCCAACAGGTATATTTGCCCACATTCCAATTCGAGACGGTTGGAATGCCGCTATAGCGGGTATGACACCTGTTCAGAATTTGTGTGTTTCAAACAACGTTGTAACGGATAATTACAAACGATGTATAGTTGATCAAACTTGTTGAAAAGCTTACCAACGAGGCACTACAATGGGTGAGATAGCCGTTAGAATATTGTTTTTTATAAAACACTATACCACATGACAACGGGCGCTGACCCGTTGGAATGATGTTTTTTTTTTTTAAATTAAAACGTTGCAACCGGCGTGCCCGTTTCAATGCACATAATTATTTTTAAAAAATATGAGGACATTGCAACAGGTTTTGCCCGTTGCAATGCATCGAGGGTTTTTTAAGAAAACATTATTGCATTGCAACAGGCGAGCACTCGTTGGGATGCCTCTATTTTTTTTAATATAATAGTATTAAATACGTGGCAACGGGTGCATACTCGTTGAGATGCTCCTGTATGTTCTGAAAAAACTAATTTGCATTGCAATGGGTGCGCACCCGTTGCAATGAAATTAGTTTTTTATTTTAAAAAAATTAAAGAGATTTACTAAAACTAAATATTAATAAATATTGGTGGAAATATTAAATATAATTAAACAAAATTTACTAAATCTAAATATTAAGAAAACATGTAATTTATAATAAAACTAATTTATTAGGAGAGTAACTAATTAAATAATTAGGAGAGTAATTAATTATTTCTACTGATTTAGGAGAGTAACAATAAATTAAATAACTAATTTTTGAAATACTTAGGGAAGTAATTAATTAAAAAAGGAACAAAATTAATAAATAACTATTGGTTTAATTATTTGGTTAAGAACAATATTGGAGTAAAATAATCTTTTTAGTTGTACAATTAGGATTGAAGGAAGAATTGTGAGAGAAACTCATTGTTGAAATAAAAAAGGGACAACTACTATCCCATACAAATACGGGCTGTATAGGACACAAAAGTTCATTGGCTAAAGGTAATGTCAATACAACTACTTCCATAATGCTGATCTACCCTTTAATTTCACGGAAAAATAATTATATTCTTTTCTGAAATCGAGTTTATATATGATCTTACATCATCATAGAGCACAATAATATTGTGTGATCTATATTGCCTACCCCACCCACCTATTATAAGGTTTTGTTGTTAATGTTGTTTTGTATGCATAATCTTGCATCACCGTGACTCAAAATTCGATAAAAATTCTAGCACTCTAATTTTTGTTTCCTTTTGTTAACATATCTTTTGGGTTTGGATCTTAGAACTGGTATGTTCACTTTCAAGGAAATCAAAGCAGCAACCTACAAATCCTGGGATAAGAAGATTATACAAAGATTATACAAAATTAATGATTGAATTGGTAAATGAGCTGTAACCCCCGTAAGGATGAGAATGCGTGTTCGAATCCCGGGAAGTATTCTCATTGGGAGAGGGGACAATTTTGCCTATGTGGGTAACAGTCCTACTCCTCGAGTCTGGATTAAACAGGACGATGATTAACAAAAAATAAGCAGCAACCGACAACTTTAATATTGGATTGGAGATGAGGGTTTGGTCTTGTTTACAAGGTTGTACTCATTACTGAACAGAACTTGTTCTATTAATTGCATGCTTGACCAAATTACCTCTGTTTTAATTTACTTTTTTACTTTAAATTCTGTTTTAACTTTCCTATAAATTCTGTCATATCCAAAACTGTAGGGTACTCTTCCAAATGACACAAAAATTATATTCAAGCAATTGTCTAACAAATCAAAGCATGGGAATAGTGAATTTGTTAATGACTTCAGCACGATTTCAGCTTTACAGCACCCCTATCTTGTTGAGCTTTATGGTTGTTGTGTCGAAGGAGATCAGTTGTTGTTGATATATGAATACATGGAGAACAATAGTCTCGTTGCTCGTGCCTCATTTGGTAAATTATTAAATTTGATTTTTGCCTTTTTTTATTTGTAATAATCCAATATCTTAGAAAAAGTATTCACTTGGCTACATGACAATGTTGTCTAATTTATATTTACAAATAATGGTTCAGATATATTCCAATTAAAATTTGATTGCCCAACGAGACACAAGATCTCTGTTGGGATTGCTAGAGGTTTGACATACCTCCAATCAAGATTGAAGAGTGTTTATAGAGACATTAAGGCCACCAATGTGCTACTTATCAAGTAGGACATTGGATGCCTTTATGTCACCATATATTATTTTCAATCATAACTCCCAATAACATTGTTGATGCCACAATTTCTCTGTTGGTCACTTTCCTTAATATTAAAGCTCAGTAACCCATCATTTGTGACAGGGAATGACTTTTTCCCGCGTACACTATACCACAATTTGTCATTTTTATCAAACACAACTCCCACACCAAGTGTTGCCGGTAACTACAATAACAACTTATTTTTCTCAGTTTCTTCATCCTCGGAGCATTATCATCATCGTGGACGCAAGAGACTTTCTCTTCTTTTTGTTTCATTTTTCTCACATCCATACTCATCCTTTTCTCATGAAATGCAGAGGATTTCTTGAGAGAGGCATTGAACAAAAGGTGATAGTGAAGACGAAGAGCACATGATCTATTTCTCCATTCCTCTCAAGATGTCACTCAAAATTCTCCATTTGATGCAAGTAAACACCTATTTTGTCATGTACCCACCAAATTAAAAAAAATATAAAATATAGAAAATGAAAAAATGAAAAAAAAAAAAAAAATAAAATAAGATATGCTCTCTTGATTCTTTCTTGCAAGACAAGCACAATTCAAATTGTGTAAGAGTCAAGCATGATGATTGACTTTCAAGTAAGGAAATAAAATGGAAATAATGATGGTGATTTGATTTTGGTCATAATGAAAATATTGATGTGAATCACTATATAATTTTATTTGGATGTAATAAATAAGAAAGTTTTTGAAGAAATAAGAGGAAAAATGAAATACCCATCAGATTTTTTATTGAAACACAAATATGAGTAATGAATGAAAGGTTATTCACGATGAATCATTGAAATCTGAGGATGGATAAGCGGAATTTCATGGTTTTCCTTTTAAATAAGTAATAATAATAATAAGAAAGATTTTAAGGAGAAACCCTAGAAGTTGTGGTCTATATAAGTGAGAGAAAGAGAGCATAGGAGGGGGCAATCATTTTTGGGAGAGAGAGATCAGTTTTAGAGAGAATAGGTTTTCTAGAGAAGTCAGGTTAAATGGAAAGAGGAAGAATTGGGAGAGACTGAAAATGCTTGAAAATTCTTAGAGAGACTAAAGAGGAGATAGGAGGACAAGTGAGAATAAAGAATTAAAAACTCGATTGGGGGCTTGGGGCATCCATTCCATGATGGATAAATATTCTTTTTTGTGCCAATGATCATGATTTGAAATGGTAGTATATATACACCCTATCCCCATTATTCACAATTGTCGCTGGTCCCATTGTGTGCTTGTGATGGATATATATTTTTGTATCTACTTCACTTCTATCATGTCCTAAGAGTATTATGCTTGTTTATTGAATATTGGGCACTTCTCTTCTTGATTTTTCCACTGCTTCCATTCAATCAATATATCTCGTTGGATATCACATGAGTAAGCATGGATTTCATTTTCCCTCTCTCTTTTGGTACTCCCATAAATTTGTATTTATATACTATCTTCTCTAATCTTTAATACTTAGTTTTTGCTTTTAGTCAAGGTGGTAATGGAGTATGTAAGGTACCGGCCTTCTCACCTTCTACTGTATGGTAGATTGAATTTGTACATATTTCTCTTTCCATTAACCCTTTATTTGAAAAAGTAAGAAATAAAATAAAATAAATTAAGGTGTTTTCAAAATCATTTTTATCGTGTAGTGTTCTTGAAACCTTCTCAGGTAAAAATCGATTACTCTTATGTGTGAGAGCATGAGAATCTCCTCAAGAAGTTTAATCCAAATTCTTTCAGTAAAAATTATTTTCCAAATAAAATTGTACATTGTTTTCAAAATGGTTTTCATGCCGTGTGAGGATTTTATAATCTCCTCTGGCGAAAATCAGGTATTCTTTTGTGTGAGATCGTACTCCTTAGGAAGTCTAACACAAAATTCTCTTGAAAACCTTGTTCAAAATAAAATAAAAACATGTTTTCTACAATGAAAAATACAAACCAAAAATAAATATTTTATCAGAAAATAAATAAACATTTCCTAAAAAACACAAACCAAGCGAGACACATTTTTACTCGAACTACGTGAGCTTTGATCCCTTAAGGGTGGGTGTGAGTTTTAATCCCTTAAGGGTACGTAGGCCCTAGGTTAATCCTAGTTCAAGTCCAATCATGTAAATATGATTTTAGGCGATGACCCAAAAATGATACATAACTATTGGTAAAGGAACAAAAATAGTACATAAATGATACCCAACTTTTACCATGTGATCAAAAATGATATTTTTACTAATATGACAATAATATTAGACATGAAATGTCCAAAATGCCCTTATAATTAAATAAACTTTTATCAGGCGGCGATTAATTTATAGGGGCATTTTGGACTTTTCATATTTAATATTATTGTCATATTAGTGGAATTATCATTTTTGATCACATAGTAAAAGTTGGGTGTCATTTTTGTACCTTCGAATAGTTATGTACTACTTTTGTTCTTTAGCCAATAACTTTTGGGCTTTCGCCCTATTATTTTTGTTTCTTTTTTGTTTTATTTTTTCTTTTTTTGTACATATTGATGTTGTTTGTTAATTTAAATAAAATTAAAATGGCGACTTGGTTTGCTTGAAACTAGTTTTCTTTTTCAAAAATTCAAGGGTTACAATAAGAAATTAATCCTAGGTAAAGTCCCTCTGCATTACACTAACAAATGCTCTGGTGCAAAAGACAGAAGCTCAATTATTATTATTCTAAATAAAAAAAGAAGCTCAATTAGTGTGTGTTTGGCACTAGCTTTTGAACCCAAAAAAGATGGTTTGGACTAAATAAGCGAGCTTCTACTTTTTTTCCATATTTGGATCCAACTTTTATTTTGTTGGTTAAAAGCTAAAAGCTTAAGAGAGGAGCTTTTCTTTTATTACCGCTGGCTTCTTGAAGGAGAGAGATCAGCTTTTCTGTCTTAGCAATGTGTGTGCATCTAACAATAGGGCCCACGTGTATTCATTCATCATTAAAGGAGAGAGAAAAACAATCTATGATGAATGAATACTTTATTTATAAATTAACAAATTAAATTTTGTGAATGAACAAGACTTTTTTTTTTGGAAAATTTTTTACAATGGATGTTATTCAATTATGTTGCTTATTAACAAATTTTGCAATTTGAATAGCTAGTGAAACGTCAAGAAAACTAATAACTCAAACCGTTAATTGTATTAACAAAAAAAGATATTGTAAAATGCAAAAACTCAATTATTATTAATATTGGGAAAACCTCTCTATAAACTATATTTATTGATTTGCTTGTGCTTCTTTTATCGTTGTCTAATATCAGAATCTTCAATCCACTAATCATCTTCACAATTGACAAAGCCATATGGTAATTACTTAGTGATTGTAGACATTGATTGTCCTTGGCTTTTGTTAATAGTCATTGTATATGGTAATTACTTATTGTAGACATTGATTGTCCTTGTCATGTTGTCATGTTGAAATGATAACAGGTAATTGTCGTCTTGTACAGTACTTTTTTTCCCTAACAACTTCCGTTAAAAGCAATTGCTTATATGTATTCATTCAAACTATCTACAACTTTATTTGTCGGTGCAAGAATTGCACAACTTGTTAAATAGTTATCCTCAAAAAGTTGATTTCCTAAATTGGGGTAAGTAGCTTCTACTATTGTTTAAATTGGATCACCAACATTAGACAATAGTAATTGAGATGACATTTCAACCTCTATAGTACCATCATGTGGAAGTCCAATCGCCCCATCTCCAACTGTCAATAACAATTCCGTGAATTCTTTGATTAATTCTTATTTGATTAGGTCATTAGATGATTGTATCCTCATGTTTTGCTTAAGCTCCATTAAAGTACATTGACGGCATAAAGCAGACGTGTTAATGTCGCATCTACTATTTCAGCCCTTCCACCCTTAGGCACCACTGATAGTATCTACATGAAATCTCCTCCCATGACTATACATTCCACCCTTAGGCACCACTAATGGATACTTTATTTATAAATTAACAAATTAAATTTTCTGAATGAATATTTTATTTATAAGTGAAACTATCCCTTACGCTAAGTTATTTCTTTTTAAAGGATTAACACTTTTAGTCCAAAAATTAATTGTTTCCATTCTCCCTCATTCACAAAACTTTACTAATACAATTAATTATTAAAGATGCACTTTTGTTTTTCAAACTACATATGGATTTCTCTCTCCCCTTTCAAATCTAATCTATTGTGAATATATATATATATATATATATATATATATATATATATATATATAAATAAATAAATAAATGATTTCTAATTTATATGCATTTTAATCTATTAAATTTTTAGCATTTTCAACATTTGATAAATTTAATTCACATTTTCCTCTCTAAACCATAGCAATCTATGAATATTTTATTTATATATTTTTTAGTTTCTCTCTTAATTATAACTATATATAAATATTTTAATTGTGTATCATTCAATAAAAATCATGTTTATATCTACTGACTTCTCAAAATAAACTATCCAAATATTTTTTGTAAAAGTCAACTAAAAAAAGTCACTTCTACAACTAGAGATCCAAACATAAATCAATTCACACAAGCTGACTTTTATCCAAACATACATATGAAAAAGTAAGTTGAAAAAAGTCACTTCTCCACCACTTCTCCAAAACATATTGAGCTTCTGGCTTTTGGCAGCTTTTGGCCATAAGCTAGGCCAAAATGACGTAGGTGCCAAACATCACAAAAAAGAAAAAGAATGCTTTTACATTTGTTAGAATATTAAGTTTTGATGATGTCAAATATAGATATCGATGATGTCAAATATAGATATCGATGATGTCAAATATATTATGATGAATATGATTAAGTCTTGACATCAAGACCATATGTTTAAATGATAAGCAAAAAGATTGTTTTAAAGCAGATGAATCTTGAATGTTTGAATATGTATGAAGCATGCTTGCTCGTGTGACTATTAGATTAATAGCTAGTGAGCGTTGAATGTGAATGAATGAGAAGCTATAGCTTGGAATAGCTTAGGATAGCTTGGGACAGCAATAGCCAATGAAGACTTAGAATAATCTGAGATGTTTATATCACTGTCACTAAGATCTTCATTGTAGCAAATCCATAGATGTACACTTAGCCTGAACTTAGATTGAACAATATTGAAATTGACTAAGAATGACTACCACAAGCAAAAGCACCATGGGATGGACTATACTAGCAGAACGTAGTCTAGGTTCTTGATCAGTCTGAATCCTAACAGCTTAGTGGACTACCTTCTATAGACTAGATGCTTAGGAAGCCCAACTGGATTTAGATTCTAACTTAAGTCTCTATCGGATGCAAAAATGCAATAGGAAGACCTCAGTAGAATTAACAGAGATATCGCTTGCGGAAGCATATGTGATTCCCCTAGCTGTTTGGCTTCCACTAGCTGATTCGTATCCCATAGCGGGAGTCAATTGAACACTAAGTCTGATCCTAGTTAACAAAGTCTAAATGGAGAGCTTCCCATAGCAAAAACGCTTGCGAAAGCAAGAACCTCTATTTTCACATAGTTAGACTTCCGGAAGCAAGTAGGCATCACCAAGCACAAGTGAATCTAACACTAAGCCTAATCCTTGTCTAAGTAGAATAGCTTCTTATAGCAAAAACGCTTGCGATAGCAAGATTCTCTATTCTACATAGTTAGACTTCCGATAGCAAAAACGCTTCCCATTCCATATTTGCTTGCCGAAGCATATCATCCTTAACTTAGCACATTTTGCTTCCCACAGTGCTACACTAGAAACTAAGTCTTGATAGTCTAAGTGGAACGCTATACATTATCAAAATACTTCCTATTGTGGAACCACTTGAATCCACTAGTAGACTATACTTAGCGAAAAGGCTTTCCATTGCACACACACATTGTATACTTGGTACTAACATCTGAATGTGCAGAACTTAGTTCATAGCTTATGATAGCGCCTTGCACTTGCGCTAGTGGATGGACGTTGTCAGAGATAGTACAGTGTGCAGATGTCAGAGTTGCTTTTTGTCAGAGCAGAGATGTCAGAGTTACTTTTCAGAAGTCCTATGTGCATAATTAATTAAAAGCAAAGTCAACCCTGCTAAGCATTAATGAAGATGTACTTCTCAAACGTTAACAAGGGATCAACGGCTATATTCAAACGGACATATTTCAAATTGCCGCCCAAGCCATTGAGTGTTGGTAGCTGAGTATAAAAGAAATATCTTCAGCGTTCATAGTAGAGAGAGATGAAGAACAACAAGCTTATTATTGTCTGAGATATTGTAGTCTACATTCTTCTTATCTTCTACTCTCTGATCTTAGAGTTGTAATATTCTTAGAGAGAATTCTTGAGAGAATCATTTGTACTTAAGTGTTTATCACAATCAGTTCATAGAGTGAACATATTATCAAATCCTCTAATTGATAGATGCTGTTCTAAAGCTTGGTGCTTGAGGAACAATGTTGTAACCTTACAAAAGTAAGGGGGAGTATTTAGAGGTTTTCTAAATCTCCAAGGTTTGCAGGTATGCCCGTTGCAAAACCTGTGAGTTGTTAGGTGAACCCGTGTTCGTAAAATCTAAGGTGTGAAGGCTTCTCTTGTGCCTGGATTAAACAAGAAGTTTAGTGGATTGAAAATCTCAGGTGAAGCCTGGGGACTGGATGTAGGCCAGGAAGTGACCGAACCAGGATAAATCTGTGTGTGCTTATTCTGTCTTTAATCTTCTTATTTGCAGCACCACATCATCATATACTTATTTGTGCATAGCATGATTCATCGTCATTTTCATCAAGCACAAGAAGTCATGTTTTAAAGAGCATCTTAAGTTTTATTCCACCACCCAATTCACCCCCCTCTTGGGTGACAGCCACACATTTCAACATTGCTGCTGAGTTTTTTCATGCCAAACGTTGTTCCCAAACACACATCAAAATGTGATGAGAAGCTGATGATCTCGTGAATGGTTGTTGTTGAGAAGAAAGGCAGATGGAGAATGGTGGGTGTGAGATGAGAAGAAAGTGGGTGGATAATTTAAACATCATTTAATTCACGCAACGGTTTCATTTAAGCTCCTCCACAACGCTCAACCAAAATGTTGCTTCTAATGAGAAGCTGATTAAGTCCAAAGTCAGGTAAAAAGTAATTGAAACTCACATGTACACCAAAAGCTGAAAACAGCTTCTCCGGTCCAAACCGGTTTTTTTTGGGACCAAAAGCTTATGCCAAACACACAAGAAATAAGCTACTTTTTTTACTTATGAAATAATATACTTATTTCAAGAAAGTTTGTTTAAAAATAAGTCCATCCAAACATACCAAAAACACAAAATGCTTGAAATATGCAAGAGTTTCAAAATAAATAGCTCATTTGAACAAAATAAGTTCAACTAAACACACATAAAAAAAATAAAACTATAAGTATAGTAAATGAAAAAAAATCACAAAATGAGGTACTCTGATTACATTGTGTGGCTTTAAGCATATGGTGGGAAAACATCTTCTCCTGCCCAATTTACCATGTGTGGATAGAATGGTGAGAGATACATAAAAAGAAAAGAAGCGTGCTTAGAGAACGTGGAAGCATAAGGAAAGCTTTGGTAAAATAGGAAATTGATTACTTTTCTCATCAACACGTTTAGGCAGGTCATATGAGCTTCTTTTCATCACTCCAGTGTTGTTTCTTTGCTCTCCCATTTGAGTGAATTATGCGCACAGCTAAGTGTTTATGGGGATAGAATCGGGACACCTATGTCCCGTGTCCCGTCATGAAAAAGGCTCTGGACAAGGTTTCCATCTCGTATCCCTTCTGGTCCCAAACTTTCTTGTTTTGATCGGGAACGGGAAGGGATGAGATAATCCCGAAATTTTTTATTAAAAATATTTACTTGTAAAAAAGTCTAACACTTTTGTTTTTAACAAACAAAGAAATTAGTTCAATATTTTCTACAATACATTTTATATTTTCCATAAAAAATAATCACAAATATAAATGATACATGTATTTTTTTCTAACAAATCGCAAACAAAATTTTCAGGACAGGACGAGAAGGGACAAGAAATTTTTGTACACTCCTACACACTACTCTCTCTTTTTTATCAATTTTTCCTATACTCTCTTTAACTTTCACTCTCTCTCCCATGTGAATTTTGTCATACTCACTTTGCCCAATAAAATAGTTGAGCTTTATTTTTCATGGAAATTTTTTAGAGCGGTGATTAGCTTACATCCATTAGATATCAACTAATGTGTATCTTTAACTATTTTTGTAACTGTTTAATTAGAGAGAGGAATGTATTATTATTTTTTAACTGTTTTAAAATTATGGTATATGGGGAATCATCCGTTGACCTCCTAGTAAAAGTTATCCCTAGAAAACAAAGAAGAGATATATTCTTAAAAATTATTATGCCTCACTCAAATTCTGAGAAATACACACAGAAAAAAATATCATAACTCTATAGTTGATCCATTATGCCACTAAATAATGTTGTAAGAGCATAATTGATCCATTTTGTGAACTTCAGAGGCAAACTTCATAAAAAAAACTTTCAAGACAAACTTGATCCTTGCCTAAAACTCCGGGGGCAAATATTATCTTTAAATTTGGAAAACATTATTAGCTTAGTTGAGAGATTGAAGAGCCGAAAAAGAGAAAGAGTCAGGCACACACTGAAAAAGCATTGTGATTCAAACAAACTTGGGCCCCCTTCCTCATTCATAGCTGCCTAATAGTCCATACGTTTTTGCAATGTGAATCACATTCATTCCTCATCAATAGCTACCTAATTTATGTCCATATATGATTGCAATGTGCATCACATTCAACCACCACTCTCATAAATCCGAGCTACCATCACATGCAATTAATAATGAACCTTTCGTCCTAAGATTCCTTTATTCTATTTTCTGGAAACACTTCAAACACATACAGTACATACTAAAAATTGATATTGCTCCTTGTATTGATTGAATCCATGCTTGTTATCATGATGCATCTTCATGGTGATATTAATAAATGAAGGGAGATGGTAATTGTGACTGGTAATAACTTGCAGAGTTGCAGTGGTAATTTAGTTATTTCTCAATTAAATTTGATTGTTTTCAAGCTTTTGGTACATGATAATAATTAGATGATTTCTAGGAAACTCATGGTAAAAAAAATTTAACCGAAATCATCTAAATTTAACGGCAGTATTACATTTGCTCTAAGTCCAATAGATGATATCATTGGTGCACCTCGCGAAACTTGGGTATTAGAAAACGCTCCTATAGACCTATGCATCTTTGCTCTAAACAATTTGCTCCTTCGCGAAACTTAGGAATAATTAATTAGTTTACTCTATAGCAGGGGGAGATGTCATCATTATGAAATAAACAACTCGTTTATTGGTGAAGGAAATTTGAAGCTGAAATAGGTGTAAGGGACGAATTGTTCTCGTGTATTGGTTTATGATAATCTTTGGTAATCCAAAGATTCTTGCCCATTGCCCATTCAAGATTCACAAAGTCCTCCATCTTCCGCCATCAGCAGTAGTGACTTGCTTAATCATTTTTTATCAGTTATTTTAGACTTCCACTTGCTCTTTCAAATTGGTCGATTAATCAATTTTCTGACTGGAAATGAATTTATGTTACAATGATACCTGTAATTTGAATATGATAAGACTGTTAGTGAAATCAGCTAGAAAAATGGAGATAACTTTTAAAGTGGTTAAAAATAAAGAAGAGTTAAACTTTATCCCCAATATTTCCCATCAATTACCAAAAATAACCAAATTTCCCTGAGCATCTCCCCCATCCAAAAAGTTTCTTGCACCAAATTTTTGTTGTTGTTAATTTTTCTAAATACATGTAATATTTTTAACTTACTCAAAAATCAAACTCAAACTCAATCCCCAACCTCCCCCGTCCAAACTACCAAAAAAAACAATTTACCTTGGCATCTATCGAATACGAAAGTTCACTTAGACTAATTTTTTGTGTCTCTAATCTTTCTAAATAAATTCAATGCCAATGATCTGAAAGTAATGGATGCACAAGAGGGGGGGGTGAATTGTGCTACAAAAATAAATGCTCAAATAAAACCAACACAAGATTTATACTGGTTCGGTCTACCTGACCTACGTCCAGTTTTCAACCACCCAGGCCGAGTTCCACTATCTCTCAGGTTTTAAATCGGGTTCACCTGAAACCTTACAACCGCAAGTTTTGGACGGGATCACTTGCAACCTTACAACTACAAGTTTTCACAAGGCTCACTTGTAACCTCTCTAACTAGCTCCCCTTTACACCTAGCAAGGGGTTAACCTTTAAACTTAAAGGATTTTTCTAACTGAGTTCTCTCAAAGAACGGATAGTGTTACACACTTAAGTACAATCAATGCTCTTATAACAGAAAGAGACTTAACAACAAAGAGTACATAATATGTAGATGAAAAGGATCACTCGATGTGTTAAATGCTCTTTACTTTTCTGGGCAGCTTTGAATGCTTGAAGATGTTCTTAGTTTTCTCGCTCTAACTTCTCTCAAGAATATTCAAAGATGAACAGTTGCTCATAAATGAAGTTTGAGCTCCTTTATATAGTCTTCAGGCAATCTGACTCTTGGTAGGTGGGAGAGCCGTTTGAATATGGCCGTTTTTCCCATGTTACCGTTTGCCCAATAAATGCTTCATTAATGCATAGCAGGGTTGACTTGCTTTATCTCTGAAAAGTAGTCCTGACACCTCTGCTCTGACATAAGCATTCTGACACTGCATCTTCTGACATTCTGATTGCTTGCGGAAGCAGATTCTCATCCGGAAGCAATTCTACTGAGTGTGCTGCACTGAGTGTTAGTCTAACAGTTTAAACATATAGTCACATGCAGTGGGAGTGTTCTTAGTCTAAGAGACCTTCCTTGTATCCGGAAGCACTTCTACATCCGGAAGTAAATCCACTGGATGAAGGATTTTGTTCATTGTTACTTACTCTCTCTCAGTGTTAAGTCAATCCAACAGCCAGCGCTAGTCACTAAGCTATCGGATGCACTTCTACTGGACGTTGCTTATATTCACTGACGCTTAGGGTTATTCATTCTATCAGTCTGCGCTAGTGAAAGTTTATCAGGAAGTGATTCTACTGGATGTGGCTTATGTTCACTGACGCTTAGTGTTATTTTGTTCCAACAGCCAGCGCCAGCCAAAATCTAACAGGAAGCATATTCACTTCCGGTTGAATCTTAGCTTAGTCTTAAGGTTTTGTATATCTAGTGCTCATCGACTAAGTTGTTTCCTTAATGAATTACATGCTCACGCTGGGGGATGAATCACACATCCGCGAGCGCTAGTCCTAGTCTATCCGGAAGTAAGTCCACATCCGGTTGCACTTTTACTTGGGGTTCTATGTTCACCTATTGCTTTCTAAGTTCTTTCATATTTTAGTCTTCATCAAAACTTAAGATTCTAACATTCTCCCCCTTTTTGATGATGACAAACTTTGTTTTATCGATTAAGTTCATATGAAAGGGTTAGCAGAAAAATAAAAGCAATAGATAAGTGCAAGTAACTTAGACAAATATTATTAATAAGCAGAGATTACATGTTAGAGCATACAAGCAAAATATATACAGGTAATCTACACTAAGCAAGAAAGAAATATGCATGAAAACAAAGAAAATTTTTCTAAGTTAAAAAGGATTGGAATGAGGGTTCATAGTTTGTCTTTCTTTTTCCTCTCCCTCTCCTTTTGTCTCTCTTCACTCTCTTTTTGGAGCTTGGCTAACTCGGCCTCATGAACATTCTGGTCTATCTGGGCAATTATCCGCTGAAGCTCTTCTTCATCCCTCTCCCTTCTGAGTCTCTCAGACTCAATAGATTCCTCAAATGCTTTCTTCATATTTTCTACTTCCTCAAAGCCTGGGAATCCGGTTGCATCATCGAAGGGAATGACTTCGCCATTAGGATAGTGGACAGCCCGGATCTTCACATTCCATACAGGGAAGTTGGGGTCATCCTCAACTTCCTGGGCTTTTCTCTTCCCCTTTCCTTTGCCCTTGGGTATTGGCTGAGAGGGTTTGGCTTTTGCTCTGTCAGCATCCAAGCAACCCAGCTGACCAAAAGTAATCTTGTCTGTGTACCCATATTTTTCGAATTCCTCAGGAGTCATATCTTCTATCTCTAATTTGATCTCCTTCAGAATAGGAACAGCTTGTACTGCTGGGATTACTTGTTCAACACGGGCAGATGAAGATTCTTGCATAGGCTGGCCAGAGGGAGTCTCTTCTTCCTCACTCTCAGCAGATTCAGTGGAGTCAATAATATGCTTGGCACGCTTCCTAGCAACTGCCTTCTTCCTAGATTCACTGAATGTGACTGCTGGCTCAGATGAGGGAGGAGGGGCAGATGATTGCTCAGACGAGGGGATCTCAGATTCTTGCCCAGAGGATGCAGGAATAGGCTTGGCTATCACAATAGGAGGATGGTTGATCTTCTTCAGTCCCCACTTCATCATTATCTCCTCAACAATCTTTCTACTTGTCTTAGTTGGAGGAGGCTCTGATGAAGATGACTCTGGCTGTGAAGGATTTTCATTTGGCTCAAAGACAACCATATCCAATTGTGGTCCTTGCTCAGCCGTCCTCTACTGCTGCATGAACCGGATAGCTTCTCCTCTTATAAGGCTCTCAGCACCTCCCAGCCTTTGGGATTCCATGGCACGGCGAAGGGCAGCCGCGATGTCTTCATCAATCCAGAGGGATGGCTGGCTGAGAACGTCCCTGGTGTCCATGGCCAGGCGAAGAGCAGACATAGCATTTCTCCCCCTTTTGTCATCATCAACAAGGGTGAGTGCCAGGGATGGAGTGGATGAGGAGGGTGGAGGTTCAGGGCCAAATCTCTTAGGAGGGGAGGGTGTGGATTCTGGGGAGGAAGTAGAAGGGTGAGTTTCTGGGGATGAGGCAGTGCCAGGGAACCACGTGGGGTTTACAAAAAGGTCTTCATAGGGATAAGTGGAGGAGTATTCTTTGTAGTGAGTGGAGGCTGGGGTATATGGTAAATAGTCATCAGAAAGTGGCTGAAGGCGGGGGTAGTCTCTGATGTATATTTGACTGAGAGGGTGAATGGCAGTGTTAAAACCTAGGTGTTCGGCTAGGGGGTTGGATCTGGGTCTAGCGCTTGGATGGGTAGGGTTGGAGTGGGGGGAAGGGTCGGCGGAGAAGTGAAGTGGAGAGCGAGTAGGTGCGCTAGGGCGAGTGAGAATGGGTGAGGGGGATGAAGATGGGGAGTTTCTAGGGGATTGGCGAGGAGAGTGTTGAGGAGAGTGTTGAGGATAGTGGTGAGGAGAGTGTTGAGGAGAGTCTTGGGTTTGGTGGTCATGGGTAAGTGAAGGTTGAGATTGGTGGTCATTGTTTGGTGATGGAGGGGGTTGCTGGTCATTCTGTGGTGGTGGCTGTTGTTGTTGAGTGTTGGGAGGAGGAGGAGGAGGAGGGGGAAGTTGAGGGTGACCAGAGGGAGGAGGAGGGGGAGGATTTTGGGGAGGAGGAGGAGGTGGTGGTAGGTTACCTTGTAATGGTTGGGGAATTTGCAGGTGCTGGAGGATGAGATTTAGTTTTGCATTCACCCCGGCAAGATAATTTTCAACTTGGCCTACCCTGTCTTCGAGCCTCTGAATTCGCTCCCCTTGCTGTTGGAAGCCAGTTTCACATTCAGTACGGAGAGGTCCTACCAAGGAGTCAGGCAGCCTAAAAAGAAGTTCTTCCTTTACTACCTCAGCAAAGGCTTTGACTGATGCTGGCACTTTTGCAATACGGCTCGGCCCAGCATGGGAGTCCACTTCCTGATCCCCTGCTCCAGATGCAGAGGGGGCTGAAGTCCCAGAAGCACTACTGGCTTGTGAGCCTGAGCGAGTGGGCTTAGGGGCCCTCAGATACTTGATGCCCATCTTCCCAATGTTGGTTGCTCCCACAGGCTTACACTTTACATTTTCTTCCTCCACAGCAGATGTGGCCTTGATCAGATGCTTCTCAAGGAGGAAGGCAATGATGGTGGGATAGGGAAGATAGCCAGACTTGTCATTAGTCAACCAGCGCTGAAGCTCAAGGCAGATCAATTGGCCAGGGTTGATTGGCTGGTGGGAGAGAATTCTGGGGAACCACGGATTGTCAATCAAGGTGAACTCGTTGAAGTTACCCCCTTTGTGTGTCATCATTCGGGAGTAGACGTAGTACAAGAGCCTGTTAGAGTCAGACATCTTGGATACCTTTTTCCCTGAGGTGCCATACAACTTCTCGAGATTCTCCTTGCTGAACTTTAGTGACTCAGGGTATAACCACTTATTCATGTTCTCGTCTGTGATCCCCATCATCTCATTCAATGTCTTCCACGTGAACCTGAAGGTTCTCCCCCTTACAGTGGCGGTGAAGGAGACTTTGTGGATTTGCTCTTTTCCATCAACCTTCTTGAACTTAGCCTTGCCAGTGAGAGATTGATAGAAGACACGCAGGACGTTGACGTTGTAGTCCTGGTTGATCCCCAGCCAGGGCATGTACCTCTCGAGGTAAGGGCGCAGATGAGGGAACCCTAGTTCATCAATCTTGTTCAGATCGATGAACAGGCCATGGTTGAAGATGGGAATGGATGTCTCAAACTTGGCGGCCACACTCTCCAATGCCCCATCTCTGTACACTGTAGGGTCATCTTCTTCAACCCTCTGCCTCTTGGAAGAAGGCTCTTCAGCAAATTGCACCTTCTTCTTCTTCCCTTTTCTCTGGGCTTCCCTCTCTTGCTCAGAAACCACTAACTGTTCTGCCACTCGACCAGAAGTTCCAGGCTGACCCTGAATATTTTCATCCTGCCCCTGCCCCTGGGTTTGCCCAGAAACTTCACGGTGTTCATGATGTTCTTCATGATGTTCATCATTTTGCCCAGATTTCTTAGAACGTTCATGCCGAGATTTCCCAGATTTTGACTTGTGTTCCTTGGATGAAGAAAGTTTCTTGGTAACTGGTTTGGATTCATGAGATCCGACCATATTTGTGTGGTTTGGTGGTAAAATGTGATGAAATGCGAAAGAGTATTTGAAGAAAGATGAAGAACACAAATGAAGAAGATGAAGAGAATTTCAGAGAAAATGGTGAAAGTGAAAATGATGCAAGTAAAAGTGAAAGTGAAAAATGACACCCTATTTATAGTAAAAGTTACTGAGGGTAAAATGGTCATGTCTCTTCAGATTTTCACACATTGGGTAACGTAAAAAATTTAAGTTGGAACGACACACCTGATGACACGTGTCGCTTCATCTTGTCAGAGAAGGCACAACGTTTCATAGAAGAAGTTGAAACGTTTTCTGAAGTGACGTGTCCCTTGGACTGGTGCTGGCGCTTACTTGGTTTCATCATCCAGTGTCAGTGAGTGATCATCCGGAAGTGGTTTTGCTTCCGGTTAGATAGGCGCTCTTGGTTGCCTTGAGTAATCATCCAGCGTCAGCGTGAGAGCATCCGGAAGTAGTTTTGCTTCCGGTTGTACTTACTTAAGATTTAACATTGAGGGACCTGCAAAAACAAAGATTGGCACTCCGATGCCTAAGTTAGTATTGTTTGAAGATTTTTAAACAATCAAGTATAATGAATAAGAATTACACCTCATTTGGGTTTACCATTCCCAAATCACCTCTTATAAACGTAAATTGGTCAACCCCAGAGGCTAGGTGAAGATGTCAGCAAGCTGTTGTTGTGTGGGGACAAACTGCACCTTGACATCCTTCTTTTGAACATGGTCTCTGATGAAGTGATGTCTGACATCAATGTGCTTTGTCCTTGTGTGCTGAACCGGATTCTTGGCGAGGCTGATTGTGCTTGTGTTGTCACAGAGGATAGGTGCCTCAGGGAACTCCAAGCCAAGATCTCTTAGTTGGTTCTTCAGCCACAGTACTTGGGCACAACAACTTGCAGCAGCAATGTATTCTGCCTCAGTGGATGACAGGGACACGCAGGTTTGCTTCTTGCTAGCCCAAGACACCAGACAACCACCAAGGAAGGCGCATTGTCCACTGGTGCTCTTTCTGTCAGTCTTATAACTTGCATGATCAGAGTCAGAGTAAGCCCACAAGAATTCTTGGTTACCTCTGGGATACCAAAGACCAAGTTCTTGTGTTCCCTCAAGGTATCTCAAGATACGTTTAACACATGTTAGATGTGACTCCTTGGAGTTGGCTTGAAATCTAGCACACATGCCTACACTAAACTGAATATCAGGTCTGCTGGCTGTTAAGTATAAGAGGGAACCTATCATTCCTCTATACATGGGCAGGCTGACTGATTTACCCTTTGCGTCAGCATCAAGTGCGGCAGTGGTGCTCATGGGAGTGTCATACTCCTTGCATTCATCCATCCCAAACTTTTTGAGTAGCTCTCTGCAGTACTTAGCTTGGGAGATAAGATTCCATTTTTCTTCTGTTTGATTTGCAGGCCTAGGAAGAACGTGAGTTCTCCCATCATTGACATTTCAAACTCACCCTGCATAGTCTTAGAAAAATCTTCACAAAGTTTTTCATTAGTTGCCCCAAATATAATATCATCAACATAAATTTGGACAATCAACATATCCCTATCTTTGTGAAGGATAAACAGTGTATTATCAAGTTTGCCTCTTAAGAAACCTTTGCCTAGCAGAAAGCTGCTAAGTCTCTCATACCAAGCTCTAGGAGCTTGTTTCAGGCCATATAAAGCTTTCTTTAATCTATACACATGTTTGGGATGCTTGTGATCCTCAAAGCCAGGAGGTTGTTCTACATATACCTCTTCCTAAATATAACCATTAAGAAATGCACTCTTTACATCCATTTGATACAGCCTAAAGCCTTTCATGGATGCAAAGGCTAGAAGAATCCTTATTGCTTCAAGTCTGGCGACTGGAGCAAAGGTTTCTTCATAGTCAATGCCTTCTTCTTGGTTATATCCTTTGGCTACTAATCTGGCTTTGTTTCTTGTAATTTGACCTGTCTCATCCAATTTGTTTTTAAAGACCCATTTGGTCCCTACTATAGATTGATGAGAAGGCCTAGGGACTAGTTCCCATACTTGACTTCTTTCAAATTGATTTAGCTCTTCCTGCATGGCAATAATCCAGTCGCAGTCCTCAAGAGCTTGTTCAACTGAAGTTGGTTCTATTTGAGATAGAAATGCACCAAACTCAACTTCATTTTGAACTTGTCTTCTGGTTCTGACACCAGAAGAAACATCACCAAGCACTTGATCAAGAGGATGATCTCTGTGATGCCTTCTAGCTGTTGGCAACTGTGCCTCATCAGGCACGGTCTGCACTCTAGGTTCATCACTGAGTTCATCTTCTTCCTTAGGATTGCTTGCTGGTGTTTCTTTTGGTGGTGAAGAAGATGATGGTAATTTTGGAAGATTAAGCATTTCATCTTCTTCTGTGGATTGTCCCCATGTAGGAGTTTCATCGAATACAACATGCATTGATTCTTCTACAACTCTAGTTCTCATGTTGTATACTCTATATGCTTTACTCCTAAGGGAATATCCTATAAACATACCTACATCAGCTTTTGGGTCAAACTTACCCAGATTTACCTTTCCATTGTTGTGCACATAGCACTTTGACCCGAAGATTCTGAGGTGGCTGATGTTGGGCTTCCTCCCTTTGTACAGCTCGTAGGGAGTCTTGTCCAAGCCCTTGCGAATATAGGCTCTGTTAAGAATATAGCAAGCAGTGCTCATAGCGTCCGCCCAGAACACTTGAGAAACCTCCTTCTCATTGAGCATGCTTCTAGCCATCTCTGTCAGAACCCTGTTCTTTCTTTCGACAACTCCATTCTGTTGAGGAGTCCTAGGAGCTGAGAAGTTGTGTTCTATCCCATTTTGTTCACATAGCTCAGAGAAGCTATGGTTCTCAAATTCTCCTCCATGATCTGTCCTTATGGCTGTGATTTTGAGCTCTCTCTCATTCTGCACTTTCTTAGCCAGGACAACAAAAGCATCAAAAGTATCTTGCTTAGAGGCAAGAAACATAGTCCAGGTGAACCTTGAATAGTCATCCACCACAACTAGAGCATATAGGTTTCCACCCAAGCTCTTCACTCTTACTGGCCCAACCAAATCCATGTGGATTAGTTCCAAGGGCCTGCTGGTGGAGACTTTCTTCTTGGTTGTGAACGAGGACCTTGTTTGCTTTCCTCTTTGGCAGGATTCACAGATAAAATCATGCTTTACTTTAAATGATGGAATGCCTATAGCTAGCTCCTTTTTAATTAGCATGTCGAGTTGAGTGAAATTAACATGAGCTAGTCTCTTATGCCAAAGCCAACTGTTCTCATCACTAGATATAAACCATTTTTCTTCTAGTTGTTGGCATAAGTCTAAGGTATATAGGTTTCCATTTCTATTAGCCTTAAGTTTACACTTTAAGTTGGCCTTATCTAAACTTAGATCCTGCTTATCAACTATTATGCACTCATGTGAATCAAATATTACCCAATTTCCCTTGTCTGTGCTCTGGCTGACGCTTAGCAGGTTGTGACAGAGACCGTCCACCAGGTAGACATCTTTTACTGGTCCGACCTCCCCAACTCCAGTGATCTTCCCACTTTGATTTCCTCCAAAGGTTACTGTGGCTCCATCTTTGATCACCAGAGATTTGAACTTGTCTCTGTCTCCAGTCATATGTCTCGAGCATCCGCTGTCAATATACCATTTCTTGTTCTTGGATGCTTTGAGACACACCTGGAAAAATCAAGCAACCTTAGGTACCCAATCTTTCTTGGGTCCTCGATGATTAGTTTTCAATGCCCTTGGTCTAGAGTCATCCTTGACCTTGGGCTTATGATTATTCAGAGCCTCTGGCCGAGTGCTGGCTCTGGACTCTTGGGTTTTCCCTTTGGAATGATTCCAGGCTTGGGATCCTTGTCCTCTCTCAGTTTCCTTTGCAGGAGGAGGATCCTTTGTTGCCTTGGTTCCTTTAGGGACCCATTTGTAGGAGCTGCTTGCTCCATGCTTCTTGGCATTACAGGTTGACACGGTGTGTCCCTTCCCGTTGCAATAGTTACAGAAGCTGAAGGGTGAGGAGCTATGACTAGAGGCTTTATGGAAGAACTTTAAGTAGGGCTTTACTTTTGGTTCAACCCACTTCTTCCCTCTAGGAGTATATCCTAAGCCAGTTCTATCCCTATATGCCCTTTGATTCATTAAGATTATATTTAACATTTCTGAGCCATTTGTAAACTTTTGCAGGGCATTTTGCAGCTTATCTTTCTCAGCTGAGACTTTGCTGCAATTAGGGCAGCTCTCAAGTGTTGGGGCATTGGGTTCTGCTTGGGGAGAACCCTGGCCATCCACTACCGGAAGCTTTCTAGCTTCCGCTAGCTCTTCACTTAGTGAGTCCACCTTGGACTCAAGTGATTCATTTTTAGTTTTTAACACTTTATAGGCTTTACACAATCGGGAGAATTCTTCATGAACCTCATTGTAAGCCTCTTGCAGTTCAGAGAAAGTTACCTCATTGTCTTCGTGAGTGAGGTCAAGATCTGAGGATGCTTCCTCATCATCTTCTCTGGCTACCAGGCAGAGGTTGGCAACTTCTTCCTCATCACTTGCTTCGTCATCTGAGCTATTCACCCAAATGGAGGATACGAAGGCTTTCCTTTTGTCTTTGCCTTTTGACCTCAGCAAACTGGGACACTCAGCCTTGAAGTGGCCAGGCTTCTTACATTCGAAGCACACAGGGGCCTTTTCCTTCTTGTATCCCTTCCTCTGGCTGGAGTCACCTTTCTGAAAGCCTCCCTTCTTTCTGAAGAACTTTCTAAACTTTCTCACCATCATCGCCATCTCCTCGTCGTCCATTTCCTCCTCATCATCCTCATCATCATCATCATCAACCTCCTTGTTGGGAGCAACAAGGGCGAGGTTCTTGGCTTTGGATGAGGCTTGAAGGGCTCTCTGAGCTAGCAGTGTAGGCTCATATTCGGCCAGGGAGCCAAATAAGGCGGTGATGGAACTAGTTGATTCACCCTGGACTTCCTGTAAGATAGTCACTTTGGTGATCCAGTCACCTTTCAAGATCTTTAGAATCTTGCTCACTTGCTCCCTTTCAGGAATGTCCTTACCCAGCGAGGCCAAGTTGTTGATGAGATGAGTGAATCTGAGCTCCAGTTCTCTGATAGGCTCAGTGGGGCTAAGCATGGCGAACTTGTGGAATTCTTCCACCAGCATCTCAACACGTCTTGCTTTCACTCCCCTGGTTCCAGAGTGAGCAGCCTCAAGAGCCTCCCACATATCTTTAGCATTCTTGTGGTGACTGATCCTGTGGAACTCCTTGGGACTGAGAGCACACTGGATGTAGTGCATGGCCCTATAGTTTAACTGGACTAAAGCATAGTTCTGAGAGGTGTAGCTGCTTCTCGGCTTGGCAAAGCCATCATCATCTAAGGGAGTGTGATCCCCACGTTCGATAACATCCCAGAGTCTAATGTCACTGGACTTGATATAAGTCTCCATTTTAAACTTCCAGAATGGATAGTTGTACCCATCAAAGCCAGGAGGCTTGTTGGGCTGAATAGAGACGTCTGGTAGAGAGTAGTCAGTATCCATTACAAGATCTTTGCTTTCTGGATTCGTTGGAATCTAGTGAGAAAGACCCGCTCTGATACCAAATGAAAGTAATGGATGCACAAGAGGGGGGGTGAATTGTGCTACAAAAATAAATGCTCAAATAAAACCAACACAAGATTTATACTGGTTCGGTCTACCTAACCTACGTCCAGTTCTCAACCACCCAGGCCGAGTTCCACTATCTCTCAGGTTTTAAATCGGGTTCACCTGAAACCTTACAACCGCAAGTTTTGGACGGGATCACTTGCAACCTTACAACTACAAGTTTTCACAAGGCTCACTTGTAACCTCTCTAACTAGCTCCCCCTTACACCTAGCAAGGGGTTAACCTTTAAACTTAAAGGATTTTTCTAACTGAGTTCTCTCAAAGAACGGATAGTGTTACACACTTAAGTACAATCAATGCTCTTATAACAGAAAGAGACTTAACAACAAAGAGTACAGAATATGTAGATGAAAAGGATCACTCGATGTGTTAAATGCTCTTTACTTTTCTGGGCAGCTTTGAATGCTTGAAGATGTTCTTAGTTTTCTCGCTCTAACTTCTCTCAATAATATTCAAAGATGAACAGTTGCTCATAAATGAAGTTTGAGCTCCTTTATATAGTCTTCAGGCAATCTGACTCTTGGTAGGTGGGAGAGCCGTTTGAATATGGCCGTTTTTCCCATGTTACCGTTTGCCCAATAAATGCTTCATTAATGCATAGCAGGGTTGACTTGCTTTATCTCTGAAAAGTAGTCCTGACACCTCTGCTCTGACATAAGCATTCTGACACTGCATCTTCTGACATTCTGATTGCTTGCGGAAGCAGATTCTCATCCGGAAGCAATTCTACTGAGTATGCTGCACTGAGTGTTAGTCTAACAGTTTAAACATATAGTCACATGCAGTGGGAGTGTTCTTAGTCTAAGAGACCTTCCTTGTATCCGGAAGCACTTCTACATCCGGAAGTAAATCCACTGGATGAAGGATTTTGTTCATTGTTACTTACTCTCTCTCAGTGTTAAGTCAATCCAACAGCCAGCGCTAGTCACTAAGCTATCGGATGCACTTCTACTGGACGTTGCTTATATTCACTGACGCTTAGGGTTGTTCATTCTATCAGTCTGCGCTAGTGAAAGTTTATCAGGAAGTGATTCTACTGGATGTGGCTTATGTTCACTGACGCTTAGTGTTATTTTGTTCCAACAGCCAGCGCCAGCCAAAATCTAACAGGAAGCATATTCACTTCCGGCTGAATCTTAGCTTAGTCTTAAGGTATTGTATATCTAGTGCTCATAGACTAAGTTGTTTCCTTAATGAATTACATGCTCACGCTGGGGGATGAATCACACATCCGCGAGCGCTAGTCCTAGTCTATCCGGAAGTAAGTCCACATCCGGTTGCACTTTTACTTGGGGTTCTATGTTCACCTATTGCTTTCTAAGTTCTTTCATATTTTAGTCTTCATCAAAACTTAAGATTCTAACATGATCTTCATACTCTTTGAATATTCATAACTAAGTTTTTTTACACTAATTTTCCCTTTTTTATTTGTAACTTGTTATTATTCAAAACAAATAAATTAGCAAAAACTTTATGCGTATTTTTTTTGTGTCATTTATGCATCTATATTGAATAATATTTTTAATATTATTAAATAGTTTAAATATCTCTTGATAACATCCATTAATGAGAGAATAGAGTCTCCCTACTGGTTCAACATGGGATTCAAAATCCTCGTTTTTTTTTCTTGGTTAGCACATCAGATTGATGCTACCAATGGTGATAGATAAGATTGTATCTTTCATTTTTATGCAATCTTCTTATTTTGGTATATGTGAAAATAAATTATAAAAGTAAACTTATTCAAAAAGTTCTCCAGCTCGAACTTTTTCATCTGTTCTCGAAGGTATAATGGCTTATCATAAACCGAAGCTTATCCATGCACTACTACAAATTGTCCCTATACCAGCGCACCTTTACATGCGCTTAGAAGAAACGCATGTATTGAGGGTCCTTTACATGCGCTTTAAGCGCATGTACAGGTAAGAATCTATACATGCGCTTAAAGCGCATGTAGAGATAAGGCCTTTACATGCGCTTTAAGCGCATGTATAGAAATGTGCTTCAATGAAAATTCACTAAAACAATGACTAGAAAAGTATTTAAGTATTTAGAGATAAAATATAAAAAGAACTTAGGTGAAAAGCTCAAAATCGTATGAAAATCTTTAAAATGATATGTTAATTGGGCTTTACATGCGCTTTAAACGCATGTAAAGGGCATAGCTTACTAATATAACAAAAGGAAGCTAATACATGCGCTTGAAGCGCATGTAAAGAGATGTACTTCAATAGAAAATCACAAAAACATTGACTAGGACAAGATTTAAGTATTTTAAGTTAAAGTATAAAAATAATTTACCTCAAAAATTCAAAATGATATGAAAATCTTTAAAATGATATGGATATTGGGCTTTACATGCGCTTTAAGCGCATGTAAAGGCACTACTGAAGTGCAAAACATGGAGTCATGCATAAGAGAAAGAGCCGAAAAAGAGAAAGAGCCAGGCACACACTGAAAAAGCATTGTGATTCAAACAAACTTGGGCCCCCTTCCTCATTCATAGCTGCCTAATAGTCCATACGTTTTTGCAATGTGAATCACATTCATTCCTCATCAATAGCTACCTAATTTATGTCCATATCTGATTGCAATGTGCATCACATTCAACCACCACTCTCATAAATCCGAGCTACCATCACATGCAATTAATAATGAACCTTTCGTCCTAAGATTCCTTTATTCTATTTTCTGGAAACACTTCAAACACATACAGTACATACTAAAAATTGATATTGCTCCTTGTATTGATTGAATCCATGCTTGTTATCATGATGCATCTTCATGGTGATATTAATAAATGAAGGGAGATGGTAATTGTGACTGGTAATAACTTGCAGAGTTGCAGTGGTAATTTAGTTATTTCTCAATTAAATTTGATTGTTTTCAAGCTTTTGGTACATGATAATAATTAGATGATTTCTAGGAAACTCATGGTAAAAAAAATTTAACCGAAATCATCTAAATTTAACAGCAGTATTACATTTGCTCTAAGTCCAATAGATGGTATCATTGGTGCACCTCGCGAAACTTGGGTATTAGAAAACACTCCTATAGACCTATGCACCTTTGCTCTAAACAATTTGCTCCTTCGCGAAACTTAGGAATAATTAATTAGTTTACTCTATAGCAGGGGGAGATGTCATCATTATGAAATAAACAACTTGTTTATTGGTGAAGGAAATTTGAAGCTGAAATAGGTGTAAGGGACGAATTGTTCTCGTGTATTGGTTTATGATAATCTTTGGTAATCCAAAGATTCTTGCCCATTGCCCATTCAAGATTCACAAAGTCCTCCATCTTCCGCCATCAGCAGTAGTGACTTGCTTAATCATTTTTTATCAGTTATTTTAGACTTCCACTTGCTCTTTCAAATTGGTCGATTAATCAATTTTCTGACTGGAAATGAATTTATGTTATAATGATACCTGTAATTTGAATATGATAAGACTGTTAGTGAAATCAGCTAGAAAAATGGAGATAACTTTTAAAGTGGTTAAAAATAAAGAAGAGTTAAACTTTATCCCCAATATTTCCCATCAATTACCAAAAATAACCAAATTTCCCTGAGTATCTCCCCCATCCAAAAAGTTTCTTGCACCAAATTTTTGTTGTTGTTAATTTTTCTAAATACATGTAATATTTTTAACTTACTCAAAAATCAAACTCAAACTCAATCCCCAACCTCCCCCGTCCAAAGTACCAAAAAAAAACAATTTACCTTGGCATCTATCGAATACGAAAGTTCACTTAGACTAATTTTTTGTGTCTCTAATCTTTCTAAATAAATTCAATGCCTATGATCTTCATACTCTTTGAATATTCATAACTAAGTTTTTTTACACTAATTTTCCCTTTTTTATTTGTAACTTGTTATTATTCAAAACAAATAAATTAGCAAAAACTTTATGCGTATTTTTTTGTGTCATTTATGCATCTATATTGAATAATATTTTTAATATTATTAAATAGTTTAAATATCTCTTGATAACATCCATTAATGAGAGAATAGAGTCTCCCTACTGGTTCAACATGGGATTCAAAATCCTCTTTTTTTTTCTTGGTTAGTACATCAGATTGATGCTACCAATGGTGATAGATAAGATTGTATCTTTCATTTTTATGCAATCTTCTGATTTTGGTATATGTGAAAATAAATAATAAAAGTAAACTTATTCAAAAAGTTCTCCAGCTCGAACTTATTCAAACTTATGCGCTTTATGTAACATCCTGAAAAATTTAATACAGGATTAAAGAGTGTTTTGGGCAATAATAAATGGAGAAATTAGGAATTTTGGAATTTTTAGGAATTTTTGGAGATTCTTGGAAATTTTGAGTAATTAATGTGCACAAAATGAACTAAGAAATGAAGAGTTTGAAATATGAGGGAATGGGAAAGCTAAAAATATTTTAAAGTTTAAGAAGATTGAAGGCTGGTTTAAGTGGTTTTAAATCAAAGTGAGTACACTATAGCAAGTTTAGGCTTTGAATAACCAAAATCACCCTTATTTCCCCTTAAAACAAACACGCCCCTCCCTTTTATATATCCTTATCAAAAACGCGAGCTCCCTCCTCCCTCTGATCACCGACACTTCTTTCCCTTCACCATTTCTCTCAATTTCTCCTCACACTCATTCGGTTGATCTTGTGCAAAAGCTTCCTCATCTTTGTTGACAACCTTCTCTCCTTCTCGGGTCTGTTGAAGGCGAGTTCGAGTGGTGGCTGGCGGTGGTGTCTGGCGGCGCAACTTGACCGGCGACGTGAAGCATTGGACCAAAGGAAAGGTCCGATTTTTCTTGAATTTCTTCATGTTATTTTTCCTTTTCTATGTTATAGCATCTTTTCCTGAACTCCACAATCTCTTCCAGTTTCGATTTGCGTATGTGAGTGTGTGTGTCCGTCACACTTTTCTATTTTTCCGGCGACGGTGGGCGTTTTCCGGCGAAGGAAGTTGTGGGAAGGCAAGTGATAATTTCTCTAGTTCTTTTTGTGATTTCTTCATGTTCCAACTTCATTTCTCATTTTCCTTCCTCCTTTCTCTTGCTCAAGCTCGGCCAATCACTTAAGGGCCGATTCCGGCGAGTTCTGGACTGCGGCCGGCAGCAGTGAAGCTCCTCCCTGCGTTCTGGAACTCCGTAAGCTTGATCTTTGCCTCTTGTGAAGTTAATTTTGTGAAATTTGGTCTCTTTGATGTTAGGGTGTTATGAAAAATTGGGACTTTAGGATTGACAAGTTATTATTATGATTATTCACTGTTAAATTGAAGATGTTTGGGAAGTATTGAGGTTTATTGAAGTTGGAAAAGATTTTGGGGATTTTTGGAAATTTTCTATGGCTCTTTGAATTGAGGTTTTGTTAAGGAAAGATGATTTGAAAGAATTAATTGTTGACAAATACTTGTTAAGGTTATAATAAGATGTGGGAAGTTGATTTGGATTGAATTGGTGTTTAGGAAGGAAATTGGAAGGTAATAGAGCATTTTTGGACTCTTTAAGCTAGGGCTATGTTAGTGGATGATGTTCTGGAATAAATTGGTGCTTAAGAAATGCTTGATGAAGTTGTTTGGTGATGTTGGAAGGTTGGTTTTAGAAGGATTGATGTTTGTAAGGAATTTTGTTAGTTAAAGTATTGATTTGAAGTGATTTGGGTAGATTATAGGTTGTTTATTGATGTTGGAATGTTAATGTTGAATAGATTGAGGTTTGAAAGGAAGTTGGAAAGTTAAAGTATTGATTGAAAGTGATTTAGATGTTTTAAAGGATGGTTTGGTTATGGTGGGTAATGTTATAAATTCTTCAAGAGATGATTAAGGTTGAAAGTATTGATATTGTAAAGATTTGGTAAAGAGAAGTTGGAAAAAGAAAGGATATGGATGTGGTTTTGGTATTGAAGTATTTTTATACTTTTAGTATTAATGAAAGTTATTTAAAAGGTTGAGTTAAGTCACTTACAAAGTGTCTTGACCCATTTTTAAATTGTGGCATTATTGTAGATGGTGATCTTTCAAGCGGACTTTGAAGATAACTGTTATCTGCGTATATCTGCTGCAGTGAAGTTTAGCAGGTAATCACGCTTAACTGACTGTGATACTGAGGGTGATGGTAGTTGAAGATTTTCTAATATCCTCTTCTACTTATTTATATATATAAATAAAATGAATTCAGATTATGTTATACTTAAACGTGGGCTATAGGGTACCTTTCAATTGAACTGTACTTTATATAAATTCATATTTATATATAATCTTTTGTATGTTGCATGACACTGGTTATTAGTACCGTCGGCCGATGTAACCTATCGATTTGCGCAAATCGATAGGTTAATTGTACGGGTTCCTCGGATTGTAAAGGAACCAGGGATTTTCACATTGATTAGAGTGGTCCCTTTTATGCTTTTCGGATTGTAGACCGGGCACAGTGTCACACACGTTTATTTTTGTATATTGAGAGATGGATGCATTTGTTCTGTATATATATATATGTGTATATTTGCAAATGTTATATGCTGTATGCAGGTTTTTGAACTGTGGTACCCTGTAGACACTCCACTACCCCACTTCTGAGTGTCACAGTGAGTTATGTTGTGATTACTGAGACATTGTTTTGTCTCACCCCATTCCCTTTATTTTTTTTACAGGTGATCATGCCCAGGGGGAGGCGCAGAGGAAGGGGAAGGGGCCGTCTGGCCCATACTGATATAGTAAGTAGGCCAGAGGTGACCTTGTTAGGGACATATATCGCCATTTCACTAGGCTGCACCCACTTCTGCACATATGAATGTTGTTCTGAGTGTATTTTATTATATGTGAACTGTATGACTTGTAATGTAACTTAATATAACGTTTTGGTTGTGATGTAACATTTTCCTGCTACTGTGATAGTTCAGGAACTACCTTGACTAATATGTCAAGCTTGGTTGATGTTTATTCTGTTTTCCAGGTGAAGAAAACTTGAATGAATGTATATGGGAAACTCGATTTTCCTAATATGTTGATGTGGTAGATGGAGGATGTACTAAGTGTTTTATGTTTTCCTGTGTGTATAATCATATTAGATGGGCCCCGCTCTAATATGGTTTATTTTTAGATAGTTTGGTTAGTTTCTTTTTCTAACCATGTTAGGTGATTCTTTTCTAACATGGTTAGATTTAGATTATGATGTTGATTGTGTGATTCATTAGGTGATGGTAATTCTTTTGCTAACTATGTTAGAGGATTCTCTTTTCTAATATAGTTAGATATGTAATCTCTTAATTATAGAGAAATTCTTTTGCTAACCATGTTAGGTGAATCTTTTACTAACATGGTTAGACTCCATTGTTTGGTTTGATTGTTTAGCAATTGGTTTAGGTTAAGGTTAATTTTTACTTTAGTAGGAGGTACTTTACACTTTAAGCGCATGTAAAGGCACTACTGAAGTGCAAAACATGAAGTCATGCATAAGAGAAAGAGCCGAAAAAGAGAAAGAGCCAGGCACACACTGAAAAAGCATTGTGATTCAAACAAACTTGGGCCCCCTTCCTCATTCATAGCTGCCTAATAGTCCATACGTTTTTGCAATGTGAATCACATTCATTCCTCATCAATAGCTACCTAATTTATGTCCATATCTGATTGCAATGTGCATCACATTCAACCACCACTCTCATAAATCCGAGATACCTATAGATTAATTTACCTCAAAAATTCAAAATGATATGAAAATCTTTAAAATGATATGGATATTGGGCTTTACATGCGCTTTAAGCGCATGTAAAGGCACTACTGAAGTGCAAAACATGGAGTCATGCATAAGAGATCCTTCTCAGACCTCATAAGGTGTTCCTGCTTGTGTACTTAGTGTTTCAAAGCTTCATTACCACTTTTGTATGTGGAAATGCTGCCTGTACATGCGCTTAAAGCGCATGTAGAGGCTCTACATGCGCTTTAAGCGCATGTAAAGGCAGTATTGGAGTGAAAAACTTGAAGTCATGCATAAGAGTTCATCCTCAGATGTCATAAGCTACTCATGCAAGTATTTATAAGTTAGAGCACCCCATTGGGGTGTTATTCTTGGTTATACTACATATACATGCGCTTAAAGCCATGTAGAGGCTCTACATGCGCTTTAAGCATGCGCTTTAAGCGCATGTAGAGGCTCTACATGCGCTTTAAGCGCATGTAAAGGCAGTATTGGAGTGAAAAACTTGAAGTCATGCACAAGAGTTCATCCTCAGATGCCATAAGCTACTCATGCTTGTGGTCTAGGTGTTTAAAAGCTAGAGAACCACATTGTGGTGTTTTACATGTGGTAATACTACATATACATGCGCTTAAAGCGCATGTACAGGCTCTACATGCGCTTAAAGCGCATGTACAGGCTCTACATGCGCTTTAAGCGCATGTAAAGGCAGTATTGGAGTGAAAAGTAAATAAGTAAAGGTAGAAGGGCAATTTGGTAATTTTGCTCTCAAAAAAACCCTAACATACACACTCAACTCCTTCCTTCTCCATCCCTCTCGACACCCTCTCCCCTAACATACACACTCATCTCCTTCCTTCCTCTGGAAACACACGACACACACACATAAAAACATCTCATCGGTCTTCTTCTTCCTCTCATGCTCTCTTACTGCTGCCGCCTACTCTCCTCTCCGTTGAACAGCCAAATTTCGCCAGCGACGGCGACGATGGAAGGGAAAGCCGTCGTTGCTCTCTCTCTCTCTCTCTCACTTCTCTTCTACTCTTCCCTATCTTCACTTCCTTTCCTTACTCGCCTACTAACTTCGCTTTCTTCTTAATCTTCAGCTTTCTCCTTCTCCTTTTCTTCTAATATTGGAAGCACCAGATAGCGATGGGAATATTCGAACCCTACAGAGCAATTGGTTGTGTAACATCCTGAAAATTTAATACAGGATTAAAGAGTGTTTTGGGAAAATGATAAAAGGAGAAATTAGGAATTTTGGAATTTTTAGGAATTTTTGGAGATTTTTGGAAATTTTGAGTAATTAATGTGCACAAAATTAATTAAGAAATGAAGAGTTTGAAATATGAGGGAATGGAAAAGCTAAAAATATTTTGAAGTTTAAGAACATTGGAGGCTGGTTTAAGTGGTTTTATATTAAAAGAGGACATTATGGTAACTTCCGGTACGAAATAATCCATTTCTGACCAAGAAAGTGCATGCCAAACATGGCCTTCCCTCGCTTTCTTTATCAAAAACCGAAATCTCTCTCTCTTTTCTGCGCGAGTTCTCTTCTTCCCCACCACCATTGTTGATTTTTCTTTCCTTTCACTCTCAAACACTCTCTTTTCGGCCTTCCCTCTCCAGGAGCTCAATGTTTTCGTGTTTCTCATTTCTCTACTCCCTGGATCCGTGAACACCGAACTCGATCTGTGGCTGGTGTGGGGCGTCGGCTTTTGCCTTCTTACGGCGGCGACGGTCCGTTTTTCCGGCGAAGGCCGCGGTGAGAGGTAAGAAGGGTTGTTTTTCTTGGATTTCTTGAATGGGTCTTTTATTTTCCAACGTTTTGAGCCATTTTCCTTAGCTTCCTCTCTGTTTTTGCTCGGCCAGCCTCAAAGGAGTATTTTTCCGGCGAGTTGTGCGGCGGCCAGCGGCGGTTGCACTCCTCCCCTTCCATTCTTGGACCTTGTAAGCCTTTAGCCTCTTGTGAAGTTGATTTTTCACATAAAGCTTCCTCTTTTAAGTTAGGGTTTGTCCATGAATAAACTTTTGGAGCTCAAAATGTGAATTTATGTTTTGTGTAAGTGGGAAATTGAGTATTCTTGAAAGTATTTAAGTTGTTTGAAGGTGAAAAATTAATTTGAGGATATGATTGGGCATTGTTGGACTCTTTGAATTTAGGATTTGTTAATGAGGAATATTTTGAATGGACTAGTGGTTGGATAATGTTTGTTAAAAGGGTTTATTGATGTTGAAAGGTTGATTTGGTTTGGAATGGTGTTTATGAGGGAAGTTGGTAGTTAAAGAATTGGTTATGTAAAATGTGGTTGAATGGTGGTAAGGTATTTTGGATGTTAGGATGCCATTGGAAATGCTAAAGGAATATTAATAAAGTGGTTTTTGAATTGATGAATGTTTTTGGTGATTTTGTAAGAATTGAGAAAATTATAATGTTTGATAATTTAGGAGTTATCAATGAATGGGTAAGAAGATTATGGTGGTTTAAAGGTTGTAAAATTAGTGTTGATAGTGGAAGTAAATTTCTTCTTCAAGAAGTATTTTGATATCAATGAAAAGTGAGCTAAAGTCATTTACACAATACATTGACCAATTATGGTGCATTGTATGGTTGTAGACGTAGGTAGTTTGAACGGAGTTGACAAGACGGGTTAGCTTCGAGGGTTTATCGTTATTGATCGCGAATAGGTAATCATACTTACTTCACTATAACATTGAACATGTTGTAGTTGATGGTTTTGTATGTATGATATATATATTTACCCACATAAATGTGCCATTGGTAGTTTCATATAAAATAGGCTATTGGGTACCTTTCAACTACGACTAGTTTTATATAAACATATCTTTTATATTATATAAAATATGTTATCATGCTCTGCTCTGTGGTGATGGTGTTGTGGATCTTATGGTGATGGCAAGATGTGAGAGGGTGAGTTGTTAGGAAAGTTAAAGGCATAGGAATTGTGGTTCGTGGGAGATTAAAGTTGAGGAATGTATTTGTGCAGTGAACGAGGTATTGACGAATCACTATGACTAGTATTGCATGACACTGATACAGGTACCATTGCGCAATGTTAACCGTTTGATAGGCCAATCAGCGGTTATTCGTACGGAGCTTTCTGATTGGAGACAGGGGCTATTGGTTAACAGATTGGAGACTGTGACCAGCAGTCTTATGATTGGAGACAGGGACTGCGCTCTTTCTGATTGGAGACAGATTGAGGTTTCCCTCTCATGGGGTTACCAGAGAGGGAATTTGCCCCTCGTCATTCAGAGGGGCACAGTGTCAATTCATGTAGAATATTTAGAGCTCGAACGTAGTGCCTCCAGGATGGCATGAGTAGAGCATTAGAATGATATGTGTACATAAACTGAGGATTGGATTGGAAGAAGCTTGAATGATAAAAACTATATATATATATATATATATATATATATATATATATATATATATATATATATATATATATATATATTCGTACAGATTACTGATTTTAGAACCGTGGTATTGTTTAGCCGCTCAGCTATTACATATTTTGCTGTTATAATGAATTAAGTATTGATTATTGAGACAAATTGTCTCACACCATGTTTGGTGATATTTTTGCAGGTGATCATGCCGAGACACAGAGGACGGGGAAGGGGAAGGGGCCGTCCGGCCCTCACTGAGGATGTGAGTTAGCCGGGGGTATATTTTGGAGAGATATATTGTCACCATTAGAATGCATACGCTTCCGCATCTATTGTGTGTAATGTAATTATAATAGTGATAATGTCATAACTCGAATTCTGTATTGTTTTGTGATTATGCATAACAGGTATATTGTTACTACCCTGTTATGTATGGATACATGTGAATGGAGTATTTACTCTAGGCAAGTAGAAGTTGTTATGTGAGAAGTTCCTACCATCTGGATATATCAGATGTGATTTTTGGGTGTATAGTTAAGTGATTATGGACGATGTGGTAGGTACATAGTGATAATCATGTTATGGAAAGTCCTTTTTCCTAACATGGTTATACTATGTTGTGATATCTTTTGTGTATGAATATTACTTTATATAACCATGTTAGATGGGCCCCGCTCTAATATGGTTTATTTTTAGATAGCTTGGTTAGTTTCTTTTTCTAACCATGTTAGGTGATTCTTTTCTAACATGGTTAGATTTAGATTATGATATTGTTTGTGTGATTCATTAGGTGATGGTGATTTTTTTACTAACTATGTTAGAGGATTCTCTTTACTAACATAGTTAGATATGTAATCTCTTAATTATAGAGAAATTCTTTTGCTAACCATGTTAGGTGATTCTTTTACTAACATGGTTAGACTCCATTGTTTGGATTGATTTGTTTAGCAATTTGGTTTAGGCTAAGGTTAATTTTTACTTTAGTAGGAGGTACTTTACAGGTTGCATCACAACCAGCGTCCCCATGTCTCTTCAGAGACTCGGCACCGAAACTTTTGTCACTCTCAGCGTCGGCAACGCCTTTCACATTTACAATGTAATCAATTCATTGTTCCTGCTTATCTCTTATTCTTTCCATTTTTCTCTTTTTATTTTTTGTGTAGCTTCATGTTTATTTTATATGTTTGTCTACATTATTGGTTGTATCGTTCGTTTGTGCTTTGATTCCAATCAACATGACTTTCTGTCTCTGGTATTTTCTCAATGCAGTGTGCAAAGCTGAGCTTGGTTCTCATTGGTGAGGATTCAATGTTGCTTATTACTACTATTATGTTTTCATGTAGTTGAACATGTTTTGTGATATTTATTAATTCTGATATTTATTCTCTTTAGTGAGGATTTGATGGTTTTTATAGGTTTATTTATGCATATCTATGATTGTAGACAGTGATTAGTGGGGGTACAAAGTGAGTTGAATCTTGGGTGTTGAAAGAGAGGAGAAAGTTGCTTGTAGGTTTAGAAAATTGCACTCAAGGTGTTTGTTAAAATGCTTAGAAGAACATTTTGGTTGATAAGTCTATCTTGTAAAGAGAATAAAAGAAAGGATTTTGGGATTTTGGGAAAATTGTAAATAGTGCTATATTTAGGAGTCTTAGAACATAACAAATCAAAGAGATTAAAAGCAAGAAAGGGTTCTAAAATAATGATGACATGATGAAGCTGTTGGTGGTGATTGTATGATTTATGGTGGTGTGTTCAATCGTGAGTTGATTTCATTATAAATGTTTGCTTTATCTATCGGATTTATGAAGAAGGACTAATGAAATGTTAATAGGATAAAAACAGGATTGGGATCTTGTTGTTCAGGTTGAAGTTCTATTGGAAATCGGTGGATAAGGATTTAATTGAATGATTGTTGATGTTTTGTGCTTGCATGTATACTTAGAAATTTTCTGCAATTTTGTACAGCATTAATAGTTGAAGAGATTTAGGAAGGAAAAATGCTTAAAAGTTTTTGCTACAAGGTAAAGTGATAGCTCAATAAGTTTTTGGACTAGTGATTCTAATAAATTATAGTGTCTTAAAGTATCTAGATAAATTCTAGAATTTGTTAGATAGTATGAGGTTGTACAAGTGTTTGATTTCAAGGAAAGGTTTGGTGGGAAACTTTTATATATTTATGGTATTGAAGCAACAAGTTCTAGTGAACACTAAAAGAGCACAAAGTTTAGGTTATGATAATGGATAATTTGGAGCTTAGAGTTTAATTTGTACTCACTTTCATGTCTCATGACTGATAAATAATTAGAGGATGATTATCTAGTAGAGTTGTTTGATTTTAGCTAAGTCTCCAATAGGAGGTTTGATTTAAGTATTAAGGAATGCAAGGGCTGATTGATTATGTATTTGAATGCAAAATTTCAGATTTGAGACTACAAGTTGTGGGGAATTGAAGTAACTGTGTTTAGTGGTTAATAGCATGGTTGCCTTTGCATTTGTGGTGAATGTTTGGGGAAGGGGACTGTGTCTCTTTTTAAATTTGGGTTGCTATTGGAAGGTGGTTGGGGATTAACAACTAAGGGGAACATATTTCTTTATTTCTCTCATGAGATCCTATATTTCACTAGGATATAGCTAATTTGGTATTGCCGCATTTTCTGGTCAAGATGCAGAGCTGGAGGTTCAGACCCGGTACTTGTTTTAACCACCCTTCACCCTTCAATACAATAACATTTTCCCCATTATATTATTATGTTCCTACTACTTGCTTATTTCTATATATATCCATTCCGCCCTCCATATAATATGCTTTTTTGTGCTTCACTTTTCCCGGTTGAAGCATTTGGAAGTGGAGGGGATACTCTGTGCGCTACCAGTATGCTGGAAACAATGGCCCCGCATTGGTTCTAGTGCACGGTTTTGGAGCAAACAGGTCCACATTGCTCATACTTTGCTTCTCATTTGCAGACAACTAATTGTTATAGGTATTATTGCAACAATTGCTTCAACTAATTTCCATTAATATATTTTTCATGTTTATATTGGCCATGCTTCAAAATCAAACTGTGTCTTTATTGTGATTGTTTACATAGAAGCTTTTCATGACAACGTAAGTTTATCCACATGCGATTTTCAGTTTCCATTATAATGTTTGTGAACTACTTAAGTTGTTTTCGGTTCAAAACAATTACTCAAGTTGTTTATGAAGTTTATGGAAGCTATAAACGAGGCATAGGGTTTAGTTAATTGTGAAAACATCAATCAAACTACTGTGCAATGCACATGGAATTTAAAAATGAGGCACAGCCGCCAAGGTTAGACAGGAATGGTTTTCTTTTCTGGTTTCAAGCTAGACTTCATTTCCTCCAACTCCACGGCATCTTTGGTAAGTAGCTTCCTTTTACGTATTTCCTGTATCTTGGTCCATGACATAGATATAGCTAAATTTAGAGTGAAATATGATATGGTATGGTCTCTCTGGTTTTTTAGCTATGTCAGTTTGTAACTATGACAGGGAACCAAATCTCTCATGAGATCCTATCTTTTTCAGTGTGCAATTTTTCTCAACATTTTTGTTGTTGGCATTCACTAGGATATCATTGAATAAATGGGTAATTTAACTGCCTAAGCGATTGTAAAGACATTTTATGGACCTTTATGATGCAGGGACCATTCACTAAAATATCTTGGACTGATGCTGATTGGAGCTGTCCAGCAGCCTTAATTCAATTTTGTTGCTGCTGATTTTAATTGGTCTGCAGTAGATAGTAGAAAGCAATAGTGCATTCCCGGTTTGCTGACTTTATGGGTGACTAAATATGCCTTTAGAAGCTGTAGGATTTTTTCTAAATGTGTTCCTACATGCAAGTTGCTAGCAATCAACGTGTCTATTACTGTGAGAGCTAACTTTGTCCTTATATGTTGAATTGACCAAATTTTTTTCTTTCAAAAATGCAGAAGATGCGTGCAAGGCAAAGGAGAAGGAAATTAGTCAAGGTTGAGCTTCATGGTGTCCTGAATTTTTCCGGAGGATTCAACATTTCCCTTTGCCTCTCATTTGATAGGGCCTGGTATATATTTGACCTTAGTTGAGTGTTTTTTCATTAGTTTTGTGATAGATGAGTCCCCTTAGGTCTATATGTATATGAGCGAAATCTCATAGCCTACATATGTTGCCTACATGAGTGTACCTAATTAGTGGTTTTTCCTTCTGCCTAAACATTTGTTGATATGAACGCATGTCATGTCATATTATTTAATTTTTCAAACACAACTTGATTGATATTAGTCTACATGAAAGATTTCACGTAATTCTGATACAGAATATATACTTCTGTTAGCAAGATTTCACGTAATTCTCAGGTACAATGTTTCTGGTGACTTTTGAAAGTAATACAGGTGGCAGATGTAAAATGAATACTCCCTCCGTTTCTAAATATAAGAGCACTTTGACTTTTTTGGAGAATCCTAAGAAAGTAAAATATGGTAATTAAAAATTGATTTTCCCAAATTTTTCACTAAACTAGTTTATTAGACTTATGCACTTGCATATGATTTAATAATATTTAAAATATGTTATGATTAAATTGTTCATTTTGCTTTCTTAGGATTCTCCAAAAAAGTCAAAGTGCTCTTATATTTAGGAACGGAGGGAGTATTATATTAAAAAAAAAATATAGCTGTACATGCGCTTAAAGCGCATGTAGAGGTATATACCTCTCTACATGCGCTTAAAGCGCATGTATAGTGTATACCTCTACATGCGCTTTAAGCGCATGTAGAGGCACATCTACATGCGCTTTTTAAAAGCGCATGTAGAGCCTTTACCAGCGCCCCCCTCTTCATGCGCTTATAAAGTGTATGTAGAGCCCAAAATAAGCGCATGTAAAAGGGGTAATCTGTGGTAGTGGATGTGTCTTGGTTTTAATTTTTATAGTACTCCCTCCGGTCCTAATTATAAGTCACCAACTACCTATTTCTCACATACGAAGGAATGGTAGTTGGTGAAAGTAATGGATGCACAAGAGGGGGGGTGAATTGTGCTACAAAAATAAATGCTCAAATAAAAACAACACAAGATTTATACTGGTTCGGTCTACCTGACCTACGTCCAGTTCTCAACCACCCAGGCCGAGTTCCACTATCTCTCAGGTTTTAAATCGGGTTCACCTGAAACCTTACAACCGCAAGTTTTGGACGGGATTACTTGCAACCTTACAACTACAAGTTTTACACAAGGCTTACTTGTAACCTTTCTAACTAGCTCCCCCTCACACCGAGCAAGGGGTTAACCTTTACACTTAAAGGATTTTACAAACTAAGTTCTCTCAAAGAACGGATAGTGTTACACACTTAAGTACAATCAATGCTCTTATAACAGAAAGAGACTTAACTACAATGAGTACAGAATAAGTAGATGAAAAGATCACTCAAGGTGTTAAATGCTCTTTACTTTTCTGGGCAACTTGAATGCTTGAAGATGTTCTTTGTTTCTCGCTCTAACTTCTCTCTAGAATATTCAATGATGAACAGTTATCTCATAAATGAAGTTTGAGCTCCTTTATATAGTCTTTAGGCAATCTGACTCTTGGTAGGTGGGAGAGCCGTTTGAATATAGCCGTTTTTCCCAAGTTACCGTTGCCCAATAAATGCTTCATTAATGCATAGCAGGGTTGACTTGCTTTATCTCTGAAAAGTAGTCCTGACACCTCTGCTCTGACATTAGCATTCTGACACTGCAACTTCTGACATTCTGATTGCTTGCGGAAGCATATTTTCATCAGGAAGCAATTCTTCTGAGTGTGCTGCACTGAGTGTTAGTCTAACAGTATAAACATATTGTGTCATGCAGTGTGAGTGTTCTTAGTCTAAGTGGTATCCCTTTCATCAGGAAGCACTTCTTCATCCGGAAGTAAATCCACTGAATGAAGGATTTAAACATTGTTACTTACTCTCTCTCAGTGTTAAGTCGATCCAACAGCCAGCGCTAGTCACTAAGCTATCGGAAGCACTTCTACTTGACGTTGCTTTTTCACTGACGCTTAGGGTTACTCATTCTATCGGTCTGCGCTAGTGAAAGTTCATCAGGAAGTGATTCTACTGGATGTAGCTTATGTTCACTGACGCTTAGTGTTATCTTGTTCTAAGAGTCAGCGCCAGCCAAAAGCTAACAGGAAGCACATTCACTTCCGGTTGAACTTGAGCTTAGTCTAAAGGTTTTGTATATCTAGTGCTCATGGACTAAGTTATTTTCCTAACCAATTACTTGCTCTCGCTGGGGGATGATCCATACATCCGCGAGCGCTAGTCCTGGTCTATCCGGAAGTAAGTCCACATCCGGTTGCACTTTTACTTAGGGTTCTATGTTCACCTATTGCTTTCTAAGTTCTTTCATATTTTAGTCTTCATCAAAACTTAAGATTCTAACATTCTCCCCCTTTTTGATGATGACAAACTTAGATTGATCGATTAAGTTCATTTGAAAGGATTAGCAGAGAAATAAAACAATAGATAAGTGCAAGTAACTTAGACAAATATTATTAATAAACAGAGATTACATGTTAGAGCATATAAGCAAAACATATACAGGTAATCTACACTAAGCAAGGAAGAAATATGCATGAACACTAAGAAAAATTTTCTAAGTTAAAGGAGTTGGAATGAGGGTTCATAGTTTATCTTTCTTTTTCCTCTCCCTCTCCTTTTGTCTCTCTTCACTCTCCTTTTGAAGCTTGGCTATCTCTGCCTCATGAACATTCTGGTCTATCTGGGCAATTATTCGCTGAAGCTCTTCTTCATCCCTCTCTCTTCTGAGTCTTTCAGACTCAATGGATTCATCAAATGCCCTCTTCATATTTTCCACTTCTTCATACCCAGGGAATCCAGTAGCATCATCGAAAGGAATGACAACGCCATCAGGATAGTGGACAGCCCGGATCTTCACATTCCATACAGGGAAGTTGGGGTCATCTTCAACTTCCTGGGCTTTCCTCTTCCCCTTTCCTTTTCCCTTGGGTATTGGTAGAGAGGGTTTGGCTTTTGCTCTGTCAGCATCCAAGCAACCAAGCTGACCAAAAGTAATCTTGTCTGTGTACCCATACTTTTCGAATTCCTCTGGAGTCATGTCTTCTATTTCCAACTTGATCTCCTTCAGAATAGGAACAGCTGGGACCTCTTGTTCAATACGGGCAGAGGAAGATTCTTGCATAGGTTGACCAGAGGGAGTCTCTTCTTCCTCGCTCCCAGATTCAGTGGAGGCAATAATATGCTTGGCACGCTTCCTAGCAACGGCCTTTTTCCTGGATTCACTGAATGTGACAGCTGGCTCAGATGAGGGAGGAGGGGCAGACGATTGCTCAGATGATGCAGGAATAGGCTTGGCTATCACAATGGGAGGATGGTTGGTCCACTTCAGTCCCCATCTCATCATAATCTCCTCAACCATTTCTCTATTTGTCTTAGTTGGAGGAGGCTCTGATGATGAGTCAGGCTGTGACGATTGTTCATTTGGCTCAAAGACAACCATCTCCAATTGTGGTCCTTGCTCAGCCAACTTCTGCTGCTGCATGAACCGAATGGCTTCCCCTCTTATTAGGCTTTCAGCACCACCCAGCCTTTGAGATTCCATGGCACGACGAAGGGCAGCCGTGATATCTTCATCAATCCATAGTGATGGCTGGCTGAGAACATCCCTTGTGGCAATACTCCGACGAAGCGCAGACATAACATTTCTCCCCCTTTTGTCATCATCAACAAGGGTGAGTGCCAGAGACGGAGTGGATGAGGAGGAGGGTGGAGGTTCAGGGCCAAATGTCCTTTTGGTGGGTGTGGAGTCTGGGGAGGAAGTGTAAGGGTTAGTTTCTGGAGATGAGACTGTGTCGGGGAACCAAGTGGGGTTTACAAAGAGGTCCTCATAGGGATGAGTGGAGGAGTATTCTTTGTAGGGAATGGTAGAGTGTGGAGTAAATGGCAAATAGTCATCAGAAAGGGGCTGAAGCCGGGGATACTCTTGTATATATGGTTGACTGAGGGGGTGAATGGCAGTGGGATATCCAAGGGTGTGAGAGGTAGTCTTGGGAGGGGTAGGTTGGGAAGGTTGGGCTGAGAAAGGGAGAGGAGAGCGAGTGGGTGCGTTGGGGCGAGTAGGGGTGACAGGTGGTGTGTGAGTGGGTGAGAGAGTGGTGGATGGGGATTGGCGAGGTGAGTGTTGAGGTGAGTCGTGGGTTTGCTGGTCATGGTGAGGTGAAGGTTGGGATTGTTGGTCATTGGTTGGGGAAGGTGAAGAGTGGTTGTCATTTTGTGGTGGTGGCTGAGGTTGTTGAGTATTAGGTGGAGGAGGAGGGGGAAGTTGAGGGTGTCCAGAGGGAGGAGGAGGAGGAGGAGGAGGAGGAGGAAGGTTACCTTGGATGGGTTGGGGAATTTGTAGGTGCTGGAGGATGAGATCTAGTTTTGCATTCACCCCGGCAAGATAATTCTCAACTTGGCCTACCCTGTCTTCGAGCCTCTGTATTCGCTCCCCTTGCTGCTGGAAGCCAGTGTCAAATTCAGCACGTAGAGGTCCTACCAAGGTGTCAGGCAGCTTAAAAAGAAGTTCTTCCTTGACTTCCTCAGCAAAAGCTTTGACTGATGCTGGTATTTTTGCAACACGGCTTGGCCCAGCATGAGAGTCCACTTCCTGATCCCCTGCTCCAGATGCAGAGGGGGCTGAAGTCCCTGAAGCACTACTGGCTTGTGAGCCTGAGCGAGTGGGCTTGGGGGCCCTCAAATACCTGATGCCCATCTTTCCAACATTGGTTGCTCCCACAGGCTTACACTTGACATTCTCTTCGTCCACAGCAGATGTGGCCTTGATCAGATGCTTCTCAAGGAGGAAGGCAATGACAGTGGGATAGGGAAGATGGCCAGACTTGTTATTAGTCAACCAGCGCTGAAGCTCAAGGCAGATCAACTGGCCGGGATTGATGGGTAGCTGCTTGAGAAGTCTGGGGAACCAAGGGTTGTCTACATTGGCAAATTCATTGAAGTTACCCCCTTTGTGTGTCATTATCCGGGAGTAAACGTAGTACAAGACCCTGTAAGTGTCAGACATCTTGGACACCTTTTTCCCTGAGGTGCCATACAGCGTATCGAGATCCTCCTTGCTGTACTTGAGCGTTTCTGGATATAGCCACTCATTCATGCTCTCGTCTGATATCCCCATCATCTCATTCAGTGTCTTCCACGTGAACCTGATGGATCTCCCCCTTACAGTGGCAGTGAAGGAGAGTTTGTGAATTTGCTCTTTTCCATCAACCTTTTTGAACTTAGCCTTGCCTGTGAGAGATTGACAAAATACTCGCAGGACGTTGACGTTGTAGTCCTGGTTGATCCCCAGCCAGGGCATGTATCTCTCAAGGTAAGGGCGTAGATGTGAGAACCCTAGTTCATCAGTCTTGTTCAGATCGATGAATAGGCCATGGTTGAAGATGGGAATGGATGTCTCAAATTTGGCGGCCACTGGCTCTAATGCCCCATCTCTGTAAATAGTAGGGTCATCCTCTTCAACCCTTTGTTTCTTCGAAGAAGGCTCCTCAGCGAATTGAACCTTCTTTCCTTTCCTTTTGGCTTCCTTTGCCTTTTCATGCCCAGAAGCCACTCTACCAGAGGTTTCAGGCTGACCCTGAATATTTTCATCCTGCCCTAGTGGAGTTTGCCCAGAAACTGCACGGTGTTCATGATGTTCTTCAAGATGTTCATCATTTTGCCCAGATTTCCGAGAACGTTCATGATGAGATTTCCCAGATTTTGACTTGTGTTTCTTGGATGAAGAGGTTTTCTGTGTAACTGGGTTGGATTCATGAGATCCGGCCATTTTTGTGTGGGTTTGTGGTAAAAGAAGACGAAATGCGAAGAAAAATGTGTGAAAGGATGAAGAACAGATGAAGAACAGTGAAGAAGATGATGAGAAGGCGAGAGAATTTGTGGGTAAAAAGTTGCAAGTAAAAAGTGAAAGTGAGAAAATGACACTCTATTTATAGGCGAAGTTACTGAGGGTAAAATAGTCATGTCTTTTCAGATATTTACACATTGGGTAACGTAAATAATTTAAGTTGGAACGACACACCTGATGACACGTGTCGCTTCAATTAGTCAGAGAAGGCACAACGCTCCATAGAGGGAGTGGAAATGTTTCTGAAGTGATGTGTCCCTTGGACTGGTGCTGGCGCTCTCTTGGTTTCATCATCCAGCGTCAGCGTGTGATCATCCGGAAGTGGTTTTGCTTCCGGTTGCACAGGTGCTCTTGGTTGCCTTGAGTAATCATCCAGCGTCAGTATGAGAGCATCCGGAAGTGGTTTTGCTTCCGGTTGTGTTTACTTAAGATTTAACATTGAGGGACCTGCAAAAACACATCTTGGCACTCCGATGCCTAAGTTAGTATTGTTGTAGGTTTTAAACAATCAAGCATAAAAAAAAATTTACACTTCATTTGGGTTTACCATTCCCAAATCACCTCTTATAAAAGTAAATTGGTCAACCCCCAGAGGCTTGGTGAAGATGTCAGCAAGCTGCTGTTGTGTGGGGACAAATTGCACTTTGACATCCTTCTTTTGAACATGGTCTCTGATGAAGTGATGTCTGACATCAATGTGCTTTGTCCTTGTGTGCTGAACTGGATTCTTGGCCAGGCTGATTGTGCTTGTGTTGTCACAGAGGATAGGTGCCTCAGGGAACTCCAAGCCAAGATCTCTTAGTTGGTTCTTCAGCCACAACACTTGAGCACAACAACTTGCCGCAGCAATGTATTCTGCCTCTGTGGATGACAAGGACACACAGGTTTGCTTTTTGCTGGCCCAAGACACCAGACAACCACCAAGAAAGGCGCATTGTCCACTGGTGCTCTTCCTATCAGTTTTATAACCTGCATGATCAGAGTCAGAATAAGCCCACAAGAACTCTTGGTTACCTCTGGGATACCAAAGACCAAGTTCTTGTGTCCCCTCAAGGTATCTCAAGATACGTTTAACACATGTTAGATGTGACTCCTTGGGGTTGGCTTGAAATCTAGCACACATGCCTACACTAAATTGAATGTCAGGCCTGCTGGCTGTTAAGTATAGGAGGGAACCTATCATTCCTCTATACATGGGCAGGCTGACAGATTTACCTTTTGCGTCAGCATCAAGTGCGGCTGTGGTGCTCATAGGAGTGTCATACTCCTTGCACTCATCCATCCCAAACTTTTTGAGTAGTTCTCTGCAGTACTTAGCTTGGGAGATGAAAATTCCATTCTTCTTCTGTTTAATCTGCAGGCCTAGGAAGAATGTGAGTTCTCCCATCATTGACATTTCAAACTCACCCTGCATAGTCTTAGAAAAATCTTCACAAAGGTTTTCATTAGTTGCCCCAAATATATTATCATCAACATAAATTTGGACAATCAACATATCTCTTTCTTTGTGAAGGATAAACAGTGTATTATCAAGTTTGCCTCTTGAGAAACCTTTTCCTAGCAGAAAGCTGCTAAGTCTCTCATACCAAGCTCTAGGGGCTTGTTTCAGGCCATATAAAGCTTTCTTTAACCTATACACATGTTTGGGACGCTTGTGATCCTCAAAGCCAGGAGGTTGTTCTACATATACCTCTTCCTTAATATAGCCATTAAGAAATGCACTCTTCACATCCATTTGATATAGCCTGAAGCCCTTCATGGATGCAAAGGCTAGAAGAATCCTTATTGCTTCAAGTCTAGCGACTGGAGCAAAGGTTTCTTCATAGTCAATGCCTTCTTCTTGGTTATATCCTTTGGCAACTAATCTGGCTTTGTTTCTTGTAATTTGACCTGTCTCATCCAGTTTGTTTTTAAAGACCCATTTGGTCCCTACTATAGATTGATGAGACGGCCTAGGGACTAGTTCCCAGACTTGACTTCTTTCAAATTGGTTTAGCTCTTCCTGCATGGCAATAATCCAGTCGCAGTCCTCAAGAGCCTGTTCAACTGAAGTTGGTTCTATTTGAGATAGAAATGCACCAAACTCAACTTCATTTTGAACTTGCCTTCTGGTTCTGACACCAGAAGAAACATCACCAAGCACTTGATCAAGAGGATGATCTCTGTGATGCCTCCTAGCTGTTGGCAACTGTGCCTCATCAGGCACGGTCTGCACTCTAGGTTCATCACTGAGTTCATCTTCTTCCTTAGGATTGTTTGCTGATGTTTCTTTTGGTGGTGTAGAAGATGATGGTAATTTTTGAGAATTAAGTGTTTCATCATCTTCTGTGGATTGTCCCCTTGTAGGAGTTTCATCAAATACAACATGCATTGATTCTTCTACAACTCTAGTTCTCATGTTGTATACTCTATATGCTTTACTCCTAAGGGAATATCCTATAAACATACCTACATCAGCTTTTGGGTCAAACTTACCCAGATTTACCTTTCCATTGTTGTGCACATAGCACTTTGACCCAAAGATTCTGAGGTGGCTGATGTTGGGCTTCCTCCCTTTGTACAGCTCGTAGGGAGTCTTGTCCAAGCCCTTTCGAACATAGGCTCTGTTAGAGATATAGCAAGCAGTGCTCATAGCGTCTGCCCAGAACACTTGAGAAACCTCTTTCTCATTGAGCATGCTTCTAGCCATCTCTGTCAGAACCCTGTTCTTTCTTTCAACAACTCCATTCTGCTGAGGAGTCCTTGGAGCTGAGAAGTTGTGTTCTATGCCATTTTGTTCACATAGCTCAGAGAAGCTATGGTTCTCAAATTCTCCTCCATGGTCTGTCCTTATGGCTGTGATTTTGAGCTCTCTCTCATTCTGCACTTTCTTAGCCAGGACAACAAAAGCATCAAAAGTATCTTGCTTAGAGGCAAGAAACATAGTCCAGGTGAACCTTGAATAGTCATCCACTACCACTAGAGCATATAGGTTTCCACCCAAGCTCTTCACTCTTGCTGGCCCAACCAAATCCATGTGGATTAGTTCCAAGGGCCTACTAGTGGAGACTTTCTTCTTGGTTGTGAACGAGGACTTTGTTTGCTTTCCTCTTTGGCAGGACTCACAGATAAAATCATGCTTTACTTTAAATGATGGAATGCCTATAGCTAGCTCCTTTTTAATTAGCATGTCGAGTTGGGTGAAATTAACATGAGCTAGTCTCTTATGCCAAAGCCAACTGTTCTCATCACTGGATATAAGGCATTTTTCTTCTAGTTGTTGGCACAAGTCTAACGTATATAGGTTTCCATTTCTATTTGCCTTGAGTTTACACTTTAAGTTGGCCTTATCTAAACTTAAATCCTGCTTATCAACTATCATGCACTCATGTGAATCAAATATTACCCAATTTCCTTTGTCTGTGCTCTGGCTGACGCTTAGCAGGTTGTGACAGAGACCGTCCACTAGGTAGACATCTTTGACTGGTCCGACCTCTCCAACTCCAGTGATCTTTCCACTTTGATTTCCTCCAAAGGTTACTGTGGCTCCATCTTTGATCACCAGAGATTTGAACTTGTCTCTGTCTCCAGTCATATGTCTCGAGCATCCGCTGTCAATATACCATTTCTTGTTCTTGGATGCTTTGAGACACACCTGGAAAAATCAAGCAAACTTAGGTACCCAATCTTTCTTGGGTCCTCGGTCATTAGTTTTCACTGCCCTTGGTCTAGTGTCATCCTTGACCTTGGGCTTATGATTGTTTGGAGCCTCTGGCCTAGTGCTGGCTCTAGACTCATGGGTTTTCCCTTTGGAATAATTCCAGGCTCGGGATCCCTGTCCTCTCTTAGTTTCCTTTGCAGGTGGAGGATCCTCTGTTGCCTTGGTTCCTTTAGGGACCCATTTGTAGGAGCTACTTGCTCCATGCTTCTTGGCATTACAGGTGGACGTGGAGTGTCCCTTCCTGTTGCAATAGTTACAGAAGCTGAAAGGTGAAGAACTATTGCTAGAGGCTTTATGGAAGAACTTTAAGTAAGGCTTTACTTTTGGTTCAACCCACTTCTTCCCTCTAGGTGTGTATCCTAATCCAGTTCTATCCCTATATGCCCTTTGATTCATTAAAATTATATTTAACATTTCTGAGCCATTTGTAAATTTCTGCAGGGCATTTTGCAGCTTGTCTTTCTCAGCTGAGACTTTGCTGCAATTAGGGCAGCTCTCAAGTGTTGGGTCATTGGGTTCTGTTTGGGGAGAACCTTGTCCTTCCACTAAAGGAAGTGTTCTAGCTTTTGCTAGCTCATCACTTAGTGAGCCCACCTTGGACTCAAGTGATTCCTTTTTAGCTCTCAACACTTTATATGCTCTACATAAGCGGAAAAATTCTATATGCACCTCATTATATGCTTCTTGAAGTTCAGGGAAGGTTACCTCACTATCCTCATGAATAGGATCAAATTCTGGGGATACTTCCTCTTCTTCTTCTCGAGCAACAAGGCAGAGGTTGGCTACCTCTTCCTCATCACTTGCTTCTTCATCCGAGCTATTCACCCAGATAGAGGATACAAAGACCTTCCTTTTGTCTTTGCCTTTTGACTTCTGCAAGCTAGGACACTCAGCCTTGAAGTGACCAGGCTTCTTGCACTCAAAGCACACAGGAACCTTTTCCTTCTTGTATCCCTTCTTCTGGCTGGAGTCACCTCTCTGATAGCCTCCTTTCTTTCTGAAAAATTTTCTGAATTTCCTCACCATCATCGCCATCTCCTCATCATCCATTTCCTCCTCATCGTCCTCATCGTCATCATTGATCTCCTTGCTAGGAGCAACGAGTGCAAGGTTCTTGTTCTTGGATGAGGTTTGAGGAGCTCTCATAGCCAGCAAGGTAGGTTCGTATTCAGCAAGTGAGCCAAATAGTGCGGTGATTGAGCTGGTTAATTCTCCTTGCACTTCCTGCAAGATAGTTACTTTGGTGATCCAGTCACCCTTCAAGATCTTTAGGATCTTGCTCACTTGCTCCCTTTCAGGAATATCCTTACCCAGCGAGGCCAAATTGTTGATGAGATGAGTGAACCTGAGCTCCAGCTCTCTGATAGGCTCGGTGGGACTCAGCATGGCGAATTTGTGAAATTCTTCCACCAGCATTTCAATACGTCTCGCTTTTACTCCCTTGGTTCCAGAGTGTGCAGCCTCAAGAGCCTCCCACATATCTTTTGCATTCTTGTGGTGGCTGATCCTGTGATACTCTTTGGGGCTGAGAGCACACTGGATGTAGTGCATGGCCCGATGGTTCATTTGGACTAGGGCATAGTCCTCAGGAGTGTATCTGGCACGCACTTTTGCAAATCCATCCTCATCAAGCGGAGTTTGATCCCCTCGTTCTATTACATCCCAGAGTCTAATGTCACTTGACTTGATATAAGTCTCCATTCTAAACTTCCAGAATGAATAGTTGTACCCATCGAAGCCTGGGGGCTTGTTGGGTTGAACAGAGACATCTGGTAGAGAGTAGTCTGTATCCATTACAGGATCTTTGCTTTCTGGATTCGTTGGAATCGAGTGAGAAAGACCCGCTCTGATACCAAATGAAAGTAATGGATGCACAAGAGGGGGGGTGAATTGTGCTACAAAAATAAATGCTCAAATAAAAACAACACAAGATTTATACTGGTTCGGCTACCTGACCTACGTCCAGTTCTCAACCACCCAGGCTGAGTTCCACTATCTCTCAGGTTTTAAATCGGGTTCACCTGAAACCTTACAACCGCAAGTTTTGGACGGGATTACTTGCAACCTTACAACTACAAGTTTTACACAAGGCTTACTTGTAACCTTTCTAACTAGCTCCCCCTCACACCGAGCAAGGGGTTAACCTTTACACTTAAAGGATTTTACAAACTAAGTTCTCTCAAAGAACGGATAGTGTTACACACTTAAGTACAATCAATGCTCTTATAACAGAAAGAGACTTAACTACAATGAGTACAGAATAAGTAGATGAAAAGATCACTCAAGGTGTTAAATGCTCTTTACTTTTCTGGGCAACTTGAATGCTTGAAGATGTTCTTTGTTTCTCGCTCTAACTTCTCTCTAGAATATTCAATGATGAACAGTTATCTCATAAATGAAGTTTGAGCTCCTTTATATAGTCTTCAGGCAATCTGACTCTTGGTAGGTGTGAGAGCCGTTTGAATATAGCCGTTTTTCCCAAGTTACCGTTGCCCAATAAATGCTTCATTAATGCATAGCAGGGTTGACTTGCTTTATCTCTGAAAAGTAGTCCTGACACCTCTGCTCTGACATTAGCATTCTGACACTGCAACTTCTGACATTCTGATTGCTTGCGGAAGCATATTTTCATCAGGAAGCAATTCTTCTGAGTGTGCTGCACTGAGTGTTAGTCTAACAGTATAAACATATTGTGTCATGCAGTGTGAGTGTTCTTAGTCTAAGTGGTATCCCTTTCATCAGGAAGCACTTCTTCATCCGGAAGTAAATCCACTGAATGAAGGATTTAAACATTGTTGCTTACTCTCTCTCAGTGTTAAGTCGATCCAACAGCCAGCGCTAGTCACTAAGCTATCGGAAGCACTTCTACTTGACGTTGCTTTTTCACTGACGCTTAGGGTTACTCATTCTATCGGTCTGCGCTAGTGAAAGTTCATCAGGAAGTGATTCTACTGGATGTAGCTTATGTTCACTGACGCTTAGTGTTATCTTGTTCTAAGAGTCAGCGCCAGCCAAAAGCTAACAGGAAGCACATTCACTTCCGGTTGAACTTGAGCTTAGTCTAAAGGTTTTGTATATCTAGTGCTCATGGACTAAGTTATTTTCCTAACCAATTACTTGCTCTCGCTGGGGGATGATCCATACATCCGCGAGCGCTAGTCCTGGTCTATCCGGAAGTAAGTCCACATCCGGTTGCACTTTTACTTAGGGTTCTATGTTCACCTATTGCTTTCTAAGTTCTTTCATATTTTAGTCTTCATCAAAACTTAAGATTCTAACAGTTGGGTCAAAAAATTCATGTTAAATTTCTCATTTTTTCCAACTTCACCTTTCATTAAATGATGTGTTTCACTTTTTCAATTTTAAATCTCGATTAATAACAAGGGTAAAATGGGAAAAATCATTTAATGCGGCAGTTAGTGACTTATATTAAGGACAAAAAATTAGAGGTAGTTGATGACTTATAATAAGGACTGGAGAGAGTAGCTTATGGTCATAAGACTCATAACCACTGGGAGCAGCTAGCGGGGAAAAAAATAAAAACTAGTCTTGACTGAAATCATTGATTGTGGGATTTACCTCCATAGCACTGCACATAGTTTTCATAATCTCACGTGGCAGTGTTTTAATGTTCGACTACACTGCAAAACATTTCAAAAGGATTAAGATTTTCATGGTAGTGTAAAAACGTGCACACCGAAATGGTTAAAAGATAAAGGGAAAAAAAAGACTTAAGTATACTTTTAGTCTCTTATTTTGGATCAAATTTCAATTTAGTTCTTTATGAAAAGTACACTTTTAGTCACTCATGTTTGCATCAAGTTTCAATTTAATTCTTTATGTTTGGAAAGTACACTTTTAGTACTTTTCAATTAACACTGTTAGTTTCACTTAACGGAAAATGATAACTTAACAATTTTAAATGGTTATTACATACTGGACAAATGCTTAGATTAAATTATTTTTGTGTAACTATTCATATAGTTTCAAAATTTTTCATTTTTAGCCCGATTTAAATATGAAATAATCATTTAAATTTAAGTGAAACTAACGATATTAATAAAAAAGGACTAAAAATGTACTTTTTAAACATAAATCACAAAATTGAAACTTGATGCAAATATAAGGGACTAAAAGTGTACTTTTCAAACAAAAAGACTAAATTGAAGATTGATGCAAATATAAGGGAACAAAAGTATACTTTAGCAAAAAAAAAGAGGAAAAGAGAATCACTTACTCTACATGAGAAGGACAAAGGTTTTTCATCATCTAGGACCGTTTGGTTGGACGGAAAGTGTATGATGGAAATGAAAATGAGTGTAAGGGGATAAAGATGGAAAGTAGAGGTAAATTAGTTAATGATAATAAAGTAAAGTTTGTGGAGCCACGAAAAGTGTGAGATGAAAAGAAAAAGCTTAGGGGACACATGATATATGGAAATCACCTCTCTCATTTTCATTTCTCAATTCCTTAATCACTTTCGTGACAACCAAACAGGCCAATTGCCCATCATCCTGTGGTTGATAACCAAATGTAGTTCACCATCATCATTTCCTCATTCCACGACACAACATAACATCCAAAGACGCTCTCATTCCGGTCGCAGTCAGATTGAAAATAACAGTCTTGAAAATGTTAACATCATTCAGATAGCAAGATATACAATTTGTTTTATAGTCAATTATTGAATTGCTTCTGCTCATCATTTCTGTCGTCTTCTTAGTTCCACAAATTCCTTCCCCCCCCCCCCCCCTAACTCCCTCTTGCCCATTCTCCTATAAATAAATATCCCTCCTCTTCTTCATCTTCCACTCACCTCCCAACATTCAAATCTCTCTTCCTTTTCTTCACAGCCTTTAATTTCTCTTCACTCTCTCCATCACCTCACCACAACTCATCACTCTCTCCCTCTTCTCTTTCTCCTCCATGGCCGTCACTCACCACCATACTCTCTCTCCTTCACTGCATTACTACTTTCTCTCCTTCTCCGTCTTCTCTTTCTCCTTCATACGCTTAACTTATACCCACCACGAAAGTGCATATTATGTACTCTCTTATTTGCATCATTCTACTGGTTAGATCATTGGTCGTCCTTAGGCTAGTTTTTAAACCAATCTTTTCTTCTTCCTCCTCAGCGAAGCTCCACCCTTCGTTTATTCTCTTCCCTTTTCCATTCAGTCGAGAGCGACTGAAACAACCATGGTGGATCCATCTCCACTGGATGCATGCGATTTATTACGTACTTTTCATTCCTATTTCGTTTTTTAGTTTCTTTTTCTTTTTATTTTCCTTAACTCGTTTACTATTTTTTTTAAATGGAAAGGAATTTGTATTTATAAACCAAGCTGTACATTAGGACAGCCAAACTAAAAGCTACTGTTCAATAAACAGCAAAGGCTAACTCATTTTCTCTCTTTTGCTAATGGATGTGATTCATTTTTGCTTTTTTTTCTATTTTTTTTTTATTTTGCAGACTGGGCTACTTCAGCTGTTTTTGCGAAAGTGTCCAACATAGAAGTTGTGGCATCAACAATGTTATTGTAGTTATCAGCAACAGTTGGTGTGGGAGTGGTGTTTGATAAAAATGACAAATTGTGGTATAGTGTACGTGGGAAGAAGTCATTCGCTGTCACAAGTGATGGGTTACTGAGCTTTAATATTAAGGGACGTTTTGATGTTTATAAACAATTTAAAGGGGTACGTATGAATGTGGGTTTTCATTTGGCTTTGATGTTGTTTTGAGAAAATTGCTTCAGTTTTTAATTCAAGTTAGACTTGATTAGTAAAGTTTCATTGATTTGTTTGCAGAGGAAATCCAGAGGGGCTGCTGAGTTTTCATGCAGCATATTCAATTTTCAAAAGGATCAAGATGGTACACTTGGAGTTGGCTACCAGATCCTTGAACAGGTTTAGTTAGTTCTTCTGCAGTATGTGTATCTTCATATAGTTTCGGCTGGATGTATTAATGTAAGGAAAATTTTATCTCTTATCCCTGTAATTTAGACTTGATTGAATTTCACTCCTTATAATTAATTGAGTTACAGCGAGTAAAAGCTACTGAGTGAGCCTGCGTACAATTGAGTAAAAGCTAAATAGATTGAGAACAGAATAGGTAGCTGATTTACAACCAAGTCAAAATTATCTTGCTTTTTTCAGTAGTTAATTTCCCTTAACTAAGTAAATGACTTTGTGGGTGTTCTTCAATGAAGGATTGTCTAGTAGCAGCATAGCTTCAATTTATTTACGTTTTGTATCGGAATCTCTGAAGTCTTGTGATTGCTTAGTCACTTTGTGATGAAGTAAAATGATGATTCATTTCCTAAGTTCATTGTTTCTTCTTCTTTCCCTTGGTTTGATGCTTCACATTTTCTGTTTTCAAGAATATTGATTCCAGGTGCCTTATTTGCAGATGCCTAAGTTCAAGAACAATTAGGCCATTAACGTTAGTTGACCAGAAAGGTTGACGGAATGTGAGGTTTGATTTGTGAGAAGGCCGAATGGTCAGGGTGGTCACCTCCACTCTTAGCGTTAGGCCATCCTACTCGAGAACCATTGTCCTTTATGAAAAAAAAAACAAAGAAAGAAAGAGAAAGAGAAAGAAGGAAGCATAGGAGCCGTCACAAATGATAAGCAAGTCCTGAACTTTTATTTCTGAGTCCGACGGGTCTTTTCTGGTCAGGTTTCGTCAGCATTGATTATGGTGGTCCAGAGAAGTTTGATACACTGATGGTAACATTAAAACGGTAGTCAACAGAAACATCTCTGAATATAACTACCCAAAGAATCTGAATCTACTACAACCCTTTTAGATCTCAGAAGTTTTCCTGAGGAAATGAGGAGTTGTTACAGTATAAAATCTCCTCTAAGAAATAGTTTACATTTGATAAGGACTTCTTTTTTGTATGGAAACTCTGAGGGAGAGAACAAACTTCAATAATTTGATGTCTATGTGGATGTCAATTTCTGGTCCTTTGACACATTTAAAAATGCTTTAGAGCAACTCATAATGGGAATCATCGGCTTGGAGTATTAAATGAGATCAATGTTTGTCTTGCCAACAAAGGGTTGGGAATTCCTTTCACCTCAGATTTGGAACTCAGACCAATTATTTGTGGCCCTGTTTATTCTACATAGTTTGGTTCATCTGCTTCACTTTTGCTCTTCAAAAGATGTGACATTGCATATTTCAATGGAAGTGGAAGATATGTTGTTGATGTCTAGGATAGAATTTGGTTTCCTTACAGTTCATCTTTTTGGGAGACTTTGGAAACTTCTTCAACCATTAATGGTGATAGACTGATAGTGGTGGTTATAAAGTGTCATTCGAATTCATTAGTACTGCTGCCAGGCGAATTCCAAAGGAGAGCTCAGATTCTTAGGCCTAAGAGCAGTACTAATGATTTCGAATGGCATTTATAACCACCATCATCACCATTAATGGCTGAAGAAGTTTCCAAAGTCTCCCAATAAGATGAACTATAAGGAGACCAAATTCTATCCTAAACATCATCAACATATCTTCCACTTCCATTGAGATATGCAATGTCCCATCTTTTGAAGAGCAAAAGAGAAGCAGATGAACCAAACTCTGTAGATAAATATGGCCATAAATAATTGGTCTGAGTTCCAAAGCTGAGATGAAAGGAATTCCCAATTCTTTGTGGACAAGACAAACATTGATCTCTTTTGATACTTTCAAGCCGATCATTCCCATTATGAGTTGCTCTAAAGCATTTTTAAATGTGACTGAGGACCAGAAATTGACATCCACATGGAGGTCAAACTATTGAAGTTTGTTCTCTCCTTCATAGTTTCCATACAAAAAAGAAGCCCTTATCAAATGTAAGCTATCTCTTAGAGGAGATTTTGTGGGAATCTTGTAATTATCATATTATTATTTTCTATATCATTAGGCTTTATCAGCATTAATTAGTCATTAGTCGTTTATCTCTTCTCTTAGCTATATGTAGGCACACTTGTATATTGCACAAATTATCAATGAGAAATACATTGTTTATTCTCCCAAATTCTTTGTCCATTGTCCACATGGTATTAAAGCATCAACTTCAAAATAAATGATTAGGGTTTGATAGCCATAACTCTCTCTTCAAAATATACGGCTGAAACTATGCGCGATGATAGCAGGAGCATTTGTAGATCTCACAGCTAGCTGTAACAACCTTTTTCTAATTATACAATTAATCACTTATTTGATTTATTTAATAGTAAATCGGTTTACAAATGAAATCAATTACTATTTCATATTTACAAATCATATTACAATTCCTTAACTAAAAATAGTTTGAAGTATAATTATGTTAGAAAAAGAATTTAAGTTAACATAATAGCTAACATAGTTAGAAAAATAACATAATTAAAAGTTTCTTACTTGTTCTTTTGGATATTCGCAGGTATTTATTTGTCATTTTCCCAAAAAAATTTCCTAACTTTTTTTATAAAATTTTTTTCCTTGATGTATTTAGCTAAATATTTTTTAGCTGTCATTTGTCTTATTGTTCACTCCCTTTGCAGTACGTTTTAATTGGTACAAGAAATGAAAGTATTGTTAATTATTGTATCTTTTAATTTTGTAATTATATCGAAATATTTATAGGTTAATACCTTGGTGTTTTCTTTTTAAATTTAACGACAAAGATCTATTTGACGCATAATTTTTTTTTAACTAAAGGGTTAATCAACATATTTTGAGTGACATGAACTTAAGTATCTGAGAGTAGGAAAGAAATATAAAAAATAATTTCGGCCTTTTAGGATATGTAACAGTTCTTCCACTGCATGTAGTAGAAAATTTATAAAATTAATATATAATGTCACGTATTAACAGTGTAGTAAAAAAAGACTATAAAATTGGTCCTGTTTTTAAAATAAAATGTACATGTTCAAGTTAGAAATTAGTATCCTCTCTGCTTCAACTACATAAAAGGTGGCACTCAAATGGATACTGTTTGAAATTATTCGTATCCTTAAAAATAAATAAAAACTATCCATGTCTAGTACCCACAATGTGCAACCGATTTTTAATTACTGTTATTTAGTTACTTTTACCATTTTACATATATTAGAGGGACAAACCTAAACAATTGGTCTTAGGTTTACCTACACATATAAGATGTATTTATTTCCAACCATATTTTCGATATGTAAACAATTTCGAAGTCACTGTGCCCATATCACGTTTGATGTGTATAAAAATTTTTTTTAAGTCTAACTAGTGTAGGGATGCTCAAATAATACACCAAAGTAGGTAATCCTCCTATACTTAAAAGCAATGCTTATTTTCTATTTTCACCTACTCACTCTAATGGAAAAGGACAACTTGCATTTGACTCATTCAAATTTTGGGCTCTTATATTAGGGACCTAAGGGAGTATAAGATAAAAACTGTTCACTTTTCACGTTTGATGTACATGTCTTTTATCAATGTCTACGCATGCAAGAGAATTACATAACCATCATTAAAAATATGAACCCAATTCATAATAACTTAACTACTCCTTCTTCACAATTTATGTAGATTACATTTCTACGTAGGTTTTGATCCCTTAAGGGTACGTAGGCCCTATGTTAAATCCTAGGTCAAAAATAAAAATGTAAAAAATTGTTTTTCCCTTTTTTGTTTTATTGATATTTTTATTTGTATATATTAATTTCTCTTTGTAATTTAAAATAAAATTAAAATTAAGGTCAAATTTATTTTTAAATAAGTAACTTATGGTAACCATTCTCTTGAACGGGTGTTGTGGGGTGTCTAACACCTTCCCCACGCACAATCGACTCCCGAACCCTATTTTTATTTTTTTATTATTTTAAAATGTTTTCCAAAATATCCTTTTTAAAACAAATTTGGTGGTAGCTCCATTTTTACATCTTAACTTAATTAATTTTTCGGGCGTTACACTCACACTCACCTATAGATGCATTGTGTCATCAGGGGGCATTTATTCAAACATCTAAATCTTAACTATATGATTTGACACTGTGTTCATCTCTATAATGAGGAGGCAATTTCCCTCTCTGGTAACTCCCAGGGAGGGAACCCCAATTTTGTTTCCATTGCAGAATGGGAACGGTCGCGGTCTCAAATCCAAACAAACGTATGTCACTTTCTCGAATAAGTAGACCTATGTTCTCCTATGTCCAATTAGGAGGAACAATACAAATAACTAACGATTGACCTATTGACAGTTATCATCACGTGATGGTACATGAATAGCAGTGTCATGCAATGCTCACTATATCTCTGTCAATATCTCATCTACAATATTCAATATCTCAATCACAATTTCCCTAAATATTAAAAATCTCATTCAATATCTCAACCACAACAATTCAATTTCTTCCCTCAATCTAACTATCAACATCTCTAACAGAATACTATATAAATCTCTCACATCATACCCAGAACAAACATCATCAACCAGGATACTATTTAAATATAACTCATGTTTCAAGTTTCTTTATACCAAAATAATCGTGTTTGAAAAGCACCTATAGCCTATTTTGTATAAAAGTAATTTTTAAAAGTTATATATATATATATAGGGTGAGAAAGGATTTAAAAATCCCAACTAATGTCACCCTCAATGTTACAGAAAAGTTAAGAGTGATTATCTGTCGACCTTAGCACTATGTTGTTCTTCCTTACCCTTCCTTACTCGATTCACCTATTATTAAGTAATAATAAAGGTAAACAACTATACATAAATTTGTATAATGAATAACACGTCTCTCTCTCTTGGTCCTAATATACTACCCAATCCCACCTTTTATATATTTCTTATCTTAGAAATCTATTTTCAATCTTGGTCCAATTCATCAACAAATAATTAATGTAACCAAAGGAAGCATATTGGGCAGTCAAGAACGAAAGGAAGAGAAAAACATTTTTAAATCACCAAGTACTAGAGTCAAATGACAACCAAGAGTTTCTCATCAACAATTCAAATCATTAACAATCCATAATCTTACTTGTACAAAAATCAAACCAACAAACAAATCAAAACAAACATAATTCATAGACACTAAACCAAAACAGAATACTCAACTACAAAATGATAATCCAATCATATTCAGTAATACTATCACTTTTAATTTAAATGCTAGCATACACATTATTGATATTATTCATTCTCTTCCACAAAGATACTTTATAAACCAAGTTCCCAATATCAATTAAATCTAGATCAAATCATCCTTATTTAATAGACCAACAGCTCCATATATTCACCAATGGCAACACAATAATCCAGCAGTTTATATACATATATTCAAATCACATTTTTGATTCCCTAATCATTCACTACTACCATATTCAGAGATTTAGGCCAACTCAAAGGTTCCTTAAACACATTTCACACATCCTTTTCAAATCAAGCAATTTTCATTCATACAATTAGTAAGGGTTCACATAAAACAAATCCTTTAAACGTCAATTGTTTAACATACTCATCGTCTCTCATTCAATCTTGCTACAATTCAATATCCACAAACAACCAATCAAACACCCAACCATAACAAATGTCCAATCAAATAGAATTAATGTATAGCAACCATTCTCAAATACCCATTATCATTTACGATATTAATAAGCACAAAATCAGGATTTATATGCACAGTAAAAACTTAAAGAAATAACGAACCATATAATAGAATAGGCAACATAGCATGGAATTTTTGACTCTCATTGATGATTCAGTAGGGCGAAAAAGGAGTACAACCCTTTGACCTCCATTTACTCAAAACACATATCCAAACTCAAAGGCACAATTCATACTTGTGAGGAATACATGATCTCGCATAATCTAAACATGTGATACCTTTAGCTCTCCAACATCATTGATATTCGTGGAAGAGATAGCGAACTCCTCAAAAGCAGAAGCTGTTTGAGCATCTGTCATGATCAAATCAAGAAAAGCTATAAATATTTGAAATATGCACTGGGATAGAAATAAATCCACTACCTTAAAAGTTTCAAAAGACAAACTTGCACCTGAGTGGAGAGCTACAGAAGAACAATATCTACTACCTTTCCTGTAAAAAAGATAAGAAAGTTTCATCATGACAGTCGAATAACTTAAGTAGTATTTCAAATCACATGAGTAGATGTTAAATTAGAATTCGATACGCTGGAAGTAATTAAGAAATGACTTTATCATAGTTGCTCAAACAAATCATACAAGAAGCCCTCTCATGGTAGTGATAATAGTGATGATAAACAAATAAATCTGTTAGAGTCATGTGAAGGCACTTGCGCAATGCAATGCCTCACATATTCAGTTTAAGTGTGCCAAAAATCATACTACTCCCTCTGGTCCTAAATATAAGACCTAGTTGACTTTTTTGGAGAATCCTAAGAAAGCAAAATAAACCATTTAATCATAACATATTTTGTATATTAATAGATCATATGTTAGTTTATAAGTCAAATAAAGGCGAGCACACTCAAGCAACGACGTAATTCAAAATAAAATTCACAGTGTAGTGGTGCCTTTCGAAGAGCTCTCCTGCATTGTGTCTAAGTTGGCGTGAAAGGCATAAACTTCTAGAATTCAGGCTAGGCATAATGAAATCCTCTACTCCTAGCTTATATCTGTTCATCTGCAGAGAAGTATGCAAATCACTAAAGGGAAACAAAAGAAAAAAGAAATAAAAAAACATCACTGAAGGGGACATAGAGACTAAAAAAGAAAACAAAAACAATAATAACAAGCAGAGGTCATCTGAGGGGTTAAATTTAAGATGAAGGGTTGAGATGAAACACTCATTGTCTCAATTTTCACCTCAGTATGGTTCTAATCAGAATTATAGTTTTCCTTTAGGTCAAGTGTTCAGCCTCTACCTCTGACAGCCAGCACACCTACAAGAATTTTACTAGTGTTCTTTAAGATATAATCTAACATGTATCATTCATGCACCTTATGAAGAATTATACTACCTCCGGTCCTAAATATAGGACCTAATTGACTTTTTTTTTTTGAAAGATTAAGGTTGAGAAATAGGTTATTAAATGATGACATATTTGATAGATTTTCAGATTATCCATTAGTTTATAGGTAAAATAAACTAGTTTAAGGGAAAAATTTAGGTAAATCAATTTATAATTAACTAATTTTTCTTTTTTAAGGTTTTTCCAGAAAAAGTCAATTAGGACTAAGGACCGGAGGGACTAGTAAAAAAAGGCAATATAACCTATGAATATTATACATACAGTATTTGGACATGCTGTTTTTCAAAAAATAATTCTTTCTTTTAACAGGAAATTTGAGAATTCCTATGTTGGGACGAATAAGCTTTCAGTAAACACAAACGAGCAGTATGAAAAAGCATAGTATCATCTCATTACTTCATTCAAGAAATAAACTTTAAAAATTTCATAACCCAAAACAGTTTCCATTTCTATCTTGTATTGCTTGGGTTATTTGAAGTGTGTGTGTGTGTGTGAGTGTGTCTCACTATGTATTCTCTAGTTATTATGTGGAAGTTGTACGAGTTAAGTTTTTTAGTATTAACTTAAAATGTAAGTTTTAATTGTTTATCTCTGATCGTATAATTAAGTTTTTTAGTTGTTGAATGGAATAGGAGATATTAAAATATGAAGATGAAGATTATTGTGAAAAAATTAAAAAACACTTTCCTCATTATATTTTAAAAATAATTTTAAATACATGTATCATTTTTACATGACTAAATTTAATAAATACTTCCACTCTGAATTTTGGCTGCCCATGCATTTTAGGAGAAACAAGTGTTCCTCAATTGAGTCTATTCTTTCATTCTTTGCACTACATAAAATTAACCTTGGGAGTTGAAACCCAAAACAATGACAACAAAACCTTATCTCACTAGGTGGAGTCGATTATATGGATCATGCGACGTCATTGTGCTCTATTTGTAACTAATTCTTTGGATATATTAATCACCAATATGTCACAATACTAAAATTATATTAGTTGTATTAACCAAAAAACAATTGGATTATGGGCAAAGAAAAGAGAAAACCACTACCAATAAATAGTTGGTTGTACTGATAAGTGGGACTCAGGCAACCCTGCCTATATAGACAACACTCATACCCCTCAAGTTCAGATTAGTTAGTTGCTAATATGTAGTTGTGTGTTTTATCGGCCCATGTTTAACTAAAGAAAAAGGGGAAACCACTAACTTTTTTAACTTTCTAGCATGTGCTTAAATTTTCCCCATTAAATATAATACATGAAATAAAAATTTTACTGAACCAAAATAAACTCCATTTATATATTCTCTAACAAATATTGCTCAAGTTGCCCCCACTCCATCTACCAGGGGTTTATTGTGATAAATAAATTAAAAGATATAATCTAAGACGCCTGTAATTCAACCTTTCACATACAAAAATTGTTACTGATTGATTGATCAAGAACTCAAAACAATCAGAATCGCCAGACATTGATGATCTTAAAACAAAAGATGAATATTTAGGGGTCATGCCCTTCAAACTAGAACCTACACTTCTTATACTTCTGTAAAGACATTGATGAATTCTAAATATAATCCTATTCAAACTATAGGAATGGGCAGGTTTTATCTTCCAATTTCCATTGGTGATTTGAGTCTATGAAAAGTCAAAAATCAGTTATGAGGAATTGTCCCTAATGGAAAGGGAAGCTTTTATCTTGTCAGCAAGAAGTGGCAGCATCTTAATGCTATCCTGGATTGATTGATCAGCACATGAAACCATATCATTCATAGCTCCTGGTTTTTTCTGCATCTTAGCCGCCTCATACTTATCTTGGCACACCATTAGAGACCTATTCAACCTTTCCTGCAATCATTTCATCAACCCAACTCAGATCAAAGAGAAAAGCTATCAATCACCAAATGAGATCCAGCAAGTTAAGGCATTGATTTAAAAATTGCAGAAATTGTAAGGGACACACCACACACGAAAACCTGAGCATTTAGATCTATAATCAACTTAAACTTGAGTTTGTTTTCATGAAGATGTAATCAAAAGCTTTATAAGCAAATCAAACAAGTACAAGATGGCTGGTTGGGCATTATCAAACCAATCATTTTCAACAGCATTTTTAGACATTTGACTCCCAAAATACTGAAGCATATGGAAAAAAGACAAGTCTTGGCTAATAAATTAGCCCTAGGGTGTCTTTTCAATTCAAGATAAATGCAATTTCTCATGGTAGAGGGGTGGATTTACCCTATATAGAAATATATTTTTCCCCAAAATGGCATTTTCCAGGGAAATCAGCAGCATAAGAGTTGATATTACTGACAACCATAGCTAGGAATAAAATTAGGATACATGCAAAAGAAGAGGGGCATTGACAAATCATGGCGAAGTTAAAGCTAGTAGGCTAGCCAGCAGCCAACATTAACATCGTGAAACCTTATTGCATCAGTTACTTCATGAATCTATACTTGTTTTTAGTGATTTTTCCAATCAGTTCATTGTTATCCTTATTTTTTACTGGCACACATTGCTCAATTAACATTATATAATTCAACCTCATTAGATTTTCAGCAAATGCTTGCATATGTATCCCACAAAATAAACATTCTACTTTTGGGGAAACAATTCCAATTATGTAGATGAGTAGGTAGTTAAATGAGGATAAATATGATGATTGTAGAGCTCACTTGAAACTGAGCCATCTCATGATCAAACTTTTGTTGAGCATTTGAAAGAGGAATAGAGCAATTCTCCACACACGTGCTTATTTCTTCCCGCTTTCTGCTTCTGTCAAAGCACTCATATACACATCTGAAGTAAGCTTTCTGCAACCATCAACAAAACAATCAACAACAACAACAAATTGAAATCCAGCAACTCAAAGAAAAAAAAACCCACTTCATGCGCAGTTAATATCACCATATTCTATATTGCAAACAAACAAAATAAGGTGACACTAATGTTGCAACATGGTCAGCTCACTCAGACCGATGATCAGATCAACAGTCAAACTAATAACCATCGAGCGAAAATATGACTGTGCGACGGTCTGGTCCGGTTCTTACAACACTAGGTGACACGATTGTATGGTGTAACGACATTGTATCATTAGTCAGTATGGGGCGAAATGTTGAAGTACCCAATTGGGGTATTTGTTTATAATTTCTAAGTCCTTATTTCATTTATCATTAAGCCATGAAGAAGGGATTGAAAAGGGACCTGAAGGGTAAAATTGACATGGTCTTCGATAGGAGCTAAATGGGTTTGAACGGCTGCGTTGACTTGTTGAAGTTTCTGCTGTAATCTCTGGGAAGCAATTTGCTCTTCAACAGCTGCCAAGTGATCCATCTCTTTCTTTCAATCCCACTGCGTGAAGAGAGGGAAGGAGGGGTTTAGGAGGGTTTAAGGTATGGTGTGGTCTCCACTGGCCCAGTTTCGTAGGTCTTCAGCTCAATATTTTAGAAAATCAGAATATTAATTAATATGTGAATTTTCAAGATAAATATGTGAATTTTCGACTCGAATGAAGATATTTATGATGAAATAAGTGAAAAATAATAGTATGAGCAAGAAAATGTGTTATTTATAAACAAATATGGAACTTTTTAAGACATGTATTTTCATTCCCTACATACATGAATGTATTAATATTTTCTTTTCCAATTCTCTCATTCAATATTGTTACAATTCAATATCCACAAACAACCAATCAAACATCCAACCATAAGAAATGTCCAATCAAATAGAGTTAATGTATAGCAACCATTCTCAAAGTTTTAACTCTTTTTGCAGCATAATTCCTTGAATAAAACCACACACAAGTTTTGTCAAAATAAAAAGACTCGGTTTTTTAAAAAAAAACTCAGATTCAATTTCCCATCCCTCAAGCCTGCAAAATTTATACATACCACAAGTACAAATTCCCATATCAAAATCCACAAAATCAGCATTAAAAGTTAGGTTACAAAACTGAATTTAAATTGCTAGAAAATCCTACAAAAGCATAGTACCACTCCAAGCAAAGAGAACACCATTGCAAAAGAGTAACATCATTCTTTCAGTCAAAGGATAGTAGAAATTCACAAAGAGGACCATGAAAGTCATAACAACAATACTACTGTCATTTGGATTCAGCATGTTAACATGTATACGTGTACAGTTTTTATCTCCATTTCTTATTCTATATTTCAGCATATAATGATCCGGCAACCATATAAAAACCAATTTCAACTTCCACTGCTCACCAAAATCATAGGCCATGTAGAATCATACCCAAAGGAAAGAAAGACTTCCACTGCTCACCAAAATCCCTTCAGCCAAACAGTATTAATTGCAGAAAAATTGTAACTACTCATGCAACAACTACATTCTAGCCACAACATGTTTTAGACACTCAATCCTGAAAATCAAACCAGAGGAAACAAAACAGAATTTCAATGCCCTTAGCGGTCTAAGAACTGAACATGCAATTCAATAAATGAACTCCATTTTAATCTAACCACATTATATCAAAACATCCAAATTTAAACCTAAAACACCATAGAAAATCGCATGGAAACACGAACTCAGTTCAGGCAGACATAATAGAAAAATAAATAAATAAATAAAACAAAATTTGTAACGCAAATGAAAACATTGCTTTAGGTAAACACAAAATCTAACTCTAAGCTTTGATTAATTAGTGATTTTTCCCAAATCCAAAACCCTAAATGATTTCTCTTATAGAACTCGCTCAAACCAAAAGAAATGGGTAGAGGACACTCACCTAAGCTCAAATCGGCCTTTGCATGCTAGCTTTGGGGCTGATGTCGCCGTAAATAGAGACCAAGAGAGGAAAGGAAGTGATGTAAACGACTTTGAAAGGGAGAAACAAGTTGAGGAATGAAAGAAATAGCAAGGCTTAACTCACCCGCCGCCGTCCGCCGCTGTGGTCGCCGGAAAAACGCCGAACACAAAGGAAGAGGGTTTCACGCCGCCTAATTTCGCCTCCAGCCGCGCGCCGGCGACAGAGAAGGACGGAGGACGCGGCGGAGATGGAAGGGAAGATGGAGGTGTTGTGGGAAGAGAGAAAACGAAAGTGAAGGCTGAGAGAGGGGGGCGGCTGGGGTTTATTAGGTGAAGGAATTTAGTGATTACCCGGCTTATCGGTGTTCCCAGATCCCGGAGCTTCGCACTCGAACAAGATCTCTAGAATTCCTGTAAGAATAAGAACAAAGAAAGCCGTGACAAAAAACATGGAGCCAAGAATCCCAAAGGATTCAGCTCACGCAGAACCGGGTTACAAGAACCCGAATCAGATTCGCACAGCGAATCACCCTCTCAAGAAAAACTGTGAGAGATAGGAACGCTGGAGAGAGAGAACTCGTTCTCTCAAAGACGGCTTCTCCACACATGAGAGCCTCTCACCACCATCGTAAATGTTAGGGTTACACTTATCCCTATTTATAATGGAATTAATAAAACCTTTTTGTTCTATTTAATAAATAGAATTTTATTCAACTAAATCATTTATCTGATTTATTAAATAAAATTATATTTAATTCCATAATATTTAATGTGCCCATAAAAGGGCGTACTTTTTCCAACATCTCCCACTCGCACTTTGATGGACATACCACCTTGCGATTCGTTTTCGTGAGCATTCGTATTGGGCGTTCGCCGTGACCGCGCGAGCACAATCTATGCAATTCAGATGTATACAAACTAGAATTCCTTGGAATAGGATCAGAATGTAAGGACATCAATGCATATGGATTCTCAGTCCGTTTGTCTCAGATTCCCCAGGCTAACTCACACACAAGTGGCATTCTCAATCCCTCACGAGCTAATATGTACGCATTAACTTAGATGCCTTCACGTGCACCTAGAATTCCACACTTTCTAGCACTTCTAGTAAGGGATCGATCATGGAAAACTAGCGTTACATGTGTGTTTCGAGTTAAGACCATTCCTTTCTGACTGAACATCAATTTTGCTTGAATTTGCCGCTTGCCCAGCTATTACTCGTTAGGCCGGATCTCTCATGACCATAGATGTTCAGCTAGAGTAGCAGGCACAAATACAAGCATCCTTGATGACGTCTAAGTCACAAGGGTATCGGTAGAAAGGACAATTTCTCTTCCTACATATGTCTGGGACTCACACCGTTATGGATCAGGGATTTTCCATCTACGTCCCAGTTGCGGTTAATTGAGCACATGTAATACGATTTACATGTTACGGTGATCGATCAACTGTCGTATGTCGATTTCTTAATATAATCACCGTACAGGCATCAGTCCCTCAACGGACTCCTAAACTCCCACAGGAGAATTTGATGTCTGGCTACAGACCCAACGGAATACATGTGTACTCCTTATCATGACACGAATTGTCATATCCCAAACTAATTGGGTCGACCTATGTGAAGTATTCATCAACACATGATGATCTCTTGCACGTCTTATCTTCTCATACCTCCAACAAATATGGAAGACGGTTATCCGTGTGAGTGGACTAACCTTCCTTGGGTCTGTACGACATATTGCATACTTTACATTCATGCTTTTATATACAAACACACAGCTTTGTATATATGTGCGAAAACAATAACGAATTGAAAAATGCATCATTTTATACATCAAATGTTGCTTGTGCTTAAAACGCTTTTTAAGCTAGTGAGTGGATTAGCAAACATTTAGTGAGTGGAAATAGTATTGAACAATCACTCGTTTCTAAAAGATCACATCTTATATAAAATGACATTTGATATCTATATATTTAGTCTTTTATGATCCTTAGGGTCCAATGTGTAGGCTATCACGACTTCACTGTCGCAATGGTATCCATACCATTTATGCCTATACACTTTTAAGAATCTTTTAAGTCACACAACTTTTCGAATAGTAGCCGCACAAACCACATATTCAGATTCTATCGATGATGGTGTCATCAAGTTTGCTAAGTTGAGTGTCCTCCATCCAGATCTCCTGCCCAGATGACATTAGAGTATCCTTCATGATGGAGACTTTCTCCTTTATAGCACAACTTTTACTTCATTACCCTATTGGTATCATATAATTTGATTTTCAGCTTCACAGACTGAAATTGGCTTACAAAGTCAACGACAAAACATATGTCCAGTCTAGCACACAACACAGTGTACATTAGACTTTCAATCACGCTTGAGTATGAGACTCTTTTCATGCGTTGTACCTCGGATTGTTTCACAAGACACATATCTCCTATAAGATAATGTCTTTTCACCATAAGGGTATGCATAGGTTTACAGTCACTCAATATTGAATTATTCCGGGATTCTTGCTATGTATGTCTGCTATGACAATGACAACATCCACTTTGAACAATCCTTTTATATCTTGACATACAAGACATTTACTGCTCTACCCATGTATTTCACTTAGAAATTCAAAGACATTAGTCTTTGATTGCTTTAAACTTTAAGTCTAGTCCTAGAAAGGAAAATAAAGAGATAATTTCACAAATTACCTCGCAACCGTTTTACAATGGTCTTCTTCGATCATCTCGAAGTCGAATGAAGTTACAGTCTCATGAAACTTCAATTCCATTGTCTAGATGATTATTTCAGTCCACAAATGGACTTTAGGAGCTTGCAAACTCTTTGTTCGCCTTTCTATTGCACAAAGCTTTAGGTTGTTTCGTGTAAGAAACAATTCATCTAGTCCTCCATTGAGGATAATGATTTTCACATCCACTTGATGTAATTCCAAGTCTAGGTTGATTACAAAAACCAATATAAAACTAATCAAGTTAAAACTTACCATTGGAGAGAAGGAGTCCTCTTGACTCACCTTCTCTCGCTAGGTATACCCTTTGGCTACCAATCGAGCTTTGCGCTTGTTGATTGATCTATCAACCTTTTGCTTATATTTGAGAATTCACATATTCACAATAGCTTTTCGGCCTTTCAAAAGATCAATCAATTCCCACATTCTGTTAGCTCTCATGAAATCCATTTCTCTTATTTGGCCTTTTGCCAATTTTCCTTAGCCGGATCTGAAAGTGTATCTCTGACACTTAAAGAATCCTCCTCATCGTCTTTTGGACTGAGGATTAAGTATTGCGCCCTCAACGAAAAAACCCTTTGGCTTTTACGAATTGGGATTTTCAACAGGTTCACTTTCCTGTGATGGATTGTAGTCACCATTGTCATCTAGTGAAAATGGTTAAATCCTCCCACTCGGAGCAGTTAACTGAGTATTGCCTTCTTATTCGTCTTTCTCACAGAGAGTTTCGGAATACATAAGGCTTCCTCTGCTAGGGAAATCTTTTTCAAAAGAATATTGCGTTTCTAAACTCGACTTCAGTCACTGATCCGTCCTCATTTTCACTAATGAAGACATATCTTTTAGAGTTTACAAAATATCTTGCAAAGATACTTCAAACCTCTATACCCCAACAATTCCATACTTGTAAAACAAATTTTGGAAATAGGATGCTAACCCTCATGGTTGTAGGACTGTTAAGTCCAACTTGCATCCTGTCCATAACTTATAGGGTGTTGTGGTGACTGATTTCGAAGACACATGATTAAGTATGAATGTCATAGCTGAGAGTGTATCACTCATTAGCTGATAGACACATTTATCATGGACATCATTCACCTAACCACAATAAGAAGGACTTTGTTCCTTCTTTTATCATCACCATCTTGCGGTGTGCCAATAATTGTTATAAACATAACGATTCTCTTTTCATCATAGAGTATATTGAACTGTTCATAGAGGTATCTCAGCCTCTATTAGTCTAAAGGTTTTCACCTTAAAGTTAAGTTGGTTCTCTACCAAACTCAGATACTTCCCAAAACATTCCTATGCTTCAGACTTGAGAGATCAAGCATACATATTAATATCGTGAAAAATCATCGATAAAGTAATGAAGTATCATGCTCTATGATGTGCCTATTTATAGATACACAAATATTCAAATGAATAAGTATAAGAGGGTACTTTGCATTGGTTCCTTTTCTGAAAGGTTTCCTTGTGCTTTTATATGCGAGACGATTCTCACATAGGGACTATTCCCTTTTGATACATTACACAGCATGCCCTTATTTGAATAATTTAGTCATATCATTATGACAAAAATATATTCTAATATATAGCATGATATGTATCGTAATCAACATTAAATAATGTTGAATAACAAGAAATGAAATCTCAATTTCATTAAAAACGAGGAAACATTTTTTTTGGAACATATCCAAAATCTGAAAAGATCTGTCTCATTATTAATGTCAACAATATTTACATTATACACAAATTTTAATGAAAGAAATAATAGACCCAAGATATCACCGGATATCCGGCACGTCAAGAACTTCACTCTAACGTCAAAAATTGGCCTCCATACAAATTTAATTTGTAGGTACCAATCCTTTTGACAACAATTCTCGTAATGTTTCCAACGTAAAGCCATATGCCTTTTGTTGGTAACCGGAGAAAGTTCGTAAAGTTTTGACGGTTTCTAATCACATGGTCTGTGTGTCCCTTGGTATAGTGGTTGGGATTTCTACAAGCATAACACTTGATATACGAAAGATCATGTTTCTTAGCTTGTTTCCCCCTTTCTTAAGGGACTTGTTCCCTTTTAAGTCTTTAGGATCCTCTTTGCTCTTTTGGGATCCCTTGCCACTCTTGGACTTACTTTTCAACTAATGAAAAATAATTTCTTAAATTTAAATTGTCTGACCTTTTGGTTCTACATGATCCATTTGGTCATTCTTAAGCGGGATTTGGTGAGCGACGTCAGTAAAAGCCCTAATTACTCTTCCATACATTGTATGCATGTTGTTCCCGCTATATGGAATAATTGCATTGTACTATGGAAGAACACCGTTTGGGACTTAGACACTTTTTGCTCCACCAGGACATAGGAGATCTTATGACGACACATGTCATAATTTTCTCCATTCATCGTCTCACTTCTGGTAAGGACAACGATGAATATGTTTTTATACATATAGACATCAAAATGATATTTTTCTATAAAGTATGCATAAATAATCTCCTCTTGAGATTAATAGTTCTATGAATCCTCCGAAAAAGCCAACAATGGTAGCTTACTAGCTTTGTTTTCAGGAATCAACTAGGTTGATCCCCATCCAACTCATTTTAGTTCGCTATTCATTATTAAGTTTTTCTTATATTCTCTGAACTATAATAGTTTAAAATAATAATGGCAACACTTGCATATTATTATTAAACTCTCACTCAATTAAATTTATTAATGGAAAGACAACATATGTAATTCATTAATAAATTTTACTTGGAGTATTAAATTTAAGAATAGCAACAATTGAAACTCATTAAATAAAAAACTGCCACTCAATTAGAGTATCAAATTTATTAAGTTGAAAAACAACACATGTAATTCAATAAATAAATTTAACTCTCACTCAATTTGAATATTAAATTTATTTAATCAGAAAAACAACACTTGTAATTCATTAAATAAATTTAACTCCCACTCAATTTGAGTACTATATTTATTTAATCAGAAAAACAACACATGTAATTCAATAAATAAATTTATATCCCGTGGTCAAAAGCGTTTTCCAAACCTTTTTGAGGAAGAGGGGGTAGTTCACCTTATTGGCCTAGATCATGGTAATGGAAAGTAGATACACACAGTATTTTACATCAACCACATTTATGATCTTGTCCTCATAGGTGTACTAGACAATGTCTATATTGTCAGGTCCTTTCACTTCATCTTTAGAATTCACAGTCACACAGACTTGTTCTCTCATAGAACGTTTGATTCATTTTGTGAACTAGGCGACCTTTTGTTAGTGCTCATAGCATCAAACACTGATGCATGGGGTAATTTCTAGTTTGCGTTGCCTGAGGAGTTATTAATCAACATATGATTAATTGTACAAAAAACATTGGTCCCAAAAAATATATTTTAAATTAAACACATGATTCATATATATTAATCATGAAAGAAAAAAAAATTAAAGGATTCACAAAGAATCTCAATAAATTATAAAGACAACTTACATCACTTATGTAAGTATAATTCATGATTATTCACATATATATGTAAAATAGATATTACTCAATTTCTATTTAGTTGATACATAATCAATTTTAATGTCAAATAGAAATCACTTATTTCTATTTTAATTAATACACAATTAATTTAATTGATACATAATCAATTATAATGTTAAATAGAAATCACTTATTTCTATTTTAATTAATACACAATTAATTTAATTGATACATAATCAATTATAATGTTAAATAGAAATCACTTATTTCTATTTTAATTAATACACAATTAATTTAATTGATACATAATAAATTAGGTCAAATAAGGATCACTTATCCTTATTTAATTGATACAAAATCAATTTATGTGTCTAGTAAAAAAAATATTTGGGCCCACATACCTTAAAAAATAAAGGGAAAAAAAATAAGGATTTTCGTTTTTTTTTTGAAAAATAATTAATTAAATAATTATTAATTAATTAAAAATTAATTATTAATCCAAAAAAAAATAGGCCCCAAAAAAAAATTTGAAACAGGCCAAAAAAATGAATCTAGGCCGAAACTGACGGCCCAGAAGTTTCAAAAACAAATCATCACCCCTTTTTTTTTATGTATTGGGCCACGGCCCAAACAACATTTCTGTTTGTTTTTTTTTTTGGAGAAAAAAAAAGTGAACCAGAGAACCAAACCGGATTACATAAACCGGTCCAATCCGGTCCGAACCCCATGCATGAAACGCACAGTTTCATTAAAACAGTGGCAATTACGAAAATGCCCCCGACTTCATCTTCTTCCTCAGTATGCCGGCGAAAACCCCGGCGAAGTTCCCAGTGGCGGAGCTCCGGCGAGCCCGCCATTTCCGGCAGCACCCCTGAAAATTCGGGGAGCCATATCTTTCTCATACGAACTCCGTTTGACGCGATTTTTGCGCCGTTGGAATCGTCTCGACGAGATCTACACGTTTATGGCTATGGGTATTCGTAAAAATGCGAAAATTACGGACCCAGATTCGCGAAAAAACATGTACGGCCAGTGAGGAAAAATCGTTGCTTTTGACCAAGCAATCCGTTTAATTCGTTTGAACCACACAGGTATATTAACGTTAAATTAAAAAAAACGGATCCTAAAATAATGGGATAAGTTTCTGACTGGGCAAGCTTATAAACTCAGTCTCAGATATATCATACTTTCAGAACAGATTAAACCGAATCTTAGCATGCTTTATCCAATTTAGAGAAACGTTCTAGAACAAAAAACAAGAAACACCAGAAAACATACAAAGTGTTCATGCTCAAGACGATAATCACAAGTGATTGCAATTTGATGAGATACAAATCTAGGACTTTTAATTATTTTCCTCATGAAACTAATTAAAAAAAGGCTTGATGATTACCACACAGGTTTCGAATCACATCTAAGCATTTAAAAATAAATATGGACATTCATAGCATGAGAAAGAATTTCCATAAATCAACTATGAAACACATTCATGTTTATATCTAGCATATTAATAAAATAATGAACTCAAGAATTATTTTACACATATGCAACGCAGCGGAAAAAAAAAATGATTAGAGGCCTACCTCAAATCCAGCCTCAAAATTATCGTAGCTCTGATGCCAATGAAGGAATTTAGTGATTACCCGGCTTATCGGTGTTCCCAGATCCCGGAGCTTCGCACTCGAACATGATCTCTAGAATTCCTGTAAGAATAAGAACAAAGAAAACCGTGACAAAAAACATGCAGCCAAGAATCCCAAAGGATTCAGCTCACGCAGAACCGGGTTACAAGAACCCGAATCAGATTCGCACAGCGAATCACACTCTCAAGAAAAACTGTGAGAGATAGGAACGTTGGAGAGAGAGAACTCGTTCTCTCAAAGACGACTTCTCCACACATGAGAGCCTCTCACCACCATCGTAAATGTTAGGGTTACACTTATCCCTATTTATAATGGAATTAATAAAACCTTTTTGTTCTATTTAATAAATAGAATTTTATTCAACTAAATCATTTATCTGATTTATTAAATAAAATTATATTTAATTCCATAATATTTAATGTGCCCATAAAAGGGCGTACTTTTTCCAACATTAGGATTTAGGGTAAAAAGGTAAAATTACCATAATGCCCTCTTTTCAATTTTTACTTCCTTTGAGTCATATCCTTCATACTTACACATCCGAATAAATCATTTAATTGATTAAGCTATGTAACTAACTTTTTTTTTGGGATAAAGTCAATGATATTCAGATAATAAGTCATAAAGTCCACTATTATACAAGAGGTAAAAAAAGGGAAACGAAGTGTCTATAAGAGACACATTTAAATAACAATACAATATTGTAGGATTGAAGGACTTCAGGAAATGATTGACGTCATGGAAAATCACATTATTATAGGATTGGACCAATTTCAGGAAATTCAGACTTGAATTACTAAATATGGACAAGCTCTGTCTTTCTCAAAATAGTTCACTAGAGGTGATCCAAGAGAGAACAGCTCTGAAGCAGCGGAGGAGAAAAGGCGTAGATGAGCGAGGTCTCTTTTGCCACCTAAAACTGTGAAGTTGTTGCTAATCAAAGAAGATATGCATGATGCATTTGGTAGTCTTAGGGGATCCCTGGGAGCATAGCAGGATTACCCATTGATTGTGGAAGTTCAGTGGCCAAGAGATAGGCTTGGCGATCTGGGACTGGGTAACCTTTGCAGCAGGGTGAGGTGGAATGTTTGTTGAATTGATCATCTGGTTGAAAAGAAAATCCTGCTCAATTGCTCGGATGACATGATGGGGTTGATTCTTGCATCCTTTATGCACAACCGAGTTTCGATGTTGTCAAAGATGATCTAACAACAGAATGATATTTGTATTTAAGTTCAGGTGACCATTTGAATTGAGTTGTGGCAAGACTGTGGAGATCCAGTGCGTTAAGGATGCAAAGTCTGTCCAAGATGCGGATATCTAGCAGGCCCCACCAAACTGGCTTTGAGAATGGGCATTCAACAAAAAGGTGGGCAAGGGATTCCTCAGCAAAGCAACTAAAGGGGCAGAGCAAGGAGATGGGCATGTGGTGGTTTTTTAATTCTTCCCCGCAGGGGAGGGCCCTGTGAAGAAGCTTCCATAGAAATAGCAGTTTCTTTGGTGGTAGCTTGATAGACCACAAGAAGTCGTAGAAATGATTAGGAGGCCTTTGATTCCGTTGGTCAATTTGGTGTTGGGCAAGCGACTAGAAACTAGTTTTAGCAGTATAGGTACCCGATGGGGAGCCGGTCCAGATAAGTTCATCACTTTGATGAGTAAAGGCCAGAAGAATGGAGGAGATGGTTGTGGCTTGATCAGGCAAGTAGAATTCTTTCAGCAAGCCAATATTCCATTGAATTGGAAGTACGACTTGAGGTGTATGCATGGTTAGATTGACAACAGTAAGAAGGCCTTCCTATGGTGCTGATCGTGATTGCATAGGCCACCAAAAATGGTGGTTGAGAGGCATTTCTGAGCCAGAACCAATTTTCCATTGTAACTTAGATAGGATGATTTGTGAGCTAGAGAGGAGACCTTTCCACATCCATGATGCATTATATGGGTTCCTGAAAATATCTGGACCATCGGGATCAATGTATTTGGTTGGCAAGGTGGAAGCCTACAAGGAGCCCTCAGGGGCTTTAAGAATCCTCCACAATTGTTTTGCAAGCAGAGAAGAGTTGATGTGTTTCGTGCTTCGCAAACCCAGTCCTCCTTCTGATATGGGGCAGAAAAGTGAGTTGCGATTTGTCAAGTGGATCTTCCTGCCACTGGCATCATGTACCCAAAAAAATCAGTGCAACGACTGTCTATTTTGGAGCATACATATTGAGGCAGTTTAATACATGAAAGCATGTAAATGTTAGACGCCGAGAGGATAGAATTGATAAGAGTACGTCAAGAAGCTTGAGGCAAAAGGTTGGATTTCCATGAAGCCGTTCTTCGGTTGATGTTATCAAAAACATGATTGTATCACTACAAAAAAAACGTGTCATTCCGGCGCAAGCTTACCGGCGTTTGGTTGAAAAACGCCTAAATGAAACGCATATCGGCGTTTTGTGACAAAACGCCTACATGAAAACGCCAATAAATTTGGAGCGCATTTCCCGCCTTTTTTCCCGCGTTTTCATATCGGCGTTTTGGGGACACCAAACGCCGATATGATTTTTTAATTAAAAAATAGGGGCCTGGCAGTTTTTTTTTCATTTTTTATGCAGAAAAACGCATATAGGCGTTTCTGTCAAAACGCCTATCTGCAATTAAATAATATTTTAATTTCAAATAGGCGTTTTGCAAAACGCCTATTGGCATTAAGTGCATTTAATATGCACTTAATGCGCACATAGGCGTTTCGCAAAACGCCGATATGCGCATTAAGTGCATATTAAATGCACTTAATGCAAATAGGCGTTTTGAAAACGCCTATATGTGGCCCTGAAAACGCCGCCAAACGAACGCCTATAAAAGCACCGCCGATGTTCATTTTGGCGTTTTCGAAGTGTCAAAAAATCTGAGGGTCCCACAGAAATTCTCTCTTGTCTTTATCACTTCTTTTATATATTCCTTCTCTGTTTGATCATGTCTCGGCGTAACGGTAAAGCTCCCATAGACCCTGCAGAGCAGCAGCGATTGCAGGACGAGCAGCAGCGATTGTGGGACGAAGCTGAAGCCAGGCGTATAGAAGAGCGCCGGTTAGAGATTGAGCGGGAGCCTAATCCGCCAGAGGTGTTGCAGTACGCCAGCCCCCTCTTGCCAGCACCCCTGTTGCTAGCATCCCTCTTGCCAACCCACCTTGGACTCCTTTCGGGCTTGGTAGTAACCCAGGAGTCACGCAGGACAACCTCTGGAGAGACTTGAACGTCAACATCAGCTACGAAGACATGCATCAGATTTTGAATGAGGATAGGGAGAGGGAGGAGAGGGAGAGGGCGGAGAGGGAGAGGGCGGAGAAGGAGAGGGCGGAGAGGGAGGAGGGGGAGGAGGGCACCAGCGGTGGCGGTGGCGGTGCGGGTGGCGAGGGGGACATCCCGGTGCCGGAAATTATGATTAAAATGCGGCGCGGGAGGAAGTCTTCTAGTACTGGTCAGCTGGTGGATGTCAGAGTTAATTGAATTTGATATTAATTAATAGTTACAAATTTAATTTCTACAATATATATTATCTAATACATTTTTCTTACCTACAGATACCACTGGCACTGTCACCAGGAGGAGGCTGACGGCGAAGCAGGCGCATGTGCTTCCGTCGAATGAGAAGATTGAGCTGTCATATTACGGCACCACTGGGCAGCCAACAACGGATGCTGCCATTCTATTCCGCCGCCATTGCCGACTACTCAGCAAGGACTTCCGGCGTTTCCCAATCGACCCGACCAGCTGGAGGAACGTTCCGGGTACCCGGAAAGAGGAGGCTTGGGAGATTATTAAGGTAATACGTATTTCAAAATATTATAATACGTATATTGTTATTATACTTATTATTAAATACGAAAAAATTTCTTTTGCAGGGTAAGTGGTGGGTCCCCGACAGCTTGAACCTGAAGAAATTCACGAAAGGGATGGTCGGGGATAATTGGAAGGATGAGAGAAACAAGCTGTACCAGCTGAAGTCCAGGAAGGGGACTAAACCTAGGGAGGAGGTGGAGGCAGACGTGCCGGCGTTTTGCAAAACGCCGGTTTATAAAATTATTATTTTATACCGCACATAGGTGTTTCAGAAAACGCCTATATGCGTGAATAAAATAATATTATTTCCATAGCGCACATAGGCGTTTTCCAAACGCCGGTATGCGTGAATAAAAATAATAACGCAATCAATCTCATACCGGCGTTTTGCCACACGCCGGTTAGAGATAATAATTAAATATTAAAATTTTTATTTTCAGCCTACACGAGGTAATATTAAAATAATATGAACATAGGCGTTTCCCCAAAACGCCGAGGTGCGGATATTATATTATTTGTTTGGATTCTCTTTCCGGCGTTTTTATCCTCGTGTAGGCGTTTTGCAAAACGCCGATCTGCCGCATTCCCACGACAAATTTTTAGGCGTTTTGCCAAAACGCCGTAGTGCCATTCCGCCGGAAAATTCCGCCGATGTGAGGCCCAATAAAACGCCGATATGGGCCCCGTTTTTTGTAGTGTATATCTCAAATTTTTTCCCACCTGGTCAACCCATGTGCCTAGATATTTACCAAGTTTCTTAGCAAAATTAAATTGAAAACCTTGGATAGGTGTTTGCGCTGCTCATGAGTCGTTTTGGGGCTAAAAATGAGAGAAAATTTATTCTGATTAACCACTTGTCCAGCCCATGAGCAATATAGATCTAGGATGAGCTTGGCATTCTGGAAGTGGATATCTGATGCCTTCAAGAAGAAGAGTGAATCATCAGCATACAAGAGGTGAGTAAGAGGTGATGAGTCTTTGCAAATTTTGAAGCCAGGCCAGTTGCCCGCTGATTGAGCATAGTTGATGAGGCACGAGAGGACATTAGCAGCTAGAATATACAAGTAGGGGGAAAGTGGGTCTCCTTTACGTATACCATTCTGAGGTTGAAGGGAGAAGATTGTCCGACCATTCATCTGAAAGTTATAAGAGACTGTTGAAATGCACTGGAAGATGAGTTTAATGATTTTCCATGGGAAATTCATTTTCTCCAAGACACAAGTGAGGAATTGCCTTGAAAGACGGTCGAAAGCCTTGGAGAAATCAATCTTGAGTGCAGCTAGATGATTTCTTTTGGATTTTGATGAGTGAATGTGGTGTTATTAGTGATTAACTTGTCCTTTAGAAAGGCACTCTGCTGAGGATGAATGAGTCTGTTCAGAGGAATTTTTATCCTTTGACATATGACCTTGGAAATAATTTTATAGGACACATTACTAAGACTAATAGGCCGGAAGTCCTTAAAGGATTGAGGATTATCTGTTTTAGGGATACGGACTACATTAGTCTTGTTCATTTCCTTGAGAAGGAATTCAGAGTGCCAAAACAAACTTTACCATTGCTAAGAGGTCATGTTTGACTAGGTCCCATTGCTTTTGGTAGAAACTAGCATGGTAGCCATCGGGGCCAAGGGCACTACTGTCTTTAGGAAGGGAGAAAACCGCAGTTTTCACCTCATCCAAAGTGATTGGAGAAAGCATTAGCCTTGATTCTTCATCTGTGAAGCTAGGGATGCTGATGCGGTCAACCTCAAGAGCAATCTGAGAGTTTGATTTCATGGGCAGCTGCTGGAAGATCTTAGAAAAATGGTGAATGGCCATTTGAGTAATTACCCCTTGATCTTCAGTCCATTGTCCAGATGGGGTTTTGAGCATGGAAACTGAGTTTCTAGTTCTTCTCTTATTGACCAGGGAGTGAAAATATTTGGTATTACGCTCTCCTTCAAGGTTCCATTGAAATCTAGATCTTTGGCACCAATAGCTGTTCTCACACTCATATAAGAATTTGAGTTCAAATTTGAGGTCAGACAGCTTTGATTGAAGCTGCAGATCTACCACATGAAGATCAGTGATGGACTCAGAAGCAGTTTCCAGAGATGTCTCCAGTTTTTTTATTTTTTGGGGGATATTGCCTATTCTTTCTTTGCTCCAGGAAAGCAAGGCCGAGAGAGTTGCTTGAAGCTTACATTGTAGTTGGTAGCTAGCAGACCCCGAGATAAAATTTTGCCAATTGGAGTTAATGATGTGTTGACATTCAGGGAATATATACCAGTAGGATTCAAATTTTGGGTAGCGCTTCATAGATCTAGGTTTATCAGTGAGAAGCAACAAGGGGCTATGGTTTGAGGCTGCTATGGTGAAGGTGTCAACGAAAGAAGAAGGGGCCATGCAAGGTTGCAGAAAGCCATGTCTAGTTTTTCAAGAATTAAGTTACTTCCCTTCCTGTTATTTGTCCATGTGAAGCGTGGGCCTCTCTGGGGACCTTTAATAAGCTTACACTCATCTATGCATTTTTTGAATTTGATCATTTTAGATGAACTGCCATGAGCATTACTTTTATCACTGGGAGCATACACTTGATTAAAATCCCCAATTAGTAACCAAGGAATGTCAATTTGAGGAGTTGTGGAGTTCAACCAGTCCCATAATAAATGATGCTGAGTTGAGGAGGGAGGGCCATAAACAAAGGACAAGTAACAAGAAAGGGAAATAGCATTACTCGAAAGCTTGCAATGGGTTACATGACAAGTTACAAGTTACTATTAAATCCTGTAAAGAAATTTATCCTAATACACTTCTTCAAATATTTGTAAAAATCATCACACACTTCAAAAGTTTAGTTCCAAACATATAATCATTTGGCTCTCTAACAACATTCTAACTGTCACAAACCATTAATTCTTCACGATACTTATCAAAAAAAATGTCACACCTTAACACTATCCTCTCAAATACATTCCTTAGAATACTCAAATTTCTTCCAATTCAAAATATTATTCAAATCAAATTTATCTTTCTATCTCACGTCTACATTGCTACACATATAACTTTTGGAGTTTCCTTGAAAATTTCCACAATCTAAAGTCTCTCAACTCAAAAATACTTTAGTGTCACAAAAATGCATAGAAACTTCTTATGCCTCCCAATTAAGAACCAATAGGAATATTTCTCTCTCTTTCTCTCACTTTAACTTCTCTTCCAATTGTCTGTATTATTTTATATTTTCTAATATTACCCATATACCTATATTCCAACAAAACTTTCTTTCAACTTCTCCTAACATTTATAATTATGCCCAACATCTTCACAAATCGAAACTTAAACCTACTCTTATATTACCCAAACATCAAATATGTTCTAGTGATAAATCTATTTGCCTATTAGTTCAAGAAATAGTCCACCATAAATTCATCTCTAATTTTTTTTCATTCATCGTAACATTTAGCCTAGCAAAGCGAGACTTCAATTCAAAGTCCAAAATTTTCCTTGACTTAAAGAATATTCCTTTTATTTTATTATGATCAATATTTATAGAAAGCAGAATATTCCCACACAAAAGTATGAACTAGTTTCAGACCACATTCAATCATTCACCCAACAATATTTCAAAACGGAAACTGAAGAATCTATATAACATAGCAACACTAATACAAAGATAAATGATTCCACATAGCAACACTAATACCACTTCAACAACGAAAATATTAAAACTAGCAAAACAGTAAAAATAAAAAAATTACAAAAATATTGTCACAATATAACCTGACATTGCAAGGTAAAAAAATCAACAAGAATTCAGAAAATGCACATTTAATTTAAAATATTTGCATACTAATATGAATATAGTAACTCTTGTATTTCAAGCATTTTTTATTATAAAATTAAAGTATTCCACTTTCAACTAAAAACATATTTATCCCCTATCTCTTTAAGGTCTTCATTGATGCCTCGACTATTATTATGTCATGGTTCATAATTATACTCGATACCCCAAGATGTATCCTTGTCTCTTATCAACTTATCTAAGCCATTTTTCCATTCTCTTAATTTTTACTTCATAATATCATACTCTCTATATGAGAAATTTCAAAATTAATTGCTTTTCTACTAACACCCATAACTAGGACAATATTAAGTCATCAAAAGGAATTAACAATCACAAGAAAATCATACAATTAATCCTGTAAGTTACTCTTTTTTTTGGCCAGTAATCCTGTAAGTTACTCTATTACATACACAGAAGAAATTTACCCAATCAACAATAAAAAAAATACATACACACAAATCAACAATCCAATCAGTCAAATGTATACCTGTGACACATTTTCTGAATCATAACTCATCAAAATCTAATAACAATTTCATCATATATCTATATTTATAACACAAGGTGAACACAAAATCATGTATCATACATTTCTCAAGTAAACCAATCATCCAATGAAATAAAATTAGCAACAAATTTTATAACCAACATGAAGTCAATCATCAAATTCTCCAAACAGAAATTGCGGTATTTGTACCCTCACAACAATCAAGTCATTGCAGAAAAGAAAAGTTTTCTAAATGTGTAACAACATTTATATCACAACATTACTATGTAAACATCAAATCATAATTCCTCTCTTTGTACAAATCATAATTAAACAAATCAACTGTTCTTTTAATTTCCACTCCGCATAACTTCCTTAACCATATTTGCAATCATTCAATTAAGGTGCCAATACCAATGTATTGCACAAAGAATTTCAAAGATATTTATAAGCAAGCACTATAGCATACATCTTTCCAATTCAATCCTTCTAACAATTTTTGTTTTTAATTTTATCCCTAATCCTATAGCTACTTGTAATTACCCCTGAATTACACGTGCTAGCTAGCTACCCTTTTCATCCTAACCACTCTCTGCGAAAAGGTTTCTAGCTATATGTGCCAGAACCTTTGCTCTGATACCAAATTGTCATGCCTAATTTGTTTTTAATTACATTTTTGTCCCCAAATCTTTTATATAACACTTATGCCCCTTTCTCTCTCCATTTAACTCTCGTTTTCCTATTTATTTAATAAAAATAAAAATAAAACTTGGTTTGTGTGTAAACAAATATGGGTGAATAGTCTAATGGTTATTTCATTTATATAATAATATATTTATAATACAAAAGTTTCCTAAAAGATAATAAATGTCTCCTACAAGTTTACCTAATAATAACAAACATCTTTCTACTCTAATTATTTCTTATTACTATTGTTCAGAATTATGGCTAAAATATACAAATAGCCTACTAATACAAAATAGGAAATATTAACATTATTTTCATAATTTCTAACAATTTGTGCAAAATGTTCTCTTTTATTCCATTTCATAAAACTTTAACTTATAATTTATATTTTTCATTCCTATCTAATTTAATTATATTTTTGAATAAAAATTTGGGGTGTTACAAGAACCAAACCCGGGGCAAGTTCTGATGACCACGGACTGTATGATACCAGAGTTTAAGAATGCAGCACGAATAGGTGCAAGCTCTGACACTCCCAAGACACAAAAGAGCATCATGAAGTGGAAAAAGCCTCCCCACAACTAGGTCAAAATTAACTGTGATGGAGCTTTTGACTCAAGTAATTAAGGAACATGGTGGGATAAGAGTAGTGTGCAAGGACCATGAAGGTATCTTTCTCGGGGGACTGGGCAGAAAAGATAGATATAAATTCACCCTTCCAAGCTGAACTTCAAGCTTTATCTAAAGCCATAAGTATGGCTGATCTATGGCCGAACACCCAGTGCATGATTGAGATGGACTGCAAAACCCTATATTAGGCTGCTACCAGGAACGAAACAAAAGGAACATAATAGAGGGTACATGGTATGTTGTTATACGTTTTCCAGATGTTGCATGACTGAAGATTAATATCTCTTTCTCTTATACCTCGCGAACGTAACAAAGCCGCAGACTGGTTGGTAGCACTCGCTTCAAAGGGGGTGGGACCTAACGGTCTGATTCTTGAATCACCACCTTCTCTAGCAACCATGATTCTTCGGAAAGCCACTGAGGAGCGGATGACTGTAATACAACCAGTACTAGGGGAAGATCGAGAAGGTATTTGCTAACTAATCATCTACTATTTCAACTTATTTTGTATTTTGGAGCTGTATAGCTTACGTAACTGCTAACTTCACGTGGCAGATGTATGGGATTCAGTCCCTTCTATTTTGAATGAGCAATAAAAATGTTTCCGTTAGCCAAAAACAAAGTGTATGATCGATGTTATATCCAAATTAGCCAAGGGCCACGTGATAGGCAATATAAGGATAAAAAACTTTTGGTGAGTGGTGAGTATTGTAGAATATTGATTTCAAAAGCATCTTATAAATGTGATTACTTTCCCTTCTGCTTTCAGTGGTTGATTTATTTGAAGTTACGCGCACTTTTGATATTCAAAAGTGACATTTAACCTCCTTTTAATATAATGGACCACTTTTTACCAAAAAATAATATTAATATAAAGAACCACTAAGCAATACCCAAAAAGGGAAAGGGTGGGGATATATATAAAACATGTTTTGATGGTCTCGTGATCAACAGATAATGACCATTAACTATTCTAATTATTTATTTTTCTTAACTCATTATAATGCATATTCTTGCTATATGCTAATTCTTCCAAAAAAATAAAAAGAATTATGTAAAACAGTAACCAACCTAGCTACTCTGAAGATGATGGATATGAAACACAACTCAGAAACCAATGAAATTCAGAATAGGGCCATGAAGATGCATCATGAATTCATGATAGCACACACAGATTCAATTATATAAGGATCAATATCAATTTTTAGGATGTACTGTATGTGTTTGAAGTGTTTCCAGAAAATAGAGTAAATGAATCTTTCGGCGAAAGGTTCATTATTGATTGTGCATGCTTGAGTGTCACTCAGCCACCATCTACCTAATTGGATCTTTTAAATGGTGAAAGCTTCCAAAAAATTTCATGCATAGAAAATATAGCTATTTGGTAAATCAACTTTGTACACACATTATATTTAATTCAGGTCATTTTCTTCAAAAAAATTTGGAGATAAGACTTTTCCCAATTGTTCTACTTTAATTCCCCATTTGGGGGTGATGAGTTTCCAAGGGTTCGAACCCATGACCTGGTGGGTACGCGGTGTCTTACCTTCCCCTTTCTTACCAGCTGGTCTGCGTCCCCTTGGACCTGACTTTTGCTCGGTGATGGCAATTTCCCCATAGCTTATGAGTTAGAGGGGACGATTGGGCCGAGCGTTTTAGAGTTTGGACTTGTGAGTAAGAGGGCTAAACATGAGAAGTGAGGGCTGGAGGTCACTTTTTTTTTTTATTTGTATGAGTGGACCTTTTTTATTACACTCAGAAATATTTTGAGGACAACTTGAACACTCCGTAATATAGGGGACTTAATAATGATTTTTTTTTTCAACTTCTTCCAAAAGAATCCATAAGTTAGTGTTGGGGGAGGGAATAAGAGAAAATGATTTGGATGTTTCAGAGAAGCATATCATAATAACATTAACATGAACAAGAGGCATGCGTGGAAGAGGCAATAAACGATCACCATAAACTATAAAGCATGCTTAATCAAGTCTCTCTTAATCGCTGATGAAATATTATGGAATACAGTTTGCGGTGATTTAATATGGACAAAAAATATTCCAAACACACATTAAACAAATCAGGAAAGTTGATATGATTTGAAAATTCAATGAGCAAACCAAGAGGCGACATATGGACGAATATGAAGAGGATAAATGGACAAATGACATCATTAGCACAAGATTTAAAGATACTCCTTATGTAGTATCTAGTTATATAAAGTCAAGAGAGTAGGAGTAATTATTTTCCTTATGTAGCAATTTTGTGTGGATTCAATGTATGTATGACACGTGTAGGGATGTGATTGTGCTAAGAGTCCTACATCTAATGATTTAACGAGTGGCGAACTGGCGATCCAATTATATTGTTTCAAGGCAATCCCATGGTAGGCTGCAGCCATATGCATGAATCCAATATCTCCGTCTTATTTTTTATATGACCTTAAAATAATTACCATTGGTACTTCATAGTAACGAGGACTTTCATTTCTCATACATGATACATGTGTTAATCAGAAGATACTCCCTCTGGTCCTCATTTTGAGACAACAATTATATTCATTTCTCACACATTAAAGAATGGTAGTTGAGATTTAAAATTTACGTTAAATTTGTCACTTTTTCAACTTCACCTACATTAAATGATGTGTTTCACATTTTTAATTTTTGAATCTCCATTAATAACAAGGGCAAAGTAAGAAAAGAACTTTTGATGTGACCATATGTACCTTATATTAAGGACAAACAATTGTAGGTAGTTGGTGCCTTTAATAATAAGGAGTGGATGGAGTAATTGTCAACGAGTCAAACAATTTGAAATGAGAAATTTGTAAAAAAAAATATATGTAATGTCATAAAATCTTCTACAAACAAAAACCTAAAAAATGAACAATTCAATTAAATTTTGAATGGAGTGTTTTTCCAAATTTATTAGCCACAGTGGAGTTTATACTAGATATTTGAGTGTTTAAAGTTTAAACATTGTGTCTTATTTTGGATTTTAGATTTTAGATCTAACATACATACATGCTCATTCACATAATACATAATAAGTCTATTTATAAATACATGACTTATTTATATGGAGATGAGTATACTCCTAAATATAAGACATATTCTTTTTTTATTACAAATATAAGACATATTCTAGTTTTTCTTAACCTTTCCCGAAACTATTTCTATTAATTCTCCTCAATGATAAACGAATAAGAAAGATAGAAGGTAGAAGTAAAGTTAGACAGTTAAGATACTTTGGTAATATCATGTGATTCTATTTAACATAGCTAACATCTTTAATTTTAATTAGATCATATATTTTATAACGTCAGAGCACAAAGACACAAGTATAGTCATGAGCAAAAAAAAAAAGACACAAGTATAGTCATCACAGTACATTCATACGTATCAACTGATTAAAAATATTTATTCAGTCATTCAGTGAAGGGGACGAAAAATGTAATGAAGGACATTTCAATCTCAAATAGTAGTCCTCCAATATATAATCGTAGGACAAGCAATGCAATGCAATCACGAACAATTTCCTACGAATTATAAGTCTTCTTTTAAAGGCTCACTAAACAATTTCCTGACTTCTTTAAGTCTTCTTTCAAAATCTCAATCCCATTCCTCCCTTTCAAAGTCTTCTTTCTTAGTTTTAGAGAATTTCTCTTAGCTAAGTCTTAGTAAAGCAACGCAGTGACAAACGATTTCATAACTACTTATCATCTTTTTATAACAAACGAGTTAAAATTTTGTTGGGACTTTATAATAATTTTGTTGGGACATGCAGTGGTATGTCCCTACATATAAGTATATAACCATTATTGTGACTAACTGCTTCACATTCTTTGGCGTTATACACGAAGCGAAAAGTATACACTGAAGCAATATTGGTCTTTGCCACAATACACCAGTTTAGGACCAAAATCTTAATAAATTAATAAACCAAAACTAGAACCAACGAAAAGTATACACTGAAACCGGCGATGAATCAAATAATCATATGATTAGGATATCCATATGAGCTTTGGAATCATATATTAGTTTGAATAAAATTCAGATTGTATGAATTGATTAATGTTTGAATCTTTAGTTAGAGAAGTGACTTTTTTTAAATTGACTTTTACAAACATGTTTGAATGGTCATTTTGAGAAGTCAGTTTAAATGAAAACATGATTTTCATTGAATAATATACAATTAAAATATTCAAATATTGGTAAAAAATAAAAAGTGAATTAATATTTTTAATAATTTAAAATGATAAAAATTTAAAAGTTTAAATTGCATATAAAATTATAATTCATGTCTTTCTACATTTTGATGATTGAAGTACATAATTAGTTAATCAAATATCCCGTAAAATTAGGTCTCAAATTGTAACAATGTGTTACATACTCCCTTCGGTCCCTAATATAAGAGCCCAACATTTGATTGATTTTGGTCCCTAATATAAGAGGTCATCTCACATTCTCTCCTCATTTAATGCGTTTTTTCCTACTTTGCCCCTAACTCCTCTTTCTTATTTATTAATGTTTATGCATTTTTATCTCTTAAAAGTATCATAATAAATATGGGCAATATTTTAAAAGAAACATTAAAATTAGCCCTAATTTACTTACCATTATTCCATTCAATATATATAACCAAATAGAATGGGAATAATATTATCTAAAAATCATAACAATTTGTTAGGACAATCAACAATCAAGAATTTCTCACTTACCATAGTTAATGGAAATATATATATATATATATATATATATATATATATATATATATATATATATATATATTCAATTAGAGAAAATATTAAAATATGCCCACTTTATCCCTTTCTCTTCCACATATATTATCTGGACAATAATTAAATTCACAACAGAAAAGAAGGACGAATTAATTAGGGTAATGGACCTAATTTACCCTCCAAGTAAACACCCAGGAGCACTGGGCATCCTAAACTACCAACAGACTCATATTTACACTCAAAGTAACCAAAGTGTTCAAAAAATACCCCAATGGACGGTCAATCATGTTTGACCGTTAATCTGCCCATGTGGCCGCCACGTGGGTTAAATTTTTGCCACGTAGGATATGTCATGTGGAGGGTAATGGACCTAATCTACCCTCCAAGTAACCACCCAGGAGCATTGTGCACTCTGAACTAACAACAGACTCATATTTACACTCAAAGTAACAAAGTGTTTAAAAAATACCCACAGTAGACGGCCAATCACGTTTGACAGTTAATTTGCCCATGTGGCTACCACGTGGGTTAAATTTTTGCCACGTAGGATATGTCAAGTGGGGCCACATATAATAAAAAAACAATTCCCTCTCCTCTCTCTTGATGTCATTTGCTATACAAATATTACAATTTTAAAGAAAAGTATGCGTGTTTCTAACTTACATAAAGGTATTAACAATATAAGATAGAAAAGTCCAATTTTACAAAGAATCAATTGCAAGATAAATGACAATTTCGAAAACAAGTAACACACCAAGACATTTCTCATTTTCATGACAATGTAAGAAAATTTTACAAGACACATGTCGGTTTTTAAAAATACGCGAATAAACATATATGTGATTGAAATAAACATATTATATATATATATATATATATATATATATATATATATATATATATTGTTAGAATCTTAAGTTTTGATGAAGACTAAAATATGAAAGAACGAGCCAAGCACTTAGAGAATATTAGGTTAATATAGAACCCCACGTAAGAGTACAACCGGATGTGGATTTACTTCCGGATAGACTAGGACTAGCGCTCGCGGATGAACGTCTCATCCCCCAGCGGCAGCAAGTACTTCACTAAGTAATAACTCAGTCTAGGAGCATTAGATGTACAAAACCCTTGAGACTAAGTTAAGATGCAACCGGATGTGGATTTGCTTCCGATTGCCTTTAGGCTAGCGCTGGCTGTTGATTTGGATAACACTGAGCGTCAGTGAATAAAATATGAACATAACCCAACGTCCAGTGGAAGTGCTTCCGGATGTAGAATTGCTTCCGGATGTAAGATAGCTCCCTTAGACTAAATGAACTCCCACTGCATGTGACTATGTATTTATATTGCCTAGACTAACGTTCAAGTGCAGCACACTGAGTGATGTTGCTTCCGGATGTGAATTCGCTTCCGCAAGCAATCAGAATGTCAGAACGTTCAGAGCAGTGCAGTGTCAGAGTGCTTTTGACAGAGCAGAGTTGTCAGAACTACTTTTCAGAGATAAAGCAAAGTCAACCCTGCTAAGCATTAATGAAGCATTAAATGGGCAAACGGTAACTTGGGATAAACGGCCATATTCCAACGGCTAACCCACCTACCAAGAGTGAGAATACTTGAAGACTATATAAACAAGCTCATCTTCATTGATGAAGAAAAAAATATATATCTTTGACATCTTGAAGAAAGGTAGAATGAGAAACTAAGAATATCCTTCAAGCATTCAAAGCTACCCAGAAAAGCGAAAGAGCATTTAACACATTGAGAGTTCTTTTTCATCTACTTATCTTGTACTCTTTGTAGTTAAGTCTCTTCAGTTATTAAGAGCATTCATTGTACTTAAGTGTGTAACATTATCCGTTCTTAAAGAGAACTAAGTTTAGAAAATCCTTTATTTGTAAAGGTTGAACCCTTGCTGGTTGTAAGGGGGAGTTAGTTAGCAAGGTTGCAAGTGAGCCTGAAGTAAAACTTGTGGTTGTAAGGTTGCAAGTGATCCCGTTCTAAAACTTGCAGTTGTAAAGGTTCCAGGTGAACCCGTTTGTAAAACCTAGGGATAGTGGAACTCGACCTGGGTGGTTGAGAACTGGACGTAGGTCAGGAAGACCGAACCAGTATAAACTCTTGTGTTGTTATTGTCTGATTTTTATTTGGTAGCACAATTCACCCCCCCTCTTGTGCATCCACTACTTTCATTTGGTATCAGAACGAGTCGTTTTGACTTGATTCCAACGAATCTAGAAAGTAAAGATCCAGTAATGGATAAAGATTATTCCTTGCCAGACGTTTCTATTCAGCCCAACAAGCCTCCTGGCTTTGATGGCTATAATTATCCATTCTGGAAATTCCGAATGGAGACCTACATCAAGTCCAGCGACATCCGCCTGTGGGATGTGATTGAACATGGGAATCACACCCCTCTAGATGATGAAGGTTTTGCAAAGCAGCGATCCAGATACACCAATGAGGACTATGCTCTAGTACAGCTAAACTACAGGGCCATGCACTACATTCAATGCGCCCTTATTCCTAATGAGTTCCATAAGATCAGCCACCACAAAACAGCTAAGGATATGTGGGAGGCTCTTGAGGCTGCTCACTCTGGAACCAAGGGAGTGAAGGCAAGACGGGTCGAGATGCTGGTTGAGGAGTTCCACAAATTTGCCATGATTAGTCCAACTGAGCCAATCAGAGAGCTGGAGCTCAGGTTCACTCATCTTATCAATAACCCTGGCCTTCCTGGGTAAAGACATTCCTGAAGAAGAACAAGTCAGCAAGATCTTAAAAGTCTTGAAAGGTGATTGGATCACCAAAGTTACCATCTTGCAGGAAGTCCAAGGAGAGTCAACCAGCTCCATCACCGCTCTGTTTGGTTCTCTGGCTGAATATGAACCAACCCTGCTGGCTCAGAGAGCTCCTCAAGCTTCATCTAAAACCAAGAATCTTGCCCTTGTTGCTCCCAGCAAGGAGAAGATTGATGATAATGATGATGATGAGGATGATGAGGAGGACATCGATGATGAGGAGATGGCTATGATGGTGAGAAAGTTCAGAAAGTTCTTCAAGAAGAAAGGAGGCTTTCAGAAAGGTGAATCCAGCCAGAAGAAAGGATATAAGAAGGAAAGGGCCCCACTGTGCTTTGAGTGTAAGAAACCTGACCACTTTAAAGCTGAATGCCCAAGCTTGCAGCGATCAAAAGGGAAGGACAAAAGGAAGGCCTTTGTGTCCTCTATCTGGGTGAACAGTTCTGATGAGGAAGCAAGTGACGAAGAAGAGGTTGCCAACCTCTGTCTCGTTTCCAGAGAAGATGATGAGGAAGCGTCCTCAGAATTTGATCTCATCCAGGAGGACAGTGAGGTAACTTTTTCTAAACTACAAGAGGCATATAATGAGGTCCATGAAGAATTCTCCCGCTTATGTAAAGCCTATAAAGTATTGAAAATTAAAAAGGAATCACTTGAGTCCAAGGTGGACTCACTAAGTGAAGAGCTAGCGGAAGCCAGAAAGCTTCCGGTAGCGGATGGCAAGGGTTCTCCCCAAGCAGAACCCAATGCCTCAACACTTGAGAGCTGCCCTAATTGCAGCAAAATCTCAGCTGAAAAAGATAAACTGCAAAATGCCCTGCAGAAGTTCACTAATGGATCTGAAATGTTAAATATCATTTTAATGAATCAGAGGGCATATAGGGACAAGACTGGCTTAGGATACAAACCTAAAGGGAAAAAGTGGGTGGAACCAAAAGTGAAGCCCTACTTAAAATTCTTTCATAAAGCCACTGATCACAGCTCCACACCTTTTAGCTTCTGTAATTATTGTAACAGGAAGGGACACTCCACGTCCACCTGTAATGCTAAGAAGCATGGAGCAAACAGCTCTTATAAATGGGTCCCAAAAGGAACCAAGGCTACAAAGGATCCTCCCCCAAGAAAAGAAACTAAGGGAGGACAGGGATCCAGAACCTGGAAACAATCCACAAGGAAAGCCCAAGAGCCTAGAGCCAACACTAGGCCAGAGGCACAGATTAATCATAAGCCCAAGGTCAAAACTAACACTGGACCAAGGGCTCTGGGAACTAATGACAGAGGACCCAATAAAGGTTGGGTACCTAAGCTTGTCTGATTCCTGCAGGTGTGTCTCAAAGCATCCAAGAATAGAAAGTGGTACATTGATAGCGGATGCTCGAGACATATGACTGGAGACCAAGACAAATTCAGATCCTTGGTGATCAAAGATGGAGCCACAGTAACCTTTAGAGGAAATCAGAGTGGAAAGATCACCGAAGTTGGAGAAGTTGGTCCAGTTAAAGACGTCTATCTGGTGGATGGTCTCTGTCACAACCTGCTAAGCGTGAGCCAGAGCACTGACAAAGGAAATTGGGTAATCTTTGATTCACATGAGTGCATGATAGTAGATAAGCAGGATCTGAATCTAGATAAGGCCAACCTAAAATGCAAACTTAAGGCAAATAGAAATGGAAACCTATACACTCTAGATTTATGTCAACAACTGGATGAAAAATGCTTAATATCTAGTGATGAGAATAGTTGGCTTTGGCATAAAAGGCTAGCACATGTTAATTTTACTCAACTTGACATGCTGATTAAGAAAGAGCTAGCTATAGGGATTCCATCTTTTAAGGTTAAGCATGATTATATTTGTGAATCCTGCCAACGAGGGAAGCAAACAAAGTCCTCGTTCAAAACCAAGAAGAGAGTCTCCACCAGCAGGCCCTTGGAACTAATCCATATGGATTTGGTTGGGCCAGCAAGAGTGAAGAGCTTGGGTGGAAACCTGTATGCTCTAGTTGTGGTGGATGACTATTCTAGGTTCACTTGGACTATGTTTCTTGCCTCTAAGCAAGATGCTTTTGATGCCTTTGTTGTCCTGGCTAAGAAAGTGCAGAATGAGAGAGATCTCAAAATCACAGCCATAAGGACAGACCATGGAGGAGAATTTAAGAACCATAGCTTCTCTGAGCTGTGTGAGCTGAATGGCAATGATCACAACTTCTCAGCTCCCAGAACTCCTCAGCAAAACGGTGTGGTCGAGAGGAAGAACAGGGTTCTGACTGAGATGGCCAGGAGCATGCTCAATGAGAAAGAGGTTTCTCAAGTGTTCTGGGCGGACGCTATGAGCACTGCTTGCTACATCTCTAACAGAGCCTATGTTCGCAAGGGCTTGGACAAGACACCCTATGAGCTGTACAAAGGCAGAAAGCCCAACATCAGCCACCTCAGAATCTTTGGATCAAAATGCTATGTGCATAACAATGGAAAGGTAAATCTGGGTAAGTTTGATCCAAAAGCTGATATAGGTGTATTCATAGGGTATTCCCTTAGGAGTAAGGCTTACAGAGTATACAACATGAGGACTAGAACTGTAGAAGAATCTATGCATGTTGTATTTGATTAAACTCCTACATGGGAACAATCCACAGAAGATGATGGGATACTAAACTTTCCAAAACCACCATCATCTTCACCACCAAAAGAAACACCAGCAAGCAATCCCAAAGAAGAAGATGAACCCAGTGATGAGCCTAGAGTGCAGACGGTGCCTGATGAGGCACAGTTGCCAACAGCTAGGAGACATCACAGGGATCATCCACTTGATCAAGTGCTTGGTGATGCTTCTTCTGGTGTCAGAACCAGAAGGCAGGTTCAAAATGAAGTTGAGTTTGGAGCCTTCTTATCTCAGATCGAACCATTTTCAGTTGAACAAGCTCTTGAGGACTGCGACTGGATTATTGCCATGCAGGAAGAGCTAAACCAGTTCGAAAGAAGCCAAGTTTGGGAACAAGAGCTAGGACAAGTTCTAGGAGGTCAAGTAACTATTAGCCCACTCAATTCGGTTGAAGGCTTCTCACATTTATAGCTTACTCTAATCAGTCACTTCCTCCTCAAGAAAAGTTAAATGAGAAACTAACACCCTCTTTATACCTTAAAAGTGCCCCATGCAATGCCCTAAGTAATCATTCCAAAAATTCTACTTACACACTAGAGGACAATTCCATTTGCTTTCAAAAGCCATAATCAAGGCAAATTTTCAAGAAAAATCATGCCAATAAGTCCAAAAATCAAGTGTGAAAGCTTTGAATTAAACCACTTTAAAGCACATAATACACCTCCCCCACACTTAAAGCATGCATTGTCCTCAATGGACCAATCAAATCAGGTAGGAAGATGCATTTTAAAGGCAAGGCAGCAACATAAAAGGCCGGGCAGTCCAAGCATACAAATGGCCTATGCATGTATTATTTACAAACAAACACTAAGCAACACTAAACACAACCTAAGCACATGTTTATATAATTTTTCTGTTTTTCTAACAACCTATAATAACATACTAAAACATAAACCTAAACACAATCCTATTTTTTTCTACTATCAATCATCTTCCCCCACACTTAGAATAAAAACAATTTAAAGCAAGTAAGGGAAGGAAAGAAACAACCTCTTATGGAGGCTTCAAGTCCTCCTTAAAATGTTTCTTTTTGGGGCTGTTGATCAAGTTGAGTTGGCCACCTCCAATATGGAAACCTTTGTGCTCTTCCTCCACATAATACTGCTTAAACAATTCGGCCCTCTTGTGGATTGGGAGCGTCCAAGTGGAACTTTTAGTTGTTACTTCCTTCTTCCTAACCTTTGGCCTCCTAATTCTTCCATAAGCTTGTAGTTTCATGAGCAAATTGGTCACCTTCTTGGCAAGGACATCAAGAAGTGTAGGCTCACACATTGTCTCTTTCAAATCTTGGCCTTTAACCTCAATGTTCCTTTGAAGATTCTTCAGCCGAACTAAAAGCCTTTTAATATCCTCCTTAGTTAGATTCCCATTGAAGAAGTCCAATTCCTCCTTTGATGCATCACAATCCAAGCTCCTTTTTAGTTGCCTTTCGGCCCTCATCAAGTCCAAGCTTGAATTGTCCATCTTAGAATTCCTTACAACATTGATCAAACATCCTGCAAAAGATATCAAAACAATCCAGCAAAGAAATCTAAACAGTACAACAATTACAAATGTCCAGAATCAATTTTCAAGAAGCACTAAAGTGAGTGCTTTCAATATCAAGCAAGTATGTCCTTTGTATGAAGCTTGTCCCTGCAAAAACAAACCAAAACAATCCAGCAAGCAAGAGATATAAACACAGTCCAGACAGTGCAACCAATTTCCAGAATATGTCCAAGAAACACTAGAAATAAAGCTTCCAATTGCCCTTGCAATTTATGATGACTTCACAGCCAAATTCAAGCTCAATAATCAAAGATTCAAGATCTTATTCCCTGAAAAGAAAACACAAAATATCCAGCTAGCAATTACAGATTAAACAGTCCAATTATCCAGCAAACTCAAGCAAGAAAGCACAATAGCAATGCTTCCAACTTCTCTTCACTCTCTCCTCCAAAGAATGAAGGACAAATGTCAATGATTTGGCACAAGGTCAGCCCTGTACAAAGCACTAAAAAACAGCCACAAACGTGGTTAATTGAGCCCTGCAATATGGTTAGAACAGCCCTGCAAAAATCCAGGAAAAACAGCCACACAAACAGTCCAAATATCACACTATTCCGGTTAGAAAATAAAGGCAACTAGAGCACCTTTTGGACAGTAATTTCTAACCAAATTTTCCAGGAAACACCACAGTCAAATAGAGCAATTCAATAGCTTTCAAACAAGCCAAAAATCGCTCAAAACAGTGCAGGGCAAGGGCAAACAGATTGGCTCTAAAATCAGCAGTACCGAGTGCACTTTCCAGAAAAACAGAGCCAATTCAAAAATTCACTCCGGACAGTAGACAACGAATTTGTAGGCAAATGATATATCAAATTAAAGCTTGAATCTTCTAGTTTTACCAGTTAAAACAGTTTCAGAAAATTCGTTGTGAGTCAGTACCAGTTTTGAAAACACTGAACCTTAAATTTCAGGATGCACAGAGCAAGGTCCAGGAAAACAGTGCAATTTCAAAAATTAATTCCAGGCAGCACAGAATGAGTTAAGGTGCATACAATATATCAATAGAAAGATTATAACATGTAGTTTAAGCACCTAAAACAGTTTAGCCAAATTCGGTACAGATTGCTCCCAGTTTCCAAAACAAGTTCGCTGAAAGTACAATGTTGTCCAGACAGTTTCCAGTACACAGGACAGATTTCAACAATTAATTCCAGCAGTTATACAGCGAGTTTCAAGGAAGTAAAAATAGCTTTAGCAAGCTAAAATCAAGCACAATGTCCTCCTAAAACAGTTTTTCCAGATTCAAAGTACTTAATTCACAAGAATAGGAACTAGAGCCCTACGTAAACTAAGCACTTGACAATTTTTCCAGCAACTTTCAACAATCCTTCAAATAATTTGTAGGCTAACTAGAGCAGCCTAAAACACTTCAAAATACTCCCAAAAATATAGCCAACAGTGTGCAATCACAAAGATTTCAACAATTGTCACAATATACGCAATGTAGCCAAAAATACCACAAGTATCAACAAGTTAAAGATGTGACTTCGAAAACCTAAACTAGCAAGAGGAACCTAAATCGGCAACGGCGCCACTTGATTTAGCCTAAAGTCGCCTTGGCTAATCAAAATTAATACAATACTCAATTCCACTAGAGTGTAGTGGTGAGTAAGGGTCAAATCCACAATCTAGGTTTTAATCTTGCAAGCTAAAGGTTCACAAGTCACACAAATTAAACAAGGTTTTTAGAGTGATGATTATACTAAGTAAACAAAAATTAACAACTACAAATACTATATAACCGAATTAAAAAGTGATTAAAAGAGTGAAGAATGAGTTTAGAAATTACCTCCCTCTCCAAGTACTTAGTGCCTTAGGTTAATTAGACTTCATATACTTGTTCCACTTAATATAATCTAGTTAAATCCTTGAGAACTCTTTAATCAAAGAAATCTACAAGCATTTAACTAAATTAATTAAGCCTAAAGCTCTTTCAAGCCAAGAACATACCTAAGCAACATTAAGTACTAAATCTATAGCACTTAAGAAACAAATTCATTCCACAAATGTAGAAGGAGCTAATCGCACACATATACACATATGAAACTACAAGAATTAAGCCTCGGTTTTCATGTTCTTAACCTAAAAGAGAAATTTCAAGCTACAATCAAGTAAAACACCTCAAATTAAGGTGTTCTAACCTATACAAGCCAAGATCTAGGACATACATAGGCAAAAATGTACCTCTAGCTTGAAACCTAAAAGAGCAAATTACATGAACATGAAGCCAAATGTTGAGTTCTTCAAGCACTTTTCCTTGGAGAGGAAGGAGAGGAAGCTTAGCTACACATGGAAAAGGTGGAAGGAAGATGGAATTTCGTGGTGGAGGCCATGGAGGTCTAGATTTTCGAAAATGGAAGGGAAGAAGATGAAGGAGATGAAGGAAAGTTGAGAGAAAATGAGATGAAGAGAGAGAAAGTGAAAGTGTAAGTTATGTCAAAATGAGGTGGGTTGTTAGGTTTATGCAAGTGGGAGTTGGATTAGTGAGAGTGATTAGGAGTTGATGAGTTGTCAAGTGGTGGTGGTGAGTTGTCAAAAAGATATTTTGATGGTTAATGGAGGGTGTTATGTGAAATGGTGTTTATGAAAGGGAAGGAAGGGTAGTTTTGGTATTTAGGTAAAAGGTGAGTGAATGTGGTCCTAATGTGGTCTAGGTGCATTGTCAAAGTTCTCTCCTTTTTCTCCAATTGATTGTGCTCCCAAAAATGCCCTTAATGAAGCCTTCAACTTTGAATTTGAAGTTGGAGCCAATTTTGAAATTTGAATTTTGGGCTCCAATCCTCTAGTGCTTGTCTTTCCTCCAAGTCCCTCCTTTGAGGTGCCAACTTGGTTTCATTTTCCCTCCAAAATGCTCTTCCTTGCATTCCAAGCTTGTCCAAGGGTTGTGGGGCCCACGTGGGACCCCCCTACACATGAAAACACACAACTAGTCAAAAATGACCAAAATACCTTTGTTTACTTAAAATGCAAGTAATTAAGCTAATATTCTCTAAAATAATTCCAATAAGCATGCACAATAAAATATCTCAATAATGATCAAATATAGCAAATAAACCACACTAAATAAGCTCAATTGCACATGCTTAAAGGTACAAATTTTGGTCCAATCAAATCCCCCACACTTAATCTTTGCACTCCGGGCAAAGTCATATAAAAAGTCTAACTTAATCATTAAGCATAGTGAAGGCACTTGGAATTGTCATAGCATACAAGTTGATCTTCTTGAACCTTTCCCTAAAACGTAGCATGGGCCAAATCTAAGAATACAAAGTGAATGCAAGTTTAGCAAGCAACTAGAATCAAGGAGGAGTGTCAATTGAGATTTTTCCTCACCGGATTAGGTGTTTAACTCATTCACTCAAGTTAGGAAAAATGCCTAACTAGGGACTTGTGATCACTCTTTGGCTCAATGCACTTAACCTCTCCATAAGCTTGTAGTAGCTCTAAGTTCTCCACCCATTATTATGCATGACACAATCAAATCTAGAGGACTTTAGGGGTTGAATGGAAGGCTAATATGAATGATGAATGATGGAAAGTAGTCAATGACCAATGATATAAACAAGTAATCACCACATATGCATGCAACACAATAAATACAAGTCCAACAAACATGCTAAATCTCTCTTTTTTTTTTCTAGCACTTTGTGCTTCTCTCATTTTTTCCTTACACTCTTATGCCTTTGGCATACTCAAGCACTTTGTGCTTTCATTTTTTTTTCTATTTAAGCCTTCGGCCTTATTTGTTTTTCTTGGCCTTTGGCCACACTTTTCTTTTCTTTTCCTCATCAATGTGGCTCTCGGCCATCTTTTATTTCTCACATATAGCATGCTTTTCACAAGATACAACAATACAACACTAATATAAATGCAAGCATATGCTATAGTCACTTATTCACACATTGGTTAAGGTGGTAGAAAAGAAAAGTGAATGGCCCAAAGGGGTTAAATCAAAGGATAATATTTGGTTGGCTTAGTGTTTGGGTCATGAGGGTTTAGAAAGAAACGCCCCTTTCATTTTCAATCATGCCATGCATTGTGATCTTGAACAAGAGCTAGGACAAGTTCTAGGAGGTCAAGTAACTATTAGCCCACTCAATTCGGTTGAAGGCTTCTCACATTTATAGCTTACTCTAATCAGTCACTTCCTCCTCAAGAAAAGTTAAATGAGAAACTAACACCCTCTTTATACCTTAAAAGTGCCCCATGCAATGCCCTAAGTAATCATTCCAAAAATTCTACTTACACACTAGAGGACAATTCCATTTGCTTTCAAAAGCCATAATCAAGGCAAATTTTCAAGAAAAATCATGCCAATAAGTCCAAAAATCAAGTGTGAAAGCTTTGAATTAAACCACTTTAAAGCACATAATACACCTCCCCCACACTTAAAGCATGCATTGTCCTCAATGGACCAATCAAATCAGGTAGGAAGATGCATTTTAAAGGCAAGGCAGCAACATAAAAGGCCGGGCAGTCCAAGCATACAAATGGCCTATGCATGTATTATTTACAAACAAACACTAAGCAACACTAAACACAACCTAAGCACATGTTTATATAATTTTTCTGTTTTTCTAACAACCTATAATAACATACTAAAACATAAACCTAAACACAATCCTATTTTTTTCTACTATCAATCATCTTCCCCCACACTTAGAATAAAAACAATTTAAAGCAAGTAAGGGAAGGAAAGAAACAACCTCTTATGGAGGCTTCAAGTCCTCCTTAAAATGTTTCTTTTTGGGGCTGTTGATCAAGTTGAGTTGGCCACCTCCAATATGGAAACCTTTGTGCTCTTCCTCCACATAATACTGCTTAAACAATTCGGCCCTCTTGTGGATTGGGAGCGTCCAAGTGGAACTTTTAGTTGTTACTTCCTTCTTCCTAACCTTTGGCCTCCTAATTCTTCCATAAGCTTGTAGTTTCATGAGCAAATTGGTCACCTTCTTGGCAAGGACATCAAGAAGTGTAGGCTCACACATTGTCTCTTTCAAATCTTGGCCTTTAACCTCAATGTTCCTTTGAAGATTCTTCAGCCGAACTAAAAGCCTTTTAATATCCTCCTTAGTTAGATTCCCATTGAAGAAGTCCAATTCCTCCTTTGATGCATCACAATCCAAGCTCCTTTTTAGTTGCCTTTCGGCCCTCATCAAGTCCAAGCTTGAATTGTCCATCTTAGAATTCCTTACAACATTGATCAAACATCCTGCAAAAGATATCAAAACAATCCAGCAAAGAAATCTAAACAGTACAACAATTACAAATGTCCAGAATCAATTTTCAAGAAGCACTAAAGTGAGTGCTTTCAATATCAAGCAAGTATGTCCTTTGTATGAAGCTTGTCCCTGCAAAAACAAACCAAAACAATCCAGCAAGCAAGAGATATAAACACAGTCCAGACAGTGCAACCAATTTCCAGAATATGTCCAAGAAACACTAGAAATAAAGCTTCCAATTGCCCTTGCAATTTATGATGACTTCACAGCCAAATTCAAGCTCAATAATCAAAGATTCAAGATCTTATTCCCTGAAAAGAAAACACAAAATATCCAGCTAGCAATTACAGATTAAACAGTCCAATTATCCAGCAAACTCAAGCAAGAAAGCACAATAGCAATGCTTCCAACTTCTCTTCACTCTCTCCTCCAAAGAATGAAGGACAAATGTCAATGATTTGGCACAAGGTCAGCCCTGTACAAAGCACTAAAAAACAGCCACAAACGTGGTTAATTGAGCCCTGCAATATGGTTAGAACAGCCCTGCAAAAATCCAGGAAAAACAGCCACACAAACAGTCCAAATATCACACTATTCCGGTTAGAAAATAAAGGCAACTAGAGCACCTTTTGGACAGTAATTTCTAACCAAATTTTCCAGGAAACACCACAGTCAAATAGAGCAATTCAATAGCTTTCAAACAAGCCAAAAATCGCTCAAAACAGTGCAGGGCAAGGGCAAACAGATTGGCTCTAAAATCAGCAGTACCGAGTGCACTTTCCAGAAAAACAGAGCCAATTCAAAAATTCACTCCGGACAGTAGACAACGAATTTGTAGGCAAATGATATATCAAATTAAAGCTTGAATCTTCTAGTTTTACCAGTTAAAACAGTTTCAGAAAATTCGTTGTGAGTCAGTACCAGTTTTGAAAACACTGAACCTTAAATTTCAGGATGCACAGAGCAAGGTCCAGGAAAACAGTGCAATTTCAAAAATTAATTCCAGGCAGCACAGAATGAGTTAAGGTGCATACAATATATCAATAGAAAGATTATAACATGTAGTTTAAGCACCTAAAACAGTTTAGCCAAATTCGGTACAGATTGCTCCCAGTTTCCAAAACAAGTTCGCTGAAAGTACAATGTTGTCCAGACAGTTTCCAGTACACAGGACAGATTTCAACAATTAATTCCAGCAGTTATACAGCGAGTTTCAAGGAAGTAAAAATAGCTTTAGCAAGCTAAAATCAAGCACAATGTCCTCCTAAAACAGTTTTTCCAGATTCAAAGTACTTAATTCACAAGAATAGGAACTAGAGCCCTACGTAAACTAAGCACTTGACAATTTTTCCAGCAACTTTCAACAATCCTTCAAATAATTTGTAGGCTAACTAGAGCAGCCTAAAACACTTCAAAATACTCCCAAAAATATAGCCAACAGTGTGCAATCACAAAGATTTCAACAATTGTCACAATATACGCAATGTAGCCAAAAATACCACAAGTATCAACAAGTTAAAGATGTGACTTCGAAAACCTAAACTAGCAAGAGGAACCTAAATCGGCAACGGCGCCACTTGATTTAGCCTAAAGTCGCCTTGGCTAATCAAAATTAATACAATACTCAATTCCACTAGAGTGTAGTGGTGAGTAAGGGTCAAATCCACAATCTAGGTTTTAATCTTGCAAGCTAAAGGTTCACAAGTCACACAAATTAAACAAGGTTTTTAGAGTGATGATTATACTAAGTAAACAAAAATTAACAACTACAAATACTATATAACCGAATTAAAAAGTGATTAAAAGAGTGAAGAATGAGTTTAGAAATTACCTCCCTCTCCAAGTACTTAGTGCCTTAGGTTAATTAGACTTCATATACTTGTTCCACTTAATATAATCTAGTTAAATCCTTGAGAACTCTTTAATCAAAGAAATCTACAAGCATTTAACTAAATTAATTAAGCCTAAAGCTCTTTCAAGCCAAGAACATACCTAAGCAACATTAAGTACTAAATCTATAGCACTTAAGAAACAAATTCATTCCACAAATGTAGAAGGAGCTAATCGCACACATATACACATATGAAACTACAAGAATTAAGCCTCGGTTTTCATGTTCTTAACCTAAAAGAGAAATTTCAAGCTACAATCAAGTAAAACACCTCAAATTAAGGTGTTCTAACCTATACAAGCCTAGATCTAGGACATACATAGGCAAAAATGTACCTCTAGCTTGAAACCTAAAAGAGCAAATTACATGAACATGAAGCCAAATGTTGAGTTCTTCAAGCACTTTTCCTTGGAGAGGAAGGAGAGGAAGCTTAGCTACACATGGAAAAGGTGGAAGGAAGATGGAATTTCGTGGTGGAGGCCATGGAGGTCTAGATTTTCGAAAATGGAAGGGAAGAAGATGAAGGAGATGAAGGAAAGTTGAGAGAAAATGAGATGAAGAGAGAGAAAGTGAAAGTGTAAGTTATGTCAAAATGAGGTGGGTTGTTAGGTTTATGCAAGTGGGAGTTGGATTAGTGAGAGTGATTAGGAGTTGATGAGTTGTCAAGTGGTGGTGGTGAGTTGTCAAAAAGATATTTTGATGGTTAATGGAGGGTGTTATGTGAAATGGTGTTTATGAAAGGGAAGGAAGGGTAGTTTTGGTATTTAGGTAAAAGGTGAGTGAATGTGGTCCTAATGTGGTCTAGGTGCATTGTCAAAGTTCTCTCCTTTTTCTCCAATTGATTGTGCTCCCAAAAATGCCCTTAATGAAGCCTTCAACTTTGAATTTGAAGTTGGAGCCAATTTTGAAATTTGAATTTTGGGCTCCAATCCTCTAGTGCTTGTCTTTCCTCCAAGTCCCTCCTTTGAGGTGCCAACTTGGTTTCATTTTCCCTCCAAAATGCTCTTCCTTGCATTCCAAGCTTGTCCAAGGGTTGTGGGGCCCACGTGGGACCCCCCTACACATGAAAACACACAACTAGTCAAAAATGACCAAAATACCTTTGTTTACTTAAAATGCAAGTAATTAAGCTAATATTCTCTAAAATAATTCCAATAAGCATGCACAATAAAATATCTCAATAATGATCAAATATAGCAAATAAACCACACTAAATAAGCTCAATTGCACATGCTTAAAGGTACAAATTTTGGTCCAATCAGGCTCCCATCCTCTGTGACAACACAAGCACCATCAGCCTCGCCAAGAATCCGGTTCAGCACACAAGGACAAAGCACATTGATGTCAGACATCACTTCATCAGAGATCATGTTCAGAAGAAGGATGTCAAAGTGCAATTTGTCCCCACTCAGCATCAGCTTGCTGATATTTTCACCAAGCCTCTGGGGGTTGATCAATTCACATTCATAAGAGGTGATTTGGGAATGGTAAACCCAAATGAAGTTTAATTCTTCAAAATAAACTTGTGCTTAATTGATTAAAACCTGCAACTATACTAACTTAGGCATCGGAGTGCCAATCTTTAGCTTTGCAGGTCCCCAATGTTAAATCTTAAGCAAGTGCAACCGGAAGCAAAACCACTTCCGGATGATCATTTGCTGGCGCTGAGTGTTGAATCAAAGTGAGCGGGAGCGCCATTGTCTGAACAAAGGGACACGTCACCTCAGAAAACGTTTCATCTTCTCACACCAAAAATTGTGCCTCTTCTGATATTGTGCAGAGACACGTGTCACAAAGGTGCGACGTTTCAATTTGAATATTTACGTTTTCCCACAAAAGGTGCATATTTTCAATGAAGAGTCATTATGATTCATTACATCGTTTGTCACTTCGCATATATATATATAGGCCATTACCATTCATTTTTCACTTCTCACACAAATCAAACACCCAAAACTCTCTGAAATCATTCTTCATCTTCATCGCATTCTCTTCATCTTCTTCATCTTCTTCTTCTACATTTCTACACATTACATCTCATTCACTTCATTCAAACCCTAAACCCACAAAATGGCCGGTTCACACGAATCAAACCAAAACATTGAGATAGCCTCTGCTTCGAAGAAGTCTAAAACTGGGAAATCGGGGCATTCGAAATCTGGGAAATCTAGAAAACAGCATGAACAATCTGGGCAAACTCAAGAACAGCAAGAACAGCCTGGGCATTCTGAGCAACATGATGAACAGTCCAAGAAGAAGGGCAAAAAGAGGGTTCAGTTTAGCGAAGAGCCCTCATCCAAAAGACAGCGAGTTGAGGAGGATGATCCACTCGTATACAAGGATGGGCCTCTGGAGACTGTTTCTGGGAAAATGGAGAATGCAAAACCCTACTTCAACACTGGGATGTTCATTGACATGGACAAAATAGATGATCTAGGGTTTCCACACTTGAGGGAATATCTGGAGAAGTACATGTGCTGGCTGGGGATCAACAAGGAATACAGGAATACAACGTCAATGTCCTGCGGGTGTTCTGCCAGTCCCTCACTGCCAAGGCCAAGTATAAGAAGGTGAATGGGAAGGATCAGATTCGAAGAGTCACCTTCACTGCCACAGTAAGAGGGAGAACCTTTAGCTTCACTTGGAGAGACATCAACCGCCTGATGGGGGTCACTGAGGGAGATATGAATGAATGGCTATTCCCTGAGAAACTCAGCAAGGAGGAGCTTGAAAAGGTCTATGAGACCAAGGGGAAGAAGGTGTCTGGGATGTCTAACACCAACCGACTCCTATACTATGTCTACTCCAGCATGATGACACATAAAGGGGGGAACTTCAACGAGTTCACTCTCCTTGACAACCCTTGGTTCCCCAGATTCCTCTCCCAGCAGCCAATCAACCCTGGGCAGTTGATCAGTCTAGAGTTGCACAGGTGGATTGAAAATCAGAAGTCTGGAAGTCTTCCCTACCCCACTGTCATCGCATTCCTCCTGGAGAAATATTTGATCAAGTCAACATCCACTGAGGAGGATGAGAATGTTAAGTGCGCACCTGTCAGCGCAGTTAACATCGGCAAGATGGGGATAAAATACATCAAGCAGACAAAGGCCACTCGCTTAGGCTCTCAGGCAGGAAGTGCCTCACACACCACGGCTCCCTCTGTATCTGGTGCAGGGGATCAAGAGGTCGATTCTCATCCTGGTCCAAGCCGTGTTCCTAAGGTGACAGCCGCAGTACGGGCCTTTGCTGAGGAAGTAAAGGAGGAGATTCTTTTTAGGCAGACTGATTCTTTGGTGGCTCCCCTCCGTGATGAGTGTGACACTGGCTTCCAGCAGCAGGGGGAGAGAATCCAGAGGCTCGAGGACCGAGTAGGTCGGGTCGAGGCTCAACTAGCAAGGGTAGATGCCAAGTTAGACCTCATCCTCAATCACCTTCAAATCCCTCCACCACAAGGTAACTTACCACCACCTCCTCCTCCTAACCCACCTCCACCTCCTCCACCTAATCAACTATCACTCCCTCCTCCTAATGCTCAACAGCCACAACAACCAGCCCCTCAGAATCCCCAACAACCCAACACTTCACCCAGAAATGAACATCAACCATCCCCTCAAAACACCCCTCAGAACTCTCCCCAACACTCCTCTCGCCAATCACCCCTTAACCCCAATAACTCTCCCTCTCCACATAACTCCCCAAACCATTCACCACCCCCAAACCCCATAGGACCCTCCAATCCTCCTCCTACCACTCGCCCCACCATAGCCCAATCTCTTGGATTTTCTTCTCCAGATCACCCACTTCACACCTTCTACCTCAGAGACCTTCCCCCTATTCGGTGGAGAGTTAAACAACCCGCCGCCTACTCCTCTACCTACCCCTTTGATGGCCTATTCACCAACCCCACTTTCTTCGAAAGAAACACAGCCCTCTTCCCAAACCCTCCTAATTCACCAGAAAACACCTCACCCACATCCTCGCCCGAATCCTCACCACCCAGAACTTTTGGACCTGACCCTCCACCCTCCTCTTCACCCAATCCATCCTCCCTGGCCCTCGCCCCCCTTGATGATGACAAAAGGGGGAGAGATGCTGCTACCGCCCTCTGCCGTACCATGGATACGAGGGATGTCCTGACTCAACCATCCCTCTGGCTAGATGAAGACATCACTGCTGCTCTTCGCCGAGCCATGGATATGAGAAGATTGGGTAGTGCTGAACGTCTGATCCGAGGGGAAGCCATCCGATTTATGCAACAGCAGCAATCAGATGAGCAGAGGTCAAAGTGGGCAATGGTTCTGTATGAGCAACCTGAAGAGACCCCACAGCCAGAGCCTTCATCTTCTGAGCTTCCTCCCTCTGAGCCTGGCCGAAACATAATTGAGGAGATCATGATGAAGTATGGGCTGGAGAGGATAAACCATCCACCTATGGTGATAGCCAAGCCAATCCCTCCTCCTAAGTCAACCTCTGCTCCTCCTCCTCCTCCTCCAGTAGTCTCTCCTTCTGAGCCAACCTCTGCTCCTCCTCCTTCAGTAGTCAAGTACAGCGAGTCAAGGAAGAAAGCAGTTGCTAGAAAGCATGCTAACAAGAGTGCTACTACTACTGCGTCTACTGTGAGTGAGCAAGAGGTTCCATTTGTTCAAGCTGAAATTGTGCCTGAGACTCAGTCATCCTCTCAAGAGTTGCATGCCCCTCCACCACTAAAGGAAGTTAAGCTGGAAATAGAGGACATGACTCCTGAAGAGTTCGAGAGGTATGGATTCACTGACAAGATCTCGTTTGGTCAGATGGCTTGCCTAGATGCTGAAAGAGCAAGTGCCAAGCCTACCCAAGCGATAGGCAAGGGCAAAGGAAAAGGCAAAGGCAAAGGGAAAAGGAAAGCCAAGGAAGTTGAGGAGGACCCCAACTTTCCAGTGTGGAATGTGAAGATTAGGGCTGTCCATTATCCCAATGGCGAGGTCACTCCCTTCTCCGATGCAACTGGGTTCCCTGGGTTTGATGAAGTTCAGAATCTGAAGAGAGTCTTTGAGGAATCTGTTGAATCTGAGAGACTCAGAAGGGAGAAGGAAGAGGCATAGCTTCAAAGTATAATTGCTCAGATTGACCAGAACGTGAAGGATGCCCACATAGCCCAACTCCAAAAAGAAAATGAGGAAAGGCAAAAAGAGAGGGAGAGGAAAAAGAAACACCAACTTTAAACCCCACTCTACCCTATGCATTTACCTTAGAAATTTTTCTTCTTATTTTTCATGCATAGTTCATTTTGCAAAGTTTTGATTACTTGTGAATTTTATCTGTTATTGTAATTCTAATTTGTAATCTTTTGCTCATCAATGATAATTATCTTAGTTCTTTGTGCTTTATCTAATTGTTACTTTTAATTCTTTCATATGAACTTAATTGGAAAACTTAGTTTGTCATCATCAAAAAGGGGGAGAATGTTAGAATCTTAAGTTTTGATGAAGACTAAAATATGAAAGTGAAAGTAATGGATGCACAAGGGGGGGGGGGGGGTGAATTGTGCTACAAAAATAAATGCTCAAATAAAACCAACACAAGATTTATACTGGTTCGGTCTACCTGACCTACGTCCAGTTTTCAACCACCCAGGCCGAGTTCCACTATCTCTCAGGTTTTAAATCGGGTTCACCTGAAACCTTACAACCGCAAGTTTTGGACGGGATCACTTGCAACCTTACAACTACAAGTTTTCACAAGGCTCACTTGTAACCTCTCTAACTAGCTCCCTCTTACACCTAGTAAGGGGTTAACCTTTACACTTAAAGGATTTTTCTAACTGAGTTCTCTCAAAGAACGGATAGTGTTACACACTTAAGTACAATCAATGCTCTTATAACAGAAAGAGACTTAACAACAAAGAGTACAGAATATGTAGATGAAAAAGATCACTCGATGTGTTAAATGCTCTTTACTTTTCTGGGCAGCTTTGAGTGCTTGAAGATGTTCTTAGTTTCTCGCTCTAACTTCTCTCAAGAATATTCAAAGATGAACAGTTAACCTCATAAATGAAGTTTGAGCTCCTTTATATAGTCTTCAGGCAATCTGACTCTTGGTAGGTGGGAGAGCCGTTTGAATATGGCCGTTTTTCCCATGTTACCGTTTGCCCAATAAATGCTTCATTAATGCATAGCAGGGTTGACTTGCTTTATCTCTGAAAAGTAGTCCTGACACCTCTGCTCTGACATAAGCATTCTGACACTGCATCTTCTGACATTCTGATTGCTTGCGGAAGCAGATTCTCATCCGGAAGCAATTCTAGTGAGTGTGCTGCACTGAGTGTTAGTCTAACAGTATAAACATATAGTCACATGCAGTGGGAGTGTTCTTAGTCTAAGAGACCTTCCTTGTATCCGGAAGCACTTCTACATCCGGAAGTAAATCCACTGGATGAAGGATTTTGTACATTGTTACTTACTCTCTCTCAGTGTTAAGTCAATCCAACAGCCAGCGCTAGTCACTAATGTTAGAATCTTAAGTTTTGATGAAGACTAAAATATAAAGGATTAGACCAAGTGCCTAGGAAGCAATAGTATACTTAGGATCCCAAGTAAGAGTGCTTCCGGATGAAGATTTACTTCCGGTTAGATTAGGACTTGCGCATGCGGATGAATGCTTTCATCCCCCAGCGTCAGCAAGTAAATAACTAGGGATTTAACTTAGTCCATGAACTTTAGGTGCACAAACCCTAAGACTAAGCTATGGTTCAATCGGAAGCGAAGTTGCTTCCTGTTAGACTTAGACTGGCGCAGAGCGATAGAATAGATATTACTCCAAGCGACAGTGAGTCTACTTCCCCAAGTGAAAGCGCTTCCTGTTAGAATTAGACTGGCGCAGAGCGACAGAATAGATATTACCCCAAGCGTCAGTAAGTCTACTTCCCCAAGTGAAAGCGCTTCCTGTTAGACTCAGACTGGCGCAGAGCAATAGAATAGTTATTACCCCAAGCGTCAGTAAGTCTACTTCGCCAAGTGAAAGCACTTCCTATTAGATTTAGACTGGCGCAGGTTGATAGACTAGATATAACCCCGAGCGTCAGCAGAAATGCAACATCAAGTGAAGTTGCTTCCTATTAGATCTTGACTGGCGCAGACTGATAGAATAGATTTCACCCTGAGCGTCATTGAGTTCACTACGTCAAGTAAAAGTGCTTCCGATAGCTTAGTGACTAGCGCTGAGTGTTGAGATGAAATACACTAAGTGAGAGTGAGTTATAGTGAACCAAGATCCTTCATCTAGTAGTTTTACTTCCGGATGTAAAAAGGCTTCCAGATACATCATAGACCAAATCAGAACACAGTCTAAGTAAACTACTCCCCATAGCAAACAAACTTCCCACAGCATGTATAATTCTTATATATATATTGCTATGTTGGACTAACCAGTATGTGCAGAACATGGTCACGCTTCCGGATGCAAATGAGCTTCCGGATGGAAAGACTCTTGACATTGGGACTCAGAGCTTAACACTTGCAGAGCAAGATTACCACTTGCGGATGAAAGATGATCATCCGTCAGCAAGAGTGCAAGAGTAAAAATCACATATTCAGAAGTCAGAATGCTTATATCAGAGCAGAGGTGTCAGGACTACTTTTCAGAGATAAAGCAAGTCAACCCTGCTATGCATTAATGGAGCATTTATTGGGCAAACGGTAACTTGGGATAAACGGCCAAATTCAAACGGGACTCCCACCTACCAAGAGTTCAAATGCTTGAAGACTATATAAAGGGAGCTCAACTTCATTTATTAGAACAACAATTATCCTTGAATACTCTAGAGAGAAGTTAGAGCGAGAAACACAAGAAATCTTCAAAGCATTCAAGGCTGCCCAGAAATAGAAAAGAGCATTTAACACTTTGAGTGATTCTTCACGTACTTATTCTGTACTCATTGTAGTTAAGTCTCTTCTTGTTATAAGAGCAATTAGTTGTGCTTAAGTGTGTATCACCATCTGTTCTTAAAGAGAACTTAGTTAGTAAAATCCTTTATTTGTAAAGGTTGAACCCTTGCTTGGTGTAAGGGGGAGCTAGGTAAAAAGGTTGCAAGTAAGCCCGCAAAACTTGTGGTTGTAAGGTTGCAAGTGATCCCGTCTAAAACTTGCGGTTGTAAGGTTTCAGGTGAACCCGATTTAAAACCTGAGTTATAGTGGAACTCTCAGCCTGGGTGGTTGAGGACTGGACGTAGGTCAGGTAGACCGAACCAGTATAAATCCTGTGTTGTTTATTTCGAGTATTTATTTTTGAAGCACAATTCACCCCCCCCTCTTGTGCATCCATTACGTTCATTTGGTATCAGAGCAGGTCTTTCTCACCCGATTCCAACGAATCAGAAAGCAAAGATCAAGTAATGGATCCAGATTATGGCCTACCAGATGTCGCCGTTCAACCCAATAAGCCCCCAGGCTTCGATGGGTACAACTATACGTTCTGGAAGTACAGAATGGAGACATATATCAAGTCAAGCGACTTGAGACTCTGGGATGTCATAGAACGAGGGGATAATGTTCCACTGGACGAAGATGGATTTGCAAAAGTGCGAGCCAGATACACTGCTGAGGACTATGCTCTAGTCCAACTAAACCATCGGGCCATGCACTACATCCAGTGTGCTCTCACCCACAAAGAATTTCACAGAATCAGCCACCACAAAACTGCTAAGGATATGTGGGAGGCTCTTGAGGCTGCACACTCTGGAACCAGGGGAGTAAAGGCGAGACGTGTTGAAATGCTGGTTGAAGAATTCCATAAATTCGCCATGCTGAGCCCTACCGAGCCTATCAGAGAGCTGGAACTCAGGTTCACTCATCTCATCAATAATTTGGCCTCGCTGGGTAAGGATATCCCTGAAAGAGAGCAAGTGAGCAAGATCCTAAAGATCTTGAAGGGTGACTGGATCACCAAAGTAACTATTTTGCAAGAAGTGCAAGGTGAATCAACCAGCTCCATCACCGCACTATTTGGCTCTCTTGCTGAATATGAACCTACCTTGCTGGCTATGAGAGCTCCTCAACCTTCACCCAAGAACAAAAATCTTGCTCTCGTTGCTCCCAGCAAAGGGATCAATGACAATGATGAAGATGATGATGATGAGATGGACGATGAGGAGATGGCTATGATGGTGAGGAAATTTAGAAAATTCCTCAGAAAGAAGGGAGGCTATCAGAGAGGTGATACCAGTGAGAAGAAGGGATACAAGAAAGAGAAGGTCCCTGTGTGCTTTGAATGCAATAAGCCTGGTCACTTCAAGGTTGAGTGCCCCAGCCTGCAGAGGTCAAAAGGCAAGGACAAAAGAAAAGCTCTTGTTTCCTCTATTTGGGTTAACAGCTCAGATGAGGAAGCAAGTGACGAAGAAGAAGTTGCCAACCTCTGCCTGGTAGCTAGAGAGGAGGATGAAGAAGCACCTTCAGATGTTGACCTCACCAACGAAGATCATGAGGTAACTTTTTCTGAACTTCAAGAGGCTTACAATGAGATTCATGAAGAATTCTCTAGACTATGTAAAGCCTATAAGGTGTTGAAAACCAAAAAGGAATCACTTGAGTCCAAGGTGGACTCACTAAGTGAGGAACTAGCGGAAGCTAGAAGACTTCCGATAGTGGATGGCCAGGGTTCTCCACAGGTAGAACCCAACGCCCCAACACCTGAGAGTTGCTCTAGTTGCAGCAAAGTCTCAGAGGAAAATAATAAGCTGCAAAATGCCCTGGAGAAGTTCACCAATGGTTCAGAAATGCTAAAAGTAATTTTAATGAGCCAAAGGGCATATAGGGATAGAACTGGCTTGGGATATACCCCTAAGGTAAAAAGGTGGGTAGAACCAAAAGTAAAGCCTTACTTGAAGTTCTTCCATAAAGCCACCAATCATGGCTCCTCACCCTTTAGCTTCTGTAATTACTGCAACAGGAAAGGACACTCCACGTCCACCTGTAATGCTAAGAAGCATGGAGTTAACAGCTCCTACAAATGGGTCCCTAAAAGAACCAAGGCAACAAAAGATCCTCCTCCTGCAAAGGAAACTAGGAGAGGACAAGGATCCCAAGCCTGGAATTATTCCAAAGGGAAAACCCAAGAGTCCAGAGCCAGCACTCGGCCAGAGGCTCAGAAAAGTCACAAGCCCAAGATCAAGGATGACTCTAAACCAAGGGCATTAAAAACTAATGATCGAGGACCCAAGAAAAGTTGGGTACCTAAGTTTGCTTAAATTTTACAGGTGTGTCTCAAGGCATCCAAGAACAAGAAATGGTATATTGATAGTGGATGCTCAAGACACATGACTGGGGACAGAGACAAGTTCAAATCTCTGGTGATCAAAGATGGGGCCACAGTAACCTTTGGAGGAAATCAAAGTGGCAAGATCACTGGAGTTGGAGAGGTCGGACCAGTAAAAGATGTCTACCTTGTGGACGGTCTCTGTCACAACCTGCTGAGCGTGAGCCAGAGCACGGACAGAGGAAATTGGGTAATATTTGATTCAAATGAGTGCTTAATAGTTGATAAGCAGGATCTAAATATAGATAAGGCCAACTTAAAATGCAAGATTAAGGCAAACAGAAATGGGAATTTATATACCTTAGACTTATGTCAACAGCTAGAGGAAAAATGTTTAATATCTAGTGACGAGAATAGTTGGCTTTGGCATAAGAGACTAGCTCATGTTAACTTTACTCAATTGGACATGCTAATTAAAAATGAGCTAGCTATAGGTATTCCCTCTTTTAAAGTCAAGCATGATTTTATCTGTGAATCCTGCCAACGAGGAAAGCAAACAAAGTCCTCGTTTAAAACCAAGAAGAGAGTCTCCACCAGCAGGCCCTTGGAACTAATTCACATGGATTTGGTTGGGCCAGCAAGAGTAAAGAGCGTGGGTGGAAACCTATATGCTCTAGTAGTGGTGGATGACTATTCAAGGTTCACCTGGACTATGTTTCTTGCCTCCAAGCAAGATACTTTTGATGCTTTTGTGGTCTTGGCTAAGAAAGTGCAGAATGAGAGAGAACTCAAAATCACAGCCATAAGGACAGACCACGGTGGGGAGTTTGAGAACCATAGCTTCTCTGAGCTATGTGAGCAAAATGGAATTGAACATAACTTCTCAGCTCCGAGGACTCCTCAACAAAATGGAGTAGTTGAAAGAAAGAACAGGGTTCTGACGGAGATGGCTAGAAGCATGCTCAACGAGAAAGAGGTTTCTCAAGTGTTCTGGGCGGACGCTATGAGCACTGCTTGCTATATCTCCAACAGAGCTTATGTTCGTAAAGGCTTGGATAAGACTCCATACGAGCTATACAAAGGAAGGAAGCCAAACATCAGCCACCTCAGAATATTTGGATCAAAATGCTACGTGCATAATAATGGAAAGGTAAACTTGGGTAAGTTTGATCCAAAGGCTGATATAGGTATATTCATAGGATATTCCCTTAGGAGTAAAGCTTATAGGATATACAACATGAGAACTAAAACTGTAGAGGAATCCATGCATGTTGTATTTGATGAAATTCCTACATGGGGACAATCCAGAGAAGATGATGAATTACTTAACCTCCCAAAATTACCATCATCTTCTTCACCACCAAAAGAAACACCAGCAAACAATCCTAAGGAAGAAGATGAACTCTGCGATGAACCTAGAGTGCAGACTGTGCATGATGAGGCACAGTTGCCAACAGCTAGGAGGCATCACAGAGATCATCCTCTTGATCAAGTGCTTGGTGATGTTTCTTCTGGTGTGAGAACCAGAAGGCAGGTTCAAAATGAAGTTGAGTTTGGTGCATTTCTATCTCAAATAGAACCAACTTCAGTTGAACAAGCTCTTGAGGACTGCGACTGGATTATTGCCATGCAGGAAGAGCTAAACCAATTTGAAAGAAGTCAAGTCTGGGAACTAGTCCCTAGGCCATCTCATCAATCTATAGTAGGGACCAAATGGGTCTTTAAAAACAAACTGGATGAGACAGGTCAAATTACAAGAAACAAAGCCAGACTAGTTGCCAAAGGATATAACCAAGAAGAAGGCATTGACTATGAAGAAACATTTGCTCCAGTCGCGAGACTTGAAGCAATAAGGATTCTTCTAGCCTTTGCATCCATGAAGGGCTTCAGGCTATATCAAATGGATGTAAAGAGTGCATTTCTTAATGGTTATATTAAAGAAGAGGTATATGTAGAACAACCTCCTGGCTTTGAGGATCATAAGCACCCCAAACATGTGTATAGATTAAAGAAAGCTTTATATGGCCTAAAACAAGCTCCTAGAGCTTGGTATGAGAGACTTAGCAGCTTTCTGCTAGGCAAAGGTTTCTCAAGAGGCAAACTTGATAATACACTGTTTATCCTTCACAAAGATAGAGACATGCTAATTGTTCAAATTTATGTTGATGATATTATCTTTGGAGCAACTAACGAAAAGCTTTGTGAGGATTTTTCTAAGACCATGCAGGGTGAGTTTGAAATGTCAATGATGGGAGAACTAACGTTCTTCCTAGGCCTGCAAATTAAGCAGAAGAAGAATGGAATATTCATCTCCCAAGCCAAATACTGCAGAGAGCTACTCAAAAAGTTTGGGATGGATGAATGCAAGGAGTATGACACTCCCATGAGCACCACTGCCGCACTTGATGATCAAACCAAGAGAGCGCCAGCACAAGTCCAAGAAGACACGTCACTTCAGAAAACGCTTCAACTTCCAAATGAGACGTTTCGACTTCTCTGACAATATGAAGCGACACGTGTCATCAGGTATATCGATCCAACTTAAGGCGTTTACGCTACCCAATGTGTGATAATGTGAAGGAGCATGACCTTTTTGCCCTTAGTGACTTTACCTATAAAAGGGACATCTCATTTCACACATTCTTCATTTTCATCTATGTTCTTCATATAAACATTTCATCAACCCCACAAAAAATGGCCGAACCCTCTGAAGCAAACCCAGTTTCGAGGAAACCCTCCTCATCTAAGAAACACAAGTCCAAATCTGGGAAATCAAGCCATCAACATTCTGGAAAATCTGGGCATCGTGAAAGACATCAAGAACATCATGAAGTTTCTCGGCAAATTGCCCTAGGGCAGGATGAAAATATTCAAGGTCAGCCTGAAACTTCTGGTAGAATGGCAGAACTGTTAGTGGGTTCTAAGAAGAGGAAGTCCATCCCTAAGGAGGAGGCTGCGGCGATCAAATATGGAAAACACTCTTTGATGATGCCAAAAGGGGGAGAAATGCATTGACCACTAGCCTTGCTACCCTGGGAGTTCCTTGATGAAGAAGAGCTTCAGCGAGAGGGAGAGAAAGAAGAAACAAAGAAACAACCCCCAGCCCAAATTTTTTTTTACTTAGAAATGTTCATCTTTTCATGCATGTTCTCATATCTGCCTACTATATGCTCGCTGCTTGTAAATGTTATCTAATTATATGCTCTGACCTGTAACCTATGCTTATCAATAATATTTGTCTAAGTTACTTATTCTGAACTATTGCTTTTATTCTTCAGCTAATCCTTTCATATGAACTTAATCGATAAAGCTAAGTTTGTCATCATCAAAAAGGGGGAGAATGTTAGAATCTTAAGTTTTGATGAAGACTAAAATATAAAGGATTAGACCAAGTGCCTAGGAAGCAATAGTATACTTAGGATCCCAAGTAAGAGTGCTTCCGGATGAAGATTTACTTCCGGTTAGATTAGGACTTGCGCATGCGGATGAATGCTTTCATCCCCCAGCGTCAGCAAGTAAATAACTAGGGATTTAACTTAGTCCATGAACTTTAGGTGCACAAACCCTAAGACTAAGCTATGGTTCAATCGGAAGCGAAGTTGCTTCCTGTTAGACTTAGACTGGCGCAGAGCGATAGAATAGATATTACTCCAAGCGACAGTGAGTCTACTTCCCCAAGTGAAAGCGCTTCCTGTTAGAATTAGACTGGCGCAGAGCGACAGAATAGATATTACCCCAAGCGTCAGTAAGTCTACTTCCCCAAGTGAAAGCGCTTCCTGTTAGACTCAGACTGGCGCAGAGCAATAGAATAGTTATTACCCCAAGCGTCAGTAAGTCTACTTCGCCAAGTGAAAGCACTTCCTATTAGATTTAGACTGGCGCAGGTTGATAGACTAGATATAACCCCGAGCGTCAGCAGAAATGCAACATCAAGTGAAGTTGCTTCCTATTAGATCTTGACTGGCGCAGACTGATAGAATAGATTTCACCCTGAGCGTCATTGAGTTCACTACGTCAAGTAAAAGTGCTTCCGATAGCTTAGTGACTAGCGCTGAGTGTTGAGATGAAATACACTAAGTGAGAGTGAGTTATAGTGAACCAAGATCCTTCATCTAGTAGTTTTACTTCCGGATGTAAAAAGGCTTCCAGATACATCATAGACCAAATCAGAACACAGTCTAAGTAAACTACTCCCCATAGCAAACAAACTTCCCACAGCATGTATAATTCTTATATATATATTGCTATGTTGGACTAACCAGTATGTGCAGAACATGGTCACGCTTCCGGATGCAAATGAGCTTCCGGATGGAAAGACTCTTGACATTGGGACTCAGAGCTTAACACTTGCAGAGCAAGATTACCACTTGCGGATGAAAGATGATCATCCGTCAGCAAGAGTGCAAGAGTAAAAATCACATATTCAGAAGTCAGAATGCTTATATCAGAGCAGAGGTGTCAGGACTACTTTTCAGAGATAAAGCAAGTCAACCCTGCTATGCATTAATGGAGCATTTATTGGGCAAACGGTAACTTGGGATAAACGGCCAAATTCAAACGGGACTCCCACCTACCAAGAGTTCAAATGCTTGAAGACTATATAAAGGGAGCTCAACTTCATTTATTAGAACAACAATTATCCTTGAATACTCTAGAGAGAAGTTAGAGCGAGAAACACAAGAAATCTTCAAAGCATTCAAGGCTGCCCAGAAATAGAAAAGAGCATTTAACACTTTGAGTGATTCTTCACGTACTTATTCTGTACTCATTGTAGTTAAGTCTCTTCTTGTTATAAGAGCAATTAGTTGTGCTTAAGTGTGTATCACCATCTGTTCTTAAAGAGAACTTAGTTAGTAAAATCCTTTATTTGTAAAGGTTGAACCCTTGCTTGGTGTAAGGGGGAGCTAGGTAAAAAGGTTGCAAGTAAGCCCGCAAAACTTGTGGTTGTAAGGTTGCAAGTGATCCCGTCTAAAACTTGCGGTTGTAAGGTTTCAGGTGAACCCGATTTAAAACCTGAGTTATAGTGGAACTCTCAGCCTGGGTGGTTGAGGACTGGACGTAGGTCAGGTAGACCGAACCAGTATAAATCCTGTGTTGTTTATTTCGAGTATTTATTTTTGAAGCACAATTCACCCCCCCCTCTTGTGCATCCATTACGTTCAACTAAGCTATCGGAAGCACTTCTACTGGACGTTGCTTATATTCACTGACGCTTAGGGTTATTCATTCTATCAGTCTGCGCTAGTGAAAGTTTATCAGGAAGTAATTCTACTGGATGTGGCTTATGTTCACTGACGCTTAGTGTTATCTTGTTCCAACAGCCAGCGCCAGCCAAAATCTAACAGGAAGCATATTCACTTCTGGTTGAATCTTAGCTTAGTCTTAAGGTTTTGTATATCTAGTGCTCATAGACTAAGTTATTTCCTTAATGAATTACTTGCTCTCGCTGGGGGATGAATCACTCATCCGCGAGCGCTAGTCCTAGTCTATCCGGAAGTAAGTCCACATCCGGTTGCACTTTTACTTAGGGTTCTATGTTCACCTATTGCTTTCTAAGTTCTTTCATATTTTAGTCTTCATCAAAACTTAAGATTCTAACATTCTCCCCCTTTTTGATGATGACAAACTTAGTTTTATCGATTCAGTTCATATGAAAGGATTAGCAAAAACATAAAAGCAATAGATAAGTGCAAGTAACTTAGACAAATATTATTAATAAGCAGAGATTACATGTTAGAGCATACAAGCAAAACATATACAGGTAATCTACACTAAGCAAGAAGGAAATATGCATGAAAACAAAGAAAAATTTTTCTAAGTTAAAAAGGGTTGGAATGAGGGTTCATAGTTTGTCTTTCTTTTTCCTCTCCCTCTCCTTTTGTCTCTCTTCACTCTCTTTTTGGAGCTTGGCTAACTCGGCCTCATGAACATTCTGGTCTATCTGGGCAATTATCCGCTGAAGCTCTTCTTCATCCCTCTCCCTTCTGAGTCTTTCTGATTCAATAGACTCCTCGAATGCCTTCTTCAAGTTTTCTACTTCTTCATACCCAGGGAACCCTGTAGCATCATCGAAGTAGGCGACCTCTCCATTGGGATAGTGAACAGCCCTGATCTTTACGTTCCAAACAGGGAAGTTGGGATCTTCCTCAACTTCTTGGGCTTTCCTTTTCCCTTTCCCCTTACTCTTCCCTTTGCTCTTGCTAATTGGAGGAGTGGGCATGGCACTAGCTCTGTCAGCATCAAGGCAGGCCATCTGACCAAAGGAGAGTTTGTCCGTGAATCCATACCTTTCATATTCCTCAGGAGTCATGTCCTCTATTTCCAACTTGATCTCCTTCAGAATAGGAACAGCTTGTACTACTGGGATCTCTTGTTCAACACGGGCAGATGAAGATTCTTTCTCAGGCTGGCCAGATGGAGTCTCTTCCTCACTCTCAGATTCAGTGGAGGCAATAACCTTCTTGGCACGTTTCCTAGCAACGGCCTTCTTTCTAGACTCACTGAATATGACTGCTGCCTCAGATGAGGGAGGAGGGGCAGATGATTGCTCAGATGAAGGGATCTCAGACTCTTGCCCAGAGGATGCAGGAATAGGCTTGGCTATCACAATAGGAGGATGTGTAACATATCGTTACTAATTTCCTGATTAATTCAATAATACCGTTACTAACTATGATAGAAAAATGATTTCCGTAATATCAATAAATCTATCATAGTTAGAAAAAGAATTTCCTAATAATCATCATTATTCATGATAGAAAAGAATTTCCTAATATAACCTGAACACTATCATGGATAATAAATAGCTAACCATGTTAGAAAGGAATCACCTAACATGGTTAGAAAAAGAAGCGACCTATTACAATTCTCCCATTTAACCAATAATATTAATACAAATAAAAGTATGCGGAAGCGAATGCAGACCTATACATTTTGGCAATATACTGTCTAAATAAACATAACAACCTTTGAACTTAATTCCCTTTCCTATTGCTCGCGTCTGTGCATGATCACCTGCAAAAATGTAAGTAACCGTGGGGTGAGACAAATTGTCTCAGTAATCTACTGCTTAACTCACTATATCAGTGAGATGTGCGGTAGTGAGGCGTCTAAAGGGTACCACATTTCAAAAGCAGTATATATATATATATAGCCAAGTTTCCTTCCATAAATCACTCTGGTCCCTCTGTCATGTCCAATTTAAACCAAGATCATCATCTCTACTTTTCAATTATCACTCAATCAATCTCCACATCTATAAACTTCACCGTCAAATATCCAAATTCATGCAATCATTATTGTAATTTCATACACATATTTCTCAGCTTTCATCCATGAACGATTCTGGTGCTCTACTCATGTCATCCCGGAGGCACTACACTCGAGCTCTATATATATATATATTCTAAATGAGTTGACACTGTGCCCCTCTCAAAAGTGAGGGGACAATTTCCCTCTCTGGTAAACCCATGAGAGGGAAACCCCAATCTGTCTCCAATCAGAAAGGGAGCAGTCCCTGTCTCCAATCAGAAGACTGCTGGTCACAGTCTCCAATCTGTTGACCATTGGCTACAGTCTCCAATCTGTTGACCCGTACAAATAACCGTTGATTGGCCTATCGAACGGTTATCATCGCGCGATGGTACAAATATCTCAGTGTCATGCCATGATCACAATACCTTTCAATATACCAATATCACATCAACGTCCAGCACTCTCACAATTCCCTTCAATATCTCAAATCCAACATTTAATCCTCTTATATCTACATAACCTTTCCCATGTCACTATCAGAACACTCCACATGTGTAAATGTCACACCATTCCAGGATTTTCACCACAACTAAACAGGATACTACATATATAATGTGTCAAAATTCTTTATACGAAAATAATCGTGTTTAAAAAGGCACCCGATAGCCTATTTTGTATAAAAGTAACTTTAAAGATTTTTTTTTTGAGGGCTAGAAAGGATTTTGAAAATCCCAACTAACATCAACCTCAATGTTATAGCAAGGTAAGAGTGATTACCTGTCGCCCTTTAGCACTTTACTGCCTTTCCTCACTGTTTCCTTCCCTTCAAATATAATCATCATTATATGCTCCTATAACGATATGATACATAATGATATATTAATATCATTTTCACTTCATAATACTTTGACGTCTCTCTCTCGTATGTATTCATATGTTACTACCCAAATCCCCATTCTTAATTCAACTGTTTATACAATCATTCAAAGTCCAAATTCGCTACTTTAAACATTAACAAGTCATTAACAAGTCATTCACAACTTAAAAATTCCACATAGAATAATCCAATGTCTTTCCTTCAAGCTCAATTTCATATTATCACAAGCAACTTTAAACCATAACATATACCAATCATAAGCACTTCAAAGTTCACAAAACACTTCTCAAGTCCATCTCATGATTACTTCCAACCTTTATCAAAACATTATGTATCCAAATCAAACATTCCTATCCTTAGGAAATTATTAAACATCAAGCATCAATTCCTTTATAATATGAAATATCTATATCCTCATAGTATCTTGAAGTTCTAACAATACTAGTAAGGATATACATGTCTAAACACAACTTCAAATATTCTAACCTAGCCTAAACCTAAAACAAAGAACTTGTACTCAATATTAAATCCTTGGAATTAATTTGGCTTAACAATCTACATAGTTCAATCCAAAAATACATTAGTGTTTCCCTTTAAAATCCAATATTCCAAATACTTAATTACTTAAGTCTCCCTATTTGACACAACTATAAACACAACAAACCCCAAAATACATAATTTGTAGCTCAATTTATCACATCATCCAAACTTGCATTCAACCAACAATACAAATTATCCTAATTCCACTTTATAGTCAAGTAACTCATAGGCAATGAAAGTAAACAGCTTAATTCCTATTAACATCTTCGAGTCTTTTCCAAAGACTCATGCAAAGTTCTCATTATGAAATTTACAACCAGACTCCTATTGTCTATAATAGCATATTTCAGAAAATTAACCAAATCAGAAGGCAGGAAAAAGAAACAATCAGTCCACTAGAGTACACAAGACTTTAAAGTCCTCAAAAATTAGAAACACACCATATGCTTATAGGCTTCATTACAGCCCCAAGAATCCAGCTTGAACAGCAAAGGAATTTAAGGAATAAAAGTTTGCAAATTTGTCTCAACTTATCAAATTCATCATGCAGGGTTCACAACAACTTCAATCACTCATCTCATTTAAGGCTTCTAATCACAATTGAAACATCCCCCACCTAAGTACTAATTCGGCTAGAGAAAGTAAGAGGATAAGAGAAATCTTAAAATCACATACATGCACTCAAATCAACTTGAAACGGTGTCTATACCTTCATTACTCTCATTTGAAATGAAAATTGAAGAATAGAAGAAAAAGATCAGTGAGGATGTCAACAACAGAAGGAAATTTCAAGACTATACAACACACACTTCCTTTATGTTTAGAATCAAAATTTGTTAAAGATAAATACAAGATTTGAGGATAATCAAGCAAGAACATAAACAAATTAACCACACGGTCCAACAAAAGAATAACATCCTAATCCACTTTTACATGGTAAAATAAGCTAAATATCCTAACCAGCACTGTCCACAGCGGAGCAATGAAAATCCTCAATGAACATACATAATCAATTAAGAACCATACATAGTAAGACCATTCACTTCCACCACAATCACCACAATCAGACCTGGGAAAATCATTCTATAGCTCCATTAAGCTTAAAACATTTTTAGATGGTTTTAAAACCCAAAACTCAAGCCCTAATCTCGGCCTCCCCTCTTTACACGCGAAAATCGAAGGAATAAGGTAAGAAATTGAAAGAGGAAACTCACTGGTTCAAAACCCAGTTCGCCGGCCTTGCTTGGGCTCGCCACGGCCGCCTCACAAGTCCGTCCTTCGCTGGAAATCATGACTGGCCGAGGGAAGGACGAAACAGAGGAACCCAAAAATGAAAGGAGGGTGAAAGGTTGAAGTTAAAAAGGAAAAGAGGAGAAGAGTGTGAAAGGGAAATCTTACTACTATTGTTGTTCACCCTTGGAACCGCCGTCGATTGTTCTCGCCGGAAAAACTTTCGCCGCCGCGAGGTTCGTTGGAAAAACAGGGGATGGCGGAGGAAAGAGGAAATGAAGATGTGAGGAGGTGAGATAGAAGATGGGTTTGTGAGGGGGCGGCGCCGCTGCGCCTTGGCCGCCGGAACGCGAGGGACGGAGGAGAGGAAGAGAGGAACGAAATCGAAGGCAGGGGGAGGGATCGGCTGAATATATATATAGAAAGGAGGGAGGGCCGTGTTTGTTTTAAGGGAAATAAGGAAGATTTTGGTTATTTAAAGCCTAAACTTGCTATAGTGTACTCATTTTGATTTAAAACCACTTAAACCAGCCTCCAATCTTCTTAAACTTCAAAATATTTTTAGTTCTACCACTCCCTCATATTTCAAACTTTTCATTTCTTTAGTAATTATATGCACATTAGTTACTCAAAATTTCCAAAATATTCCCAAAAATTCCTAAAAATTCCAAAATTTCCCAAAACACTCTCTAATCCTGAATTAAATTTTTCAGGATGTTACAGGATGGTTGATCTTCTTCAGTCCCCACTTCATCATTATCTCCTCAACAATCTTTCTACTTGTCTTAGTTGGAGGAGGCTCTGATGAAGATGACTCTGGCTATGAAGGATTTTCATTTGGCTCAAAGACAACCATATCCAATTGTGGTCCTTGCTCAGCCGTCCTCTGCTGCTGCATGAACCGGATTGCTTCTCCTCTAATCAGGCTCTCAGCACCACCCAGCCTTTGGGATTCCATAGCACGGCGGAGGGCAGCCGCAATGTCTTCATCAATCCAGAGGGATGGCTGGCTGAGCACATCCCTTGTGTCCATGGTTAGGCGAAGAGCGGACATCACATTTCTCCCCCTTTTGTCATCATCAACAAGGGTGAGTGCCAGGGATGGAGTAGATGAAGAGGAGGGTGGAGGTTCAGGGCCAAATGGCTTTTTGGGGTGTGGATTCTGGGGAGGAAGTAGAGAAGGTAGTGTCTGGAGATGAGGCGGTGTCGGGAAAGTAAGTGGTGTTCCTTTCGAAGAAGGTAGGGTGGGTAAAGAGGCCATCAAAGGGGTAGGTGGAGTAGTAGACATCAGGTTGTGGTTCCTTCCATCTGATAGGGGATTGGTCCCGGAGGTAATAGATGTCATCTAGGTTATCTCGAGAAGTAAAGACTATGGGGGTTTGAGATGTGGTGGGGTTAGGATTGGAGGGTCCGGCAGAGAGGTTGAGTGGTGAGCGAGTAGGGGCGTTAGGTCGTGTGTGAATGGGTGAGGGAGATGAAGATGGGGAGTTTCTAGGGGATTGGCGAGGAGAGTGTTGAGGAGAGTCTTGGGTTTGTTGGTCATGGGTAGGTGAAGGTTGGGATTGGTGGTCATTGTTTGGTGATGGAGGGGGTTGCTGGTCATTCTGTGGTGGTGGTTGTGGTTGTTGAGTGTTGGGAGGAGGAGGAGGGGGAAGTTGAGGGTGACCAGAAGGAGGAGGAGGTGGGTTTTGGGGAGGAGGAGGAGGAGGTGGTAGGTTACCTTGTTGTGGTTGGGGAATTTGTAGGTGTTGGATGATGAGATCTAATTTTGCATCCACCCTGGCAAGCTGATGTTCGACCTGGCCAACTCTGTCCTCAAGCCGCTGGATCCGCTCCCCTTGGTGCTGGAACCCAGCATCACAATCAAGCCTTAGAGGGGCCACCAATGACTCAGACAATTGAAGGAGAATCTCAGCCTTCATCTCCTGAGCAAATGCCCTCACAGTCGCTGGCACTTTAGCAACACGGCTTGGCCCAGCATGGGAGTCAACTTCCTGATCCCCTGCACCAGATGCAGAGGGGGCTGAAGTACCAGAAGCATTACCCGCTTGTGATTCTGAGCGAGTGGGCTTAGGGGCCCTCACATACTTGATGCCCATCTTCCCAATGTTGGTTGCTCCCACAGGCTTACACTTTACATTCTCTTCCTCCACAGCAGATGTGGCCTTGATCAGATGCTTCTCAAGGAGGAAGGCAATGATGGTGGGATAGGGAAGATGGCCAGACTTGTCATTTGTCAACCATCGCTGTAGCTCTAGGCAGATCAACTGGCCGGGATTGATAGGTTGCTGTTTGAGAAGTCTGGGGAACCAGGGGTTGTCTATATTGGCGAACTCATTGAAGTTACCCCCTTTGTGAGTCATTATCCGGGAGTAAACATAGTACAGCAATCTGAAGGAGTCAGACATTTTGGACACCTTTTTCCCATCGGTGCCATACAACTTCACAAGATCCTCCTTGCTATACTTCAGCGCCTCTGGATATAGCCACTCATTCATGCTCTCGTCTGTTATCCCTATCATCTCATTCAATGTCCTCCAGGTGAACCTGAAGGTTCTCCCCCTTACAGTGGCAGTGAAGGAGAGTTTGTGGATTTGCTCTTTCCCATCAATCTTTTTGAATTTAGCCTTGCCTGTGAGAGATTGACAGAATACTCGCAGGACGTTGACGTTGTAGTCCTGGTTGATCCCCAGCCAGGGCATATACCTCTCGAGGTAAGGGCGCAGATGAGGGAACCCTAGTTCATCAATCTTGTTCAGATCGATGAACAGGCCATGGTTGAAGATTGGAGTGGATGTCTCAAACTTGGCGGCCACAGTTTCCAATGCCCCATCTTTGTACACTGTAGGGTCATCTTCTTCAACCCTCTGTCTCTTGGAAGAAGGCTCTTCAGCGAACTGAACCTTCTTCTTCTTTCCTTTTCTCTGGGCTTCCCTTGCTTGCTCATTCTCAGAAGCCACTGGCTGTTCTGCCACTCTACCAGAAGTTCCAGGCTGACCCTGAATATTTTCATCCTGCCCTGGTGTTTGCCCAGAAACCTCACGGTGTTCATGATGTTCTCCATGATGTTCATCATTTTGCCCAGTTTTCCCAGAACGTTCATGCCGAGATTTCCCAGATTTCGACTTGTGTTTCTTGGATGAAGAGGTTTTCTGTGTAACTGGGTTGGATTCATGAGATCCGGCCATTTTTGTGTGGGTTGGTGGTAAAAAGAGATGAAATGCGAAGAAATGTGTGAAGAAAAATGAAGAACAGATGAAGAACAGAGATGAAGATGAAGAAAATTTCAGAGAGAATGGTGAAAGTGAATTTGATGCAAGTAAAAAGTGAAAGTGAAAAATGACATCCTATTTATAGGAAAAGTTACTGAGGGTAAAATGGTCATGTCTCTTCAAATTTTTTACACATTGGGTAACGTAAACAATTTAAGTTGGAACGACACACCTGATGACACGTGTCGCTTTATCTTGTCAGAGAAGGCACAACGTCTCATAGAGGAAGTTGAAACGTTTTCTGAAGTGACGTGTCCCTTTGCTTAGGCACTGGCGCTCTTGCTTGCTTTAGTTCAACACTCAGTCCCAGCAAATGATCATCCGGAAGTGGTTTTGCTTCCGGTTATACAGGCGCTCTTGGTTGCCTTGAGGAATCATCCAGCGCCAGCATGAGAGCATCCGGAAGTAGTTTTGCTTCCGGTTGTACTTACTTAAGATTTAACATTGAGGGACCTGCAAAAACAAAGATTGGCACTCCGATGCCTAAGTTAGTATTGTTGTAGATTTTAAACAATCAAGTATAAAGAATAAAAATTACACCTCATTTGGGTTTACCATTCCCAAATCACCTCTTATAAAAGTAAATTGGTCAACCCCCAGAGGCTTGGTGAAGATGTCAGCAAGCTGTTGTTGTGTGGGGACAAACTGCACCTTGACATCCTTCTTTTGAACATGGTCTCTGATGAAGTGATGTCTGACATCAATGTGCTTTGTCCTTGTGTGCTGAACCGGATTCTTGGCGAGGCTGATTGTGCTTGTGTTGTCACAGAGGATAGGTGCCTCAGGGAACTCCAAGCCAAGATCTCTCAGTTGGTTCTTCAGCCACAGTACTTGGGCACAACAACTTGCAGCAGCAATGTATTCTGCCTCAGTGGATGACAGGGACACGCAGGTTTGCTTCTTGCTAGCCCAAGACACCAGACAACCACCAAGGAAGGCGCATTGTCCACTGGTGCTCTTTCTGTCAGTCTTATAACCTGCATGATCAGAGTCAGAATAAGCCCACAAGAACTCTTGGTTACCTCTGGGATACCAAAGACCAAGTTCTTGTGTTCCCTCAAGGTATCTCAAGATACGTTTAACACATGTTAGATGTGACTCCTTGGGGTTGGCTTGAAATCTAGCACACATGCCTACACTAAATTGAATGTCAGGCCTGCTGGCTGTTAAGTATAAGAGGGAACCTATCATTCCTCTATACATGGGCAGGCTGACAGATTTACCCTTTGCGTCAGCATCAAGTGCGGCAGTGGTGCTCATGGGAGTGTCATACTCCTTGCATTCATCCATCCCAAACTTTTTGAGTAGCTCTCTGCAGTACTTAGCTTGGGAGATGAAGATTCCATTTTTCTTCTGTTTGATTTGCAGGCCTAGGAAGAACGTGAGTTCTCCCATCATTGACATTTCAAACTCACCCTGCATTGTCTTAGAAAAATCTTCACAGTTTTTCATTAGTTGCCCCAAATATAATATCATCAACATAAATTTGGACAATCAACATATCTCTATCTTTGTGAAGGATAAACAGTGTATTATCAAGTTTGCCTCTTGAGAAACCTTTGCCTAGCAGAAAGCTGCTAAGTCTCTCATACCAAGCTCTAGGAGCTTGTTTCAGGCCATATAAAGCTTTCTTTAATCTATACACATGTTTGGGATGCTTTTGATCCTCAAAGCCAGGAGGTTGTTCTACATATACCTCTTCCTTAATATAACCATTAAGAAATGCACTCTTTACATCCATTTGATACAGCCTAAAGCCTTTCATGGATGCAAAGGCTAGAAGAATCCTTATTGCTTCAAGTCTGGCGACTGGAGCAAAGGTTTCTTCATAGTCAATGCCTTCTTCTTGGTTATATCCTTTGGCTACTAATCTTGCTTTGTTTCTTGTAATTTGACCTGTCTCATCCAGTTTGTTTTTAAAGACCCATTTGGTCCCTACTATAGATTGATGAGAAGGCCTAGGGACTAGTTCCCAGACTTGACTTCTTTCAAATTGATTTAGCTCTTCCTGCATGGCAATAATCCAGTCGCAGTCCTCAAGAGCTTGTTCAACTGAAGTTGGTTCTATTTGAGATAGAAATGCACCAAACTCAACTTCATTTTGAACTTGTCTTCTGGTTCTGACACCAGAAGAAACATCACCAAGCACTTGATCAAGAGGATGATCTCTGTGATGCCTTCTAGCTGTTGGCAACTGTGCCTCATTAGGCACGGTCTGCACTCTAGGTTCATCACCGAGTTCATCTTCTTCCTTAGGATTGCTTGCTGGTGTTTCTTTTGGTGGTGAAGAAGATGATGGTAATTTTGGAAGATTAAGCATTTCATCTTCTTCTGTGGATTGTCCCCATGTAGGAGTTTCATCGAATACAACATGCATTGATTCTTCTACAACTCTAGTTCTCATGTTGTATACTCTATATGCTTTACTCCTAAGGGAATATCCTTGGGACTGAGAGCACACTGGATGTAGTGCATGGCCCTATAGTTCAACTGGACTAAAGCATAGTCCTGAGGGGTGTAGCTGCTTCTCGGCTTGGCAAAGCCATCATCATCTAAGGGAGTGTGATCCCCACGTTCGATAACATCCCAGAGTCTAATGTCACTGGACTTGATATAGGTCTCCATTCTAAACTTCCAGAATGGATAGTTGTACCCATCAAAGCCAGGAGGCTTGTTGGGCTGAATAGAGACGTCTGGTAGAGAGTAGTCAGTATCCATTACAAGATCTTTGCTTTCTGGATTCGTTGGAATCTAGTGAGAAAGACCCGCTCTGATACCAAATGAAAGTAATGGATGCACAAGAGGGGGGGTGAATTGTGCTACAAAAATAAATGCTCAAATAAAACCAACACAAGATTTATACTGGTTCGGTCTACCTGACCTACGTCCAGTTCTCAACCACCCAGGCCGAGTTCCACTATCTCTCAGGTTTTAAATCGGGTTCACCTGAAACCTTACAACCGCAAGTTTTGGACGGGATCACTTGCAACCTTACAACTACAAGTTTTCACAAGGCTCACTTGTAACCTCTCTAACTAGCTCCCCCTTACACCTAGCAAGGGGTTAACCTTTACACTTAAAGGATTTTTCTAACTGAGTTCTCTCAAAGAACGGATAGTGTTACACACTTAAGTACAATCAATGCTCTTATAACAGAAAGAGACTTAACAACAAAGAGTACAGAATATGTAGATGAAAAAGATCACTCGATGTGTTAAATGCTCTTTACTTTTCTGGGCAGCTTTGAGTGCTTGAAGATGTTCTTAGTTTCTCGCTCTAACTTCCCTCAAGAATATTCAAAGATGAACAGTTAACCTCATAAATGAAGTTTGAGCTCCTTTATATAGTCTTCAGGCAATCTGACTCTTGGTAGGTGGGAGAGCCGTTTGAATATGGTCGTTTTTCCCATGTTACCGTTTGCCCAATAAATGCTTCATTAATGCATAGCAGGGTTGACTTGCTTTATCTCTGAAAAGTAGTCCTGACACCTCTGCTCTGACATAAGCATTCTGACACTGCATCTTCTGACATTCTGATTGCTTGCGGAAGCAGATTCTCATCCGGAAGCAATTCTACTGAGTGTGCTGCACTGAGTGTTAGTCTAACAGTATAAACATATAGTCACATGCAGTGGGAGTGTTCTTAGTCTAAGAGACCTTCCTTGTATCCGGAAGCACTTCTACATCCGGAAGTAAATCCACTGGATGAAGGATTTTGTACATTGTTACTTACTCTCTCTCAGTGTTAAGTCAATCCAACAGCCAGCGCTAGTCACTAAGCTATCGGAAGCACTTCTATTGGACTTTGCTTATATTCACTGACGCTTAGGGTTATTCATTCTATCAGTCTGCGCTAGTGAAAGTTTATCAGGAAGTAATTCTACTGGATGTGGCTTATGTTCACTGACGCTTAGTGTTATCTTGTTCCAACAGCCAGCGCCAGCCAAAATCTAACAGGAAGCATATTCACTTCCGGTTGAATCTTAGCTTAGTCTTAAGGTTTTGTATATCTAGTGCTCATAGACTAAGTTATTTCCTAAATGAATTACTTGCTCTCGCTGGGGGATGAATCACTCATCCGCGAGCGCTAGTCCTAGTCTATCCGGAAGTAAGTCCACATCCGGTTGCACTTTTACTTAGGGTTCTATGTTCACCTATTGCTTTCTAAGTTCTTTCATATTTTAGTCTTCATCAAAACTTAAGATTCTAACAGAAAGAACGAGCCAAGCACTTGGAGAATATTAGGTTAATATAGAACCCCACGTAAGAGTACAACCGGATGTGGATTTACTTCCGGATGGACTAGGACTAGCGCTCGCGGATGAATGTCTCATCCCCCAGTGGCAGCAAGTACTTCACTAAGTAATAACTCAGTCTAGGAGCATTAGATGTACAAAACCCTTGAGACTAAGTTAAGATGCAACCGGATGTGGATTTGCTTCCGATTGCCTTTAGGCTAGCGCTGGCTGTTGATTTGGATAACACTGAGCGTCAGTGAGTACAATATGAACATAACCCAACGTCCAGTGGAAGTGCTTCCGGATGTAGAATTGCTTCCGGATGTAAGATAGCTCCCTTAGACTAAATGAACTCCCACTGCATGTGACTATGTATTTATATTGCCTAGACTAACGTTCAAGTGCAGCACACTGAGTGATGTTGCTTCCGGATGTGAATTCGCTTCCGCAAGCAATCAGAATGTCAGAACGTTCAGAGCAGTGCAGTGTCAGAGTGCTTTTGACAGAGCAGAGTTGTCAGAACTACTTTTCAGAGATAAAGCAAAGTCAACCCTGCTAAGCATTAATGGAGCATTAAATGGGCAAACGGTAACTTAGGATAAACGGCCATATTCAAACGGCTAACCCACCTACCAAGAGTGAGAATACTTGAAGACTATATAAACAAGCTCATCTTCATTTATGAAGAAAAAAATATATATCTTTGACATCTTGAAGAAAGCTAGAATGAGAAACTAAGAATATCCTTCAAGCATTCAAAGCTACCCAGAAAAGCGAAAGAGCATTTAACACGTTGAGAGTTCTTTTTCATCTACTTATCTTGTACTCTTTGTAGTTAAGTCTCTTCAGTTATTAAGAGCATTCATTGTACTTAAGTGTGTAACATTATCCGTTCTTAAAGAGAACTAAGTTTAGAAAATCCTTTATTTGTAAAGGTTGAACCTTTGCTGGTTGTAAGGGGGAGTTAGTTAGCAAGGTTGCAAGTGAGCCTGAAGTAAAACTTGTGGTTGTAAGGTTGCAAGTGATCCCGTTCTAAAACTTGCAGTTGTAAAGGTTCCAGGTGAACCCGTTTGTAAAACCTGGGGATAGTGGAACTCGACCTGGGTGGTTGAGAACTGGACGTAGGTCAGGAAGACCGAACCAGTATAAACTCTTGTGTTGTTATTGTCTGATTTTTATTTGGTAGCACAATTCACCCTCCCCTCTTGTGCATCCACTATATATATATATATATATATATATATATATATATATATATATATATAATATTTGTCTCACAAATAACTCATTCTTTTTACATACCAACATCTAAATAAGCTACTTTTCACTTATGAAATAAGCAACTTATTTCAAGAATGCTTGTTTAAAAATAAGTCCATAATATAAACATACCAAAAATACAATATGCTTTTCAAAATAAGTAGCTTATTTGAACAAAATAAGCCCACCAAACAGACACATAAAAAGAAAAGAAGCGAGCTAAGAGAACGTGGGAGCATATGGTGTGGCTTTAAGCCCACCAAACATATGGTGTGTCTTTAAGCCCACCAAACATACCTAAAAGCATAGTAAATGAAAAAAAAATCACAAAATGAGGTACTCTGATTACATTGTGTGGCTTTAAGCATATGGTGGAAAAATATCTTCTGCTGCCTCATTTACCGTGTGTGGATAGAATGGTGATAGATACATACAAAGAAAAGAAGCGAGCTAAGAGAACGTGGGAGCATAAGGAATGCTTTGGTAAAATAGGAAATTGATTACTTTTCTCATCAACACGTTTAGGCAACTCATATGATCTTCTTTTCATCACTTCACTGTTGTTTCTTTGCTCTCCCAAGTGAGTGAATTATGCATACCAAGTGTTCATGGGATGGGATCAAGACACCCATGTCCCTTATCGAAAAAGGCACGAGACAAGTTTTTCATCTCGCATCCCTTATGGTCCCGATCTCTGTCTTGATCGTGGACGGGAAGGGATGAAATAATCCCGAAATCTTTTTTATTAAAAATATTTACTTGTAAAAAAGTATAACACTTTTGTTTGTATCAAATTAACAAAATTAGTAAAAATTTTCCTACAATACATTTTATATTTTCCATAATAAATACGTATCACTTATAAAAATGATACATGTATTTTTTCTAAAAAATCACAAACAAATTTTTAGGACGGGAAATTACAGGATGGGAAATTACAGGATGGGACGAGAAGGGACAAGAAATATTTACACACACCTACACACTGCTCTCTCTCTTTTATCTAGTTTTCCTGTACTCATTTTAACTTTCACTCTCTCCCGATCCCCCCATGTGAATTTTGTCACACTCACTTTGTCTTTTTACTTACTTTCCAATCACTTGTCTTTGATCTCTTTTCTATATCTTTTTTTGGGTTAACATCTATTTTCTATATCTATCACACTCAAGTTTGCCAATAAAATAGTTGAGCTGGTATTTTTCTTGGAAGTTTTTGAGAGCGGTGATTAGCTGACATCCATAAGATATTAACTAATGTGTATATTTAACTATTTTTGTAACTGTTTTTTTGTTAATCACCGCACGGTTTTATATGGACTTGAGGGGTAGGAGTGTTGCCCTCATAGGCAAGGTTGTCCCCTCTCCCAATGAGAGCGCTTCCCGGGAATCGAACACGTTCTCATCCTTACGGGGGTTGCAGTCCACTTATCAGTTCAACCAACTACCCATTGGTTATTTTTGTATCTGTTTAATTAGAGAGAGAATTGTATTATATTTTTCAACCGTTTTAAAATTATGGTATATGGGCATCATCCATTGGCCTCCCAATAAAAATTATACCTAGAAAACAAAGAAAAGATATATTCTTAAAAATTATTATACCTCACTCAAATTATGAGAAATAATCACAGAAAAAAATATCATAACTCTATAGTGTAACGAGATTTATTGTTGGATCAACTATTAATAAAGTGACTTATATTTTCCATGAGTCAAATTTTGTATGTTTGGATTAGTTGTACTTGGATGCGTAAAATAAGTAAACATTTGAGGGTCCACATCATAAACTACTTCATAAGATGAAAATAAACTACTTTTTTTAAACTTATGAAATGAACTATTTTTTATTTATGAAATAATCTACTTATTATTATATTCCTGTGGTGCATTTAATATAAAAATCGAAATTATAAATTACTTACCACAGACTTGCATTTTAAGGACCTGAAATTCGTTAGAACAACGATTGATGAGAGGAAGAACAAGAAAGAGAGAAAAATAACAATGTTTATCTTTGCATCTAACATGTGATGAGATATGATAATTAGGAAATAATTATTTGATGGGGATCACAAAAGAATCAGAAAGATGATAAAGAAATTTGAAAATTATCATATTATGATTTGATTATTATCAATCAATATGTCTAGATTGTTCTATTTTAATTTTTAATTGATCATTATCAATTAACATTAAGTATGATTTATATTTTAGAGTATTCTATCATTAATTCTTAGGGTTAGGTTGAGGCCTATATATAATCTCTCAACTATTTGCTATGTAGAGTTTTATGAATTGAATAATAAGATTATTGAGTTGTCCTCTTCTTCTTGTTCTCTCTTCTCTCACTTCTCTCTCTTCTTATTCTACCTCTATTTCTAAATTCTCATACACTCTCTCTATTCTCACAACCATTCTGCATCAATTGGTATCAGAGCCTTGTTTCACATCCTCTCTATTGCTCATACTTCCTCATCTCTGTCAGCTAACTACTGTTTGTCAAGATCATCATTTAGAAAAATTTTCACTTGGAAGAAATTCTACTGTAATTTTCTCTTTCTATTAGTGTTATCTTGTTTTTATTTAAACTGAAAAAAGAAGGTTTGATAATTTCTTCTTTGAATTAGTTTTTTTCTATTGTTGCGAGAGAGAAAAAGAGAAAAAAGGAAAAAATAAAAGAAAAGAGAGAGAAAAGAAAAAAAAAGAGCAAAAAAATAGCCAAAAAGAGAGAAAAAAATTGTTTCGTTTTTTGTTTTTTGTTTTTGTTTTAGTCATATATAAACCTTTTATCTCTCCAACATTTAGCCCTATATCAGGGTCACATTTACCCTAAGTTAGTAGAGATTTTTAGCAGATTCCCTGAAGGGTTTCCATCTGAGGTTTCTGTGAAGGTCTCGCTCAAGTTCTTACTTATTTAGCAAGAATGACTAATGTGACTTGTCCCTGAAGGTTAAACTTGTTAAGTAGGATTTTCACTTTTTTGGTGGATGCAACTTGGAAACCTTATATAGGTTAGAGACTCACCTTTAAACCTAAAAAGCATGTTACCTTGTTACACCAATGAGTTTTAAGAAATATACATCATTAGGACATCCTTTTGAATATGATACCATATATGAATATAATACTCATTATGATTATGAAAAATATGATGAAGAAGAGTACTATATTGATGAAGAATGCTATGATGATAGCATTAACTTCTGCTCAAATGAGTTTTAAGTTGACGAAAATTATATATGAGTGGAAGAACGCTCCAATGATTTAGATATGTACATGGCTTTATTCCAACGCCTTGAGTTTATTGAGAACTGTAAGAAGGCTAATGGAGTGTATAATGAAGAATTTGAACAGGTACATTCTATGATATTGGATGCATTGGAGACTATTCGCCTAACGTATGGGAAATCCTTACATTCAGGGGAGGAGTCAAATAAACCAAGCAACTAAGTCAACTGGGGTAGTAGAAGGTTCTCCTTTAGAACTAGAAGAGTTCTCTTCAAATGTGGAAATAATTCATGCTAATGAGGTTACTCTACCAGAACTTATTCCTCTACCACAACAGACAACAGAGGTAGAAGGTTCTCCTCTAAAATTAGAAGAGTTTTTTTCAACTGTGGAAATCACTCATGCTAATGAGGTTACTTTACCCGATGTTATTCCACAACAAACGCTACCAGACACTATTTCAACTAAGGTGGATCACTTTTAGATTTTAACCATCAATGATCAAATTAATCATATGATTGGTAACATTAATCATGTTTATTTCAATTGTGAAGAGTTTATTTTTGGTGAATACTTTAATTACTCCATACCAATGAAGATAGATCTTTCCTTAATTGGGACTACGAAAATGCAAGATTATCAAACTAATGCTTCATTTGTTAATCCAATTCTTTGTTGAACGAGTCACTCCAACAGTACCTTGTTTGTTGGAAAGGATTTCCAGATACTCTTACGTATAAAACTAGCTACTTTATCAAGGGTTCTCTCATTTGGTACCTCACATGTTGGATAGGACTTCCAAATCAAAGTTTTACATTGAAGTTTTTGCAAGTTGCTCACTCTCTGCTTAAGTTTCTCTTTTATTATCTCATCTATTGGAAAGGTTTTCCAGAGTTTAATTGTTATCAAGCTACTTGCAATGGTTTCATCTTCAAGTACCTCACTTGTTGGAAGGGATTCCCAAATCAAGAAACCACTTTGATGATTCAGCCTTATACATCTCTATTGACTCATCAGAAGTCGAGTTTTTCAATCTCTATCAACTCGTCGGGAGTCGAGTTTTTCAAGCGGGGGAGAAATGATGAGATATGATAATTAGGAAATCATTATTTGATGGAAATCACAAAAGAATAAGAAAGATGACAAAGAGATTTAAAAATTATCACATTAGAATTTGATTATTATCAATTAGTATTTCTAGATTGTTCTATTTTAATTTTGAATTGATTATTATCAATTAGTATTTCTAGATTGTTCTATTTTAATTTTGAATTGATCATTATCAATTAGCATTAAGTATGATTTATATTCTACAGTATTCTTGTAACATCCCAAATTTTGATTAAGGTTAATTGGAAATTATTGAGGTGTTATTTAGGAAATTTGAGTTTTATAGAGGAAATTATGGAGATTTATTGTTATTAAATCTTAATTTTTGGAATTTAAGGAAATATAGTTAAAATAATTATTTGGAGTTAGAAACTTTCATGAACAAATATTTTGGGATAGTAGATAATATTATGATGGAAAGAAAGGGATACAATAATAAAGTATACAAACTTTTGGCTAGAAATATAATTAAGAATAAACAATAGGGTAGTTAATTGTAATTTTCCCTAACTAATATATATAAATACTCATGTAACATGACACACACAAACCCTAGCCTCCTAATTCAAACCATCAACCTCTCTTCTCAAAACCCCATCCCTTCGGCCCTCTCTAAATCCGGCGACGGTGGGCTCCTCCGGCGACGGTGAGTTGAAGCGGCGGCGCGGCCTCCCCTTCCCCTTTAAACTCTTCTTCTTTGTTGTCCTCTGTTTCCTCTTCGTTTCTCTTTGTGCTTCTTGCAAATCCGGCGACTTTTTCCGGCGAACTCACGGTGGTTAATGGCGAGAATAAGGTAAAGTTCAACCTTTTCATGTATACCTCGAGCTGGGCTTTTTTATCATGTTTATTTCTCATGGTCATTTGTTCCTTTTCCTTCCTTTCTTTGTTGTGGTTCGGCCTCCCTCTGTTTCTTCGTGTTCCGGCGGCTAGGGCGGCGGACGGCGGTGGTACAAAGTGAGTCTCGCCATTCTTGTTGTTCTTCAAGCTAAGTCTCCTCCCAACTTCGTTTTTCCTCAGTCTTCCTTCCCTTTTTGCTATTCAGTTCGGCCAGCCACCTTGGTGGCCGATTTCCGGCCATTTTCCGGCGGTGGTGAACTCGAATCAAACACACAACTTCATATTCAAGTTAGGTAAGCTCCTTCTCCTGCAATTTTTTTTCCATTTCTGCGAGTTTGGAAGAGAGAATGATTAGGGTTTGATTTAGATTTTGGGTTTAGAAATTTACTAAGAGAGTGACTGAACTTTGGTTTATGGTGTATGTTGATGAACCAATTAAACTAGATTATATATTTTGTATTTGCCTAAAGTTTCTGGTTCTTGCTAGATTTGTATATAGTGGTTCTTGAAGTTGGTCCCTTATGTCTCTGCTTTGTTCTTGTTTGTGTCTTTGGTGTAGGAGTATTAGGAAAGTTGAGACTCAAGCATGTTGATTCTCTTGATTTCTATTTTGTTATGGCTGAATTTAGGTTGTGGTGGGTAGTGTTCAGATTTTTGTAACTAAGTCATTTTCCAAGTATAAGTTGAATTTATTGGAAGATTAATGAATTGGGTTATGAATTTGAAGCTTTAGGGCTTAATAAATTGGTTAAAGTGAACCTGAACTTTCTTTGTCTAACTAGGAGGGGAAATATGTATAAATTTGTATGTGTTTATAGTTTGAGTTGTCTTAACATACCTAAAGGATGTATATTATATTTTTGAGGATCTAAGAAATATTAGCATCACTCTTACTGTTGTTGTTGAGTTGTGAGTAAATAAATTATTGTGGAACTGGTGTTGGTGGGACTAAGAAGTTGTAGGATTTTATTTGAATTTTAATCTTGCTGTGCGGGGTGACATAAGCTGAGTAGGATGAGTTCATAAGTTCTGGTTTATCTCTGTTTGGTTGTTTTAATGATGCTTTGTGAAATTAAACGGAGTTATAGGGTAGAGGATTATAATGAAGTTGATTAGATGGGATAATATTGTATTGCAAGATGATTGATGGGCACAGTGGCTGATTTGTATACATATATGCATTGTGAAGATTGTAGCTATAATTTAGTTTTGAAATGAAGAGTTATAAATGGACTTGAAGACTATTATGAAGATGCAAAGTTTCTTATTTTTCTTATGAGTATGTATGTTCGGTCAAGCAGGGAAAAGATGCTTCAAATGTCAAAGTATGCTTAAGTAAATTGGGAATTAGGAATGAATTAAAAAAAAAAAGAGGATTCTTAAAATTCCATGATTTTCTTTTTCTGTTTTGTAAATGCATTACTATTGGTTCATGTGGAAGGATTAGTGAGAAGTGTAGCAGCATTCTATGTTGATTTTTGGTTAAGTTTGGTGAAGCTTGAATCAAAAACATTCATGCCTTATTTTAGTATGGTTACCTATATTGGCTGAATCAATTTTCTAAAATGGAATGGCTCAAAGAGGGTCTAAAATGGGATAAATGAAAGCATTTAATGTTTAAGTTCTTGTTAGTGTAATTTTAAACAATAATATGTTTTGCTTGACTATGTGATGCCATATCTGTGTTGGATTCTAGTCTTAGAACAAAAAGTGAAGAATTAAGTGTTTAAGTTCGAATTAGAATTAAATTAGGGTAGAACTTTGAGGTTTATATTGATCCCTTACAATACTGCTTTTTGATTTCAAATTCATATTTATGTTAATTGTCTTCTTTAATGTGAAGCATGTCTGAATATTTTGCCTTACATTGGTTTTGATTATATTCAAGATTAATTGAAGTTTTGTGATGGTTATTGGGAAACTTTGAAATTGTTTTGATGCGGCACTTGTTTGAAGTTTGTTAAGGTCAATCAAATGTAAAAGAAGAAAGGGTTGGGTAGTAATATACGATACGAGAGAGACGCTACATATATTCGCAAAATGGATTGGTTTACAAATATTATTACTTTTATGTAATAATAGGTGAATTTACAAGATATGGTAAGGAAGAGCAGCAGAGAGCTAGAGGGCGACAGGTAATCACTCTTAACCTTGCTATAACATTGAGGGTGACGTTAGTTGGGATTTTCAAAATCCTTTCTCACCTTCTGAATATATAAATCATTGAAATGTTATTTTTATACAAAATAGGCTATCGGGTGCCTTTCAAACGCGATTACTTTCATATAAAAGACTTTGATACATATATATTATCCTGCTTGGTGGTTGCTATTGATTTGGAATGGTGTGAAGGATATATAGGTCTATTGTTTAGATAGTGGTTTGAGAGGTATGATGATAGAAAAGAGAGTTGGATATTGAGTTGAACTTGTGGAGAGTTATGTTGTGGAAACAATGATATGTTGAGATTTATATATTGATGTTGAAATTGAGATACTGACGAGGTTGAAATTTATTGGACATTGTGGACATTGCATGACACTGAGACATATGTACCATCGCGCGATGATAACCGTTAGATAGGCCAATCAACGGTTATTTGTACTGGTTGACAGATTGGAGACTGTGACCATTGGTCAACAGATTGGAGACTGTGACCAGCAGTCTTCTGATTGGAGACAGGGACTGCTCCCTTTCTGATTGGAGACAGATTGGGGTTTCCCTCTCATGGGGTTACCAGAGAGGGAAATTGCCCCCTCATTGTGAGAGGGGCACAGTGTCAACTCATTTGGAACATATATAGGGCTCGAGCGTAGTGCCTCCGGGATGACATGAGTAGAGCACCAGGGATTGTACATGAATGTGAGCCGAGAAATTGGATTTGAGAAAGGTATGAATGAAAATTTCAGTAAGGAATGCATGGATTTGAATTGGACGTGACAGGGGGATTGAAGTGTTAAATGGAAGAAGATTTGGGTTATATACATATTACTAAATTTAAATTTTGGTACCCTTTAGATGCCCTTACTACCGCACATCTCACTGTTATAGTGAGTTAAGCGGTGATTACTGGGACAAATTGTCTCATCCCACGATTACTGACATTTTTGCAGGTATTCATGCACAGATGCAAGCATCAGGAAAGGGAATTAGGTTGTGGAGGTTATTTAATTGTTTAGAAATGTATATTGCAAATTTATAGGTCTGCATTCGCTTCCGCATGTATATATATCTATTTATTGTTTAATATCAACTAGTTTTGTTTATTAACCATGTTAGACAAATCCTTTCTAACATGGTTAGCAATAAATTATCCATGATAGCAGCTGTATTGTATTAGTTTATTCTTTTCTATCATGGATAATAATTTAGTCATTAGGATATTCTTTTTCTAACTATGATAGAGATATTGTTATTATTGAAATTCCTTTTTCTATCATAGTTAGCAAAGATATTATTGAACTAAAAGAGATGTCACAGGTTAATTAGAGGAATTAGTAACAGTATGTTACAACTTGGTTATCAGTATTTGGTATACGATAACCCTGGACTGTGCTGCATTGCATATAGATTGGCAATATACATATTGTACCTTCCCTTCGTTATGTGCATGAATATCTGCCTTTTGAGAGGAATATCACTCATCCCGTGGTGGGGAGAGAGTGATAAGCGCAATTGAATAGGTATTGTGGAGAGGTTGAGAAGAATATAAGAAGAATAATGAAATAAGTGATGATATTGATAAGAATTTCATAAGAATGACGAAATAAGGATGCTTCTCTGGGGTCTCGATTATAGTTATGTGCCGGCCATAATCATAGTCGAGGCATCATGAGATACCTTATTGAGTAAAGGGATTAAGGAAATTGGAAAATAACAAGTGATAAACAATGTGATATGAAATAAGTTTGGTTGACCATGCTTAAATGTTTAGTTTATTTGTTAAACTGTTGGCTTAATTGATGGATCGATTTGTCATATTTGATGGTTTTTGAATGAAATCTTTTTAAAATTCTTCGTGTTTTTATTATTTGTGTGATTTGTCAGTATTATGTTGGACCATTTTGATACTTTGAGCCAAATACTATGTGTATGGGTGTGTTAATTTGTAAATACATAATTTGATTGTGTGTGTTTTAATCAAAGGATGTTTGATGTGAAAAGAATCCAAACTTGATGCTTTTATACCAGTTTCTAATACAGGTCTTAATCTGTAGTTTAGTTATAATCTGCAGAATTCCTTACATTTGTTGGTTCAAATTTCACTAAATGTAGTGACATAAATTATTTCGATTATTGTGATTCTTTGCTGATTAAGCTTGGCCATTTGGCTTGATACTTGTTTCTTTAGTAGTTGGTATATTCTGTTTCCAAGGTTGCTGACTTAATTTTTGTCTATGTTGATCCTTATTAGTATAATAAAATTTCGAGAGTTACATATCGATCAAAGAATGAATATGTTTTAAAACGAAAACTTCTTGGAGAGATTTAGTGATTTAAGAAAGGTTTGGTTGAGGTTGATTACATAAAAGACCATGAAGAGTTCAAGAACCCTGAAAGAGTAATTTTAATTATAATTGTTGTCATTAGAGTTCATGTTATGTTATAACTATGGTTTGTTGTTTCATTACTACTTTGTTATGTACTACAACTCCAATGCTTTGGAGAATAAGTGATTATTTTAGTCAGGAATTGTGAAGGATGTCTTAATTAGATGACTGGAGAGGTAGCTTGGACATAGTTTCTTTTTATTTGTTTGGAATTGGAATTTGGTTAAAAAAAAACATAACCTTTCTCTGATTTTGATACTTATATATTATGAGGAATAGTGCCCTATTTGTCCTTGGTTTTTGGTTAAAGCTGATGATTGGGTTACCATGAAAGTATGAAAATTGTTTTATTGGAAATGAGGGCGGAAAATTATGGAGTTTGATGTTTGGTTTGTCCTTTGTGAAATGCAATGTTAAATGTGATTTGTTTTCTGGTTTTGATGGTTGCTGAAATTGATTGGGCTATACATGAGTTAGGAAATTTGATGCTTGGTTGCTACAATGCACATCATCATTATGCAGATTTGAGATTAATCATTGTGGTTCAATAATTCATTGATGTGGAAACTCAATATTACATGTATATGATTTTGTTTAGAGGAAATAAATACTCGGGAAGTCACGATTGTCAAACTAGTATGGATTGAAAGAAAGGTAATTGAGAGGAGTTTTGACTGTAAGGATTAGACTACTATGTAATGGCTATGAACCGATGAGTGACCGAAATTTGGCTTGAAGAATGAAACTTAGGAAGCTGTTGAAGCTTAAGTTAGAAATGAAATTTTGTAAAGTTGTTATTTAACAATTAAAAGCAAGATTTTGGATTATGATCAAGGAAACTACTAGAGTTTGAAGAGGATTTTAGAATGTGGTGTTTTGTTGTTGTGAATTGCTTTTGCATATGCGGAGATACATTAGGAGAGGAGTTGTGATCTTAATGATTAGATTATACAATAATGACTAAGATATGATGTTTAATTGGAGAAGTTTAGGTTTTAGAATAAGGTTAATTAAGGGAAATACTTGGAAATTTAAACTGTACCATGATGACATAGAATTTTAGTATGTAGGGAAGATTAAGAAGAATTAATTGTTAAAAATTGAGATTCTTAATGTGGTAGTAATGGATATACCTTGTTGATCATGATTGAACTACATGGATTGAGAAACTAGTTAAATTTAAGGATCTATGTTAAAGCTTTAGCTAACACTTTAAATGGATTCATTGGCAAATGAAGGTAGTCTAGAGCGACTTTTAAGAGAAGTTGACATGGTTGGCCATATACTGAGTTAGAGTCATTAAGGAAAATCAATAGGTTGGTTGATTTGGAGAACACAATTGAATATATATTGTGGACATTGATGATATTAGATTGTAAAAACAAGTAATTTGAGGTTACTGTGGCTAGTAAAGGAAGGATAGCTAGGGGAAGTAGGGTGATGATTGGTGGATATCTACAGATTGATTGAGGATGTAGTGTGAAAGATGAAGTTCTGTGCACTAAATTGTGGTTGAATAGTGAGAGTTTTATAAATAGTTAGAATTTATATGAGAAAGGCAGGGTTGAAACGAGTTTCTTTTGTGTTAGTTGTATGTGTAGCGAATTTTGGGGACAAAATTCATAAAAAGGTGGGGTAAATTGTAACATCCCAAATTTTGATTAAGGTTAATTGGAAATTATTGAGGTGTTATTTAGGAAATTTGAGTTTTATAGAGGAAATTATGGAGATTTATTGTTATTAAATCTTAATTTTTGGAATTTAAGGAAATATAGTTAAAATAATTATTTGGAGTTAGAAACTTTCATGAACAAATATTTTGGGATAGTAGATAATATTATGATGGAAAGAAAGGGATACAATAATAAAGTATACAAACTTTTGGCTAGAAATATAATTAAGAATAAACAATAGGGTAGTTAATTGTAATTTTCCCTAACTAATATATATAAATACTCATGTAACATGACACACACAAACCCTAGCCTCCTAATTCAAACCATCAACCTCCCTTCTCAAAACCCCATCCCTTCGGCCCTCTCTAAATCCGGCGACGGTGGGCTCCTCCGGCGACGGTGAGTTTAAGCGGCGGCGCGGCCTCCCCTTCCCCTTTAAACTCTTCTTCTTCGTTGTCCTCTGTTTCCTCTTCGTTTCTCTTTGTGCTTCTTGCAAATCCGGCGACTTTTTCCGGCGAACTCACGGTGGTTAATGGCGAGAATAAGGTAAAGTTCAACCTTTTCATGTATACCTCGAGCTGGGCTTCTTTATCATGTTTATTTCTAATTGGTCATTTGTTCCTTTTCCTTCCTTTCTTTGTTGTGGTTCGGCCTCCCTCTGTTTCTTCGTGTTCCGGCGGCTAGGGCGGTGGACGGCGGTGGTACAAAGTGAGTCTCGCCATTCTTGTTGTTCTTCAAGCTAAGTCTCCTCCCAACTTCGTTTTTCCTCAGTCTTCCTTCCCTTTTTGCTATTCAGTTCGGCCAGCCACCTTGGTGGCCGATTTCCGGCCATTTTCCGGCGGTGGCGAACTCGAATCAAACACACAACTTCATATTCAAGTTAGGTAAGTTCCTTCTCCTGCAATTTTTTTTCCATTTCTGCGAGTTTGGAAGAGAGAATGATTAGGGTTTGATTTAGATTTTGGGTTTAGAAATTTACTAAGAGAGTGACTGAACTTTGGTTTATGGTGTATGTTGATGAACCAATTAAACTAGATTATATATTTTGTATTTGCCTAAAGTTTCTGGTTCTTGCTAGATTTGTATATAGTTGTTCTTGAAGTTGGTCCCTTATGTCTCTGCTTTGTTCTTGTTTGTGTCTTTGGTGTAGGAGTATTAGGAAAGTTGAGACTCAAGCATGTTGATTCTCTTGATTTCTATTTTGTTATGGCTGAATTTAGGTTGTGGTGGGTAGTGTTCAGATTTTTGTAACTAAGTCATTTTCCAAGTATAAGTTGAATTTATTGGAAGATTAATGAATTGGGTTATGAATTTGAAGCTTTAGGGCTTAATAAATTGGTTAAAGTGAACCTGAACTTTCTTTGTCTAACTAGGAGGGGAAATATGTATAAATTTGTATGTGTTTATAGTTTGAGTTGTCTTAACATACCTAAAGGATGTATATTATATTTTTGAGGATCTAAGAAATATTAGCATCACTCTTACTGTTGTTGTTGAGTTGTGAGTAAATAAATTATTGTGGAACTGGTGTTGGTGGGACTAAGAAGTTGTAGGATTTTATTTGAATTTTAATCTTGCTGTGCGGGGTGACATAAGCTGAGTAGGATGAGTTCATAAGTTCTGTTTTATCTCTGTTTGGTTGTTTTAATGATGCTTTGTGAAATTAAACGGAGTTATAGGGTAGAGGATTATAATGAAGTTGATTAGATGGGATAATATTGTATTGCAAGATGATTGATGGGCACAGTGGCTGATTTGTATACATATATGCATTGTGAAGATTGTAGCTATAATTTAGTTTTGAAATGAAGAGTTATAAATGGACTTGAAGACTATTATGAAGATGCAAAGTTTCTTATTTTTCTTATGAGTATGTATGTTCGGTCAAGCAGGGAAAAGATGCTTCAAATGTCAAAGTATGCTTAAGTAAATTGGGAATTAGGAATGAATTAAAAAAAAAAAAGTGGATCAAATATATACTATAATTTTGCGTACGGAATCTTTTTTCTTTCACACTTGAAACCGATTTTCTACGTGGATTGTATATGCTGATTTATTTGTTGTGTTGCACAATTTAATGCTAAATTTTAATGTCCCATTATTGGTGTTAATGGTTTCTCTAAATTATTGGTTGTTAATGGTTTGATGCATTTCCTCCGTTTCATTTTCTCCTGGTATTCCCACCCATCCTCCAAATCACTCTCTTCGTCTTCTACCTTACTTGACAGTGGCCACAGCGACATTTTCAGGTGAAGAAGGGCTCCCACGCGTCACTTGCAAGCTCTAAGTCAGCTTCAGCCTTCAGGTGACTCTTCTTCTCTCATTCTCACCTTCGTTTCTTCCATTAGGGCCCTTTAAGTGAGTTCTACAAATTCCCATCCCCACATCCCTTTTCTCCTTCCTCCCCAAAATCATTCTCACTTTTCTCCTTCCCATAACTCTCACTTCTTTATCCCACATCACTTTTTCACCAAGCTGGGTACAATAAGCATATATTCGGTTGTTAGTTACTGTGAAAAATTGTTTCATAACAAACAGGTGAGACTTTAATTTTATTGCTTTTTGTTTCTCTATTTTCAATAATTTCATATTGATTATTCATTATTTTAACATTTTACATTCTATTTTCTGGTATTATTTTACTTCCTGATTCCATTTTTGACTTATATCCATGTGATATACAACTTTGCTGTTAATAATAATTCTGCTGTTCAGGTTGTATTAGTATTTTTGTCACTGCATATTAGTTCAATCATAATTTTGCTGTTAATATTACTGTGTTTAGTTCATTTTTATTTTTTTTTTTGAAAAATCAGTTGCTTTTACTTCTTCAATGTGATTTTGTTCTGAGCAACAATTACAAGGGATGACTTAATGACTTACTGAAATATTACTTTTGTGGTTTATGGTATTTTGCTAATGGTTAAATTGCTTCACACCACTCCCTCATTAGAATTAAGGGTAGGTGGGACCTTTTTTCTGTCCAAAGTTCAGAAGGTAGAAGTTAGAAGGGAGATTTGTGTTATTTAGATGATTTGAGGCTATCAGATCAGAGTCTAATCCTAATAATTTCTTAAGTTTTATGAATTGACAATAGAAGTTAGAAAAATGGTTTGAATATTTTAATTGCATCATGGTTTTGATATTCCAAATCTTACAATAATGATAGACCAGGTAGCGATTAATGTGCAGTTTCAATTAAATAAGATTACATCATTATTACATACATCATATGTTTTGTAATAATGATAAGGACAGGGTTGATTACTGGAAATGGTTTACAGGTAAGGTTTTTCAATTTTCTATTTTTCTGGCCTTTTGTCACTCTTTTTTCAATGGTTTGATATAAATCTTTCATCTAAGGTTGCGGCAGTGCAACAGCGGCAGGAAAGTGCTCGCTTGGCAGCTTAACTTATGTTTATACCCCAATTTAATTTTTTCTCATTCATTTTATGTCTGCTTGGGTTCATTACCTAATTTAGATTGCTTCATTTTCCTCTGTCATTTACAAGCCTTCTGCGTTTCCTATATATGTGTAAGTGTCCTGTTTATGCAATTTCCTCTGCTTTGCTTCCCATTTCATATAGTGCTATTGCTTGCAATGGAATATAATTTTACTTTAGTGTAGGTTTTCCATGATTAATACTTTCTTCCTCCATTTTTTTCCTTTCCCTAGAAAATTTATTCACTAACAAGGATGACGATGATCAAGATTATTGTCAATTGCAACTGCTTATTTCATCCCTCTTTGTCTATTTCTTGCAGATATATTCAGATTGACACTGGACAAGTATGGATATTGCTATTTCCTTTCTCTGATTCTTTTCGTGTTCTCTTTGCTTTTATAGTTTCACATATTTTAACCAATTGCAAATGTGAGAATCATGTTATGTGCCAATGATTTTTTGTCGTGTCTATTTATAATATGAATAGGCAACAATCATTTTGGAATATCTACATCATAGTCAGAGGGAATTAGGTGATTTTGCTGAATGATCATTTTTTCCATTTCAATTCCTATGTGTGTTTTGTTTCTAATGAACAGGGATATAGAATATATGTTTGTCCTATTAGTACTTTATAATTCTTTTGAGAGGGTTATAGCCTTAGTACAATTTGTCAATCAATGTAGTGACCAATTATGTTTCTTTTCAGATCATTACTCTACTGTATGATGCACATTAGCCCTTTTTTACTTTGAACCATATATTGTTTGTTATTTGATTTGTTTTTATTGAGGAAACATTTAAGTGGATTGCTATGTTTTATAATCTGAGTTAGTTCATGAGAGACAGGTTACTCTCCCAATCTCGCTCCTTTTTATATATGGGTTCATTGTATTAATCATATACATATCTATTGCCGATTAAATTGATGTTGAAATTCAGTGAGACAGGTGCTAAATGATCTTTTGTGATGATTTCATTTTATAGGTATCATAATCTTTTGCCGAGGAAGTGATTATTTTGTCATAATCTTTCAGGCAAAAAGAAAATGCTTCATCACAACGCAAACTGAGTGGCTATCTCAATTCCTTAAGGTATTATCATGTTGATAATGTTATGGATTACTAATTAGTGAGCATTGTTGCTGCTAATGTGAACTTAGTTATTTAGCTTTGATTATTCAATAGCAATATCTATCACAATTGTTGTTCATAGTCTTATCTGATTATATCATAAATAAAGAGTGGAGGAGTATGCTTTCTCTATATGTGCGTGTCATCCTTGCGCAGGAGTATGCTTTAATCCATGTTCTCTAAATTCTATTTTCTTAGAAAGAACTGAAGCTATTCATGATCTGTAAGCTTCCATGATGTTTCATTCAAGTTTTCAAATAGATGTAATCTTCAATTTGTTTTGATCATTTGTTTTTCAAAATTTGCTTCTCTTCATGTGTTTATGTAGTTCATCTTTCTATCTCATGTTTGTGCTGGTCATGCAACTTCATATTAGAATCCTCAAGTGAACGAGAATAATCCAAGTAATTCAACTATGCGTCCTTTGCAACATGGGTTTTTTGTTTTTTCCTACAGTACAGTTTTGTGACTTCATTTTTTTAACTGCAGATTTTTAACTTCATTTTTTTTTCTTATAACTGATTATATTGAAAATATTTGTGGGAAAATGTAATATTACTATTCCCATGATAATGTGAAAAATGATTGATCATGTTACTGACTTTTTTGCTACAATATTTTATGGGATTCTCAACTAAAAGAGCCATTTATCGCATGGTTTCTGTAAATGTCAAATTGAAATTATTTGGAAAGATTAAAAACAATAAAAAATTAGTTCAAGTGAACTTTCAGGATAGATGGCTGGGGTAAATTTAGTAGCTTTTTCAATAAGGTTTAGCCGATTAATCTACTAAGATTGCTTCACATCTCACTATTACTTATCTACTTTTGGGTCGCATAATCATATCTTTAACATATAAAAGATGGGGAAATATAACCTCAAGTTGGGAATATAACCTCAAATTAGACATAAAAACTTGGTCGTGATTTTTAATGCAATAAATAAAAAATTTAGGGAGAATGGCCAAAGAATTTTGGTTTTTGTGGTGGGCGAGTGGGGTTAAATTTAGAAAAAAAAATTAATTCAAAATATTATTATCATTGGCAATTGTAGAGTTTTAAGGTGATGAAATATCCCTTCATCTTTTCCATCTAAGTATATTAGTGGACTAATAAAATAAATATATCCTCAAACACCCCAAAATCGGATAACATCTATTACTAATGAGATTTCCAACAATATCTAATTTAAGGCGAGGAAAATTTGGTTTTTTATTATTGTGTGGGACGGGGTTGGACTGAACGGGCTGGGGAAACTTTGATTCTTTTGTTTTTATTTATAAGGAGTTTGATTTTCATTCAAATTGAAAATACCTTTATATTGAGATAGTATGTACTATTTTACAAACAAAATCGTTCCGTTCATCCCGCAGGGTATACTGACAACTAACTAGATTTGATTTGTTTGAAATAATAAAGTCTTTGACCCCACAATAACTAATCAAAATTTATACCCTTTGTTTTGACTTAAAATTTATGACGCACTCATACATTTTTTTTATTTCCATTTATTGTATTATTAAAAAACCTCTTAAATTCTCAATTTGTGTTGTCCCATATTAGTTAATTGATCTTATTGGTTTACACTTAACTACTTCATACTTTATTTTCCACTGTGATAATTCTATTTTTTCTAATAAATAAACTATTAACATTTAAAAACAAAATTAGTGTTACTCCAAGAATATACTTTCTACTTATTATTATACCCCATCCCAACTAATCTATGTCATGTATACCACTCCCTCTAATTTAAAGTGGATGATCAATAATTTTAAAAATTGCCTCCTTAATATAAACTAAAACAAAATCCATATATTCAATACCTCTTGTAATTTTAGACTATCTATTATTAATCTTCTTAATTTTATATCTAAGTTAAGATGATAATAAGAAATCCCTTAACACAACAGCATCCCCGTGCATCGCACGGGGTCTATTCCTAGTTCTTAAAATTCCATGATTTTCTTTTTCTGTTTTGTAAATGCATTACTATTGGTTCATGTGGAAGGATTAGTGAGAAGTGTAGCAGCATTCTATGTTGATTTTTGGTTAAGTTTGGTGAAGCTTGAATCAAAAACATTCATGCCTTATTTTAGTATGGTTACCTATATTGGCTGAATCAATTTTCTAAAATGGAATGGCTCAAAGAGGGTCTAAAATGGGATAAATGAAAGCATTTAATGTTTAAGTTCTTGTTAGTGTAATTTTAAACAATATGTTTTGCTTGACTATGTGATGCCATATCTGTGTTGGATTCTAGTCTTAGAACAAAAAGTGAAGAATTAAGTGTTTAAGTTCGAATTAGAATTAAATTAGGGTAGAACTTTGAGGTTTATATTGATCCCTTACAATACTGCTTTTTGATTTCAAATTCATATTTATGTTAATTGTCTTCTTTAATGTGAAGCATGTCTGAATATTTTGCCTTACATTGGTTTTGATTATATTCAAGATTAATTGAAGTTTTGTGATGGTTATTGGGAAACTTTGAAATTGTTTTGATGCGGCACTTGTTTGAAGTTTGTTAAGGTCAATCAAATGTAAAAGAAGAAAGGGTTGGGTAGTAATATACGATACGAGAGAGACGCTACATATATTCGCAAAATGGATTGGTTTACAAATATTATTACTTTTATGTAATAATAGGTGAATTTACAAGATATGGTAAGGAAGAGCAGCAGAGAGCTAGAGGGCGACAGGTAATCACTCTTAACCTTACTATAACATTGAGGGTGACGTTAGTTGGGATTTTCAAAATCCTTTCTCACCTTCTGAATATATAAATCATTGAAATGTTATTTTTATACAAAATAGGCTATCGGGTGCCTTTCAAACGCGATTACTTTCATATAAAAGACTTTGATACATATATATTATCTTGCTTGGTGGTTGCTATTGATTTGGAATGGTGTGAAGGATATATAGGTCTATTGTTTAGATAGTGGTTTGAGAGGTATGATGATAGAAAAGAGAGTTGGATATTGAGTTGAACTTGTGGAGAGTTATGTTGTGGAAACAATGATATGTTGAGATTTATATATTGATGTTGAAATTGAGATACTGACGAGGTTGAAATTTATTGGACATTGTGGACATTGCATGACACTGAGACATATGTACCATCGCGCGATGATAACCGTTAGATAGGCCAATCAACAGTTATTTGTACTGGTTGACAGATTGGAGACTGTGACCATTGGTCAACAGATTGGAGACTGTGACCAGCAGTCTTCTGATTGGAGACAGGGACTGCTCCCTTTCTGATTGGAGACAGATTGGGGTTTCCCTCTCATGGGGTTACCAGAGAGGGAAATTGCCCCCTCATTGTGAGAGGGGCACAGTGTCAACTCATTTGGAACATATATAGGGCTCGAGCGTAGTGCCTCCGGGATGGCATGAGTAGAGCACCAGGGATTGTACATGAATGTGAGCCGAGAAATTGGATTTGAGAAAGGTATGAATGAGAATTTCAGTAAGGAATGCATGGATTTGAATTGGACGTGACAGGGGGATTGAAGTGTTAAATGGAAGAAGATTTGGGTTATATACATATTACTAAATTTAAATTTTGGTACCCTTTAGATACCCTTACTACCGCACATCTCACTGTTATAGTGAGTTAAGCGGTGATTACTGGGACAAATTGTCTCATCCCACGATTACTGACATTTTTGCAGGTATTCATGCACAGACGCAAGCATCAGGAAAGGGAATTAGGTTGTGGAGGTTATTTAATTGTTTAGAAATGTATATTGCCAATTTATAGGTCTGCATTCGCTTTCGCATGTATATATATCTATTTATTGTTTAATATCAACTAGTTTTGTTTATTAACCATGTTAGACAAATCCTTTCTAACATGGTTAGCAATAAATTATCCATGATAGCAGCTGTATTGTATTAGTTTATTCTTTTCTATCATGGATAATAATTTAGTCATTAGGATATTCTTTTTCTAACTATGATAGAGATATTGTTATTATTGAAATTCCTTTTTCTATCATAGTTAGCAAAGATATTATTGAACTAAAAGAGATGTCACAGGTTAATTAGAGGAATTAGTAACAGTATGTTACAATTCTATCATTAATTCTTAAGGTTAGGTTGACCTATATATAGTATCTCAACTATTTGCTATTTAGACTTTTATGAATTGAATAATAAGATTATTGAGTTGTCCTCTTCTCTTGTTTTCTCTTCCTTCTAAATTCTCTCTTCTCTCACTTCCCTCTCTTCTTATTTTACCTCTATTTCTAAATTCTCATACACTCTCTCTATTCTCACAACCATTCTGCATCAACATGTAAATTTAAAGCTCAAATCAGCTGGTGCAAAAAATAATAACAATGCCTACATCTCTAAAAAAACAGTTGCAGAACAACCAATACATATTAACGATAATTTCAAATACAAGTCCATCTGTCACTAGTGTTCTAGCTCAACAGCCAAGCCTTTTAGGCAGGAAGATAACCATTCAGCCAGTGAAGGACAAAAGCATAAGACCTCTGCAAATTGACATGCAAGCATTTAAAGCAACTAAAACCATATCAAATAACATTGTAGCCATGGTGGAATATCAATATTCTTTGACATGTTCTGAATTTTTTGAATGAAGGTTCAGGAATTTTCAAGCAAAAATAAAACCAAGTAATATTATAATCTGACCAAAAAAAAATATTATAAACAATACGTCTCTATCAGAAAAATTCATTTTTCCAAATTTTGACAACAAAAACAATCACAGAGCTATCATCCACCCAATTAGGAAAAAAACACAAAAAATTTAAAAAATATTAAATAAAGGGAAAAAATTAAACAAAGAAGCTGATTAACTCTTGAATGGTTGTTGCTAAGAAGAAAGGTAGATGAAGAATGATGGGTGTAAGATGAGAAAAAGGTGGTTGGATAATTTAGACATCATTTAATGCACACAATAGTTTCATTTAAGCTCGTCCACAACAACGCTCAAAAGCTCCAAAATATAGATTCTAAGGAGAAGCTGATTAAGTCCAAAAGTCAAGTAAAAAATAAGCAAGACCCAAACATAACTTGAGATGAGAGGCTGATTAACTCTTGAATGGTTCTTGTTGAGAAAAAAGGTAGATGGAGAATGATGAGTATGAGATGAGAAGAAGGTGGGTGGATAATTTAAGCATCATTGAATGCATGCACACAACAATTTCATTTAAGCTCATCCACAATGTTCAACCAAAATGTAAAATGTAGCTTTAAATGAGAAACTGATTAAGCCCAAAAGTTAGGTACAAAATACGTAAGACCCAAGCATAAATCAAAAGCTTAAAAAGAACTTCTTCAGTCCAACTAACTTTTTTGGGCCCACAAGCTGATGTCAAATACACACAAAATAAGTTACTTTTTTACATATAAAATAACTTACTTATTTCAAGTAAGTCAGTTTAAAAATAATTCTAGCCAAATATACCAAAAATATAATCAGTTAAAAATAAGTTACATTTTCAAATGGCTAGAATGGTGAGGGATACGTAAAAAGAAAAGAAGTGTGCATGGGAGAATAAGGAAAGCTTTTGGAAAAGGTGGCAGTTAATTACTTTTCCTATCAACACCTTTAAGCAGGTCATGAGCTCATCTTTTCATCAGTCACTTTGGCAGATTAGTTTGATGAATATGTTTCCACAAACCCAACCCAAGAATTACTCACTTCTCAAATGGCAAATTATCTATTTATTCTCTTCCATTCTCCTTTCTTCTTCGTCACCTGTTTCTTCATATTTGTTAGGTGGGATACAAATCTTTTACTACTACCATCTTCTCTCATTTCGAAGCAAACCAAGAGTGTTTGTGCTTGAAACCGCAAGCCATTTCTAAAAGAAGAAATGCATGAAACCCAGAATTTTGAGTGAGATCCTGAGAGGAATGGAACCTGAAACATAAAGAAAGTCTCTGCACTTCATGAGAAAAAAAATGGGTATGGATGCATAGGAGAGAGATGAAAAGGAGAGAGATGGGAAAACTTCATTCAAGAGGAAGATGCTAATTTCAAAGGAAATCTTCACCTTCCTCTTAATCTTTCTTAGGCTATCAGTTTTAGCTCATGGCCAGGAATAAAGAGGTTAGACTTTGTTTGCAATTAAGCTATGCATGCAATAATGCATTTGAACTTGAATTATAAGCAAGTTTATATCAAGTTTTAATCTGAAATATTCAGTTTGTAGGCTTGATTTCTTTTAATGTTGTAGTCAGTTTTTCTGCCTTTTTTTTTGTGATCTTGCAATTCCTTTGATGAATTTCATAGTTGAAATAACAATCTAGCTTTTCTTTTTTATTTCTTTTGAGCAAAAACCCATAAAAATGAGCCTCACTTTTTTTTTTATTTTTGAGCTCTCAAACATTTTTCGGTTAGCACGCTTTCTTTGACTTATTTTGTTTGTTTATCTTCATCTTTACAGGATTTATTGGATGACAAAAGTGTTAGGATTTTCTTATTTGTGATGTTGGATTTTATCTGGTGGTGTCTTCAGCACCTTTTTAGTGACATGCTTGATGTTAAGTTGATGGTTGTGTTGCTTATCAACTACGTACATATACAATTAACGAGATCTGCCGTAACTATTGAATTTTAATCTATCATACTTTTAGCCATAACTTGCAATCAGATTTCATTTGTGATGTTTATTTTGTAGTTCATATTGATTCTTCACAAATAAATCTTTTCTATGGGTATTTTTAACAATGAATGTTCTATTCCCTGGTCATCTTTTCAGGCCAAGGCTGTTCCATGAACGAGGACACAGAATTTGTGTGTGAGGATATTAGCTGAAAAGGTGGTTTCCTGTTCATGTTTGCGCTTAAATTTGTTTTTGACGAAATTTCCATGTTCACAAGTGCTCTTTATGAAAGTTTGAGTTCTGGTTTTTTTTTGGATGAACAGTAAAATAACTGTCCAATTACTCAAACTGTTTGACAGATTTTTTAACATGGTGAAAGATATGAGCAAGTTCTTCTTGCGATTCTTTAAAGAAAGAAATAAGATTGGAGAGTTCAAGAGGCAAAACTATATGAGTGCAAGATGCTTTGGGTAATCCTTGTGTCAGTTGTTACCAGATGTGTAAACGTAAGTAATTGTCTTTGGAGTACTTCTAGGCATAGGAATGTTTGAGTCTTCATTTGGATACTGAAATTTATTTTGTAGATGTATAGTTTTGCAGGATTCGCCCGTTTCGAGATGAGTTCAGTTCACTAAACCTGCCTGAGTTACAAAAGTGTCTCACTGATGATGATTACAGGTTATTTTTTTTGGCATTATTACTAATGATTCTGGACATGGAGGGGGACACAGAATTAGTCTATTAGGATATTTCACTTGGTTATGGTTCTCAATTTTTTTTATTTTGTTATATCACAGATTATTAAATGTTATCCTTTGTAATGGTGTATATGTGGTTTAAAATTAAGGACACTTCCTTTGATTTGTTCTAGTATCACGTGAATTGCTCATTCATCATGAATCTTACCCACACAATGCTTTCAGTAATAACATGCCTGCTTTTGTTATTGTGTCATTTTCCAAGTTTACAGATGTAGCTATTTAGTTATTAGTAATTTAAAAAATGATATATACATTATAATGGCAGTGATTATCATCAATTTATGTTTTTGGGTTCCATTCAATTAATTCCCCATGGTTAAAACTGAAACTCAAAACCAGATATAACTTTTATATTTGAAATTGAGATTTCTGTTTTGACCATGAGGAATTTAGTAGACCCTTTCCACATCTAATATTGTCAATAATTTATAGACAATAACATCTGAAACGAAATTTCATTTTGTCCTACTCTCTCATTATTGACATAATGGATTGAGATGCAAACAAGTTAGTGCAGTTTAGTTATTATCTTTGAGAATACTATTAATTCAAGGGTTAAGGTGCATTTTTAGTACTCTAGAATATAGCAAAGTGCACTTAACATAATATACAATATTGTGGTCCATTTGTGATAACCAAGAATTATTTTCATGGCTTATTTAGTACTGACGTTAAATAAGTCAAGTTTGACCGTTATGTGTCAAATTTTGACAGTTAAATTGTGGGGTAAAGGAGCATTTTCAGTACTCTAGAATATAGAAGGAGCACCAAACATAATATACAATGCATGAGCCAGTATGAACAACCCGTTTTAATTTGGGTCGAGCCAGTATGACCAACCCGTTTTAACTCAGTAAGGCCAACCTGTTTAGTTTATAATTCTTTGCTTACATTTTTTATATATGTAAATTACTACTGACTTATTAGTTTATACATGCATGATACTAGGATAGTCTATGGATCTTTATAACATTTTAGTGTTTAATTATTTGACACTTTGAATAATATTGTGATTTAGTTGTTTATGTTGTTTAAATATTGTATATTATGTTTGGTGCTCCTTCTATATTCTAGAGTACTGAAAATGCTCCTTTACCCCACAATTTAACGGTCAAAATTTTAACCATAACGGTCAAACTTGACTTATTTAACGTCGTTACTAAATAAGCCACGAAAATAATTCTTGGTTACCACAAATGGACCACAATATTGTATATTATGTTATGTGCACTTTGCTATATTCTAGAGTACTAAATATGCACCTTAACCCTTAATTCAACTAAGGGCAATGTAAGATTTTCATAATTACTTGATTTCCTATTTTGGCAGGAGCATGGACACACGCAAGTGTGAGTTACATGTGAATGATATTGGTCAATTGTTGGTGACAAATGAGAAGAACAACTTAGGACCCTCATTTTACAAAGTAGCCTTTGAATTTAAGGGAAGAGAAAACATGCATGTGATCTCTGTATGCTTGTGAGCGAAATGGTAAGGCCTCCAAATAATTTCAAATGAAAGCAATAATATTTTATTCGTGGTTCATGGGTGGATCATAGGTTTGCGCTTCTGCTTCTTACCCATACCTCTACCTCGAGTTGTATGCTTTTAACCTCTTGTTTTTAATTAACTCTTTCAATTTCAATTTATTGGGTAAAGTATTCTTCATTTGCATTATTTTTATGTTCTACATAATTTTATATATTACAGGCTTCTACACTATGTTCTGTACATTTAGAACAGCTTCTACATTATTTGTTTGAAGCAATTACTAATTGTTTCAGGCAATTCTTGAACTTAGTTCCCAATTAAATTGATTCAGCTTAAATTCCTATTAAGTCAAAGTTATTATAATTTCAACATTGTGCATTAAATGAGAAAAAGTGTAAAACAGAAGGTACTCACAGTTATATAATTCGCGGTAGATATAACTTACTATAATTACATTTCAAGCCATCCCAATGTAGTCTTTTGGCTCGCAAAGATCACCTACCCAATTTCTTTGAATTCCATAGGTTCTCTCGATATTCATCTAACATCAACTGCGGATATAATGAATTCACTTAACTAGAACTTTTGTTTGGTTATTGATGTGCAAAAAAAAATCTTACCAAATTAAAACAAAAACATAACATCTTGTTCAAATGTTGGTATTGCATCTAATTGTCTTACTACATAAATCTCAACTGCATTGAGGATAGGTGGTAAGTTGAGTCCGGTTCTAAAACCCGAGATTCGATGCTTTCTTGCCACCAATGGTTTTGAATTTGACACAGTAGTTGCCTTTAAGTTGCTAGGAGCAATGGGTCCAGACAATGGAAATCCATTCCATGATACTCTGAATTTCTTCAGTTGTTTTTTTTGAAACTTCTCAACTCCAACAAAATGCAAATACGCATAAAATTTAGAATTCGGATCATTCAATTCCTAGGAGAATTCGAAAGAAGAACTCTCATTTTTAAGCCTAGCAGCAGTACTAATGACTTTGACTCACACTCTATAACCACCACCATCACCATTAATGATGGCTGAAGAAGATTCCATAGTTCCCCAAGATGATGTACTGTAAGGAGACCAAATTTTGTCATAAACATCAAATGTATATCTTACACTTCCATTAAGATATGCAATGCCCCATCTTTTGAAGAGCAAAAGTGAAGCAGATGAACTAATGCTGAGATGAAAGGAATTCCCAATCCTTTGTTCACAAGACAAACATTGATCCCCTTTGATACTTTAAGCTAATGATTTCCATTATGAGTTGCTCTGAAACATTTTCAAATGTTATTGAGGACTAGAAATTGACATTCACATATAGATCAAACTCTGGAAGCTTGTTCTCACCATCATAGTTTCCATATAAAAAAAAGCCCTTATCAAATGTAAACTATTTCTCAAAGGAGATTTTATGTTGTAACAATTCATAATTCCCTCAGGAAAACTTTTGAGATTTAAATGGGGTTATGATAAATTTTTGAGATTTAAAAGGGTTATGACAAATTTAGATTCTTTGAGTAGTTATATTTGAAGGAACTGTTTCTGTTGACTCCTTGTTAACGATACCATCAGTGTATCCGAAATTCTCTAGGCTACCACAATCATTGCTAATGAAACCTAACCAGAAAATACCCGAAGATTCAAAATAAATGTTCAGACCTTGTTTTGATTGTTTAAAATCAACATGTTCAGATAAGTCAAGATAATGTTCCATATATCGTAAAATCAAAGTTTAAATGACACATTGCGTTTTGCTCAAAAGATATAAAAAATAAAAGTCCTATTGTTGCTCGGCATTGACACTAATCAACGGAATTGCAAGATCATAAACAAATGGGAGAAACTGACTACAACTACAAAGGAAATATAAGCTTACAAATTGGATATTTCAGATTAAAAGTTTATATAAATTTGAAGTATAAACAAGGGTATAAATTCAAGCTAGTGCAATATGTCATTCTTGAATGCATAGCTCAATTACGAACAAATTCTGACCTCTTTGTTCCTGGCTCTGAGCTAAAACTAAAAGTCTGAGAAAGAGTAAGAGAAAGGTGAAGATTTTCTTTGAAATTAGCATCTTCTTCAATCCAACCAAATGAAGCATTACACTGGTGAATCAAGATAGTCATAACTATAGTCTATGTTTTTTATGATAAGACTTTAATTCCACATTCACTATATAGGGGAGAATTACATGGTTACCATGTCTTTCACCCTATATAAGTAACTAGAATAGTTTATTCATTTTACATTGTAATGTTACCATACTCTATAATTGTCTTTCTATAAAAAAAAAGACATTATCTATAATCGAGTCTATTCATGGAGTTCATAAATAGTATAATAATTTATAAAATTATAGCTATATTGTCAAAATTACTCTACGTCACATAAAAGTCAAAAACTAAAAATGTTGGCTTGACAGAATTATATTCTCTTTTAGCCTGATTATTGTTAAACGTGGAAATTTAAATTAAATGTATCTCTTGTCATAAAGTTGTTATACAAATGCAAAGAAAGTACTACTTATATGGAGTACTAATTTAATAGCCTACTAGGATACATGTGTTTATATATATATATATATATATATATATATATATATATATATATATATATATATATATATTCTTACATTGATGATTGACCTGTGTATTTCACGTTATGCCTTCGACGAACCCACTATGTTTAAATTCATCCTCGCAAAATCTTTTAATTCTACATGGCGAGTGTCATCCGTAGTATGTGTAATGAAGTCATCGCTTCGCCATTTATCTTCAACATCTACCAAGTTTACTACTTTAAAATTGTTCTCTTAACAAATTGTTCAATCATTAATATGATTGAATTCGGTAAATGAGGCTTCTATTTAGTACCAGAAAATATTATGTTGGCCAATCAAATAATTAGTGAGACTAAGAAAGCTAAATAATCTTTTACAAAGAAATTAAAAGGTAAGTAAATGAATTGTTTTAGTTTTTATTGTCATGTGAGGTTATGTATATGATTATATGTTTTTATATATATATGATTTTGAAGAGGCAAAAATAAAGCTATCTTAGCTTCCAAGTTTTCATTCGACAGTATGTTAGTTGTCTTCACATATCTATGAATATAATTATAGGTGACTTGAATCTTTGATGTAGATATTCTGATCCTACATATCATAAGTACTTCCAATATGTCTATAAAACAATTTCAAGGAAAAAAACCAAGTAATACGACTTATTTTGTAGTATATCAATTGTGATCTCTAGTTGTTTTTAGCCAACTGGCGCAATTTGAGTTTTTATCTGCTCCAATGATATATTATGAACAAAGAAGCTCTCTTCCATCAAAACATTAGAGCGAATGACTATGTGTCTTTGACCAAAACAAATTTGGGTCTAATGTTATATGCCCCCACCAGATACCTATGGGTCTCTGAAATTCGTGGCTGTCACCCAAGAGGGGGGGGTGAATTGGGTGAGGGAATAAAACTTAAACTCTTTTCGAAAGACTGCTTGTGCTCGGTGATGATGATAATAAATAATGCTATGCACAAGTCAGTATGCTATGTGATGCAAAATAGAATGATCAAGTATAAATATATGCACACATAAATTTATCCTGGTTCGGTCACCCAGACCTACATCCAGTCCCCAGGCTACACCTGAGATTTCCAATCCACTATTCTTGTTTAAACCGGGCACAAGAGAAGCCTTTACACTTTAGGTTTTACGAGCACGGGTTCACCTAACAACCCACAGGTTTTACAACGGGTTCACCTGCAAACCTTACAAACGCAAGTTTTACGGGCTAACTTGCAACCTATGGAGATTTAGAAAACTTCTAAATGCTCCCCCTTACAAAATGTAAGATTACAATTAAGTTCACTCTATGAACTGATTTTGTTAAACACTTAAGCTCAAAACTAACTCTCTCAAAGAGTGGATGATGTTACTCACTTAAGTACAAATGAATCACTCTCTAAGAATATTACATATCAAAGTCCGAGAGTAGAAGATGAGAGGAATGTAGAATAGTGTTTCAGACAATAAGCTCTGTTCTCTCTCTCTTTTTCAAGCCCTCTCTTCTTCAGAAATGAAGAACATCCCTTTTATACCAGCCTCTGAATATCTAACCGTTGGAGAGGCAATAAGACCGTTTGATTATAGACGTTGGGGCCTTGTTTACGTTGTCCTCATTAATGCACAGCAGGGTTGACTTTGCTATATCTAAAAAGGTGCTCTGACCAAGCTGTTCTGTCAACACTGTTCTGGCAATACTATTCTGACAAAAGTCGTTCTGACATCTGAACATTTTGTACGGTCCGACTCTTGCTTGCTGTCAGAGAAGACTTCGTTCCTCAAGCATAAGTCCAGGATGTTAAGAGACTCATTATCGGAAGCTCTCTTGCTATCTGAAGCTCGTGGACTCTAACATTTTGCTTGCTATCACATAGAGGAACTTTGTCTTCAAAGCACTTGTCCATGAATGATAAGAGTGCTTTGCTATTGGATCCTCTCTTGCTATCAGAAGCTCTCTTATGGACTCTGACTTTTGTGGGCAGTATGAGCTTTGACACCTTGAGTGAATCTTCAGATTATGTTCTCATACTCCTCATGCTTGGTAGGTAACAATGTTGTTTGAATGTGTCTGTTATCCTCTTGTTACCGTTGGAAGGAACATCTTCTTAAATGCTTCAGCAGGGTTGACTTGCTTTATCTCTGAAAAGTAGTCCTGACACCTCTGCTCTGTTAAAAGCATTCTGACACTGCATCTCTTTGAACGTTCAGACATCCTGATTGCTTGCGGAAGCAACTTCTCATCCGGAAGCAACCTTACTGAGTGTGCTGCACTTGAACGTTAGTTTAGCAATATAATCATATAGTCTCATGCAGTGGGTGATCCTAAATCTAAGGTGTATCCGGAAGCACTTCTACATCCGGAAGTAAATTCACTTGATGAGGGATTTAGTTCACCATGACTTGCTCTCGCTTAGTCTATTTCATTCCACCACTCAGCGCTAGTCACTGAGCTATCGGAAGCACTTTTACTTGACGTGGTGAATTCACTGACACTTAGGGTGAAATCTATTCTATCAGTCTGCGCCAGTCAAGATCTAATAGGAAGCAACTTCACTTGATGTTGCATTTCCGCTGACGCTCGGGATTATATCTAGTCTATCAACCTGCGCCAGTCTAAATCTAATAGGAAGTGCTTTCACTTGGCGAAGTAGACTTACTGACGCTTGGGGTACTAACTATTCTATTGCTCTGCGCCAGTCTAAGTCTAACAGGAAGCGCTTTCACTTGGGGAAGTAGACTTACTGACGCTTGGGGTAATATCTATTCTGTCGCTCTGCGCCAGTCTAATTCTAACAGGAAGCAAACTCACTTCCGATTGAAACATAGCTTAGTCTTAAGGTTTTGTGTACCTAATTCTCATGGACTAAGTTAAATCCCTAGTGATTTACTTGCTGACGCTGGGGGATGAAAGCATTCATCCGCATGCGCAAGTCCTAATCTAACCGGAAGTGATCTTGCATTCTCAAGTGATCTAACTCAGGATTCTAACCATGTCATCTAATCCCTCCTAAGTGTTGATTATGTTCTCTTAAGTACTAGACCATATCATACCTTAGTCACCATCAAAACTTAAGATTCTAACATTCTCCCCCTTTTTGATGATGACAAACCCATAGATGACTAGAGAACATAATTAAACTTAGATCACTCATCCTAGAGCTATATTCCTTTCCCCATTTCTCTCCCCAAAAATCTAGGCATCTTATCTATCTCTCAGCTCTAGACATCTCATGTCTCATCTCTCGCTAGACATCTCATATCTCATCTCTAGCTAGACATCTTATATCTCATCTCTAGACATCTCATCTCTCTCGCTAGACATCTCATATCTCATCTCTAGCTAGACATCTTATATCTCATCTCTAGACATCTCATCTCTCTCTCTAGCTAGAGATCTTATATCTCATCTCTAGACATCTCATCTCTCTCCCCCTTTTGGCTTCATCAAAATCCAACAGGTGCAAGCTAGCCTTAGGGATGGGGATACTTTTATCGTTCTCCTAGGAATGGGCTTTCTACCTAATATTTCTCCCTATGTATCGCTAATAAAGATTTGTTCTAGACTATTCAATACAATGTACGAGAATTAACAAGGAACAGCAATAATGGCTCATGATCCTAAATGATTGTATTTTCCCTAAACACTATGTAGGATAGTTAAACATGTTTTTCAAAGGAGATATTGATACATCAAATCTAATCATAATTAAATTAAGATCAAAACATACAAAACAGTTTTCTTTTTGAAGGTGAAAATTCTTTCCAAATGTAATTTTGATCCTCTCGAATTGATTAACATGATATCAAAAGTAATTTTGATGTGTTTAAAAATGATGATTATGATATCAAATGAAATATGTGATTTTAAAATTCAAATGAGATGAAATCTGATACCTAATGAAATCAAATGAGATCTGTGAGTTTGAACTTGTGGTATCAAAGGAAATGATTGAATGCCAAATGAAATTTGTGATACCATATGAAATGAAATCAAATCAAATGAAATTTGTGTTTTTAAAAGTGCCAAAAATAATTTCCAAACAAATTGCATCACAGCATCTTAAGAGTTTATTATCGATGACAGCATGTGACTCTCTATTTTCAAGGGATCATTAACAGGTAATGTCCACTTACTTCTCTTCTATATTAAGATTAATCATCATTAAATCAAGAAAGGAAGCATATAAGAGAGGTATGTTATCAATTACTTTCCAGCATGTCATTTAGAGGATACAGATGTGTGAGCTAGGATGATTTTCTAAGACAGTGAATGATTTTGAAGTCAATGCAGATTGAGAGAAACATCCTAAGTTGACACCCTTACCAATGCCATGTATGCATCATATGTAAGAAATGGTAAGGTGTAGATGTTACCACAGATGAGGGGTACTCATACTCTATTAGACTCAGGAATCTGAATCATACGCAGATAAGCATGCTTCCTGACATCTTCAAGAGGTGTGCTATCTCAAGTGGAAACCCCTAGCGCAAGTGCTTTGATGATTCGCTTCGGCAAGCTGAGCTACAACCACAAGCGGACATGACTGGGCAGTCACTCTACTCTTCCCATGGTTCAATAGTTGGCCTGCTATCGAAGACGCTGATTGTTGCGAAAGCAACCTTGCTCAGACTTGATGATTGGTCCTGCATGTGCTTGAGGAAGCAAGCGCTTCCTGATGGTCAGTGAAAGAACTTAAGATTTAACATTGGAGACCATACTCAGGACATTCAAGTCAATCTGTGTTAGTCAGCACAAGTTAATAATTTTAAGAAATCATGCTTGCTAATTTGGTTTTAAGAAAATAAGAGCAATGATTATGTGAGAACTAATTTTGAAATTGTCTACACGTTCACATAGTTTCACTATCAAGATATGAACTCCATTTATACTCTCATAGATAAATATCAATGTGATAGTATAGCGAGTATCAAACAGGTGGCATATTTTCAGAGTTTCGTAAGCAAGTATAGTTCAATAAATATGCCTCAAGGATGTTCATGTTAGATCATGAAGACATGTGAATTATTAACACAATGAAATTTTGAGAAATCTTCGTCCTCACAAAATAGTTTGATTTCAAGACTAAATCCGGTTTACAAAAACAGCCAAATTTCAGCATGTGATTACGAGAATAATTTCCAAATTTTAGCTCAAGTTCTTCTAGATATGGTCAGTGTGATCTCATTGTTCTTAGGATATCAACAAGCTCGAAATTAATACAGATTATAGCATGCTTGTGATACTATGCCATGTTTTACAGATCTAGCAGAGTTTAATTCAAGGCATTTCCTAAGATTTCTAATGCATGTCAGACAAGAGAGAGACTATCCATTAAATTTCACAACAGAATATGTAAGGGATAGAAATGCTCATGTGTATTGGCGAGAGTTTCTCAGGTTTAGTATAGCCATTCCACACATCTTGATAAGAGGCATTTTCGTTGCCATTCTCTCTTGGTCATTCTCATTGTTCAAGCTTCAATAATCTGTGTCAACATTCTTAAACCACAAACTTGAATCGAGATCATTAGTAGATTGAGAACTTAAGATGTAATTAAGAGGGATGTATTGTTCTCGAACCCATAGCTGCTTATGCATTGAAAAACTTGATGCAAGAGATACCATATGAAATGGAAAATCAGAAATAACTTTTGAATGCTATCATGAGGAATGGTTGTCATGTAAGTTTAAAGAGGATCGGAATCTGTTTTGAAAGTTTGCATTTCAAAAAGGATCTTTCAAAAATCAAGGTGAATGTATAAACTATTTTCTTTTCTGAGAGGCGCCCAAAAAAAAATTGCTAAGCATATATGAGTAAAACGATTTAGACACCATATGAAAAACTCAGAAGAAGGTTTTTTGTTTGTGTCAAAATTCTGAAACTAGTTCTGAATCTTCTTAACAATGTCAGAAATCTTGGAACACAATGATTCAGCATGCACAAATTTAGTAGGTTTTGAAGAAGGTTCAGTTTCAAAGTGTCAGACTTCTTGAATCTGTAAAATCAGTATGCATTATATCAGAAAATGAATTTGATATGATAGGATCATTTTTACAGAAAATAAGGTTATCACAGATAAGGGAAATCATATCAATTTCAGAGAAATAAAATCTGTTAAGCTCATCATGCATTTACTACCCAAAAGATTATTCAAGTAAAGAGGAGGGTAAGAATGATATCACCATAGCTCCATTCGCATCAAGCAGTAGCTCGCTTGATTTTGGTTGACAATGCAAGGATTCTATTTTCAGAGCAGCACCAAAATCTATGCGTGACGAATGCTTATCAAGACTTGACTAATTGTTCAGATGAGGTACAGTCCTGAGTCCTGTTGAGGCTAATAGGATGAATTGGAGCTGGTGCAGAGGGATGAATTCACTTGGTGATCACTACTACTCGCATCTCTCGCCTCTTGAACCCATACTTCTTACACAGCTCTTCACTCAGATTAGGTGCTGGCGCAGAGAGAGACACAGGTTCAGCAGAGGGTATCTCCGCAGGTTGATCACTCAGTGCTATCTCAAGCTTGCCTCTGTGCCAGCAGACTGTTGGGGGCACATGAATCAGATGGCTTCCCCAAGGGCGAGCCTTCCTGCTTGGGCAATCCGCTTCATTTCAATTTCCCTTCTGAGGGCAGCAGTGACATCCTGGTCAAATCCGAGGGGTGGCTATCTTAGCCTATCTCTCTCTGATTTTGTTCATGTTCCTTGTTCATTTTAGCCCATAACTCATCTTCACCCTTGTCTTGCTGAACCTCCGGATTGCCTTTCCTACAAAATATCAGATAGTTCCTTCCTTTTGTATCCAAGTCTGGATCTGAAGGTCAGTTTGTAGGCTATATGTAATTCACATGCACTTAGAGATTACTTGCTATGTGTATGGCATGGTGAATCTATCATGACTATATGCACAAGGATATACAAGGTTTTTGATCAAGATAGTCATGGATCTCATGTGGATTATGAACATTACTTATTTCTTTAAGCTTTCTTCAATGATGAATATAATGTTCACATCTTAGGATGCTTAATGTAAAATCTCAATAAGTCCATCTAATATTAGCATAGGAGATTTTACTATCAAATGCTTCGTTGCTAAGTGATCCCTTGTTTACCCAAGGAGATCTTCTATACTTATCCTTGGTTCGAAGCACTTTCTTCTGAGAGGTAGGATTCAAGAGCCTTTCCAATGATGATCGAGGAATCCACTCTCTCTTGTTCTTCTCAGGATAATTGAATGGAACTTTGTGATAGCTCATCCTTGAGACAGAACCATTGTCCCTTGTGGTGGCCGACAGCTTCTTATGATTGTACCAGTGGGTTTCAGCAGTTGCATCACCACGAGTTCTCTTCTTTGGGATAAGAGGAACTCTTGATTTTTCCTGCACAAGTAAGGCACTAGGAGAATGTTTTGGTACCCATTTGTACTTGGGTCCTACATGGTTAGCACTGGACCTTACTTGTCCTTTAGGAATCCATACAAACTTATTTCTCACATTTGAATTTCTTCTAAGACTGCATGTGTGAGAATTATGTCCTAATCTACCACAATAATGACAGATAATGGAATGATAATCAAAATGAGGCTTCCTATCATTATCATGATTAGTTTTCTTTAGAAAAGCTTTTTGTTCCTTTGAAATTTCAGTTTCTTTTGAAAGCTTTTCTTTTTCCTTCAACACGTGTTTACAATCAAAACATTTTTCAAGACATGTTGAAGTTTTCCCTACCGATAGTGGGCTAGCTATCGGAACCACTAGTTCTTTAAAAGAACCCTCGGAAACTTTAGATGTAGAAGAAGAAATTAGTTTTTCAAGTTTCCTATCTTTTTCTTTTAAGCCTAGAAGTTCTTTTGCAAGTTTACAATATTCAGTATATAACTCATTGTATGCATCTTGCAAATCAGAGAGTTCAATTTCAGATCCAGATACCTCACTTTCTGAATCTTCTAGGCAGAGATGGATACTCTCTTCACTGAAGTCTGCTTCCTCAATATCAGTTTCCAAAAGCTCATCAGTAGATGATCCACAAAGAGCACGAGTTGAGCTTTGGACAGCTGTGCTTTCAAGAGATGGGTTAGAAGCATATATCACATCAAGAGTATTCCAAATATCTCTAGCACTAGAGCAATGTTTGATTTTCTGGAAATCATTTTCAGTTAAGCCTTTGTATAAAATTTGCATTGCTCTAATGTTTAAGGAAAACAAATTTTTCTCCCTTTCAGTCCAGTTTCCTCTTGGTTTGAAATCAAAATCATTTTCAAAAATATCCCACATTTTCAAACTAGTGGATTTTATAAAACTTTCCATTCTTGCTTTCCACCAACAAAAATCAATATTTTCTAACACAGGTGGAATGGTATGATCAAAGCCTTTGGAAAACATTTTAACCCAAATCAGCCAAGGTCTTTGCACTTGAGATCGTTTGATCCTTTAAACAAGTGACCTGCTCTGATACCAAATGAAATTCGTGGCTGTCACCCAAGAGGGGGGGGTGAATTGGGTGAGGGAATAAAACTTAAACTCTTTTCGAAAGACTGCTTGTGCTCGGTGATGATGATAATAAATAATGCTATGCACAAGTCAGTATGCTATGTGATGCAAAATAGAATGATCAAGTATAAATATATGCACACATAAATTTATCCTGGTTCGGTCACCCAGACCTACATCCAGTCCCCAGGCTACACCTGAGATTTCCAATCCACTATTCTTGTTTAAACCGGGCACAAGAGAAGCCTTTACACTTTAGGTTTTACGAGCACGGGTTCACCTAACAACCCACAGGTTTTACAACGGGTTCACCTGCAAACCTTACAAACGCAAGTTTTACGGGCTAACTTGCAACCTATGGAGATTTAGAAAACTTCTAAATGCTCCCCCTTACAAAATGTAAGATTACAATTAAGTTCACTCTATGAACTGATTTTGTTAAACACTTAAGCTCAAAACTAACTCTCTCAAAGAGTGGATGATGTTACTCACTTAAGTACAAATGAATCACTCTCTAAGAATATTACATATCAAAGTCCGAGAGTAGAAGATGAGAGGAATGTAGAATAGTGTTTCAGACAATAAGCTCTGTTCTCTCTCTCTTTTTCAAGCCCTCTCTTCTTCAGAAATGAAGAACATCCCTTTTATACCAGCCTCTGAATATCTAACCGTTGGAGAGGCAATAAGACCGTTTGATTATAGACGTTGGGGCCTTGTTTACGTTGTCCTCATTAATGCACAGCAGGGTTGACTTTGCTATATCTAAAAAGGTGCTCTGACCAAGCTGTTCTGTCAACACTGTTCTGGCAATACTATTCTGACAAAAGTCGTTCTGACATCTGAACATTTTGTACGGTCCGACTCTTGCTTGCTGTCAGAGAAGACTTCGTTCCTCAAGCATAAGTCCAGGATGTTAAGAGACTCATTATCGGAAGCTCTCTTGCTATCTGAAGCTCGTGGACTCTAACATTTTGCTTGCTATCACATAGAGGAACTTTGTCTTCAAAGCACTTGTCCATGAATGATAAGAGTGCTTTGCTATTGGATCCTCTCTTGCTATCAGAAGCTCTCTTATGGACTCTGACTTTTGTGGGCAGTATGAGCTTTGACACCTTGAGTGAATCTTCAGATTATGTTCTCATACTCCTCATGCTTGGTAGGTAACAATGTTGTTTGAATGTGTCTGTTATCCTCTTGTTACCGTTGGAAGGAACATCTTCTTAAATGCTTCAGCAGGGTTGACTTGCTTTATCTCTGAAAAGTAGTCCTGACACCTCTGCTCTGTTAAAAGCATTCTGACACTGCATCTCTTTGAACGTTCAGACATCCTGATTGCTTGCGGAAGCAACTTCTCATCCGGAAGCAACCTTACTGAGTGTGCTGCACTTGAACGTTAGTTTAGCAATATAATCATATAGTCTCATGCAGTGGGTGATCCTAAATCTAAGGTGTATCCGGAAGCACTTCTACATCCGGAAGTAAATTCACTTGATGAGGGATTTAGTTCACCATGACTTGCTCTCGCTTAGTCTATTTCATTCCACCACTCAGCGCTAGTCACTGAGCTATCGGAAGCACTTTTACTTGACGTGGTGAATTCACTGACACTTAGGGTGAAATCTATTCTATCAGTCTGCGCCAGTCAAGATCTAATAGGAAGCAACTTCACTTGATGTTGCATTTCCGCTGACGCTCGGGATTATATCTAGTCTATCAACCTGCGCCAGTCTAAATCTAATAGGAAGTGCTTTCACTTGGCGAAGTAGACTTACTGACGCTTGGGGTACTAACTATTCTATTGCTCTGCGCCAGTCTAAGTCTAACAGGAAGCGCTTTCACTTGGGGAAGTAGACTTACTGACGCTTGGGGTAATATCTATTCTGTCGCTCTGCGCCAGTCTAATTCTAACAGGAAGCAAACTCACTTCCGATTGAAACATAGCTTAGTCTTAAGGTTTTGTGTACCTAATTCTCATGGACTAAGTTAAATCCCTAGTGATTTACTTGCTGACGCTGGGGGATGAAAGCATTCATCCGCATGCGCAAGTCCTAATCTAACCGGAAGTGATCTTGCATTCTCAAGTGATCTAACTCAGGATTCTAACCATGTCATCTAATCCCTCCTAAGTGTTGATTATGTTCTCTTAAGTACTAGACCATATCATACCTTAGTCACCATCAAAACTTAAGATTCTAACAGTCTCAAATTTGAGTCTTAAAGAACACACTTGCAAAGAGGCCATAGACCCCGAACTGGGTTGATTGATTGCTCAGAAATATAGTAATAAAAACTGGAAAATGGCAAATATATAACACTAATATTAAACTAGAAAATGACCCCGTGCGATGCACGGGCAGTGTTATATAAAATGATTACATGTTTGTTTTTATATTCTTTGTTGAGTAATTCAAGGAATAACCATTGACTAATATTGTGCATATTGATGAAGGTGTATCAGGGATATTGCATCTTTATGGTTATTGTATCTTCCGTCTCCAATATTACCTGTAAACATGAAGAATTTAGCGTGTATGTTTTATTTTTAATTGTGAAAAGACTGTATCTATGATGAGATAACTTTTGAAATATAATATATAAATATACCTGTTATGAATAATATTTTGGTATGCTTCTGTGTATAAATATTTGTGGTTATATTTGTTGGCTTCTTGTCTTTGTCAATGATGAGAACCTTCAAACCTGTAATTGATTTGACTCTTGATAATGTAACGTAGAGTTGACCATGTGAGAAGACTAAATTGGGCAAGTATAAACCAACATTATTCATTGATTGACCCTGACTTTTATTAATTGTCATTGCAAATGAAGGTGTGATTGGAAATTGACGTTTGTTCATTTTGAAAGGGAGTTTTGAGTCAGATGTATTCATATCTATTCTATGTAATTGATTTGATGAAATGTTTTTTCATATGTTATGTGAAGTCTGATTCCATTACATAATCTAGTTGTTTGGTCAATATTTTTGATCAACATTATTGGCATTCCAACCTTCAATTCAATCTTGTGTGGTGGAATTCCTGAAGAATTAATAAAATGGGTGTTATATAGAAATACTCGTCCAATTTTTTTGTCAATAAAAATTAATATTAATACGTAAAATTTTGAGGCCACTTAGAGGCTGATTCAAATGGGGGTTATAATTCAATATTTTTAATAGTAGTAATTTACTTTGATATGTTAGTTTTATTATATTGGTTTTTCCAAATCAATCAATATATTGTAAATTTAATAGTGAAATTTGTAACACTGGCGGTTTATGAAAAGTAAATGGGATTAAAAACTCAAGATAATTCTATTTATAACATTCATAAGTGTATCAATCAATTTAATTTTTGGTTCACCTTGTCTTATAAAGTGTTTTAATAAATGTATTCTAACTTGTATATGGAATGCAATCATGATTTTCAATACTGTTTTTTTGTTACTCAAGGGTATCCCCACTCGCGTGTCAAGTGAGACTAATCTCTCGTTGTTAAGAAGTCTCATATAGGGGTAGACAACTGGCCTGTGAATTTGCTCCATTCAAAAGAGCTAGGGATCGAACCCCAACCACTTGCTCAAGAGACGAGAGTATTTACCACTCACCCAAATAAATAGTAACTTGAATATATATTTCGTAAAATTATTGTTAGTAAATGGTGTTTTATTTAGAAATATTCATCCAATATTTTTTGTAAACTTAAAAATTAATATGAATACTTAAATTTTATTTACCACTACATAGACAGTTTAATAGTTTATTAATTCACCAAATAAAAAATATGTTGTTGTAATTATTAATAATATTTGTTATAGTCAGTTATTTATGTCATTTGTTTTTTATTGGTATTTTATTGTTTTTTATCCTTGATCAAGATGGAGTGAGAGGCTAATCCCCCGCTGATTTGTAGGCACTCAAAGGGTGGGACAACTGGTCTGGGAGATTTAATGTTTCTACATACCCAACATCAAGGATCGAACCTCAGACAATTGGTTAAGAGTGAATGAGTTTTTGCCGCTCAACCACACACCTCAGGTTATTTTTCTCATGAAATTAATATATTTTTTCCTCAATTTTAATTTTTTATAGTAGTAATTTACTTTGGTATGTTATTATATACTTTGGATGCAATTGGTGATTGTTGTTTAAACTTGAAGCTTGCTCTTCGATGATTTCCAATTTTTAATTTGGTTGAATGTACATTTTGGGTAAGTTTGGGAGTCATTAACGCTAACTCTTGATAAGATATGAAATTGGATTTCTATTTGGGACCCCATGCTATAGTGTTTATTCGAGCAAAGCACTATAGAAACTTACATGTATTTTTTCTTGCTCCATTGCCATTTGAAGATTCAGCTGCTTCATACCTATGAAAACTTTGGTTCACCAATATGCACAATCTATTTAGAATCCAGCCAATTAGTCATGCAGCAAAATAAGTGTGGCATTCCTTATCGTTCACGTAGGAACCAAGGGAAAAAAATGCACTCTGTTTTTTAAAGTTAATTGGGTTATGAGCATCATAACCATACATCAAAAAATGAAAAGCCACAGTAAATGCAGTCTCCTCTTCCATAGATATTTGTTTTGGTTCAAACACTTCCTGTAAATTTCTCCTAACCATTCAAGTGAAATTAGGTCCAACCACAAGTTAAATATTCTTCAGAGCTTTAAAACAGTCAAAAACATAGAAAAAAAATATCATAATTGGAAAAAACAGCCATACAAAAAGTTCATTCATATACTCCCAGAGAATTTAACCCTATCCAATAAACCCAATTCACAAAATCGGACTAATGTTATGGCATAGCATGTGGTACTCGAAAAACATAGTGAAAAAATAGATCAGACAACATGCATACCAAATTTGCTGCATTTGTCATGCATATCTTCCAATATTTCTCCATACTCTTTATTATCCATATATATTTCATCAGCAGTAAAGTCCATACTGGAGAAAACCAAGCATAATGGTAAATTAAAATTGATCAAATTTGACTATTAGAAGCCAAACTTCATAATATAAAAAGAAAATTAAAAGCAGAAAAAGGAATCCGTGATTCTAGTACTCTTGGAATAATTAACAACTTAAGCATACAGAACAAAGAAAATTTACCTCAGATAAGAATAAAAATTTGGTTGCATTTTCATTAAGTTCGGATAATACCGATCCTTCTAATTTATACAAAGTATATTATTCCTACTGGGTTCAAGGGGGCTGGTGTCAATAGTTGTGATGGTGAGAGATTCGGATGTATACATTTTTGATCAATTTCTTGCAGTAAATTTATGTATTAAGTGGATGTAGGAAAATTCAGCATGCTATGGATTCTGCGTCACTTTTGCTATGAATCTCACAAATCAAATTTTTATAATCACTTTTGTTATAACCACTTCAGCATGCTATGTATTAAGTGTAGTAAATTTTTATACTCTCTTTGTTAGAGCATTAATAATAGTGAAACATTATCAAATTGAAAAGAGACAAAAATAAATGATTACAGTGTAATGTGTAGGTACAAGAATATAAAAAAAGAAGAAGAAAATATAATATAGTGTAATGTGTAGAAGTTGGAGTTGCATGCCTATTTTTTTATTGTTTCTAGTATTTAATTAAGTATTTATTTAAAGATGATTACAGTTTAATAGTGTATTAATTCACAAAATAAATAATATGTCGTTTTAGTTCTTTATAATATTTATTATATTCTTTTATTTGTGTCATTTGTTTTTTATTTGTATTTTATTGTTTGTCATTGAATTAGTAAGAATATTGCTAAATGTCTATTGTATTCATTACTTTATGTCGGGTTCAGGCGGTGGATCTACGAAGTGGTGTGTTTTGGGTCGTTTGCCATTTTCACAAAAGACAAATAAATCCACAAAGTAATGCAGGTAGTTTGAGGGGGTAAACAAACAGAAACCAAAGGTGGAAAATAAACGGTGGATAGGTGGAAAATAAACGGTGGATACATTTTGCGGTTTCTTCTTATTCTTTAAATGTTCTTCTGCAGTTTCTTACTCTTTAAATGCTCTTCTTATAATCATCACTTCAGAAAACTGACACGTGGGGGTGCTACACGGGCTATTATAAGATATATATTAGATAAGAACTTGAACAAAAGCTATATTAAAAATGAACCATGGAACTTTTACTCTCATGAGATAATTTTCAGTGGCCATGTACTCTCATAAATGAGTATCACCTTGTTATTATCTTTGCAATATCCAACATAGCATACCAAATTTCTATACTGAACTATCATGAAATGCTCAGGATGAAAAATCATTATTTTTATTTTACATCAATTTTTTAGTTTTGTATTTGATTGTACATATTCTAAACTTCTAACAGAAATGTAATATCACCTCAGTTTGAAATTCCTTTGCAGACATGTCAAACATGTATTTGCAGACATAATATCTACACTCGATTGTGCCTCGCTGCTGTGGACACTAATAAATCACAAATAATATCAGCAATATCATAGTAGTTCGGGTATGGCTAAAAGCAATATAAATGAAAATGAATATACAAATTTCTTTTACCTTAATATTTATATCACGAACTGGAGTATGGCTAGCTGTGAGAGCGTCAGTGTCTTGCGCCTCATGCTATTTTAATATTCCCCAACAAGGAGATAAAATTATAACAATTATGTTATATATAGTATAAATATATATTCTTATATCAACTATAAAATTAAAAAAAAAAGAGTAACTTACTTTTGGAATACTTTTTTGTGATCGTCGCCAATAGTTCGCCCTAAAGAGTCAAACCAAAATATCTTGAACTCTTTCGGACAAAGTATAGCCAGAGCCCAATGTCCACTGAAAGAAATAAGCCAAAATATATGTTAATTAAACTAAGACATAACATTTAATATTGTGCAAAAGATAGCTCATTACCTATTCAGAACTGGCGCGAAATAAAGAGTGCCGCGATCAATACCCATCTGCAGCTCGACGTAACTTTGCATTTCCCAAAAATGAGTTTTCTTATTCTTAAATTTCAAAATTGTTACATCAAAAGCCAGTCTTGATGGGCACAGAAAGCGACAAAAATTTTGCTTGGGGCTTGATTGACATAAGCTGTGGCAGTAACTAATAGACATGACGGAATGGATTAAAACTTAAAGACTCATGACGATAACCAACTATATTGATAAAAATATGAGAATTTTTTATCCCTTACCAGTCTGGCCAAATCAAGCTAGCTCTTCTCAAGCTCCTGCATCATTAAGAACTCCTTCTCGTCCTCAGTACCTTTTAGCCAAATTTTCTCCTCTGCTATTGGATTGACGACTCCAACAGGTATTGAAAGATTAAGCTCCATTTCGGGTTGCATCGTCCACAGCTAATTGAGAAATGGGTACTTGTCACCGTCAAAATTCTGAAAATAAGAAACACATCAACACTACACACATATATCAATAACATTGCAAATAACGGATAAACATTAGACAATTTAAGTACCTTTGGGCAAAGATTTGGTGGTGGAGCTTCTCGAGGAGTATCGAAAACAAGTCTTTTAGGCCAAACAATAAAGGTTCTCACTGCTTGGCCTAAAGTAGTGATCTCTTTAGTACAGAAAGGAATACGTGTCATATCCTGGCCATCCATCATAGAAATAACTGACACTTTCACTTGATCATCCTGGATAGGCGTCCCGTGAATGGTGGTTTGATCTGGGATCTTGTAAGCCCTAGCAACAGGGCGTAGACGAGGCTCATCGAGATGCAAGTAGCACTCCTCTCGGTTGGCATCAGGTGCACTTGGCTCTCCCCCTGTTGAAGTTGTTCTTTGGGATGCTTGAAGACCTGTAACTGTCATGTCATCTATTCAAACTGTGATTTAAATGAAGCCACTTCGGCTGCCACCCGTTCTCCTACCACTGCATCCACTTGTGCGTCGACCACTTCGTTCACACGTGCTTCCACCACTGCATCAATCTCCTCAATCGACACACTGCTATGAGCACCTCTCGTTTTTTCTTCCCAAAAAATTTCTTTGGCCCAACTCTCCCAGATACTCCTACAACTCGCCTAGAGTTGTCTAATCCACCTAGCGCAGTTGCTAGGATGTTCATTCTGGGGTCTTTCGGTGTCCAAACCCCTTAGAAGATTGCTCTTCCAGTTCATGCTGTTACAAAAGTGACAAACATTAATTAAGATGCAATATCCTATCAATCTTTACGTAAGTGTTCAAATTAAATATAGGGAGAATTTCATTTTAGGACCAAAAATGAGAATCAGTTTCAGTAAAGGACCAAAACATTATGAAATTTCTCTGTAGGACCTTGGTCCTTAACTGAATTAAAATGTATGTTTGAAAAGACTAAAGAGCCCTTGGAAGTTAAGCCTTTGGTCCTTAAATGAAATATAACATACAAGAGCTTTCATCTTCATCAAACACTGCTTCCACGATTCCTTTTCAGTACAGAGGCTCCCATTCTTCTTTTTAGAGGTCTCTGAACACACGAAGCACACACATGAAGCAAGAAGAATGAAGCCAACTAGTTTCTCATTCCCTTTCTCGTTCGAACGCCTCTAACCTCATGAAGCCAACTCATTTTTCATTTCTCATTCTCGGAACTTCAATGTAGACTAGTGGAAGTTTAATTGATGTTAGAAGAAATGATTAATGCCATTTGAACAAGTAATGATTAATGTTCTTCACAAACATGCATCAAACCTTGAACAAGTGAAATGTCATTTTCAACACGTCAAACCCAGCTCTGAACAAGTGAAATGGGCATTTCAACAAGTGATGATCAATGCCCTGAAAAATTTCAACAAGTAATTTTGTAATCTAATAGTAGTCTAATTGTCACTAGATGAATAATTTCAACAAGTAAATTTGAGTTTCTGAACAGGTGAAATGGTCATTTCAACAAGTGACAATCAATGCCCTGAAAAAATATGCATAAGACCTTCAACAAGTGAAATGTCTTTTTCAACAAGTGAAATTGAATTATGAACAGATGAAATGACTATTTCAACAAGTAATTTTTAATGCCCTTAAAAAACATGCATTAGACATTCAACAACTGAAATGTCTGTTTCAAAAAGTACATTTGAATTCTGAACAAGTGAAATGGTCATTTAAACAAGTGATGGTTAATGCCCTTAATAAAGAACATGCATCAAACCTTCAACAAGTGAAATGCCCTTTTTAACAAGTGAAATTGAGTTCTCAACAGGTGAAACCCACTTTTGAACAAGTGAAAAAAAATTTTTGAACAAGTAAGCTTTTAATGTCATTTTGAACAAGGTCAATGACATTAATTACTTGTTTAAGGCTTGGTGCAACAATGTCACTAACACTAAATTCTTTTTTGTTCAAAACAGACTTTTACTTGTTGAAACGTGGGTTCCCCTGTTCAAAATGTCATTTCTCTTGTTCAAATCCTGATGTTTCAAAATAATTGTCAATTGTTCAAATGATATTTTTTACTTGTTCAAATGAAGTTTTTCCTTGTTCAAATGACATTTTCCTTTGTTCATCATTTCACACAAGTTTGTGTTTTATATTAATTGTCAATTGTTCAAATGACCCTTTTACTTGTTCATTTGTAGTTGTTCCTTGTTCAAACGACCATTTTCCTTGTTTAAGGTTTGACATATGTTTGTCTTTTGAATTCATCACTAATTGAATTACAACATCAATAAAGGTATGACGACAAACAACAAAACAACCAACTGATCTCAATATATTGACTTCAAATGTACACACAAAATCCCTTAGTTCTGACCATACTACAACATCCATGAATACATACATTTGAACATTGCTCCAAGATCATTCCCTAAAGTAAAGCCAATACTTGAAAAACCAAAAGGCAGTAAAAGATTCAATCCTACGTGCCACTCAATGCTTTCATCTGGATGATGCTATGGTTTTCTAGAGAAGCATTAGGCAAGGTGTCATAAGCACCCAATCTTTGACTCATCAAGTACACACTTAGTAGACCCCTCAACCCCATTAGCCACATCAAGCATACGATGACACCCTTCAGACATAAAAGCATCCACATAAAGACAACCCAGTCTGCAAAAAACCCAAACAACCTTCAACAATACAGCCCCTCCAAACGCCACGTCAGCAGCAAAAAGCTTAGGCTGAAAAGAAAGTACAAAGAATAATTAGAAGTTTCAACCCCCAATTATCACCCAAAAATTAGGCCATTTTGTGAAATGTTCACCAAACCTTCAATTGATTCTTTAAATAATCCATTCCAACTAGCTCTTTCTTCCATCCTTGACTGGTTCTGACTTCACTAAATAGCCTTCCTAAAATAGCCTTCCTAACTACATTCTTCTCTTGATTGACAAGACACCACACTAAATCTTGTGTTATCCCCTTCATTGATTTCTACGATAAAGAGTAACATGGTGAGTTCAGGAAAACTAATTAGCAATCATCATTAATTACATAAAATTTAATACACGATACCTGAACAAAGATATGACATAAACTTTAATACATGATAACTAATCCTTTATCTCTTCATGTTTATAACTATAACTCACCACAAATAGCTCAATTTAGCTTATGGCTCAGCACAATGTATTATGCTACCTGAATATATTGTATAACCTTGTTTAAAGTTTGTGACTTGGGACTAGAACAAGCATTAGGAAGTGATAGTATATACTTTTTTTCGGTAAGCAGTGACAGTATATACTTTTTTTTGTAAGCAGCGATAGTATATACATTATACATAGACAGACATATGCCAATAAACTAAAGAGAAAAGTTCTTCACTAAATGGTTCTTGAATCCAATAAAAGGAATCTTTTTGAAACAATTACTTCAGCAATAGGCAAAGAAAGACACTTTCATCCCTCCAAAAAATCAAAACCCGGAATTTAGAGCATATATCTTCAAACTATAAGTATTAAATAACAGCAAATTAACAGAACAAACAGATTTTTCCTTTCAACTACTTTGTAGTTTCTTAAATTAGATATGACAAGTAAACTTCATTGCATACCAACATTCCTTCCAAATGCACGCTAGAAACATAAATGTAGTTTCAGTTGGAAGACATCATGTAGTTGTAGTTGGACAGTAAAAGTGACTCTTAACATTTACTTATAGATGCCTATAGGAATTAAAAAGACGGTTCAATAACTTGTTCTTCTCAGCTGACCCTATTCCAATTCCTAAAAAATAAATATTGATCAAGAGAATGACAAAGATACCCAATAACAAAAGACCACACCAGAAGCAAGACAAAATGTTAAAGACAATAGATAGTCTCTCAAAATATTAATTTTCACTTCATATCCATCAAAAGGAACATCTTTCACTAAACGTAGTCACCTACAATGAGTTTTTTTAGAAAAAAGAAAATAATCATTCTCCACAGGTTAAATAACAAAATGAGAAAGAACACTAATTCAGTTCATCTTATACAATTAATTATATCTCTTGCTAATATAAGATCAAACTGTCATTTCTTAATTCCACAATCCAGAATACTGATAAAATTTTGCTTCATAACATCTTTCATAACGGAGGGAGTATAACTAAAATAGAAACAAAAATTTTGCTAAAACATAAATTTAACATTAAAAAAACATAATGATAAAGAGGAATAGAGGTAATATGCCAAATGAGGCATGGTCCCACATTCCCACTCTTATTATATCATCAATAGGTATAAGGTTATACTCAAACGCACAGCCACATTTGAGGAGAGGAGAGAGAGAATACCTTGAACTTCAGACTTCATATTTCGCGTTCCCCTGAGAAGAAACAACCCAATTCGACGAAGAGGGAAGTTGCGAGTGAGTGATGGGAGTGACCGACTGCTTGGTGATGAGCGACGGAGGGAGCGGCTGAGGAAAGTATAGTGAGGAGTGACTGAAGGCTTGATGGTGATGTTTGATAATGATAAGATAAAATAAGGGTATTTTAGTCTTTAGCCTTCCTGATTTAATTCCAGTTTGCCCCAAGGTCCTCAACTGATGTTTCAATTTAGTTTGGTCCTGCGTTTTAATTAACTCTCAGATTTGGTCCTTATTTGAAATTCTCCCTTAAATATATAGTACTCACAATTCGGTTAACAACTGCTTCAGCCTTATCACTGGTATATTTTCCAGTTGATCTCTTCCTCCGGCCCGCTGCCCATGTTACATGTCGTTCGAGATCGGGTAAAGGGTCTAAGACGGCCGAAGATGACTCAGCTTCCATTTCTTTCCGCTCCTTCTCCCACTTTCGTTGCCGCCTCTCCTCCAATTGATCAGTCATCCAATGATACCCCCCACGGGATATGGTTTTATTATACTCATTTTTAGCACGACGTTCTTGTTGTTCTTTTCTTATCTCCTATATATACCAATAATGAAATATTTATAATGTAGACACACAAATTAAAACCAAGTTATGTACTATTTATGTATAGTAGATATACCTGAAATTCTTCAGACTTCCGATAGGTAACAAATTTCTTCCATTTCTCTGGATCAATATTAGGATATGCTACAGATGGACCCTGACCCATTTTGCCCCCCTGATTATGTAATCCTCGCCCAACCTATATTTGAAATCTCTAAACCTTCCTTGAATTCTCCCCAGACAGTAATATTTGAAATCTTGGGTATCCGGCACATCCCAATATTGCTGCAATGAAATCACAAACATTATTAGGCACCAATATATCTCACGAATATGAAGAAAAAATATGAATGTTAATTAATATGTGCATACCAATACATCCAACCAACACTGGTCTTTAACATCGTTTGGTATGTGTTTCCACTCATTTATCAAAATGTTGAGTCTGTTTCTTGCCACTGAACCAAGATAACTTGAAAATGGCTTCGCAGTAGGCTCTTGAGGCCTATTCTTTGCATTCAGTTCCAAATGACATTTCTGTTTGTGCTCAACTATCAGAGCAATTACTTTTGCAAGTTTTGTGGACCCTATACTCTTCTTCTTCTTCACAGGGGGTGGGGGGCCTCCTCGTAATGCTCCTCCCCGTGATCTAAGCCACTTTTTGCCATTAACCTATGAAAGAGAAACAATTACATACATTAGCACACAACAATTAGAAACAATATTAGATAGATTATTAAATCAATAACAATAACAATCATCAATACATTTTCTAGCATTATGTGTTGTCGTCCCATATACCCTCAGTATGATCATTCCTGACCGCACCAAAGTCGTCATCACCAAACATATATGATAAATTGTAAAAAAACATTCAATATTATAATAATTTTGTAGGTACAAAAATATATATGGTAATAAATTAAAATAGAACAAAAATATATATGGTAAACTGTAAATAATGCAAAAACACATACAAGGTAAGTTGTAAAAGGGGTATCATAATAAAGGGGTATCCAACACCATGTGAGTAAAGAAAAAGATTGCGTGATGTCTTATTTTGGTTTAAAATGTGTCTTTTTGCACCTCAAAATTACCATGATATTGGGTGCTTTTTTTGACAATTTACCATTTACACTTTTATACTTTTACCCAACTGAATACTACCCAATTATTTTTATTCTTCCCTACGTGAGTTTCTACATTTTTTGATATGGGAAAACATCCATATGCTATTTAGAGTTTTATTAGACACATGAAGTCGTGGAAAATAAAGTGCTCTAAAATTTTCATTAATCAAATTATTAAATTGCATCTTAAGCTTTGTTTTGTTATTCTTATTTAGATATTTAGCTTTATTAATCAAAGCAAACTAATTTAAATAGTATTCTTATTTATTTTTGAAAATATTAAGTTGAATAAATTTCATTATGTTGGAATTAAGTAGTTGGATATATGAATACATATGGTATGTTTATATTTATGTTCATATTGTAAGTTGTAACATTCATTTTCATGTTTTTATTGTTTTGTATAAAATATTTTATGTCTAATAATGACATCTTTCCTGGTCAAATTGATCTGACCCAACGAATCATGACCCGCTAATTTTTCTCGCTCGAAGTCCGGTCCCATTTTTAATACATTGATTCTCCCTTCAGACATTGAGGTGTGCGGATAGTATAGCCACGAATGCTCATAAACTCAGTGAGGACTTCGTTATTCTTCAAGAATCTCCAAATTGATGTTTGGAAGTTATGCAACAATACTAGATGACTCCTCTTTGGGAATTACATCCTTAACTATCGAGTTATTTGTAATTTTCAAGCAATCTACATATGCCTTGTCATTCAAAGACAAAATAAGTTTGATGTGGTTGAGGCCTAAGGTTTAGTGTTTAAAAAATTAGTAAAGGGCAGTTTGGTGATTAATAAACTAAATTCATGTTTAATTTAGCCATTAGGTGATTAGAAATTGTCTTCGTGGACTTAAAAGTGTTTGCTTCCGTGTTCCTTTAATTATATATCTTACACAATTCACACAGAATGTTTGGATCCAGAAATTTTATCTGGATCTTATTACTATATAGTTAGGGCAATATGTGAATAGGAAGTGAAATTTATTTTATGGGTAATAAATTTGAAGTCATACCTAATACACATAATATAGAAAAGATCTCATAACTCCTAAGGTACCTTACTTTAACTATCTTCCAAATCCATAAGACATTTTTGCTCTTCTTTAGTTATATACAAGATAACAAGTGTTTGAACAGTGAAATAACAACATTTTAACCAAGTGTAACAAGTTATTATGTGTCAATCACAAGGGTTTATATTTTAACTAATAACAAGTATTTGAGCTGTGAATAATGTTATGACCACTAGTAACAAGTTATTGGGCACCAGTCACAACATCTAGACACTACTGGAAATAAGGTCTTTCACGACCACAATATTGGGCTTTTCACGACCAGAAATAGGTGGTCGTGGAATCCCGCGTCGTAAAAAAGTGTGTTTTTCACGACCACATTTTTGTGGTCGTGATAGGCAGCACCTATCACGACCACAGTTATGTAAGTGTGGTCGTGAAAGCCTCTTAGGAGACACCTAGTTTAGGTGCCTCCTAAGAGGCTTTCACGACCACAATTGTTACATTGTGGTCGTGAAAAGCCTCATGGTAGGCTTTCACGACCACAATTATTAAATTGTGGTCGTGAAAAGCCTCCTGGGAAGCTTTCACGACCACAATTTAACAATTGTGGTCGTGATAGGTATCCCCTATCATGACCACAATTACGAAAATATGGTCGTGAAAGGTTGTTCTTTTTTTATATATTTAGCAACTGCATTGTTTAGTCATCTGCATTCTTGCAGATCAATTTACAAACCACTTTCAATACAGCACCATAAATCATATACAACTGCACAATACAGAATACTAGCTCAATTGCAAAAACGTATCCCACAAATATTACCTTACTTAGACAACAAAATACAAAAGGCATAATCTAAGTTTTATATCTTTGCCTTACTAGTAATAAGTTCAAAATTCAGCTACAACAATCTATGCCAAGACAAGCACATGTCTATACTAAGATGACTGCTTAAACGTATAACAAGCCTATACAAGTTCTGCCTCACATAGTGATTAAAAATTCTGCAAGTGCGTTTCGTACCAAGTCAATCTCCTCATCTTGTTTAAATGGGTCGGTACTAAATCCATACAGTCCCTCCAAAAGCTGCAACATAATTAAACAATATTAAAAAAGACAAGACAAGTACCACTTACAATTAGAAATCACTATTTTCTTGGAGATATATGTTAGAAGCGTGCATACCTTTTGGAATTTCCTCCCTTGTTTAATAAAATCTTGATATACAATATCCAGCATGTATTTGCAGACATAATATCTGCACTCTGTAGAGCCCCGCTGGATTGGACACTGATAAATCACAAGATAATATCAGCAATATCATAGTAGTTCGGGTATGGCTAAAAGCAATATACATGAAAATGAATATAAAAATTGCATTTACCTTTACGTTTATAACTTGAATCGAAGTCTGACTATACAAACATATATCAATAACATTGTTAATAAAGGTCAATTCATAGACAACTTTAGTACCTTTGGGAGAAGAATTGGTGGTTGAGCTTCTTGAGCAGCATCGAACACAAGTCTTTTAGTCCCTTTTTCATTCAGTAATGGCAGTAAGGAGTAACAATAATTTCCAATGTACACTATCAATACATCACTATCTATACCTTGTATATGTGTGGAATGAAGTTGTTTCCTAAGTGCTAGATTTAGTATTTAGAGTTGCTTTTGGTATGTTCTTGGCTTAAAAGAGCTTTTGGCTTGATTAGGTTAGTTAAATGCTTGTAGATTTCCTTGATTAAAGAAGTCTTAAGGATTTAACTAGTTTAATTAAGTGTGACAAGGTTATGAAGCCTAATTCACCTAAGGCACTAAGTACTTGGAGAGGGAGGTAGTTTCTTATCTCATTTCTTCACTCTTTCATTTCGGTTAGTATTGTTTTTGTTAGGATAAATTTGTAGCTTAAAGTCAAAATCAATCTTCAAACTCTCTTGTAAATTGCGTGACATTTATAGCCTCTTACTTGCTAGATTCAACTTGGATTGAGAGAAGGCCTAATACTCACCACTATTCACTTAGTGGATTTGAGTTTAGAAATTTTTGATTGACCTAAAAGGCGACAAATAGGTTAAATCAAGTGGAGCCGTTGCCGATTTAGGTGGATTCTGAAAGTAATGGATGCACAAGAGGGGGGGGTGAATTGTGCTACAAAACAAATGCTCAAATTAAAATCGACACAAGAGTTTATACTGGTTCGGTCTTCCTGACCTACGTCCAGTTCTCAACCACCCAGGCCGAGTTCCACTATCCTCAGGTTTTAGAACGGGTTCACCTGGAACCTTTACAACCGCAAGTTTTGAACGGGATCACTTGCAACCTTACAATCACAAGTTTTACTCAGGCTCACTTGCAACCTTTCTAACTAGCTCCCCCTTACAACCAGCAAGGGTTCAACCTTTACAAATAAATGATTTTCTAACTAAGTTCTCTTAAAGAACAGATAGTGTTACACACTTAAGTACAATTAATGTTCTTATAACAAGAAGAGACTTAACTACAAAGAGTACAAGATATGTAGATGAAAAGATCACTCAATGAGTTAAATGTTCTTTCTCTTTTCTGGGCAGCTTTGAATGCTTGAAGGTTTTTCTCGATTTCTCTCTCTAGCTTTCTTCAAGTTGTCAAAGCTAATTGATACCTTCATAAATGAAGGTGAGCTCCTTTATATATTCATTAAACATTCTCACTCTTGTTAGGTGGGATAGCCGTTTGAATATGGCCGTTTTTCCCATGTTACCGTTTGCCCAATTAATGCTTCATCAATGCATAGCAGGGTTGACTTGCTTTATATCTGAAAAGTAGTCCTGACAACTCTGCTCTGACAAAAGCATTCTGACACTGCACTTCTGAACGTTCTGACATTCTGATTGCTTGCGGAAGCAGATTCACATCCGGAAGCAACTCTACTTAGTGTGCTGCACTTTGAACGTTAGTCTAACAATATAAGCACATAGTCACATGCAGTGGGAGTTTACTTAGTCTAAGATGTCTTCCTTGTATCCGGAAGCACTTCTACATCCGGAAGCACTACTACTGGATGAAGGGTTATATTCACTTTTATTCACTCTCGCTCAGTGTCCTTCAATCCAACAGCCAGCGCTAGTCACTAAGCAATCGGAAGCAATTCTACTAGACGTGGCTCATGTTCACTGGCACTTAGTGTTACCTATTCCAACAGCCAGCGCTAGTCACTAAGCTATCGGAAGTAATTCTACTAGACGTGGCTTATGTTCACTGACGCTTAGTGTCATTTATACCAACAGCCAGCGCTAGTCCAAATTCACTTCCGGTTGAATCCTGGCTTAGTCTTAAGGTTTTGTATATCTAGTGCTTATGGACTAAGTTATTTCCTTAGTGAATTACTTGCTGTCGCTGGGGAATGAATCATTCATCCGCGAGCGCTAGTCCTAGTCTATCCGGAAGTAAATCCACATTCGGTTGCACTCTTACTTGGGATTCTATGTTAACCTATTGCTTTCTAAGTACTTGATTCATTCTTTCATATTTTAGTCTTCATCAAAACTTAAGATTCTAACAGATTCTAGCTAGTTTTAGGTGTAGTAGTCACAATTTTAATTTGTTGTAGCTTTTGCTTACATTCGGTTACTTGTTTGTTTGTGCACTTGAGCATACTTGTGATAAATCTTGCTTTGCCTACTGTTAAGTGCACATTTGGCTGGACATTTATTGGTATATTGCCTGCTCTAGTTGGCCAAATACATTTTTGAAACTAATTTGGAAGTTGCTGGAAAAACAGTGAAGTACTTAGTTTACTTAGGGCTCTAGTTCCTATTCTTGAAACTTAAGTACTTTGAATCTGGAAAAACTGTTTTAGGAGGACTTTGTACTTTATTTTGGCTTGCTAAAGCTATTTTTACCTCCCTGAAACTCGCTGTCTACTTGCTGGAATTCATTGTTGAATCTGACCGGTTTTGCTGAAAGTACACTGTTTGCCCTGTTTGCTTGTTTTCCTCACTGCAACTTGTGTACTTGGAGATTCTGAAAACTGTTTGAACTGGTTCAACTAGGAGATTGTAGCTTTAATTTGATATACTATATGCTCTGAATCTCCTTCTGTACACTCCAGAATTGATTTTTGAAGTTCACTTGTTTTCTGAACGTGCTTATCGATAGCTTCCATTTTGACCCTAAACTGTTTTGAGTTAACCTACACTGTTTTAGGCAGTTTTTACCTTGTTGAAAAGCTGGTTAATTGCACTTTAAAAATGCCTTGTTGACCTGGAAAAATTGGTTAGAAATTACTGTGAAAAAGGTGCTCTAGTTGCCTTACTTTTCTAACCGGATAAGTGTGAGTTTTGCCTTGTTCTTGTGCACTGTTTTGCTCGATTGTTTTGCAGGGCTGTTGAACACTTTGCAGGGATTTCTTAAGCCTATTTGAGGCTATTCTGGAGCCTTACTATTGGCTGCTCTTGTGTCCATATCTTTGGACTTTTGCTAGCTACTTTGGAGCTACTTTGCTAAGCACATTGCAAGCACTTTCTTGTGCTATTGTGCTGGATTTTCTGGATATTCTAGATTGGTTGTTTCTGTTTATTGGCTGGCTGGACTGTATTGGTTTTCTTTGCAGGATGACATATTATTCATGCTTCATTGAGGTTTGTTCACACCTCATCGGCCAATGAGGGAATTTTCAAGGCCATGTGCCTCATTCTCACCTCCTTTCCAAGAGGATAACCCTTCCACCAATACATATCATCAAGGATGGATGGACCATCCAAGCTTCCAATGGGGGGGAGGAGGTTATGCTACTCCTTCACATGCTTTTGAAGATCAACAAGGGTATGCTCCTCAATGTCAAGATTATGACCCTTACCAAATGAGGTTTAATTCTTCTTGTGCTCAAAGGCCGAATGTGTATGCTTGTCAAGAAGCTTCTCAATGTGAGCCTAATCCACCTCCTTATGGTTATGGGCAAAATTTTTATGATCATCAAGAGCCTCTACAAAGCTTTGTTCCTACACACATGGAGCAAAATGACTTCTTTCATGCTCAAGTGCCAAATGAGTATGCTCATCCAAAAGAAGATTCTTCTTTCTCTTCTAATACATATGATTTGATGATGCAAATGTGTGCATCCATTATGGATAGGATGGAAGGGTTAGACTCTAAATTGAAAAGGAGGCAAGAGGACATTTATTCATTTGCTTCTCAATGGATGAATAAAAGGGCCGAGGAAGAGGCAAGGCAAGGTGACCTACCTTCCAATATGGTTATAAATCATAATTCTTTGAATGACATGGATTTGGAAGGAGAATTTCAAGTTGAATCAATTCCCTACCTTGATAAAGAAGAGCATACACCTCAAGAATGCCAAGAGGTTGATCCTAGGATTGAGATGAATGTTGATATTGATGATTCTATGACTTGTTCATGTGATGAGTTGAGCATATGTGTTGATTGTTATGAGGGTAAATCTTCTCTTCTCATGGAATTCCATAGAAAAAAATTGAAAGAATTGCAAACATCCCATAGTGATGCTGTATTGGGTAATGACACAATGGATGAGGCCACTTCTAGGGATGATATACATGTTGAACATCACTCAAATACCCTAGAAAACCATGAGGGGGTGACAATGGTGAAGAGGCCGAGAGCTCTCTTCTCATGGAGCAAGAGGCCATGAAGGAGTTTATGCATGATATGGTGCACGAGACCAATTCTAAGGATGTTGTGCAAGATGGAAAGCATCCTAATACTCAAGTAACACATGTTCATGAGGAAGTTCATGGTGAGGCCAAGAGCATACCTCCATTTGGAGAAGAACATGAAGAGGCCAAGAAGCATACTTTGAATACTATGTTCCAAGAGGTCAAATCTAAGGGTGTTGTGCTTGTTGGAGACCATCTTATCTCTTTTGAAATTAATAAGGAGACTAAGAATGTGGTGGACGCCGAATGCCTCACTTCTAATGGTGAAAATGAGGAGAAAGCCAAGAGATCTACACCAAAGGAAGCAACAAAGAATGAATTTTTTAAAGAAGAATGCAAAGTTGAAGGGTGATTGGCACAAGAGTTTGGAGTTTCCTCTAATTCTCAAATCGTGCATCAACCATCTCAAGGTATAATTCTTGATTCTACACTTGTTACCTTTCCTAGTCCATGTAACTTAGGGAAGAAGATATATCATGAGCTTGTTCAAAATTTAATCCTTGATTTGTTTTCGATGCTTGAATTTAATGTGCCATTGCTTGTTGTTCTTGAGCCAATGCCTACTTATGCTATGCCTTCATATAATCTTTGCATATATAAGGAAGCATGTAGGCCATATCCATTGTTGATTGAAAATGTGGTAGAACAACATGTAACTCCCTTGAGCTTGCTTTCACATGAGGATTTGCATACATCTTTAGGAACATTTGATTCTTGCTTAGGGAATGTTAATGATGCTTGCATGAATTCTTTTGATGATGATTCTAGTATTGTTAGCATGTCTCTTGATCTTACTAGTCCCAAGCATGATAATTGTGATCTTAATGATGTTGGTACATTTACATACTCCTTATCTAGCTACAACCCCTTGGAAAAGGGATGTTTGTTCAATTTTGTGGATAAAGCTAGGTTAGAAGGAGTGCTTGATCTCTTGATGGAGGTCGGATTACAATTGAAACAAGACTTGCATTTCTATACCTCATATACAATCTTGGATTGGAGGAGCCGGTTGAGGAGCATACATGAAGAAAGTGCTTTGCAAGAAGAGTCCTCCAACTTGACTCTTGCTTTGAGGAGGGAGTCCACAAATTCCATTTGGAGGCCTAATGGTGATTATTGGTTGAGTGCTTTCAAGGGGCAAAATTTTGTTATGTTTAAAATGCCTAAATTGATCACCATATTTCATCATAGCCTCTTACCTAAGCATGTGCATATTGATTATCCTTGTGTTTCATTGAGTTTATCTTTGCAATCCTACAACCCCTTGCAAAAGGGAAGTTTGTTCTATGTGGTAGGATCTTTTAGGATGCACAAGGATTATTGGGAAAACAAGAAGGTCATGGTGGAACTTGTGGCGACTCCTAAGTTGGAGAAAGCCAACTTAGACTTACTTGAGGCCGAAAAGTATCTCAAGAAAAGCTTGGAGCATGATGAAACAAAGGCGGAATTGGATTTCTTTAATGGAAAGCTCACCAAGGATAACATCAAAGGGTTAGTGGTTCGGTTGAAGATGCTTCAAAGGAACATGGAAGTGAAGGCCAAAGTTTTGCAAGCAACAATGAATGAACCTACACTTCTAGTGTTCCTTGCCAAGAGAGTGCACAAATTGTTAATGAAGCTCCAAGCCCATTGGAGAGCTAGGAGGCCAAAGGAGAAGAAGAAGGGAGCAACACACAATAATCCAATAAGCCCATTTGAACCACAATGAGCTCTTTCTCCTCATAATCTCTCTTACTCAATTCGGCCAATTTAAGTAGAGGAAGGTTCTTAGATGAATTATTGTGTGTTGCTCCCTTCTTCTTCTCCTTTGGCCTCCTTAATGGGAGTGGCCAAAATATGCTCATCAAAGGCCACAAAAATAAATTTTTCAAAGAGAATTTCAAGCCTCCCTAAAGGTTGTTTCTATCCTTTCCTCACTTGCTTTGCTTAGTTTAACATCTTAAGTGTGGGGGAAGATATTTGTTAAAACATAGGATTGTGTTTAGGTTTATTTTCTAGTTGTTGTTATAGGTTGTTAGAAAAAAAAACCAAGAAAACAAATTATAAACTTGTGTTAGGTTGTGTTTAGTGTTTGTTTTTGTGAATAATACATGATGGCCATTTGCATGTGTGGACTGCCCGGCCTTATTACTTGCTGCCTTGCCTTGTTTTTATGCCTTCCTACTTGATTTGATTGGTCCCATTGAGGACAATGCATGCTTTAAAGTGTGGGGGGTGTATTATGTGCTTAAAAGTGGTTATTTCAAAGCTTTTACACTTAATTTTTGGACTTCTTGGGCATAATTGTGTAGCAAGGTTAACTTGAGCATGGCTCTTGAAAGTAAATGGAATTGTCCTCTAGTGTTTAAGTAGAATTTTTGGAATGATTACTTAGGGCATTACATGGGGCACTTTTAAGGTACAAAGAGGAAGCTAGTTTCTCACTTAACTTTTCTTAAGGAGGAAGTGACTAATTAGAGTAAGCCATAAATGTGAGAAGCCTCCAACCGAATTGAGTGGGCCAATAGTTATTTCATCTCCTAGAACTTGTCCTAGCTCTTGTTCAAGATCACAATGCACGGTACAATTGAAGAGGATAGGGGCATTTCATTTCTAAACCCTTTTGACCCAAACACTAAGCCAACAAAAATTTATCCTTTGATTATCCCCTTTGGGCCATTCACGTTTCTTTTCAACCACCTTGACCAATATATGAATGAGTTACTTAAGCATATACTTGCATTTATACTAGTCTTGTATTGTTGTATCTTGTCAAAGCATGCTACATGAGAAGAAAAAAAAGGAAAAAAAAACAGAGTGGCCGAGAGCTTGAAAAGAAAAGAAAAAAAAAAGAATAAGGCCAAAGGCCTAAGGAAAGAAAAAAATAGCACAAAGTTCTTGAGTATGCTAAAGGCATAAGAGTGAAAAGAAAAATGAGAGAAGCACAAAGTGCTTGAAAAAAAAGAGAGAAAAGAGCACAAAGTGCTCAAGTATGCCAAAGGCATAAGGAAAAAATATGAGGTCGAGAGTAGCATGTTTATTTGGACTTGGACTTATTGTATTGCAAGTATATGTGGTAGCTACTTGTTTATATTATTGGTCATTGACTACTATCCATCATTCATCATTCATATTAGCCTTCCATGCAACCCCCAAAGTCCCCTAGATTTGATTGTGTCATGCATAATAATGGGTGGAGAACTAAGAGCTATTACAAGCCTATGGTGAGGAGGAATGCATTGAGCCAAAGAGTGATCACAAAGACCCTAGTTAGGCATTATTCCTAACTTGAGAGATTGAGTGTAAACACTTAAATCCGGTAAGGAAAATCTCTTTTAGCATTCCCTCATAATTCTAGTTACTTGTTAAACTTGTTTCCACTTTGTATTCTTAGATTTGGCCCATGTGATGTTCTAGGGAAATGTTCAAAAAGATCAACTTGTACTCAATGATAATTCCAAGTGCCTTCACTATGCTTAATGATTAAGTTAGTTTTAATGCATGACTTTGACCGGAGTTCAAAGATTAAGTGTGGGGGATTTGATTGAGCCTATTTTTATATATTTAAGCATGTGCAATTGAGCTTAATTAGTGAGGTTTAATTGATATATTTGATCATTTTTTGGAGAATTTTATTGCATATGCTTATATATATTAATTGGGAAATATTAGCCTTATTACTTGCATTTTAAGTAACCAAGGGTATTTTGGTCATTTTGACTATTTTGTGATTTTCTACATGTAGGGGGGTCCCACGTGGGCCCCACAACCCTTTGGGATAGCTTGGAGTGCAAGGATTTGGCTTGGAGGAAAAGGCAAAGACATAAGACAAAAATTACCTCATTTGTCAAAAAGAAGGGATTTTGATGTTACTAAAAGGGGTAATTTTGGCTCCACTTTCAAATTCAAATTTGGAGATGTTGAAGGCCTCATTAAGGGCATTTTTGGAAGCACAATCATGAGGAGAAAAAGGAGGAACCTTTGGAGGATGAATCTACCCTACATTTGAGCCACATTCACCCACCTTTTCCCCAAATTCCCAAAATACCCTTCCTTCCACCTTATGACACCTCTTGGCCATTAACACCCACATACACATAAAAATCAAACCTTGGCCGACCTAATACCTTTCTTGACAGCCCATTAGCATCCTTTAACACCTCATTAACTAATCTAAACACTCACATAAATATCTCATAACTTCATTTGTCACATAACTTTTCATTTTCACTTTCTCTCTCTTCTTACCTTTTCTCTCAACTCCATCTTCATCTCCTTCACCATTTTCTCCACCAAACTCACGGCCAAACCTCCATTCTCCATGGATTCCTCACGTTTTCACCTTCCACTCCATCTCTCCATGCTTGGCTAGTGTTCTTCTCCTCTCCTCTCCAAGGAAAAGTGCTTGATGTACACACATTTGGCTTCATGATCTTGTAATTTCCTCTTTTAGGTTTCAAGCTAGATTTGCATTTTTGCCTATGTATGTCCTAGATCTAGGCTTGTATAGGTTAGAACACCTTGATTTTAGGTGTTTTACATGATTGTAGCTTGAAAACCTCTCTTTTGTGTTAAGAACATGAAAACCTAAGCTTAGATTTTGTAGTTCCATGTATGTATATGTGTGCGATTTTGTAGTTCCATGAAAACCTAAGTGCTAGATTTAGTATTTAGAGTTGCTTTTGGTATGTTCTTGGCTTAAAAGAGCTTTTGGCTTGATTAGGTTAGTTAAATGCTTGTAGATTTCTTTGATTAAAGAAGTCTTAAGGATTTAACTAGTTTAATTAAGTGTGACAAGGTTATGAAGCCTAATTCACCTAAGGCACTAAGTACTTGGAGAGGGAGGTAGTTTCTTATCTAATTTCTTCACTCTTTCATTTCGGTTAGTATTGTTTTTGTTAGGATAAATTTGTAGCTTAAAGTCAAAATCAATCTTCAAACTCTCTTGTAAATTGCGTGACATTTATAGCCTCTTACTTGCTAGATTCAACTTGAATTGAGAGAAGACCTAATACTCACCACTATTCACTTAGTGGATTTGAGTTTAGAAATTTTTGATTGACCTAAAAGGTGACAAATAGGTTAAATCACCCTCGTTGGCAGGATTCACAAATAAAATCATGCTTCACCTTAAAGGATCGAATGACTATAGCTAGCTCCTTTTTAATTAGCATGTCAAGTTGTGTAAAGTTAACATGTGCTAGCCTTTTATGCCAAAGCCAACTGTTCTCATCACTAGATATTAAGCATTTTTCTTCCAGTTGTTGACATAAGTCTAGAGTGTATAGGTTTCCATTTCTATTAGCCTTAAGTTTACATTTTAAGTTGGCCTTATCCAGATTCAGATCCTGCTTATCTACTATTATGCACTCATGTGAATCGAAGATTACCCAATTTCCTTTGTCAGTGCTCTGGCTCACGCTCAGCAGGTTGTGAGAGAGACCATCCACCAGGTAGACGTCTTTCACTGGTCCAACTTCTCCAACTCCGGTGATCTTTCCACTTTGATTTCCTCCAAAGGTAACTGTGGCTCCGTCTTTGATCACCAGAGATTTGAATTTGTCTCTGTCTCCAGTCATATGTCTCGAATATCCATTGTCAATATACCATTTCCTATTCTTGGATGCTTTGAGACACACCTGAAAGAATCAAGTAAGCTTAGGTATCCAACCTTTCTTGGGTCCTCTGTCATTAGTTCCCAGTGCCCTTGGTCTAGTGTTAGTTTTGACCTTGGGCTTATGATCAATCTGTGCCTCTGGCCTAGTGCTGGCTCTAGGCTCTTGGGCTTTACTTGTGGATTGTTTCCAGGCTCGGGATCCCTGTCCTCCCTTAGTTTCTTTTCTTGGGGGAGGATCCTTTGTAGCCTTGGTTCCTTTTGGGACCCATTTATAAGAGCTATCTGCTCCATGCTTCTTGGCATTACAGGTGGACGTGGAGTGTCCTTTCCTGTTACAATAATTACAGAAGCTAAAAGGTGTGGAGCTGTGACTAGTGGCTTTATGGAAGAATTTTAAGTAGGGCTTCACTTTTGGTTCCACCCACTTTTTCCCTTTAGGTGTGTATCCTAAGCCAGTCCTGTCCCTATATGCCCTTTGATTCATTAAAATGATATTTAGCATTTCAGATCCATTTGTGAACTTCTGCAGGGCATTTTGCAGCTTAACTCTTTCAGCTGAGATTTTGCTGCAACTAGGGCAGCTCTCAAGTGTTGGGGCATCGGGTTCTGCTTGGGAAGAACCCTTGCCATCCACTACCGGAAGCTTTCTGGCTTCCGCTAGCTCTTCACTCAGTGAGTCCACCTTGGACTCAAGTGATTCCTTTTTAATTTTCAACACTTTATAGGCTTTACATAATCGAGAGAATTCTTCATGAACCTCATTGTAAGCCTCTTGTAGTTCAGAGAAAGTTACCTCATTGTCCTCCTGGGTGAGATCAAAATCTGAGGATGCTTCCTCATCATCTTCTCTGGCCACCAGGCAAAGGTTGGCAACTTCTTCCTCATCACTTGCTTCATCGTCTGAGCTATTCACCCAGATGGAGGACACGAAGGCTTTTCTTTTGTCTTTCCCCTTTGATCTCTGCAAGCTTGGACACTCAGCCTTGAAGTGACCAGGCTTTTTACACTCAAAGCACACCGGGGCCTTTTCCTTCTTGTATCCCTTCCTCTGACTGGAATCACCTTTCTGAAAGCCTCCTTTCTTCTTGAAGAACTTTCTGAACTTCCTCACCATCATGGTCATCTCCTCATCGTCCAATTCCTCCTCATCATCCTCATCATCATCATTATCATCAATCTCCTTGCTGGGAGCAACAAGGGCAAGATTCTTGATTCTGGATGAAGTTTGAGGAGCTCTCTGAGCCAGCAGGGTTGGTTCATATTCAGCCAGAGAACCAAAGAGTGCAGTGATGGAGCTGGTTGACTCTCCTTAGACTTCCTGCAAGATGGTAACTTTGGTGATCCAATCACCTTTCAAGACCTTTAAGATCTTGCTGACTTGCTCTCTTTCAGGAATGTCTTTGCCCAGGGAGGCTAGGTTATTGATAAGGTGAGTGAACGTGAGCTCCAGCTCTCTGATTGGCTCAGTTGGACTAATCATGGCGAATTTGTGAAATTCTTCCACCAACATCTCAACTCGTCTTGCCTTTACTCCCCTCGTTCCAGAGTGAGCAGCCTCAAGAGCCTCCCACATATCCTTAGCCGTTTTGTGGTGGCTGATCCTATGAAACTCCTTAGGGCTGAGAGCACACTGAATGTAGTGCATGGCCCTGAAGTTTAGCTGGACTAGAGCATAGTCCTCATTGGTGTATCTGGATCGCTCCTTTGCAAAATCATCTTCATCTAGGGGAGTGTGATCCCCACGTTCAATCACATCCGAGAGTCGGATGTCGCTGGACTTGATGTAAGTCTCCATTCAAAATTTCCAGAATGGATAGTTATATTCATCAAAGCCTGGGGGCTTGTTGGGTTGAATAGAGACATCTGGCAAGGAGTAATCTGTATCCATTACTGGATCTTTCCTTTCTTAATTCGTCGGATTCAAGTGAGAAAGACCCGCTCTGATACCAAATGAAAGTAATGGATGCACAAGAGGGGGTGAATTGTGCTACAAAATAAAGCTCAAATAAAAACAACACAAGAGTTTATACTGGTTCGGTCTTCCTGACCTACGTCCAGTTCTCAACCACCCAGGTCGAGTTCCACTATCCCCAGGTTTTACAACGGGTTCACATGGAACCTTTACAACCGCAAGTTTTGAACGGGATCACTTGCAACCTTACAACCACAAGTTTTACTCAAGGCTCACTTGCAACCTTTCTAACTAGCTCCCCCTTACAACCAGCAAGGGTTCAACCTTTACAAATAAAGGATTTTCTAACTTAGTTCTCTTTAAGAATAGATAATGATACACACTTAAGTACAATGAATGCTCTTAATACAAGAAGAGACTTAACTACAAAGAGTACAAGATAAGTAGATGAAAAGATCACTCAATGAGTTAAATGCTCTTTCTCTTTTCTGGGCATCTTTGAATGTTTGAAGGATTTCTCGGTTTCTCTCTCTAGCTCTCTTCAAGATGTCAAAGATATTAGATGTCTTCATAAATGAAGGTGAGCTCCTTTATATAGTCTTCAAGTATTCTCACTCTTGGTAGTTGGGTTAGCCGTTTGAATATGGCCGTTTTTCCCATGTTACCTTTTGCCCAATTAATGCTTCATTAATGCTTAGCAGGGTTGACTTGCTTTATCTCTGAAAAGTAGTTCTGACAACTCTGCTCTGCCAAAAGCATTCTGACAGTCCATTGTTCTGAACGTTCTGACATTCTGATTGCTTGCGGAAGCGGATTCACATCCGGAAGCAACTTTACTTAGTGTGCTGCACTTTGAACGTTAGTCTAACAATATAAGCACATAGCCACATGCAGTGGGAGTTCATTTAGTCTAAGAGAGCTTTCTTGCATCCGGAGGCAATTCCACATCCGGAAGCACTACTACTGGACGAAGGGTTATATTCACTTTTACACACTCTTGCTCAGTGTCCTTCAATCCAACAGCCAGTGCTAGTCACTAAGCAATCGGAAGCAATTCTACTGGACGTTGGGTTATGTTCACTGGCGCTTAGTGTTATCTCTACCAACAGCCAGCGCTAGTCTAAATACAATCGGAAGCAAATCCACATCCGGTTGCATCTTAGCTTAGTCTTAAGGTTTTGTATGTCTAATGCTCCTAGACTAAGTTATTTGCTTAGTAAAGTGCTTGCTGTCGCTGGGGAATGAGACGTTCATCCGCGAGCGCTAGTCCTAGTCTATACGGAAGTAAATCCACATCCGGTTGCACTCTTACTTGGGATTCTATATTAACTTAATGCTTTCTAAGTGCTTGGTTCATTCTTTCATATTTTAGTATTCATCAAAACTTAAGATTCTAACACAAATATATCAAATCAAAGGATAACGATTTTATTCAGTATGAGTGGACGAACCACAATGATAATAGAAGAGCTTAGTCACCTAGCCTTTAGTCGACTAGCGAAAGAGTGAAATAGAAAGTAGAAGATTCAGAAGATATTGGATGATCATTTACATGGATTGAGTTTCTATATATAGGCTACAAGTTTCCTTCCCGTTGGAATAATCAATTCCCATACTTATGGGTATTTCTGTTTTTATTCTTATTAATATGGAAGTTACAAGGAATTAATTTGGCGGTTACAAAGTATCTTTGACCAGCAATGAGATCTTTGTCGACTTCCTAGTACGTTGGGCCTCTCCAGCTTGATCTCTTCCTGGGCTTAATGGGCCTCCTACATTGAGTGGAATTATGCCGCAACAATTATCTTTTGAGTTTTGATGTCTATCTTGAGGGAGAAAGAGATTTTATTTGAGGGAGAAAAGAATGTGAAATTCTTAATGTTTTGGGTGACTTAAGAGGTGGAAGGTCATGACTTGTTGAGGGATGTTTGATGATTGAATTTGTTTTGTGTTGTGAGGGTAAAAGCTGATTTGAGTTGTCACTAGGTGCAATATTTGTGATATTGGAACTGTTAAACAAGTGGTGTAACAACCCAACAAAATAATATGCAAGTTATTAAAAAATCATATTTACATCCCAAAAAGTCCAAGTCATAGTGACAATTTAAAACCCATGATAGTTCTTTTAAAAAAGAAAGTAAATCATTAAAATCCTAGGTCCATGACAACATAAATATAAAATGAATGTGTTTACTCCTCCTGTGCCTTCCCTTGCTTATTGTTAGAATCTTCACCTAAAATTGTTAATAATGGAGTGAGATCGACATCTCAATAACTACTAAAAACATCTAACATACACTAACAAATCATGTACAATTATTTTACAAATAATTATATTCTCACAAAATAATTTGTGGCCTCTAAATACGCCAATATTACATTACTCATACATTTAGATAAATATAGTTTGCTCATGAATGAATGTATTATGCATGCCTCCCTTATATCGCCTTTACCCTTATTTCGCTGACAGGAGCCATATGCTAACACATAGTTCAAACAGAAACATATCCAATTAACTAGATTGTCTCAAGCTCACCATACTTGAGATATACCTTGCCAAAGGTATAGAGCTCAAACATGGACTATGGCTCCCCTCCTTAAAGAACAAATATATGGAGGTGTCACATGTCCCATAACTTCCATGTAATCCCTGGTAAAGGAAGACATAGAAGAAAAGGCCCTGACAAGTACCACTACCATCCACTGTGCACCGAGTGGTGGCATACCACGTGGTAATAAAATTCACCATACAAATCTTCTCCTCTAAATGCTATCCCATCACCACGTATGCAAATGTTATGACAATTATATCCAATTTCAAAACCATATCAAATTCCAATTAATGATACCATAACCACGTTGCAATTCCATGATCACTCATAACATATATAATCATGCTTCACAGAGGTTCAACTGACAAGTAAACTGTATCAATACATATAAGCATGCTTGAAAAGGGACAAACCAACATAGATCTCACATAATATAGATAAAAAGCAAGCATGCTTAAAAGGATTATACCTCACATAATTTAATCAAATTATAATTATTTATAATATAACTATACACATATTTGCAAGTATCTATCGGAATTTTCGAGAGTTACCTATAACTCCTGAACTTAGAAGAGGTACTTATAATTTAATTACTTCAAAGTTTGATTGAATCAAGGTCTACAAGAATTATACACACAAACATATATTAATTATCGTTATAGTACAAAAACATACATTAGAGACACTATAAAGCTACTCTAATAAGGTCATAAAAGCTAACATAAAAAAAACTAAATGATATATGCACCCGACTGTTTGCCACACAAATTAATGTTAATTGAAACAATTTTTTTTTCAAGGCAAAACGTGCGTGTGTTTGTTGGTGGGCTATAAGAGAGAATTTACTAACTAAAAAGAACAAAATATAGGTTTTGAACACGATGGGAGTAGTAAAACTAGTGTATTGAGATATATGTGTACCCGCAAATATGTTTAAAGAAAAAAAATGGAAGTCAAATGAATTATATATATGAAGTTAGACAGTTAAGGGAGTCATATATATGTGCGGTCGCGCGTGTCTATATTTATGATTTAAAATATCAAAGCACTTGCACCCAAATAAACATTATATATTCACACACTCTTTAATATAATCTTCCAGAATTATATATATATAGACACACACACATATATATATTTGGTCTCCAGTGTCTATATTCATATGCAGATCAAGTAATCATTTTATTATTTCCAGTGTCAATAGACACTACTACAAAAAAAGGATTTTGTGACGCTTTTTTTATATATAATTGTGGCACAATTAAGGTCACTTATTGTAGCGTTTACTTTTATAAACGCCACGAGAGAGTAGCCATATGTGGGAGTAGCCATATGTGGTACCTAACGTGTCGTTTTCTTCTTGAATGTTTTCTTGAATAAACGCCACGATATCTTTTCATTTTGAAAAAAAAAATTATATTCAATTACAATATGCTAACCCATTTATATGTATCGATTCAAATACACTTATACATATCCAGAAAAATCATATAGAATGAAGACAAACATTCTTAATTAGTTAACAAGCTACCCATACTATATACTACAAGTTAATTGTAATTGATAATTAACTCATCAAATCTTTCAAAAAGCCAAGATACAAGGCAAAATGAGTATACATATCAACACCATTCTTCCATAAATCATTGATGTTTTGCTTTGATAGCTTGCGGCATTGGGCATTGGGCATTGAGCATCTTCATAATACTGCACAAATATTTTACAATAGGTAATCTAAGCATAATCTAAGCTTTGAAACTGTAATTTTGTGAGTGAGAGGGTAAGTAGAAAGGAAATGACATGTCAAATTGTCAACCATAACTCATGCACAAACCGTTTAAAGGATTAAGAAATATAAATTACATAAGTTGAAGTCACTGAATTTCTATTCAAACCCAAGCTACTCCAGTAGGAAGTGGTCTACACAAAATGTACATGACATTTCAGATTAAAAAGGAAAACTGAAATAAACTCAAGTAGTTTTGCATAAGATAAACAATCCATTACCTTCAAAACTAGAACTCCACCACTGGAATGACCAAAGAGAAAGCATGGTACCCCAGGATGGTCCAATTTTATCTTCTCCAACAATTCCCCATTTTAAATCATTGATGCTCAGTGTTAAAATAATCTAGCAACATTAGAAAATCATATCACAGCCCCAAATTTAAAAGACACAACGAAATGAACACTTAGTAAAACTATAAAAACAGAATGAAAATAAAAACAGAATGAAATGCAGCCAAACATACTACAACTGGAACAATATGATCAAGTGATGGAACACAACCATGCGATCCCTCCATGACCTACAAAAAACATAAAGATAAAATTTAAGATAAGAGCATGACAGAAAAAGTATAGAAAGTTCAAATGCCGCTGAACCCTGTACAGGAATGAGGGGGAAATGACCCCTATAGAAATAAAAAAGAAAGCAAAATAATTTAAAAAAAATCCACTTACATATTCAGCAGCCTCTCTCCCTAATTTATCAATACATGCCACTTGCATATGAAAGCCATACAAAAATCCGACCTTTCCTTTAAATAGAATTGAATCAAAGAGCACTTAAAAAGAAAAATGAATCCCCCAAACCCACTGATATTTCCATATCACATTCTGAATTCAGATTTTACAATTGAATCAAAGAGCAAGGTTCAAGTTGATATCAAAACCTACAAAGGCAAGGCAAAAATTCATAACAAGATGCATATAAAACTCCAATGGAATTCACAGTACACAACCACAGCAAAAACATTTACAGTAGCAACACATATATTCTTCTAATTCTTCTCAAGTACCAAATTCAAAGCATCACTTTAACAAACCATACTTATCAGCAGGTTGATTCATGATTTCCCTCCACTACTTAATCCATATAAAATGATTTATTAGCAATTAGATCCCTACTGGAATGTCAAAACTCAAAATCCGAACAAACCCCAAACTTATTTAAGCTCCTGAGCAAAACAAAACTTACATAGGCTCAAATTTAAATAACCCACACTATTAGAAACTCTTATTAGGCTTATAAGATCCAAACGGAAGGTTCAAAACAGCCAAATGATCAAGAATTTCGAAAACCATAAGAAACCCTAACATTTCAAGACTTTGCTCCAAAATTCATTCAAACTCAAAATTAAACAATTCTAACCCAAAGATCACATAGAAATAACCTTAATTTGGTTCTCAAACAACCAATTTCCTCCCTGAACATACAAAATTTTAATTTGTACTAAAACCCTAGAAATTTATCTCCCAAATCAAGAGCAAAGGGAAAAGGGAAAGAAGAGACATTACCCAATGTTTAAGAGCTCTCATTAACCTACAATTTCGCCGAAGAAATCGCCGGAAAAACGAACGGACCTCCGGTCACCACAAACCCCTTCATTCTCTCTTTCTCGCCACACACACACACACAGACGCGCGAATAGAAGGGAAAACGGGAGGGGAGGGTGCTCTTCCCTCGCTGGTGTGACGGCGCCACCGCCGTCCTCTCCATCGCCACCGAAGCCGCCGACCATGGAGGAGGGAAGGAAGACAAAACAGAGCAAGCAATGGGTTCCTCTTTGTGTGCGTGTGTTCGTATGGGAAAGAGGAAGAAGGAAAGGAATGTAATTTTGATATCCAAATGACCATTTTGCCCTTCAATGTATACTTATTTACTTTTCTATTTTATATTCAAACTTTAAAGAGAGTTGTAAAATAATCTAAGCACTTTCTCATATATTTTCTCCTACCATAGTGTTACCCGGTTCTTCAACCATTTTTCATCAGATTTCCAATCTATAATTTAATCTTTAACTATTATCCTCTATTTTCAAAAAAAAATACACATATTAATTTCATAAAAATATATTTTTCCTCGTTTATTTATTTACAATGATTTTTAATTTATTAATGGCATCATAACACCTTAATTAATTTTTTATTATATCTAATCCAAAAAGTGGGTATTATAGTAGCTTTTTGACTAAGATGGCGGGGATTTCAATTTTTTAACTTTCATCAATTATTTTTTTTTTTAAAAAAAAGAATTTCCTAGAAGCACTATAGAACATGTACTTACTGTACCATCATGTTTAAATTGGGTCACTGTAGGATTTTATTTTTTATTATTAAGAATGTTTTTACCATAGTGTCATTTATAATTAAAAAAAAGCGAAACAATAGGTTTTATTTGCTGTGCCATTTTCCCACAAAAGCGTCACGAATAGTTGGGCTTTATTTTCTGTGTCGTTTTTATATGAAAATGCTACCTAAGTGGCGGCACAATTTCCTTATTTTTGGTGTCGTGCTATTAAAAAAGTGTCACAATAAATATATGCTATATTTTTAGTGACGCTTTTCAAACAAATGTATCGCGATAACGTTGTCATTTTGTGCCGTTTTTTCAAAAAAAAAAGTCACAACAAATCTTTGTAGAACTTCTTGTGCCGTTTCACCAATAAAACGTCACGAAATTGGCGTCACAATAGACATATTTTGTAGTAGTGAGAATGATATAGAAGATTAGTAAGCTCTAGTGCGCAGTACATTTTGAATTCTAGCATGTCTAATTAATGGTTCTAATAATGGGCAATGACCCTATTTTATACCCAAAGTAACCACCCTGGACCACCCACCACCATAAACTAACAGGTGGTACAATATTACACCCAAAGTAACCAAAGTGGTCCAATAATACCCTCAACTGACGGTCTTCAACGTTTGACCGTTAGTTGGATGATATAGCGCCCACGTGTTATATTGTTTCCACGCGGCACCTGTGCAAATGCCACCTGGATGCCCACGTGTTATATTTCCCATGTTTTTTCCCTTGTGTTGATGGCAGAGAGACCTAGGGTTTGCACAGGTGGCATTTGCACAAGGGAAAAAATATGAGATATATAACACATGGGCATCCAGGTGGCATTTACACAGGTGCCGCATGGAAAAAATATAACACGTGGGCGCCATATCATCCAACATAACGGTCAAACGTTGAAGACCGTCCGTTGAGGGTATTTTTGGACCACTTTGGTTACTTTGAGTGTAATATTGTAGCACCTGTTAGTTTATGGTGGTGGATGGTCCAGGGTGGTTACTTTGGGTATAAAATAGGGTCATTGCCCTCTAATAATTCATATATGTACAGTAACAATAGTAACTAAAAATAAAATAAAAAGTGTAGGGTTCATGGGGAGTCGGATAAGAGAAGAGTACCTTATTGAGGTTGATGATTATGGGGGCCATGCTAATGGAGGTGTAATAAGAAAAAGGAGACTACTTATAGGAGTGAGAACTAGGTTTTCATGGTTGAGCTTTTTATCATTGGGCCTTTTGTTGGCTTATATTACATCTTATTTATATATTTTAATTTCATCTTAATTATATTTGAACTATCATAGTGTAAAAGTCATCCACATATTTACATATATGTGTGCCTCAAACATGATCTAATCTTTTATCTTTTGAAACCTTAAATTATTATTTTTTTACAATTAAACTTATTATTTCTTTTAAATAAATAATTTACCCTATAACTCAATGAAATCATGATGCCACACAAAAAAAAATTATTGTAAGTGCTAAAAAAAATTAAGGATGTTACAAGTGGCTTAACACTCTTTTGACAAAATAAATAATGCTCAAGTTCATTGTTATTGCAAGTTATTTAGGCATTACTTTGCATCACCACTCTAGGGAGAAGAAGAACTAGTGTTACATGTGATTGATGGGGTGAGATGTGAGAACTCAACATGAATCAAGTTTGGAGGACACTTTCTTTGCCTTCTAGGAGTTTGTCTTAGGCAACTTTCTGTATAAGATTTGTCTTCTCAAATTTCTTTTAGGTAGTCACTTCTAGGACTTCTAGGACCTTATGTAGATGCTCTTAGGATAATGTGTTGTTGGTGGTTGTTTGCTTGGATGTTTGTTGGGCTTTGCTTGTTACTTTTGAGCCACTGATGCCTCCTTTCATTGACATTACCTATTGTATGGAATGCTTATATTGATATATGCAGGTTGTATGCAATCTTTCTGGAATTACCCTCTCATATTTGCTTTGTGTGCATCATGTTGCCTCTTCCTATTTCTAAGTAACAGTGTGGACACTGTTTGATTTAAGTTTGGGGGAGAGAGGTGACTGTGGAAATTTTTGAAGTGGTAAATAATAGGCTTACATGTGAATAATAAGTACACATGGAATCTTTTTTTTGTTTGACCTTTCTTGTGATGGGGAATTGGTGAGATTTACACACCTAACTTAAGTTGTTGCTTTAGTTTTTGATGAGTGGGCTATAAGTTCTCTTGAAATTTGCTAGAAAGTTCAATGATTACAATTAATTGAATAACTGTGGGGTATATGGAAAAATAGATATGTATGCATTGCATAACATGAGTTGTAACATTAAGACAAATCTTTTCCTGATTCTAATGAGTAATTTGCGCACATTGGAGGTTAGGGTGTATTTGGAAGGGTTTGATGAAGGAAGATTTGCAATAAACCAAATATATGCATCTGTTTTCATTTGAAAAATTTCAAAATCCCTTTTGGAAAACTTCAACATTTTTCACAAATTGCACATAACTTTGAAAAATGATTGAGGCAGTTCTTAAATGGGATTGAGCCTTTCAAGTCATCCTTGATGATATCCCATTTGCACCCTTTTTGAGTCTTATAAAGAAAAATCATGTGAAATTTCTTTTTAAAACCCACATTGGACTTAACCCTTATAGCCCGAAAAACCATGAACTACCTGAATCTTGAGATAATGTACATTTCATTAGTAGTGAGGATTAGTACGGTTGCTAAAGGTGTGTAAATGTAAGTACATTGTGAGAAGGGAAATGTTAGTTGTGAAAGAAAAGTTTGTACTCCTAAGTCAAGAAATGATGAATGAATTGCAAAAGAAAAAAAAGAGAAAAAAAAAGAGAAGAAAAAGAGAAAAGTAGAAAAAGAAGAAAATGAGTATGAAAAAAAATGTTGCAATAAGACTAGGAGTACAAAGAATCAACTTGAGATAAGTTTGGGGGAATTTTGAGCTTTTTGGAAGAAAATAATGTGTATGAGTGAATGGAATGGAATGTTATTTATCTCAAGATATTTGAACTCCTTTTTCCCATTCTTTCAAATAGTTAACCACTTAAAAAACCCTTAGCCCCATTACAAGCCTTGAAAAGTCCTCTTGATTTTGAACTTATGTGCTAAAAGTTTAAAGTGGACGATTTCATTACAAACAAGCATTCATTCCATCACATTTCAACTCATCAAGTTCAAATTGGTCAACTGCACATTAACACAAGATCTCTAGTTCAGCAAGATGATTCCATGCAATCAACAACAAAAAATGATGCTCAAAATTGCATTCAAGTTTGGAATTTAGATCTACTCCCCCTTGTAGACCTCTTCATGCCCTCCAAAATGTAAGCTCTAGCTCTCCACATTAGAGATAATTGAGAATTAATTAAGGTATTAGGATATCATTAATAAATTAAAAGGCAATGTAAATAAATAAATGAGGATAAATATATTTTTAAGAAAACAATATGCCTATTTTTCTTGAAAATTTAAGAAAAATAGTTAGAGATTGAGTTTTAAATTAGAACTTTTATGAAAAACACTCTACGACATACGTAATACTATGGTGGAAGAAAATATATAAGTTGGTATATTGAATAGTTTAATAATTTGCTTTAAGGCAATGGCCATATTTTATACCCAAGTAACCACCCTGGACCACCCACCACCATAAACTAACAGGTGGTACAATATTACACCCAAAGTAACCAAAGTGGTCCAAAAATACCCTCAACCGACGGTCTTCAACGTTTGACCATGAGTTTGATGATTTGGCGCCCACGTGTTATATTTTTTCCACGTGACACTTGCGCAAATGCCACCTGGGCAATGACCCTATTTTATACCCAAAGTAACCACCCTGGACCACCCACCACCATAAAGTAACAGGTGGTACAATATTACACCCAAAGTAATCAAAGTGGTCCAAAATACCCTCAACCGACGGTCTTCAACATTTGACCATTAGTTGGATGATTTGGCGCCCACGTGTTATATTTTTTCCACGCGTCACCTGTGCAAATGCCACCTGGATGCCCACGTGTTATATTTCAAACCTAGGGCAGAGACGCATATGTTAGAATCTTAAGTTTTGATGAAGACTAAAATATGAAAGAATGAACCAAGCACTTAGAAAGCATTAGGTTAATATAGAATCCCAAGTAAGAGTGCAACCAGATGTGGATTTACTTCCGGATATACTAGGACTAGCGCTCGCGGATGAACGTCTCATCCCCTAGCGACAGCAAGCACTTTACTAAGCAAATAACTTAGTCTAGGAGCACTAGATATGCAAAACCTTAAGACTAAGCTAAGATTCAACCGGAAGTGGATTTGCTTCCGATTATATTTTGACTAGTGCTGGCTGTTGGTATAGATAACACTGAGCGCCAGTGAACATAACCCAACGTCGAGTAGAATTGCTTCCGATTGCTTAGTGACTAGCGCTGGCTGTTGGATTGAAGGACACCGAGCGAGAGTGAGTAAAAGTGAATATAACCCTTCGTCCAGTAGTAGTGCTTCCGGATGTGGAAGTGCTTCCGGATGCAAGAAAGCCATCTTAGACTAAGTGAACTCCCACTGCATGTGACTATGTGCTTATATTGTTAGACTAACGTTCAAAGTGCAGCACACTAAGTAAAGTTGCTTCCGGATGTGAATCCGCTTCCGCAAGCAATCAGAATGTCAGAACATTCAGAAGTGCAGTGTCAGAATGCTTTTGGCAGAGCAGAGTTGTCATAACTACTTTTCAGAGATAAAGCAAGTCAACCCTGCTAAGCATTGATGAAGCATTAATTGGGCAAACGGTGAGATGGGAAAAACGGCCATATTCAAACGGCCATATTCAAACGGCCATAATAAAGGATCTCACCTTCATTTATGAAGACATCTAACATCTTTGACATCTTGAAGAAAGCTAGAGAGAGAAATCGAGAAATCCTTCAAGCATTCAAAGCTGCCCAGAAAAGAGAAAGAGCATTTCACTCATTGAGTGATCTTTTCATCTACTTATCTTGTACTCTTTGTAGTTAAGTCTCTTCTTGTATTAAGAGCATTCATTGTACTTAAGTGTGTAACATTATCTGTTCTTGAAGAGAACTTAGTTAGAAAATCCTTTATTTGTAAAGGTTAAACCCTTGCTGGTTGTAAGGGGGAGCTAGTTAGAAAGGTTGCAAGTGAGCCTTGAGTAAAACTTGTGGTTGTAAGGTTGCAAGTGATCTCGTTCAAAACTTGCGGTTGTAAAGGTTCCAGGTGAACTCGTTGTAAAACCTGGGGATAGTGGAACTCGGCCTGGGTGGTTAAGAACTGGATGTAGGTCAGGAAGACCGAACCAGTATAAACTCTTGTGTTGATTTTATTTGAGTTTTTATTTTGTAGCACAATTCACCCCCCCTCTTGTGCATCCATTACTTTCATTTGGTATCAGAGCGGGTCTTTCTCACTTGATTCCAACGAATCCAGAAAGTAAAAGATCCAGTAGTGGATACAGATTACTCCTTGCCAGATGTCTCTATTCAACCCAACAAGCCCCCAGGCTTTGATGGGTATAATTATCCATTCTGGAAATTTCGAATGGAGACTTACATCAAGTCCAGGGACATCCGACTCTGGGATGTGATTGAAGGTGGGGATCACACTCCCCTAGATGAAGATGGTTTTGCAAAGCAGCGATCCAGATACACTAATGAGGACTATGCTCTAGTCCAGCTAAACTTCAGGGCCATGCACTACATTCAGTGTGCTCTCAGCCCTAAGGAGTTTCAAAGGATCAGCCACCACAAAACTGCTAAGGATATGTGGGAGGCTCTTGAGGCTGCTCACTCTGGAACCAGGGGAGTGAAGGCAAGGCGAGTTGAGATGCTGGTGGAAGAGTTTCACAAATTCGCCATGATTAGTCCAACTAAGCCAATCAGAGAGCTGGAGCTCAAGTTCACTCACCTTATCAATAACCTGGCCTCCCTGGGCAAGGACATTCCTGAAAGAGAGCAAGTCAGCAAGATCTTAAAGGTCTTGAAAGGTGATTGGATCACCAAAGTAACCATCTTGCAGGAAGTCCAAGGAGAGTCAACCAGCTCCATCACTGCACGTTTTGGTTCTCTGGCTGAATACGAACCAACTCTGCTGGCTCATAGAGCTCCTCAAGCTTCATCCACAACCAAGAACCTTGCCCTTGTTGCTCCCAGCAAGGAGATTGATGATAATAATGATGATGAGGATGATGAGGAGGAATTGGACGATGAGGAGATGGCCATGGTGGTGAGGAAGTTCAGAAAGTTCTTCAAGAAGAAAGGAGGCTTTCAGAAAGGTGATTCCAGTCAGAGGAAGGGATACAAGAAGGAAAAGGCCCCGGTGTGCTTTGAGTGTAAAAAACCTGGCCACTTCAAGGCTGAGTGTTCAAGCTTGCAGACATCAAAGGGGAAAGATAAAAGAAAAGCCTTTGTATCCTCCATCTGGGTGAATAGCTCTGACGATGAAGCAAGTGATGAGGAAGAAGTTGTCAACCTCTGCCTGGTGGCCAGAGAAGATGATAAGGATGCATCCTCAGATTTTGATCTCACCCAGGAGGACAATGAGGTAACTTTCTCTGAACTACAAGAGGCTTACAATGAGGTTCATGAAGAATTCTCTCGATTATGTAAAGCCTATAAAGTGTTGAAAATTAAAAAGGAATCACTTGAGTTCAAGGTGGACTCACTGAGTGAAGAACTAGCGGAAGCCAGAAAGCTTCCGGTAGTGGATGGCAAGGGTTCTCCCCAAGCAGAACCCAATGCCCCTACACTTGAGAGCTGCCCTAGTTGCAGCAAAATCTCAGCTGAAAGAGATAAGCTGCAAAATGCCCTGCAAAGAAGTTCACAAATGGATCTGAAATGCAAAATATCATCTTAATGAATCAAAGGGCATATAGGGACAAGACTGGCTTAGGATACACACCTAGAGGGAAAAAGTGGGTGGAACCAAAAGTGAAGCCCTACTTAAAATTCTTCCATAAAGCCACTAGTCACAGCTCCACACCTTTTAGCTTCTGTAATTATTGTAACAGGAAAGGACACTCCACGTCCACCTGTAATGCCAAGAAGCATGGAGCAAATAGCTCTTACAAATGGGTCTCAAAAGGAACCAAGGCTACAAAGGATCCTACCGCAAGAAAAGAAACTAAGGGAGGACAGGGATCCCGAGCCTGGAAACAATCCTCAAGGAAAGCCCAAGAGCCTAGAGCCAGCACTAGGCCAAAGGCACAGATTGATCATAAGCCCAAGGTCAAAACTAACACTAGACCAAGGGCACTGGGAACTAATGACAGAGGACCCAAGAAAGGTTGGGTACCTAAGCTTACTTGATTCTTTCAGGTGTGTCTCAAAGATTCCAAGAATAGGAAATGGTATATTGATAGTGGATGCTCGAGAAATATGACTACCATCATCTTCTTCACCACCAAAAGAAACACCAGCAAGCAATCCCAAAGAAGAAGATGAACCCAGTGATGAGCCTAGAGTGCAGACCGTGCCTGATGAGGCACAGTTGCCAACAGCTAGGAGACATCACAGGGATCATCCTCTTGATCAAGTGCTTGGTGATGTTTCTTCTGGTGTCAGAACCAGAAGGCAGGTTCAAAATGAAGTTGAGTTTGGAGCATTTTTATCTCAAATCGAACCAACTTCAGTTGAACAAGCTTTTGAGGACTGCGACTGGATTATTGCCATCCAGGAAGAGCTAAATCAATTTGAAAGAAGCCAAGTGGGTCTTCAAAAACAAGCTGGATGAGACAGGTCAAATAACAAGGAACAAAGCCAGATTAGTGGCCAAAGGATATAACCAAGAAGAAGGCATTGACTATGAAGAAACTTTTGCTCCAGTCGCTAGACTCGAAGCAATAAGGATTCTTGTAGCCTTTGCATCCATGAAAGGTTTTAAATTATATCAAATGGATGTAAAGAGTGCATTTCTAAATGGTTACATCAAAGAAGAGGTCTATGTAGAACAACCTCCTGGCTTTGAGGATCACAAGCATCCTAAACATGTGTATAGGCTAAAAAAAGCTTTATATGGCCTGAAACAAGCTCCTCGAGCTTGGTATGAGAGACTCAGCAGCTTTTTGCTGGGCAAGGGTTTCTCAAGGGGCAAACTAGATAATACACTGTTTATTCTTCACAAAGATAGAAATATGTTAATTGTCCAGATTTATGTTGATGATATTATTTTTGGGGCAACTAATGAAAAGCTTTGTGAAGAATTCTCTAAGACTATGCAGGGGAGTTTGAAATGTCAATGATGTGAGAACTAACGTTCTTCCTAGGGCTGTAAATTAAACAAAAGAAGAATGGGATCTTCATCTCCCAAGCTAAGTACTGCAGAGAGCTACTCAAGAAGTTTGGGATGGATGAATGCAAGGAGTATGACACTCCCATGAGTACCACTGCCGCACTCGATGCTGACGCAAAGGGTAAATCTATCAGCCTGCCCATGTACAGGGGAATGATAGGTTCCCTACTATACTTAACGGCAAGCAGGCCTGACATTCAATTTAGTGTAGGCATGTGTGCTAGGTTTCAAGCCAACCCCAAGGAGTCACATTTAACATGTGTTAAACGTATTCTAAGATACCTTGAGGGAACACAAGAGCTTGGTCTTTGGTATCCCAGAGGTAACCAAGAGTTCTTGTGGGCTTACTCTGACTCTGACCATGCAGGCTATAAAACTGATAGGAAGAGCACCAGTGGACAATGCGCCTTCCTTGGTGGTTGTCTGGTGTCTTAGGCTAGCAAGAAGCAAACCTGCGTGTCATTATCATCCACTGAGGCAGAATACATCGCTGCCGCAAGCTGTTGTGCCCAAGTGCTGTGGCTGAAGAACCAACTGAGAGACCTTGGCTTGGAGTTCCCTGAGGCACCCATCCTCTGTGATAATACAAGCACTATCAGCCTCGCCAAGAATCCAGTTCAGCACACAAGGACAAAGCACATTGATGTCAGACATCACTTCATCAGAGATCATGTTCAAAAGAAGGATGTCAAAGTGCAATTTGTCCCCACTCAGCAACAGCTTGCTGATATTTTCACCAAGTCTCTGGGGGTTGATCAATTTACATTCATAAGAGGTGATTTGGGAATGGTAAACCCAAATGAAGTTTAAATAACCATGTGCTTAATTGATTGAAACCTGCAACAATACTAACTTAGGCATCGGAGTGCCAATCCTTGTTTTTGCAGGTCCCCAATGTTAAATCTTAAGCAAGTGCAACCGGAAGCAAAGCCACTTTCGGATGATCATTTGCTGGCACAGAGTGTGAAACTAAAGCAAGAAAGAGCGCCAGTGCCTGAACCAAGGGACACATCACTTCAGAAAACGTTTCATCTTCCTCCATGAGAAGTTGTGCCTTTTCTGAAAAGGTGAAGCGACACATGTCAAAAGGTGCGCCGCTCCAATTAAATGTTTACGTTACCCAATGAATAAACGCATGCTTTCATCGGAAGAGTCATTTCCCATTTTACCCGCTGTCACTTTGCATATAAATAGGTAGTCACTTTCACTTTCACTTTTTCACTTACTCAAATTTTTCACCCACAAATTCTCTGCATACATTCATATTCTCTTCATCTTCTTCATCGTGTTCTTCATCTTCTTCATCTTTTTCTTCGCATTTCATCTCATATATACCTTGAACCCACACAAAAATGGCCGGCTCACATGAAACTAACCCCAACACAAAGAAAGCCACCACCTCCAAGAAATCAAAGTCTAAAACAAGCAAAGCTGGGCATTCACACTCTGGAAAATCTGGGAAATCACATGAACACCATGAACGCCAAGAACAATCTCGGCAGTGCCAAGGGCAGAACGAGCAAGTCCAAGAACAGCCTGGACATTCTGAGCAAGTCCAAGAACAGCCTGGGCATGCTGAACGTCAACAAGAACAGGCCAAGAGAAAAGGGAAAAAGAAGGTTCAGTTTAGCGAGGAGCCTTCTTCTAAAAGACAAAGGGTAGAGGAGGATGATCCTTTGGGCCTTTGGAGGCTGTTTCCTCCAAGTTTGAAACCATCAAGCCCTACTTCAACAACGACATGTTCATAGATCTGGTCAAGATAGATGAACTAGGGTTTCCACACCTGAGGCCCTTTCTGGAAAGGTACATGCCCTGGCTGGGGATCAACCAGGACTATAACATCAACGTCCTGCGGGTACTCTGTGAGTCTCTCACTAGGAAGGTCAAGCATAAGACAGTGGATGGGAAGGAACAGATTCAGAGACTTACCTTTACTGCCACAGTAAGGGGGAGAACCTTCAGTTTCACTTGGAGGGACATCAACGCCCTAATGGGGATTACTAAAGAGGGAATGAATGAGTGGCTATACCCTGAGTCACTCAAATTCAGCAAGGAGGAACTCGAGAAGATTTATGACACCCAAGGGAAGAAGGTGTCCGGGATGTCTGACTCCAATAGGCTACTATACTACGTCTACTCCCGTATGATGACACACAAGGGGGTAACTTCAACGAGTTCACTCTGCTGGACAACCCATGGTTCCCCGGACTTCTCACCCAGCAGCCAATCAACCCCGGGCAATTGATCTGTCTTGAGCTGCATAGATGGATGGTAAATCACAAGGCTGGATATCTTCCCTACCCCACCATCATCGCTTTCCTCCTTGAGAAGAATCTGATCAAGGCTACATCTGCTGTGGAGGAAGAGAATGTTAAGTGTGCTCCTGTGAGTGCAATTAACATCAGCAAGATGGGCATCAAGTATCTTAAGAAGGCCAAGCCCACTCGCTCAGGGTCTCAGGCAGGCAGTGCCTCTCATACCTCAGCCCCCTCTGTCTCTGGCGCAGGGGATCAAGAGGTTGACTCCCATCCCGGTCCAAGCCGAGTTGCGAGGGTGCCAGCCACTGTGAAGGCCTTTGCCCTGGAGATGAAGGAGGAGATTCTCCTTAAGCTGTCTGACTCCTTAGTGGCTCCTCTCCGTCATGACTGTGATGCTGGCTTCCAGCAGCAAGGAGAGCGCATCCAGAGGCTCGACTAGAACGGCTAGACGTCAAGCTAGACCTCATCCTCCAACACCTTCAGATCCCTCAACCCCAAGGTAACTTACCACCACCCCCTCCTCCAAACCCACCTCCTCCTCCACCTAATCAACCCTTACTTCCCCCTCCTCCTCCTCCCAACACTCAACAACCACAGCCACCTCCTCAGAATGACCAACAACCACACACATCCTCAAACAATGACCAACAACCCCAGACATCACCCAACCACAACCAACAACCCCAAGACTCACCCAACCATGACCATCAAACATCACCTCAACACTCCACTCAAGACTCACCCCAACACTCCCCTCGCCAATCACCCCTTAACTCCAATAACTCCCCATTTCCACATACTTCCCCTAACCGTTCACCATCCACCACTTCCGCCGGACCTTCCAATCCTAACCCTACCAACCCTCAACCCACCATAGCTGAACACTTAGGATTTACCTCTCCCAATCACCCACACCACACCTACTACCTCCGAGACCAATCCCCTATTCGGTGGAAAGTTAGACAACCTGATGTCTACTACTCCACCTATCCATTCGATGGACTCTTTACCCACCCCTCCTTCTTCGAAAGAAACTTCATCCTCTTTCCCAACCCTCCTAAAACCCCTGAACAACAACCTTCCCCCACATCCTCTTCAACCACCTCCTCGCCCAACCCTTCCCCCCCTTAAAAGATTTGGCCCTGAACCTCCACCCTCCTCTTCACCTGATCCATCCTCCCTAGCCCTCGCCCTTGTTGATGATGACAAAAGGGGGAGAGATGTTGTTATCGCCCTCTGCCACACCATGGAGACAAGGGATGCTCTGACTCAGCCATCCCTCTGGCTGGATGAAGATATCACTGCTGCCCTTCGCCGAGCTATGGAATCTCAGAGATTGGGTGGTGCTGAAAGTCTGATTAGAGGGGAAGCCATCCGGTTTATGCAACAGCAGAGGTCAGATGAGCAAAGGTCCAAGTGGGACATGGTTGTATTTGAGCAAAGTGAAGTAATTCCACAACCAGCCTCTTCATCTTCAGAACCTCCTTCATCTGAGCAAAGAAAGAATATTGTTGAGGAGATAATGATGAAGTACGGGCTGAAGAAGGTCAACCATCCTCCCATAGTGATTGCTAAGCCAATCCCTTCTTCCTCTGGGCAAACATCTGAAACTCCTGCTTCTGAGCAAACTTCTGCCCCTCCTCCTCCATCTGAGCCAGTCTCTGCTCCTCCCCCTTCAGCAGTTAAGTTCAGTGAATCAAGAAAGAAGGCAGTTACTAGAAAGCGTGCCAACAAGGGTGCTACCTCTACTGAGCCTGCTGAGAGTGAGGAAGAGATTCCGTCAGACCAAGCTGAGCAAGAAACTCCATCAGTCCAAGCTGAGGAAGAGATCCCATCAGTTCAAGCCATTCCGATTCTAAAGGAGGTCAAGCTGGAAATAGAAGACATGACTCCTGAAGAATTTGAAAGATATGGGTATACTGATAAGATCTCTTTTGGTCAGATGGCTTGCCTGGATGCTGAGAGAGCAAGAGCCAATCCTACTCAGCCAATAGGCAAGGGCAAAGGAAAGAGCAAGGGCAAAGGGAAGAGGAAAGCCCAGGAAGTTGAGGAGGACCCCAACTTCCCAATATGGAATGTGAAGATCCGGGCTGTCCACTACCCAAATGGCGAGGTCACTCCCTTCTCAGATGCAACAGGGTTCCCAGGCTATGAGGAAGTCGAAAACATGAAGAGAGCCTTCGAGGAGTCTGTTGAGTCTGAGGGACTCAGAAGGGAAAGGGAAGAGGAAGAACTTCAAAGGATTATTGCTCAGATTGACCAGAATGTGAAGGATGTCCATCTAGCCCAGCTCCAAAAGGAAAATGAGGAGAGACAGAAAGAGAGGGAGAGGAAAAAGAAACATCAACTTTAAACCCCCACTTCACCCCTTTTACCTTAGATTTTTTCTTTGATTTTCATGCATAGTTCATTTTTGCTTAGTGTAGATTACTTGTGAATTTTATCTGCCTCTGTAACTCTAACTTGTAATCTTTTGTTTATCAATGACAATTGTCTAAGTTATTTGTGCCTTATTTAATTATTGCTTTTAATTCTTTCATATGAACTTAATCGATAGACTTAGTTTGTCATCATCAAAAAGGGGGAGAATGTTAGAATCTTAAGTTTTGATGAAGACTAAAATATGAAAGAATGAACCAAGCACTTAGAAAGCATTAGGTTAATATAGAATCCCAAGTAAGAGTGCAACCGGATGTGGATTTACTTCCGGATAGACTAGGACTAGCGCTCGCGGATGAACGTCTCATCCCCCAGCGACAGCAAGCACTTTACTAAGCAAATAACTTAGTCTAGGAGCACTAGATATACAAAACCTTAAGACTAAGCTAAGATTCAACCGGAAGTGGATTTGCTTCCGATTATATTTTGACTAGTGCTGGCTGTTGGTATAGATAACACTAAGCGCCAGTGAACATAACCCAACGTCCAGTAGAATTGCTTCCGATTGCTTAGTGACTAGCACTGGCTGTTGGATTGAAGGACACCGAGCGAGAGTGAGTAAAAGTTGAAAGTAATGGATGCACAAGAGGGGGGGGGGGGGTGAATTGTGCTACAAAATAAAAGCTCAAATAAAAACAACACAAGATTTTATACTGGTTCGGTCTTCCTGACCTACGTCCAGTTCTCAACCACCCAGGCCGAGTTCCACTATCCCCAGGTTTTACAACGGGTTCACCTGGAACCTTCACAACCACAAGTTTTGAACGGGATCACTTGCAACCTTACAACCACAAGTTTTACTCAAGGCTCACTTGCAACCTTTCTAACTAGCTCCCCCTTACAACCAGCAAGGGTTCAACCTTTACAAAGAAAGGATTTTCTAACTAGGTTCTCTTCAAGAACAGATAGTGTTACACACTTAAGTACAATGAATGCTCTTAATACAAGAAGAGACTTAACTACAAAGAGTACAAGATATGTAGATGAAAAGATCACTCAATGAGTTAAATGCTCTTTCTCTTTTCTTGGCAGCTTTGAATGCTTGAAGGATTTCTCGGTTTTCTCTCTCTAGCTTTCTTCAAGATGTCAAAAGATAATCGTTTTTTTCATAAATGAAGGTGAGCTCTCACTCTTGGTAGGTGGGTTAGCCGTTTGAATATGGCCGTTTTTCCCATGTTACCGTTTGCCCAATTAATGCTTCGTCAATGCATAGCAGGGTTGACTTGCTTTATCTCTGAAAAGTAGTCCTGACAACTCTGCTCTGACAAAAGCATTCTGACACTGCACTTCTGAACGTTCTGACATTCTGATTGCTTGCGGAAGCGGATTCACATCCGGAAGCAACTTAACTTAGTGTGCTGCACTTTGAACGTTAGTTTAACAATATAAGCACATAGTCACATGCAGTGGGAGTTCACTTGGTCTAAGATGTCTTCCTTGTATTCGGAAGCACTTCCACATCCGGAAGCACTACTACTGGACGAAGGGTTATATTCACTTTTACTCACTCTCGCTTAGTGTCCTTCAATCCAACAGCCAATGCTAGTCACTAAGCAATCGGAAGCAATTCTACTGGACGTGGGTAATGTTCACTGGCGCTCAGTGTTATCTGTACCAACAGTCAGCGCTAGTCAAAATATAATCGGAAGCAAATCCACATCCGGTTGCATCTTAGCTTAGTCTTAAGGTTTTGAATATCTAGTGCCCCTAGACTAAGTTATTTCCTTAGTGAATTACTTGCTGTCGCTGGGGGATGAGACATTCATCCGCGAGCGCTAGTCCTAGTCTATCCGGAAGTAAATCCACATCCGGTTGCACTCTTACTTGGGATTCTATGTTAACCTAATGCTTTCTAAGTACTTGGTTTATTCTTTCATATTTTAGTCTTCATCAAAACTTAAGATTCTAACATTCTCCCCCTTTTTGATGATGTCTATCGATTAAGTTCATATGAAAGAAGAATTAAAAGCAATAATTAGATAAGGCACAAATAACTTAGACAATTATCATTGATAAATAAAAGATTACAAGTTAGTGTTACACAAGCAGATAAAATATACAAGTAATCTACACTAAGCAAAAATGAAATATGCATGAAAATCAAAGAAAAAATTCTAAGGTAAAAGGGTTGAAGTGGGGGTTCAGAGTTGGTGTTTCTTTTTCTTCTCCCTCTCTCTCTGCCTATCCTCATTCTCTTTTTGGAGCTGGGCTAGATGGGCATCCTGCACATTCTGGTCAATCTGAGCAATAATTCGTTGAAGCTCTTCCTCTTCCCTTTCCCTTCTGAGTCTCTCAGACTCAACAGACTCCTCGAATGCTCTCTTCATGTTTTCGACTTCCTCATAGCCTGGGAACCCTGTTGCATCTGAGAAGGGGGTGACCTCGCCATTAGGGTAGTGGACAACCCAGATCTTCACATTCCATACTGGGATGTTGGGGTCCTCCTCAACTTCCTGGGCTTTCCTCTTCCCCTTGCCTTTCCCCTTTCCTTTGCCCTTGCTCATTGGCTGAGTAGATTTGGCTCTTGCTCTCTCAGCATTTAAGCAAGCCATCTGACCAAAAGAAATTATATCCGTGTACCCATATCTTTCGAATTCTTCAGGAGTCATGTCCTCTATCTCCAACTTGACTTCCTTTAGAATTGGAATGGCTTGTACTGATGGGATCTCTTGCTCAGCTTGGACAGTTGTAGTCTCTTGCTCAGGTTGGTCTGATGGAGTCTCTTCCTCACTCTCAGCAGACTCAGTGGAGGTAGCACCCTTGTTGGCACGCTTTCTAGCAACTGCCTTCTTTCTTGATTCACTGAATTTAACTGCTGGCTCAGATGGAGGAGGAGGGGCAGATGTTTGCTCAGAAGCAGGAGTCTCAGACGTTTGCCCAAAGGATGAAGGGACTGGCTTAGCGATCACAATGGGAGGATGGTTGACCTTCTTCAGCCCGTACTTCATCATGATTTCCTCAACAATATTTCTACTCTGCTCAGTTGAAGGAGGTTCTGAAGATGGAGACTCAGGCTGTGAGGTTTCCTCATTCTGCTCAAATACTACCATATCCCATTTAGACCTTTGCTCATCCGACCTCTGCTGTTGCATAAACCGGATAGCTTCCCCTCTGATCAGGTTCTCAGCACCACCCAGTCTCTGAGATTCCATGGCTCGGCGGAGGGCAGCCGTGATGTCTTCATCCAGCCAGAGGGATGGCTGACTGAGAACATCCCTTGTGTCCATGGTCTGGCGGAGGGCGATAACAACATCTCTCCCCCTTTTGTCATCATCAACAAGGGCGAGGGCCAGGGAGGATGGAGTGGGTGAAGAGGAGGGTGAAGAGGATGTGGGGAGGGTTTGTTTGGGTGAGTCAAGGGGGTTGGGAAAGTAGATGGAGTTTCTTTCGAAGAAAGAGGGGTGGGTAAAGAGGCCATCAAAAGGATAGGTGAAGTAGTAGATATCAGGTTGTCTAACTTTCCACCTAATAGGGGATTGGTCTTGGAGGTAATAAGTGTGGTCTGGGTTATCGGGAGAGGTAAAGGCTATGGGGAGTTGAGAGGTGGTTGGGGTAGGATTGGACGGGCCGGCGGAGGTGTTGGGTGGTGAGCGATTAGGGGAGTTATGTGGAGATGGGGAGTTATTGGAGTGGAGGGGTGATTTGTGAGGAGATTGTTGGGGTGAATCTTGTGTGGAGGTTTGAGGTGATGGTTGATGGTCATTGTTGGGTGAGTCTTGTGGTTGTTGTTCATGGTTGGGTGAAGTTTGGGGTTGTTGGTCGTTGTTTGGTGATGTGTGGGGTTGTTGGTCATTTTGTGGAGGTGGCTGTGGTTGCTGAGTGTTGGGAGGAGGAGGAGGGGGAAGTAGGGGTTGATTAGATGGAGGAGGAGGAGGTGGATTTGGAGGAGGGGGTGGTGGTAAGTTACCTTGTTGGGGTTGAGGGATCTGAAGGTGTTGGAGGATAAGATCTAGCTTGGCATCCACTCTGGCAAGGTGAGTCTCAACCTGACCCACTCGATCCTCGAGTCTCTGGATGCGCTCCCCTTGTTGTTGGAACCCAGCATCACAATCATTCCGGAGAGGGGCCACTAAGGAGTCAGAAAGTTGAAGGAGAATCTCTGCCTTCATCTCCTGGGCAAAGGCCTTCACAGTAGCCGGCACTCTCGCAATTCTGCTTGGCCCGGGATGAGAGTCAACCTCTTGATCCCCTGCGCCAGATATTGAGGGGACTGAGGTTTGAGAGGCACTGCCTCCCTGTGATACTGAGCGAGTGGGCTTAGCCTTCTTCAGATACTTGATGCCCATCTTGCTGATATTAGTTGCACCCACAAGAGCACACTTAACATTCTCTTCCTCCACATCAGATGTAGCCTTGATCAGATTCTTCTCAAGGAGGAAGGCAAGGATGGTGGGATAGGGAAGATATCCAGCCTTGTTGTTGACCAACCATCTATGAAGTTCAAGGCTGATCAACTGCACCGGGTTGATTGGCTGCTGGGAGAGAAGTCTGGGGAACCACGGGTTGTCCAGCAGAGTGAACTCGTTGAAGTTACCCCCCTTGTGTGTCATCATGCGGGAGTAGACATAGTACAATAGTCTGTTGGAGTCAGACATCTTGGACACCTTCTTCCCTTGGGTGTCATAAATCTTCTCGAGTTCCTCCTTGCTGTATTTGAGTGACTTAGGGTACAACCACTCATTCATTCCCTCTTCTGTAATCCCCATTAGGGCATTGATGTCCCTCCAGGTGAAACTGAAGGTTCTCCCTGACTTAACGCGGATTTTGTGCGCTTCCGTAAGCATACGGGTCGTCAAGTGTAGTATAGAAAAAAGTGTCGTTCCGCAGAGATTATAGTTTAAACAAAGTGATTAGCACTCATTGTATCATTAATTGTCCTAAGTAAAAACATGTTGAGAGTTTGTTGTTCAAGTAAGAAAAGAGTGTTAAATATAAATGTAAAAAGAGTTGGAGGTTCAAACACGATTTAACAATGATAATTAAGGCCTAGGGTTGCTAATCCCCTATTTACTTCAAGAACCAAGGTTTCCCTCTTTTCTTTAAGTGATTAAATGAAAATATGAGCAAGTCTAGGGTTCAAAATCATTTGAAAAAGCTTTCCCAAGTCTAGATCAAATTTATGCTAGCATTTATTGCACAATCTCTTGTCACAATAAATGCTAGCTCTTTTCCTTAACCACCCTAATTATGACTATGCTAGGTCAATAACTATATCCCTATGTTATCAACAAACCTTCCATTTAAAACCATAAACTTCAAGTCTAACATGTTCTTATCCAAGTTCTAAAACAAAATACACTTTCCCAAGTCATATTTCATTTAACTAATTAAGTGGTGATCAAGCACTTAAAATAAATAGAGAGCAAGATAAAAACTACACATATACTTCATTAATTACTAAAAGAAAGAGAGAGTAGATGGTTCACTCCATAAATAGGTTCATAACAACCCTAGATTAGGGTTTTAGTTACACATAAATGCAAATAAAACAAACCCTAAAACTATGAAAGAGTGCATTGAAGAGTGGTGAAGAATAGGGAGAAGAAATTACAACCACAAATGAGGAGTACCCAAATCTCTCCAAGCTTCCCCACTTGATTCCCAAGAGATCCCAATGTTCTTCAAGCTCTTCAAGCCTCTCAAAAGTGCCCTAGAGGTGTACCCAATCGAGTTTTCCAATCTGCCTCCAAATGCCCTAAGTTTTCCCTTTTATATGCTGAGAATTTTGGCTAAAACGCGCAGCAGTGACTCTGGCGAGATTCCAGAGACTACATGCTGCTGGCTTGCCAGTTGGCTTTGTGGCTCGCCAGCGGCTCGCCAGTTGGCGCGCCACTGGCGTGCAGCTTCCCTAAGATTGAAAATTGGCTTTTCCTTGCTCATTTTCCTCTTTTGTTGTAGCACTTGGGTTTCATAGAGCTTCTAACACCTGTCCACCTCTTCCTACACAAGCTAGAAAGAGGGTTGAAGAGTTTCTATGTCTCACATATACAATCATTAAACTCCAAATTTCACACAAATGAATGATTTCCTATTTGCATCACTTTCTATTGGTATTTGTGTGTTTTGTTGTCTATGTATCATCAAAAAGAGTGTGAACTAGAGGAAAATAGAGATGAAAATCTGTGAAATTATGGAGTTTATCACTCCCCCAAACTTAAGTTCTTGCTTGTCCTCAAGCAAATTTTCAAAAAGATTATGGAGTTGACTATAAGCTCACTTTACTTTGATTGAAATACTTGTTCTCATATGTTGCCATCACTATGTGATGTATGGAAAACATAGGATGTATGCAAGGATAGATGTTTTGCTACATTAAAACAAGTTTTTCAAGATTCAATGAGTAGGTGTGTGTGTGATGAGATTAGGAGAATTCTTCCAAGTTCTCTGGTCCTTTTGCAATAACCTCAAATCATGAATATGCTGTCATTTTTCAAATTTCTCATTCCTTTCTTCACTCTTCTTAATTTTAAACTTTTAGCACATAACTTCAAAATCAAGAGGACTTTTCAAGGCTTGTAATGGGGCTAAGGGGTTAAGTGACTAGCTATTTGAAAGAATGGGAAAAGGAGTTCAAAGGTCTTGAGATAACTAACATTCCATTTTATTCACTCATACACAAAATGTTCTTTCAAAAAGCTCAAAATTCCCCCAAACTTATCTCAAGTTGATTCTTTGTACTCCTAGTCTCATTGCATCATTCATTCATTCATTTCCTTTTTCATACTCATTTTCTTCTTTTTCAACTTTTTCTCTCTCTCTTTTTTTTTTTTTGCATTTCTTGACTTAGGAGTACAAACTTTTCTTTCACAACTAATATTTCCCTTCTCACAATGCACTTACATTTACACACCTTTACAACCGTACTAATCCTCACTACTAATGAAATGTACATTATCTCAAGATTCAGGTAGTTCATGGTTTTTCGGGCTATAAGGGTTAAGTCTGATGTGGGTTTCAAAAAGAAATTTCACATGGTTTTTCTTTATAAGGCTCAAAAAGGGTGCAAATGAGATAGATATCATCAAGGATGGTTTGAAAGGCTCAATCGCATTTAAGAACTGCCTCAATCACTTTTCAAAGTTAAGCGCAATTTGTGAAAAATGTTAAAGTTTTCCAAAAGGAATTTTGAAATTTTCAAATGAAAACAGATGCATATATTTGGGTTATTGCAAATCTTCCTTCCTCAAACCCTTCCAAATACACCCTAACCTCTAATGTGCGCAAATTACTCATTAGAATCAGGTAAAGACTTGCCTTAATGCAACAACTCATGTTATGCAATGCATACATATCTATTTTTCCATAAACCCCACAGTTATTCAACTAGTCGTAATCATTGAACTTTCTAACAGATTTCAAGAGAACTTATAGCCCACTCATCAAAAACTAAAAGCAACAACTTAAGCATGGTATGCAAATCTCACAATTTCATCATCCAAAACAAAAACTATACCCTGTGCACTTATTATTTACCAAAAAGAATTTATTCAATGTCCAAAACGTTTCACAAGTGCTTAGCAACCCTCCCCCAAACTCAAATCAAACAGTGTCCTCACTGTGATGCAGACAAAGAAAAGTGCAAGCACAAGGCACACAACCAACATATGTAGGAGAAGATTTAGCATGCATTCACAAGGTCAAGTAACATGAACAACCAGTAGCAAAAGTCATAGTTAGGTTACAACTAATCACCTACACGACAAACACACTACCTAGCTAATAAGTAAAACAACAAGCAACAACAACAGGCACAACAGTTAATCACACAGATCAAGCACAATCATTCCACCATGCTATCCGAATCATCTCCACTGTCACCATCATCAGAACTATCGCCAGTCCCCTCATCATCCCCATCGTCCTGCTCTGTTTCCCCTTCAGTTGCAGCATTATCTGTATCCACTTCATTAAATGGAGCCTGCACTCCCAGCTCTCTCAAGCCAGCCACTATAAACTCCATTTGTAAATCATGCCTAACCTCAAAATGATCAAAACGTGTACGGAAGGCTGCAAGGTCTGCGGCTAGCTGATGGATGGGGTCAACTCCCTGCACAGAGTCCGCAGGGACCACCACTGGAGGTGCAGGTGGAAGCATATGGGGCATGGGGAAGCGCCTGAGAAAGTGGTAATCACATGGGTTCAGGGGTAAGAATGGTCTGCGCCACGCGGTGTCAGGCATCCCTCCTTGGAGAAAGCTATCTGATATCAAATGGGGGAATATGAGTGCTGCATCCTGACGACCTGAGACACATGCTGCAGTGAGGCTAGAGTGAATAATGTTCTCAACCTTAACTCTTTGAGCGGTCATGAATAGATGGATGAGCAACGCCTGCTCCTTTGTTATGTCGCTCGTGTGTGTTGTTGGTTGGACATTAGTTGATATGAAATGGAGCCATGTAAGAGCATCAGGATTCAGGCTAGACTTAAGCAAATAAAACTGAGGTCCTCTCTTGTGGAACCAACCTCTTGCCCCAGGTACTACTATGGTGTTCTGTATGTCTTCCAGGAGCTGGTCATTAAAGTCAAAATAGTTCGCTGCATATGCACAATCATCCAACTCCGGTAAGTCATAGAAATGTCGGATGCTCTCACATGTGAGGAAGGAGTTGATGACTACTCCTGTGTTTGGGTGGTAAACCCTACTCCGGGATCTCCACAACAAATTCGCTCCATAGAAGTGCTCCACCCACTCAAGATTCCCCACCTGTCTAGGCACTAACAGCCGGTGCAGCCCATGCACCCTAATAGCCAAGGCATGAAAGCCACATCTATTTGTTTCTGGGTAAGCCTTCTCTTGCCACAACCCTCTCTTCTTTTCAGGCTTACCAGATGTCTGATTCTCACTTGTTGATGGTGCAGGATCAACAGGCGGTTTACCCTTTCCTTTCTCAGATAAGGCAACTCTTTTGCCTTTTTGTTTCTCTACCCCCTTGGTGGATGACCTAGTGCTTCTGACTGGCATGATCTGTATGAACAACAAAACAAACCAACAAGCACACAACAACATTTAGCACAAACAAACTCAAATACTAACCTATGAATAAGCTAAGTTCAATCCTAGAAAAGGGACTACCTAACCTAAAAAGTGCCTAAGAAAGAAAACCTAAGGAGAAAGTCCTCATCACTAATTCCCCCAAACTCAAACTATACTAAGCCGCAAACTTCTCTACAAGTCCCCCAACTAGGCCTAAACCAATCAACCAGCCAGTGCAGAAATTGAGGTAATATAGAATCTCCAAAATGGTTTTCATTAGCATTGAAAGTGATCTTTACACTTTATTCAAAGTAGGGTAAAATTATTATGTGCAAAATGACTTTCAAAATGCTCAAGGGTAAACCAAAACAACCCTCAAAGATGTAAGTAGAGTATAGCTCACTTTCAATGCTAATTAAACTTTAATGGATCCAATTTAGCCAATTACACCTCAAACTCCCCACTCCCAAAATCAAAAATGCCCTAGTCATGTCTTGCTTCAAAGTTCATTTCCCAACAAGAGTTTCACCACCCAAACCAATCTACCTAAGCCAGTTAAATCAGTTTCTCTTCTCAGCCCCAACCTCTCAATTTCTTCACATAGCCAAACCATGACATGTAACAGCAAATCAAACCACATCAAGACCAAAAGTCCAAACAACCTAAAGCTCATCTTTACTCTCAGCCTTCCCTCTCTCAAAATCTCAGCTTTCATCTTTATTCTAGTTAAACTAACTAACTCACTCTAATTCACAAGATCAAAAAGAGAGAAGGAGTGAAGAACATTACCTAAGTATCACAATCTAGGCAAAATCACAAAGGAGGTAAGAGACTTCAAACAGGGACGTGATGATGGTGGTGGCGAGAGTAGCTCACCGCCGGCGGTGAAGGGGGTCGCCGGCGAGCGGTGGTGGTTCGTAGATCTGGAGGGCGAAGTGAGAGAGAGGACTGTGGGTGTGAGGATGGTTGGTTGTATGAGTGAGAGGAAGAGATTCAAGATGAGTGGTGAGGATGAATAAGGTGGCCGTCGAACACGGCGCGGCCATGGAGGAAAGAAGACGACGGCGACTAATGGTGGTGGGGGGGCCTGCGACGTGAGAACGAGAAAGAGAAGATGAGTGGTGTTGACGTGGGGAAAAGGAGATGGGGCCGGCGAGCCTGGCGGCCCTCACGGCGGCGGAATGTGGCGGCCTTCGAGGAAGTGGGGTGGTGTTGGTCAGAGAGGGGAGAGACGTGAGAAAGAGAGAGAGAAGACTAGTGGTGGTGATGGGTGGTGGCGGATGTGGGTTTGGGTGTGGGCGGAGGATGGAGGTGACGTGGAGGGGGAGGGAGGCGACATTGGGTGTTCAGAGAGGGGAGGGAGGTGACGGCTGGGAAGTGAAGTGGGAGGGAAGGTTAGGTTAGGGTTTTTGCTTGGTGTTTTTTTTTTTTGGCTCGCCAGCGGCTCGCCAGTTGGCGAGCGACCGGCGAGTTTCCAGAGGCTCCATGCCTTTTCTCACAGCTTCTCGCCAGCTGCTCGCCACTGGCGAGCAGACTGGCGAGAATTCATCAGCAAAAACAGTCTGTCTGCAGAATTTTTCCAACATGCCCTATGCCTATTTCAACTAGCTTATAAACCCTTAAATCATCCCTATGATCAATCAAAAACATAATATCAAACCCCCACTTGACTTTGGACCTAAAAAGACCACATTTTGACACTAACCCTCAATCACATGACATAACCAATAATCACTAGCACTCCATGCCATATCCCAAAAATCAAACAAGCAGCACGTAATCACAAGAATTTCATCACATAACAGACTTTTCATTTACTAGACAATGTAAGGTGCTTTTAGTACGCCAAGGAGACATGCTTTCAACAAATCAACACAAAGTCCAAACGCCACAGACATAGATTCAATCACATGCTACTTAATTCTTACAACCACAAGTACTCACAAAAACACCAAAGATTATTTCTACACAACAAGCATTCATTCCATCACAATTCAGCTCATCAAGTTCAAGTTGGTCAAGTGGCACATTAACACCAGATTCCAGTTCATCAAGATGTTTCCATGCAATAACCAAAAATGATGTTCAAAATTGCATTGAAGTTTGAAATTTAGATCTACTCCCCCTTGTAGATCTCCTCCTGCCCTCCAAAACGTAAGCTCCAGCTCTCCCTATCAGGTGGTGGTTCAAGTATCAGTGAGGACCTTTCTCCCTACACACAAGAGAAACAAGACCAAAACTACCAAAAACAACCTAAAGTTAGGTAAAATATCAAAATGAAGGATTAGAGTTAAGAACTTGGGTTGCCTCCCAAGAAGCGCTTAGTTTATAGTCCTTAGCTCGACTGTTGGCAGTATCATGTGGACTGAGGGACTGAAATTGAGGTAGCTTGGCGATCAATCTCACCACCCCAATAATGCTTGATCCGGTGTCCATTAACCTTAAACTTCTCCCCACTCTTGCCCTCAAGTTCCACTTGACCCTTGTCATAAGCTTTCACCACCATGAACGGACCAGACCACTTAGACTTGAGCTTGCCCGGGAAAAGCTTCAACTTAGAGTTGTACAATAGGACCTGTTGTCCCGGCTCAAAAGTCTTCGGTTTGATGTGCCGGTCATGCCACCTCTTAGTTCTTTCCTTGTAGCTCATAGCACTGTCATAAGCATGGTAGCGGAACTCTTCTAACTCATTCAATTGCAATAGCCTTTTAGCACCCACAACACTCTCATCAAAATTTAGCTTCTTGATAGCCCAAAATGCACTATGCTCAATTTCCACGGGAAGGTGGCAGGCCTTACCAAAGACTAGCCGATATGGCGACATACCAATCGGAGTCTTATAAGCAGTACGGTAAGCCCACAAGGCATCATCCAAAAGAGCACGGAATTGTTGATTACAAAAATGAGTGCCTCCATCACTAACAATAGCCCTTGGTGCTCCAAAGCGGTTGAAAATATGCTTCCTAAGGAACTTAATCACCGTCTTAGCATCACTAGCTGGAGTAGCTATTGCTTCAACCCACTTGGATACATAGTCCACTGCTACCAAGATATATTGATTATTGAAGGAATTAGGGAATGGTCCCATGAAGTCAATCCCCCAAACATCAAATACCTCCACCTCAAGCATATTATTGAGAGGCATCTCATCCCTCATAGAAAGATTTCCCAACCTCTGGCATCGGTCACAGCTCATAGAAAAACCTTGAGCATCCTTGAAGAGAGTAGGCCAAAAGAAACCTGATTGCAAAACCTTTGCAGCAGTCTTGTTTCCACCAAAATGACCCCCATACTCAGAAGCATGACAACAAGAGAGAATCTCCCCCTGCTCACATTCCAGTATACATCGGCGTATCACCTGGTCGGCACAGTAACGGAACAAGAATGGTTCCTCCCAATGGTAGTACTTAACATCATGAAGGAACTTCTTCTTCTGATGATGATTTAAGTCTTCGGGCACAATCTCACTAACCAGAAAATTCACAATGTCTGCATACCAAGGTACTTCTGTAACCATCACCATAAATAACTGCTCATCGGGAAACACCTCATGGATTGCAGAGCCCTCATCACCCTGAGCATCAGTACTCAATCGAGATAGATGATCCGTAACTTGGTTCTCACAACCTTTCCTATCAACAATCTCCAAATCAAACTCTTGAAGTAGCAAAACCCATCGGATCAACCTTGCCTTGGAATCTTTCTTACTAAACAAATACCGCAAAGCTGAATGATCAGTGTGCACTACCACCTTAGAACCAATTAAGTAAGATCTAAATTTGCCAAAAGCATACACAACAGCTAAAAGCTCCTTTTCAGTGGTGGTGTAGTTCTCTTGAGCACTATCTAGAGTCTTGCTTGCATAGTAAATCGGATGGAAGAGCTTTTCCTTTTTCTGCCCCAAAACAGCTCCCACTGCATAATCACTAGCATCACACATAAGAATGAAAGGGAGAGACCAGACCAATCCGGAGCGACAATAATCGGAGCAGTGACTAGGCGCTGTTTCAACTCCTCAAATGCCTTCAAACAAGCATCATTGAAGTCAAACACAACATCTTTCTCAAGTAAAGCACAGAGAGGCTTAGTTATCTTAGAGAAATCTTTAATGAAGCGACGGTAGAAGCCGGCATGACCCAAAAAGCTCCTCACACCCTTAGCATTGATAGGTGGAGGAAGTTGCTCAATAACCGAAATCTTGGCCTTGTCAACCTCTAAGCCACTCTTTGAGACTCTATGACCCAAGACAATACCTTCCTTTACCATGAAATGACATTTTTCTCAATTAAGGACAAGATTGGTTTCCTCACATCGTTTCAACACTTGTGCCAAGTGACTTAAACACTCATCATAGGAGTCACCAAACACCGTGAAGTCATCCATAAACACCTCCATGGTGTGCTCAATCATATCTGCAAAGATAGCCATCATACACCGCTGGAATGTGGCTGGAGCATTGCACAACCCAAAGGGCATGCGTTTGAAAGCAAAAGTACCATAAGGGCATGTGAAAGTGGTCTTCTCCTGGTCTTCCGGAGCAATAACAATCTGATTATAACCCGAATATCCATCCAGGAAGCAGAAGTACTCTCTACCCGCTAACTTGTCAAGCATCTGATCAATGAAAGGGAGAGGGAAATGATCTTTCCTAGTCGCAGTATTCAACTTGCGGTAGTCCATACATACCCTCCATCCAGTAATAGTGCGAGTAGGAATGAGCTCATTCTGGGTGTTAGCCACTACAGTCATGCCACCCTTCTTGGGCACGCATTGAACTGGGCTCACCCATGAGCAATCAGAGATTGGGTAAATGATACCCGCATCAAGCCACTTGAGAATTTCCTTCTTCACAACCTCCTTCATGTTCGGATTGAGCCTTCTCTGATGCTCAATTGAAGTCTTATGATCATCCTCAAGCAAAATCTTATGCATACACATCGACGGACTAATGCCTTTGATATCGGCAATTGTCCACCCAATGGCCCTTTTGTGAGCCTTCAACACCTCCACCAGTTTCTCCTCTTGTTGAGAAGTCAAGTCAGAAGCAATGATAACCGGAAGTGTCTCATTCGAACCCAAGAATACATATCGCAAATGAGATGGCAACGGCTTCAACTCCAAAGAGGGTGGCTCTACTAGAGATGGTTGGAGTCTAGGTCTATCGCTTGAAGCAGTGTCAAGAGTCTCAAATTGAGAATAAGACTTAGGAAAGCGTAATGATGCATCCATGATAGCCATACAATCTTCCACTTCAAAATGTTCAATATTCACGCCCACCAAAGCTGCTTCAACTGGATCACTAACACAAGACGAATCAAACTCTTCTTGAACCACATGATCAATCACATCAATGGAGAAACAGTCTTCGCGTGCAAGTGGAGTTCTCATCAATTGGCTCATGTTAAAAGTGACTTCCTCATCGGCTACCCTCAAAGTTAACTCACCTTTTTCAACATCAATCAAAGTTCTAGCGGTTGCTAAGAAAGGTCTCCCTAAGAGCATAGGCATCTCCTTATCCGCTTCAAAATCTAAGACAATGAAATCGGCCGGAAAAATGAACTTATCCACCTTCACTAGCACATCCTCAATAATCCCTCGGGGATAAGAGATACTCCTATCGGCAAGTTGGAGAGTGACAGTAGTCGGGCGAGCTTCTCCCAACCCCAAAGTATTAAAGATGGAGGATGGCATCAAGTTGACACTAGCACCCAAATCGCACAAACCCTTACCCAAGAACTTATCCCCTATGTGACAAGGGATAGAAAAGCTCCCAGGATCCTTTAACTTTGGAGGTAGTGGCTTGATCACATCGGTGAAACTCTTTGTCACGGCAACAGTTTCAAACTCATTAAAGCGCCTCTTCTTAGTCAACACATCCTTCATAAACTTTGCATACTTAGGCATTTGCTCAAGAGCTTCGGCAAAAGGAATATTCACATGGAGTTGCTTGAACATGTCAATAAATTTCCGGAATTGTTTGTCCTCTTGATTCTTCTTAAGCCTTTGAGGGAATGGTGGTGGTGGCAAATACTTGGATGGTGAGACCTTGGTCTTTTTCTTGTCATCACTACCATTCGGATTACCCACTTGCTCTTCAACCACATCATTGGTAGCCTCTTTGACTTGATCGTCCTTCTTTCCACCATCATTAGCAACAAGAGGTTCTTTTTCACTAGCATCAATAACAACCTCATCTTGAACATCTTTTTCCACCCCACTAGGTTGAGGAATATCAGGAAGTTGCTTTCCACTCCTCAAGTTGATTGCCTTACACTCTTCCTTCCCATCCCTTCTTGGATTAGGAATGGTGTCACTCGGTAGGGTTCCTCTTTGTGAGGCATTCATTTGAGAGGCGAGTTGACCTATTTGTATTTCAATGTTCCGGATAGAAGTCTCATGACTGGCCGTTTTGGCATCATTTTTAGCATTATACACCCTTTGTGCTTCTTGTCCGGCTATGATTTGGGCAAACATTTTCTCCAACTTAGATTCTTCCTCCTTAGGAGGGATTTGTCTAGGTTGATTATGAAAACCAGGTGGGTAAGAGGGCTTTGCACCAGAAGATGATGATGCATTCACATTTTGCCCTTGGTTCCAGGAAAAGTTGGGATGATTTCTCCACCCCGGATTGTAAGTCTGAGAGTAAGGATTGTTCTGAGAATTCTGTCCTCTTCCCATATAATTCACAGATTCTGGAGTGGCGTAGAGAGGACAATGATCCGGTAGGTGCACATCATAACACTGTTCACAAACAACCGGAGTAGACTGAATTGCTTGCACCTCTTGAGTATTACTCTTTCTAATCTGAGTCTCCAAGACATCAAACCGCTTGTTGAGTGCAGATAGCATAGAAGCAAACTGGGCAGTAGCAGTATCCTCCTTAGGAGCAATGGAAGAATGAGGAATCCTCCTATCTGTCCCTTGAGAATTGTTGGCCGATAGCTGATCTAACAACCGGAATACTTCATTCACTGGCACATTCCGATATCCACCATTTGTCATAGAGTCGACCATTGCCTTAGATTGAGGATTAAGGCGAGTGCAGAAAATTTGAACAATTACCCACTTGTCCACTCCATGATTAGGACATTGCTTCATCAACATCTTATACCTTTCCCACGCAGCATAGAGAGTCTCATCATCATGTTGCCTGAAACTCAAGAACTCATCCCTAGCCTCAACAGACTTGTCGTCAGAGAAAAACCGAGCTCGGAACTTAGCTTCAAGCTCATTCCAAGAGGTAATAGAACCTTCTGGTAAGTTGTTGAACCACTCCCTAGCCTTTCCTTGCAGAGAGAAAGGGAACAAACGCAGTCGAAGAACATCAGCTGGAACCCCATTCTGCTTGAATGAATCACACACCTCCAAGAAATACATCAAGTGTTTGTTGGCATCCTCGTTGTACAGACCATGAAACATCCCATGCATTTGAAGCATTGTGATCATCACCGGCTTGATCTCAAAGTTCCTTGCTTGCACATCCGGAATCCGAATGCAAGATTGAGTTCCTCCCATGTTCCGAGTAGCAAAATCGTTAACTGTAGCACGATCATACTCATCCTCCGCCATAACTGTAGTTTCAACCTCAACCTCTTGCTCAAGATCCACTAACCCATCAAGTACTACTTCCAAGTCTCCAAACTCAATGCTTTGCATACACTAAGAAAAGAGTACCTACAAGTACCACTAGATCACACGTATCACAATAAACAAAAGTGAAAATAAGCAAGGCCACCAAGGTAAAGATATTTCTAACACCGAAGGTAGCCAGAAACACCCAAACACCAAGTTACCACAAGATAAGAAAAGAGGTTACTTAAAAGCAATTAATCACACAATTAAGCTAATCAACACAAGAGAATAAACTTTTTCTTAAACTACAATCCCCGGCGGCGGCGCCATTGACTTAACGCGGATTTTGTGCGCTTCCGTAAGCATACGGGTCGTCAAGTGTAGTATAGAAAAAAGTGTCGTTCCGCAGAGATTATAGTTTAAACAAAGTGATTAGCACTCATTGTATCATTAATTGTCCTAAGTAAAAACATGTTGAGAGTTTGTTGTTCAAGTAAGAAAAGAGTTTTAAATATAAATGTAAAAAGAGTTGGAGTTTCAAACACGATTTAACAATGATAATTAAGGCCTAGGGTTGCTAATCCCCTATTTACTTCATGAACCAAGGTTTCCCTCTTTTCTTTAAGTGATTAAATGAAAATATGAGCAAGTCTAGGGTTCAAAATCATTTGAAAAAGCTTTCCCAAGTCTAGATCAAATTTATGCTAGCATTTATTGTACAATCTCTTGTCACAATAAATGCTAGCTCTTTTCCTTAACCACCCTAATTATGACTATGCTAGGTCAATAACTATATCCCTATGTTATCAACAAACCTTCCATTTAAAACCATAAACTTCAAGTCTAACATGTTCTTATCCAAGTTCTAAAACAAAATACACTTTCCCAAGTCATATTTCATTTAACTAATTAAGTGGTGATCAAGCACTTAAAATAAATAGAGAGCAAGATAAAAACTACACATATACTTCATTAATTACTTAAAGAAAGAGAGAGTAGATGGTTCACTCCATAAATAGGTTCATAACAACCCTAGATTAGGGTTTTAGTTACACATAAATGCAAATAAAACAAACCCTAAAACTATGAAAGAGTGCATTGAAGAGTGGTGAAGAATAGGGAGAAGAAATTACAACCACAAATGAGGAGTACCCAAATCTCTCCAAGCTTCCCCACTTAATTCCCAAGAGATCCCAATGTTCTTCAAGCTCTTCAAGCCTCTCAAAAGTGCCCTAGAGGTGTGCCCAATCGAGTTTTCCAATCTGCCTCCAAATGCCCTAAGTTTTCCCTTTTATATGCTGAGAATTTTGGCTAAAACGCGCAGCAGTGACTCTGGCGAGATTCCAGAGACTACATGCTGCTGGCTTGCCAGTTGGCTTTGTGGCTCGCCAGCGGCTCGCCAGTTGGCGCGCCACTGGCGTGCAGCTTCCCTAAGATTGAAAATTGGCTTTTCCTTGCTCCTTTTCCTCTTTTGTTGTAGCACTTGGGTTTCATAGAGCTTCTAACACCTGTCCACCTCTTCCTACACAAGCTAGAAAGAGGGTTGAAGAGTTTCTATGTCTCACATATACAATCATTAAACTCCAAATTTCACACAAATGAATGATTTCCTATTTGCATCTCTTTCTATTGGTATTTGTGTGTTTTGTTGTCTATGTATCATCAAAAAGAGTGTGAACTAGAGGAAAATAGAGATGAAAATCTGTGAAATTATGGAGTTTATCACTCCCCCTGACTGTGGCAGTGAAGGTGAGTCTGCGAATCTGCTCCTTCCCATCTACCTTCTTATGCTTAACCTTCCCAGTGAGAGACTCGCAGAAGACCCGCAGGACGTTGATGTTGTAATCCTGGTTGATCCCCAGCCAGGGCATGTACCTTTCTAGAAAAGGCCGCAAGTGGGGAAACCCTAGTTCGTCAATCTTAGCTAGATCTAGGAACAACCCATTGTTGAAATAGGGTTTGATGGTTTCAAACTTGGAGGAGACATCCTCCAAAGGTCCATCTCTATAAACAAGAGGGTCATCCTCCTCTACCCTCTGTCTTTTGGAAGAAGGCTCCTCGCTGAATTGAACCTTCTTCTTCCCTTTCCTCTTGGCTTGTTCTTGTTCACGCTCAGTCTGCCCAGGCTGTTATTGGGCTCGCTCAGAATGTCCAGGTTGTTCCTGGACTTGCTCATTTTGTCCCTGGGTTTGCCCAGATTGTTCTTGGCGATGTTCATCGTGTTCATGCGATTTTCCAGATTTCCCAGTGTGAGAATGCCCAGATTTGCCCGATTTGGACTTCAATTTCTTGGATGTGGTGGCTTTCTTTGTTGGGATTAGATTCATGTGAGCCGGCCATTTTTGTGTGGGTTTAAGGTTTATGGAAGATGAAATGCGAAGAAGAAGATGAAGAAGATGAAGAACACAGTGAAGAAGATGAAGATATATGATGAATGTATGCAGAGAGTTTGTGTTGGTAAGAAATTTGTGTAAGTAAAAAGTGAAAGTGAAAGTGACTTCCTATTTATATCCAAAGTTACAGAGGGTAAAATAGGCAATGACTCTTCAGATGAAAGCATGCGTTCATTCATTGGGTAACATAAACATTTAATTGGAACGGCGCGCCGTTTGACATGTGTCGCTTCATCTTATCAGAGAAGGCACAACTTCTCATGGAGGAAGATGAAACGTTTCTGAAGTGACGTGTCCCTTGGTTTAGGCACTGGCGCTCTTTCTTGCTTTAGTTTCACACTCAGTGCCAGCAAATGATCATCCGGAAGTGGCTTTGCTTCCGGTTGCACTTGCTTAAGATTTAACATTGGGGACCTGCAAAAACAAGAATTGGCACTCCGATGCCTAATAAGTTAGTATTGTTGCAGGTTTTAATCAATTAAACACATGGTTATTTAAACTTCATTTGGGTTTACCATTCCCAAATCACCTCTTATGAATGTAAATTGATCAACTCCTAGAGGCTTGGTGAAAATATCAGCAAGCTGATGCTGAGTGGGGACAAACTGCACTTTGACATCCTTCTTCTGAACATGATCTCTGATGAAGTGATGTCTGACATCAATGTGCTTTGTCCTTGTGTGCTGAACCGGATTCTTGGCGAGGCTGATGGTGCTTGTGTTGTCATAGAGGATGGGTGCCTCAGGGAACTCCAAGCCAAGATCTCTCAGTTGGTTCTCCAAGCCAAGGTTTGCTTCTTGCTAGCCCAAGACACCAGAGAACCACCAAGGAAGGCGCATTGTCCACTGGTGCTCTTCCTATCAGTCTTATAACCTGCATGGTCAGAGTCAGAGTAAGCCCACAAGAACTCTTGGTTACCTCTGGGATACCAAAGACCAAGCTCTTGTGTTCCCTCAAGGTATCTCAGAATACGTTTAACACATGTTAAATGTGACTCCTTGGGGTTGGCTTGAAACCTAGCACACATGCCTACACTAAATTGAATGTCAGGCCTGCTTGCCGTTAAGTATAGGAGGGAACCTATTATTCCCCTGTACATGGGCAGGCTGACAGATTTACCCTTTGCGTCAGCATCGAGTGCGGCAGAGGTACTCATGGGAGTGTCATACTCTTTGCATTCATCCATCCCAAACTTCTTGAGTAGCTCTCTGCAGTACTTAGCTTGGGAGATGAATATCCCATTCTTCTTTTGTTTAATTTGCAGGCCTAGGAAGAATGTGAGTTCTCCCATCATCGACATTTCAAACTCACCCTTCATAGTCTTAGAGAATTCTTCACAAAGCTTGTCATTAGTTGCCCCAAAAATAATATCATCAACATAAATTTGGACAATTAACATATTTCTATCTTTGTGGAGAATAAACAGTGTATTATCTAGTTTGCCTCTTGAGAAACCCTTGCCCAGCAAAAAGCTGCTGAGTCTCTCATACCAAGCTCGAGGAGCTTGTTTCAGGCCATACAAAGCTTTCTTTAGCCTATACACATGTTTAGGATGCTTGTGATCCTCAAAGCCAGGAGGTTGTTCTACATAAACCTCTTCTTTGATGTAACCATTAAGAAATGCACTCTTTACATCCATTTGATATAATCTAAAGCCTTTCATGGATGCAAAGGCTAGAAGAATCCTTATTGCTTCGAGTCTAGCGACTGGAGCAAAGGTTTCTTCATAGTCTATGCCTTCTTCTTGGTTATACCCTTTGGCTACCAATCTGGCTTTGTTCCTTGTTATTTGACGTGTCTCATCTAGTTTGTTTTTGAAGACCCATTTGGTCCCAACTATGGATTGATGAGACGGCCTTGGGACTAGTTCCCAAACTTGGCTTCTTTCGAACTGATTTAGCTCTTCCTGCATGGCAATAATCCAGTCGCAGTCCTCAAGAGCTTGTTCAACTGAAGTTGGTTCGATTAAGAAGGCTCCAAACTCAACTTCATTTTGAACCTGCCTTCTGGTTCTGACACCAGAAGAAACATCACCAAGCACTTGATCAAGAGGATGATCCCTATGATGTCTCCTAGCTGTTGGCAACTGTGCCTCATCAGGCACCGTCTGCACTCTAGGCTCATCAATGGGTTCATCTTCTTCTTTGGGATTGCTTGCTGGTGTTTCTTTTGGTGGTGAAGATGATGGTGGTTTTGGAAAGTTTAGTATTCCATCATCTTCTGTGGATTGTTCCCATGTAGGAGTTTCATCAAATACAACATGCATAGATTCTTCTAGAGTTCTAGTCCTCATGTTGTATATGCTATATTTTTAGTGACGCTTTTAAAACAAATGTATCACGATAACGTTGTCATTTTGTGCCGTTTTTTCAAAAAAAAGTCACAACAAATCTTTGTAGAACTTCTTGTGCCGTTTCACCAATAAAACGTCACGAAATTGGCGTCACAATAGACATATTTTGTAGTAGTGAGAATGATATAGAAGATTAGTAAGCTCTAGTGCGCAGTACATTTTGAATTCTAGCATGTCTAATTAATGGTTCTAATAATTCATATATGTACAGTAACAATAGTAACTAAAAATAAAATAAAAAGTGTAGGGTTCATGGGGAGTCGGATAAGAGAAGAGTACCTTATTGAGGTTGATGATTATGGGGGCCATGCTAATGGAGGTGTAATAAGAAAAAGGAGACTACTTATAGGAGTGAGAACTAGGTTTTCATGGTTGAGCTTTTTATCATTGGGCCTTTTGTTGGCTTACATCTTATTTATATATTTTAATTTCATCTTAATTATATTTGAAATATCATAGTGTAAAAGTCATCCACATATTTACATATATGTGTGCCTCAAACATGATCTAATCTTTTGAAACCTTAAATTATTATTTTTTTACAATTAAACTTATTATTTCTTTTAAATAAATAATTTACCCTATAACTCAATGAAATCATGATGCCACACAAAAAAAAGTATTGTAAGTGCTAAAAAAAATTAAGGATGTTACAAGTGGCTTAACACTCTTTTGACAAAATAAATAATGCTCAAGTTCACTGTTATTGCAAGTTATTTAGGCATTAATTTGCATCACCACTCTAGGGAGAAGAAGAACTAGTGTTACATGTGATTGATGGGGTGAGATGTGAGAACTCAACATGAATCAAGTTTGGGGGACACTTTCTTTGCCTTCTAGGAGTTTGTCTTAGGCAACTTTCTGTATAAGATTTGTCTTCTCAAATTTCTTTTAGGTAGTCACTTCTAGGACTTCTAGGACCTTATGTAGATGCTCTTAGGATAATGTGTTGTTGGTGGTTGTTTGCTTGGATGTTTGTTGGGCTTTGCTTGTTTCTTTTGAGCCACTGATGCCTCCTTTCATTGACATTACCTATTGTATGGAATGCTTATATTGATATATGCAGGTTGTATGCAATCTTTCTGGAATTACCCTCTCATATTTGCTTTGTGTGCATCATGTTGCCTCTTCCTATTTCTAAGTAACAATGTGGACACTGTTTGATTTAAGTTTGGGGGAGAGAGGTGACTGTGGAACTTTTTGAAGTGGTAAATAATAGGCTTACATGTGAATAATAAGTACACATGGAATCTTTTTTTTTGTTTGACCTTTCTTGTGATGGGGAATTGGTGAGATTTACACACCTAACTTAAGTTGTTGCTTTAGTTTTTGATGAGTGGGCTATAAGTTCTCTTGAAATTTGCTAGAAAGTTCAATGATTACAATTAATTGAATAACTGTGGGGTATATGGAAAAATAGATATGTATGCATTGCATAACATGAGTTGTAACATTAAGACAAATCTTTTCCTGATTCTAATGAGTGCACATTGGAGGTTAGGGTGTATTTGGAAGGGTTTGATGAAGGAAGATTTGCAATAAACCAAATATATGCATCTGTTTTCATTTGAAAAATTTCAAAATCACTTTTGGAAAACTTCAACATTTTTCACAAATTGCACATAACTTTGAAAAATGATTGAGGCAGTTCCTAAATGGGATTGAGCCTTTCAAGCCATCCTTGATGATATCCCATTTGCACCCTTTTTGAGCCTTATAAAGAAAAATCATGTGAAATTTCTTTTTAAAACCCACATTGGACTTAACCCTTATAGCCCGAAAAACCATGAACTACCTGAATCTTGAGATAATGTACATTTCATTAGTAGTGAGGATTAGTACGGTTGCTAAAGGTGTGTAAATGTAAGTACATTGTGAGAAGGGAAATGTTAGTTGTGAAAGAAAAGTTTGTACTCCTAAGTCAAGAAATGATGAATGAATTGCAAAAGAAAAAAAAGAGAAAAAAAAAAGAGAAGAAAAAGAGAAAAGTAGAAAAAGAAGAAAATGAGTATGAAAAAAAAATGTTGCAATAAGACTAGGAGTACAAAGAATCAACTTGAGATAAGTTTGGGGGAATTTTGAGCTTTTTGGAAGAAAATAATGTGTATGAGTGAATGGAATGGAATGTTATTTATCTCAAGATATTTGAACTCCTTTTTCCCATTCTTTCAAATAGTTAACCACTTAAAAAACCCTTAGCCCCATTACAAGCCTTGAAAAGTCCTCTTGATTTTGAACTTATGTGCTAAAAGTTTAAAGTGGACGATTTCATTACAAACAAGCATTCATTCCATCACATTTCAACTCATCAAGTTCAAATTGGTCAACTGCACATTAACACAAGATCTCTAGTTCAGCAAGATGATTCCATGCAATCAACAACAAAAAATGATGCTCAAAATTGCATTCAAGTTTGGAATTTAGATCTACTCCCCCTTGTAGACCTCTTCATGCCCTCCAAAATGTAAGCTCTAGCTCTCCACATTAGAGATAATTGAGAATTAATTAAGGTATTAGGATATCATTAATAAATTAAAAGGCAATGTAAATAAATAAATGAGGATAAATATATTTTTAAGAAAACAATATGCCTATTTTTCTTGAAAATTTAAGAAAAATAGTTAGAGATTGAGTTTTAAATTAGAACTTTTATGAAAAACACTCTACGACATACGTAATACTATGGTGGAAGAAAATATATAAGTTGGTATATTGAATAGTTTAATAATTTGCTTTAAGGCAATGGCCATATTTTATACCCAAGTAACCAACCTGGACCACCCACCACCATAAACTAACAGGTGGTACAATATTACACCCAAAGTAACCAAAGTGGTCCAAAAATACCCTCAACCGACGGTCTTCAACGTTTGACCATTAGTTTGATGATTTGGCGCCCACGTGTTATATTTTTTCCACGTGACACTTGCGCAAATGCCACCTGGGCAATGACCCTATTTTATACCCAAAGTAACCACCCTGGACCACCCACCACCATAAAGTAACAGGTGGTACATTATTACACCCAAGTTAATCAAAGTGGTCCAAAATACCCTCAACCGACGGTCTTCAACATTTGACCATTAGTTGGATGATTTGGCGCCCACGTGTTATATTTTTTCCACGCGTCACCTGTGCAAATGCCACCTGGATGCCCACGTGTTATATTTCAAACCTAGGGCAGAGACGCATATGTTAGAATCTTAAGTTTTGATGAAGACTAAAATATGAAAGAATGAACCAAGCACTTAGAAAGCATTAGGTTAATATAGAATCCCAAGTAAGAGTGCAACCGGATGTGGATTTACTTCCGGATAGACTAGGACTAGCGCTCGCGGATGAACGTCTCATCCCCCAGTGACAGCACTAGATATACAAAACCTTAAGACTAAGCTAAGATTCAACCGGAAGTGGATTTGCTTCCGATTATATTTTGACTAGTGCTGGCTGTTGGTATAGATAACACTGAGCGCCAGTGAACATAACCCAACGTCTAGTAGAATTGCTTCCGATTGCTTAGTGACTAGCACTGGCTGTTGGATTGAAGGACACCGAGCGAGAGTGAGTAAAAGTTGAAAGTAATGGATGCACAAGAGGGGGGGTGAATTGTGCTACAAAATAAAAGCTCAAATAAAAACAACACAAGATTTTATACTGGTTCGGTCTTCCTGACCTACGTCCAGTTCTCAACCACCCAGGCCGAGTTCCACTATCCCCAGGTTTTACAACGGGTTCACCTGGAACCTTCACAACCACAAGTTTTGAACGGGATCACTTGCAACCTTACAACCACAAGTTTTACTCAAGGCTCACTTGCAACCTTTCTAACTAGCTCCCCCTTACAACCAGCAAGGGTTCAACCTTTACAAAGAAAGGATTTTCTAACTAGGTTCTCTTCAAGAACAGATAGTGTTACACACTTAAGTACAATGAATGCTCTTAATACAAGAAGAGACTTAACTACAAAGAGTACAAGATATGTAGATGAAAAGATCACTCAATGAGTTAAATGCTCTTTCTCTTTTCTTGGCAGCTTTGAATGCTTGAAGGATTTCTCGGTTTTCTCTCTCTAGCTTTCTTCAAGATGTCAAAAGATAATCGATTTTTTCATAAATGAAGGTGAGCTCCTTTATATAGTCTTCAAACATTCTCACTCTTGGTAGGTGGGTTAGCCGTTTGAATATGGCCGTTTTTCCCATGTTACCGTTTGCCCAATTAATGCTTCGTCAATGCATAGCAGGGTTGACTTGCTTTATCTCTGAAAAGTAGTCCTGACAACTCTGCTCTGACAAAAGCATTCTGACACTGCACTTCTGAACGTTCTGACATTCTGATTGCTTGCGGAAGCGGATTCACATCCGGAAGCAACTTAACTTAGTGTGCTGCACTTTGAACGTTAGTTTAACAATATAAGCACATAGTCACATGCAGTGGGAGTTCACTTAGTCTAAGATGTCTTCCTTGTATCCGGAAGCACTTCCACATCCGGAAGCACTACTACTGGACGAAGGGTTATATTCACTTTTACTCACTCTCGCTTAGTGTCCTTCAATCCAACAGTCAGTGCTAGTCACTAAGCAATCGGAAGCAATTCTACTGGACGTGGGTAATGTTCACTGGCGCTCAGTGTTATCTGTACCAACAGTCAGCGCTAGTCAAAATATAATCGGAAGCAAATCCACATCCGGTTGCATCTTAGCTTAGTCTTAAGGTTTTGAATATCTAGTGCCCCTAGACTAAGTTATTTCCTTAGTGAATTACTTGCTGTCGCTGGGGGATGAGACATTCATCCGCGAGCGCTAGTCCTAGTCTATCCGGAAGTAAATCCACATCCGGTTGCACTCTTACTTGGGATTCTATGTTAACCTAATGCTTTCTAAGTACTTGGTTTATTCTTTCATATTTTAGTCTTCATCAAAACTTAAGATTCTAACATTCTCCCCCTTTTTGATGATGACAAACTAAGTCTATCGATTAAGTTCATATGAAAGAACAATTAAAAACAATAATTAGATAAGGCACAAATAACTTAGACAATTATCATTGATAAATAAAAGATTACAAGTTAGTGTTACACAAGCAGATAAAATATACAAGTAATCTACACTAAGCAAAAATGAAATATGCATGAAAATCAAAGAAAAAATTCTAAGGTAAAAGGGTTGAAGTGGGGGTTCAGAGTTGGTGTTTCTTTTTCTTCTCCCTCTCTCTCTGCCTATCCTCATTCTCTTTTTGGAGCTGGGCTAGATGGGCATCCTGCACATTCTGGTCAATCTGAGCATTAATTCGTTAAAGCTCTTCCTCTTCCCTTTCCCTTCTGAGTCTCTCAGACTCAACAGACTCCTCGAATGCTCTCTTCATGTTTTCGACTTCCTCATAGCCTGGGAACCCTGTTGCATCTGAGAAGGGGGTGACCTCGCCATTAGGGTAGTGGACAGCCCGGATCTTCACATTCCATACTGGGAAGTTGGGATCCTCCTCAACTTCCTGGGCTTTCCTCTTCCCCTTGCCTTTCCCCTTTCCTTTGCCCTTGCTCATTGGCTGAGTAGATTTGGCTCTTGCTCTCTCAGCATCTAAGCAAGCCATCTGACCAAAAGAAATTCTTTCCGTGTACCCATATCTTTCGAATTCTTCAGGAGTCATGTCCTCTATCTCCAACTTGACTTCCTTTAGAATTGGAATGGCTTGTACTGATGGGATCTCTTGCTCAGCTTGGACAGTTGTAGTCTCTTGCTCAGGTTGGTCTGATGGAGTCTCTTCCTCACTCTCAGCAGACTCAGTGGAGGTAGCACCCTTGTTGGCACGCTTTCTAGCAACTGCCTTCTTACTTGATTCACTGAATTTAACTGCTGGCTCAGATGGAGGAGGAGGGGCAGATGTTTGCTCAGAAGCAGGAGTCTCAGACGTTTGCCCAGAGGATGAAGGGACTGGCTTAGCGATCACAATGGGAGGATGGTTGACCTTCTTCAGCCCGTACTTCATCATGATTTCCTCAACAATATTTCTACTCTGCTCAGTTGAAGGAGGTTCTGAAGATGGAGACTCAGGCTGTGAGGTTTCCTCATTCTGCTCAAATACTACCATATCCCATTTAGACCTTTGCTCATCCGACCTCTGCTGTTGCATAAACCGGATAGCTTCCCCTCTGATCAGGTTCTCAGCACCACCCAGTCTCTGAGATTCCATGGCTCGGCGGAGGGCAGCCGTGATGTCTTCATCCAGCCAGAGGGATGGCTGACTGAGAACATCCCTTGTGTCCATGGTCTGGCGGAGGGCGATAACAACATCTCTCCCCCTTTTGTCATCATCAACAAGGGCGAGGGCCAGGGAGGATGGAGTGGGTGAAGAGGAGGGTGGAGGTTCAAGGCCGAATTTCTTAGTTGGGGAAGGGTTGGGCGAGGAGGTGGGTGAAGAGGATGTGGGGAGGGTTTGTTTGGGTGAGTCAAGGGGGTTGGGAAAGTAGATGGAGTTTCGTTCGAAGAAAGAGGGGTGGGTAAAGAGGCCATCAAAAGGATAGGTGAAGTAGTAGATATCAAGTTGTCTAACTTTCCACCTAATAGGGGATTGGTCTTGGAGGTAATAAGTGTGGTCTGGGTTATCGGGAGAGGTAAAGGCTATGGGGAGTTAAGAGGTGGTTGGGGTAGGATTGGACGGGCCGGCGGAGGTGTTGGGTGGTGAGCGATTAGGGGAGTTATGTGGAGATGTCGAGTTATGTGGAGATGGGGATTTATTGGAGTGGAGGGGTGATTGGTGAGGAGATTGTTGGGGTGAATCTTGTGTGGAGGTTTGAGGTGATGGTTGATGGTCATTGTTGGGTGAGTCTTGTGGTTGTTGTTCATGGTTGGGTGAAGTCTGGGGTTGTTGGTCGTTGTTTGGTGATGTGTGGGGTTGTTGGTCATTTTGTGGAGGTGGCTGTGGTTGCTGAGTGTTGGGAGGAGGAGGAGGGGGAAGTAGGGGTTGATTAGATGGAGGAGGAGGAGGTGGATTTGGAGGAGGGGGTGGTGGTAAGTTACCTTGTTGGGGTTGAGGGATCTGAAGGTGTTGGAGGATAAGATCTAGCTTGACATCCACTCTGGCAAGTTGAGTCTCAACCTGACCCACTCGATCCTCGAGCCTCTGGATGCGCTCCCCTTGCTATTGGAACCCAGCATCACAATCATTCCGGAGAGGGGCCACTAAGGAGTCAGAAAGTTGAAGGAGAATCTCTGCCTTCATCTCCTGGGCAAAGGCCTTCACAGTAGCCGGCACTCTCGCAATTCTGCTTGGCCCGGGATGAGAGTCAACCTCTTGATCCCCTACGCCAGATATTGAGGGGACTGAGGTTTGAGAGGCACTGCCTCCCTGTGATACTGAGCGAGTGGGCTTAGCCTTCTTCAGATACTTGATGTCCATCTTGCTGATGTTAGTTGCACCCACAGGAGCACACTTAACATTCTCTTCCTCCACATCAGATGTAGCCTTGATAAGATTCTTCTCAAGGAGGAAGGCAAAGATGGTGGGATAGGGAAGATATCCAGCCTTGTTGTTGACCAACCATCTATGAAGTTCAAGGCTGATCAACTGCACCGGGTTGATTGGCTGCTGGGAGAGAAGTCTGGGGAACCACGGGTTGTCCAGCAGAGTGAACTCGTTGAAGTTACCCCCCCTTGTGTGTCATCATGCGGGAGTAGACATAGTACAAGAATCTGTTGGAGTCAGACATCTTGGACACCTTCTTCCCTTGGGTGTCATAAATCTTCTCGAGTTCCTCCTTGCTGTATTTGAGTGACTCAGGGTACAGCCACTCATTCATTCCCTCTTCTGTAATCCCCATTAGGGCATTGATGTCCCTCCAGGTGAAACTGAAGGTTCTCCCCCTGACTGTGGCAGTGAAGGTGAGTCTGCGAATCTGCTCCTTCCCATCGACCTTCTTATGCTTAACCTTCCCAGTGAGAGACTCGCAGAAGACCCGCAGGACATTGATGTTGTAGTCCTGGTTGATCCCCAGCCAGGGCATGTACCTTTCCAGAAAAGGCCGCAAGTGGGGAAACCCTAGTTCGTCAATCTTAGCCAGATCTAGGAACAACCCATTGTTGAAATAGGGTTTGATGGTTTCAAACTTGGAGGAGACATCCTCCAAAGGTCCATCTCTATAACAAGAGGGTCATCCTCCTCTACCCTCTGTCTTTTGGAAGAAGGCTCCTCGCTGAATTGAACCTTCTTCTTCCCTTTCCTCTTGGCTTGTTCTTGTTCACGCTCAGTCTGCCCAGGCTGTTCTTGGGATCCCTCAGAATGTCCAGGCTGTTCCTGGACTTGCTCATTTTGTCCCTGGGTTTGCCCAGATTGTTCTTGGCGATGTTCATCGTGTTCATGCGATTTTCCAGATTTCCCAGATTTGCCCGATTTGGACTTCGATTTCTTGGATGTGGTGGCTTTCTTTGTGTTGGGATTAGTTTCATGTGAGCCGGCCATTTTTGTGTGGGTTTAAGGTTTATGGAAGATGAAATGCGAAGAAGAAGATGAAGAACACAGTGAAGAAGATGAAGAGATATGATGAATGTATGCAGAGAGTTTGTGTTGGTAAGAAATTTGTGTAAGTAAAAAGTGAAAGTGAAAGTGACTTCCTATTTATATGCAAAGTTACAGAGGGTAAAATAGGCAATGACTCTTCGGATGAAAGCATGCGTTCATTCATTGGGTAACGTAAACATTTAATTGGAACGACGCACCTTTTGACATGTGTCGCTTCATCTTATCAGAGAAGGCACAACTTCTCATGGAGGAAGATGAAACGTTTCCGAAGTGACGTGTCCCTTGGTTTAGGCACTGGCGTTCTTTCTTGCTTTAGTTTCACACTCAGTGCCAGCAAATGATCATCCGGAAGTGGCTTTGCTTCCGGTTGCACTTGCTTAAGATTTAACATTGGGGACCTGCAAAAACAAGAATTGGCACTCCGATGCCTAAGTTAGTATTGTTGCAGGTTTTAATCAATTAAACACATGGTTATTTAAACTTCATTTGGGTTTACCATTCCCAAATCACCTCTTATGAATGTAAATTGATCAACTCTTAGAGGCTTGGTGAAAATATCAGCAAGCTGATGCTGAGTGGGGACAAACTGCACTTTGACATCCTTCTTCTGAACATGATCTCTGATGAAGTGATGTCTGACATCAATGTGCTTTGTCCTTGTGTGCTGAACCGGATTCTTGGCGAGGCTGATGGTGCTTGTGTTGTCATAGAGGATGGGTGCCTCAGGGAACTCCAAGCCAAGATCTCTCAGTTGGTTCTTTAGCCACAGCACTTGGGCACAACAGCTTACAGTAGCGATGTATTCTGCCTCAGTGGATGATAATGACATGCAGGTTTGCTTCTTGCTAGCCCAAGACACCAGAGAACCACCAAGGAAGGCGCATTGTCCATTGGTGCTCTTCCTATCAGTCTTATAACCTGCATGGTCAGAGTCAGAGTAAGCCCACAAGAACTCTTGTGTTCCCTCAAGGTATCTCAGAATATGTTTAACACATGTTAAATGTGACTCCTTGGCGTTGGCTTGAAACCTAGCACACATGCCTACACTAAATTGAATGTCAGGCCTGCTTGCCGTTAAGTATAGGAGGGAACCTATCATTCCCCTGTACATGGGCAGACTGACAGATTTACCCTTTGCGTCAGCATCGAGTGCGACAGAGGTACTCATGGGAGTGTCATACTCTTTGCATTCATCCATCCCAAACTTCTTGAGTAGCTCTCTGCAGTACTTAGCTTGGGAGATGAATATCCCATTCTTCTTTTGTTTAATTTGCAGGCCTAGGAAGAATGTGAGTTCTCCCATCATCGACATTTCAAACTCACCCTTCATAGTCTTAGAGAATTCTTCACAAAGCTTGTCATTAGTTGCCCCAAAAATAATATCATCAACATAAATTTGGACAATTAACATATTTCTATCTTTGTGGAGAATAAACAGTGTATTATCTAGTTTGCCTCTTGAGAAACCCTTGCCCAGCAAAAAGCTGCTGAGTCTCTCATACCAAGCTCGAGGAGCTTGTTTCAGGCCATACAAAGCTTTCTTTAGCCTATACACATGTTTAGGATGCTTGTGATCCTCAAAGCCAGGAGGTTGTTCTACATAAACCTCTTCTTTGATGTAACCATTAAGAAATGCACTCTTTACATCCATTTGATATAATCTAAAGCCTTTCATGGATGCAAAGGCTAGAAGAATCCTTATTGCTTCGAGTCTAGCGACTGGAGCAAAAGTTTCTTCATAGTCTATGCCTTCTTCTTGGTTATACCGTTTGGCTACCAATCTGGCTTTATTCCTTGTTATTTGACGTGTCTCATCCAGTTTGTTTTTGAAGACCCATTTGGTCCCAACTATGGATTGATGAGACGGCCTTGGGACTAGTTCCCAAACTTCGCTTCTTTCGAACTGGTTTAGCTCTTCCTGCATGACGATAATCCAGTCGCAGTCCTCAAGAGCTTGTTCAACTGAAGTTGGTTCGATTAAGAAGGCTCCAAACTCAACTTCATTTTGAACCTGCCTTCTGGTTCTGATACTAGAAGACACATCACCAAGCACTTGATCAAGAGGATGATCCCTATGATGTCTCCTAGCTGTTGGCAACTGTGCCTCATCAGGCACCGTCTGCACTCCAGGCTCATCACTGGGTTCATCTTCTTCTTTGGGATTGCTTGCTGGTGTTTCTTTTGGTGGTGAAGATGATGGTGGTTTTGGAAAGTTTAGTATTCCATCATCTTCTGTGGATTGTTCCCATGTAGGAGTTTCATCAAATACAACATGCATATATTCTTCTAGAGTTCTAGTCCTCATGTTGTATACTCTGTAAGCCTTACTCCTAAGGGAATACCCTATGAAATACACCTATATCAGCTTTTGGATCAAACTTACCCAGATTTACCTTTCCATTGTTATGCACATAGCATTTTGATCCAAAGATTCTGAGGTGGCTGATGTTGGGCTTTTTGCCTTTGTACAGCTCATAGGGTGTCTTGTCCAAGCCCTTGCGAACATAGGCTCTGTTAGAGATGTAGCAAGCAGTGCTCATGGCGTCCGTCCAGAACACTTGAGAAACCTCTTTCTCATTGAGCATGCTCCTGGCCATCTCAGTCAGAACCATGTTCTTCCTCTCGACCACACCGTTTTGCTGAGGAGTTCTAGGAGCTAAGAAGTTGTGATCAATGCCATTCTGCTCACACAGCTCAGAGAAGCTATGGTTCTCAAACTCTCCTCCATGGTCTGTCCTTATGGCTGTGATTTTGAGATCTCTCTCATTCTGCACTTTCTTAGCCAGGACAACAAAGGCATCAAAAGCATCTTGCTTAGAGGCAAGAAACATAGTCCAAGTGAACCTAGAATAGTCCACAACTAGAGCATACAGGTTTCCACCCAAGCTCTTCACTCTTGCTGGCCCAACCAAATCCATATGGATTAGTTCCAAGGGCCTGCTGGTGGAGACTCTCTTCTTGGTTTTAAACGAGGACTTTGTTTGCTTCCCTCTTTGGCAGGATTCACAAATATAATCATGCTTAACCTTAAAAGATGGAATCCCTATAACTAGTTCTTTCTTGATTAGCATGTCAAGTTGCGTAAAATTAACATGTGCTAGCCTTTTATGTCAAAACCAACTATTCTCATCACTAGATATTAAGCATTTTTCATCCAGTTGTTGACATAAATCTAGAGTGTATAGGTTTCCATTTCTATTTGCCTTAAGTTTGCATTTTAGGTTGGCCTTATCTAGATTCAGATCCTGCTTATCTATTATCATGCACTCATGTGAATCAAAGATTACCCAATTTCCTTTGTCAGTGCTCTGGCTCACGCTCAGCAGGTTGTGACAGAGACCATCCACCAGATAGACGTCTTTCACTAGCGCAACTTCTCCAACTCCGGTGATCTTTCCACTCTGATTTCCTCCAAAGGTAACTGTGGCTCCATCTTAGATCACCAAGGATTTGAATTTGTCTCTGTCTCCAGTCATATGTCTCGAGCATCCGCTATCAATATACCATTTCCTATTCTTGGATGCTTTGCGACACACCTGCAAGAATCAGACAAGCTTAGGTACCCAACCTTTATTGGGTCCTCTGTCATTAGTTCCCAGAGCCCTTGGTCCAGTGTTAGTCTTGACCTTGGGCTTATGATTAATCTGTGCCTCTGGCCTAGTGTTGGCTCTAGGCTCTTGGGCTTTCCTTGAGGATTGTTTACAGGCTCTGGATCCCTGTCCTCCCTTAATTTCTTTTCTTAGGGGAGGATCCTTTGTAGCCTTGGTTCCTTTTGGGACCCATTTGTAAGAGCTATTTGCTCCATGCTTCTTGGCATTACAGGTGGACGTGGAGTGTCCTTTCCTGTTACAATAATTACAGAAGCTAAATGGTGTGGAGCTGTGATCAGTGGCTTTATGAAAGAATTTTAAGTAAGGCTTCACTTTTGGCTCCACCCACTTTTTCCCTTTAGGTTTGTAGTCTAATCGAGTCTTATCCCTATATGCCCTCTGATTCATGAAGATAATGTTTAGCATTTCAGATCCATTAGTAAATTTCTGCAGGGCATTTTGCAGTCTATCTTTCTCATTTGAGATCTTGCTGCAGTTAGAGCAGCTCTCTAATGTTGAGGCTCTAGGTTCTGCTTGGGGAGAACCCTTGCCATCTGCTACCGGAAGCTTTTTGGCTTCCGCTAGCTCCTTACTAAGTGAGTCCACCTTGGACTCAAGTGATTCCTTTTTATTTTTCAATACTTTATACGCTTTACATAAGCGGAAAAACTCTTCATGGACCTCTTTATATGCCTCTTGTAATTCAGAGAAAGTTACCCCACTCTCCTCCTGGATGGGATCAAAATCTGAGGATGCTTCCTCATCATCTTCTCTGGCAACGAGACAGAGGTTGGCAACCTCTTCCTCATCACTTGCTTCCTCATCTGAACTATTCACCCAGATAGAGGACACAAAGGCTTTTCTTTTGTCCTTCCCTTTTGATCTCTGCAAGCTTGGACACTCAGCTTTGAAGTGGCCAGGCTTCTTACACTCAAAGCACACTGGGGCCCTTTCCTTCTTATATCCTTTCTTCTGGCTGGATTCACTTTTCTGAAAGCCTCCTTTCTTCTTGAAGAACTTTCTGAACTTTCTTACCATCATAGCCATCTCCTCATCATCGATGTCCTCCTCATCATCCTCATCATCATCATTATCATCAATCTTCTCCGTGCTGGGAGCAACAAGGGCAAGGTTCTTGGTTTTACATGTAGCTTGAGGAGCTCTCTGAGCCAGCAGGGTTGGTTCATATTCAGCCAGAGAACCGAACAGGGCAGTGATAGAGCTGGTTGACTCTCCTTGGACTTCCTGCAAGATGGTAACTTTGGTGATCCAATCACCTTTCAAGACTTTTAAGATCTTGCTGACTTGCTCTTCTTCAGGAATGTCTTTACCCAGGGAGGCCAGGTTATTGATAAGGTGAGTGAACCTGAGCTCCAGCTCTCTGATTGGCTTAGTTGGACTAATCATGGCAAATTTGTGGAACTCCTCCACCAGCATCTCGACCCGTCTTGCCTTCACTCCCTTGGTTCCAGAGTGAGCAGCCTCAAGAGCCTCCCACATATCCTTAGCTGTTTTGTGGTGGCTGATCCTATGGAACTCCTTCAGACTAAGGGCACATTGAATGTAGTGCATGGCCCTGTAGTTTAGCTGTACTAGAGCATAGTCCTCATTGGTGTATCTGGATCGCTGCTTTGCAAAACCTTCATCATCTAGAGGGACGTGATTCCCATGTTCAATCACATCCCAGAGGCGGATGCCGCTGGACTTGATGTAGGTCTCCATTCGGAATTTCCAGAATGGATAGTTATAGCCATCAAAGCCAGGAGGCTTGTTGGGCTGAATAGAAACGTCTGGCAAGGAATAATCTGTATCCATTGCTAGATCTTTACTTTCTAGATTCGTTGGAGTCAAGTCAGAAAGACCCGCTCTGATACCAAATGAAAGTGATGGATGCACAAGAGGGGGGGTGAATTGTGCTACCAAATAAAAATCAAACAATAACAGCACAAGGATTTATACTGGTTCGGTCTTCCTGACCTACGTCCAGTTCTCAACCACCCAGGTTGAGTTCCACTATCCCCAGGTTTTACAAACGGGTTCACCTGGAACCTTTACAACCGTAAGTTTTGGACGGGATCACTTGCAACCTTACAACCACAAGTTTTACTCCAGGCTCACTTGCAACCTTGCTAACTAACTCCCCCTTACAACCAGCAAGGGTTCAACCTTTACAAATAAAGGATTTACTAAATCTTAGTTCTCTCTAAGAACGGATAATGTTACACACTTGAGTACAATTAATGTTCTTTATAAACTGAAGAGACTTAACTACAAAGAGTACAAAATAAGTAGATGAAAAGAACTCTGAATGTGTTAAATGCTCTTTCGCTTTTCTGGGCAGCTTTGAATGCTTGAAGGATATTCTCAGTTTCTCGCTCTAGCTTTCTTCAAGATGTCAAAGTTCTTAGTTCTTAGTTATCTTCATAAATGAAGATGAGCTTCTTTATATAGTCTTCAAGTATTCTCACTCTTGGTAGGTGGGTTAGCCGTTTGAATATGGCTGTTTATCCCAAGTTACCGTTTGCCCATTTAATGCTCCATTAATGCTTAGCAGGGTTGACTTTGCTTTATCTCTGAAAAGTAGTTTTGACAACTCTGCTCTGCCAAAAGCACTCTGACACTGCACTGCTCTGAACGTTCTGACATTCTGATTGCTTGCGGAAGCGAATTCACATCCGGAAGCAACATCACTCAGTGTGCTGCACTTGAACGTTAGTCTAGCAATATAAACACATAGTCACATGCAGTGAGAGTTCATTTAGTCTAAGGGAGCTCTCTTACTTCCGGAAGTAATTCCACATCCGGAAGCACTTCTACTGGACGTTGAGTTATGGCTTTGTATTATACTCACTGACGCTCAGTGTTACCTAAGCCAACAGCCAGCACTAGTCACTGAGCAATTGGAAGCAAATCCACAACCGGTTGCACCCTAACTTAGTCTCAAGGATTTTATACAATTAATATTCTTAGACTGAGTTATTACTTAGTGAAGTACTTGCTGCCGCTGGGGGATGAGACGTTCATCCGCGAGCGCTAGTCCTAGTCCATCCTGAAGTAAATGATCCACATCCGGTTGCACTCTTACTTGGGGTTCTATATTAACCTAATATTCTCTAAGTGTTTGGCTCGTTCTTTCATATTTTAGTCTTCATCAAAACTTAAGATTCTAACAAAAGTCTGATTTTTTGGGGCACTATTGTGTTTCGCAGTATCATTCCTTTTGGATTCTCTTAAATTACTACTGGATGTAGTATTGACTGTTTTATGATTGTGATTACAAGTGTGTTTAATTTAAGGTCTGACAATGTTTTTAAGCCAACATTTACCATTTTCTTAGTCATGTAATGTGCTCTTTTGTGGAGACCTTACTTTTTTGAAGAAAGTTCTATGTCATCACAACAAACACTTAAATTCTAATTCTTTTTTACTTTATCATTTGTTTGCATTTGCATTTACTGCCTTCAAGAATAAAAATTCCGTGTGGGAGATATAACTCGTTAGTATACATGTGAGTTCATTTGAATTAGTGACATGGCTTTGTATGTTGGTGACATTGTTTGGAACATTGGAACTTGAATGGCTTTGCCGTGTTTCTATTTGAATTCCTGCTTGGTGACTTATGCATTTAACTAATGTTGAAGTCATGGTTATATGGCTATGGTTTAGTATTGAAGTGAATGTAAATTGATGTGTGTGAGTGGTTATATGTTATATCATAATGACATGTCTTGTTTCTCTCTATTGGCATAACGGGTGATTTAAGTGTTTTATATGCATGTGTATGAGATTTCATCTTTTATTCTCCTCCCTTTTAGGGCTGAACTCATTCTTGGTTTGAGGTATGCTTAAATTATTTTTTGTGCATGTTGGAGCTAATTTAATTATTGTTTTAATGTAACTAAATGATGATTTTGTGTTAGATATGACTTGTTGATATGTAGTTGTGATGAGTTGAATTCAATTTGCAAAGTGGGAAGTTTTGATTCTACCTATTAAGGTATTGATTTGGTGAAGGTGTGATTCGTTATGGTTGTCTTTGGTGAATCTATGTGCTTATTCTTATAGCATTTTAATGGAAACGTATGCTTGTGATTTTTTTGGCGTTTGTTTCATTAAGTTGAATTTGATTATTGGATTTGGTTTCAATTGATTGAAAATAGTTACCTTACAATAAAAATATATAAGAAATGGGTAGTAATTGGGATCGAGAGCGACGATAAGTAACATAAATAAGGATAGTTGCTGACTTTATTATTTGGAATGAAAATAGGAGAAAATACTTGGAAGGAAAGATCTACAAGGAATGGTAAGGAAAGACAACAAAGTGCTAAGAGCGACATGTAATCACACTTAACCTTACTATAACATTGAGGGTGATGTTAGTTGGGGATTTTTAAAATCCTTTCTCACCCTCTATATATATATATATATATATATATATATATATATATATATATATATATATATACTCCCTCCGTTCCTAAATATAAGACCTAGATAACTTTTTTTTGGAAAGATTAAGGTTGCGAAATAGGTTATTAAATGATGACATATTTGATATCTTTTTAGATTATCCATTAGCTTATAGGTAAATAAAACTAGTTTAAGAGAAAAAATTAGGTAAATCAATTTATAATTAACTTATTTTTTGTTTTTTTTAGGATTTTTCAAAAAAGTCATCTAGGTCCTATATTTAGGAACGGAGGGAGTATTATATTTGAAAAGGTATTTTTATACAAAACAGGCTATCGGGTGCCTTTCAAACACGATTATTTTCATATAAAAGATTTTGACACATTATATATGTAGTATCCTGAAAAGGGCTTAGGACACAAGAGGGGGGGTGAGTTGTGGCTTCAAAAACCAAGATAAAAATAGAGACACAAACACAAATTCTTTTATACTGGTTCGGTCTAACTCTTGACCTACCTCCAGTTCTCAATCCCTTGATTGAGTTCCACTAATTCACAGGTTTTCAACCGGGTTCACCTGCCAACCTTTACAACCACAAGTTTTACGGGCTCACTTGCAACCTGACTCACTCCCCCTTACTACCTGCAAGGGTTCGACCTTTACACAAAGGATTTAATACAAAGTTCACATAATGATTAGATTGTGATAAACACTTAAGTACAATGAATGCTCACAATAAATGTAGAGACTTAAATACAAAGAGAACAATAAGAATAACTCTCAAGGTATTAAGTACTCTTAAGAGCTTTAAAGCTTTCTGAATATTCTCTGGGTATTATGCTTGAATGTTCTTGGCTTTTTCTGAATGAGTGTGTGAGTTGTTCTACTTCACAAATGATGAAGTTGTTTCTTTTATAGTAGCCTCTAATACACCAATTGCTTGAGCGGCAATTCGAAATAAGTTCGTTTGAAAATAGTCGTTTAACCCTTGTTAACGTTATCCTCATAAATGCTTAGCAAGGTTGACTCATGCTTTAATTAATTAGCTCTGAAAAGTAGCTCTTACAATACTGCTCTGACAAAAGCAATTCTGACATCTGAGCATTTGTACGGTCTCTGACTCTTATACTTGCTATCGGATGGATTTTGGCTACCGGAAGTAAGAGCTTCGTTCTGCAAACATTAGTCCAAGTATGTGTAATGTAAAGAATGTTCACTATCGGAAGCTCATTTGCTATCAGAAGTGAATCTAAGTTCTACACGCAAATGTTAGTCCAATTGAGTAATATAAGCAAGTGCAATGGGAAGCATTTTTGCTATCGGAAGCTATTCTACTTAGACTCGAATTAGGCTTAGTGTTAAATTCACTTGCGCTTGGTGATGGGCCTACTTGCTTCCGGAAGTCTAACTGCAAAATAGAGGTTCTTGATATGGGAAGTTTTTCACTTAGACTAGGTTAACTAGGATTAGACTTAGTGTTGAATTGACTTCCGCTATGGGATGTGTACTACATCCGCAAGCGCTACTTACGTTGTTTTTGCTCTAAGTCATCCGGTTGTGATTTTGCATCCGATAGTGTTCTAGCTTAGGATTTTTAACTTCCATCTAATTTTTCCTAAGTGTTCATTATGTTCTTTCATGTTTTAGTCCTCATCAAAACTTAAGATTTTAACATTCTCCCCCTTTTGATGATGACAAACTTATAGTTATCTATGAAAGCATAATTAAATTCAGATATAACAGTCTAACACATGTATTCATATAAGTGAGCTTCATTGGTTAAACAGAATAATTACAAGTATGATAGAAAGTAAAGACGTTATAAGTATGATTAAAACAATATGATTAGTATGATAAACAATGCATGAGGGGTTTCACGTGGTTCTAAAGCCTATGTCGTCTATCCCTTTTTCTTCTGATTTGTTCACTCCCCTCCTCACATCTATCCCAGAGTTCTTTCAACTCTGCTTCCTCTGCCTCTCTGATTCTGGCTAAGTCCTCGAGATGCTCTCTCTCAGCCCTTTCCTTTTCTTACTTTTCGAGCACAAGGGATTCCCGTATTGCCCTTCTCATATCTGCCTCTTCATCTATTCCAACTAACTGCTCTTGTCTTGATGAAGAGGAATCAATAGGAATGGTTCCAGAGGGAAGATGGAGACTTCTGACCTTGAACGCCCAAGCTGAGTACTCTGGGTCATGAGACATATCTACCTTTCCTTTTCCAAGCCGAGACTTTGAACTCATTGCATCCAACATCTGAGCTTGGGAGAAAAATAAGGTTGGTAGTCCCAAAGTACTCGAACTCCTCTTGAGTCATCTCATCGACCTCAACCTTAACCTCAACCTCAGCAGGTATGGCTTCAGCAGCCTTTTGAGCATGCTCAAATATGGATGGAGTATGTGAAGATGATCCTGCTTGTTCTTCCTCTTGATGAGGCACAGACTCATCCTCACTCACATTTAATACAGAGGCTCTGGGAGGAGGAGGAGCCATTTTCCTAGCTGTTCTCTTGATTCTTCCTCGAATAGAAGCAGAACCAGGAGTCAGATTTGATGTACTTGAGGCAGGAGTAGGAGCAGACGAAGGAGTTGGACTTGGTGGATCCTTGGAGATAGGAGTGACAATCCGAGGACGAGTCATTAGCTTCAACTTGTACTTCCCTCTGAGATGTGCAAGGTAATTATCTATGGAGGCAAACTCAGGGGGCACTGAAGAAGGCTTAGACCTAAGGGGAACATCCTCAGGCCCAGAGAGTGGATCAGCCAGTACCAATTGCATATCAGCCTCTTTTCTGATACAATTCTCAGCAAGGCAAACTTGTTCTAATTCCATTGCCCTTCTGATTGCAGCCTCAAAGTCCATATCCATCCACAGTGAAGGCTGTCTCTAGGTAGCCCCTTCTTGATATGTCTGTATATCTACAAGACTTGGGCTAGCTCTTGAACTATTATCTCTCCCCCTTTTGGCATCATCAAAAACAACAAGTGCCAGGGAGGTGCTTGGGGAGGAATCAGACGGAGGCAACTCTGGGCCAACAATTGGTGGAGGACTTGCAGTGGGAATGGGAGTAAATGAAAGTGGTGAGTCTTGTTCATCGTCAGATGGGTTGTCTCATGATGATTGGCTTGAGGATGGGGAGGAGTGGTGAGATTGGTTGTGTGAATGATCTGATGTTTGTGGTTGTGTATCGGAGGGATGAGTCATGGGAGGTTGGTCTTGGGTTTGGTGAGGTGATTGATGGGGGTATTGATGTGGGGGATCTTGTGGGTCTTGGGGATCTTGGTGGTCTTGGTGGTAGTGATTTTGGTTAGGTGAATGGTGATGGTCTTGAGGTGGAGGATCTTGTGGGTCTTGGGGGTCATGAGGGTCATTGTCTTGGTGGTTTTGAGGATTTGGGTTTGCCAGCAGCAAGTCCACCTTCCTCTCTAAACGTGCAAGATTTACTTGGACCTTCTTGATCCTTTGGTGCACCTTTTTGAAACTCCGTCCAACTTGTTCTTGGAACGAAGCCTGAAGTTCATTGGTGACTTTGAATACTATCTCATCTGCTAGAGCTCCCAATGCAGCAGCACCTATAGGTCGTCTGTGGGATTCCACTTCCTGTTTAACAGCACCAGAAGTGGATGGCTGATCAGTCTGAGACCCACTTGTCCCACGTGAACCAAATCCAGCACCCCTTGGAGGTCTGATGTATGACACTCCCATTTTACCCAAGTTTCCCTTTACAATGGGAAGGCACTTCCTGTTTTCCACATCCCTAGTGGATTTGATGTTGAACTTCTCCAAGAGGAAGGATAACAACTGGGGAAAGAGAAGAGAGACATTCTCCTTTTGATTTTTGCCATCAACCCACCTTAGGAGTTCCATGGATATAAGTTGCCCAAGGTTGATGGGTTCCTTGAGTAGAATGCGAGGGAGCCATGGATTGTCAAGGAGAGTGAATTCCGAGAAGTTTCCACCCTTGTGGGTCATTATCCTTGAATAAGCATACTGGATTACCCGGTGGAGGTCAGACATTCCTGAGACCCTCTTACTATCAGTGCCATAGATCTCCTTCAATTGATCTCTGAAAAACAGCCTGTGGTATTTCCACTTGTTCAGATTGGGGTCTGTGATACCCAGCAACTCGTTGATTTTCTTCCAGTCAAATTCTATGCTCCTCCCTCTGACTGTGGCATAGAAGTAAACATGGGCAATGAGTGATCCATCTCCCTTTTCCCTTCTTCTAACAGTGTGGTGAAGAGATTGGTAGAAAACTCGCAGAACCCCTACATTGAATTCATTCTGAATCCCCAACCAGTTCATGTAGGGACCCAGATGTTCAGACAAATCGTATCCTAATTCCTTCAGAATTTCCAGATCAACAAATACCCCATTTGTCAGATATGGACTTCTTCGGTCGAAGGCAGGGGAAACGGACTCTGGAAGACCATCTCTATAAATACTAACATCATCTTTCTCCTCAACCCTTTGTCTCTTGGAAGGAGCAGGTTCTTCTGCAAATTTAACCTGCATCCCTCTCCTTTTTCCAGATTTGGCAATGGAGGTTTGGGGTTTGTCTCACTTGATCCTACCATTTTATATGTGTGGATGATGATAATGACAAATGTATAGAGATATGAAAGAAGGTTTGGAGACGGAGAAGAACACAGATGAAGAAAATGGAGATGATATTTGAGAAGGTTGAGAGAAAATGGAGAGATGTTTATGAATGAAGAAGATGAGTTATGAATGAGGAAGATGAAGTAATAGTTGCCTATTTATATTAAGTGACGTTTAGATGCGAAAGGTCATGATGAGAAGGCGTGGGAAACGTAAACATTTAAAGCTGGAACGGCGCACCTTTTTACCACGTGTTGTTACAGAATGTCACGGAAGACGTAACGCTTCAGAGGCGTCGTTTCACTCTCAAGTATAGACGCTTCCGGATGCTGAGCAGTAATCGCAAGCGGCATGATCCCACGCTGAGTAGAAGAAATGGCGTCCAGCCACTCTACTCCTTCCAAGGTTCAATAGTTGTCCTTGCTATCGATAGCAATATTGCTTGCGAATGCCATCTTTGCTCAGGCTGAGGGATTGTTCCTGCATGTGTTAGCGGAAGTGAATGTGCTTCCGGATGTGAAAAAACTTAAGATTTAACATTGTACGTTCACATGATCTTTTCACAATGGAACCTGCAAAACTAAAGATTAGCACTCTGATGGCTAAGTTAGTACAGTTTACAGGCTTTAACATTTAAGCACATGTTTATAATGAAGAATTAAACTTCATTTGGGTTTACCATTCCCAAATTACCTCTTATGTAGGTAAATTGATCAGTCCCCAGAGGCTTGGTAAAGATATCTGCAAGTTGATGCTGGGTTGGAACAAACTGCACCTTGACATCTTTCTTTTGAACATGATCTTTAATGAAGTGATGTCTGACATCAATGTGCTTTGTTCTTGTGTGCTGAACGGGATTCTTGGCTAGGCTAATAGTGCTTGTGTTCCCTCAAGGTATCTCAAAATTCGTTTAACACATGTAAGGTGAGATTCCTTGGGGTTGGCCTGAAATCTAGCACACATGCCAACACTAAATTGTATATCAGGTCTGCTAGCAGTTAAATATAATAGAGAACCTATCATTCCTCTATACAGTGATTGACTAAACGAACTTCCTTTTATATCAGCATCGAGAGCGTCAGTGGTGTTCATGGGAGTATCATACTCCTTGCATTCATCCATCCCAAACTTCTTGAGGATTTCTCTACAGTATTTTGTTTTTGTTTGGGAAATGAAGATGCCATCTCTTCTTTGTTTGATCTGCAGGCCTAGGAAGGAGTTCAATTCTCCCATCATTGACATTTCAAATTCTCCCTGTATTGTCTTTGAAAACTCTTCACAGAGTTTCTCGTTAGTTGCTCCAAATATAATATCATCAACATAGATTTGAACAACTAACATGTGCCTATCCTTATGCAGTATAAATAGAGTATTATCTAGTTTACCTCTTCAGAAAACTTTCCCTAGCAGGAAGTTGCTAAGTCTCTCATACCAAGCTCGTGGAGCTTGTTTTATGCCATATAAGGCTTTCTTCAATTTAAAAACATGATTAGGATGTCTAGGATCCTCAAAGCCAGGAGGTTGTTCAACATACACCTCTTCTTTGATATAGCCATTAAGAAAAGCACTCTTTACATCCATATGATATAATTTAAACCTTTTCATGGATGCGAAGCCCAGAAGAATCCTTATGGCTTCAAGTCTTGCGACTGGAGCAAAGGTTTCTTCATAGTCTATGCCCTCTTCTTGGTTAAATCCTTTTGATACTAATCTGGCTTTGTTCCTAGTAATTAGGCCAGTCTCATCCAGTTTGTTCTTAAAAACCCATTTGGTTCCAACTATGGATTGGTGAGATGGTCTAGGTACTAGTTCTCAGACTTGATTTCTCTCAAATTGATTAAGCTCTTCCTGCATGGCAATGATCCAATCACAATCTTCTAAGGCCTCTTCAATTGAAGTTGGTTCAATTTGAGACAGAAACGCTCCATACTCAACTTCATTTTGAACTTGTCTTCTAATCCTAACACCAGAAGAAACATCACCAATTACTAGGTCTAGTGGATGATCCCTATGATCTCTCCTTGCAGTTGGCATTTGTACCTCATCTGGTAATGCATTCTAGACTCATCAATGGGATCATCACCCTCTTTTGGATCCATTGTTGGTGTTTCTACGGGTGGTGAAGATGAAGATGGTTTTGAAATCTTTAGGTTTTCATCATCTTCTGTGGATATTTTCCATGAGTTTTCATCAAAAACAACATGCATAGATTCCTCTACAGTCCTAGTTCTCATGTTGTACATTCTATATGCTTTACTTCTAAGAGAATAACCTATGAAAATTCCTACATCCGCTTTCGGATCAAACTTACCCAAATTTACCTTCCTGTTGTTGTGGATGTAGCATTTGGACCCAAAGATCTTCAAGTGGCTGATATTGGGCTTCCTTCCCTTGTACAGCTCGTACAGTGTCTTGTCCAAACCCTTGCGAATATAGACTCTATTTGAGATGTGGCAAGCGGTGCTCATGGCGTCAGCCCAGAATACTTGGGAGACTTCCTTCTCATTGAGCATGCTTTTAGCCATCTCAGTTAGAACCCTGTTCTTCCGCTCGACCACGCCATTTTGTTGTGGAGTCCTAGGAGCTGAGAAGTTGTGATCAATTCCATTTTCCTCACACAGCTCAGAGAAGTCATGATTTTCGAACTCTCCACCGTGATCTGTTCTTATTGCAGCTATTTTGAGATTTCTCTCATTCTCCACTTTCTTGGCAAGGATAACAAAAGCATCAAAAGCATAATGCTTTGAGGGAAGAAACTTAGTACAAGTAAACCTTGAATAGTCGTCCACTACCACAAGAGCATAAAGATTTCCACCTAGGCTCTTTACTCTTGCTGGCCCAACTAAGTCCATGTGGATTAGTTTCAAGGGCCTGCTTGTGGAGACTCTCTTCTTGGTTTTGAACGAGGACTTTGTTTGCTTTCCTCTTTGGCAATATTCACAAATAAAATCATGCTTTACTTTAAATGATGAAATCCCTATGGCTAGCTCCTTTTTAATGAGCATGTCAAGCTGTGTAATGTTCACATGTGCTAGCCGTTTATGTCACAACCAACTATTTTCATCACTAGTGATAAGACATTTTTCGGTTAGTTGTTGGCATAGATCTAAGGTATATAGGTTTCCATTTCTATTAGCCTTAAGTTTGCATTTCAGATTGGATTTATCTATATTGTGTAAACACCTAGGCTTTCTACCACTCTATTAAAAGATTTAATTAAATTATAACCACTTGATCAACCCCTTTTTAGAAAAACATGTGCTTAAAAATCTGAATGAATTAAAACTTTTCTTCAAAAATGGTATTTAACCAAGCATCTATCAAAAAAAGAACTTTAAATATGTCAAATATATATAGAACAAGTGGTTATAAAACAATTAAAAGAAACATATACTAATTGCTAAGGTCACTTGCAACTATAACGTGTTGATGGTTTGTCTAAGTGTAGGTTCAGTCATAACATAGGTTTAATAAGATAATAATGTAAAAACAACTATGTTTACTACTTAAGGTAAAGATCAGATGTTCCTTTACCTATACACAAAATACTATGATTGTATCTTTAAAATATACTACTATGTTACCCTAATTCTACCTACTAAAAAAATTAGGGAAACTTTCAAAACATATAAGCTTCCAAAATAGAGCTTCATGCACAACAGTCAGACAAGAGTTCCCGTCTTTTCTCCACCACTTCCTTTCCAAAATATGTTCGTCCAATTACCTGAAACCAAAGAGTACATTGCAGTTTACTTCTATACAGGCAGTAATAATTTTTAATATAAAAGTATAATCATGATAACATTCTCCTCTTTCCAATCTCTTATTGGAACCTGCCTCTTTCCAATCTTTTATTGGAACCTGCCTCTTTCCAATCTCTTATTGGAACCTGTCTCACTATACCAACCATTTTTAACGATATGTTCGTTAATTAATGGAGGCATTCTTTACCTGCAGGGTTTCTGTAAAAATTTGGCATAGGGGGTGCGACCCTCCTAATGCCTAGAGTACTCTACTTTCTTATTTATCTATCTGAGATAAATATCCTTCCTCCTCTTGGATAAACATTATCATGTTTTGAAAAATAAATACTACAATATACATGCGGATATAACAACTTTCATTTATAATATGAAGTAAACTGCTTCCTGTACTTTGATCACTACTTATCCTTCCTTTCTTGCTCACGACCTTGCTGCCTAGCACGAGTGCCAATGGACTCTCCTATGAGTACACATCATGTAAGAGTGAGATTAAGTAGTTACATTATATAGTAACCTATTGCTTTCCTCTTAGTCCTAATAATACTACCCTTTGACTTTACTTAATTATAATGCTAAATAAGAATTCTATTGTTTCACTAGCCTATTATCAATCACAAGTATTCACATAATTCAATCACAATTCAAAAGAGTATAAGAACAGCCCTTTAAGTCTTTAATTTGATGTATGAATATACAACCAACATATTTAATAAAAGTCAAATTGAAAGGCAACAAGTTAAGTCCAGCCCAAGCATATAATCGAAAATCATCCCCAATTTCAGCTTGTAACATTCCCTATAAACATGTGTCTAAAGGAACTTAATTCACTTCATTTAATTATTTTAAGCATATGGATATGATCAAAAATAGCACAAGATGGAAAAGAAAAGAAAGAATTAGTAATTAGCGATATATGTTATATATATCAATCCAAACAACATTTTACACAACACCTAAACTCTACAATTCATTTCACACGTTTATCCTCCAAATTACCTTAATTGTAATCGACCCTCCTAAGTTTTGTTTAACATTACATAAACCAAACATACATATCTAAACATTGTTCATTTCAAAGTTGAAAATGATTTAAACCAGTAGCAGAATCCAAAATTCAGTCATAGCCCATAAGAACCCAAACAAAAATCACCATACAAAAATCACCATACAAAAATTTACAAATTATGCAAACATCACTCAATTCACCATATATTAGTTCAGTCATTCTCAAAATTTGGAACAGAATTTCCCAAACCAACATGCCACATCTAAACATATATAATCTCAATGATCAACTCAACAAGATTCAACTTGCAAGCACTAAACATCATAACACAACTTCACAATTCACACACACATGCATTACAATTCATGTAATTTCTTCATTTCCCAATGATAATTAATAAAAACAAAGAATAATCTTGGTACAAAAATTAGTGAGCTAAAATAATTTATTTTCTCTATGAAGCATTTTAACAAACACCTTGCCTACATGATATATACACATTAGTTATTAGAGTACCCTTCATCAACACTCTAACCTATGCACCATTTCAGCAGCACCCATTATTAAAACACACATGCATGACCATTTAAGTTCATTTTTATATGCGAAAATTGAAAATTTCAGTTTCGTTAATATAGATTCAAGAACCAAAAATCTAAAAACTAACATGCAACACTCTAGCATACATTATCTCACTACTTAAATCATAACACAAGTAAAACCACACCCACAAGAACTATTATTTTGTTTCTTCCCAAACCCATTCAGCCTTAACATTCTTAGTTGCAGAAAATTTACATGAAATGATCAAACATTCGCATAAACAATCACACCTAGAAGATGAATCCGAAAAATAAGGAGAAAAATGAATAGAAATCTCAAAACTTTTAGAGAATCATCATGCATGAAGAAAACCCAAATTATATCCCTTAAATCCCTCACCTACAACTTGTTTCTCTCACCAAGCTAAGAAAAATTTATATGGGAATGTGAGGAATTTTTACCTGAGTCTAAATCACCACTTGCATGTGAGATTGAATCAAGATTTCGCCCAATTTTTGACCAAGGAAGTGCTGGAAGTGAAGAGAGAACAGTGGGGAAAGAAAGAGAGGAAAAAAAAAACGATGCAGAGAAGCTTTTTGAGAGGGGCAATAAGGCATATGGTGTGTATATATATGATTAAGTAAAAGAGGGGGTATATGTGTCATTTTATAATACCAACCTTAAATACTAATAATAATACCCTCAAAATTTATTTTCTTTCATTACTCCTATATTCCATAATTAATTTATATACCCAATTTCTAAAATTCCTAATTTATAATTATAATCCTCATTTAAATTTTGGGGTGTTACAATTCTCTCCCCCTTAAATAAATTTCGTCCTCGAAATTTGAAGAAAAATACTTTTAAGTAATAGGAACAAAAATATTGAGCTATAAATTCACACACACATTTGGAAGATTAAGCTAATCTTAGAATGATGATTTTTAAACTACACATGACATGTACTAAGCACACAATAAAGATATTAGGAATAAAGAATATACCTTTGTCCATTTCAGGTACCACTTCATGGGACATTGCAAATATTTGTCCTTGATGAGATTGCCTTGCTCCAAATGTCCTTTGGGGACAATTATTTGCAAAGTGCCCTGGTTGTTGACAAAAATAGCATACATTCTGGTTGGCTAAACATGGCCTATTACCATGATTCTTTCCACACAAATTACAGCTTCCTACATTAGGAGGTTGAGGATTCACTTGTCTTTGTTGACTTGCAAATGGTGGCCTAAACGGTTGGTTTTGTGATTGAGGTCGAAATGATGGTGGTTGGAATTGTTGGTATGACAACCTTCTTTGAGAATCATCTTGGGCAGTAGAGTAAGGGTTTTTCCTTTTCTGAGAGGATCCTGCAGAAAAGTGAGAAGGGTTTCCAGACTTGCTTTGCTCACTAGTGTTCACAGGTTTTGGTAAACTCATCTCAGTCACCCTGCATACCTCAATTGCCTTATCAAACTTTTTCAGTTGCAATGGAATTAACTTCTCTCTCATGGGTAGAATTAGACCCCTAATCAAACGACGAGTTAACCACTTCTCATCAGTTGAATGAGTGGAATAACGGGATAACTGGTAAAACCTAGACAAATAGTTCTCAAATGGCTCCTGTTTACCTTGCATAATATCGAGGAATTCCACTTCCTTCTCTTCCCTGATAGAAGAAGGAAAATACTTTTCATTGAATCTATCCTTAAATAATTCCCAAGAGAGTGGAATCCCTTGAGCCTGAAGAACTAGGCTAGTATTCTCCCACCAGTGCATGGCCTCATTTTCTAATTTGTAAATAGCCATAAGGGCTTTTTGTTCAGATGAACAAGGTATGATGTCAAATATCCTTTCCAAAGACTTAATCCAACTCTCTGCTTTCACAACATCCACATGCCCATCAAATGATGGTGGGTGATGTTTGTTGAAGCGTATGATCACATCATGAAACAACTCCTGAGGAGGTTCTGGTTGAGGTGGAATCTGTTGTCCTAAGGGGTTCGGTATTTCCCTATTCCTCTCAGCCCTAATCTCTTCATAAAGTTTGGCCTGTTCTTCCTGTCTTTGTATTATTTGGTTAATAAGGATCTGTTGTTCTCTAAGCCTATCTAATATCATCTGTAAAGGGTCAGGTGGGGGTTCCTGGTTTTGAGCACCTTGTCCCTGTTGAATTCGCCTATGATTCACCATTTCTATAGGTGTCCAGTCATCACAATATGTAAACCAAAAGGGGTTACACATCATAATGTAAATCTAATACCACCAGATTATTATTACAATATGTTTCACCCCTAAATCTATATAACTTCATACACAAATGAATATTTAATATCATGCAACCACATAAAGAATATAAGAGTAGCATCATAAATTAAATTAACCATAGAACAAACATTCATTAAAATAAACTTAATAATATAGTGTTCACATCACACATTTGTTCAAATATTACATCATATCATATAATATTTCGCATTATCATCTAAAATATTAAAAACATTACACCACAAGTACTACTTACTAGCTAACTTACACTCCTACCCATAGTTCCCATTATACCCCTTATCTCTATCACCTATAGTTGTCGTTAACCCACTCCAACATATGGTTCACAAATGGGCGTATAGCAAAAGGTCCCTCCTGAATAATGGATGATACTTTCAAACTACTAATTCTATCGAAGGGAAAATCACATATAGCTGCAAACACCCATATATGTTCAGGTACCCTAACTCCAAATCTATCTTCCCATCTTACGGTGAATGGCTCAAGCCCATTCAGAAAGGTTGTGTATAGTAGTAGTCGGTTGTTTCCATGACGTTCCTTTACATCTAAATACATATCATGCAGATCAACCATGGCCCACTCAATATGTTCACCCGTATTAACCTCCACTTCATTTCCTACACTGGCAACTGATGAATGATCACTAACTGAGTCTATGTTCCTTCTATTAGGTAAGGCCTCCCAGCTCCTTTCATTTGTAGCACTACCTCTATCCATAATTCTTCTCCCACGCCCTCTATCAATACGGTTTGTAATCCTGGTTCTTGCCATAATCCTATAAAGACATAAGCAAAAGGTGTTATCAAGTATATTTATAATCTATCTAAAAGTACTACAAATCTAATAAAAATTGAGCAAGGTATCTTAGTTATCCTATGCCAGAACCATTGCTCTGATACCAAATGTAAACACCTAGGCTTTCTACCACTCTATTAAAAGATTTAATTAAATTATAACCACTTGATCAACCCCTTTTTAGAAAAACATGTGCTTAAAAATCTGAATGAATTAAAACTTTTCTTCAAAAATGGTATTTAACCAAGCATTTATCAAAAAAAGAACTTTAAATATGTCAAATGTATATAGAACAAGTGGTTATAAAACAATTAAAAGAAACATATACTAATTGCTAAGGTCACTTGCAACTATAACGTGTTGATGGTTTGTCTAAGTGTAGGTTCAGTCATAACATAGGTTTAATAAGATAATAATGTAAAAACAACTATGTTTACTACTTAAGGTAAAGATCAGATGTTCCTTTACCTATATACAAAATACTATGAATGTATCTTTAAAATATACTACTATGTTACCCTAATTCTACCTACTAAAAAAATTAGGGAAACTTTCAAAACATATAAGCTTCCAAAATAGAGCTTCATGCACAACAGTCAGACAAGAGTTCCCGTCTTTTCTCCACCACTTCCTTTCCAAAATATGTTCGTCCAACTACCTGAAACCAAAGAGTACATTGCAGTTTACTTCTATACAGGCAGTAATAATTTTTAATATAAAAGTATAATCATGATAACATTCTCCTCTTTCCAATCTCTTATTGGAACCTGCCTCTTTCCAATCTCTTATTAGAACCTGCCTCTTTCCAATCTCTTATTGGAACCTGTCTCACTATACCAACCATTTTTAACGATATGTTCGTTAATTAATGGAGGCATTCTTTACCTGCAGGGTTTCTGTAAAAATTTGGCATAGGGGGTGCGACCCTCCTAATGCCTGGAGTACTCTACTTTCTTATTTATCTATCTGAGATAAATATCCTTCCTCCTCTTGGATAAACATTATCATGTTTTGAAAAATAAATACTACAATATACATGCGGATATAACAACTTTCATTTATAATATGAAGTAAACTGCTACCTGTACTTTGATCACTACTTATCCTTCCTTTCTTGCTCACGACCTTGCTGCCTAGCACGAGTGCCAATGGACTCTCCTATGAGTACACATCATGTAAGAGTGAGATTAAGTAGTTACATTATATAGTAACCTATTGCTTTCCTCTTAGTCCTAATAATACTACCCTTTGACTTTACTTAATTATAATGCTAAATAAGAATTCTATTGTTTCACTAGCCTATTATCAATCACAAGTATTCACATAATTCAATCACAATTCAAAAGAGTATAAGAACAGCCCTTTAAGTCTTTAATTTGATGTATGAATATACAACCAACATATTTAATAAAAGTCAAATTGAAAGGCAACAAGTTAAGTCCAGCCCAAGCATATAATCGAAAATCATCCCCAATTTCAGCTTGTAACATTCCCTATAAACATGTGTCTAAAGGAACTTAATTCACTTCATTTAATTATTTTAAGCATATGGATATGATCAAAAATAGCACAAGATGGAAAAGAAAAGAAAGAATTAGTAATCAGCGATATATGTTATATATATCAATCCAAACAACATTTTACACAACACCTAAACTCTACAATTCATTTCACACGTTTATCCTCCAAATTACCTTAATTGTAATCGACCCTCCTACATAAACCAAACATACATATCTAAACATTGTTCATTTCAAAGTTGAAAATGATTTAAACCAGTAGCAGAATCCAAAATTCAGTCATAGCCCATAAGAACCCAAACAAAGCTTCACATGCACACACACAAATCACCATACAAAAATTTACAAATTATGCAAACATCACTCAATTTACCATATATTAGTTCAGTCATTCTCAAAATTTGGAACAGAATTTCCCAAACCAACATGCCACATCTAAACATATATAATCTCAATGATCAACTCAACAAGATTCAACTTGCAAGCACTAAACATCATAACACAACTTCACAATTCACACACACATGCATTACAATTCATGTAATTTCTTCATTTCCCAATGATAATTAATAAAAACAGAGAAGAATAATCTTGGTACAAAAATTAGTGAGCTAAAATAATTTATTTTCTCTATGAAGCATTTTAACAAACACCTTGCCTACATGATATATACACATTAGTTATTAGAGTACCCTTCATCAACACTCTAACCTATGCACCATTTCAGCAGCACCCATTATTAAAACACACATGCATGACCATTTAAGTTCATTTTCATATGCGAAAATTGAAAATTTCAGTTTCGTTAATATAGATTCAAGAACCAATAATCTAAAAACTAACATGCAACACTCTAGCATACATTATCTCACTACTTAAATCATAACACAAGTAAAACCACACCCACAAGAACTATTATTTTGTTTCTTCCCAAACCCATTCAGCCTTAACATTCTTAGTTGCAGAAAATTTACATGAAATGATCAAACATTCGCATAAACAATCACACCTAGAAGATGAATCCGAAAAATAAGGAGAAAAATGAATAGAAATCTCAAAACTTTTAGAGAATCATCATGCATGAAGAAAACCCAAATTATATCCCTTAAATCCCTCACCTACAACTTGTTTCTCTCACCAAGCTAAGAAAAATTTATATGGGAATGTGAGGAATTTTTACCTGAGTCTAAATCACCACTTGCATGTGAGATTGAATCAAGATTTCGCCCAATTTTTGACCAAGGAAGTGCTGGAAGTGAAGAGAGAACATTGGGGAAAGAAAGAGGAAAAAAAACGATGCAGAGAAGCTTTTTGAGAGGGGCAATAAGGCATATGGTGTGTATATATATGATTAAGTAAAAGAGGGGGTATATGTGTCATTTTATAATACCAACCTTAAATACTAATAATAATACCCTCAAAATTTATTTTCTTTCATTTCTCCTATATTCCATAATTAATTTATATACCCAATTTCTAAAATTCCTAATTTATAATTATAATCCTCATTTAAATTTTGGGGTGTTACATATTGAGATCATGCTTATCAACTATCACGCATTCATGAGAGTCAAATATTACCCGGTTGCCTTTGTCTGTGCTTTGACTCACACTCAGTAGGTTGTGACAAAAACCATCTACAAGATAGACATCTTGGACAGGGCCAACTTCACCAATGCTAGTGATCTTCCCACTTTGGTTCCCACCGAAGCTGACTTTGGCTGCATCTTTGACCAGTGAGTTGAACTTGTCCCTGTCTCCCGTCATGTGTCTCGAGCATCCACTATCGATGTACCACTTGTTGTTGTTGGATGCTTTGAGACAGATGTGCACAGATAAGACAGATTTAGGTACCCAACCTTTATTGGGTCCTCTTTCATTAGTATTTGGAACCTTTGATCCAATGTTGATCTTAGGTTCGTGTGTGACCTGTGCCTGTGGCCTTGGTTGGGCTCTAGGCGTTTGAGTCTCTTTCGGAGCAGTTTTCCGTGCCCTAGGTCCATGATTGACTTTAGGCTTATGTACTTCCTTAGTCCCTTGCCTTGTAAAGACTTTAGGCATGTTTGTTCCTTTTGGAACCCATTTATAGGAGCTATTAGCACCATGCTTCTTGGCATTACAAGTGGACGTGGTGTGTCCCTTCCTGTTGCAATAATTGCAGAAGCTAAATGGTGATGACATGTAGCCAGTGGCTTTATGAAAGAATTTCAAGTAGGGTTTCACTTTGGGTTCCACTCACTTCTTTTCCTTGTGCTTATAGCCTAAACCAGTTTTATCCCTATAAGCTCTTTGGTTCATTAAAATAATATCTAGCATTACAATTGAGATCTTGCTACAATTGGCGCAACATTCTAAGCTTGGGACGTTGGGTTCCACTTGGGGATCTCCCTGGATGTCCGCTTCCAGAAGTACTTTAGCTTCTGCAAGCTCATCACTCAGTGAGTTCACAGTCATCTCAACTGATTTGTTTTTCCTTTTTAAAGCTAGAAAAGCTTTAGCTATTTTGTGAAAATCCCTATGTATATCATTGTAAGCATCTTGAAGATGAGTCACGCTTACCTCATCACCATGGATGGATTCAAAGTCTGATAGGGTTTCTTCCTCACCATCCTCCTTAGCAAAGAGACAGAGGTTAGCAGCCTCTTCCTCATCACTAGCTTCTTCATCGGAGCTGTTGACCCAGATGGAGGACATAAATGCTTTCTTCTTTCTACCAGAAAACTCCTTCTTCTTTTCTTTCTCCTTGGATCTCTGGAGATTTGGACAGTCAGCCTTAAAATGACCAGTCGTTTTACACTCGAAGCACAGAGGAGCGGCCTCCTTTCTTCCTTCTCTTCTGGAACTAGAACCACCCTTCTGAAACCTTCTTTTACTTCTATAGAACTTTCCAAACTACCGGATCAGAAGGGCCACTTCTACCTGATTGAGATCCTCATCATTATCGTCATCATCACTGGAGTCTTCCTTAGCAGCAAAGGCAAGACTCTTCTTCTTCTTGAATTAAAATAGACATCTTAGTTTAATTAGGGAATTAGTAACAGTATGTTACAGGCTCCACCATCCTGAAGCCATGCGTTTTTACTAGTATAAAAGGTATTTTTAGGGTTTTAATAGGGAAGTCTCCACACACTTAAGAGCACGAAAAGAACACACATCTAGGGCATATTTTGGAGTCTTGAAGAGCTTGAAAATCTTGGGAAAAGCTTGGGATTCAAGTGGGAAGCTTGGAGAGATTTGAGTTTTCCTCATTTGTGGTTGTATATCTTCTTCCCTATTTTTCATACCTCTTCAATGAACTCCTTCATAGTTTTAGGGTTTATTTTACTTGCATTTATGTGTAACTAAACTCTAATCTAGGGTTGTTATGAACCTATTTATGGATTGAACCATCTTCTCTATTCTCTCTTTAAGTAATTAATGAAATATATGTGTAGCTTTTATCTTGCTCTCTATTTGTTCTAAGTGCTTGATCACCACTTAATTAGTTAAATGGAATATGACTTGGGAAAGTGTATTTTGTTTTAGAACTTGGATAAAAGCATGTTAGACTTGAAGTTTATGGTTTTAAATGGATGGTTTGTTGATAACATAGAGATATAGTTATTGACCTAACATAGTCATAATTAGGGTGGTTGAGGAAAGAGCTAGTATTTATTGTGACAAGAGATTGTGCAATAAATGCTAGCATAAATTTGATCTTGACTTGGGAAAGCTTTTTCAAATGATTTTTAACCCTAGACTTGCACATAATTTCATTTAACCACTTAAAAAGGAGAGGGAAACCTTGGTTCATGAAGTAAATAGGGGATTAGCAACCCTAGACCTTAATTATCATTGTTAAATCGTGTTTGGAACTCCAACTCTTTTTATATTTATATTTAAACTCTTTTCTTACTTGAACAACAAACTCTCAATATGTTTTTACTTAAGACAATTAATGATATAATTAGCGCTAATCACGTTGTTTAAACTACAATCTCTGTGGAACGACAACCCTCTACTATACTACTTTTTGACGACCCGTATGCTTACGGAAGCGCACCGAATCCGCGTTAAGTCAATCACACCCAAATGTAATGTAAATGTGAGCTAAATGAAGGAATGGTGGAGGCTTAAGCAAATAATGGTGAAGTTTATGTGTAGATGATAGAGGCCGAGAGGTGTAGTCATAAAAGGGAGAAGAGTATTTTTGGAAATGAAGGTGAAAAGTGGTTGAATGTGGCCACCATTTTGACTTGATGCACTCTCCCAAGCTTCCTCCTTTTAATTCTTTCTATTGCACTTCCAATTGTGCCCTTCTTGAAGTTCCAAATTTGAATTTGAGCATTGGAGCCAATTTTACCACTTTTGGTAAGATTCTCTCAAAGTGACTTTTGCCTTGTCTTACCAAAAGTGGTAAACTTCAACTTTATGCTTTTTCCTTGTCTCCTTAGCCCATTCCTTGCCACCATAGCACTCCCAAGGGTATCTAGGATCCACGTGGGACCACCCTACAAATAAAAATACACCACATAGTCAAAATGACCAAAATACCCTTTGTTACTTAAAATGCAAGTAATTAAGCTAGAATTTTCCAATTGACCACATATGAGCATTTGCATAATAAATCACCAATAATGATCAAATATAGCAATTAAATCACACTAATTAACACTAATTAAGCTCAATTGCACATGCTTAAACATATAAAATATGGTCTAATCAGCACACAACCAAAACATGTAGGGAAAAAGTGAGGAGGCACTCAAGAGATTAGTGAATAGGCACAAACACGAACAAAGGGACTACCTAACCCAAAAGTGCATTAGAAAGAAAAGGTGTTTAAGAAAGAAAACCTATGGAGAAAGGTCCTTATCACTAAATCCCCCAAACTCTATGCTAAGCCTCAAACTTCTCAAGGACTCCCCACCTAGGCTTAAACCAATCTACCATCCAGTCCAGAAATTGATGTAACATAGATTATCCAAAATGGTTTTCATTAGCATTGAAATTGATCTACATACTTTATTTAAAGTATGGTAAAATTATTATATGTTCAAAATGACTTTCAAAAATCTCAAGGGCAAACCAAAACAACCCTCAAAGATGTAACTAGTGTATAGCTCATTTTCAATGCCAATTAAACTTTGGATCTATTTTAACCAATTACACCTTAAACTTTCCACTCAAAATGTGTCTCAACTTCCTCCAAGTCCTAGTGATGAATGTGTTCAAAACAGGTGCTATAGCATAAATTTTGGCATTTAGGGCTTAAAGTAAGTTGATGATTACCAAAAGCAATGCAAACTTTCACAAAAATCACTAGTTAAAACTTCAGAAATTGAGTACAAGCTTAAAGCCCATATTTGATGCTAACAACACTTGTCTTGAAATCAATGAAGAGCCTAATTGCCCTAAATCAACAACATCAAAGTCTAGTCAACTCTCAATCTCTAAGTGCAAAATCATTGCCAAATGGTCCTAGGGTTCAAACTTTTGTGAGGTTCAAACTTCTCTACCCTATTCAAAAAGAGTTTCACCAACCACAACAATTAACTCAAACCAACCAAGTGTAAATTCCAAATCCAAAGCTCTCAATTGATTCAAAAAACTTAACATGTTGTTTAACAACAAATTCCCCAAATCAAGACAATGCACATCTAACAACATAAATCTCATTTTCACTCAAACTTCCCTTTCCTAGAACCTCAAAGGTCTTAGCTTTATTCAAGTATAACCAAGCTAACTCACTCTAACTCAAAAGACCAAAAGAGAGTAGTGAAAAGCATTACCTAAGTGGAGCGACTAGGCAAAATCAGAAATGAAGGGGGAGGAAGCTCCAAACAGGGACGTTACAGTGGTGATGGCAAAAGCTCACGACGCCGGCGGTGAGAGACTGTCGTCGGCGAGGGTGGTGGTCTAGCGAGTTCGACTAAGTGAGAGAGAAGGAAAAATCACTATGGGTTTGGGGTGGTGGTGTGTAAGAGAGAGAGAGATATGCAAAATGAGTGGTAAAGTGGTGGGAGAGACAAGAGGTCACCGTCGATCTCGACGGCGCCGACGGAAGAGAGGGGCGACGACGAGTGGTGGCCAGAGAGAGAGGGGGCGCGAGGGAGAGATAGTTGGTGGAGTTGAAGGAGAAGGAATATATGGGTTGTGGTTGAAGGAGAAGGGAGATGTGTAAGGTTAGTGGCTAGATTTGTGGGTGTGGAGGAGGAAAGGCAAGAGCTAGCTTGGGGAGTGAAGAGGGAAGGAAGGGTTTAGGGTTTTATACCGCTCGCCAATTGGCAAGCACCCAGCGATTTTCGAGAAGCGGACTCGCCTCCCTCTCGCGAGCCAAATAGGGTGCCTTCTCGCTAGTGGCTCGCGAGTTGGCTAACCACTAGCGAGAATTTGAGAGTAGGCTATCATCTCTAGAACTTCCTACCCATGGAATTCCAAAACAAAATGCAACATGCCTATTTTAACTAGTGCCTCTAAATCACCTCATTTTTACACCAACCATCAATCACATGGCATATCCAAAAATCATTAACACTCCATGCCTTAATTTCACTGCAAGTCAAAAATCAAACAAGCACCATTGGGTTAAAAGCACAAGAACTCATCACACAAAAAAAGATGTTTCAATCACTAGTCCCTAAGATGCTTTTAGTATGCCAAGTAAGCATTTTTACAACCAATTAAGACAAAATCCAAACACCACAGTCATAGGCCCAATCACATGCTATCTTCACACTACTAGAAAATAGGCTTTTCACGACCATATTAAACGACTAAAAAGCCAATGTTGGTCGTTAAAAAAAAACGCGGTGGCATAACATGTAAATAACTGTCCAGCGGAGACTTTTCACGACCACATTTAATAATGTGGTAATAATGTGGTCGTGGAAGGGGCACCTTTCACGACCACACTTAAGTAAGTGTGGTCGTGGAAGGTGCCTAGCCTTCCACGACCACAGTGTGGTACACTGTGGTCGTGGAAGACTAGGCTTCCACGACCACAGGTTTAAACCTGTGGTCGTGGAAGCCTAGTCTTCCACGACCACAGTGTACCACACTGTGGTCGTGGAAGGCTAGGCACCTTCCACGACCACACTTATCCAAGTGTGGTCGTGGAAGGTGCCCCTTCCATGACCATATTTACCAATATGTGGTCGTGGAAGGTGGGAAATTTTTTTCCAATGCGCGCCAAAAGCCTTTTCATTTCCCTCCAACATTCACTCTCAACATTCACTCTTATCTGCATAATCTCACCTAAGTCACTCTCAACATTCTCTCCTCCCTCTCCTTCCTCTCGCCGCCGCCCTCCGCCCTCCTCCCTCCGCCCTCTTCCTTCCTCACCAGCCCTCCTCCCTCCTCGCCCTCCCTCCTCCCTCCGCCCTCCTCCCTCCTCGCCCTCCCTCCTCCCTCCTTCCTCCCTCACCCACCTTCTTCCACAACCTCCACTGGGCCCCACCACCACCATCATCAACAACAACAGCAGCAACAACAACACATTCTCTCCTCCCTCTCGCCTCTCGCCCTCTCTCCAACCACCGCTCCAACCACCGCCTCAGCCGCCGCCACACTCCTTTAAGGTGAGTTTTTTTTTTTTTTTTTTTATTTTTCTCTCATTGTATTTTCTGTGTTTTTTTATTTTTTGTATTTGCTTTTTAATATAGTTTGTGTGCACTGTAAGACATTTTAAGCATTGAAATTGTTTGACTGATTTTATAAGCTCAATGGAATTACTGATTTTATTTGGTTTTGGTAATAGATTGTTAATTGTTATTTTGATTATTGTGATTATATTTGGTTCATTTGCTGGCTTAAATATTGCTTCTATTGTTGAATATCAAATTCAGCTAGCTTTTGGTTTGTGCATTTGTGGTAAATTCTGATTTGCACTTAATTTGGTACACTGTTTGGTTGACTATTCTGGACATTTTAAGAGTGTTTTGGGCTGCTCTATTTAGCAATAATTGCTGGAAAAAGCTTGTTTTCTTTGCTGGAAGGGGTAGTAAAAATTGCATGCAAATAGGCTCTAGTTTCTTGGAGAGACTGTTTTTGGTTGATTAGGACTGTTTTAGGTTGCCATAGATAGTCCTCTGATTGGTTCAATTGTCTTCTATTCTTTTTAATGAAGACAAGTGTATATACATATTATACGCATTACTCCAATGGATCGTGCTTGGATGGATGCTTTGCGAACTAGTGAAGAATATCAAAACGGGGTGGAAGAGTTTATTGAATTTGCCAAAAGAAATGTGGCGAGTAAGAATGGAAAGTACCCGTGCCCTTGTGTGAAGTGTGTGAATGTTGATCGCAAGAGCCTTGACTCTATAAGGAATGACCTTATTTGTGAGGGGATCAATCGCCGATATAGGAAGTGGATTTGGCATGGGGAATTGGGAACTACCGTGGAACATGTAAAAGCAGCGGAGGTGGATGATAATGATGATGATGAATATGTTTGCGATGTTGGCATGGACAACATGATAAATGATATCGCAGCGGAGTCGTTTGTTGTGTCAGACGAGTACGACAAAGTGCGTGGTGATGCTGAGACACCTTTGTTTCCAGGGTGTAAGAAGTATAGCCGTCTGACCTTCATTCTAACAATACTAGAAATAAAGACGGAAAATGGGTGGGCAGACGCGGGTTTCTCGAAAATGCTCGCAGCTTTGAGCGATATGTTCCCGGATAACAATGCGGTTCCGAAGACAATGTATGAGGCCAAGAAAATGCTAAGTAAGATGGGTATGGAGTATCAGAAGATACATGCTTGTCCCAATGATTGTATTTTATATAGAAATGAATATGAAGGGTTACATGTGTGTCCAAGATGTCAGGAGCCAAGGTATAAACAGAGGAAGGGTGCTGATGATGACGACGACGACGACGAAGAGACAAACAAACCAAAAAAAGGTGAACCTTCGAAAGTAATGTGGTACCTTCCAATAGTTCCAAGGTTTTGACGATTGTTCGCGAATGCAACAGAAGCAGAGAATCTGAGGTGGTATTGTGATCAGAGAAATTCTGATTCTAGATATCTTCGACATCCTGCTGACTCTCCTCAATGGAAAAAGGTTGATTCAGTTTTTCCAGAGTTTGCTAGTGATCCTAGAAACCTCCGTCTCGGCCTTTGTACAGATGGATTTAACCCATTTGGGAGTGTCTCTAGCAAACATAGTGCTTGGCCAGTTTTGCTTGTCATTTACAACCTACCACCTTGGTTGTGCACGAAACGGAAATATCTTATGATGTGTATGATGATTTCGGGACCGAAACAGCCTGGGAACGATATCGATGTTTATCTTGCTCCGTTGATCGATGACTTGAAGATGTTGTGGAATGAAGGTGTTGATGTGTTTGATGCATACAAAAAGGAGACATTCAAGTTGCGAGCTTTGTTGTTTACCACAATCAATGACTTACCTGCATATGGCAATCTCTCAGGATATAGTGTCAAGGGACATAAGGCATGTCCAATTTGTGAGGATGACACTAATTTCGTTCAGCTCAAGTATGGAAGGAAGACTGTTTACCTCGGTCATAGGAGGTTTCTTGATCGCCACCACCCATACCGTCGACTGAGGAAGCGATTTAATGGCTTTCCTGAGCATGCATCTGCTCCAATTCCGTTAACAGGTGAAGAAGTTTATCGTCGTGTTGCTCGTGTTACTGTGGAATTTGGTAAAGGAAAGAAGAAGAAGAAATGGACTAACATTTGGAAGAAGAGGTCAATCTTCTTTGATCTCCCTTATTGGCGTTGTCTTGATGTGAGGCACAGTATTGATGTGATGCATGTGGAGAAAAATCTCGCAGAAAGTATTGTCGGAACGTTGTTACACATTCAAGGAAAAACCAAAGATGGGCTCAACGCTAGAAGAGATTTAGTTGAGATGGGCATAAGACAGCGGTTACATCCGACAATTAGTGAAGATGGAAAGAAAGCATATATGGAGCCTGCTGCTCATACACTTTCCAAACTTGAGAAAACACGATTGTGTGAGTGTTTACGTGGGATGAAAGTGCCACATGGATATTCCTCTAATATTAGCAAACTTGTGTCAATGGATGATTTGAAGTTGACAGGAATGAAGTCTCATGATTACCATGTGTTAATGCAACAACTTTTGCCGGTAGCTATAAGAGGAATTTTGGAGGATGATGCACGGAAGACTTTAACAAGGTTATGTAAGTTTCTTAATGCCATTTGCAGTAAGGTAATTGACAATGAAATACTCGATGAGTTGGAAAAGGAAGGTTATGTTATTTTGTCGCAATTGGAGATGCATTTTCCTCCAGCGTTTTTTGATATATCAGTTCATTTGATTGTTCACTTGGTCCGAGAGATAAGACTTTGTGGTCCGGTTTCTCTAAGGTGGATGTACCCTTTTGAGCAATTCATGAAAGTTTTGAAGGGTTATTCAAAGAACCCATATCGCCCGGAGGCCTCGATTGTTAAAAGATATCTTGTTGAAGAGGCAATGGACTTTTGCAAACCATACCTAAGAAAACCTGACGACGAGGAAATCAACCTGGATGAAGATGAACTTTCTGGTAAGGGGGTGCGGGGCATGAAAGTAAAGGGTGTAGAGAGAGTGGAGTTGTTACAGGCACATCTATACATCTTGAATAACATGAAAGAAGTGCAACCTTATTTGGCTGAACATAAAAGGCTTTTGAAAGAGAATAACCCGAAGAAGAGTGATATGCAGATTTCAAATGAACATAACAAGTCATTTATTGGTTGGTTCGAGGAGTATGCGCGAAAACAAAAGGATGTGTCTGACACAGTAAGGTTGCTAGCTGTGAAGCCTCAGTTTATTGTTTTTTCATGGGGTGGTTATGAAATAAATGGGTATTCTTTCTCTACTAAGGTCATTGATGGCAAGCGCACCACACAAAACAGCGGGGTGATGGTTGAAGCTGAGGCAACCCATTTTTCTAGCTCTAGAGACAAAAACCCAAAATTGGCTACAACTACATATTATGGGGTTATTGAAGAAATTTGGGAAATCATCTACGCACCGCATTTTAAGGTTCCCATATTTAAATGTAAGTGGGTACATAGTAATGCGGTTGTGATTGAGCGCCAAAGTGGCATGATATCTGTTGATCTTAATAGGGTCGGCTACAAGGATGAACCATTTATTCTAGCAAGTCATGCGAAACAAGTGTTTTATGTATCAGACCCTACAAATGTTAAGCTTTCCATTACCTTGCAAAATAGAAATCAAATGGATTGTGCTCTCACAGTAAATGATGGTGATGATGATGAGATACAATTATTAGGCAAAACAACAAGAAGTTTGTTAGATGATGATGATGATGACTTCTGTGCGGTCAGAAATGATCATACTGAGGGTATATGGGACATATGGGACGACAACACATAATGTTAGAAAATGTATTGATTATTGTTATTGTTTTTCATTTAATAATCTATCTAATATTATTAATTGTTCTGTGCTAATGTATGTAATTGTTCCTCTTTCACAGGTTATAATGGCAGATAATGACTCCGATCGCGAGCAAGAGTATCATGAGGAGGCCCAACCACCCCCTGTGAAGAAGAAGCAAAGAGGGCCTACAAAACTTTCGAAAGTGATTGCTCTGACAGTTGAGCATAAGAAGAAAAATCACTTGGAACTAGATGCAAAAAATAGGCCTAAAGGGCCAACTGCAAAGCCATTTTCAAGTTATCTTGGAACAGTGGCGAGAAACAGAGTTGACATCACAATAAATGAGTGGAAACACGTTAATGACGATGTTAAGCAACAATGTTGGTTGGATGTATATGTATGTACATTCGTATTTTAACTCCATATTTGTGAGATATTGTGGTGACTAATCACTAATCATATTTGTTTGTTCATTGCAGCAATATTGGGATGTGCCGGATACCAAAGATTTCAAAGAGTTCGTTTGGCAAAAAATTGCAAAAAGGTTTAGTGAATTCAAATATAACCTTGCCAAGGACTACATATTTGGGGGGTCTAAAATGGGTGAGGATCCATGTTTAGCATATCCCAATATTGAACCAGAGAAATGGAATGAGTTTGTTAAATATCGGACGTCTGAAGCATTTAAGGTATATCTACTATACATGTATAGTTCATAACTTGGTTTTAATCTGTGTACCTGCATTATTAATATTTTATTATTGTGGTACATAGGAGATAAGCAAAAAACAAGCAGAGATTCGGGCTCAAAATCAGTATAATCATACCATGTCCCGTGGGGGGTATGATTGGATGACTGATTATGTGGAAGCCGAGCGGCAAAAAAAGTGGGAGGAGCAGCGGAAATCTATGGAAGCTGAGTCATCTTCCACTGTCTTAGAACCTTTACCTGACCTCCAACGCCATGTAACATGGGCAGCGGCCCGGAGGAAGAGACCAACTGGAAAATATACCAGTCACAAGGCTGAAGCGGTGGCAAACCGAATTGTGAGTGCTATATAAATTGTATTTAAACACTTACGTAGGATATTATTGTATATTAATCAATGTTTGTTCACTTTTGTAACAGAATGAACTGGAGGAGCAATCTTCTCAGGGGTCTTGGACACCGCAGGACCCCAGAATGGACATCCTAGCAACTTCGCTAGGGAGATTAGACAACCCTAGCCGAGTTGTAGGAGTTTCTGGGAGAGTTGGGGCAAAGGAATTTTTTGGGCCCAAAAAACGAGTGGTGTCTCGACCTAAAATGTCCACTGAGGAGCTTGATGCAATGGTGAATGCACGGGTGGACGAACGGATGGAAGAACGGGAGAGCCAATGGCAAATGAGGTTTGAATATCTTGCATCACAGTTAGAGGCTCTTCAAGCTTCCCAAAGAACAACTTCAACAATGAATGAGCCAAGTGCACCTGATCCTCTTGATGACTACCACGAGGAGTGCTACTTGCATCTTGACGAGCCTTGCCTACACCCTGTTGCTAAGGCTCTCAAGTACCCATATCACACCACCATTCATAACAGGTCTATCCGGGATGATCAAGTAAAAGTGACAGTCATTTCCGTGATAAAGGGCCAAGAAATGACATGTGTTCCATTTCGTACTAAAGAGGTCACAACTTTAGGGCAAGCAATGAAGGGCTTTATTGTTTGGCCTAAAAGGCTTGTGTTCGATACTGCTCAAGAAGCTCAAGCAGCTCAACCACCAATTCTTCTCCCACAGGTACTCAAATTGTCTATGAATTGACCTTTATTAACAATGTTGTTGATATATGTGTGTACTGATGATGTGTTTCTTATTTTCAGAATTTTAACGGTGACAAGTACCCATATCTGAATCTGCTGTGGACGATGCAACCTGGATTTGAGCGTAATCTTTCAATACCTACTGGAGTCGTCAATCCACTAGTAGAGGAGAAGATTTGGTTGCAAGGTTCTCGAGACGTTAAGGAGTTCTTGATGATGGAAGAGCTTGAGCAAAGCTGGCTTGATTTGGCCGTCTGGTAAGTGTGTCATATTTTTACCAATATAGTTGAATATTGTAATGAGGCTTTAAGTTCTAATCCATTTCGCCATGTCTAATAGGTACTGTCACAGTTTATGCCAAAGAACCCCAAAGGAGAAGTTTTGCCGGTTTCTATGCCCTTCTAGACTGGCTTATAATGAAAACGCCTTGAGATTACTTAAAAAGAGTAAGAAGGATCATTTTTGGGAGATGCAATCTTACGTCGAGCTGCAGATGGGCCTTGATTGCGGCACTCTTTATTTCGCCCCCGTTTTGAATTGGTAATGAGTTATCTTTTACACAATATTAAATGTTATGTCTTAGGTTAATTAACATTTATTTTCACTTATATCTTTCAGTGGACATTGGACTCTGGCTATACTTTGCCCGAAAGAGTTCAGGATTTTTTGGTTTGACTCTTTAGAGGGATTTATTAGCAACGATCACAGAAAAGTCTTCCACAAGTAAGTTTCTCTTTTTTTTTTACTTTTATGGTTGATAATAATATATCTTTATACTATATATAACATTATTGTTATGATTTTGTCTCTTTTGAAGAGGAATATTAAAATGGCATGATGCTCAAGATACTGATTATTACACAGCTAGTCAGACTTCGATTAATGTTATAAACGTAAAGGTAAAAGCAATTTTTATATTCATTTTCATTTATATTGCTTTTAGTCATACCCGAACTACTATGATATTGCTGATATTATCTGTGATTTATCAGTGTCCAAGACAGCGGGGCGTTGTAGAGTGCGGATACTATGTCTGCAAATACATGCTGGATATTGTATATCAAGATCAAATTAAGCAAGGGAGGAAATTCCAAAAGGTATGCACGCTTCTAACATATATCTCCAAGAAAATAGTGATTTCTAATTGTAAGTGGTACTTTCCTTGTCTTTTTTAATATTGTTTAATTATGTTGCAGCTTTTGGAGGGACTTTATGGACTTAGTACTGACTCGTTTAAACAAGATGAGGATATTGACTTTGTACGAAACGCACTTGCAGAATTTTTAATCACTATGTGAGGCAGAAATTGTATAGGCTTAGATTGTTGTAGATAAATTTTGAACTTATATTACTAGTAAGGCAAAGATATAAAACTTAGATTATGCCTTTTGTATTTTGTTGTCTAAGTAAGGTAATATTTATGGGATACGTTTTTGCAATTGCTCTGGTATTCTGTATTGTGCTGTAGTATGGTATTGACTGTGGTTTGTAAATGATCTGCAAGAATGCAGATGGCTATAAAATGCATTTACAAAAAGTAAAAAAAAAAAAAAAAACCCCTTTCACGTCCACACATAAGGGAGTGTGGACGTGGTAGGTGGACGTGATACCTATCACGTCCACACTTAGGTAGTGTGGACGTGATAGGGGGGACCTATCACGTCCACACCTTATAAGGTGTGGACGTGATAGGTCCCCCCTATCACGTCCACACTACCTAAGTGTGGACGTGATAGGTATCACGTCCACCTACCACGTCCACACTTGTATAAGTGTGGACGTGGTAGCCTCTTAGGAAGAGGCTACCACGTCCACACTTATTCAAGTGTGGACGTGGTAGCCTCTTAGGAGGCACCAAATTTGGTGCCTCCTAAGAGGCTACCACGTCCATTTTTATCCAAGTGTGGACGTGATAGGTCCTATCTATCACGACCACAAACATGTGGTCGTGAAAAACACACTTTTTTACGACGCGGGATTCCACGACCACCTATTTGTGGTCATGAAAAGCCCAATATTGTGGTCGTGAAAGACCTTATTTCCAGTAGTGTCATGTCATAACCAAAAATCACTCACAAAAACATCAAAGACGATTTCATTACAAACAAGCATTCATTCCATCACATTTCAACTCATCAAGTTCAAATTGGTCAAATGCACATTAACACAAGATCTCTAGTTCAGCAAGATGATTCCATGCAATCAACAACAAAAAATGATGCTCAAAATTGCATTCAAGTTTGGAATTTAGATCTACTCCCCCTTGTAGACCTCTTCATGCCCTCCAAAATGTAAGCTCTAGCTCTCCACATTAGGTGGTGGTTCAAGTATTAGTGAGGACCTTTCTCCCTACACACAAGAGAAACAAGAACAAAATACCAAAAACAACCTAAAGTTAGGCAAAACGACAAATAAAAGACAAGAGTTGAGAACTTGGGTTGCCTCCTAAGAAGCGCATAGTTTATAGTCCGTAGCTCGACTTTTTGCAACATCATGTGGACTAAGAAAGTGGAATCAAGGTGGTTTGGCGATCAATCTCTCCACCCCAATAATGCTTCAACTGTTGCCCAAACATGCACTTTGAATCTTTCTCCCTTTTTGTTCTCTAACTCCACAGCACCAAAATTAGAGGCTTGCACAATGGTGAATGGTCTAGACCAACGAAATTTCACCTTCCTTGAAAATAATTTGATCTTTCAATTATACAACAAAACTCTTTGACCATGTTGAAAATCATTTAAAGGAAATACATGAGCATATTCACACACCTCAAATTTTTCATGCCCATGAGCATCCAAATCACACAAATTCCTTGAACGGACATTATGCCCACCTTCAAGTCTTTCCTCTTCCACTAACAATGATTTCACATCACCTTTACTCACTAAAGCATCAAACTTGTCTTGACAACCAGAACCATGTATATCCACAAAAGAGCATTGATAAGGATCATCAAAATATTCCACATCCTTGTTCATGTTGAAGCTTAATTGTTCATCATCAACTTTCAAAGTGATCTCACATTTTTCCACATCAACAAGAGTTATAGATTTAGCAAGAAATGGTCTCCCAAATATGATAGGAATGTTCAAATCCAGCTCACAATCGATAACAATAAATCAACTCGAAAAATGAATTTGTCTACTTTCACCAAAACATTTTCAATGATCCCTTTAGGACGAGATACCTACTATCAGCAAGGAGTAGTGATACTATAGTAGGTCTTGCTTCACCCAAACCTAATCGATTAAAAACAGTAGAGGGCATCAAATTCACACTTTCCCCCAAATCACAAAGGGCTTTTCCTTGGAAGTTCATTCCAATATTGCATGGAATGTTGAAACTCCCCGGATCTTTCAACTTGGGTGGAAGCTTTCTTTGGAGGATAACACTACAATCTTCATTCATAACTGAAGTTTCAAATTCATTGCATCTCCTCTTCTTTAACAACACTTCTTTCAAAAACTTGACATATTTTGGCACCTTCTCAAGCGCCTCTCCAAAAGGTATATTAATGTGTAGTTGTTTGAACATCTCCAAAAATTTCTTGAATTGTGAATCCCCTTCTTTCTTCTTTAGCCTTTGAGGAAATATGGAGGAGGACCATTTGTCTTGGGCTTTTTTTCTTGCTCCTTTTCACATTCTCTCTTGTCTTTTTTTCCATCATCAATAGCCTTTTCAACTTGTCTTCTTTTATTACTTTCATCATCTACAACTACAAGATCTTCCTCAAATCTGTCATCCCTATCAAGAGCAACCACTTTAGAGACTTCTTTCTCTTTTCACAAGACTGAGGCATATTAGGCACTTGCCCTCCACTTCTGAAAAATATTGCCTTGCACTCCTCCTTGCCATCCCTTCTTGGATTAGGAATGGTGTCACTCGGTAGGGTTCCTCTTTGTGATGGTTGAGAGGCAATTTGGCATATTTGTATTTCAATATTCCTCATAGAAGCCTCATGACTAGCCGTCTTGGTATCATTTTTAGCATTATACACCCTTTGTGCTTCTTGTCCGGCTATCATCTATCATCTGAGCAAGCAATTTCTCCACCTTTAGATTCTTCCTCCTTATGAGGTACTTGTCTAGGTTGATTTTGAAAAGGGCGAAGGGGCAAAAATAGCCACCGTAATTTTCAAAATGGACAACTTTGGCACCCGTAATTTCGATGGTGCAAAACCGGACATTATAAACCAAAATGAGACAAATCTAGCACTTTTAAACATAAGTGTTAAGTTTGACCGTTAGTTGACTGGGAATGATGATATGGCATAATGACGTGGCACAATGAGGCATTATGTGTCACCCCCATGCTGATATGTATATGACATGACAAAAATGAAAAAAATTAATCTAATATGTATAATCTGATATGTATATCCAGTCATACTTAATATTTGACTGGATATTTAACTAATAAAACAAACTAAACTAAATTCTCAAATCAATTTAGAGACTGTCTTCTTCTCCGAGTTAGAGGCTTCGATGGTGATGGGCTTCTTGGTCGTCGGACTTCCAGGAGCCTTTGACGGCGGTAGACTACAGGAGCGGATAAAAAAGAAACTGAAGAAGAAAAGCGATGAGATAGAAACTGAAAAAAATGAAACGAATCTGAAAATGAAAAGGGGAAAAACCTATGTTTAAGAGTGCTAGATTTGTCTCATTTTGGTTTATAATGTCCGTTTTTGCACCATCGAAATTACGGGTGCCAAAGTTGTCCATTTTGAAAATTATGGTGGCTATTTTTGCCCATTCGCCCTTTTGAAAATTAGGTGGGTAAGAGGCCTTAGCACCAGAGGACGATGATGCATTCATATTTTGCCCTCAACTCAAGGCGAAGTTGGAATGATTTCTCCACCCCGGATTGTAAGTCTAAGAATAAGGATTGTTCTCAGAATTCTGTCCTCTTCCCATATAATTCACATATTCTCGAGTGACATAGAGAGGACAATGATCCGGCATATGCACATCATAACACTTTTCATAGACAACTAGAGTAGACTGAATCGCTCGCACCTCTTGAGCACTACCTTTTCTAATCTAAGTTTCTAAAACATCAAACCTCTTGAGCACCACCCTTTCTAATCTAAGAATTGTTAACAACTCAAGAATTCACCAGTTAAGGTTCCTTCAATAAGTTTCTCTTCTACCAAATTTTTACAACTATTTGATCCTCCAATTTGAAATTGTTGGTGAAATCATAAACTTAAAGCAAAGCATGCATACAGAATTTCTACCAATTACATAATAAACAGCGGAAGACTTAGATCATAAATACCTCTCGCCATTGCTTATTTGAACTGTAGGAAGAATCCATGAATAAGAAGCCTCTCTTGAACCGCCTCCCTTAATCTACATGAGACATAAAGAAAAGGAACATAGGAATCTTCTGACTATAAACAAATACATGAATGGACATGTCTCTTTTACTGATAAGACATGCATGTATTGTTTAAAAGGGTATGACTTATTATTATAACTTTCCATCGAAGCTAATAATAATACTATGGTCATAATTACCCTAAACCAAACATAATGCATCTAACATGCGGCCCACTTAAGGAGATATTTTAATAACTAGAATATCCACAAAATATATACTCTAACATATTAAAATATCCAACATTCTCCAACGATAATATTTTAAATAATACTCCCTCCGTTCCTAAATATAAGACCTAGATAACTTTTTTGGAAAGATTAAGGTTGCGAAATAGGTTATTAAATGATGACATATTTGATATCTTTTTAGATTATCCATTAGCTTATAGGTAAAATAAACTAGTTTAAGAGAAAAAATTAGGTAAATCAAATTATAATTAACTTATTTTCTGCTTTTTTTAGGATTTTTCAAAAAAGTCATCTAGGTCCTATATTTAGGAACGGAGGGAGTATGATTTATTTAAGCAAATACTACATGAATCATGGCGGCAAGTCTTCTATAGTCGAATGTTACCTTCCATGTATCACAAGTAACATCCTTACCTAATGGGTCGATACTTGATGAATAAACCTAAAATGTTTATTCGGTTCCAACTTAAATGTTTGCTATTGGTCTCACATAAATTAGGTACCGGAAAATCGAGACCACCAAACACAACTTGAATTTCATCTAATGATAACCTCTCATCAAGATCACTAAATGTGATCTATCCCAGACAAGATTTCAATCCTTTAATTCCTCTAAAAGCATGTTGTTCAATAAAGGATATATACTTTATTGCTTTATAACCAATTGCCTTTATGATTATAAATCACACTTAATGGATATGAATTAACTTAAATAATTCCAATATCCCACGATGAAATTCTCTTAATAATCTTGACACTTGCCTCTGAGAATGATTAACTTGTTCAGTCATGAAATGATGTTTCATTATGTTAACTCTATTTTAACACATCCCATTGAACTTAACAAAAACAAATCATTCAAAACACTTACTTTCTTCAAAGTGAAGCATGTAAACTCAATGTACATTTCATAATGTACTCTAAAACTTGCAGCTTTCAATCATTATCCAAGCAAAATGTTGCTTGACTATCCTTATATAATTCCCTCACAATGACTATGCTTGTTTGTACGCACTTTTAGGCAAGTCGATATCTTGGAATTAATCTAAAATGAGTGTTCATCACTCTTTTCCTTATGATGATGACATTAGAGATCTGGACAGCATAAAAGACATTCTCTGAGTAGGCACTACTTATACCAAGTAGCATCTGTACATGAATGTTCAATTTGTGATTTTGGGTTAATTATGATATTCTCAAATATTTTGAGAACAATCCCTTCATGTAACATTGAACAATATTACACCCAAATCTGTTCTATCATAAATTTGAACAAATATTACTTCATGTGCACAATAAATGAATTATCCTTAATTCTATATAGATAATTCAGCTCCCACTAATCCAGTGATATAAATAATAATATGATGTTTTCAGCTTGATCATATATGTGACTACATCATAATAACTTGATTATCACTAATGTGAGATGTGATCATGAAGAAAACTTCTTAATTTTGCTAACTAAATCCCTTTATCCAAAATAATCCATACCATTGATTCACATAAACCTTTCCCTATGTCCAAATGGAAAGACAACCCTCTTAATATTTATGTTCTACTCAATAAGTAGTAGTTAGGTAATGCCAAAACTAAGCTTCCATTGGTCTTAACTCAACCAATTTATTGATTGAATTTGAAAAATAAGAACATCATATATAAATCTATCATTATTCAATAAATAATTGATAGAAACCTTAATTTGATGCTCCTAAATTCTAGTATGACCAATTCCAAAAGGTTATAACTTCTTCAAGTTTCACATTTGTGAATGGAAACGTTATAACTTCATTATATTCTACATTTATATCAATATTGAGTTAAATGTAAAAATCAACAAACCATCATAATTAGTAGTTATAAACTCTATGTGATCAATCTCATTGAGTTTGACCACTCCCACTAATAATGACATTTCTAAAATATTTGGCATTCAGTAACACTACAATACTTCACAAAAGTTTGATGGACAACACACTTGAATTCTAAAGACATTAGTGCATTTTACTGAAATATACAGTGCCAGTCATTTAGAAATACCTTTCCTCTTACACTCTTCCGATCCTTATCAAGACAGTATATAACTAGAGATTCAATCCTTTAAAATTAAAAAAAACTTATAAGAATCTCATCTCTATATAAATTGTCTGAAGTGTGCCCTTAAAGAGGAAAGTCAAATAAACTTTAATATCCAATATGTCTAAAAGACCAATGTTCCTTCAATAAATTATGGTAATTTCAAGCAAGAAGAAACCCAGCAAGTAGACTAACCAATTGTCCATTGACCTCATATTCTTTATGTTATCCATATCTTCCAATTTGATTTCACTATATTAATCTGAATAGATTAACCACCCACTATATAACTTTATATATTAATGTCAAAAAGACATTTCAAGATTATAAAGCAAATAGTATTCAGTGTTGTGAAGATCCATCTAATGAAGAGTTGAACAACTTCATTCATTCAGAACGTAAAACTTTAATCTCTTCCTCAAATTCCTTAAAATGATGTGTTGATTCACTAACTTCTTAATGTAAATCATACGCAAAGTAGAGTCAATGAAGTTAAGAGATTTTTCAATCTCATCCTTTATTAACTTTATGACCCAATTATAAGAGATACTCAATATTCTCCCATACCACATACCTTAAGGAAATACTTCTCATAAAATGTTTGTACAAAAAAGAGATTTCAAATGTCTTCATAATGATAAGAATATCTCCACTACTACAAACTCCACTAACACCTTTCTTCATAGGCATGTTGTCTTATATATGCCTTTTCCTTTAATGGTTAAGGAGTTGGTGGTACTAATAATCTCTAATTTGAATCTCATTCTTTTCCGTAATTGAGTCAAACATTTAATATACAATTTCATGAATTGCAATATCCATGAGAATGTATAATAACTCATATTAATGAAATAATAAATTAAAGATCACCAAAATGTAGTAAAGACATATTATCATGACATTCAATGGGAAATCAACTTATAGTCAGCAAATAAACAAAGACCTTAATGAGAATACTAAAATTTGTTCTAGAGCCTAACTCAACCATTGACTTAGTCAATTCCTTATATACTTATGGTATCTGACACTTAATAGAGATCAATGTCATTCAAATGATATAACATTATCTCATAACAGTACCAATATGTACTAGACTTCTTAATGTCAAGTCGACTTAATTAAAAGAGTTTGACCTCTTTTAAGGCTCAACAGTTATCTCTATCCAAAAACAAAAACATAATAACAATAATACTACAAAGTCAAAACAAACATATATCATGCATAAACAACTATATGAGACAATTTAACCATCACACTTAGATGTATGTTTACCAATGTAAATCATACAATCATAAATTTCGTATCATTAAGATCTACCCTGTGGGTAAAGAACTTAGCATAGCATAAATTTATGTTCAAACCAATGGAAAATGCATTTATATTCCCTTATGACCTATGGCCCCTAAGGAAACATAAGGCAACTTCAATCCAATGGTAAAACTAGAATGCATCTGTATTACCTTAGTACATGTGGGCTACCTAAAGAAAATACAGCCTCATTCTATTCTACCCTAATTAAATATGTAAGTTACAATTTATCTACCCTGTGGGCCTGATAAACTATAATAACATATATAATTACAAGTGATATTGTGTAATCCTACATGTGATTATAATAAGCTTGCAATTATGAATATAAATCACTGATACCTACTCGCAAGTTAAGATATTAGCATATAATATATCTGTCTTGAACTAGTGAAATTAGAATGCATTTATATTTTTCTAATACCCTGTGGGCCACTTAGAGAAATATAAGGCAATTCTATTTCACTAAACCATGCATGCAAATCACAAATATCATGTGCATTTAATAAAAATACACTAAATCACTTAATGAGAATTTAGAACAATTTATTTAATCAACAATAGTGACTAAACAACTGAAATTCTCTATTCTATCCTAATTAAATATATGGATTACAATTATCTACCCTGAGGGTAAAGAATAACTATAACCATATATTTAATTACAACTAATGTCTTTAAATACTTAGGTGATGATTAACTTACTAAAACAAATTAAAATGCATGTGTTTAAGAATGATGTGCTACTTCTCTACTCCACATGCTCATCACAAGAACATCATAATTGTGTATAATGAATGTACGTTCAACATAATTGATATTTTGCCCCTATATGTGATAAAATTTGCACACTCAACATGTATAAGGATGTTGTGCTACTCCTAAACATGACATGTATACAAGTCACCAATATCATTTACGTACAAACAAAGTCCATATTAGACACAATATCAATAAGTACCTTATAATTTAATTAAGTAAATCCTTAATGTGAATAAAATAAAATTATCCACCTCCCACTATGTGCATTTCACTTTTAATATGCACTACTTAATGGAGAATTCAACCATTTAATTTAATAAACATAAGTGATTAATCAAAACAAAAATAAATTCTCCCATTTTGATTAAATTAAATTACTTATTTGAGTTGATATTTTGGAATCCACATGTGTGATTGCTTATGCATACACCATAGAGGATGTTGTGGCTACTCCTCAAAATTGATATGCTAATCACGAATATCAACTTTGACAATTTAAATTCTATATATGCACACACTTCAATGAGAATTTAATGGTTTAGTCTAATCAACAAAAAATGACTAAATAACGAGATACCAAATTCTCTCACTATTTGGTGCATCCAAAAATGTTTAAATAATTTAATATTTATCATATTTCACACTAAATAAATTTGCAAAGCACAAAATGCTTAAATAATTGTCCAAAATTAATTATCCTGAATTAGACAATTAAATAACTTGCAAATTTTCTAAATGTGAAAAGAACAAAATATTAATTTTCCTCAATTTAAACAACCAAAATATGCACACAAAAATTTAATGAGAATTATTAAATTAATTTGACCATTATTTAATTTAATAATTTCTCCCACTAATTTTAGCATCTAAAATATTGTTCAACAAATTAACCATTATTCCTGGTGTACACCGTTATGTCCTTATTGGGCTTGGGCCTTAGTAGTGGCCCAATAGGAAGTCGGACGTGCCTAGGTCTTTGAAGGGTGTACCATTAACGGCCATGGAGCAGAGAAGGAGGAAAGAATTAGTCGTCCACTTATTTCGCCATATCGCTCACCTATTTCGGAGCACGTGTGACGCCCACCATCAATAACTGCCGCCTACAATATCGCAACTACCAGGAGAACGTCTCAACTATAAAAGGAACATTGATCCATCATAAACCCTAGGAGCAATCCACTGCAATCAATCTTATTCTCTCTCTCTCTCTCTCTCTGTGTATTCTTTGATCATTGTGAGAATTATCTTTGTAATCAAGGCATTGACGCCTAGCTTGTAACCACCGTTGCCGGTGACCCCTTTTATTGTACTCAAAATCATTATCAATAAGAAGTCTTTATTATTCATTCATATTGTAAGGTTTCCCCAAAACCGTGCATCAACATTTTGGCGCCGACCGTGGGGACTCCGGCAACATTATTTTAGAAAGCTTCACGTTCTCTTAGTGAGCAATCACGATTCACTACTGGAAATAAGGTTTTTCACGACCACAATATTGGGCTTTTCACGACCAGAAATAGGTGGTCGTGGAATCCCGCGTCGTTAAAAAGTATGTTTTTCACGACCACAGTGTTGTGGTCGTGATAGGTAGCACCTATCACGACCACAGTTACAAAACTGTGGTCGTGATAGGTGTATAGGAGGCACCAAATTAGGTGCCTCCTAAGAGGCTATCACGTCCACACTTTAATATGTGTGGACGTGATAGCCTCTTAGGAGGCACCAAATTAGGTGCCCCCTAAAAGGCTATCACGTCCACACATATGAGAGTGTGGACGTGATAGCCCTATCACGAGCAACACGACGATAAACTTCTTCACCTGTTAACGGAATTGGAGCAGATGCATGCTTAGGAAAGCCATTAAATCGCTTCCTCAGTCGACGGTATGGGTGGTGGCGATCAAGAAACCTCCTATGACCGAGGTAAACAGTCTTCCTTCCATACTTGAGCTGGACGAAATTAGTGTCATCCTCACAAATTGGACATGCCTTATGTCCCTTGACACTATATCCTGAGAGATTGCCATATGCAGGTAAGTCATTGATTGTGGTAAACAACAAAGCTCGCAACTTGAATGTCTCCTTTTTGTATGCATCAAACACATCGACACCTTCATTCCACAACATCTTCAAGTCCTCGATCAACGGAGCAAGATAAACATCGATATCGTTCCCAGGCTGTTTCGGTCCCGAAATCATCATACACATCATAAGATATTTCCGTTTCGTGCACAACCAAGGTGGAAGGTTGTAAATGACAAGCAAAACTGGCCAAGCACTATGTTTGCTAGAGACACTCCCAAATGGGTTAAATCCATCTGTACAAAGGCCGAGACGGAGGTTTCTAGGATCACTAGCGAACTCTGGAAAAATTGAATCAACCTTTTTCCATTGAGGAGAGTCAGCAGGATGTCGAAGATATCTAGAATCAGAATTTCTCTGATCACAATACCACCTCAGATTCTCTGCTTCTGTTGCATTCGCGAACAATCGTCTAAACCTTGGAACTATTGGAAGGTACCACATTACTTTCGAAGGTTCACCTTTTTTTGGTTTGTTTGTCTCTTCGTCGTCGTCGTCATCATCAGCACCCTTCCTCTGTTTATACCTTGGCTCCTGACATCTTGGACACACATGTAACCCTTCATATTCATTTCTATATAAAATACAATCATTGGGACAAGCATGTATCTTCTGATACTCCATACCCATCTTACTTAGCATTTTCTTGGCCTCATACATTGTCTTCAGAACCGCATTGTTATCCGGGAACATATCGCTCAAAGCTGCGAGCATTTTCGAGAAACCCGCGTCTGCCCACCCATTTTCCGCCTTTATTTCTAGTATTGTTAGAATGAAGGTCAGACGGCTATACTTCTTACACCCTGGAAACAAAGGTGTCTCAGCATCACCACGCACTTTGTCGTACTCGTCTGACACAACAAACGACACCGCTGCGATATCATTTATCATGTTGTCCATGCCAACATCGCAAACATATTCATCATCATCATTATCATCCACCTCCGCTGCTTTTACATGTTCCACGGTAGTTCCCAATTCCCCATGCCAAATCCACTTCCTATATTGGCGATTGATCCCCTCACAAATAAGGTCATTCCTTATAGAGTCAAGGCTCTTGCGATCAACATTCACACACTTCACACAAGGGCACAGGTACTTTCCATTCTTACTCGCCACATTTCTTTTGGCAAATTCAATAAACTCTTCCACCCCTTTTTGATATTCTTCACTAGTTCGCAAAGCATCCATCCAAGCACGATCCATTGGAGTAATGTGTATAATATGTATATACACTTGTCTTCATTACAAAGAATATTAGACAATTGAACCAATCAGAGGACTATCTATGGCAACCTAAAACAGTCCTAATCAACAACCAAAAACAGCCTCTCCAAGAAACTAGAGCCTATTTGCATGCAATTTTTACTACCCCTTCCAGCAAAGAAAACAAGCTTTTTCCAGCAATTAATGGCTAAATAGAGCAGCCCAAAACACTCTTAAAATGTCCAGAATAGTCAACCAAACAGTGTACCAAATTAAGTGCAAATCAGAATTTACCACAAATGCACAAACCAAAAGCTAGCTGAATTTGATATTCAACAATAGAAGCAATATTTAAGCCAGCAAATGAACCAAATATAATATTACACAATAATCAAAATAACAATTAACAATCTATTACCAAAATCAAATAAAATCAGTAATTCCATTGAGCTTTATAAAATTAGTCAAACAATTTCAATGCTTAAAATGTCTTACAGTGCGCACAAACTATATTAAAAAGCAAATACAAAAAATAAAAAAACAAAGAAAATACAATGAGAGAAAAATAAAAAAACAAAAAAAAACTCACCTTAAAGGAGTGTGGCGGCGGCTTGTAGAAAGAGAAGGCGGTGGGGGAGAGGCGGTGGAGAGAGGCGGTGGAGAGAGGGCGGAGGCGAGAGGGAGGAGAGAGGGCGAGAGGCGAGAGGGAGGAGAGAGGACGTTGTTGTTGATGATGGTGGTGGTGGGGCCCAGTGTGGTTGTGAGGCGAGAGGCGGTGGGGGCGAGAGGCGGTGGGGGCGAGAGGCGGTGGGGGCGAGAGGCGAGAGGGAGGAGAGAGGGCGGTGGGGGCGAGAGGCGAGAGGGAAGAGAGAGTTAAGGGAGGCGGAGGAGTTGAAGAGAGGGCGGCGGAGTTAAGGGAGGCGAAGAGAGGAGGCAGAGTATGAGAGAGATAAAAAAGGGAGGCGAAGTGAGAAAGGTGAAGAAGAGAGAAAGGGAGGCGAAGTGAGTGCCAAAGTGTTGGAGGGAAATAAAAAAGGGATTTGGCGCCAGTGGGAAAAAAATTGCCCAGCTTTCACGACCACACTTGGGAATATGTGGTCATGGAAGGGCACCCTTCCACGACCACACCTTTAAAGGTGTGGTCGTGAAAGGGGGCCCCTTCCACGACCACATGTACAAATGTGGTCGTGAAAGGTGGAGACGTGGACAGTTATTTACATGTTATGTCGTTTTTTTAACGACCAACATTGGCTTTTTAGTCGTTTAATATGGTCGTGAAAAGCCTATTTTCTAGTAGTGATTTTAAGATGGAACAGCATTCCAAAACTGTTTCCAAGCAACCTAGCCCTTCCACTGACCTCCAAAAAGTCCTAGAAGCCTTAACCTCTCAGTCTGAACAAATGAAACGCTTGGAACAATCTGCAGGAATCCAGTCTGAGAGGATGAAACGTTTGGAGGAAGAAAACAATAAATTAAAGATGCACCCAGCAGGCTTAGAATCCAAAAAGACTAAAAGAAGGCAGAGTGGACCTCAAAAGGAGATTCGCCAAGTGCCCAATCCCAACGATCATGAACGTAACCCAAACGGCGACAAAGGTAATAAGGGTAAGAATACCGATAATAACGCTAATAATGATATTCCTAATGATGAAACAGGTCATGAGGATGAAGAGAGCTATGATGATTCTCAGTCATATGACAACCGAGACCAGGGCGACCAACAATCTGCTCAAAGATCACATGCAAAAATCCCTCACAGTCATGCACATGGAGGACAAAAGAGGGACGACGAGATCCTCTCGTTTGCCCTCCGGATGGAGAAGGAAGTTGCTGAATTGAGGAAAAAGATGTACGAGATCCCAGGCGTTCAAAGGCCACTCGACGCAGCCCGCATTGGGAGTTATTCAGAGTCGCCCTTCATAGACGACATTGCGTCCGCTGATTTACCTGAGAGATTTGTTTTCCTAGCCATGCCAAAATATGACGGGAAGTCAGATCCAGATCAACACTTGGCCCAATACAGGCAGATTATGCTAGCAGCAGTTCTCCCAGCCGATAAAAGACACGCAGCTAGGGGTGTTCAAGTATGCCCATACCCGTTGAGCCCGCCCATACCCGCCCGCATTTTTCCCGTTTAGGCCCACCCATTTAAGGCCCGTTGTAACACCCCAAAAATTAAATTAGAGATAATAGAGAATTAATTAAGGTCTTGAGTGTCATTTAGGAATTAGAAAGCCTTAAAAATAAACAAAGGAGGATAATTATATTTTTTATGAAATTGAAAATCATTATAACTAAATTTATGAGGATAAATATAATCATAAGAATTTTAGGACTTATTCCTTTAGAAACTAAAGACAATTCCTAGTTTGAGGTGAGAAGTAACTTTAGGAATGATGCTATGAAGGAGGGATTAAACTGAAAATAAAAAGTTAACAATGAGGGATTTGAGTGAAGAACAAGAGATAATGAGGGGCAAAATTGCTATTTTCCTTAAACCCTTCATAAAACAAATTCCTCTTCTTCTTCCTATCACTCTCATCGCCAATTTCACTCCCCACTCTAAAAAAAAAAACGTGCTCCCCCTCCTCTCTTCATTTCTCTTTCAAGTCTTCCTCTTCTAGTGTCCATTCATGACAATTTTTGGCCCCAATCTCACATGCAAGTCCAGATTTAGCTTCAGGTGATCTTCCTCTCCATTTCTATACCATTTTTATCTTCATTCTTCGCGAGTTGAGGGGGGAGGCCGAGTTGAGTTTGAGTTTTAGGTTGTATAAATGACTTAGAAAGAAGTTAAACTTCGATTTTAATGTTTGAGAGAGAGATTTTGGTTGTTAATTTGAAGATTTAATGTGATTTGTGAAGTTTGTGTAAAAACCCTAATTTTTGGAGCATCAAATCCAACGGCTCTAAGAGTATTTGGGGTTTGAAACCTTCAATTTGTTGTTATAGGAGTTCATTTGAGCGATAATATGGTATTGCATGTTTGTTTGATTAAGGTTTTGTTGATTTACAAGTTTTGGTATTTTCCCTTTTCTATGATCAAACAAATTTTTGCTATGGGTGTTGGAGGTTGATGTTTTTAATTGATTGAATGATGTTTTGGAACTGTTAGGTAAGTGTGTTGATTATTGGGAAGTTAAAAATTAATGTTTTAATATCATTGCAAATAAGGTGTTTGTTAAAATGCCTAAAAGAAACTTTTAGTAAGTAGTGATAGGTTTTCTTTCATTTGGGTATGATTCTACATGGTCTATGATTTGGGAAAGTGAGATTAACCTTATATTGATTATTTTGTTGATATTATGTGTAGTACATAAATTTGTTTATGGTGATTGTTTGTTGCATGTATAGCTAGAGTCAAATGTATTGTTGGATGTGGTATTAAGAAACTTTATACAATTGTATTGTCATGGATGAATGGTTGGTGAATAAGGATGATTTGAATGGGTAATCAAGTGTGATATATATAACTAGGCATAAATGACTCCAAATATATTAATGTATAATAGTGATTATTTGGAAAGCACATGGATAAAATAAATGAGAAATCTTAGTGTTATGGTAGGTGTGTCTCTATTTTAAATTTGGATAAAAAAAAGAATGATGATGAATGTTTGTTGTTTCTAAGCTAATTGGGACTCTTGTTGTTGTATGTATTGGCCGAACTACTTGTTACCATGGGAGATACTTTGATTATTGTTTTACTTGGAGAATTCTAAAGCATGTTTTAACTTGTCAAATATACTTGTGTTTGGTGTTGTTGGTTAATAAATTAAACTTGCATGGCTTGATAACGTAGTTGATGATGCAAGATTTAATTCTTGAAAGAAATTGAATTGGATAGCATAGTTGGATATCTTAAAAGTGCAGGGAAATCAATTGTTAGTCAAAACTGATTTGTTTGTGTCAATGTGAATTGATATTTTTTTATTATACATGGTGTAGTGTGCTATGTTAGTTTTAGTGGAAATGACTAGTACATATATCTTATTATTATAAGTTGTATGTTAAAGGTATAATGCTTTTGTTTTCTTTTCTTCATTGACCGAATAGAGAATTATAGTTGTCCAAATAGTTAAATGGTGATTAAAGTCTAAAATGATAGTTTACAAGTAATATGAAACAAGAATAGTAATTAGTAGAAGAAGGTATGATAGTTTCATGTAGTCATGCCTACTATTTTGCAATGTCAGATTTACAAAGGGAGTAGTTGTTGGACTCTAAATCTTGGTGTAGTAAAAGTTGGTTTGTTTTGTAATAACAACTTGATTTTGATTATGATTGTTAACGATAGTTAGACTAAACAAGAATGAAAATATTCCTTAAAATAGTGTAAATGAGAAAGGGTTGGGTAGTAATATAGATTTGAGAGAGACGTTGCTTATTATATAGAATAGTTATTTATAGTCCTTATTATTATGTAATGATAGGAAAAGGTAGAAGGCAAGTGTTTGAGAAGCAGCAAGAAGGAAAGGAGAAGTATTAGTAAAGTGAAGGACAGGTAACAGTTTAATTCAATAGTAATAAGCGCGCATCAATATTTTTTTCAAAAACATGATAATGTTGATCCTAAGAAGAGGAAGGATATTTATCTCAGATAGATAAATAAGAAAGTAGAGTACTCTAGGCATCAGGTGGGTCGCTCCCCCTATGCCAAACATTTTCAGAAACCCTGCAGGTACAGAATACCTCCATCATTTGACGAATATATCGTTAATAGTGGTTGGTATAGTGAGGCAAGTTCCAATAAGAGATTGGAAAGAGGCAGGTTCCAACAAGAGGTTGGAAAGAGGAAAATATTATCATGATTTAAAGGTAGACTATTGAAATAAACTGTTATTGGGATTCTTTGAATCTCACTGTTTTTCAAAATGTTTTTACAGATAAGCAGGGAGAAGTAGATTCTGTGGGAAGCTAGTGGAAGGTAGGAGGGATGCTTGTTAGGCCCGAAGCTCAATAGTGATATATATTTGTATATGTTAGTTGTTGTATATATTTTTATACAAGTTCATAACTTGTGATGTATATAGGTATAGGCTATCACCTGCGATAGCCGAATTATATTTATATAAAATTGTAATAGTTATACTTGAATATATTAAGTATTTAGTTACATTAGATAGTACACGTGTATAAAATAAAACTAAGTAGTGACTACTAATTTAGCTATTTAATGAATTTATAATCCGCTGCAACTTTCAAGAAACAATTATAATTTCATAAATTGTTTAGAAGCCCAAGTATATGTTGGAAATTCTTTTAATCTAGCTTTAAAAATAGAAAAGTTTTAATTTATTCATATTTTGGGCTTCTAACATTAGAAAGTGGTTATAAATTGATTAGAAGGCTATAAATATAGTTGAAAAAGCTAGGATTTTACATTTGGTATCAGAGCAAGGATTCTGGCATAGGATAGCTAGAATACCTTACTAATATATGACATATTTAAGAATGTCATTAGGAAACCTTTAGTAAACTTTAGGAAACACCATGATAATAATAGATAAAGAGGAAGTAGAAGTGTATTTTGTGGAGAAGCAAATGACTATGAGTGTTAAGTCAAGTTGATAGGATGTAGAATTTTATATTGTAGAAATTTGATAGAATATACTAGATAGTTAGATTTTATAGGACTTTGAGGACATATTGATGATTGAGGTTAATTGAGGATTATTCTATTATAGAAATTTACCAAAGAAAATTTATTGATAATTTGAAATAGTTGAGTTAGAGATTACAATGTATAGAGTGAACATTTAGGGAATTTCAAAAATCATTTAGTTGATAGAATAGATTTCCATAGTTTATTGTTCCTTGAAGATGGAATAGGTTATTGAGTGGTTTTAGAAGAACTTAGTTAAACCTTTGGAATGAAATTGAGAATAAGAGATGTAGTATTAGGAAATGAGGTTGTAATCATGGATTATTTGCTTATTTAGGGAAAAGATTTGAATCCACTTAATGGAAATGTGGAAGTCAAAATTTAAGGTTTATGATTATATAGTTGAGTGTGGTTTGATAGCAATATACTATAGGATTATGAGGTTACAAGGGCCTAGCAGTATTCTTATAGAGTTATAGGAAAGTGGAATTTCAATTTGTGGATAATATTGTAGAATACTTTAAAGATTAGAAGAAGTAGATGTTGAGAGGTAGATAAAGAGTTTAAGGAGAAGATTGACGGAATAAGGATTCTTCTTTGGGGTCTTGAGCATAATTATGATCCGGACATAATCATAGTCAAGACATCACTGAAAAACTTTATGAGTCAAGGGGTTTAGAGTGCCTTGAAAGCAATAAGAGATGATTAATATAGATCAAAGTAGGGAATATTAAGATAATTGTAATGCTTTTGATCTATTGTTGTATGATTGTTTTTTTGTAATTATCAACATGAAAGTCTAATTTGAATTGAGAACTTAGTTTAACTAAGAGTGGTATATTAGGAGACTATGATGATGTTTTTTTGTGACACTTGAATCCATGCTTATTGTTCTGCCTGGATGTTTGCTTTTGTGTATATGTGAAGTGTTAGCATGAGGTATTAAATGGTGATTCTGAATTATGATTGGTGTGTGAGAAAGTGTTTGTTGTTTTGTAATTGACCTCTCAGAGTATTGCAAGAGTCTTAAATAGAAGGGTAATTTCTTCCAATTTCGAGGACGAAATTATTTAAGGGGGAGAGAATTGTAACACCCCAAAATTTAAATTAGAGATAATAGAGAATTAATTAAGGTCTTGAGTGTCATTTAGGAATTAGAAAGCCTTAAAAATAAACAAAGGAGGATAATTATATTTTTTATGAAATTGAAAATCATTATAACTAAATTTATGAGGATAAATATAATCATAAGAATTTTAGGACTTATTCCTTTAGAAACTAAAGACAATTCCTAGTTTGAGGTGAGAAGTAACTTTAGGAATGATGCTATGAAGGAGGGATTAAACTGAAAATAAAAAGTTAACAATGAGGGGTTTAAGTGAAGAACAAGAGATAATGAGGGGCAAAATTGCTATTTTCCTTAAACCCTTCATAAAACAAATTCCTCTTCTTCTTCCTATCACTCTCATCGCCAATTTCACTCCCCACTCTAAAAAAAAAGGTGCTCCCCCTCCTCTCTTCATTTCTCTTTCAAGTCTTCCTCTTCTAGTGTCCATTCATGACAATTTTTGGCCCCAATCTCACATGCAAGTCCAGATTTAGCTTCAGGTGATCTTCCTCTCCATTTCTATACCATTTTTATCTTCATTCTTCGCGAGTTGAGGGGGGAGGCCGAGTTGAGTTTGAGTTTTAGGTTGTATAAATGACTTAGAAAGAAGTTAAACTTCGATTTTAATGTTTGAGAGAGAGATTTTGGTTGTTAATTTGAAGATTTAATGTGATTTGTGAAGTTTGTGTAAAAACCCTAATTTTTGGAGCATCAAATCCAACGGCTCTAAGAGTATTTGGGGTTTGAAACCTTCAATTTGTTGTTATAGGAGTTCATTTGAGCGATAATATGGTATTGCATGTTTGTTTGATTAAGGTTTTGTTGATTTACAAGTTTTGGTATTTTCCCTTTTCTATGATCAAACAAATTTTTGCTATGGGTGTTGGAGGTTGATGTTTTTAATTGATTGAATGATGTTTTGGAACTGTTAGGTAAGTGTGTTGATTATTGGGAAGTTAAAAATTAATGTTTTAATATCATTGCAAATAAGGTGTTTATTAAAATGCCTAAAAGAAACTTTTAGTAAGTAGTGATAGGTTTTCTTTCATTTGGGTATGATTCTACATGGTCTATGATTTGGGAAAGTGAGATTAACCTTATATTGATTATTTTGTTGATATTATGTGTAGTACATAAATTTGTTTATGGTGATTGTTTGTTGCATGTATAGCTAGAGTCAAATGTATTGTTGGATGTGGTATTAAGAAACTTTATACAATTGTATTGTCATGGATGAATGGTTGGTGAATAAGGATGATTTGAATGGGTAATCAAGTGTGATATATATAACTAGGCATAAATGACTCCAAATATATTAATGTATAATAGTGATTATTTGGAAAGCACATGGATAAAATAAATGAGAAATCTTAGTGTTATGGTAGGTGTGTCTCTATTTTAAATTTGGATAAAAAAAGAATGATGATGAATGTTTGTTGTTTCTAAGCTAATTGGGACTCTTGTTGTTGTATGTATTGGCCGAACTACTTGTTACCATGGGAGATACTTTGATTATTGTTTTACTTGGAGAATTCTAAAGCATGTTTTAACTTGTCAAATATACTTGTGTTTGGTGTTGTTGGTTAATAAATTAAACTTGCATGGCTTGATAACGTAGTTGATGATGCAAGATTTAATTCTTGAAAGAAATTGAATTGGATAGCATAGTTGGATATCTTAAAAGTGCAGGGAAATGAATTGTTAGTCAAAACTGATTTAATTCCTGAGGACTATGCCCTAGTCCAAATGAACCATTGGGCCATGCACTACATCTAGTGTGCTCTCAGCCCCAAAGAGTATCACAGGATCAGCCACCACAAGAATGCAAAAGATATGTGGGAGGCTCTTGAGGCTGCACACTCTGGAACCAAGGGAGTAAAAGCGAGACGTGTTGAAATGCTGGTGGAAGAATTTCACAAATTCGCCATGCTGAGTCCCACCGAGCCTATCAGAGAGCTGGAGCTCAGGTTCACCCATCTCATCAACAATTTGGCCTCGCTGGGTAAGGATATTCCTGAAAGGGAGCAGGTGAGCAAGATCCTAAAGATCTTGAAGGGTGACTGGATCACCAAAGTAACTATCTTGCAGGAAGTGCAAGGAGAATCAACCAGCTCCATCACCACACTATTTGGCTCTCTTGCTGAATACGAACCTACCTTGCTGGCTATGAGAGCTCCTCAAGCCTCATCCAAGAATAAGAACCTTGCACTCGTTGCTCCTAGCAAGGAGATCAATGATGATGATGAGGACGATGAGGAGGAAATGAATGATGAGGAGATGGCGATGATGGTGAGGAAATTCAGAAAATTTTTCAGAAAGAAAGGAGGCTATCAGAGAGGTGACTCCAGCCAGAAGAAGGGATACAAGAAGGAAAGGGTTCCTGTGTGCTTTGAGTGCAAGAAGCCTGGCCACTTCAAGGCTGAGTGTCCCAGCCTGCAGAAGTCAAAAGGCAAAGACAAAAGGAAGGCCTTTGTATCTTCTATCTGGGTGAATAGCTCGGATGATGAAGCAAGTGATGAGGAAGAGGTAGCCAACCTCTGCCTTGTTGCTCGAGAAGAAGAAGAGGAAGTATCCCCAGAATTTGATCCTATTCATGAGGATAGTGAGGTAACCTTCCCTGAACTTCAAGAAGCATATAATGAGGTGCATGTAGAATTTTTCCGCTTATGTAGAGCATATAAAGTGTTGAGAGCTAAAAAGGAATCACTTGAGTCCAAGGTGGGCTCACTAAGTGATGAGCTAGCAAAAGCTAGAACACTTCCTTTAGTGGAAGGACAAGGTTCTCCCCAAACAGAACCCAATGACCCAACACTTGAGAGCTGCCCTAATTGCAGCAAAGTCTCAGCTGAGAAAGACAAGCTGCAAAATGCCCTGCAGAAGTTTACAAATGGCTCAGAAATGTTAAATATAATTTTAATGAATCAAAGGGCATATAGGGATAGAACTGGATTAGGATACACTCCTAGAGGGAAGAAGTGGGTTGAACCAAAAGTAAAGCCCTACTTAAAGTTCTTCCATAAAGCCTCTAGCCATAGTTCTTCACCTTTCAGCTTCTGTAACTATTGCAACAGGAAGGGACACTCCACGTCCACCTGTAATGCCAAGAAGCATGGAGCAAGCAGCTCCTACAAATGGGTTCCTAGAGGAACCAAGGCAACAAAGGATCCTCCTCCTGCAAAGGAAACTAAGAGAGGACAAGGATCCCAAGCCTGGAATCATCCCAAAGAGAAAACTCAAGAATCCAGAATTGGCACTCGGCCAGAGGGTCTGAACAATCATAAGCCCAAGGTCAAGGATGACTCTAGACCAAGGGCATTGAAAACTAATGATCGAGGACCCAAGAAAGATTGGGTACCTAAGTTTGCTTGATTTTTCCAGGTGTGTCTCAAAGCATCCAAGAACAAGAAATGGTATATTGACAGCGGATGCTCGAGACATATGACTGGAGACAGAGACAAGTTCAAATCTCTGGTGATCAAAGATGGAGCCACAGTAACCTTTGGAGGAAATCAAAGTGGAAAGATCACTGGAGTTGGAGAGGTCGGACCAGTCAAAGATGTCTACCTAGTGGACGGTCTCTGTCACAACCTGCTAAGCGTCAGCCAGAGCACAGACAAAGGAAATTGGGTAATATTTGATTCACATGAGTGCATGATAGTTGATAAGCAGGATTTAAGTTTAGATAAGGCCAACTTAAAGTGTAAACTCAAGGCTAATAGAAATGGAAACCTATATACTTTAGACTTGTGCCAACAACTAGAAGAAAAATGTCTTATATCCAGTGATGAGAACAGTTGGCTTTGGCATAAGAGACTAGCTCATGTTAATTTCACCCAACTCGACATGCTAATTAAAAAGGAGCTAGCTATAGGCATTCCATCATTTAAAGTAAAGCATGATTTTATCTGTGAGTCCTGCCAAAGAGGAAAGCAAACAAAGTCCTCGTTCACAACCAAGAAGAAAGTCTCCACTAGTAGGCCCTTGGAACTAATCCACATGGATTTGGTTGGGCCAGCAAGAGTGAAGAGCTTGGGTGGAAACCTATATGCTCTAGTGGTAGTGGATGACTATTCAAGGTTCACCTGGACTATGTTTCTCGCCTCTAAGCAAGATACTTTTGATGCTTTTGTTGTCCTGGCTAAGAAAGTGCAGAATGAGAGAGAGCTCAAAATCACAGCCATAAGGACAGACCATGGAGGAGAATTTGAGAACCATAGCTTCTCTGAGCTATGTGAACAAAATGGCATAGAACACAACTTCTCAGCTCCGAGGACTCCTCAACAGAATGGAGTTGTTGAAAGAAAGAACAGGGTTCTGACAGAGATGGCTAGAAGCATGCTCAATGAGAAAGAGGTTTCTCAAGTGTTCTGGGCAGACGCTATGAGCACTGCTTGCTATATCTCTAACAGAGCCTATGTTCGAAAGGGCTTGGACAAGACTCCTTACGAGCTGTACAAAGGGAGGAAGCCCAACATCAGCCACCTCAGAATCTTTGGGTCAAAGTGCTATATGCACAACAATGGAAAGGTAAATCTGGGTAAGTTTGACCCAAAAGCTGATGTAGGTATGTTTATAGGATATTCCCTTAGGAGTAAAGCATATAGAGTATACAACATGAGAACTAGAGTTGTAGAAGAATCAATGCATGTTGTATTTGATGAAACTCCTACAAGGGGACAATCCACAGAAGATGATGAAACACTTAATTCTCAAAAATTACCATCATCTTCTACACCACCAAAAGAAACATCAGCAAACAATCCTAAGGAAGAAGATGAACTCAGTGATGAACCTAGAGTGCAGACCGTGCCTGATGAGGCACAGTTGCCAACAGCTAGGAGGCATCACAGAGATCATCCTCTTGATCAAGTGCTTGGTGATGTTTCTTCTGGTGTCAGAACCAGAAGGCAAGTTCAAAATGAAGTTGAGTTTGGTGCATTTCTATCTCAAATAGAACCAACTTCAGTTGAACAGGCTCTTGAGGACTGCGACTGGATTATTGCCATGCAGGAAGAGCTAAACCAATTTGAAAGAAGTCAAGTCTGGGAACTAGTCCCTAGGCCGTCTCATCAATCTATAGTAGGGACCAAATGGGTCTTTAAAGACAAACTGGATGAGACAGGTCAAATTACAAGAAACAAAGCCAGATTAGTTGCCAAAGGATATAACCAAGAAGAAGTCATTGACTATGAAGAAACCTTTGCTCCACTCGCTAGACTTGAAGCAATAAGGATTCTTCTAGCCTTTGCATCCATGAAGGGCTTCAGGCTATATCAAATGGATGTAAAGAGTGCATTTCTTAATGGCTATATTAAGGAAGAGGTATATGTAGAACAACCTCCTGGCTTTGAGGATCACAAGTGTCCCAAACATGTGTATAGGTTAAAGAAAGCTTTATATGGCCTGAAACAAGCCCCTAGAGCTTGGTATGAGAGACTTAGCAGCTTTCTGCTAGGAAAAGGTTTCTCAAGAGGCAAACTTGATAATACACTGTTTATCCTTCACAAAGAAAGAGATATGTTGATTGTCCAAATTTATGTTGATGATATTATATTTGGGGCAACTAATGAAAACCTTTGTGAAGATTTTTCTAAGACTATGCAGGGTGAGTTTGAAATGTCAATGATGGGAGAACTCACATTCTTCCTAGGCCTGCAGATTAAACAGAAGAAGAATGGAATTTTCATCTCCCAAGCTAAGTACTGCAGAGAACTGCTCAAAAAGTTTGGGATGGATGAGTGCAAGGAGTATGACACTCCTATGAGCACCACAGCCGCACTTGATGCTGACGCAAAAGGTAAATCTGTCAGCCTGCCCATGTATAGAGGAATGATAGGTTCCCTCCTATACTTAACAGCCAGCAGGCCTGACATTCAATTTAGTGTAGGCATGTGTGCTAGATTTTAAGCCAACCCCAAGGAGTCACATCTAACATGTGTTAAACGTATCTTGAGATACCTTGAGGGGACACAAGAACTTGGTCTTTGGTATCCCAGAGGTAACCAAGAGTTCTTGTGGGCTTATTCTGACTCTGATCATGCAGGTTATAAAACTGATAGGAAGAGCACCAGTGGACAATGCGCCTTTCTTGGTGGTTGTCTGGTGTCTTGGGCCAGCAAAAAGCAAACCTGTGTGTCCTTGTCATCCACAGAGGCAGAATACATTGCTGCGGCAAGTTGTTGTGCTCAAGTGCTGTGGCTGAAGAACCAACTAAGAGATCTTGGCTTGGAGTTCCCTGAGGCACCTATCCTCTGTGACAACACAAGCACAATCAGCCTGGCCAAGAATCCGGTTCAGCACACAAGGACAAAGCACATTGATGTCAGACATCACTTCATCAGAGACCATGTTCAAAAGAAGGATGTCAAAGTGCAATTTGTCCCCACACAACAACAGCTTGCTGACATCTTCACCAAGCCTCTGGGGGTTGACCAATTTACTTTTATAAGAGGTGATTTGGGAATGGTAAACCCAAATGAAGTGTAAATTCAATTTATTATGCTTGATTGTTTTAAAACCTACAACTATACTAACTTAGGCATCGGAGTACCAATATGTGTTTTTGCAGGTCCCTCAATGTTAAATCTTAAGTAAATACAACCGGAAGCAAAACCACTTCCGGATGCTCTCATACTGACGCTGGATGATTACTCAAGGCAACCAAGAGCACCTGTGCAACCGGAAGCAAAACCACTTCCGGATGATCACACGCTGACGCTGGATGATGAAACCAAGAGAGCGCCAGCACCAGTCCAAGGGACACGTCACTTCAGAAACGTTTCAACTCCTTCTATGGAGCGTTGTGCCTTCTCTGACTAATTGAAGCGACACGTGTCATCAGGTGTGTCGTTCCAACTTAAATTATTTACGTTACCCAATGTGTGAATATCTGAAAAGACATGACTATTTTACCCCTCAGTAACTTCGCCTATAAATAGAGTGTCATTTTCTCACTTTCACTTTTTACTTACAACCTTTTAACCTACAAATTCTCTCGCCTTCTCATCATTTTCTTCACTGTTCTTCATCTGTTCTTCATCTTTTCACACATTTTTCTTCGCATTTCATCTCCTTTTACCACAAACCCACACAAAAATGGCCGGATCTCATGAATCCAACCCAGTTACACAGAAAACCTCTTCATCCAAGAAACACAAGTCAAAATCTGGGAAATCTCATCATGAACGTTCTCGGAAATCTGGGCAACATGATGAACATCCTGAAGAACATCATGAACACCGTGCAGTTTCTGGGCAAACTCCACTAGGGCAGGATGAAAATATTCAGGGTCAGCCTGAAACCTCTGGTAGAGTGGCTTCTGGGCATGAAAAGGCAAAGGAAGCCAAAAGGAAAGGAAAGAAGGTTCAATTCGCTGAGGAGCCTTCTTCGAAGAAACAAAGGGTTGAAGAGGATGACCCTACTATTTACAGAGATGGGGCATTAGAGCCAGTGGCCGCCAAGTTTGAGACATCCATTCCCATCTTCAACCATGGGCTGTTCATCGATCTCGACAAGACTGATGAACTAGGGTTCTCACATCTGCGCCCTTACCTTGAAAGATACATGCCATGGCTGGGGATCAACCAGGACTACAACGTCAACGTCCTGCGAGTATTTTGTCAATCTCTCACAGGCAAGGCTAAGTTCAAAAAGGTTGATGGAAAAGAGCAAATTCACAAACTCTCCTTCACTGCCACTGTAAGGGGGAGATCCATCAGGTTCACATGGAAGACACTGAATGAGATGATGGGGATAACAGACGAGAGCATGAATGAGTGGCTATATCCAGAAACGCTCAAGTACAGCAAGGAGGATCTCGATACGCTGTATGGCACCTCAGGGAAAAAGGTGTCCAAGATGTCTGACACTTACAGGGTCTTGTACTACGTTTACTCCCGGATAATGACACACAAAGGGGGTAACTTCAATGAATTTGCCAATGTAGACAACCCTTGGTTCCCCAGACTTCTCAAGCAGCTACCCATCAATCCCGGCCAGTTGATCTGCCTTGAGCTTCAGCGCTGGTTGACTAATAACAAGTCTGGCCATCTTCCCTATCCCACTGTCATTGCCTTCCTCCTTGAGAAGCATCTGATCAAGGCCACATCTGCTGTGGACGAAGAGAATGTCAAGTGTAAGCCTGTGGGAGCAACCAATGTTGGCAAGATGGGCATCAGGTATTTAAGGGCCCCTAAGCCCACTCGCTCAGGCTCACAAGCCAGTAGTGCTTCAGGGACTTCAGCCCCCTCTACATCTGGAGCAGGGGATCAGGAAGTGGACTCACATGCTGGGCCAAGTCGTGTTGCAAAAATACCAGCATCAGTCAAAGCTTTTGCTGAGGAAGTCAAGGAAGAACTTCTTTTTAAGCTGCCTGACACCTTGGTAGGACCTCTACGTGCTGAATTTGACACTGGCTTCCAGCAGCAAGGGGAGCGAATACAGAGGCTCGAAGACAGGGTAGGCCAAGTTGAGAATTATCTTGCCGGGGTGAATGCAAAACTAGATCTCATCCTCCAGCACCTACAAATTCCCCAACCCATCCAAGGTAACCTACCTCCTCCTCCTCCTCCTCCTCCTCCTCCTCCCTCTGGACACCCTCAACTTCCCCCTCCTCCCCCACCTAATACTCAACAACCTCAGCCACCACCACAAAATGACCACCAATCTTCACCTTCCCCAACCAATGACCAACAATCCCAACCTTCACCTCACCATGACCAGCAAACCCACGACTCACCTCAACACTCACCTCGCCAATCCCCATCCACCACTCTCTCACCCACTCACACACCACCTGTCACCCCTACTCGCCCCAATGCACCCACTCGCTCTCCTCTCCCTTTCTCAGCCCAACCATCCCAACCTGCCCCTCCCAACACTAACTCTCAAAACCTTGGATATCCCACTGCCATCCACCCCCTTAGTCAACCATATCTACGCGAGTATCCCCGCCTTCAGCCCCTTTCTGATGACTATCTGCCATTTACCCCACACTCTACCACTCCCTACACAGAATACTCCTCCACTCATCCCTATGTGGACCTCTTTGTAAACCCCACTTGGTTCCCCGACACTGTCTCATCTCCAGAAACTAACCTTTACTCTTCCTCCCCGGACTCCACACCCACCAAAAAGCCATTTGGCCCTGAACCTCCACCCTCCTCCTCATCCACTCCGTCTCTGGCACTCACCCTTGTTGATGATGACAAAAGGGGGAGAAAAGTTATGTCTGCGCTTCGCCAGAGTATGGCCACAAGGGATGTTCTCAGCCAGCCATCACTATGGATTGATGAAGATATCACGGCTGCCCTTCGTCGTGCCATGGAATCTCAAAGGCTGGGTGGTGCTGAAAGCCTAATAAGGGGGGAAGCCATTCGGTTCATGCAGCAGCAGAAGTTGGCTGAGCAAGGACCACAATTGGAGATGGTTGTCTTTGAGCCAAATGAACAATCGTCACAGCCTGACTCATCATCAGAGCCTCCTCCAACTAAGACAAATAGAGAAATGGTAGAGGAGATTATGATGAGATGGGGACTGAAGTGGACCAACCATCCTCCCATTGTGATGGCCAAGCCTATTCCTGCATCGACTGAGCAATCGTCTGCCCCTCCTCCCTCATCTGAGCCAGCTGTCACATTCAGTGAATCCAGGAAAAAGGCCGTTGCTAGGAAGCGTGCCAAGCATATTATTGCTTCCACTGAATCTGGGAGCGAGGAAGAAGAGACTCCCTCTGGACGACCTATGCAAGAATCTTCCTCTGCCCGTGTTGAACAAGAGGTCCCAGCTGTTCCTATTCTGAAGGAGATCAAGTTGGAAATAGAAGACATGACTCCAGAGGAATTCGAAAAGTATGGGTACACAGACAAGATAACTTTTGGTCAGCTTGGTTGCTTGGATGCTGACAGAGCAAAAGCCAAACCCTCTCTGCCAATACCCAAGGGCAAAGGAAAGGGGAAGAGGAAAGCCCAGGAAGTTGAAGATGACCCCAACTTCCCTGTATGGAATGTGAAGATCCGGGCTGTCCACTATCCTGATGGCGTTGTCATTCCCTTCGATGATGCTACTGGGTTCCCTGGGTATGAAGAAGTGGAAAATATGAAGAGGGCATTTGATGAATCCATTGAGTCTGAAAGACTCAGAAGAGAGAGGGATGAAGAAGAGCTTCAGCGAATAATTGCCCAGATAGACCAGAATGTTCATGAGGCAGAGATAGCCAAGCTTCAAAAAGAGAGTGAAGAGAGACAAAAGGAGAGGGAGAGGAAAAAGAAAGATAAACTATGAACCCTCATACCAACTCCTTTAACTTAGAAAATTTTTCTTAGTGTTCATGCATATTTCTTCCTTGCTTAGTGTAGATTACCTGTATATGTTTTGCTTATATGCTCTAACATGTAATCTCTGTTTATTAATAATATTTGTCTAAGTTACTTGCACTTATCTATTGCTTTTATTTCTCTGCTAATCCTTTCATATGAACTTAATCGATCAAGCTAAGTTTGTCATCATCAAAAAGGGGGAGAATGTTAGAATCTTAAGTTTTGATGAAGACTAAAATATGAAAGAACTTAGAAAGCAATAGGTGAACATAGAACCCTAAGTAAAAGTGCAACCGGATGTGGACTTACTTCCGGATAGACCAGGACTAGCGCTCGCGGATGTATGGATTATCCCCCAGCGACAGCGAGTAACTCACTAGGGAAATAACTTAGTCCATGAGCATTAGGTACACAAAACCTTAAGACTAAGCTATGTTTCAACCGGAAGTGAAATTGCTTCCTGTTAGATTTAGACTGGCGCAGACTGATAGAATAGAATAAACCCCAAGCGTCAGTGAAAAAGCAACATCAAGTGAAATTGCTTCCTGTTAGATTTAGGCTGGCGCTGACTCTTAGAACAAGATAACACTAAGCGTCAGTGAACATAAGCCACATCCAGTAGAATCACTTCCTGATTAACTTTCACTAGCGCAGACCGATAGAATGAGTAACCCTAAGCGTCAGTGAAAAGGCAACGTCAAGTAGAAGTGCTTCCGATAGCTTAGTGACTAGCGCTGGCTGTTGGATCGACTTAACACTGAGAGAGAGTAAGTAACAATGTTTAAATCCTTCATTCAGTGGATTTACTTCCGGATGAAGAAGTGCTTCCCGATGAAAGGAATACCACTTAGACTGAGAACACTCCCACTGCATGACACAATATGTTTATACTGTTAGACTAACACTCAGTGCAACACACTCAGAAGAATTGCTTCCTGATGAAAATATGCTTCCGCAAGCAATCAGAATGTCAGAAGTTGCAGTGTCAGAATGCTAATGTCAGAGCAGAGGTGTCAGGACTACTTTTCAGAGATAAAGCAAGTCAACCCTGCTATGCATTAATGAAGCATTTATTGGGCAACGGTAACTTGGGAAAAACGGCTATATTCAAACGGCTCTCCCACCTACCAAGAGTCAGATTGCCTGAAGACTATATAAAGGAGCTCAAACTTCATTTATGAAAGAACTGTTCATCATTGAATATTCTTGAGAGAAGTTAGAGCGAGAAACTAAGAACATCTTCAAGCATTCAAGTTGCCCAGAAAAGTAAAGAGCATTTAACACCTTGAGTGATCTTTTCATCTACTTATTCTGTACTCATTGTAGTTAAGTCTCTTTCTGTTATAAGAGCATTGATTGTACTTAAGTGTGTAACACTATCCGTTCTTTGAGAGAACTTAGTTTGTAAAATCCTTTAAGTGTAAAGGTTAACCCCTTGCTCGGTGTGAGGGGGAGCTAGTTAGAAAGGTTACAAGTAAGCCTTGTCCAAAACTTGTGGTTGTAAGGTTTCAGGTGAACCCGATTTAAAACCTGAGAGATAGTGGAACTCGGCCTGGGTGGTTGAGAACTGGACGTAGGTCAGATAGACCGAACCAGTATAAATCTTGTGTTGTTTTTATTTGAGCATTTATTTTTGTAGCACAATTCACCCCCCCTCTTGTGCATCCATTACTTTCATATTAGTAAAGTGAAGGACAGGTAACAGTTTAATTCAATAGTAATAAGCGCGCATCAATATTTTTTTCAAAAACATGATAATGTTGATCCTAAGAAGAGGAAGGATATTTATCTCAGATAGATAAATAAGAAAGTAGAGTACTCTAGGCATCAGGTGGGTCGCTCCCCCTATGCCAAACATTTTCAGAAACCCTGCAGGTACAGAATACCTCCATCATTTGACGAATATATCGTTAATAGTGGTTGGTATAGTGAGGCAAGTTCCAATAAGAGATTGGAAAGAGGCAGGTTCCAACAAGAGGTTGGAAAGAGGAAAATATTATCATGATTTAAAGGTAGACTATTGAAATAAACTGTTATTGGGATTCTTTGAATCTCACTGTTTTTCAAAATGTTTTTACAGATAAGCAGGGAGAAGTAGATTCTGTGGGAAGCTAGTGGAAGGTAGGAGGGATGCTTGTTAGGCCCGAAGCTCAATAGTGATATATATTTGTATATGTTAGTTGTTGTATATATTTTTATACAAGTTCATAACTTGTGATGTATATAGGTATAGGCTATCACCTGCGATAGCCGAATTATATTTATATAAAATTGTAATAGTTATACTTGAATATATTAAGTATTTAGTTACATTAGATAGTACAGGTGTATAAAATAAAACTAAGTAGTGGCTACTAATTTAGCTATTTAATGAATTTATAATCCGCTGCAACTTTCAAGAAACAATTATAATTTCATAAATTGTTTAGAAGCCCAAGTATATGTTGGAAATTCTTTTAATGTAGCTTTAAAAATAGAAAAGTTTTAATTTATTCATATTTTTGGGCTTCTAACATTAGAAAGTGGTTATAAATTGATTAGAAGGCTATAAATATAGTTGAAAAAGCTAGGATTTTACACCCGTCACATTTTTAAACGGGTATGGGCATGCCCATACCCGTTTTATCTTACACGGGTACGGGTATGGGCATACCTACAGGCATGCCCATACCCGTTTATATGCCCATTTATTATTTTTTTAAATTTTTTTTATGTATTAATATTATTTTACATCACTTCCTCCTTGCAACTAATTTTATTTTGTTGGTATTGCTTAGTTAGAACAAGATGAAATTCAGAGTTTATTAAATATTTAATGCATGCTCTAGTTTTTGGGGGAATTTTCGTTGGATCTTTTTAAATTTTTCTCTAAGTTTATCTTACATGGGCCGCCCATTTAACTTTGTTGCCCGCCCGTTTATTCTGCGCCCATTTATAACCCGTCTATTTATGGCCCGTCCATTTATCAATATTTAGCCCGCCTGTTTATGTTACACTGGCACGGGTATGGGCATACCCTCGGGCGGCCCGAACCCGCCCGTTGAACACCCCTACACGCAGCTATGTGTCGTGGATTTGGGATAAGCTTGATTGGCCCCGCCCTGATGTGGTGGACCAACCTCCCTCAAGGTAAAATAACTTTTTTTAGTCATTTAACTGACATTTTTGTTGAGCAGTTTGCTAGCAGCAGGGTCATGGTCAAGACGTCAGATGACCTCTACTGTATCGTTATGAGGTCAGGTGAGACGTACAGAGAACTCTTGACCAGAGTCACAGCACAGATGATTAGCATCCCGAACTGCGACCCCAATATCGCAGTTCAGGCGTTTCGAAGAGCATTGCCACCCACATGCTGTCTCTACCAAGAACTTGTGTTGAAGCGAGTGACGACCTCGGCGGAAATCCAGTCATACACGTGGTCCCACATCAACCTCCAGAAGGATGACGCTAGCAGAATCCACGCTAGTAATTTGAACCAAGGAGTAACTCCCACAAATCCCGCTAATGCAGTGGTTGCCCCAAGCACGAGTAAACCAACCCAATAGCAGAACAACTTGGGATCAACAGATCGCCGTTCTAAGAAACAACGAGGTAGAAATTTCCGTTTTCATCCTTATACTAATAATAAGGAACAGGGCGACAAACAGAAAAGGGAGCCACCTCCCCCGCGATATGAAGAATTCAACATGTCCATTGGACCAGCTGAAATGGTCAATGCCCTTGAAAAGATGGATAGGGTAAGATGGCCTAAACCTATCACGACGCCTATCCATGAAAGAGACGCCACCAGATACTGTGACTACCACAAAGACATCGGCCATCGGACAGAAGATTGTTGGAGGTTCAGAAAAGAAATAGTCTTCCAACTCAAGCACGGTAATTTACAACATCTTCTTAAGAATAATGCTACTAACAATGCAGGCCGAGATCAACGATAGAATGCCCCGGTCCAGCCCCCACAGGCCGTCAGAACGATTAATACGATCATCGGGGGATCGGCGATAAGTGGGATGTCCTATTCCGCTGCGAAGAGGCATGCCAGATCTTTACCAAAAGAGGTAGAGTGGATAACCAGCAGTGTAAGTAATGATCAGGCTGTTGAAGGTCCCATAACCTTCGACGACACTGACATACAAAACATCCAGCTACACGACGACGCCCTGGTAATATCTTTACTTATAGCCAATTGTTTAACTAAGAGGATATTAGTAGATGCTGGTAGCTCTGTTAACATCATTTACCTTTAAACTGTTAAAGCTTTGCAATTAGAATCCTAGATAATTAAAGCCCCAACCGTTTTGGTGTTCGGGAATGGAATGCCAGACAGGACGGTTGGAGAAATTTCTTTAATGACATTTGCTGTTGGAATTAACGCCCTATTAGGTCGTCCATGGATTCATGAGATGAAGGAAGTCCCCTCGATGTTACACCAAGCGATCAAGTTTTCTACACCTTGGGGTGTAAGGGAAATCAGAGGCAATCAAAGGATGGCGAGGGAATGCTACCAAGCCGCGTTGAAGGGCTTGGAGCAATCCCCCACATCAGCATAGCAACTACAGGCATCCATTCCTATGGACAGGGCGACAAACGACAAAGATGATAATTTAGAAAAATTAGTTTTAGATCCTGAAAACCTTGAAAAGATCTTGTCCATAGGAATGGACTTGTTCCCGAGGTAAGAGAGGAGCTCATTTTATTCCTAACAAATAACTTAGATTGTTTTGCGTGGTCCTATGATGATATGACAGGTATAAGCCCGGACGTCATTGTACATCATCTGAACGTCGACCCTACATTCAAGTCGGTCAGACAGAAAAGACGGGAATTTGCACCAGAACGGAATAGAATCGTTAACGAGGAAGTCCAGAAGTTATTGAAAATTGGATCTATCAAAGAGGTAAAGTATCCAGATTGGCTTGCTAATGTTGTGGTCGTCCCAAAGAAAAATGGTAAGCACAGGGTATGTATCGATTTCACCGACCTGAATAAGGCCTGCCCAAAAGATTCTTTTCCATTACCACACATCGACAGCCTAGTAGATGCGACGTCAGACCATGAATTGTTAAGTTTTATGGACGCCTTCTCCGGGTACAATCAAATATTGATGCATCCAAACGACCAGGAGAAAACTTCTTTTATTACAGATCGTGGGACTTATTGTTACAAGGTAATGCCTTTTGGATTAAAAAACGCTGGTGCTACGTACCAAATATTAGTCAACTGTATGTTCGCCGCCCAGCTTGGAAAGACGATGGAGGTTTATATAGACGATATGCTAGTCAAGTCCTTGAAAGCGGAAGATCATGTCAACCATTTGCAAGACGTTTGATCTTTTGAGAAGATATAATATGAAGCTTAACCCTGAAAAATGTACTTTTGGAGTTTAGTCTGGTAAGTTTTTGGGGTACTTAGTGTCAAAGAGAGGAATTGAAGCAAACCCATCACAGATCAAAGCTGTATTGGACATCCAGTCGCCTAGGTGTGTGAAGGACGTCCAGCGCTTGACAGGCAAGATAGCCGCTCTTACCAAACTTGAAAGAATACCTCACGAGCGCCCCTTTGCTTTCGAAGCCAAACCCAGGTGAAACCCTGTATCTATACTTGTCTGTTGTGTCTAATGCTGTAAGTTCAGTGCTTGTTAGGGAAGAAGGTAGGCGACAGAGTCCAGTATACTATGTTAGCAGAGCCCTGTTAGACACTGAGACACGATATTCGACGATGCACTACTACAAAATAGGGCTATTGTGCCGCCACTTTTGTGCCCTGGCACTAGTAGCGTCTTCCAAGAAGTTGAGGCCGTATTTCGAGTGCCACCCAATTGTGGTCGTCACGTCCTACCCTTTGCGGAATGTCCCCCATAAGCCTGACATGTCTGGAAGATTGGTGAAGTGGGCAATTGAGCTGAGTGAATTTGATATATCTTATGCCCCAAGAACTGCCACCAAATCATAAATCCTGGCCGACTTCCTTGCAGAATTTAGTCCCAACATTCAGGTAACAGCTAACAATGAATCTTTTTCTATTAAGCAATAGATGAATTCGTCGCCCTGGACCCTCCATGTAGACGAATCTTCCAATGTGAAAGGAAGTGGACCAGGTATCGCGCTTGAAACCCCTGATGGCGATCAAATCGTCCAGGCGATAAGATGTGGTTTCAAGGCGACAAATAATGAAGTTGAATATGAAACCCTCATTGCCTGACTAAAACTCGCATCAGAATTGAGCGCAAAAGTTATGGAGGTAAAAAATGACTCACAGTTAGTATCAAAGCAGATCAATGGTTCTTATCAGGCAAAAGACCAAAGGATGAAAAAATATCTGGATGTTGTGTCTGATTTGACCACGGGATTTGACGCCTTGAAGATTACCCAAATAGGCAGAGAAGACAATCAGAACGCCGACGCCCTTGGATCTTCCATAGAAGTTACAGAGACAAAACAAATCCCTTTGTTCTATCTGAAACACCGACGATCGAGGTAAATAACCCAATTGTGTTGAATAACAGCTTGACATGGGACTGGCGATCCCCTTTGCTTTCATACCTGTTGCAAGGTAAATTGCCTTCTCATAAGAGTGAAGCGCGATGAATAGTTGTTAGAGCCGCCAGGTTCACTACTGTAGGCGACAACCTTTATAGACGCACTTTCACTTGTGGACCCTTGTTAAGATGTGTCTCTGCATCAGAGGCAAACTATGTATTAAGAGAAATTCATGAAGGTGATTGTGGAGACCATAGTGGAAGTCGATCGTTGATAAGAAAGGTGACTAGAGCAGGATATTTCTGGCCGACTTTGCAAAAGGACGCAGACGGCGCCAAAATGTTGTGATAATGGATCTCAGTTTATAGGGAGAAAATTTAGATTTGGTCTGCCCCAGGAAATTGTATGTGATAATGGATCTCAGTTTATAGGAAGAAAATTTAGAAATTTTTGTGATAAGTGGCATATTAAGCTTAAGTTTTCCACTCCTAGAAACCCACAATCAAATGGGCAGGCCGAAGCTAGCAATAAGATTATAGTTACCTCTTTCAAAGAGAGACTAGACAAAGCTAAAGGACGATGGGCTGAGGAATTGCCCGCCGTCTTATGGGCGTACCGGACAACGGCGAGAACGTCTACCGGTGAAACGCCTTTCTCCCTAGTTTATGGATCTGAAGCCATGATACCAATAGAAGTTGGAATCCCCTCATTAAGGAGACAATGGAATAGAGAAGAATCTAACAACGAACATTTAGCTCAGGATTCAGATTTGTTAGACGAACGTAGAGAACAAGCTTTAATAAGAATCGCCGCCTACCAACAAAGGGCGACAAAATTTTGGAACAAAGGTGTTAAGGAGCGCCATTTCCAAATAGGAGATTGGGTTCTGCGAAAAATCTTTCCTAATACACCTGAACATAAAGATGGAAAATTAAACGCTTCGTATGAAGGACCATATAAGGTAGTTGAAATAACTGGCCCTCGAGCTTATAAGTTGGTAGACGCCCCTGGGAAAGATGTCCCTCGGAGTTGGAACGACATCCATCTCAAAAGGTATTATTTCTGAATTATCTGATTATTTGATTTAAAGAACGATGATACTAACACGATTAATTGAGAAAGTATGCAAATGATAAGAAACGCCTATAGGCGACGAACCCAGCAAAGAAGACCTTGTCGTCTGATGATATGTTTAGTTGTGGTCGTGTCACTCTGATGCTACCTAACCCAATTGTTAGAATCTTAAGTTTTGATGAAGACTAAAATATGAAAGAATGAACCAAGCACTTAGAAAGCATTAGGTTAATATAGAACCCCAAGTAAGAGTACAACCGGATGTGAATTTACTTCCGGATGGACTAGGACTAGCGCTCGCGGATGAACATCTCATCCCTCAGCGACAACAAGTAATTCACTAAGAAAATAACTTAGTCTAGGAGCACTAGATATACAAAACCTTAAGACTAAGTTAAGATGCAACCGGATGTGGATCTGCTTCCGATTGTATTCAAACTAGCGCTGGCTGTTGGTATAGATAACACTGAGCACCAGTGAACATAACCTAACGTCCAGTAGAATTGCTTCCGATTGCTTAGTGACTAGCGCTGGCTGTTGGATTGAAGGACACTGAGCGAGAGTGAGTAAAAGTGAATATAACCCTTCGTCCAGTAGTAGTGCTTCCGGATGTGGAATTGCTTCCGGATGTAAGAAAGCCTTCTTAGACTAAATGAACTCCCACTGCATGTGACTATGTGCTTATATTGTTAGACTAACGTTCAAAGTGCAGCACACTAAGTAAAGTTGCTTCCGGATGTGAATCCGCTTCCGCAAGCAATCAGAATGTCAGAACGTTCAGAAGTGCAGTGTCAGAATTCTTTTGGCAGAGTAGAGTTGTCAGAACTACTTTTCAGAGATAAAGCAAGTCAACCCTGCTAAGCATTAATGAAGCATTAATTGGGCAAACGGTAACATGGGAAAAATGGCCATATTCAAACGGCTAACCCACCTACCAAGAGTGAGAATACTTGAAGACTATATAAAGGAGCTCACCTTCATTTATGAAGATACCTAATATCTTTGACATCTTGAAGAAAGCTAGAGAGAGAAACCGAGAAATCCTTCAAGCATTCAAAGTTGCCCAGAAAAGAGAAAGAGCATTTAACTCATTGAGAGATCTTTTCATCTACTTATCTTGTACTCTTTGTAGTTAAGTCTCTTCTTGTATTAAGAGCATTCATTGTACTTAAGTGTGTATCATTATCTGTTCTTAAAGAGAACTAAGTTAGAAAATCCTTTATTTGTCAAGGTTGAACCCTTGCTGGTTGTAAGGGGGAGCTAGTTAGAAAGGTTGCAAGTGAGCCTTGAGTAAAACTTGCGGTTGTAAGGTTGCAAGTGATCCCGTCCAAAACTTGCGGTTGTAAAGGTTCCAGGTGAACCCGTTGTAAAACCTAGGGATAGTGGAACTCGACCTGGGTGGTTGAGAACTGGACGTAGGTCAGGAAGACCGAACCAGTATAAATCCTTGTGTTGTTTTGATTTGAGTTTTTATTTGGTAGCACAATTCACCCCCCCTCTTGTGCATCCATTACTTTCATTTGGTATCAGAGCGTGTCTTTCTCACTCGATTCCAACGAATCCAGAAAGTAAAGATCCAGTAATGGATACAGATTACTCCTTGCCAGATGTCTCTATTCAACCCAACAAGCCCCCAGGCTTTGATGGGTATAACTATCCATTCTGGAAATTTCGAATGGAGACTTACATCAAGTCCAGCGACATCAGACTCTGGGATGTAATTGAACTTGGGGATCACACTCCCCTAGATGAGGATGGTTTTGCAAAGCAGCGATCCAGATACACCAATGAGGACTATGCTCTAGTCCAACTAAACTTCAGGGCCATGCACTACATTCAGTGTGCTCTCAGCCCTAAGGAGTTTTATAGGATCAGCCACCACAAAAATGCTAAGGATATGTGGGAGGCTCTTGAGGCTGCTCACTCTAGAACCAGGGGAGTGAAGGCAAGACGAGTTGAGATGTTGGTGGAAGAGTTTCACAAATTCGCCATGATTAGTCCAACTGAGCCAATCAGAGAGCTGGAGCTCAGGTTCACTCACCTTATCAATAACCTGGCCTCCCTGGGCAAAGACATTCCTGAAAGAGAGCAAGTTAGCAAAATCTTAAAAGTCTTGAAAGGTGATTGGATCACCAAAGTTACCATCTTATAGGAAGTCCAAGGAGAGTCAACCAGCTCCATCACTGCACTCTTTGGTTCTCTGGCTGAATATGAACCAACCCTGCTGGCTCAGAGAGCTCCTCAAGCCTCATCCAAAACCAAAAATCTTGCCCTTGTTGCTCCCAGCAAGGAGATTGATGATAATGATAATGATTAGGATGATGAGGAGGAATTGGACGATGAGGAGATGGCCATGATGGTGAGGAAGTTCAGAAAGTTCTTCAAGAAGAAAGGAGGCTTTCAAAAAGGTGATTCCAGTCAGAGGAAGGGATACAAGAAGGAAAAGGCCCCGGTGTGCTTTGAGTGTAAAAAGCCTGGCCACTTCAAGGCTGAGTGTCCAAGCTTGCAGAGATCAAAGGGGAAAGACAAAAGAAAAGCCTTCGTATCCTCCATCTGGGTGAATAGCTCAGACGATGAAGCAAACGATGAGGAAGAGGTTGTCAACCTCTGCCTGGTGGCCAGAGAAGATGATGAGGAAGCACCCTCAGATTTCGATCTCACCCACGAGGACAATGAGGTAACTTTCCCTGAATTACAAGAGGCTTACAATGAGGTTCATGAAGAATTCTCTCGATTATGTAAAGCCTATAAGGTGTTGAAGAGCTAGCGGAAGCCAGAAAGCTTCTGGTAGTGGATGACAAGGGTTCTCCCCAAGCAGAACCTGATGCCCCAACACTTGAGAGCTGTCCTAGTTGCAGCAAAATCTCAGCTGAAAGAGATACGCTGTAAAATGCCCTGCAGAAGTTCACAAATGGATCTGAAATGCTAAATATCATTTTAATGAATCAAAGGGCATATAGGGACAAGACTGGCTTACGATACACACCTAAAGGGACAAAGTGGGTGGAACCAAAAGTGAAGCCCTACTTAAAATTCTTCCATAAAGCCACTGGTTACAGCTCCACACCTTTTAGCTTCTGTAATTATTGTAACAGGAAAGGACACTCCACGTCCACCTGTAATGCCAAGAAGCATGGAGCAAATAGCTCTTATAAATGGGTCCCAAAAGGAACCAAGGCTACAAAGGATCCTCCCCCAAGAAAAGAAACTAAGGGAGGACAGGGATCCCGAGCCTGGAAACAATCCACAAGGAAAGCCCAAGAGCCTAGAGCCAACACTAGGCCAGAGGCACAGATTGATCATAAGCCCAAGGTCAAAACTAACACTAGACCAAGGGCACTGGGAACTAATGACAGAGGACCCAAGAAAGGTTGGGTACCTAAGCTTACTTGATTCTTTCAGGTGTGTCTCGAAGCATCCAAGAATAGGAAATGGTATATTGATAGTGGATGCTCGAGACATATGACTGGAGACAGAGACAAATTCAAATCTCTTGTGATCAAAGACGGAGCCACAGTTACCTTTAGAGGAAATCAAAGTGGAAAGATCACCGGAGTTGGAGAAGTTGGACCAGTGAAAGAGGTCTATCTGGTGGAGGGTCTCTGTCACAACCTGCTGAGCGTGAGCCAGAGCACTGACAAAGGAAATTGGGTAATCTTCGATTCACATGATTGCATAATAGTAGATAAGCAGGATCTGAACTTGGATAAGGCCAACTTAAAATGCAAACTTAAGGCAAATAGAAATGGAAACCTATACACTCTAGACTTATGTCAACAACTGGAAGAAAAATGCTTAATATCTAGCGATGAGAACAGTTGGCTTTGGCATAAGAGGCTAGCACATGTTAACTTTACTCAACTTGACATGCTAATTAAAAGGAGCTAGCTATAGGTATTCCATCTTTTAAAGTGAAGCATGATTTTATTTGTGAATCCTGCCAACGAGGGAAGCAAACAAAATCCTCGTTTAAAACCAAGAAGAGAGTATCCACCAGCAGGCCCTTGGAACTAATCCATATGGATTTGGTTGGGCCAGCGAGAGTGAAGAGCTTGGGTGGAAACCTGTATGCTCTAGTGGTGGTGGATGACTATTCTTGGTTCACTTGGACTATGTTTCTTGCCTCTAAGCAAGATGCTTTTGATGCTTTTGTTGTCCTGGCTAAGAAAGTGCAGAATGAGAGAGACATCAAAATCACAGCCATAAGGACACACCATGGAGGAGTGTTTGAGAACCACAGCTTCTCTGAGCTATGTGAGCATTAGATGTACAAAACCTTGAGACTAAGTTAAGATGCAACCGAATGTGGATTTGCTTCTGATTGTATTAAGACTAGCGCTGGCTGTTGGTATAGATAACACTCAGCGCCAGTGAACATAACCCAACGTCCAGTAGATTTGCTTCCGATTGCTTAGTGACTAGCGCTGGCTGTTGGATTGAAGGACACTGAGCGAGAGTGAGTAAATGTAAATATAACCCTTCGTCCAGTAGTAGTGCTTCCGGATGTGGAATTGCTTCCGGATGCAAGAAAGCCCTCTGAGACTAAATGAACTCCCACTGCATGTGACTATGTGCCTATATTGTTAGACTAACGTTCAAAGTGCAGCACACTAAGTAAAGTTGCTTCCGGATGTGAATCCGCTTCCGCAAGCAATCAGAATGTCAGAACGTTCAGAGAAGTGCAGTGTCAGAGCAGAGTTGTCAGAACTACTTTTCAGAGATAAAGCAAGTCAACCCCGCTAAGCATTAATGAAGCATTAAATGGGCAAACGGTAACATGGGAAAAACGGCCATATTCAAACGGCTAACCCACCTACCAAGAGTGAGAATACTTGAAGACTATATAAAGGAGCTCACCTTCATTTATGAAGATACCTAATATCTTTGACATCTTGAAGAAAGCGAGAGAGAGAAACCGAGAAATCCTTCAAGCATTCAAAGCTGCCTAGAAAAGAGAAAGAGCATTTAACTCATTGAGAGATCTTTTCATCTACTTATCTTGTACTCTTTGTAGTTAAGTCTCTTCTTGTATTAAAAGCATTCATTGTACTTAAGTGTGTAACATTATCTGTTCTTGAAGAGAACTTAGTTAGAAAATCCTTTATTTGTAAAGGTTGAACCCTTGCTGGTTGTAAGGGGGAGCCAGTTAGCAAGGTTGCAAGTTAGCCTTGAGTAAAACTTGTGGTTGTAAGGTTGCAAGTGATCCCGTCCAAAACTTGTGGTTGTAAAGGTTCCAGGTGAACCCGTTGTAAAACCTAGGGATAGTGGAACTTGACCTGGGTGGTTGAGAACTGGACGTAGGTCAGGAAGACCGAACCAGTATAAACCCTTGTGTTGTTTTTGTTTGAGTTTTATTTAGTAGCACAATTCACCCCCCCCCCCTCTTGTGCATCCATTACTTTTAGAAATGCATCAAGAATGAATAAAAAAATTGGACCCTCTCTGCCTTTATCTACTTCTACGTTTTTTTTTCTTTTCAGGGACAGCTTTATAATTTCCTTTTCTTTAGCAAAATAATAAATAAAGTCTAATTGGCCCTATGTAGAGTTGAACCCAGCACCTCATATTCAAGAGGATGAAATAATCACTCTCATTTTCCACTTAGCTAAAAGTTCAAGCTTGTTTGAAATCAACATCGAATGAATGAAATATTCATTGGCATATATTAGTAATTTAGGGATATTATAGTAAATTACTATTAGGTTCCCCTTTCTTTTTCAAATGAAATATTCCATTTTGAAATAAATTCCTCATCCCAATTCTAGGATTACTCTTGAATATTCTATATTATTCACTCTCCACTATGGGATGTCTTGGATGTAGAAAAATTTCACTATCTCTAATTTTAAAAAATTTGGGATGTTAAAAGGTTCAAACTTTGATTTGTGAGGATATTAAGAATTATTATGAGGTGTTGTTGAGAAATAATGGTTTGTGTAAGGTAGAGTGTTGTAAGAGAGCCAAATGGTTAAATGTTGGGACTAAACTTTTGAAGTGTGACAAATATTAAATTTCTTTGTAGGATTTTGATAGTGGTGTGATGGTTATTTAAGAATATAAAAAAGTGGAAGACTATGAGTGTGAGGTATTTAGGATGATTAGTGATTGAATTTAATGATGATTGAAGGTTTAGTTGTCATTTATGGACCCAAAATTTTACTACAAGTCAAGTCAAATTTGATTGGATTTTTATAAAGATATTAAAGGCTTAGTGGATATTTTTTTTGTTGCTAAAGGTTGGTTAGCTAATTTAGGTATTGGTAGAGAAGTTTGAAATAATTTTTGTACATTATATAATTAGTAGGGACTTAGATTTTATGTTTGAGTGGTTAGATATTCAATAATAATATGATTTTCTTTTGTGTAATTATGAAATCTTATTGGCGAAATAAATTAGTTCTACTATTATTTTGAAGAGATCCATGGTAATCCTTCTATTGCTAGTTATTGTAGGTGTTTGGGTAGTCCTTGGATTTATGACTTGATAAGTTTATTGATTCCTTTGGAGAGACAAAGGATTGGAAAGGTAATTTTAGATGAAGTAATGAAAGAGAAAGTGAAGTCATGTTGGGAATACTAAAGTATTTTACTACTTATTTTGTTTGTGAAATTGTAAACTCTTAAATAGACATTTCTTTTTTTTGGCCAGTTAAAATAGACATTTCTGTTGGATATTTTAATATGTTAGAGTATATATTTTGTGGATATTCTAGTTATTAAAATATCTCCTTAAGTGACCCGCATGTTAGATGCATTATGTTTGGTTTAGGGTAATTATGACTATGACCATAGTATTATTATTAGCTTCGATGGAAAGTTATAATAATAAGTCAAACCCTTTTAAACAATACATACATGTCTTATCAGTAAAAGATACATGTCCATTCATGTATTTGTTTATAAATAGGAGGTTCCCTGGGAGATGACAACCCAAACAGACCATCCATGTGTCTCTCTACCAGTCAGAAGATTCCTCTATTCCTTTTATTTATGTCTCATGTAGATTAAGGGAGGCGGTTCAAGAGAGGCTTCTTATTCATGGATTCTTCCTACGGTTCAAATAAGCAATGGCGAGAGGTATTTATGATCTAAGTCTTCCGCTGTTTATTATGTAATTGGTAGAAATTCTCTATGCATGCTTTGTTTAAAGTTTAGTATTTCACCAACATGTGGTATCAGAGTCTTGCTTTATTCTCTGTCTTGCTTGTTTGTTTTATGAAATTCATTTTTGTTCTGTAATTTCTTGTTTCTGGTATGTGAGAGAAATTATTGTTATTTTCCTGGTTTTCTCGCAAATTTTGGAAAAACAAATTTTCTGCCAATACATTAAGTAGATGGGGGTCAATGAAATCCATAAAGAACTCTGAAATTTTTGAATGTTCAGATCTGGAATTTCATGGAAGTCTTTCAAAATTGATTTTTGCATGATAGATCTTGAGGAAAACTATATGGATTTAGTTTTTCTTGTGATATTCATGATTTTGGCAAATTTTCTGTTTTTCTCGGCCATTTTGGTTTCTACGTCGGAGATTCGGTTTTTGGGTAAAAGGCGCGACAGTTGAGAAAACGTAAGAAAGGGTGTGTATGTCGGAGTGGTCGGGGATGCACACTTGGGCTTTTGCATGTAATATGCATTACAAGTTCGATTCCAGTCAGCGCCTAAGGTGCGTTTTTATTTTGTTAATTAAAAATGAAAACGAAGGAAGCAAACTGTCCTGGGGTGGAGAAATTCTTAGGTGAACCTGGTGCACCAGCACATTTGTGATCTGACCACTAAAAACCTAACATGTCAATTAAAATGAATCCTAATCATCCTGCTGATGTGGCATAATATTAAATTAAAAACTTCTCTAAAATAAAATTAGAATTTCCCCATCTTCTCCATTGCATCCCTTTTCATCAAAAAAATTGAATAAGTGAACCCGTCTCCCCCAATCTGATTCATATTCTTCATTGATTTCTCCTTCTTCATGTTCATACAGTATTGCAGATCTCCTTCTTCTTCATGTTTTTCATTTAAAAAAACGGTTGGACATGTAGAGATATGAATCAACGAAGAAGGAGAAATCAATGAAGGAGAAGGAGAATACTGTACGAACATGAATCTGATTTGGGGGGGCATTTACTGTACGAACATGAATCAGATGGGGGGATTTACTGTGCGAACATGAATCAGATTGGGGGGGCATTTACTGTACGAACATGAAGAATTGGGGGGAGACTGGGTTATACTGTACGAACATAAAGAACGTGAAGAAGGAGAAGAAGAAATCAACTAAAGATATGAATCAGAGATTTGGGGAGGCGACTTTTTTTTTATCAGAAGGGGGCGACTGAGTTCAATTTGATGAACATGTAGGTATTCAGTTTTTTTCCCATGAAAAGGGATGGAGTGGAGAAGATGGGGAAATTCTAATTTTATTTTAGAGAAGTTTTTAATTTAATATTATGCCACATCAGCAGGATGATTAGGATTCATTTTAATTGACATGTCAGGTTTTTCGTGGTCAGACCACAAATGTGCTGGTGCACCAGGTTCACCTAAGAATTTCTCCCTGGGGTGATTCGAACTCGTGTCATGCGAATAACTGTCCAACTCTCCAACCGCTCTATCAGCGTCAGTTATATAGTAGAGCTTGTTTCTATATATTTAAACAACAAAGGTTTACCCGGCACAACAATATTTTCTGGAATTTTATTTTGGGTTTCGAGAAATGGAAATTTTTTATCCATTTATGTTTTAATTCCAGAGAGTATATAGACTAAATATATGGAATTTGAGTGATTATTTTAATCATCCATGTAATATATTTGGCATGTTTGGTTTATTTTAGCATCATTTTGAAATTGTTTACATTTAGGAATTGTTGATGCACGGTTTGGGGAAACCTTACAATATGAATGAATAATAAAGACTTCTTATTGATAATGATTTTGAGTACAATAAAAGGGGTCACTGGCAACGGTGGTTACAAGCTAGGCGTCAATGCCTTGATTACAAAGATAAATCTCACAATGATCAAAGAATACAGAGAGAGAGAGAAAGAGAGAGAATAAGATTGATTGCAGTGGATTGCGCTCCTAGGGTTTATGATGGATCAATGTTCCTTTTATAGTTGAGACGTTCTCCTGGTAGTTGCAATATTGTAGGCGACAGTTATTGATGGTGGGCGTCACAGTGCTCCGAAATAGGTGGGCGATATGGCGAAATAAGTGGACGACTAATTCTTTCTTCCTTCTCTGCTCCATGGCCGTTAATGGTACACCCTTCAGAGACCTAGGCACGTCCGACTTCCTATTGGGCCACTACTAAGGCCCAACCCCAATAAGGACATAACGGTGTACAACATTAAGTCCCCCACTTCTCAATGCTTACGTGAGCGAGCATTGGGAAGTAGCGGTTGCTTTAGTTTCAACGGCCTAGATTAAGACAAAATTCACTTCTCTTTTTTCCCTCTTATTCCAGTGGTTAAGATCTTCCAAAACAGATAACGCCACAACTTGACGACGTTAAACAGTTCCCTTATACTTCCTCGCGCCTGTTCATTTCTCCATTTCGTCTCAACAACACTCTAAAACTTTCGTTTTCATCTTCTCCTCTCCAACATCCTTCAAAGTTCAATCTTTCATTCAATTGCGCTCGCCAAGGTTCTTCGTGGGTCTTGTCATGGTATTTATCACTATAAAAATTCGATCTTTCTTCCTTTTTCTTTATTATAACAAAACCCATTAGTCATGTCGTCTTCAAACTTTGATTCTGAGAGAACCAATTTTGAACAAGTTTATATTAGTGAGGATGAACGATCTAGTTCTTCTTCATCCTATAGGAATTGAAATGTTATAATAAAATTAGAGGATGAGGAGACTTCTGTCAAGGATTCACCTGTAGTTCCTAAAAAATCATTTAAGTAGAAGACAACCAACAAATCTGAAAAATCCATCACCCCTGTAGAAAATTTAAAGATTTATGATAGTAAATATCAAGAATGGTTCGAAATGGGTACTCCCCCCTCATCCAGTTCTGGGAGGAAGCCTAGACCAAACCCTTTATTGAAATATGCGCCTTATGCATGCAAATGTGGGGGAAAGGCGACGTCTAGGTCTAACATACTAAACAATGTCAAAGAGGCAGTTTTAAGGCCAGGGGAGGTTTTAAAAATGCCATCATTATATTACTTTGACGCTAGTGTTCCCTTCAGATTACCAGAGGAGGGGGAAGCCCTTGATTCCTGGTCTAGTGATACGATTGCTTTAAGTTTTGAGCAGTTTCGCTCTGTCAATCCCTTCCCTCTCCCTGATATAGCTTTAGAATTGTGTGCCTTTTACTTAATTTCTCCCTCACAACTTTCTCCCCATGCCTGGCGTCTAATCGCCATGGCTGAGTTGATGCATCATGAGTTAGGGATCAAGTTAGACATGTTTGATCTATTTGGTTCCTACAAACTGCACAAGATCAGACGGGGTGTCTACACCTTCACACGTGCTCAGGATGGACTACCATCTTGGACGAGTGGACAACTTCCCAATGATCGTAACTGGGATACTCGGTTTGTAATGGTACCGCTTCTTGCCGTTACTCAAGATTCTTATGTGTCTCCTGCATGTGATTTATCTCTTTTTCGTCGTCTAAAAAGAGCTAAAACAAATAAAACTAGAATTAAACTACAGTAGATAGCAGCAAGTCCTAGGTCAATTCACAGTTCGGTTTTATCTCTTGCTTAGGTCAAATAATCACAAGTTAAGCAAATTATCAAACAGGTTGTGTGCAAGCTTTATATCTAAAACTAATTAAAACTAGTAAAAACTACAACTAACAGGATTGAAAGTGTGAAAGTATGAGATGGAAGATTCCTCCTTCTCCAAGTACTCAGTGCTTATGTTTAATCGGACTTCATATACTTGTTTCACTTAATATAAACTAGCTAAATCCTTGAGACCTCTTTAATCAAAGAATTCTACAAGAGTTTAACTAATTTAATCAAGCCTTAAGCTCTTTCAAGTCAAGAACATACCATAAGCAACACTAAACACTAGATCTAGCATTTAGGAAACAAATTCATTCCACAAATGTAAGAGGAGCTAATCGCACACACATACATGTATGAAACTACAAGAATTAAGCCTCGGTTTTCATGTCCTTAACAATCAAGAGAGATTTCAAACTAACATAAAGTAGAACACCTAAAATAGAGATGCTCTAACCTATATAAGCCTAAATCTAGACATACATAGGCAAAAATTTACATATAGCTTGAAACCTAAAAGAGAAAATTACAAGCATATGAAGCCATAGGTTAATTCTACAAGCACATTTCCTTGGAGAAGAAGGCTAGGCGATCTAGCCGGACATGGAGATGAAGGCGGATGAAGGTAGTTGTGAAGTTCTGGACATGGCGGAGGTTTCGAAGTGAAGAAGACGAAGATGGAGTTGAGAGAGTTTGTTAGAGAAGAGAGAAAATGAAAGTGAAGTGAGAGAAGAGTTAGTTAGAGTTTGTGACATTTGGGCTTTTATAGTGGTGAGTAACTTTGGAATTATCGCCCAAGGGTATTTTTGGTATTTGGTGAAAGGTGAGAATGAATGTGGACTAGATCTCATCTCCATGCATTTCTAAAGGTTCCTCCTTTTTCCCCAAGTGATTGTGCTTCCCTTTTTGCCCTTAACGAGGCCTCCAGATTTGAATTTGACATTGGCGCCCATTTTGCCTCATTTGGAAAGATGCTCCCCAAGTACCTTCAGATTGCAGGGCTGACTTTGCCTTAAATTTACTCTGCACAAAAGACTTCTGAAAAGTAGCTGACATTTCTGAACATTGTGCAGTCTGGCTCTTGTACTCACTGACTGATGGACTTAAGCTTCCGGATGCCAAGACTGTCCGCCAGCGCCAGCACGTTCACTTCCGGATGTAAATCCACTTCCGGATGTAAATTCCCTTCTTTAAGTGGCTCAGCTTCCGGATGTAACTTTGCTTCCGGATGTGAACCTGCATCCTGATGTGAGTATGCTTCCGGATGTGAACCTGCATCCAGATGTGAGTATGCTTCCGGATGTGAATCTGCATCCAGATGTGACTTTGAGTACTTGTCATCTAGCCTTCATTCTTGCCAAGTTATCTCCATCTAAGCTCCACCAAGGGTGTGCGGGGCCCACTTAGGACCCCCTACATGAAAAACACGTCACATAGTCAAAATGATCAAAATACCCTTGGTTTCATAAAATGCAAGTAATAAGGCTATTATTCTTCAAATATTTACACATAAGCATGCGCATGAAAATGTACCAATAATGATCAAATATAACAAATAAACCACACTAATTAAGCTCAAATGCACATGCTTAAAGGTATGAAATTTGGTCCAATCAAATCCCCCACACTTAATCTTTGCACTCCGGGCAAAGTCATATAAAAGATTAACTCAATCATTAAGCATAGTGAAGGCAATTGGAATTATCATAGAGTACAAGTTGATCTTCTTGAACCTTTCCCTAAAGCTTCGCATGGGCCAAATCTAAGAATACAAAGTGAATGCAAGTTTATCAATCAACTAGAATCAAGGAAGAGTGCTAATTGAGATTTTTCCTCACCAGATAAAGTGTTTAAACTCATTCACTCAAGTTAGGAAAAATGCCTAACTAGGGACTTGTGATCACTCTTTGGCTCAATGCACTTGACCATCACCATAGGCTTGTGATAGCTCTAAGTTCTCCACCCATTATTATGCATGACACAACCAAATTTAGAGGACTTATTGGGTTGAATGGAAGGCTAGTAATGAATGGTGAATGATGGAAAGTAGTCAATGACCAATGACATGAAGAAGTAATCACCACATATGCATGCAATACAATAAATCCAAGTCCAACAAACATGCTACATCTCTCTATATTTTCTCAAGCACTTTGTGCTTTTCTCATTTTTTTTTTCAATCTTATGCCTTTGGCATACATAAGCACTTTGTGCTTCTCTTTTTACTTAGGCCTTCGGCCTTATTTTTCCACTTTATTTCTTTTGTTTCTCTTGGCCTTTGGCCATCTCTCTTTCCTTTCTTTTCAATGTGGCTCTCGGCCATCTTTTATTTTTCACAATGTAGCATGCTTTTCACAAGATACAACAATACAATACTAATATAAATGCAAACATATGCTATAATCACTCATTCAAACATTGGTCAAGGTGATAGAAAAGAATAATGAATGGCCCAAAGGGGTTAAATCAAAGGATAATATTTGGTTGGCTTAGTGTTTGGGTCATGAGGGTTTAGAAAGAAACGCCCCTTTCATTTTCAATCATACCATGCATTGTGATCTTGAACAAGAGCTAGGACAAGTTCTAGGAGGTCAAGTAACTATTGGCCCACTCAATTCGGTTGGAGGCTTCTCACATTTATAGCTTACTCTAATCAGTCACTTCCTCCTCAAGAAAAGTTAAATGAGAAACTAACACCCTCTTTATACCTTAAAAGTGCCCCATGCAATGCCCTAAGTAATCATTCCAAAAATTCTACTTACACACTAGAGGACAATTCCATTTGCTTTCAAGAGCCATAATCAAGTCAAATTTTCAAGAAAAATCATGCTAAATAAGTCCAAAAATCAAGTGTGAAAGCTTTGAATTAAACCACTTTTAAGCACATAATACACCTCCCCCACACTTAAAGCATGCATTGTCCTCAATGGACCAATTAAACCAAGTAGGAAGATGCATTTTAAAGGCAAAGCAGCAACATAAAAGGCAGGGCAGTTCCAACAAACAAATGGCTCATATGCATGTATTATTAACAAGACTACACTAAACCCAACCTAAAATATTATTTTTTTATATTTTTTTTTTACTCACTGACGCTCAGGAAGCCTAACTAAATTCAGACTCAAGCTGCTAGGCTTCCGGAAGTAAAAATGCTACCGGAAGCAGAACTGCTATAGGAAGTCACTCTGGGTTCAGATTCTAAGTCTCATCCCTAGCGGAAGCAAACATGCTTCCGGAAGCAAAAATGCTTCCGGATGCACTGGCACTTGTGAAAGCAAAAACTCATCCCCTAGCGGAAGCAAGGTGAACTCAATCTGATCCTGAGTAGCAAAGTCTAAATGGAAAGCTTCCGGAAGCCAAAACACTTCCGGATGCAAAATCCTCTATTTCAAAATGACACTTCCTGAAGCTTATGGATATCCCCAAGCAATAGTGATTGATTTTTATTTTCTAACCTAAAACAACATACAAACCTAAACAAAATCCTAAACACAGAAATACAATCCTAATTTTTCTAGTACTAACACCTTCCCCCACACTTAAGAATTTGCAATAAAAGAATAAGTGAGGAAAGGAAAGAAACGACCTTTAGGGAGGCTTAAAATTCTCCTTATACAATTTGAGCAAGTGACCATTGACCTTGTACACACGGCCATCCTTGAGATTCTTGATCTCAACCATCCCAAAGTCATGAGACTTGAGCACTTCATAAGGTTCTTGCCACTTGTCTTTAAGCTTGCCTCCTCCACAAAATTTGAATCTTACCCTATAGCACAAGACAAGATCTCCCTCCTTGAACTGCTTCCTCAGAATGCCACTATCATGTATGGCCTTTGTCTTCTCTTTCAAAATTCTTGAGTTTTCAAAAGCTTCATTCCTCAGCTCCTCGAGCTCACTCAGAGTCAATTGCCTTTCTTGAGCAGCAGCATCCATATCCTCAATACAAGATTTAACTGCCCAATAAGACTTGTGCTGCAACTCAACTGGTAAATGACAAGCTTTTCCATATATGAGCCGATAAGGAGACATGCCAATAGGAGTCTTAAATGAAGTTCTATATGCCCACAGAGCTTCTTCAAGTCTCAAGCTCCAATCCTTCCTACTGGGTTTCACAATACGCTCAAGGATGTTTTTGATCTGTCTATTGCTCACCTCGGCTTCTCCATTGGTTTGGGGGTGGTAAGGTGTAGAAACCTTGTGATTCACCCCAAATTGGCTGAGCAATGAAGTCATGAGCTTGTTACAAAAATGAGAACCTTGATCGCTCACCAAAGCTTTAGGAACTCCAAACCGGCAAAAGATATTAGACTTCAGAAATTTCAACACGGCCCTCGCATCATTAGCCCTGGTTGGCACAGCTTCCACCCATCTAGAGAGGTAATCCACCGCCAGCAGAATATATGTATAGCCGTTGGATGGGGGAAAAGGTCCCATGAAGTCTATACCCAAAACATCAAAAGGGTCACAATACAACATCGACACTTGAGGCATCTCCTGTCTCTTCCCTAAGCTCCCGAACCTCTGGCACTTGTCACAAGACTTGCAATACTCATAAGCGTCTTTAAACAGAGTTGGCCAATAAAATCCGGCCTCCAGAATCTTCCTTGAAGTCTTTTTAGCACCAAAGTGTCCTCCACAAGCTAGCGAATGACAAAACTCCAGGATTGATGGGACTTCATCATCTTGCACACACTTCCTGATTATTTGATCATTACATATCCTCCATGTAACATCCTGAAAAATTTAATTTGAGATTAGAGAGTGTTTTGGGAAATAATAAACGGAGAAATTTGAAATTTTGGAATATTTACGAATTTTTGGGGATTTTTAGGATATTTTGGAAATTTTGAGTAATGATTGTGCAAATAATTAACTAAGCAATTCAAGAGTTTGAAATATGAGGGAGTGGTAAAGCTAAAAATATTTTGAAGTTTAAAAAGATTGGAGGCTGGTTTAATGGGTTTTAAATCAAAATGAGTACACTATGACAAGTTTAGGCTTTAATTATCAAAAATCACCCTTATTTCTCCCTAACCAAACACACCCTCCCTCCTTCCTCATCAATAAAATCGACTCCCTCCCCCTTCTCTCTCACCCGACTTCCCTCTTCCTCTTCCTCTCCTCCGCCTTGCGATTTCCGGCGGCAAAAGGGGGCGGTGGCGCCGATGACCCCCTCACAAATCCATCGTCTTTTCCTTCTTCCCTTCATCATTCTCACCAAAACCCATCTCCCTTTTCTCTCCCTCGCGTCCTCTCTCCTCTGTTTCTTCTTCATCTCCGGCGGCGGACGACGGTGTTATGAGTTTGAGTTGCCGTTTTCCGGTGATGTCCGGCGATGGCGAACTCCGGCGGAGACTTCCGCCACTCTTCTTCCTTCCCCAACCTTACCAACTTACCCGATCTTGTTTCAGCTTCATTTCCCTGCGTTTTCCGGCGTGTCCTGGTGGTGGTAGACGGCGGGCGACGTTGGCTATAGGTAGAGTTGTTGTTTCTTTGAGTTTTACAAATCATTCCTTCTTTTCCAACTTTGTTTTTTTCATTCCTTCTTCCCCTTTTGGTTCAGCTCGGCCAACCACCTCAAGTGGTCTTTTTCCGGCGAGACCCGACGGCGTTATACGGCGGTGATGGCCGCCGTTCAGACCTACGAGCTCGGGCTTCAATATTAGGTGAGTTTACTCCTTTGATTTCCATCATTTTCTCCATTTTTGGCGCGATTTGAGAGAGGGGCTGACCTGGAGATGTTAATCCATGATTTTCCTTAAGAGATTAGGTTTTAAAATTTTGACAGTTGTTGTTGTAGGGGCTCACTTTGGTAATAACATAGCTTTGCATGTTTGAAGGTTATTAAAGTTAGGGTTTTGAATTATAAATTATTTAAATTGAAGTTACAGATTCAATACTTTGATTTATTGAACAAGATTAGAGTCTTTGATTATTTTCAAAGGTTAGCAACAAGCCTATATGTTGGGTTTTCAAACCCAATGACTCATTGAACATTTTAGAGCTTTAACTGTGATTATGTGATTGTATAAATGATTGTATTATTTTGGATTGCATACTATATTCCATATAACATGATATGGATGTATACATTTGATGTCTATGTCCTTTTTATTGATTAAATGGACTGTTGGCATGTGTGTTAGTTTTGGGTGAAAGGTGATACATAGTTTTTAAGTTTATAGGCTTAATTGACTTTTTGAAAGTGCAATTAGCCATCCGAAAGTAACAGGGAATGTTTTGTTGTTAAATTGGAGATTCATTATTCCTTTTTGCTGCATTAGTTGAATGGTTTTAAAAGGAAAGATGTAACGCTATAATGATGTAACTAATATATGTAAGATGGATGTTTATGGTCAATTGTGGTTTGATTAAGATATGAATTAGAGGTTGGAAGTTTTTGAGCTTGGTGCTCTGTTTGGTACGGTTTTGGGCATAAGGGAAGCCTTTAGGAATGATTATTTAATAATAAAGTTAATTTAGGAAAGACATTTAGGTTGCATGTGAACTTTCATTGAATGTGATGTTGATAGTTGCTGTTTTGGCTTTTGTGCGGTGACATTCATGATGTTTTTGGGCTGACTTTTGCTTGCTGGTTTTGAAGTTCAGATTTAGTCATTGTACTTGGTTGTCTAACTTGGACTTATTGTAGCTAGATTATTATGTCTCCTTGTATTTTGTTTGGTTTTACTATGAGGAGGTATATGTATGAACTCTTTGTATGTGTTGTAGTTGGAGTTTATTAGTTTTATGGTGGTTAAGGTAATTCCATGGAGGTATTTTAGAATCTGATTTTTGATTGGTAGTCTTGGTATTAGAATATAATCATAAATGGTGTTCAAAGAGGAATTGTTGAAGTGGTGCTAAAGGAAATAAAATTAGGAATCTACAGTGCATAAGGGTGTTGTTTGGTTACTCGTTGAGGTTTGAGAACTGAATTGGTTGGTAACTTGTTTGTCCAATGGGATTTAAGCTATCATCTTCCTTGGACTTCATTGTTTTCTTGCCTACTATGATATGATTCTGTTTTGATGAAATGGAGGCTCTTAAACTTTAAATTAAACTCTTTGTTAATATAAATTCTGTTTAAAGGAATAGTTTAAGTTGTATTAAAAAGGGAAGATAGTGGTTGCTTCAATGTCTGGCTGACCATTCGATTTGATTGACATGCTTTATGATTGAACTATTGATGATACTTGTATGCATTTATGAGACTCTAACTGAGCATGATGGTTATTAAAGTTTCAGATTTAGTAAATGGTTTTGTTTGGTTGTTCTTTGACGAAGAATGATTTAATTATTGATTGATGATTATTGTATATGTGTGACTAATATGTGCTAATTAGCAAAAGAAAGAAAACGTAGGAATAACATATTTATGAAGGGAATGGGTAGTAACATCATAACCAAGGAGAGACGTTATTCATTATATATATATATACACACGAAGGATTGTTTATAACTATTATTACCTTATGTAATAATAGGAGGATCTGAGAGGATAGTATTTGAAGAAAACCTACAAGGAAACGGTAAGGAAAAGCAACGGAGTGCTAAGGGCGACAGGTAATCACTCTTACCTTGCTATAACATTGAGGGTGATGTTAGTTGGGATTTTCAAAATCCTTTCTAGCCCTCAAAATCTTTAAAAGTTACTTTTATACAAAATAGGCTATCGGGTGCCTTTTTAAAACACGATTATTTTCGTATAAAGAATTTTGACACATTATATATGTAGTATCCTGTTTAGTTGTGGTGAAAATCCTGGAATGGTGTGACATTTACACATGTGGAGTGTTCTGACAGTGACATTGGAAAGGTTAAGTAGATATAAGAGGATTAAATGTTGGATTTGAGATGTTGGGGAATAAGTTGAGGGAAAATATTGAAATATTGAAAGGGATTGGTATATTGAAAAGTATTGTAATCATTGCATGACACTGAGATATATGTACCATCGCGCGATGATAACCATTTGATAGGCCAATCAATGGTTATTTGTACTGGTTGACAGATTGGAGACTGTGACCATTGGTCAACAGATTGGAGACTGTGACCAGCAGTCTTTTGATTGGAGACAGGGACTGCTCCCTTTCTGATTGGAGACAGATTGGGGTTTCCCTCTCATGGGGTTACCAGAGAGGGAAAATGCCCCCTCACTTTTGAGAGGGGCACAGTGTCAACTCATTTGGAACATATATAGGGCTCGACTGTAGTGCCTCCGCAATGGCATGAGTAGAGCACCAGGATTGTACATGAGCGTAAGCCGAGGAAATTGGATTTGAGAAAGTTATGAATGAGATTTATAGTAAGGAAAGCATGGATTGAAGGTTGGATGGCGAAGTTTATTGATGTGGAATTTGATTGAGGAGTTTAGAGTGATTTTTGAAAAGTAGTAAGGATGGACTTGATTTGTTTTGGACGTGACAGAGGGTTTGGAATGATAAATGGATGGAGGCTTGATCCTTATATATATATATATATTGATTTTAAAATTGTGGTACCCTTTAGACGCCCTTACTACCGCACATCTCACTGTTATAGTGAGTTAAGTAGTAGATTACTGAGACAAGTTGTCTCACCCCACGATTACTTACATTTTTGCAGGTGATCATGCATAGGCGCGAGCAACAGGAAAGGGAATTAAGTTCAAAGGTTGTTTTGTTTATTTAGACATGTATATTGCCAATTTGTATAGGCCTGCATTCGTTTCCGCATGTATATATATTTATTTACTGTTAATATAATTAGTTCTGTTTAATAACCATGTTAGGCAAATCCTTTCTAACATGGTTAGCAATAAATTATCCATGATAGCAGTTGTGCTGTATTAGTTTATTCTTTTCTATCATGGATAGTATTCTTTTCTAACATGGTTAGCTATTAATTATCCATGATAGTGGTCAGGTTATAATAGAAAATTCTTTTCTATCATGGATAATGATTATTATTAGGAAATTCTTTTTCTAACTATGATAGATTTATTGATATTATGGAAATCCTTTTTCTATCATAGTTAGTGAAGGTATTATTGAATTAATCAGGGAATTAGTAACAGTATGTTACACTCCACAAGTGCGGCTCATCCCAAACATAATAACCAGCATCCCTCTTCAACTTTTGGACTTGATGCTTGTTCAGAGACGGTGAAGTGACTTTGGCAACAAGGTAGTTTACTAGATGAGCATACCAAGGATCTTTCTTGGCATTCAAAGCATACAATAAGGCATCTGGGAAGGTGTCACAAACAAGAGAAGAATCATCAACACCTTCCACATCCATTGGCAAACGGCTCAAATGATCAGCTACCAAGTTCTCTCTTCCTGCTCTGTCTTTAATCTCCAACTCAAATTCTTGTAACATCAACACCCATCGCAAGAGCCTGGGCTTTGTTTGAGGTTTAGATAACAAATATCGAACAGCTGCATGATCCGTGAATACAGTTACTTTGGAATGAAGTAAGTATTGCCGAAATTTATCTAGACCGAAGACAATGGCAAACAACTCCTTTTCAGTTGTTGTATAATTCCTTTGAGCTCTATCCAAAGTCTTAGATGCATAAGCAATCACCCTCGGCAATGAATCATGCCTCTGGCCGTGCAGAGCTCCCAACGCCTCGTTGGAAGCATCACATGATAGCTCAAAAGGAAGCTCCCAATTAGGTGCAACCAAGATAGGAGGAGAAATAAGCCTTGACTTCAACTCAACAAAGGCTTCCTTACAAGCACTAGAGAAGTCAAACTCGTCCTCTTTTTGAAGTAGATGAGATAAAGGAGCAGCAATTTGGCTGAAGCCCTTGATAAATCGTCTATAAAATCCCACATGTCCTAGAAAGGACCTCAACTCTTTCAAGCAGGTAGGAAAGGGTAGAGAAGAGATTACTTCAACCTTGGCTTTGTCAACTTGAATGCCTTCTCTTGAGACTAAGTGTCCCAAAACTATGCCCTTATCCACCATGAAATGACACTTCTCATAGTTGAGTACCAAGCCTTTCTCCACACATCTAACCAATGCTTTCTCAAGATTGACCAAGCAAGCATCAAAACTGTCTCCATAGAGGGAGAAATCATCCATAAACACCTCTATGTCATCCTCCAGCAAGTCATTAAAAATGCTCATCATACAACGTTGAAAAGTTCCTGGAGCATTGCACAGACCGAAAGGCATTCTCCTATATGCGAAGGTCCCAAATGGACAAGTAAAGGTCGTCTTTTCTTGGTCCTCTGGTGCTATGGGAACCTGGAAGTACCCAGAGAAACCATCCAGAAAACAGTAGTGTGATTTGCCTGCTAGTCTTTCCAAATTTGATCAATGAATGGTAATGGAAAGTGGTCTTTTCTTGTAGAGTCATTCAGCCACCGGTAATCTATGCATACCCTCCAAGAGTTCTGAACCCGCGTAGGCACTAGTTCATCTTTGTCATTCTTTACCACGGTCAGCCCACTCTTCTTGGGTACCACATAGATGGGACTCACCCATTCGCTATCGCTTATCGGGTAGATGATTCCGGCACTTAGTAGCTTTTCTACCTCCTTTTTCACAACATCAAGAATTAAGGGATTGAGCCTTCTCTGTGGTTGCCTCACTGGTTTAGCATCGTCAGTAAGCAAGATCCGGTGCATGCAGGTGGTAGGACTCATGCCAGGAAGATCGGCTAAAGTCCACCCAATGGCCCCCTTGTATCTTCTTAACACATCAAGTAACTTCTCTTCCTCAAGAGAAGAAAGAGAAGTAGAGATAATCACCGGCAGCTTCTCATCCTCAATCAAGTAGGCATACTTGAGATTAGGTGGCAAAGGCTTCAGCTCCAGAGTAGGTGGCTCAATAATAGATGGAACCAGAGTGTGCATCTCAACTTGCAGCACTTGAGGCTCATAGAAATCATCATCAAACTGCGGCAGCTCATCAAAGTAATCAGAAAAAGTCAGTGGCTGCTTCAGATCATCACAACAATTCGGCCTCTTAGAGTTTGAGGCCTCAGCACTCTTATTCAAGTCTGCATCTCCACTGCCGCTCAGGGTAGAAACATGTGGACCATCAGCGAGCGCATGCTCTTTCAGATAAAGCTTCTCTCTCAGCTTGTGTAAGCGGCTTCTCCTTAAAGCTTCATACTCTTCAATATCAAACCCTTGTGAACTAGACTTCTCAATTTCCTTTGTGAATTCACAACCTCCATCCTTCGTTTGTCCTACAAAAGTGAGCAAACTTCCCTCTTCCAAGGGGTTGTAGCTTGACAAAGAAGATATAGAAGTGCAATCATCATCAAAATCATAGTTCACATACATGGAATCCATGAATTCAGTTACTGTACTTCCTATACTAGATGAATCATTAAAAACATCATGCAAGCATGTATTAGAAATCAATCTAGCACAAGAATCATGACAGCACATATGAGCATCAATTTTATCAAACATGTTCAGCTTAAAGGAATTCACATGCTCGTCATAAATCACATGCATTAATGAATCAACCACACTCAGCCCTAGGAGAGAATAGTCCTCGTGGGGGTGTCTCATGGCTTCTCCTACATCAAACCTTATTATTTGATTCCCCACTTGCATTGTAACAAATCCCCCTTCTAAACTTATCACCATCTTGGCAGTTTTCATAAATGGCCTTCCTAGGATCAAAGAATCATCCATACTAGTGTCACTGGTCATATCAAGCACATAAAAGTCCACGGGGAAAACTAATTCCCTAACCTTCACTAGAATGTCTTCTATAAAGCCAAAGGGTTTCTTTATGGACCTATCAGCCAGTTGAACTACAACACTAGTTTCACTCAGGTTCTTCAATCCTAGTGCAAAGTAGGTGGCCTTAGGCATGACGTTAATGGCTGCCCCTAAATCCAGAAGTGCTTTCCCAAAGCTAAGTTTTCCTATCTGACAAGGGATGGTGAAAGATCCGGGATCTCTGCACTTTGAGGGCAAGTGCCCTTTCAAAAGAGACGAAACATTAGTCCTTAATTGGACCTTGTTACTTGCATTACCAATTCTCTTGTTAGTACACAGATCTTTTAAAAACTTGGCACATTTAGGCATTTGCTTTAACAGTACAAGCATAGGTACATTCACTTCAAGCTTAGAGAATAAGTTGAGCATTTCCTTTTCTAACTCATCATCATGTTGTTTTTTAACTAAAGCATATGAGTTAGGAAAAGGTAAATGTTTAGGGTCAAGAATCTTACCTTTAGAGGACTCATCCCCTTGTTGAGTAAGTTGTTCTTGCGAAGAAGATTCTCCAACTTTGCGTTTTCCTTCAGCAATCTCCTTCCTCTTCTCCTCTTGTGAGGTCTCAGCTTCATCACTCTTCTTAGTCAGGCTCTCAACCTCATCAAGTGATTCATCAAGAGGAGGACTCAGTACAGCCTCTCCATGCACATGGTCATCAACAAAGTCATTTTGAAGGCTAGTATAACCTTCCTCATTTGATATACTCTTCTCGGCCTCACAAGGTATTTGTGTTTCCTCCTCTTCTTCCTCATATTCATAAGCATCACCATATTTCCGTCCACTTCTTAGGTGCATAGAATGAATGTTTTGTGGATTAATCACCACATTAGACGGCAATCCACCTTTCTTTGCGTCCTGCTCAGCTTTATCATTGAACATTTGAGAAACTAAGGTAGTTACATCTTTCTTTAGACCTTCTCCAAACTTTTCCATTAAACTTGACATCATCTGGTACATCGTATCTTGTTGAGATGTCGAAGAACTAGATGGAGGAGCATGAGCTGGATCATTATTCTTCATAAATGGAGGAGGAACATTGGCTTGTTGATTCGGCCTGTACCTTTGATCATTAGAGTTAGGCCTCCCTTGGTATGAACCATAGCCTTGTTGTGAGGGATAGGCATTAGAAGCTTGGTAGTTACCTCCCCCCCACTTAGGCTGTTGTTGTGGTTGGAAAGACCTGGAATTTGAGGCTTGGTTTGAACCTCCCCCCCACTTGAAGTTCGGGTGGTCCCTCCATCTCGGATTGTATGTGGAAGAGTAAGGATCATATTTGACTTGAGGCCGAGCATTGTTATACATGGCCGCCACTTCCGCTTGGGATGGACAGTCTGAGGGTAGATGCATGGGCGAGCCACAGTGATCACAGGATGAGGCCACCAAGGCCATAGAATCATCAACACAAGAAGTAGGTGTCACAAAGCGTCCATCCATCCGACTTAGGCTCTCAGTCAGCCTCTCAATAGAGTTGTACAGCTTGTCATCACTACTCACAGAGGCAACCTTTGGCGCAGCACCATACAGAGCATCACGTCCATAAAAATTCTGGTGATTAGAGGCTATGGTTGAAAATAAATTCCATCCTTCATTGGCTGATAAGTTGAAAAGTGAGCCATTAGAAGCAGCATCCACACTCATCTTGAGCTGTGGCACCAGGCCATCATAAAAGTATTGCATTTGATTGCCCTTAGAGATGTTGTGGTTGGGGAATTGTTGAACACCTGTGATGTCTTTCCGCAACTTTGATATCTTTGAGACTGGAAAATAGCGGTCTAAAAACACCTTCTTAAGTTGCTCCCATGAAAGAGTGGCATAATGAGTAGGCAGGTTCAAGAGCCACTCCTTGGCTTTTCCTTCCAATGAGAACTGGAACACTCTCAACAGAACATCATCCAGGTCGGCATTAGGTGGCTTCATGGAGGAACAAGTATGATAGAGGCCAAACAAGTGTGTGTGAGCATCCTCATGCGGAAAACCTATAAACTTAGGCAGATGAGCAAGAAGAGATCCTTTGATCTCGAAGTTAGCGGAGTTAGCATAAAAACCTTGAGGTGCAAATGATGCATATGACTGGGTGAACTCACGCATAGGTCTATCATCATCATGTAATTGCCTACCCCCCTCAAAATGATGTTCATCCTCTTGCTCTCGCCTTTCACGTCGCTCACGCTCATGTTAATGCTCTCTTGCCTCCCGCTCATGTTCTCTATGGTCCTCTCTCCTTTCTGCCATAATGAAATGCTGGTCTAGGAATGTGTTATTAGAAGCTACAGATGAATTTTGTGGATTTGATGTGGATCCTACAGGTTGCTTGCTAGCTTGCTTCTCGTGCTTTTTCTTTTTCTTAAGTTCTCTAAGAGTCTTATTAATCTCTCTATCCAATGGCACTAGTGATGTGGTAGGGTTCATGCAATTCACTAAGTGCAACTATATGCAGCGAAAACAAAACAGCCAAGCAATTAGTCTCTGCAAAACAAATCAGCAAGACAAACACCAATACCAGCAGAATATGCAGCAAAATCCTGAAAATCCAGCAAAATCAAAGACAAAACCACCAGTACAAACAGAATATATCCAGTCCAGAACAAATCAGAAGTATTCTCACAACCTACAACTAAAAATCACCTACAACAAAAACTAAGAAAATGTAACTAAAAACCTAAGACAAGAAAGAATTCAACCAAACCGGCAACGGCGCCAATTTGATTTATCTCTTTTTCGTCGTCTAAAAAGAGCTAAAACAAATAAAACTAGAATTAAACTACAGTAGATAGCAGCAAGTCCTAGGTCAATTCACAGTTCGGTTTTATCTCTTGCTTAGGTCAAATAATCACAAGTTAAGCAAATTATCAAACAGGTTGTGTGCAAGCTTTATATCTAAAACTAATTAAAACTAGTAAAAACTACAACTAACAGGATTGAAAGTGTGAAAGTATGAGATGGAAGATTCCTCCTTCTCCAAGTACTCAGTGCTTATGTTTAATCGGACTTCATATACTTGTTTCACTTAATATAAACTAGCTAAATCCTTGAGACCTCTTTAATCAAAGAATTCTACAAGAGTTTAACTAATTTAATCAAGCCTTAAGCTCTTTCAAGTCAAGAACATACCATAAGCAACACTAAACACTAGATCTAGCATTTAGGAAACAAATTCATTCCACAAATGTAAGAGGAGCTAATCGCACACACATACATGTATGAAACTACAAGAATTAAGCCTCGGTTTTCATGTCCTTAACAATCAAGAGAGATTTCAAACTAACATAAAGTAGAACACCTAAAATAGAGATGCTCTAACCTATATAAGCCTAAATCTAGACATACATAGGCAAAAATTTACATATAGCTTGAAACCTAAAAGAGAAAATTACAAGCATATGAAGCCATAGGTTAATTCTACAAGCACATTTCCTTGGAGAAGAAGGCTAGGCGATCTAGCCGGACATGGAGATGAAGGCGGATGAAGGTAGTTGTGAAGTTCTGGACATGGCGGAGGTTTCGAAGTGAAGAAGACGAAGATGGAGTTGAGAGAGTTTGTTAGAGAAGAGAGAAAATGAAAGTGAAGTGAGAGAAGAGTTAGTTAGAGTTTGTGACATTTGGGCTTTTATAGTGGTGAGTAACTTTGGAATTATCGCCCAAGGGTATTTTTGGTATTTGGTGAAAGGTGAGAATGAATGTGGACTAGATCTCATCTCCATGCATTTCTAAAGGTTCCTCCTTTTTCCCCAAGTGATTGTGCTTCCCTTTTTGCCCTTAACGAGGCCTCCAGATTTGAATTTGACATTGGCGCCCATTTTGCCTCATTTGGAAAGATGCTCCCCAAGTACCTTCAGACTGCAGGGCTGACTTTGCCTTAAATTTACTCTGCACAAAAGACTTCTGAAAAGTAGCTGACATTTCTGAACATTGTGCAGTCTGGCTCTTGTACTCACTGACTGATGGACTTAAGCTTCTGGATGCCAAGACTGTCCGCCAGCGCCAGCACGTTCACTTCCGGATGTAAATCCACTTCCGGATGTAAATTCCCTTCTTTAAGTGGCTCAGCTTCCGAATGTAACTTTGCTTCCGGATGTGAACCTGCATCCTGATGTGAGTATGCTTCCGGATGTGAACCTGCATCCAGATGTGAGTATGCTTCCGGATGTGAACCTGCATCCAGATGTGACTTTGAGTACTTGTCATCTAGCCTTCATTCTTGCCAATAGCCAGCGCCGGTCTAAATATAACAGGAAGCAAATTCACTTCCGGTTGAATCCTAGCTTAGTCTTAAGGTTTTGTATATCTAGTGCTTATGGACTAAGTTATTTCCTTAGTGAATTACTTGCTGTCGCTGGGGGATGAGTCATTCATCCGCGAGCGCTAGTCCTAGTCTATCCGGAAGTAAATCCACATCCGGTTGCACTCTTACTTGGGATTCTATGTTAACCTATTGCTTTCTAAGTACTTGGCTTATTCTTTCATATTTTAGTCTTCATCAAAACTTAAGATTCTAACACTAAGCGACTCTTTCTCTCCCTTTTTCTCTTGAGCGGGTGATCCGTGGTGTTCATCATCCAAGCTCCAACACCGGTGGCTTGGTAATCGTAACAGTAGTTCATCCCTGCGTGTGGATCGGATTCAGAGGAGCGATCAACAGTTCGTTCGTGCGTGTGGATCGGATTCAAAGGTACAATCTCCAATCAAAAAGAATCGTTCACTAGAAGAATCAATGCATGTTGTATTTGATGAAAATCTTACATGGGAACGATCCACAGAAGATGATGGGATACTAAACTTTCCAAAACCACCATCATCTTCACCACCAAAAGAAACACTAGCAAGCAATCCCAAGGAAGAAGATGAACCCAGTGATGAACCTAGAGTGCAGACGGTGCCTGATGAGGTATAGTTGCCAACAACTAGGAGACATCACAGGGATCATCCTCTTGATCAAGTGCTTGGTGATGTTTCTTCTGGTGTCAGAACCAGAAGACAAGTTCAAAATGAAGTTGAGTTTGGAGCCTTCTTGTCACAAATTGAACCAACTTCAGTTGAACAAGCTTTTGAGGACTGTGATTATATTATTGCCATGCAGGACGAGCTAAATCAGTTTGAAAGAAGCCAAGTATGGGAACTAGTCCCTAGACCGTCTCACCAATCCATAGTTGACACCAAATGGGTCTTTAAGAACAAGCTGGATGAGACTGGTCAGATCACTAGGAACAAAGCCAGACTGGTAGCCAAAGGGTATAACCAAGAAGAAGGCATAGACTATGAAGAAACGTTTGCTCCAATTGCAAGACTTGAAGCAATAAGGATTCTTCTAGCCTTTGCATCCATGAAAGGTTTTAAATTATATCAAATGGATGTGAAGAGTGCATTTCTTAATGGTTATATTAAAGAAGAGGTTTATGTTGAACAACCTCCTGGCTTTGAAGATCATAAGCACCCTAAACATGTGTATAGACTAAAGAAAGCATTGTATGGCCTGAAACAAGCTCCTCGAGCTTGGTATGAGAGACTCAGCAGCTTTTTGCTGGGAAAAGGTTTCTCGAGAGGCAAATTAGATAATACACTTTTTATTTTGCATAAGGATAGAAACATGCTAGTTGTCCAGATTTACGTTGATGATATCATTTTTGGGGCAACTAATGAAAAACTCTGTGAAGAGTTCTCTAAGACTATGCAGGGGGAATTTGAGATGTCAATGATGGGAGAACTAACGTTCTGCCTAGGCCTGCAAATCAAGCAAAAGAAAGATGGCATCTTCATCTCCCAAACTAAGTATTGCAAAGAGCTCCTCAAGAAGTTTGGGATGGATGAGTGCAAGGAGTATGATACACCTATGAGCATCTCTGCCGCACTCGATGCTGATGTAAAGGGAAGTACGGTCAGCCTGCCAATGTATAGGGGAATGATAGGTTCCCTGCTGTACTTAACGGCTAGCAGACCTGATATACAATTCAGTGTAGGCATGTGTGTTAGATTTCAATCCAACCCCAAGGAATCACATCTAACTTGTGTTAAGCGTATTTTAAGATACCTTGAGGGAACTCAAGAACTTGGTCTCTGGTATCCCAGAGGTAACCAAGAGTTCTTGTGGGCTTATTATGATGCTCACCATGCAGGTTATAAGACTGATAGAAAGAGCACCAGTGGACAATGTGCCTTCCTTGGAGGTTGTCTGGTCTCTTGGGCTAGCAAGAAGCAAATCTGCGTGTCACTCTCATCCACAGAGGCAGAGTACATTGCTGCTGCAAGCTGTTGTGCACAAGTGTTGTGGCTGAAGAATCAACTGAGGGATCTTGGCCTGGAGTTTCCTGAGGCTCCCATTCTCTGTGATAACACAAGCACCATTAGCCTTGCCAAGAATCCTGTTCAGCACACAAGAACAAAGCACATTGACGTCAGACATCACTTTATCAGAGATCATGTTCAGAAGAAGGATGTCAAGGTGCAATTTGTTCCTACTCAGCATCAGCTTGCAGATATCTTCACCAAGCCTCTAGGGTAGATCAATTTACTTTTATTAGAGGTGATTTAGGAATGGTAAACCCAAATGAAGTTTAATCTTCAAAATAAACCTGTGCTTAATTGATTAAAACCTGCAACTGTACTAACTTAGGCATCGGAGTGCCAATGTTTAGTTTTGCAGGTACCCAATGTTAAATCTTAAGTAAGTCCAACCGGAAGCAAATCCTCTTCTGGATGCAAATTTGCTGCCGCTTGGTGATGACCCTAAGCAACCAGGAGCGCCAGTGTCTGGGTAAAAGACACGTCACTTCACCAAACGCTCCATCTTCCTCCACAAGAAGTTGTGCCTCCTCTGACAATGTGAAGAGACACGTGTCAAAAAGGTGTGTCGTTCCAATTTAAATGTTTACGTTTTCTCATGAACAAATGCATGTTTTCAATGTAGAGTCATTATGTGCATTTCATTCGTTGTGACATTGCATATAAATAGGCAGCGGCATTCATTCTTCCACTTCTCACACAAACCACACCCAAAATTCTCTGAAATCATTCATCATCACATACATCGTGTTCATCCTGTTCTTCATCGTCTTCTTCTTCATCTTCTGCATTTCTGCGCATTATATCACATACATACCATACATTCCACTCAAACCCTAAACCACTCACAAAATGGCCGGATCTCATGAATCAAACCCCAACACCAAGTTAGCCTCTGCCTCCAAGAAGTCAAAAACTGGGAAATCTGGGCATCACTCTAAATCTGGGCAAGTGCATGAACATTCTGGGCAATCTAGGCAACAGCATGAACAGTCTGGGCATTCTAAGAAAAAGAGTAAGAAGAGGGTCCAGTTCAGCGAAGAGCCCTCCTCCAAGCGACAAAGAGTTGAGGATGATCCGTCAGTATACAAGGATGGGCCACTTGAAGCTGTTTCTTCTACATTTGAGAAGATCAAACCCTACTTCACCAATGGATTGTATGTTGATATGAAGAAGGTTGAGGATCTGGGTTTTGGTCACTTGAAGGAGCATCTCCAGAAATACATATGCTGGCTGGGGATCAACAGTGAGTATAACATCAATGTGCTCAGGGTGTTCTACCAGTTACTCACCGCCAAGGCCAAGTACACGAAGGTGAATGAGAAAGAAACCATTCGCCGAGTTGATTTTAAGGCAACAGTCAGGGGGAGGAATATAAAGTTCTCGTGGAGAGACATTAACCGCCTGCTAGGGGTCACTGAGGAAGCTATGAACCAGTGGATCCACGCTGATAAGCTGAGCCAGGAGGAGCTTGCAACAGTTTATGAGACCAAGGGGAAGAAGGTCTCAGCCATGCCTGACTCCAAGCAGGTACTTCAGTATGTCTACTCCCGTTTGATGACACACAAGGGTGGAAACTTCAACGAGTTCACCCAGCTAGACAACCCCTGCCTCCCCAGGTTCCTCACCTTGCAGCCCATCAACCCAGGGCAATTGATCAGCTTGGAGTTGCACAGGTGGTGTGAAACCAAGGACAAGAAACATCTTCCCTTCCCTCAAGTCATAACCTTCCTCCTGGAGAAACTCTTGATCAAATCCAGTGAGGAAGCTGACGAAATTCCGTGTCTGCCCATAGGATCAGCAAACATTAGCAAGATGGGGATCAGGTACAACAAGCCTGCAAAGGCCACTCGGTCTGGCTCTCAGGCAGGGAGTGCCTCACATACAACGGCTCCCTCAGTATCTGGTGCAGGGGATCAAGAGGTAGATTCCCATGTTTGCCCAAGCCGAGCTCCTTGGGTGTCTGCTGCAATGAAGGGCCTTGTTGAGGAAATGAAGACTGAGCTCCTCTTCAAGATGCCTGACCCCTTGATGGCTCCTCTTCGTGCTGAGTATGACGCAGCCTTCCAGCAGCAAGAGTAGAGGATCCAGGGCCTCGAGGATCGCCTAGGAAGGGTCGAGGCCAAATTAGACCTGATAATTAGCCACTTCCAAATTCCTCAACCTCATCCCAACCACCCACCATCTCCTCCTCCTAACCCACCTCCATAGAATGACCCACTTCCAACTTCCCCACGAAATGACCCTGACAACTCCACTCACCACTCACCCTCACCTCACAACACCCCTCATAACTCGCCTCAAAATTCCCCTCGCCAATCACCTCATAACTCACCCTCACCTCAAAACTCCCCTAGTCACTCCAACACATCTCCCCATCAAAACTCTCTCAACCACTCACAATCCACCAACCAAAACCTTCACAACCTTCCTTCCATTCCCGAGACTCTTGGTTTCTTCTCTTTCATTCACCCCCTCAGTCACATATACCTGAGAGATTTCCCTTGCCTTCAGAGGATACCTGAGCGAGATATGTCTTCCACTCCCTATTCACCTACCTTCCCCTACCCTGACCTTTTCTCAGAGTCAAATGACTTCTGGTTCCCTAGCCCCTCTTCTTCACCAGAAAACTCACCCCTTCCTCACCGGAAACCTCACCACCCAAGAAACATGGCCCTGCACCTCCACCCTCTACTTCACCCAATCCATCCTCCCTGGCCCTCGCCCTTCTTGATGATGCCAAAAGGGGGAGAGAAATCCTATCTCAACCCTCTTTATGGCTAGATGAGGATATTGCTGTTGCCCTCCGCCTAGCCATGGATAATCAGAGATTGGGTAGAGCAGAAAGCCTCATCCGTGGGGAAGCCATCAGGTTCATGCAACAGCAGCGCTCAGACAGCCAGAGGTCTAAATTGGAAATGGTATTGTATAGTCCGCCTGCTGATGCATCTCCTTCTGAGCCTGAGCCTGAGTCCGAGTCTTCATCATCTGAGCCTCCTCCCTCTGTGCCTGCCCGGAACATACTTGAAGAGATTATGATGAAGTATGGGTTGAAGAGGCAAAACAATCCACCTATTGTGATAGCCAAGCCAATCCCTTCTTCTGAGCCATCTTCTGCACCTTCTCTTCCAGTGGTCAGCTTCAACCAGTCTAGGAAAAAGCATGTTGCCAGAAAGGGTACTGGTGCTTCTGAGCCTACTGAGAGTAAAGAAGAGGATACAGTTGATCACACTAAGGAGCATGAGTCAGAGAGGGTATCTCAAGTAGGGGAAGCATCTGAGCCCCAGTCCTCCACCCAAGCGCCTCCAGAAGAAATTCCTCCACTTGTGGAAGTTAAGTTAGAGGTGGAAGATATGACTCCCGAAGAATTTGAGCGCTTTGGTTACACTGATAGACTCACACAAGAGTAATTCTTCGTTCTGGATGCTGAGAGGGCTAAGGCTAAAAGGAAAGGGAAAGGCAAGGTAAAGGGGAAAGGAAAGTCAAGTGATGGTGATGACCCCAGCTATTCTGTGTGGAATGTCAAGGTCAGAGCCATCCATTATCCCTTTGGATCAATGCCTATCTCTGACGCGCCTTTTGGAGAATTTGCTGGGCTTACTGAAGTCAATGACCTGAAGAGGGCCATTCAGGAATCCCTTGAGTCAGAGAGACTGAGAAGAGCAAAAGCCGAGGCAGAGCTTCAAGACATGCTTGCTCAGATTGACCAGAGTGAAAAGGACGCTCAGCTGGCTAAGTTGGAAGAGGAGAGTAGACAGAAACAGTTAGAGAGGGAGAGGAAAAAGAGACATCAACGTTGAACCCAAACCCCTCATGCATTTAACTTAGAAATTTTTCCTTTTCATATTTTCTTTCATGCATAGTTATCTGGCATACTTGTATCTATCTTCCTGTTTATAAATGTAATTGTTTTATTACTAATGAAGTTTGCCTTTGAGTTCATATGTGCGTTCTTATTTGATTAATTCCTTTAATATGAACTTAATTAGATAACTTAGTTTGTCATCATCAAAAAGGGGGAGAATGTTAGAATCTTAAGTTTTGATGAAGACTAAAATATGAAAGACCAAGTTAAACACTTAGAAAAAATTAGGTTAATATAGAACCACAAGTAAGAGTACAACCGGATGTGGATTTACTTCCAGATGGACTAGGACTAGCGCTCGTGGATGAATGACTCATCCCCTAGCGGAAGCAAGTAATACACTAAGTCATAACTCAGTCTAAGAACATTAGGAGTATAAAATCTTTGAGACTAAGTTAGGACGCAACCGGATGCAGGAATGCTTCTGGATGCTTAGTGACTAGCGCTGCCTGTTGGCTTAGGCAACACCGAGCGTCAGTGAGTATAACTCTAAGCCATAACTCAACTTCCAGTAGGAGTGCTTCCGGATGTGGAATTGCTTCCGGAAGTAAGAGAGCTCCCTTAGACTAAATGAACTCCCACTGCATGCGACTATGTGTTAATATTGCTAGACTAACGTTCAAGTGCAGCACACTGAGTGATGTTGCTTCCGGATGTGGATTTGCTTCCAGTAGCAATCAGAATGTCAAAACGTACAGCAGTGCAGTGTGAGAGTGCTTTTTGGCAGAGTAGAGTTGTTAGAGTTGCTTTTCAGAGATAAAGCAAAGTCAACCCTGCTGAGCATTAATGAAGCATTAATGAGCAACTGTAACATGGGAATAACGGCTACATTCCAACGGCCTTGTTACCTACCAAGAGTGAGAATACTTGAAGACACTATATAAAGAAGCTCATCTTCATTTATGAAGATAACTTGGAGAAATCACAGAAATCTAGAGAGAGAAACTGAGAATACTCTTCAAGCATTCAAAGCTGCCCAGAAAAGCAAGAGATCACTTAATACATTGAGAGTTCTTTTCATCTACTCATCTTGTACTCTTTGTAGTTAAGTCTCTTCATTTATTAAGAGCATTTATTGTACCTAAGTGTGTAACACCATCTGTTCTTAGAGAGAACTAAGTTTCAAAAATCCTTTATTTGAAAGGTTGAACCCTTACAGGTTGTAAGGGGGAGTGAGTCTGTAAGGTTGCAAGTGAACCTGGTGTAAAACTTGTGGTTGTAAGGTTGCAAGTGATCCCATGCTAAAACTTGCGGTTGTAAAGGTTCCAGGTGAACCCGTTTGTAAAACCTGGGGTTAGTGGAACTCAATCTGGGTGATTGAGAACTGGACGTAGGTCAAGAGTTGGACCGAACCAGTATAAAGTCCTTGTGTGTTTTAATTGTTTGTTTTATTTGGTAGCACAATTCACCCCTCCTCTTGTGCATCCTCACTTTCACCCCCTCTTGTGCATCCTCAATTTCATTTGGTATCAGAGCAAGGTCTTTCTGACTTGATTCCAACGAATCTAGAAAGAGAAGATCCAGTGATGGATGCAGATCATCATTCCTTGCCCGATGTTGCTATTCAGCCAAACAAGCCTCCTGGCTTTGATGGCTACAACTATCCCTTCTGGAAGTTCAGAATGGAGACCTACATCAAGTCCAACGGCATTCGCCTCTGGGATGTGATTGAGCATGGTGACCACGTCCCTCTAGATGATGAAGGTTTTGCAAAGGCTCGATCTAGATTCACCAATGAAGATTATGCTCTAGTGGAGCTGAACTACAGGGCCATGCACTACATTCAATGCGCCCTTGGTCATAAGGAGTTCCATAGGATCAGCCACCACAAAACAGCAAAGGAGATGTGGGAGGCACTTGAGCTGCTCATTCCGGAACAAAGGGAGTGAAGTCCAGACGCGTCGAGATGCTGGTTGAGGAATTTCACAAATTTGCTATGCTTAGTCCAACTGAGCCAATCACAGAGCTGGAGCTTAGATTCACCCATCTTATTAACAACTTGGCTTCTCTGGGAAAGGACATTCCTAAGAAAGAACAAGTAAGCAAGATCCTAAAAGTATTAAAGGGTGACTGGATCACCAAAGTTACCATCCTGCAAGAAGTCCAGGGAGAATCAACCAGCTCTATCACTCCCTTGTTTGGTTCTCTGGCTGAATATGAACCAACTTTGTTGGCTCAGAGAGCTCCTCAAGCTACTACTAAAGCCAAGAACCCGTCTCTTGTTTCTCCCAGCAAGGATAGGAATGATGATGATGATGAGGATGATGAGGAGGAAATAGATGAAGAGGAAATGGCTATGATGGTAAGAATATTCAGAAAGTTCTTCAGAAAGAAAGGAGGCTTTTAGAAAGGAGAATCTAGCCACAAGAAAGATTATAAGAAGGAAAGGGCACCTTTGTGCTTCGAGTGTAAGAAGCCTGGTCATTTCAAGGCTGAGTGCCCAAGCCTTCAGAGAGCCAAAGGGAAGGACAAGAGGAAAGCCTTTGTGTCCTCAATCTGGGTGAATAGTTCTAATGAGGAAGCTAGTGATGAGGAAGAGGTTGCTAACCTCTGTCTTGTTGCTAAAGAAGATGGAGAGGAGGCATCCTTAGACTTCGACTCCATCCATGGCGATGAGGTAACACTTCCTGAACTCCAAGAAGCCTATAATGATGTTCATAGAGAATTTTTTTTGCATATGTAAGGCTTATAAAGTGTTGAGAATTAAAAAGGAATCACTTGAGTCCAAGGTGGCCTCACTAAGCGTAAAGGGAAAAAGTGGGTGGAACCAAAAGTGAAACCTTACTTAAAATTTTTCCATAAAGCTACTGATGACAGCTCCACACCTTTTAGCTTTTGCAATTATTGTAATAGGAAGGGACACTCCACGTCCACCTGCAATGCTAGGAAGCATGGAGCTAATAGCTCCTATAAGTGGGTTCCAAAAGGAACCAAGACAACAAAGGATCCTCCTCCAAGAAAAGAAACTAAGGGAGGACAAGGATCCAGAACTTGGAAACACTTCCCAAGGGAAGTCCAAAAGCCTAGAGCCCACACTAGGCCAGAGGCGCAGGTTAATCACAAGCCCAAGGTCAAGATCAACACTGGACCAAGGGCTATGGAAACTAATGATAGAGGACCCAATAAAGGTTGGGTACCTAAGCTTGTCTAATCCTTGCAGGTCTGTCTCAAGGCATCCAAGAATAGAAAATGGTACATTGATAGCGGATACTCGAGACATATGACTGGTGACCGAGACAAATTCAAATCCTTGGTGATCAAAGATGGATCCAAAGTGAGCTTTGGAGGTAATCAAAGCGGAAAGATCACAGGGGTTGGAGTAGTTGGACCTGTTAAAGATGTCTATTTGGTAGATGGTCTCTGTCACAACCTGCTGAGTGTGAGCCAGAGCACTGACAAAGGAAATTGAGTAATTTTTGATTCACATGAGTGCATGATAATAGACAAGCATGATCTAAATCTAGACAAGGCCAATCTAAAATGTAAATTGAAGGCAAGTAGGAATGGAAACTTATACACCCTAGATTTATGTCAACAACTAGATGAAAAATGCTTACTATCTAGTGATGAAAATAGTTGGCTTTGGCTTAAACGGCTAGCACATGTTAACTTCACACAACTTGATTTGCTTATTAAGAAAGAGCTAGCTATAGGGATTCCATCCTTTAAAGTTAAGCATGATTATATTTGTGAATCCTGCCAACGAGGAAAGCAAACAAAGTCCTCGTTTAAAACCAAGAAGAGAGTCTCCACCAGCAGGCCCTTGGAACTAATCCACATGGATTTGGTTGGGCCAGCAAGAGTGAAGAGCTTGGGTGGAAACCTATATGCTCTAGTTGTGGTGGATGACTATTCTAGGTTCACTTGGACAATGTTTCTTGCCTCCAAGCAAGATGCTTTTGATGCTTTTGTTGTCCTGGCTAAGAAAGTGCAGAACGAGAGAGATCTCAAGATAACAGCCATAAGGACAGATCATGGAGGAGAGTTTGAGAACCAAAGCTTCTCAGAGCTGTGTGAGGAGAATGACATTGATCACAATTTCTCAGCTCCCAGAACTCCTCAGCAGAATGGCGTGGTTGAGAGAAAGAACAGGGTTCTGACTGAGATGGCCAGGAGAATGCTCAATGAGAAAGAGGTTTCTCAAGTGTTCTGGGCGGACGCTATGAGCACTGCTTGCTACATCTCTAACAGAGCCTATGTTCGGAAGGGCTTGGACAAGACTCCCTATGAGCTGTACAAAGGTAGAAAGCCCAACATCAGCCACCTCAGAATCTTTGGATCAAAATGCTATGTGCATAACAATGGAAAGGTAAATCTGGGTAAGTTTGATCCAAAAGCTGATATAGGTATTTTCATAGGGTATTCCCTTAGGAGTAAGGCTTATAGAGTATACAACATGAGGACTAGAACTGTAGAAGAATCAATGCATGTTGTATTTGATGAAAATCTTACATGGGAACAATCCACAGAAGATGATGGGATACTAAACTTTCCAAAACCACCATCATCTTCACCACCAAAAGAAACACCAGCAAGCAATCCCAAGGAAGAAAATGAACCCAGTGATGAACCTAGAGTGCAGACGGTGCCTGATGAGGTACAGTTGCCAACAGCTAGGAGACATCACAGGGATCATCCTCTTGATCAAGTGCTTGGTGATGTTTCTTCTGGTGTCAGAACCAGAAGACAAGTTCAAAATGAAGTTGAGTTTGGAGCCTTCTTGTCACAAATTGAACCAACTTCAGTTGAACAAGCTCTTGAGGACTGTGATTGGATTATTGCCATGCAGGAAGAGCTAAATCAGTTTGAAAGAAGCCAAGTATGGGAACTAGTCCCTAGACCGTCTCACCAATCCATAGTTGGGACCAAATGGGTCTTTAAGAACAAGCTGGATGAGACTGGTGAGATCACTAGGAACAAAGCCAGACTGGTAGCCAAAGGGTATAACCAAGAAGAAGGCATAGACTATGAAGAAACTTTTGCTCCAGTTGCAAGACTTGAAGCAATAAGGATTCTTCTAGCCTTTGCATCCATGAAAGGTTTTAAATTATATCAAATGGATGTGAAGAGTGCATTTCTTAATGGTTATATTAAAGAAGAGGTTTATGTTGAACAACCTCCTGGCTTTGAAGATCATAAGCACCCTAAACATGTGTATAGATTAAAGAAAGCATTGTATGGCCTGAAACAAGGTCCTCGAGCTTGGTATGAGAGACTCAGCAGCTTTTTGCAGGGAAAGGGTTTCTCGAGAGGCAAATTAGAAAATACACTTTTTATTTTGCATAAGGATAGAAACATGCTAGTTGTCCAGATTTACGTTGATGATATCATTTTTGGGGCAACTAATGAAAAACTCTGTGAAGAGTTCTCTAAGACTATGCAGGGGGAATTTGAGATGTCAATGATGGGAGAACTAACGTTCTTCCTAGGCCTGCAAATCAAGCAAAAGAAAGATGACATCTTCATCTCCCAAACTAAGTATTGCAGAGAGCTCCTCAAGAAGTTTGGGATGGATGAGTGCAAGGAGTATGATACACCTATGAGCATCTCTGCCGCACTCGATGCTGATGTAAAGGGAAGTACGGTCAGCCTGCCAATGTATAGGGGAATGATAGGTTCCCTGCTGTACTTAACGGCTAGCAGACCTGATATACAATTCAGTGTAGGCATGTGTGCTAGATTTCAATCCAACCCCAAGGAATCACATCTAACTTGTGTTAAGCGTATTTTAAGATATCTTGAGGGAACTCAAGAACTTGGTCTCTGGTATCCCAGAGGTAACCAAGAGTTCTTGTGGGCTTATTATGATGCTCACCATGCAGGTTATAAGACTGATAAAAAGAGCACCAGTGGACAATGTGTCTTCCTTGGAGGTTGTCTGGTCTCTTGGGCTAGCAAGAAGCAAACCTGCGTGTCACTCTCATCCACAGAGGCAGAGTACATTGCTGCTGCAAGCTGTTGTGCACAAGTGTTGTGGCTGAAGAATCAACTGAGGGATCTTGGCCTGGAGTTTCCTGAGGCTCCCATTCTCTGTGATAACACAAGCACCATTAGCCTTGCCAAGAATCCTGTTCAGCACACAAGAACAAAGCACATTGACGTCAGACATCACTTTATCAGAGATCATGTTCAGAAGAAGGATGTCAAGGTGCAGTTTGTTCCCACTCAGCATCAGCTTGCGGATATCTTCACCAAGCCTCTGGGGGAAAAGCAATTTACTTTTATTAGAGGTGATTTGGGAATGGTAAACCCAAATGAAGTTTAATCTTCAAAATAAACCTGTGCTTAATTGACTAAAATCTGCAACTGTACTAACTTAGGCATCAGAGTGCCAATGTTTAGTTTTGCAGGTACCCAATGTTAAATCTTAAGTAAGTCCAACCGGAAGCAAATCCTCTTCCGGATGCAAATTTGCTGCCGCTTGGTGATGACTCTAAGCAACCAGGAGCGCCAGTGTCTGAGAAGAAGAAGGACACGTCACTTCACAAAACGTTTCATCTTCCTCCACAGGAAGTTGTGCCCCCCTCTGACAGTGTGAAGAGACACGTGTCAAAAAGGTGCCCCGTTCCAATTTAAATGTTTACATTTTCCCATAAACAGCGCATGTTTTCAATGAAGAGTCATTATGTGCATTACATCGGTTGATACACTGCATAAATAGGCAGTACCATTCATTTGATTCATTTCTCACTTCACACAAATTTTCTGCCACCAAAACTCTCTGAAAGCATTCATCGTGTTCATCACCACATTCATCGTGTTCATCATGTTCTTCATCATCTTCTTCTTCTTCTGCATTCCTATGCATTTCATCATATACATACCATACATTCCACTCAAACCCTAAACCACTACACAAAATGGCCGGATCACACGAATCAAACCCCGACATTGAGATAGCCACTGCCTCCAAGAAATCAAAGTCTGGAAAAACAGGGCATCACAAATCTGGGAAATCTGGGCAAGTGCATGAACATTCTGGGCAATCTGGGCAACGGCATGAACAGTCTGGGCATTCTAAGAAAAAGAGTAAGAAGAGGGTCCAGTTCAGCGAAGAGCCCTCCTCCAAGCGACAAAGAGTTGAGGATGATCCGTCAGTATAAAAGGAGGGCCACTTGAAGCTGTTTCTTCTACATTTGAGAAGATCAAACCCTACTTCACCAATGGATTGTATGTTGATATGAAGAAGGTTGAGGATCTGGGTTTTGGTCACTTGAAGGAGCATCTCCAGAAATACATATGCTGGCTGGGGATCAACAGTGAGTACAACATCAACGTCCTCAGGGTGTTCTACTAGTCACTCTCAGCCAAGGCCAAGTACAAAGAGAGAATTGGCAGAGTTGATTTCAAAGCCACAGTCAGGGGGAGGAAACTAAAATTTACTTGGAGAGACATCAACCGCCTGCTCGGGGTCACTGAAGAGAGTATGAACGAGTGGCTCTACCCTGAAAAGCTAAGCCAGGAGGAGCTTGAAGTAGTATACTCACCAAGGGGAAGAAGGTCTCTGCGATGCCAGACTCCAAGCAGGTACTTCAGTATGTCTACTCCCGCTTGATGACTCACAAGGGTGGAAACTTCAACGAATTCACCCAGGCTCCCCAGGTTCCTCACCTTGTAGCCTATCAACCCAGGGCAACTAATCAGCTTGGAGTTGCACATGTTAGAATCTTAAGTTTTGATGAAGACTAAAATATGAAAGAACAAGTTAAACACTTAGACAAAATTAGGTTAAAATAGAACCACAAGTAAGAGTACAACCGGATGTGGATTTACTTCCGAATGAACTAGGACTAGCGCTCGCAGATGAACGTCTCATCCCCCAGCGGAAGCAAGTATAACACTAAGTCATAACTCAGTCTAAGAACATTAGGAGTATAAAACCCTTGAGACTAAGTTAAGACGCAACCGGATGCAGGAATGCTTCCGGATGCTTAGTGACTAGCGCTGCCTGTTGGGTTAGGCAACACCGAGCGGCAGTGAGTATATCTAAGCCATAACTCAACGTCCAGTAGAAGTGCTTCCGGATGTGGAATTGCTTTCGGAAGTAAGAGAGCTCCCTTAGACTAAATGAACTCCCACTGCATGTGACTATGTGTTTATATTGCTAGACTAACGTTCAAGTGCAGCACACTGAGTGATGTTGCTTCCGGATGTGAATTCGCTTCCGCAAGCAATCAGAATGTCAGAACGTTCAGAGCAGTGCAGTGTCAGAGTGCTTTTTGGCAGAGTAGAGTTGTCAGAACTACTTTTCAGAGATAAAACAAAGTCAACCCTGCTGAGCATTAATGGAGCATTAAATGGGCAAACGGTAACTTGGGATAAACGACCATATTCAAACGGCTAACCCACCTACCAAGAGTGAGAATACTTGAAGACTATATAAACAAGCTCATCTTCATTTATGAAGATAACTTTGACATCTTGAAGAAAGCTAGAGCGAGAAACTGAGAATATCCTTCAAGCATTCAAAGCTGCCCAGAAAAGCAAGAGAGCATTTAACACATTGAGAGTTCTTTTCATCTACTTATCTTGTACTCTTTGTAGTTAAGTCTCTTCATTTATTAAGAGCATTAATTGTACTTAAGTGTGTAACATTATCCGTTCTTAAAGAGAACTAAGTTTAGAAAATCCTCTATTTGTAAAGGTTGAACCCTTGCAGGTTGTAAGGGGGAGTGAGTGAGTAAGGTTGCAAGTGAACCTGTGTAAAACTTGTGGTGGTAAGGTTGCAAGTGATCCCGGTCTAAAACTTGCGGTTGTAAAGGTTCCAGGTGAACCCGTTTGTAAAACCTGGGGATAGTGGAACTCAACCTGGGTGGTTGAGAACTGGACGTAGGCCAGGTAGATCGAACCAGTATAAAATCTTGTGTTTCATTGTTTTAAGTTTTATTTGGTAGCACAATTCACCCCCCCTCTTGTGCATCCACCTCCTTCATTTGGTATCAGAGAAGGTCTTTCTGACTTGATTCCAACGAATCTAGAAAGAAAAGATCTAGTAATGGATGCAGATTATTCCTTGCCCGATGTTGCTATTCAGCCTAACAAGCCTCCTGGCTTTGATGGCTACAACTATCCCTTCTGGAAGTTCAGAATGAAGACCTACATCAAGTCCAACGGTATTCGCCTCTGGGATGTGATTGAGCATGGTGACCACGTCCCTCTAGATGATGAAGGTTTTGCAAAGCAGCGATCCAGATACACCAATGAGGACTATGCTCTAGTACAGCTAAACTACAAGGCCATGCACTACATTCAATGCGCCCTTAGTCCTAAGGAGTTCCACAGGATCAGCCACCACAAAACAACGAAGAATATGTGGGAGGCTCTTGAAGGCAAGACGGGTCGAGATGCTGGTTGAGGAGTTCCACAAATTTGCCATGCTTAGTCCAACTGAGCCAATCAGAGAGCTAGAGCTCAGGTTCACTCATCTTATCAAAAACCTGGCTTCCTTGGGTAAAGACATTCCTGAAGAAGATCAAGTCAGCAAGATCTTAAAAGTCTTGAAAGGTGATTGGATCACCAAAGTTACCATCTTGCAGGATGTCCAAGGAGAGTCAACTAGCTCAATCACTGCCCTGTTTGGTTCCCTGGCTGAATATGAACCAACCCTGCTGGCTCAGAGAGCTAATCAAGCTACATCTAAAATCAAGAACCTTGCTCTTGTTGCTCCCAGCAAGGAGAATAATGATGATGAGGATGATGATGAGGATGATGAGGAGGACATCGATGATGAGGAGATGGCTATGATGGTAAGAAAGTTCAGAAAGTTCTTCAAGAAGAAAGGAGGCTTTCAGAAAGGTGAATCCAGCCAGAAGAAAGGATATAAGAAGGAAAGGGCCCCAGTGTGCTTTGAGTGTAAGACGCCTGGTCACTTCAAAGCTGAGTGCCCAAGCTTGCAGAGATCAAAAGGGAAGGACAAAAGAAAAGCCTTTGTGTCCTCTATCTGGGTGAATAGTTCTGATGAGGAAGCAAGTGATGAGGAAGAGGTTGCCAACCTCTGTCTCGTTGCCATAGAAGATGATGAGGAAGCATCCTCAGAATTTGATCCCATCCAGGAGGACAGTGAGGTAACTTTCCCTGAACTACAAGAAGCATATAATGAGGTCCATGAAGAATTTTTTCGCTTATGTAAAGCATATAAAGTATTGAAAATTAAAAAGGAATCACTTGAGTCCAAGGTGGACTCACTCAGTAAGGAGCTAGTGCAAGCCAAAAAGCTTCCGGTAGCGGATGGCAAGGGTTCTCCCCAAGCAGAACCCAGAGCCTCAACGTTAGAGAGCTGCTCTAACTGCAGCAAGATCTCAGGAGAGAGAGAGAGATAGACTGCAAAATGCCCTGCAGAAGTTTACTAATGGATCTGAAATGTTAAACATTATTTTAATGAATCAGAGAGCATATAGGGACAAGACTGGATTAGGCTACAAACCTAAAGGGAAAAAGTGGGTGGAACCAAAACTGAAGCCTTACTTAAAATTCTTTCATAAAGCCACTGATCACAGCTCCACACCTTTTAGCTTCTGTAATTATTGTAACAGGAAGGGACATTCTACGTCCACCTGTAATGCTAAGAAGCATGGAGCCAACAGCTCTTATAAGTGGGTCCCAAAAATAACCAAGGAGACAAAGGATCCTCTCCCAAGAAAAGAAACTAAGGGAGGACAGGGATCTAGAGCCTGGAAACAATACTCAAGGAAAGCCCAAGAGCCTAGAGCCAACACTAGGCCAGAGGCACAGATTAATCATAAGCCCAAGGTCAAGACTAACACTGGACCAAGGGCTCTGGGAACTATTGACAGATGACCCAATAAAGGTTGGGTACCCAATAAAGATTGAACCGAAATTTATATGTTTAAGCATGTGAAATTGAGCTTAATTAGTGAGATTTAATTGTTATATTTGATCATTATTGGTGATTTCATGTGCACATGCTTATAGGTGATTATATGGAAAATCCTAGCTTAATTACTTGCATTTTAAGTAACCAAGGGTATTTTGGTCATTTTTGACTATGTGGTGCTTTTCTCTTGTAGGAGGATCCCACGTGGCCCCCACAAACCTTTGGGATAGCTTGGAGTGCAAGGAGTTGGCTTGGAGGGAAAGGCATAGGCAAAAGACAAAAATTACCCTTTATGTCAAAAACAAGGGATTTCCTCATTACCAAAAGGGGTAATTTTGGCTCCAAAATTCAAATTCAAAAAGGAGGAGCCTCATTAAGGGCAAAAAGGGAAGCACAATGAAGAGGAGAGAAAGGAGGAAGCTTTGGACCACTCATCTCTCTCACCTACCACTCATTTTCCACCTACATTTCCCAGAATACCCCTCCTCTCACATTTCACTTCCATTTCACTTTCCTTCACATTACCTTTACTTCCATTTCGGCCAAACACCCCCATACCCATCAAAATATCTCTTTGACAACTCATTCACACCATTTGACAACTCATCAACTCCTAATCACTCTCATTAACCCAAACCCACTTCCATTTAATCTAACAACCTCTCATTTTTGACATACCTTTTCTCTCTCTTCATCACATTTTTTCTCTCATCTCCTCCATCACATTCCTCACCATTCCTCTCGGCCTCCACCTCAAATCCATGGCTCCTCCACGCAAATTCATCATCATTTCCATCTCCAAGCTTGGCTAAGCTCTCCTCTCCTTCCTTCAAGTCAAGATTTGTGCTATGAGCTTCATGGATTTGGCCTTGTGTGAGAATTTCTACTTCTAGGTTTTCAAGTTTGTATTCATCTTAGTTCTTTCATGTCTAAGAATTTTAGGTATGTTAGAACTAGGATTCTATGTGGAGATTTCCATCTCGAGTTCATTTATTCTTCAAACTTGTAACCTAACTTCTAGGAAACTTGATTTTCATGTGTGTTAGGCTTATACTTTTTGTAGCTTTATGAGAACAATTATATGTGATTACATTGTGGTTGTTTCTTTAAGTGAATGATATAATTAGAATCTAGATTTAGGTTCTATGTTGCCTATGAAAATGCATGAAGGTTAAGCTAGAGTTTCTTGATTAATTAGTTTAAATTAACTTAAGTTTCTTAGATTTAAGAAGCTTAGGTCGATTTAAGCTAGTTAGATTAAGAGGAAATTGTCACATGAGGCCTATCAATTGAGATTGCTCAAATTGAGGCTTGAAGGAGGAGGTTTCACTCTTGATTTTCATCCATTTCATTTCGGTAATATAGCTATTTTTAGTTGTAATTGTAGTTAGTTAACAAACATAATCACTCTCAAAACCATTGATAATTTGTGTGGCTTTGCACTTAGAATTGGCAAGATTATAACCTAGATTGAGGAAAAGACCTATACTCTCTACTATACAACTAGTGGATTAGAGTATTGATTTGTTTTGATTAATCTTTTTAGGCGACAAAAGAGGTTAAATCAAGTGGCGCCGTTGCCGGTTTAGGTTGCTTCTTGCTAGTTTTATGTTTTAGTAGTCACAATTTTAATTTGTTGTCACTTGTGTGCTCATTCGGTTACTTTGCACTTTTGAGCTTAAATCTGATTTTGAGAATTCTGAACCTTGAACACTTGTATTCTGGACATTTGTGACTGTTTTGGATGTGTATAGGCTGCTCTAGATAGCCAAAATATTGCTAGAAAGCTTGCTGGACATTTTGTTTAAGTGCTGGAAATGTGCTCTGGAAATCCTGTTTTGACTGCTTCACTGTTTTAAAAACTGGGCAAAATATAGAGCGAATTTTCTGAAACTGTTTTAACTGGTAAAACTCGAAGATTCAAGCTTTAATTGGATATATCATTTTCCAGAAAACTCGTTTTCTACTGTCCGGGGTGAATTTTTGAAATTGCCCTGTTTTTTTCTGGAATTTGCATGCGGAACTGCTGACTTTTGAGCCAATCTGTTTGATCTTATCCTGCTCTGTTTTGCATGATCTTTGGCTCCTTTTACCCAGTTTGGAATACGCTTTTGATTGATATATTGTGCAGAAATTTTGGTGCAGTATTCGTTTGTCTAGAGGTCAAAAACCTTGCTGTAATTGTGCCTTTTACTGCTCCACTTTGAACCAAAACTGTTTGCATTTTAGTTATCTGTTTTGAGCAGTGTTTGGTTTGTTTGAAAGCTGGTTATTTGCACTTTCTATCTGCCTGGTTATTCTGGAAAATTTGGTTAGAAATTACTGTCAAAAAGGTGCCCTAGTTACCTATATTTCCTAACCGGATAATTGTGGTATTGCACTGTTTTTTGTGGATCTTGTTGGACTGTTTTGCAGGGCTAATCTCACTGCTTGCAGGGCTTCATTAAGCTCTTTTGGACACTATTTTGGTGCCCTGTGGTTAGCTGGATTGTGCCATTTCTTTGGCGAATTTTCCTTTACTTTTTGGAGAAGATTGTGAAGTGAATTGCAAGCACTTTCTTGGTCATTTATCTTGCATATTCTGGACTGCGTGGTATCTTTTTGCTGGCTGGTTGTGTATGTGATTTGTTTTGCAGGGCATTTAAGAGGGACTATTTGACTGGAAGTGTGCTCCAACTTTGAGCAACTTGTGCATTCATATGGCATGTATTCATTTCATATATTTTCACACATCATTCATCAAGAACATGGGTTGTTTTGGTGACAAAGTTGTACTTGTCATGTGCATATAGGAAGGAAACATGGATTGGAATGACACATATCATGATTTTGCGCAACATCCTTCCATGCATTCTAAATCTTCTCCTAATGCATATCATGCATCATATCACGATTCTTATGGATTACCTTATAACATACCTTCACATTCATATAGGTTTTGTCAAGAGGATGAGTTCTTAGGGTGTCCTCCACCTCAACCTTACCATCATGATTATGAATATCCCCCATCCTATTCCACATATTCTCCTTCCATTTCTTATGATGAACCACTTCCTCCATTTAACCTCTCATTTCACCCTCATCATAATTTTCCCAACTACCATTATGAGGAACCACTCCATCCATGTCCACCTCATAATTATGTTGACCTATATCCTTCATTTCCACATCATGAACCACTTCCTCCATTTCCCCCTCATGATGATGATGGACCATATAACTCATTTCCCCCTCATGAACCATCATTTCCTATATATCACCCACCCTATGAACCACCACCCCATTCCTCTATACTATATGAAGCTCCTCAAGCTTCTTCTTCTTTTAGTAGGAGTGAGGATATGATAGCCAAGTTGAAGGTCATGTTAGATACGATGGATAGAATGGACGCCTCTCTTGATTCATTGGCCAATTCATTTAGTAAAGAGACGGTTGATGCACTCCCATTGATCCATGAGGCCGATCCTAGGGTACATGATACACCAATTTTGGTAGAAGTTGAGACTCCACACCCTTCACCCACATCTATACCTCATTTCCCCATAGATGAATCTTGTTCTTTAAGTGATGATGAGGTTGATGAGGAAATAGTTGTGGAATCACCTAGCATCCTTGAGTCTAATGTTGTTTTGCCTAGTGATTCTCCTAGTTGTGATTTGGATACTCATATTGTTTGTGAGGATTCCACTCCTTTGCATGAGACTAGGCATGACATTGTTGATGATGTTAGTGTTGATATTTCTAATCCTATTTGTGAATGTGATGAGTTGAGCATGTGTGTGGTTTGCTATGCATGGCGTCGTTATAAAAGTGTTGGATCTAATTCTTTGAGTGCCAACGGTGGGACAAAAGATAATGTGAATCCTAAACCTAAAAAGGATGCATGCTTTCATGAGTTTGATGTGCCATTACTTGAAGATTGAGAACAATTATATGTGATTACATTGTGGTTGTTTCTTAAAGTGAATCATATAATTAGAATCTAGATTTAGGTTCTATGTTGCCTATGAAAATGCATGAAGGTTAAGCTAGGTTTCTTGATTAATTAGGTTAAACTAGTTAAAGTTTCTTAGATTTATGAGATGAAAAGCACCCTAATTCCCAAGGTTTTTATGAAGAACTTCTACTTGATCAAGATGGTTTAAAGGGGAGCTCTAGCCTCTCACAAGTTAGTGGAAGTTCAAATCCAAAAGGGAAGCAAGTTGACGCAAGCATACTTCTCCATTTAAATGAGGGCTTCATGACAATGAAAGTGGATGATCAATTGTTCAAATTCAATGTCTACGAAGCTATGAAGCATCCATTTGAGAGGTATTCCTTGCTTGGTTTGAACTTTATTGATGGCTTAATGGATGAGTAGGTAAGCCAACATGTTAGAGCTTTGAGTATGCATGGGAATAATCTTGTACCTTCAAGATTGCCAATTCTTGATTCTTGCTCTTTTGTATATGATAATGTTTGCATGATTGATCATTTGGATGAAAGTGTTAAGCTTGAGAGCATGTCTCATGATTTTCCTAAGCATCCATTCCTTGATTATGTTGATGCTACCCCTAACCATTTCCCTATTCCTTTCATGATACCACCATTTCTATGCCCTATTTGCATGTCTACAACCCCTTGCACAAGGGAAGTTTGTTTCATGTTGTAGGCACTTTTCGGATGCACAAGGAATATTGGGAGTTCATTAAGGCCGCAAGGGAACTTACTAGGAAGCTCCAAGCCACATGCGATGCTTTTGGTAAAAGCATAATGAAGAAGCTTCCAATTGGCCGAATTCACCAAATTCATGGCCACAAGTTCCTATTCTTCAAGGATAATTTCAAGCCTCCATAAGAGGTTGTCTCTTTCCTTTCCTCACTTATTCTCTTATTGCAAATTCTTAAGTGTGGGGGAAGGTGTTAGTATTAGAAAAAATTAGAATTGTGTTTGTGTGTTTAGGATTGTGTTTAGGTTTATTTTCTAGTATGTTGTTTTAGGGTGTTTAGAAAACAAAGAAAAAAAGAAAAAAAAAACTTGTGTTAGGTTGTGTTTAGTGTTTGTTTTTGTGAATAATACATGATGGCCATTTGCATGCGTGGACTGCCCAGCCTTATTAGTTGCTGCCTTGCCTTTGTTTTATGCCTTCCTACTTGATTTGATTGGTCCCATTGAGGACAATGCATGCTTTAAGTGTGGGGGGTGTATTATGTGCTTAAAAGTGGTCTAATTCAAAGCTTTCACACTTGATTTGTGGATTTATTTGGCATGATTGTGTAGGAAGTTTAACTTGATCATGGCTCTTGAAAGTAAATGGAATTGTCCTCTAGTGTGTAAGTAGAATTTTTGGAATGATTACTTAGGGCATTACTTGGGGCACTTTTAAGGTATAAAGAGGGTGTAAGTTTCTCATTTAACTTTTCTTAGGGAGGAAGTGACTAATTAGAGTAAGCCATTAAAGTGAGAAGCCTTCAACCGAATTGAGTGGGTCAATTGTCTAGTTGACCTCCTAGAACTTGTCTTAGCTCTTGTTCAAGATCACAATGCATGGTACAATTGAAAAGGAAAGGGGCATTTCATTTCTAAACCATTTTTGACCCAAACACAAGCCAACCTAAATATCCTTTGATTCAACCCCTTTGGGCCATTCACTATTCTTTTCTACCACCTTGACCAATGTTTGAATGAGTAATTATAGCATATGCTTGCATTTATATTAGTATTGTATTGTTGTATCTTGTGAAAAGCATGTTACATGGGGGAAATAGCTAGTTGGGCGCCATTTTGGGCGCCATTCCAGAGAGGCAGTGCCCCGGGCGCCATTTGGGCGCCATTTTGGGCGCCATATCAGAGAGGTGGTGCCCTAGGCGTGCCCATGGGCGCCATTTAGGCGCCATTGGCCCAAAAAAAAAGGCCAAAGGCCTAAAAGAAAAGAATGAAAGCACAAAGTGCTTATGATGCCAAGGGCATAGAAAAAAAAGAGTAAAGAGAGATAAGCACAAAGTGCTTGGTAAAAAAAGAGTGATATGTAGCATGCTTGATTGGATTGATTTCATTGTATTGCATGCATATGTGGTGATTATTTGTTCATGTCATTGGTCATTGAATACTTTCCATCATTCATCATTCATTATTAGCCTTCCATTCAACCCCTAAAGTCCCCTAGATTCAATTGTGCCATGCATAATAATGGGTGGAGAACTTAGAGCTACTACAAGCTTATGGAGAGGTTAAGTGCATTGAGCCAAAGAGTGATCACAAGTCCTTAGTTAGGCATTTTTCCTAACTTGAGTGAATGAGTGTAAACCCTTTATCCGGTGAGGAAAAATCTCAATTGGCACTCCTCCTTAATTCTAGTTGCTTTCTAAACTTGCATTCACTTTGTATTCTTAGATTTGGCCCATGTGATGCTTTAGGGAAAGGTTCAAAAAGATCAACTTGTATTCTATGACAATTCCATGTGCCTTCATTATGCTTAATGATTGAGTTACTCTTTTCACATGACTTTGCCCGGAGTGCAAAGATTAAGTGTGGGGGATTTGATTGGACCGAAATTTATATGTTTAAGCATGTGAAATTGAGCTTTATTAGTGAGATTTAATTGTTATATTTGATCATTATTGGTGATTTCATGTGCACATGCTTATAGGTGATTATATGGAAAATCCTAGCTTAATTACTTGCATTTTAAGTAACCAAGGGTATTTTGGTCATTTTTGACTATGTGGTGCTTTTCTCTTGTAGGGGGATCCCACGTGGCCCCCACAAACCTTTGGGATAGCTTGGAGTGCAAGGAGTTGGCTTGGAGGGAAAGGCATAGGCAAAAGACAAAAATTACCCTTTATGTCAAAAACAAGGGATTTCCTCATTACCAAAAGGGGTAATTTTGGCTCCAAAATTCAAATTCAAAAAGGAGGAGCCTCATTAAGGGCAAAAAGGGAAGCACAATGAAGAGGAGAGAAAGGAGGAAGCTTTGGACCACTCATCTCTCTCACCTACCACTCATTTACCACCTACATTTCCCAAAATACCCCTCCTCTCACATTTCACTTCCATTTCACTTTCCTTCACATTACCTTCACTTCCATTTCGGCCAAACACCCCCATACCCATCAAAATATCTTTTTGACTACTCATTCACACCATTTGACAACTCATCAACTCCTAATCACTCTCATTAACCCAAACCCACTTCCATTTAATATAACAAGCTCTCATTTTTGACATACCTTTTCTCTCTCTTCATCACATTTTCTCTCACTTTCTCTCATCTCCTCCATCACATTCCTCACCATTCCTCTCGGCCTCCACCTCAAATCCATGGCTCCTCCACGCAAATTCATCATCATTTCCATCTCCAAGCTTGGCTAAGCTCTCCTCTCCTTCCTTCAAGTCAAGATTTGTGCTTTGAGCTTCATGGATTTGGCCTTGTGTGAGAATTTCTACTTCTAGGTTTTCAAGTTTGTATTCATCTTAGTTCTTTCATGTCTAAGTCTTTAGGTATGTTAGAACTAGGATTATATGTGGAGATTTCCATCTCGAGTTCATTTATTCTTCAAACTTGTAACCTAACTTCTAGGAAACTTGATTTTCATGTGTGTTAGGCTTATACTTTTTGTAGCTTTATGAGAACAATTATATGTGATTACATTGTGGTTGTTTCTTTAAGTGAATGATATAATTAGAATCTAGATTTAGGTTCTATGTTGCCTATGAAAATGCATGAAGGTTAAGCTAGGGTTTCTTGATTAATTAGTTTAAATTAACTTAAGTTTCTTAGATTTAAGAAGCTTAGGTCGATTTAAGCTAGTTAGATTAAGAGGAAATTGTCACATGAGGCCTATCAATTGAGATTGCACAAATTGAGGCTTGAAGGAAGAGGTTTCACTCTTGATTTTCATCCATTTCATTTCGGTAATATAGCTATTTTTAGTTGTAATTGTAGTTAGTTAACAAACATAAACACTCTCAAAAACATTGATAATTTGTGTGGCTTTGCACTTAGAATTGGCAAGATTATAATCTAGATTGAGGAAACGACCTATACTCTCTACTATACAACTAGTTTATTAGAGTATTGATTTGTTTTGATTAATCTTTTTAGGCTACAAAAGAGGTTAAATCACAAAGCATCCAAGAAGAGAAAATGGTACATTGATAGCGGATGCTCGAGACATATGACTGGAGACCGAGACAAATTCAAATCCTTGGTGATCAAAGATGGAGCCACAGTAACCTTTGGAGGAAATCAAAGTGAAAAGATCACCGGAGTTGGAGAAGTTGGACCAGTTAAAGACGTCTATCTGGTGGATGGTCTCTGTCAAAGCACAGACAAAGGAAATTGGGTAATCTTTGATTCACATGAGTGCATGATAATAGACAAGCATGATCTGAACCTAGATAAGGCCAACCTAAAATGCAAACTTAAGGCCAATAGAAATGGAAACCTATACATTCTAGATTTATGTCAACAACTAGATGAAAAATGTTTAATATCTAGTGAATAGAATAGTTGGATTTGACATAAAAGGCTAGCACATGATTATATTTGTGAATCCTGCCAACGAGGGAAGCAAACTAAGTCCTCGTTTAAAACCAAGAAGAGAGTCTCCACCAGCAGGCCCTTGGAACTAATCCACATAGATTTGGTTGGGCCAGCAAGAGTGAAGAGCTTGGGTGGAAACCTGTATGCTCTAGTTGTGGTGGATGACTATTCTAGGTTCACTTGGACAATGTTTCTTGCCTCTAAGCAAGATGCTTTTGATGCCTTTGTTGTCCTGGCTAAGAAAGTGAAGAATGAGAGAGATCTCAAGATCGCAGCCATAAGGACAGACCATGGAGGAGAATTTGAGAACCATAGCTTCTCTGAGCTGTGTGAGCAGAATGGCATTGATCACAACTTCTCAGCTTCCAGAACTCCTCAGCAAAACGGTGTGGTCGAGAGGAAGAACAGGGTTCTGACTGAGATGGCCAGGAGCATGCTCAATGAGAAAGAAGTTTCTCAAGTGTTCTGGGCGGACGCTATGAGCACTGCTTGCTACATCTCTAACAGAGCCTATGTTCGCAAGGGCTTGGACAAGACTCCCTATGAGCTGTACAAAGGCAGAAAGCCCAACATCAGCCACCTCAGAATCTTTGGATCAAAATGCTATGTGCATAACAATGGAAAGGTAAATCTGGGTAAGTTTGATCCAAAAGCTGATATAGGTGTATTCATAGGGTATTCCCTTAGGAGTAAGACTTATAGAGTATACAACATGAGGACTAGAACTGTAGAAGAATCTATGCATGTTGTATTTGATGAAACTCCTACATGGGAACAATCCACAGAAGATGATGGGATACTAAACCTTCCAAAACCAGCATCATCTTCACCACCAAAAGAAACACCAGCAAGCAATCCCAAAGAAGAAGATGAACCCAGTAATGAACCTAGAGTGCAGACGGTGCCTGATGAGGTACAGTTGCCAACAGCTAGGAGACATCACAGGGATCATCCTCTTGATCAAGTGCTTGGTGATGTTTCTTCTGGTGTCAGAACCAGAAGGCAGGTTCAAGATGAAGTTGAGTTTGGAGGCTTCTTATCTCAGATCGAACCAACTTCAGTTGAACAAGCTCTTGAGGACTGTGATTGGATTATTGCCATGCAGGAAGAGCCTAATCAGTTTGAAAGAAGCCAAGTATGGGAAGTAGTCCCAAGGCCATCTCATCAATCCATAGTTGGGACCAAATGGGTCTTCAAGAACAACCTGGATGAGACTGGTCAGATAACAAGAAACAAAGCCAGATTGGTAGCCAAAGGTGAAATTCGTGGCTGTCACCCAAGAGGGGGGAGGGTGAATTGGGTGAGGGAATAAAGACTTAAACTCTTTCCGAAAGACTGCTTGTGCTCGGTGATGATGATAATAAATAATGCTATGCACAAGTCAGTATGCTATGTGATGCAAAATAGAATGATCAAGTATAAATATATGCACACATAAATTTATCCTGGTTCGGTCACCCAGACCTACATCCAGTCCCCAGGCTACACCTGAGATTTCCAATCCACTATTCTTGTTTAAACCGGGCACAAGAGAAGCCTTTACACTTTAGGTTTTACGAGCACGGGTTCACCTAACAACCCACAGGTTTTGCTACCGGCTAACCTGCAAACCTAACCGCAAGTTTTACGGGATCACTTGCAACCTTTACAACCGCAAGTTTTACGGGCTAACTTGCAACCTATGGAGATTTAGAAAACTTCTAAATGCTCCCCCTTACAAAATGTAAGATTACAATTATGTTCACTCTATGAACTGATTTTGTTAAACACTTAAGCTCAAAACTAACTCTCTCAAAGAGTGGATGATGTTACTCACTTAAGTACAAATGAATCAATCACTCTCTAAGAATATTACATATCAAAGTCCGAGAGTAGAAGATGAGAGGAATGTAGAATAGTGTTTCAGATAATAAGCTCTGTTCTCTCTCTCTCTTTTTTTTTCAAGCCTATTCTTCAGAAATGAAGAACATTCCTTTTATACCAGCCTCTGAATATCTAACCGTTGGAGAGGCAATAAGTCCGTTTGATTATAGACGTTGGGGCCTTGTTTACGTTGTCCTCATTAATGCACAGCAGGGTTGACTTTGCTTTATCTGAAAAGGTGCTCTGACCAAGCTGTTCTGTCAACACTGTTCTGGCAATACTATTCTGACAAAAGTCGTTCTGACATCTGAACACTTTGTACGGTCTGACTCTTGCTTGCTGTCAGAGAGGACTTCGTTCCTCAAGCATAAGTCCAGGATGCTAAGAGACTTACTATCGGAAGCTCTCTTGCTATCTGAAGTGAAGCTCGTGGACTCTAACATTCTGCTTGCTATCACATAGAGGAACTTCGTCTTCCAGGCATTGGTCCATGAATGATAAGAGCGCTTGCTATTGGATCCTCTCTTGCTATCAGAAGCTCTCTTATGGACTCTGACTCTTGTGGGCAGTATGAGCTTTGACACCTTGAGTGAATCTTCAGATTATGTTCTCATACTCCTCATGCTTGGTAGGTAACAATGTTGTTTGAATATGTCTGTTATCCTCTTGTTACCGTTGGGAAGTACATCTGCTCCATTAAAGCTTAGCAGGGTTGACTTGCTTTATCTCTGAAAAGTAGTCCTGACACCTCTGCTCAGACATAAGCATTTTGACACTGCATCTCTGAACGTTCTGTCCCATTGATTGCTTGCGGAAGCAACTTCTCATCCGGAAGCAACCTTACTTAGTGTGCTGCACTTGAACGTTTGTTTAGCAATATAAGCACATAGTCTCATGCAGTGAGTGTTCTCTTGGTCTATGAAGCATCCGGAAGTGTGACTAAGTTCTGCACATAATGGTTAGTCCAACATAGCAATATATATATAATCAGATATAGTAAAACTATACATGTTGTGGGAAGTTTGCTATGGGAAGTAGTCTTACTTAGACTATGTTCTGACTTAGTGTAATGTCTACTGACTCTAAGGGATCTCTATTCCAATAGTCAGCTTAAGTCTCGTTCGTTTACTCTAAGTCTTCCTAAGTGACTCAGTGTGTCATTCATGCTATGTATATTAAGTCAACACACAATCACATGAAGTGGGAGTTTACTTAGTCTAGGATGTATCCGGAAGCACTTCTCCATCCGGAAGTGAATCCACTAGATGTAGGACTTTGTTTACTATTGCTCACTCTCGCTCAGTGTTAGGTCACTTCAACAGCCAGCGCTAGTCACTAAGCTATCGGAAGCACTTCTACTGGACGTTGCTTACATTCACTGACGCTTAGTGTTATCGTGTTCTATCAGTCTGCGCTAGTGAAAGTTTATCAGGAAGTGATTCCACTTGACGGGGCTTATTCACTGATGCTTGGGGATATATCTATTCTGTCAGCCTGCGCCAGTCTAAATCTTATCAGGAGCGAATTTCACTTGGCGAAGTAGACTCACTGACGCTTGGGGTAATATCTATTCTATCTCTCTGCGCCAGTCTAAGTCTAACAGGAAGCAACTTCACTTGACGTTGCATTTTTACTGACGCTCGGGGTTATATCTAGTTTATCAATCTGCGCCAGTCTAAATCTAACAGGAAGCAATTTCACTTCCGATTGAAACATAGCTTAGTCTTAAGGTTGTGTACTAATTCTCATGGACTAAGTTATTTCCCTAGTGATTTACTTGCTGACGCTGGGGGATGAAAGTATTCATCCGCGTGCGCAAGTCCTAATCTATCCGGAAGTGATCTTGCATTCTCAAGTGATCTAACTCAGGATTCTAACCATGTCATCTAATCCTTCCTAAGTGTTGATTATGTTCTCTTAAGTACTAGACCATATCATACCTTAGTCACCATCAAAACTTAAGATTCTAACATTCTCCCCCTTTTTGATGATGACAAACCCATAGATGACTAGAGAACATAATTAAACTTAGATCACTCCTCCTAGAGCTATATTCCTTTCCCCAGTTCTCTCCCCAAAAATCTAGGCATCTTATCTATCTCTCAGCTCTAGACATCTCATGTCTCATCTCTCGCTAGACATCTTATATCTCATCTCTAGCTAGACATCTTATATCTCATCTCTAGACATCTCATCTCATCTCTAGACATCTCATCTCTCTCCCCCTTTTGGCTTCATCAAAATCCAACAGGTGCAAGCTAGCCTTAGGGATGGGGATACTTTTATCGTTCTCCTAGGAATGGGCTTTCTACCTAATATTTCTCCCTATGTATCGCTAATAAAGATTTGTTCTAGACTATTCAATACAATGTACGAGAATTAACAAGGAACAGCAATAATGGCTCATGATCCTAAATGATTGTATTCTCCCTAAACATTATGTAGGATAGCTAAACATGTTTTTCAAAGGAGATATTGATAAATCAAATCTAATCATAATTAAATTAAGATCAAAACATACAAAACAGTTTTCTCTTTGAAGGTGAAAATTCTTTCCAAATGTAATTTTGATCCTCTCGAATTGATTAACATGATATCAAAAATAATTTTGATGTGTTTAAAAATGATGATTATGATATCAAATGAAATATGTGATTTTAAATTCAAATGAGATGAAATCTGATACCTAATGAAATCAAATGAGATCTGTGAGTTTGGACTTGTGGTGTCAAATGAAATGATTGAATTGTCAAATGAAATTTGTGATACCATATGAAATGAAATCAAATCAAATGAAATTTGTGATTTTAAAAGTGCCAAAAATAATTTCCAAACAAATTGCATCACAGCATCTTTAAGAGTTTATTATCGATGACAGCATGTGACTCTCTATTTTCAAGGGATCATTAACAAGTAATGTCCATCTACTTTTCTTCTATATTAAAATTAATCATCATAAGATCAAGAAAAGAAGCATATAAGAGAGGTATGTTATCAATTACTTTCCAGCGTGTCATATAAAGGATACAGATGTGTGAGCTGGGATGATTTTCTAAGACAGTGAATGATTTTGAAGTCAATGCAGATTTGAAAAAAAAAAATCCTAAATTGACACCCTTACCAATGCCATATATGCATCATATATAAGAGATGGTAAGGTGTAGATGTTACCACAGATGAGGGGTCCTCATACTCTATTAGACTCAGGAATCTGAATCATACGCAGATAAGCATGCTTCCTGACATCTTCAAGAGGTGTGCTATCTCAAGTGGAAACCCCTAGCGCAAGTGCTTTGATGATTCGCTTCGGCAAGCTGAGCTACAACAACAAGCAGACATGACTGGGCAGTCACTCTACTCTTCCCATGGTTCAATAGTTGGCCTGCTATCGAAGGCGCTGATTGTTGTGAAAGCAACCTTGCTCAAACTTGATGATTGGTCCTGCATATGCTTGAGGAAACAAATGCTTTCTGATGGTCAGTGAAAGAACTTAAGATTTAACATTGGAGACCATCCTCAGGACATTCAAGTCAATCTGTGTTAATCAGCACAAGTTAATAATTTTAAGAAATCATGCTTGCTAATTGGTTTAAGAAAATATGAGCAATGATTATGTGAAAACTAATTTTGAGATTGTCTACACATTCACATAGTTTCACTATCAAGACATTAACTCTGTTTATACTCTCATAGATGAATATCAATGTGATAGTACAGTGAGTATCAAACAGGTGGCATATTTTCAGAGTTTCATAAGCAAGTATAGTTCAATAAATATGCCTCAAGGATGTTCATGTTAGATCATGAAGACATGTGAATTATTAATACTATGAAATTTTGAAGAATCTTCATCCTCACAAAAATGAAATACTGGAAATTTTCATGCTCACAGAATAGTTTGATTTTAAGACTAAATTCGGTTTTACAAAAACAACCAAATTTCAGCATATGATTACGAGAATAATTTCCAAATTTTTGCTCAAGTTCTTCTAGATATGCTCAGTGTGATCTCATTGTTCTTAGGATATCAACAAGCTTGAAATTAATACAGATTATAGCATGCTTGTGATTCTATGCCGTGTTTTACAGATCTTAGCAGAATTCAATTCAAGGCATTTCCTAAGATTTCTAATGCATGTCAGACAAGAGAGAGACTATCCATTTAATTTCACAACAGAATATGTAAGGGATAGAAATGCTCATGTGTATTGGCGAGAGTTTCTCAGGTTTGGTATAGCCATTCCACACATCTTGATAAGAGACATTTTCGTTGCTATTCTCTCTTGGTTATATTCATTGTTCAAGCTTCAATAATCTGTGTCAACATTCTTAAACCACAAACTTGAACTGAGATCATTAGTAGATTGAGAACTTAAAGATGTAATTAAGAGGGATGTATTGTTCTCGAAACCATAGCTGCTTATGCATTGAAAAACTTGATGCAAGAGATACCACATGAAATGGAAAATCAGAAATAACTTTTGAGTGCTATCATGAGGTATGGTTGTCATGTAGGTTTAAAGAGGATCAGAATCTGTTTTGAAAGTTTGTATATCAAAAGGATCTTTCAAAAATCAAGGTGAATGCATAAACTATTTTCTTTCATGAAAGACGCCCTTAAAAGATTCGCTAAGCATATATGAGTAAAACTGTTAAGCCCATCATGCATTTACTACACAAGTGATTGTTCGAGTAAAGAGGAAGGTAGGAATGATATCACCATCTATGTGTGACGAATGCTTTTCAAGACTTGACTGATTGTTCAGATGAGATAAAGTCCTGAGTCTTGCTGAACCTCAGAATTGTCTTTCCCAAGAAGATCTTCTATGCTTATCCTTGGTTCGAAGCACTTTCTTCTGAGAGTTAGGATTCAAGTGCCTTTTCAATGTTGATTGAGGAGTCCACTCTCTCTTGTTCTTCTCAGGATAGTTGAATGGAACTTTGTGATAGCTCATCCTTGAGACAGAACCATTGTTCCTGGTGGTTGCACATTGCTTCTTATGATTATACCAGGGGTTTTCAGCAGTTGCATCGCCACGAGTTCTCTCCTTTGGGGTAAGAGAAACTCTTGATCTTTCCTGCACAAGTAAGGCACTAGGAGGATGTTTTGGTACCCATTTGTACTTGGGTCCTACATGGTTAGCACTGGACCTTACTTGTCCTTTAGGAATCCATACAAACTTATTTCTCACATTTGAATTTCTTCTAAGACTGCATGTGTGAGAAATATGTCCTAATCTACCACAATAATGACAGATAATGGAATGATAATCAAAATGAAGCTTCCTATCATTATCATGATTAGTTTTCTTTAGAAAAGCTTTTTGTTCCTTTGAAATTTCAGTTTCTTTTGAAAGCTTTTCTTTTTCCTTCAACACGTGTTTACAATCAAAACATTTTTCAAGACATGTTGAAGTTTTCCCTACCGATAGTGGGCTAGCTATCGGAACCACTAGTTCTTTAAAAGAACCCTCGGAAACTTTAGATGTAGAAGAAGAAATTAGTTTTTCAAGTTTCCTATCTTTTTCTTTTAAGCCTAGAAGTTCTTTTGCAAGTTTACAATATTCAGTATATAACTCATTGTATGCATCTTGCAATTCAGAGAGTTCAATTTCAGATCCAGATACCTCACTTTCTGAATCTTCTAGGCAGAGATGGATACTCTCTTCACTGAAGTCTGCTTCCTCAATATCAGCTTCCAGAAGCTCATCAGTAGATGATCCACAAAGAGCACTAGTTGAGCTTTGGACAGCTGTGCTTTCAAGAGATGGGTTAGAAGCATATATCACATCAAGAGTATTCCAAATATCTCTAGCACTAGAGCAATGTTTGATTTTCTGGAAATCATTTTCAGTTAAGCCTTTGTATAAAATTTGCATTGCTCTAATGTTTAAGGAGAACAAATTTTTCTCCCTTTCAGTCCAGTTTCCTCTTGGTTTGAAATCAAAATCATTTTCAAAAATATCCATTTTCAAACTAGTGGATTTCATAAAACTTTCCATTCTTGCTTTCCACCAACAAAAATCAATATTTTCTAACACAGGTGGAATGGTATGATCAAAGCCTTTGGAAAACATTTTAACCCAAATCAGCCAAGGTCTTTACACTTGAGATCGTTGGATCCTTTAAACAAGTGACCTGCTCTGATACCAAATGAAATTCGTGGCTGTCACCCAAGAGGGGGGGGGGTGAATTGGGTGAGGGAATAAAGACTTAAACTCTTTCCGAAAGACTGCTTGTGCTCGGTGATGATGATAATAAATAATGCTATGCACAAGTCAGTATGCTATGTGATGCAAAATAGAATGATCAAGTATAAATATATGCACACATAAATTTATCCTGGTTCGGTCACCCAGACCTACATCCAGTCCCCAGGCTACACCTGAGATTTCCAATCCACTATTCTTGTTTAAACCGGGCACAAGAGAAGCCTTTACACTTTAGGTTTTACGAGCACGGGTTCACCTAACAACCCACAGGTTTTGCTACCGGCTAACCTGCAAACCTAACCGCAAGTTTTACGGGATCACTTGCAACCTTTACAACCGCAAGTTTTACGGGCTAACTTGCAACCTATGGAGATTTAGAAAACTTCTAAATGCTCCCCCTTACAAAATGTAAGATTACAATTATGTTCACTCTATGAACTGATTTTGTTAAACACTTAAGCTCAAAACTAACTCTCTCAAAGAGTGGATGATGTTACTCACTTAAGTACAAATGAATCAATCACTCTCTAAGAATATTACATATCAAAGTCCGAGAGTAGAAGATGAGAGGAATGTAGAATAGTGTTTCAGATAATAAGCTCTGTTCTCTCTCTCTCTTTTTTTTTCAAGCCTATTCTTCAGAAATGAAGAACATTCCTTTTATACCAGCCTCTGAATATCTAACCGTTGGAGAGGCAATAAGTCCGTTTGATTATAGACGTTGGGGCCTTGTTTACGTTGTCCTCATTAATGCACAGCAGGGTTGACTTTGCTTTATCTGAAAAGGTGCTCTGACCAAGCTGTTCTGTCAACACTGTTCTGGCAATACTATTCTGACAAAAGTCGTTCTGACATCTGAACACTTTGTACGGTCTGACTCTTGCTTGCTGTCAGAGAGGACTTCGTTCCTCAAGCATAAGTCCAGGATGCTAAGAGACTTACTATCGGAAGCTCTCTTGCTATCTGAAGTGAAGCTCGTGGACTCTAACATTCTGCTTGCTATCACATAGAGGAACTTCGTCTTCCAGGCATTGGTCCATGAATGATAAGAGCGCTTGCTATTGGATCCTCTCTTGCTATCAGAAGCTCTCTTATGGACTCTGACTCTTGTGGGCAGTATGAGCTTTGACACCTTGAGTGAATCTTCAGATTATGTTCTCATACTCCTCATGCTTGGTAGGTAACAATGTTGTTTGAATATGTCTGTTATCCTCTTGTTACCGTTGGGAAGTACATCTGCTCCATTAAAGCTTAGCAGGGTTGACTTGCTTTATCTCTGAAAAGTAGTCCTGACACCTCTGCTCAGACATAAGCATTTTGACACTGCATCTCTGAACGTTCTGTCCCATTGGTTGCTTGCGGAAGCAACTTCTCATCCGGAAGCAACCTTACTTAGTGTGCTGCACTTGAACGTTTGTTTAGCAATATAAGCACATAGTCTCATGCAGTGAGTGTTCTCTTGGTCTATGAAGCATCCGGAAGTGTGACTAAGTTCTGCACATAATGGTTAGTCCAACATAGCAATATATATATAATCAGATATAGTAAAACTATACATGTTGTGGGAAGTTTGCTATGGGAAGTAGTCTTACTTAGACTATGTTCTGACTTAGTGTAATGTCTACTGACTCTAAGGGATCTCTATTCCAATAGTCAGCTTAAGTCTCGTTCGTTTACTCTAAGTCTTCCTAAGTGACTCAGTGTGTCATTCATGCTATGTATATTAAGTCAACACACAATCACATGAAGTGGGAGTTTACTTAGTCTAGGATGTATCCGGAAGCACTTCTCCATCCGGAAGTGAATCCACTAGATGTAGGACTTTGTTTACTATTGCTCACTCTCGCTCAGTGTTAGGTCACTTCAACAGCCAGCGCTAGTCACTAAGCTATCGGAAGCACTTCTACTGGACGTTGCTTACATTCACTGACGCTTAGTGTTATCGTGTTCTATCAGTCTGCGCTAGTGAAAGTTTATCAGGAAGTGATTCCACTTGACGGGGCTTATTCACTGATGCTTGGGGATATATCTATTCTGTCAGCCTGCGCCAGTCTAAATCTTATCAGGAGCGAATTTCACTTGGCGAAGTAGACTCACTGACGCTTGGGGTAATATCTATTCTATCTCTCTGCGCCAGTCTAAGTCTAACAGGAAGCAACTTCACTTGACGTTGCATTTTTACTGACGCTCGGGGTTATATCTAGTTTATCAATCTGCGCCAGTCTAAATCTAACAGGAAGCAATTTCACTTCCGATTGAAACATAGCTTAGTCTTAAGGTTGTGTACTAATTCTCATGGACTAAGTTATTTCCCTAGTGATTTACTTGCTGACGCTGGGGGATGAAAGTATTCATCCGCGTGCGCAAGTCCTAATCTATCCGGAAGTGATCTTGCATTCTCAAGTGATCTAACTCAGGATTCTAACCATGTCATCTAATCCTTCCTAAGTGTTGATTATGTTCTCTTAAGTACTAGACCATATCATACCTTAGTCACCATCAAAACTTAAGATTCTAACAAACGGGTAAAACCAAGAAGAAGGCATAGACTATGAAGAAACTTTTGCTCCAGTCGCTAGACTTGAAGCAATAAGGATTCTTCTAGCCTTTGCATCCATGAAAGGTTTTAAATTATATCAAATGGATGTAAAGAGTGCATTTCTTAATGGTTATATTAAAGAGGAAGTTTATGTAGAACAGCCTCCTGGCTTTGAGGATCACAGGCATCCTAAACATGTGTATAGGCTAAAGAAAGCTTTGTATGGCCTGAAACAAGCTCCTAGAGCTTGGTAAAATAAATATATCATGTATCTAATAATGATTTATTAACATAAAATGTAAAGCAAACATGGATTATTGATTTCCAGATATGAACCTGAGTAGTAATATTAAGCTCTTAGGCTGGATTCAGTAATATGAACAATAATAAGAAGTAAATATAGCAAACGTGGATTATGAATTGGAAACAGTATGAATAAATCAGAGATAAGACGAAATATGATAATTAATAAGAAATAATAGAGATATTATGAGATAAGAACTGGAATAGTAAAGCATAAAACATAAACAAATATTAATGGATAGAACCTGGCGAGCTTTATTGAATTGGATAATCAGAATACAAGATGAATAGCCGGTTACAAGAGATCTCTCAATACAAGAAAGTAAAAAGTGATTGTGTTCTTGCTCTCAGATATTCCGTACCCTAAACCCTAGCTTGGCCTATCTTATATAGCCTATGCAGCTCCACTTATTTCTCCCTGACGTTATGCCAGGTGTCCACCTCGAAGAGCCGTTGAGCTGTCAGGTCTCTAGCATGGCCGGGTCTTCAGCCCGAGATCTCCGCCTATGATCTCGGGCAGTTGCACTGACTGGGCGCACTTCTAACAGTCCAGGCTTCCACCTTGCCAATTAGTCGTTTATGTGCCTCTTCATCTTCTCCCAATTCATTAGCAGGGCTGGGTCGTCAGCCCAAGACCTTCGCCTGGAATTTCGGACAGTTATGTTGACTTGACTCAGCTTCACCAGATCAGGTTTTCACCTCCCGAATTTTGTGCTCCACTAACACCCATTTCGAAATTCAAGCTTCTGTACGTTACTGTTAGTCGTCACGGCGTCCTTCCGTCATCTCATATCGGGCCGAGCCCATATTAATCTTTAGCGAGCCCAGGGGAATACATTTACTCCCCCAGCTCCACGTGTCAAGCTTTGTGAGGCTCGAGGAGGTGCATTCCTTTGTGTCTCAGGTTTGGGCGAGCGGCTATTGGACGATTTTCAATGGTTTTAGATATTTCGGGCAGGTGTTGCACGTTCTCCAGGGGCTGAGTCAATAATCTGCGGTTTTCAAGGATCAGAGAAAATGTTATTCTCCAGGAGGTAGTCAGGTAATGAGCTTCCAGGAGTTTGAGAAAATCGATTGGAAGAGATGATCGATTAGCTTTAGTAGTTCCTTGGACACAAGATATAAATTGTTACCAAGATATAAGATCTGAAATGTTACAGAGATAAGAAATCTGTGCTTAGAGACTTTTTTGTTTGTTGAGACACTGAGCTTGGAAATTATCGAAAATAGCTCTGAGATGAAGCACACGCTTAGGTTCTGAGACTTCTTGTGAAATATGATTAGTTGGTATATAGACCAAATTTTGTTGATATTTGTAATCTTCTCAATGACTTTCTTGGTCATGAAAATATGATTATATGTGTTAGAGGTTACCGGAAACAATATCTGGAAATTCTGGCTTTGTAAGTATCAAGGGTCTCTCGTAACGACCTTTATGAGTATGGAGGTTTTTGTGATTTTCTGAGAATTTATGAGCATTTGAGTTATTGGAATTTGAATCGTGTTATTATCTGGGAATTCCTTTGAAATCTCTGGAGTAATTTTGCTTTTAATTCTGCGAAATAAAAGTAGGTAAAGAGGTAATTAGCATAAAAGGGGGGTTAACAAATGAATAACGTAATTGTTATTCTTCTCTCTCTTTTTCTTTTCTTTTTTTTTTCTTTTTTTTGGATGACTCATCATTCTTATCCCCCTAAAATGGTTAAAAACCAAATATAACATGTAATTAGCTATGAACAATTTGTATTGGTAAAGGTTTCTACCTTTTTCGAATTTGTAATCTGGAGTCAACCTGGACCTGAGAGTCATCCATTTTGACCTTGGTAATTCCCAGGGTATTTGCGATTAATAAATGAGCATTTGGACAATTTTGAGTTTAGTTTTGAAATTAGAAATTTGATTTGAATTAATTAGTACCTGAGAATCAGTGATTTCTCCCTTATTCTGGAGGACCTTCTGAGAAAGGGAGCTGAGATCTGGAAATTCTCGAGAATCGCTCTGGACTGAGGTGCTGATCTCGTCTTCACGAGGGCATACACTGAGATGCTGAGTGAGGTTTCACGATCCAGGTGAACCTCAATTCCGTGTTTTGTAAAAATTTGGGAAACTGGATTGAAAAGTTGTTTCCTCTTATTGCCTTGATAAGAAATTGTCTTATCAAGGTCTAGGGCACTTGGCCCTTTCTACCCTTCATGGGTAGTATCTTTTGAGGTGCTTAGCATTCCAGTTTCTTGGTAAGACATTCCCTCAGGAATCCTGAAGCTGATAAGAACCTGGGTCCATTATTTCTTTTACCAGGTAAGGCCCTTCATAATTAGGGCTGAGTTTTCCTTCTGATGATTCGGGAGTGTTTGGGAACACTCTTCTGAGAACTAATTCACTTATCTGGTATTGGGATAAATTGTATAGCAAGATAAGCTAAATATTAGGATATATTAGATAGAATGATAAATTAGATAGCACGATTAGATTAGATAGCAGGATAAACTAGATAGCAGGATATATTAGATAGCAGGGTATATTAGATATCATGATAAATCAAATAAGAGGATAAATTAGATAACTAGAAAAATTAGATAGCAGGTTTAGTGGTGTAATACCTTAACAAGATAAATTATGTCTCGTTTGAAATAATTCGATTACAATTTGTAGATTTAAGATGTAAGATAATACAGGTAAATTGGCCTGTGATCAGGTTGAATCTGATGTTGAAGATTCTTGATCAGGGTGATCCTGAGATTCAGGATCTTTGCCTTCTTCTTCAGGATCAAAGCAGGCATATCTGGCTGCATGGTCTTCTTCCCAACGCATCTGGTCTTCAGCTTTGCGCATAACCCCAGCGTAGGTATCGCATGGGTGTTTTGTCAGTTCTTTGTAGAGATCTAAATCTACAAATATTCCTTTACGGAAGGCGTTGATCAAGGTCTCTTCATCAGGTTTATCTATAGTGAGTCTCTCTGCGTTGAATTGGGTAACCCAACTACGGGTGGTTTCCCCCCGATACATATGCATCTGGTATAAGTCGGCTGAGGTCTTCTGCATCCTACGGCTGCTGGAAAACTGCTGAGTAAATTGCTCTTGCAGTTGAGCAAAGGATGATATGGATCTAACAGGCAGTTTGATGAACCATTTTATAGCTGGACCTGTCAAGCTCATACCGAATCCTTTGCACATGCAAGCCTCTCTGGCTGAGTCTGAGATAGGAGCTGCAAGCATCCTTTGTTTGAAGTGAGCCCTATGCTCATCCGGGTCACCTGTCCCGTCATATTGATTCATTGAGGGATAAGTGAATCTCTTAGGTAGTAGAGTTCCTGTGATCCATCTTGCAAAAGGTGAATCCGCATAACTCGTCTGAGCATATTTAGGAATTGGTTTTGGTGCTCCTGAGACCTGTTGAATTATCTTTTTCAATTCATCAATCTCACGTTCCATCCTAGTGATTTCAGGATTTTTCTGGGCTTGAGCACCATCTGAACCTCGAGACTTGGATCCTGAGTTCGAGATGCTACCACTGCTGGAGCTCTGACTCTCTCTAGGGTTTAGTCTAGACTTCTCATGTCGTATATGAGAGCGTCTATGATGATCACGAGGAATTTTAGTTTGTGGGCTCTGGAAAAGGCAAGTTTTACAGCTGCCTTTGTTATTTCGATTTGGGATGTGAGCCATACGAGCAGCGTAGTCTCGTATGTCTTTGTTCAGGGACTTAATCAAGCGAGTGAGATAAACTTGTTTTTCAAATAACGTACGCATGTTTTGCGTTGTTTCATCTTCATGTTCGAAGTTTTGCTCGTCATGATCATCTTCATGACCCTCTTCATGATCCTGTTGCGAGTTCTCACCCTCTTCCCCCTGATGTTCAGATGGTGTCTCAGGTTCAGGGTTTTGTTCGTGGTGATCTTCAGGAATTGCTTCTTCATGAGCGTCTCCATTTGGAAGAAGGGGTTGGAACGGATCTCCATTCGGGGTGTGAGGATCCTCCTCTTCCATCAGGACTACAAGGCTGTGGTGATCAGACATGTTGTAATTCAGGTAAGAGAGTGACTTATAGTCGTACTCCCCACGGTCGGCGCCAAAATGTGTTACCTAGATTTCGTATAATCTAAATAACTTTAATAAAATAAATATATCATGTATCTAATAATGATTTATTAACATAAAATGTAAAGCAAACATGGATTATTGATTTCCAGATATGAACCTGAGTAGTAATATTAAGCTCTTAGGCTGGATTCAGTAATATGAACAATAATAAGAAGTAAATATAGCAAACGTGGATTATGAATTGGAAACAGTATGAATAAATCAGAGATAAGACGAAATATGATAATTAATAAGAAATAATAGAGATATTATGAGATAAGAACTGGAATAGTAAAGCATAAAACATAAACAAATATTAATGGATAGAACCTGGCGAGCTTTATTGAATTGGATAATCAGAATACAAGATGAATAGCCGGTTACAAGAGATCTCTCAATACAAGAAAGTAAAAAGTGATTGTGTTCTTGCTCTCAGATATTCCGTACCCTAAACCCTAGCTTGGCCTATCTTATATAGCCTATGCAGCTCCACTTATTTCTCCCTGACGTTATGCCAGGTGTCCACCTCGAAGAGCCGTTGAGCTGTCAGGTCTCTAGCATGGCCGGGTCTTCAGCCCGAGATCTCCGCCTATGATCTCGGGCAGTTGCACTGACTGGGCGCACTTCTAACAGTCCAGGCTTCCACCTTGCCAATTAGCCGTTTATGTGCCTCTTCATCTTCTCCCAATTCATTAGCAGGGCTGGGTCGTCAGCCCAAGACCTTCGCCTGAAATTTCGGACAGTTATGTTGACTTGACTCAGCTTCACCAGATCAGGTTTTCACCTCCCGAATTTTGTGCTCCACTAACACCCATTTCGAAATTCAAGCTTCTGTACGTTACTGTTAGTCGTCACGGCGTCCTTCCGTCATCTCATATCGGGCCGAGCCCATATTAATCTTTAGCGAGCCCAGGGGAATACAATATTATTTTTGGGGCAACTAATGAAAAACTTTGTGAAGAATTTTCTAAGACAATGCAAGGAGAATTTGAGATGTCAATGATGGGAGAACTAACGTTCTTCCTAGGCCTGCAAATTAAGCAAAAGAAGGATGGCATTTTCATCTCCCAAACTAAGTATTGCAGAGAGCTCCTCAAGAAGTTTGGGATGGATGAGTGTAAGGAGTATGATACTCCCATGAGTACCACTGCCGCACTCGATGCTGATGTAAAGGGAAAATCAGTCAGCCTGCCCATGTACACGGGAATGATAGGTTCCCTGTTGTATTTAACGGCAAGCAGGCCTGACATTCAATTTAGTGTAAACATGTGTGCTAGATTTCAAGCCAACCCCAAGGAGTCACATCTAACTTGTGTTAAACGTATTTTAAGATACCTTGAGGGAACACAAGAACTTGGTCTTTGGTATCCCAGAGGTAATCAAGAGTTGTTGTGGGCTTATTCTGATGCTGACCATGCAGGTTATAAAACTGATAGGAAGAGCACCAATGGACAATGCGCCTTCCTTGGTGGTTGTCTGGTCTCTTGGGCTAGCAAGAAGCAAACCTGCGTGTCTTTATCATCCACAGAGCAGAGTACATTGCTGCCGCAAGCTGTTGTGCCCAAGTGCTGTGGCATAAGAACCAACTGAGGGATCTTGGCCTGAAGTTTCCTGAGGCTCCCATTCTTTGTGACAACACAAGCACCATCAGCCTTGCCACGAATCCTGTGTAGCACACAAGGACAAAGCACATTGACGTCAGACATCACTTTATCAGAGATCATGTTCAAAAGAAGGATTTCAAGGTGCAATTTGTTCCCACTCAGCATCAGCTTGCGGATATCTTCACCAAGCCTCTGGGGGTTGATCAATTTACATTCATAAGAGGTGATTTGGGAATGGTAAACCCAAATGAAGTTTAATTCTTCAAAATAAACCTGTGCTTAATTGATTAAAACCTGCAACTATACTAACTTAAACATCGGAGTGCCAATCTTTAGTTTTGCAGGTCCCCAATGTTAAATCTTAAGTCCAACCGGAAGCAAAATCACTTCCGGATGCTCTTTTGCTGGCGCTGGGTGATGACTCTAAGCAACCGGAAGCGCCAGTGTTGGAGAAGAGAAAGGACACGTCACCTCAAAAAACGTTTCACCTTCTCCCACCAAAAACTGTGCCTCTTCTGACATTGTGCAGAGACACGTGTCACAAAGGTGCAACGTTTCAATTGAAATGTTTACGTTTTCCCACAAAAGGTGCATATTTTCAATGAAGAGTCATTATGAATCATCACATCGCTTATCACTTCGCATATATAGGCCATTGTCATTCATTTTTCACTTCTCACACAAATCAAACACCCAAAACTCTCTGAAATCATTCTTCATCTTCATCGCATCTTCTTCTTATTCATCTTCTTCGTTTTCTTCATCTCTTCATTTCTGAGCATTTCATCTCATACATACTATTCACCCCACTCAAACCCTAAACCACTTTACAAAATGGCCAGTTCAAATGAATCAAACCCCAACCCGCAGAAGGCCGCCTGTTCAAAGAAATCTGGGCATTCTAAATCTGAAAAATCTGGGAAACGGCATAAACATTCTGGGCAATCTGAGCAACAGCTTGAACAGTTAAAGAAGAAGGGTAAGAAGAGGGTACAGTTCAGGGAGGAATCCCCATCAAAGAGACAGCAAGTCGAGGAAGATGATCCATCAGTTTACAAGGATGGGCCACTAGAGGCTGTTTCTGGGAAATTTGAGAATGCAAAGCCCTACTTCACCTATGGAATGTTCGTCGACCTGAACAAAATTGAAGAACTAGGGTTTGGGCATTTGAGGGTATTTCTCGAGAAGTACATGTGCTGGCTGGGGATCAGCAATGATTACAACATCAACGTCCTGAGGGTGTTCTGCCAGTCTCTCACAGCCAAGGCTAAATATAAGAAGGTGAATGAGAAGGAGCACATTCCTAGAGTCACCTTTACAGCCACAGTGAGGGGGAGGACTTTCAGCTTTACTTGGAGAGATATTAACCGCCTGATGAAATCTACAGAGGAGGCTGACAATGTAAAATGCTTGCCCATAAGCGCAGTAAATATCAGCAAGATGAGGATCAAGTACATCAAGCCAACAAGGGCTACTCGATCTGGCTCTCAGGCTGGAAGTGCCTCACATACCACGGCTCCCTCTGCGTCTGGAGCAGGGGATCAAGAGGTTGACTCTCATCCTGGCACAAGCCGTGCTCCAAGGAAGGGTCTAGTGGCTGAGCTCAGAGAAGAGCTCCTGTTCAAGCTGCCCAATCTCTTGATGGCCCCTCTGCGAGAAGAGTTTGGAGAGCGACTTCAGCGGCTGGAGGATCGGATCGATGAGGTGGATACCAAGCTGGACCTCATCCTTGCCATACTTGTACCTGGCACCTCAAACCCTCCCTCATCTAATTCTCCATCACATAATCCTCCACCTCTACCTCCTCCACGAAATGACCAACCTCCTCCTCCTCCTAACCAACCATCACTCCCTCCTCCCAATCCTCAACAACCACCTCAGAATGATCAGCCCCAAACTTCACCCAGAAATGACCATCAACCATCACCTCACAACTCCACTCAGAACTCACCCCAACACTCGCCTCGCCAATCACCCCTTAACTTTACTTCACCAAATAACTCTCCATCTCCACATAACTCACCTTCACCTCATAACTCCCCAAATCATTCACCACCCCCAAACCCGATAAGACCCTCCAATCCACTTCCCCACACTCGCCCCACCATAGCCCAATCTCTTGGATTTTCCTCTCCTGATCACCCACTTCATACCTTCTACCTCAGAGACCATCTCTCTCTTCCGTGGATAGCTGAACAACCCACCTCTTACTCCTCTACCTACCCCTTCGATGGCCTATTCACCAACCCCACTTTCTTCCAAAGAAACAAAGCCCTCTTCCCTAGCCCTCCTTCTTCACCCAGCCCCTCTACTTTACCAGAAAACACCACACCCACATCCTCACCTGAAACCTCACCACCCAGAATATTTGGCCCTGAACCTCCACCCTCCCCTTCACCCAATCCATCCTCCCTGGCCCTCGCCCTTATTGATGATGCCAAAAGGGGGAGACAAATCCTAACTCAACCCTCTTTATGGCTAGATGAGGATATAGCTACTGCCCTCCGCCGAGCCATGGATTATCAGAGATTGGGTAGTGCTGAACGTCTGATCCGTGGGGAAGCCATCCGATTTATGCAACAGCAGCGTTCAGATGAACAAAGGTCGAAATGGGCAATGGTATTGGTTGAGCAACCTCATGAAATCCCACAGCCTGAGCCAGAGCCTTCATCTTCTGAGCCTCCTCCCTCTGGGTCTGGCCAAAACATACTTGAAGAGATTATGATGTAGTATGGGTTGAAGAGGCAAAACCATCCACCAATTGTGATAGCCAAGCCAATCCCTCCTTCTAAGCCAACTTCTGCTCCTCCTCCTCCTCCTTCAGCAGTCAGATACAGCGGATCAAGGAAGAAGTCTTGTGTCAAAAAGGGTGCTGGTACTGCTGAATCTTCTGAGAGTGAAGAGGAACCTCGTGGTCACTCTGGGGATCATGAGTCAGAGAGGGTATCTCAAGTAGTTGAAGCATCTGTGACTCAGTCACCCTCTCAAGCATTATATGCCCCTCCACCACTAAAGGAAGTAAAGCTGGAAATAGAGGATATGACTGCTGAAGAGTTCGAGAGGTATGGATGGACTGACAAGATCTCGTTTGGTCAGATGGCTTGCCTAGATGCTGAAAGAGCGAGTGCTAAACCTACCCAAGTGAAAGGCAAGGGTAAAGGCAAAAGCAAGGGGAAATGGAAAGCCAAGGGAGTTGAGGAGGACCCCAACTTTCCTGTGTGGAATGTGAAGATTAAGGATGTCCATTATCCCAATGGCGAGGTCATTCCCTTCTCCGATGCAACTGGGTTCCCTGGGTATGCTGAAGTTCAAGATCTGAAGAGAGCCTTTGAGGAATCCGTTGAATCTGAAAGACTCAGAAGCACTACTACAGAATAACCCTATACCATCGCACCTTTACATGCGCTTCAAGAAAAGCGTTGGTAATGTACTCTTATACATGCGCTTTCGAGAATAACAGAAAAAAACGCATGTATATAATACCTTATTACATGCGCTTTATAAAAAAGAGCGCATGTATATGACTCAATGCTATACATGCGCTTTAAGCGCATGTATAGAGTACCTCTTTGCATGCGCTTCTAGATGAACATCGCATGTATATGATTGTAGCTTTTACATGCGCTTAAAGCGCATGTATATGGTCCTGTTTACATGCGCTTTATCCCAGAGAGCGCATGTAGAAGTTTTACTTAAAATATCTATATTTTTGAACAATATATCCATGCATAGGATGAATTTATATGTTATAACATGTCTCATGCTCATATACATTAAGTGAAACCATCATAAATATATATAATATAAATACCTATACATGCGCTTGTAAGAATAAAGCGCATGTATAACATATATATTATTAAATTGTGAAATTACTTAAATGTTTGAACAAAAAATTTTCTAGATGTTTAAAACTTGACTCATTGCAAATAATTTATGCCAATGCATTAATTGACTCAACACATTTGATTTGTTCAATCTTTTCTCTGATCTGATAATAATTTTTTTGCAGCTCCGATTTCATAGTAAATCAAAATTTTTGTACTAAAAACTAAGTCTTATAGTTTGAATAATTTTGGAAATTGATATCAAATAATTAATATATTGAAAACTTAATTATTAAGTTCACATAGATCTTAAAATAATGAACTTCTAGCCTTATACAGTATACCAAATAAAATTTTATGCACTAAATATTTATTAAAAAATTTCATTTTTCCCGCGCGCTTATGTCTTCCCTCTTTTTTTTTTCCAAGTCCCTCATGCATACACTCACCCTTACACTCACGTACACTCACCCTTACACTCCTCCCTCTCAATCGATCACTCCCAGCGAAGCCCTCCTCCCTCTCAATCGATTTTTCCCTTCAAAACAGCGAAGCCCTACTCCTCCCTCTCAAACGATTTTTCCCTTCAAAACAGCGAAGCCCTACTCCTCCATCTCAAACGCGATTTTTCCCTCTTTGTTCATATCAAAACAGCGAAGGCTCAACACAGCGAAGGCTTCATCACTTCAAAAGGTTTGTGCTTTTAGTTTAAATGTATGAGATTATGAGTTTTTGGGGGCAAAGGTTTGTCCTTTTTGCTTAAAGTTATGAGCTTTTGTTTTTATCTTTCCTGTGCTTTTGATTTTGATTCGTTTTGATGATTTTTTGATATGAACTCATGAATTTCTCATTTCTATTGTTATAATATGCATTTCAGCCATCATATTGCTTTATTATTGTTTTGCATCTTTATACTGTTTTACAATGTGATAATAATAATAATAATCAATAATATTCGCTCACAGGTTTCTTTCTTTTTCTTTTTTTCTTTTAATATATTTATTAGCTTGTAAATCTTGTTAGATATATTATGTATGAATATGCAGTGAATCTTGCCTGCTGGTTTCGTGGTTTTATGCATGTTTCTTTATAGTCTTTTGAAGTTTTTGATGATTATTGTGTGATTGAGTTAATTAGGATTTGGATGATTGTGATTTTTACCTTGTAATTGGTGTGAGCTTGTAGGTTATTGACAATGAATGTGTTAATGCTATGATTTTTGTATTACTGATCATGTCCTGGTAATGCATTGTAAGAAATGGATAGTTTTTATTGCTGAAAATGGAAGTATGTAGGATTTCATGATAGATGTGATGATTGTGTTTTGAGGAGCCTAGAACTGAGGATTATCTATGGATGTGGTTTACATATATGACTTCATTCCTATGAAATAAGAAGCAATAAGCCAAGCTATTGTAATGAAAGATGCAACTGAAAGCCATAAAACTTTGACATTGTCTAGATTCCAGAGACTTAGTTAACATTCCATTTATAATGGCCGTTGGATTCAAATGTTATACATTTTTTACTTAACAGTAGCTTTACAAGCATCTGATGAGCACTTTTGGCTATAAATTTTTAATAAATATGTGACTTCTTCATGCTGGTTGAGCAGTTCTTCCCACTCTTTTAGGCAATCTATTATTCTGAATTCCTCCAAATAAACTTAAAGCTGCTGAATTAATGTTGTTATTGATTTTTTTTTTCATTGCTTGATATAATTGAGAATGTCCTGTTTAATGAGGAACTAGAAGAATCAAAATCAGATGATGAAAAACCTCAAGAGAAAAGCTGAAACGCTCAGTGTTTAGATAATGGTTATTATCTAAACACTAATTTGTGCCCATAGTGAGATTTGTCGAAACTCGAAATACATGAATATCTTTTATCTGCACTGAGGATTTACATGTAACGATATATTAAGAAATAGGGACTTTGCTGACATTGATGGAGGATTTTCTGCAGAATCTTGGTTATATTTGAATATGAAATTTGGACAGTGTATATCATGAAGCTTCTCTAGTTAAGAAAGATCCTGAGAAAGGCAAGCCTGGAGCTTGGTTATAGGCCTATCTTTTAGGGATTTAACTCTCAACATGTAATAGATGGTTCAGGGGTCTTTAAATGAACATATAGACTGAGATTTAATTGCCTTTTTGTTGGTTAGCACATGGAACTTGAATCCTGATCCATCTTTTTTGTAATTGATAGTGATAACAAATGGTGAGAGGCTAGATTCTAGAGGATGTTATTTGTTACAGAATCAATTTTCTGTAATGAGAGATTACTATTTTCTTTATCAAACTTTAATGAGAGATTAGGAAGATGGAGTAGAAGAGTAGAAGTTTTTAATTGCTGTTTTAGTTGATATATTTTTGTTGTTTTTGCTGTTTTAGTTGCTGGGTAGAGTTTACTGCTAAGAGTGTGTGTCTTGTGTACATTTAATGCTTGATAGCCTTGAAATAGCTAAATGTTCTTAGTTGAGTAAGCTTCAGTTGTCTGCCTTGTGGGGACGTCATTAGATATGAAAGGCAAGGCCATGTGGCTATGCCTATCTGGCTGTCTCATCATTAGAAATTGAGTGGCAATCTTTCTTATAGTTAACAGATTAAGATATTGTTGAATTTAAATATTGGTTTATGAAAAGATATTTAGTTTTACAGATTCTGCTCGGAAATGGAAGCACCGAACATAAGTGACAAATTATTGAAGTGTAGTTGATTGAGCTATAACATAACTTATTTCATTTGGGCGTCTGTCTTGAATTGTCTGTACTGGTTTTCCTGCTCCTTCTCATGTTACGAGCTAAAAGCCTCTTGTTTGTGCTCTGTAATGAATTGCTTGTACCAACTTGCAGATAGTTTTGGAGTTCTCTTGAGAGTATTGTAATCAACATAGTGTAGCCCAAATCTTCTTGTATATCCATATATCCACTCAAAGTTATCAAGCAAGGACCAGGTAAAGTATCCCCTCACATCTGCACCTTTTCTGATCACATATTAAGAGAAAATCAAAGAACAAGAAAAATATCTTAATTTGGTAATTTTTTTAAGGTGATTCATTGGACTTCAGGAAAGAATATACTGAATATAACAAATGATAAGCTTGCCACATATATTGATGCTTTTGTTCATGTAATATTCTTACCTTATTGCTGATTGAAGAGCATTCAAGTGATCTTCCAAGGTAGAATTTGGATTGTCTGTCTCACCACACCCTAAAGAATAGCTTGGATTGAAACTAAATGCACTTAAGCTTTGATTAAATCAAGACAATACTTTTTAGTTTTATTACCATTTTCTGTAATGAACATTGGAATGTTGTTGTATCTGTCTGTTACATGTGTGATAATTTTTTCCATGCCTTGTGGGTATATAGACCAGCCTATTGAGTTCTGCATGATTACAAATTCTTTAGAATTAGATAGAATGGAAGATATTAGTGAGATTATAAATTGATATGTTCTACTTATAATCAAAAGCATAATTGAAGAGTTGAGGCTACTTACAGATTTGCCGATGGGCACAACATTTTTCTCTTTAGTTCTTAGGTATAAACCTTCTGTTTTGGTGACCCCTACTCCTGATTCACATTTTGAGAAAATGCAATCTTTGGCATAGGCACCGGTATAGTAATTGATGCCAATAAAATCCACTCCTCTTTGGAGTTTCAACATTTCAGTGAAGGAAAATTTGGGCAAGATGGTCCCTAGAATATTCTGCATCTCTGAAGGGTACTTTCCAAAGATGATTGGGTCTAAGAACCTGCACCACACCAATTTTTTTATGGTTGCTGTTTCATGCAGTGTAAATAAATATACCAAATAAATAAATATACCAGTGTAAATTGAATGATAGTGCTCTCTCACTAGCCATTTTGTCTGCTGTAGAATTGCTGATAGGTTCATACCATATTGCTTGTATGACTATGCCAATTCTCCCCTTTTGTTCTCCCTTGGTGATTCATCCACAGCGAAGTTATTGCACAGTTTTATCAATATATATGGCTCAAACATTCATACATACAGATACTCCCTTTGGTCCTAATTATAAGACCATTAACTTTTTTGTATACACAATAGTAAATGTAAATTAGAAGTGAGATTATATATTGTTATATAATCTCAAAATGTGATAAAACAGTATAACATCTTTATACTGTTTTACAATGTGATAATAATAATAATAATCAATAATAATTCCTTGGGCATTTCTATATGGCGTGGATTCTTGTAGCTGCATATCAATGAGTAATTAACACACTGATTGGACCAAAATTTGTACCTTTAAGCATGTGCAATTGAGCTTATTTAGTGTGGTTTATTTGCTATATTTGATCATTATTGAGATATTTTATTGTGCATGCTTATTGGAATTATTTTAGAGAATATTAGCTTAATTACTTGCATTTTAAGTAAACAAAGGTATTTTGGTCATTTTTGACTAGTTGTGTGTTTTCATGTGTAGGGGGGTCCCACGTGGGCCCCACAACCCTTGGACAAGCTTGGAATGCAAGGAAGAGCATTTTGGAGGGAAAATGAAACCAAGTTGGCACCTCAAAGGAGGGACTTGGAGGAAAAACAAGCACTAGAGGATTGGAGCCCAAAATTCAAATTTCAAAATTGGCTCCAACTTCAAATTCAAAGTTGAAGGCTTCATTAAGGGCATTTTTGGGAGCACAATCAATTGGAGAAAAAGGAGAGAACTTTGACAATGCACCTAGACCACATTAGGACCACATTCACTCACCTTTTACCTAAATACCAAAACTACCCTTCCTTCCCTTTCATAAACACCATTTCACATAACACCCTCCATTAACCATCAAAATATCTTTTTGACAACTCACCACCACCACTTGACAACTCATCAACTCCTAATCACTCTCACTAATCCAACTCCCACTTGCATAAACCTAACAACCCACCTCATTTTGACATAACTTACACTTTCACTTTCTCTCTCTTCATCTCATTTTCTCTCAACTTTCCTTCATCTCCTTCATCTTCTTCCCTTCCATTTTCGAAAATCTAGACCTCCATGGCCTCCACCACGAAATTCCATCTCCTCTCCACCTCAATCATGTGTAGCTAAGCTTCATCATCTCTCTCTCCAAAGGAATGTGCTTGTAGATCTTCACATTTGGCCTCATGTACTTGTTGATGTAATCTTTTAGGTTTGTGAGCTAGACTTATCTTTTTGCCTAATGTTTTCCTAGATTTAGGTTACATTAGGTTAGGACATTTAGCTTTAAGTGTTCTATTTGATTTTGGTTCACAAATTCTCTTTTGTGTTTAGTTCATGAAAACCTAAAGCTTATATGTTTGTAGTTTCATAGATACATTTGTGTGTGATTAACTCCTCTTGTGTTTGTGGAATGATTAATTTTCTTAAGTTCTTGATTAGAATTTAATGTTGCTTAAGGTATGAACTAAACTTGAAAGAGCTTTAGGCTTGGTTAACCTAATTAAATTCTTTTAGATTTCTTAGATTTAAGAGATCTTGAGAATTTAGTTAGATTATATCAAGTGTAACAAGTATATGAGGTCCGAATTAACCAAAATCACAAAGTACTTTGGAGAGGGAGGTTATTTCTCATCTATCTCTTTACATTTCAATTCGGTTAGTATAGTTTTTGTTAGGATATAATTGTAGTTTTAGTATAAAATCAACCTCAACCTTCTTCATTGTTAATTTGTGTGACTATATCTACTTGAACTTGCAAGACATACCTAGATTGTGGAAAGACCTAGCTCACCACTTCTACCTAGTAGTTGAGTTTAGAATTTTTGATTAACCTAAGAGGCGACAAATAGGTTAAATCAAGTGGCGCCGTTGCCGATTTTGGTGGAATCTTGCTAGTTTAGGTGTTAGAAATCACATTTTAATTTGTTGTTCTTCATTGTGTATAATTGGCTAAGGTGTGCATTTTGTGATAATTGTTGAAATCTTGTGTTTGCATCACTTTTAGCTGAATATTAGACTTGTTTGGAGGTGTATTGGCTGCTCCAGATAGCCAAAATATTGCTAGGAAGCTTGCTGGACATTTTGTTTAGTTGCTGGAAATTCTGTCTGGAAATCCTGTTTGTGCAGCGTGTTTGTTTTGTAAACTGGGAATACTCTGTGCAGAATCTGGAAAAACGGTTTTAGGTGCTTAAACTACAGGTTATAAGCTTTCTATTGATATATTGTATGTACCTAAACTCCTTCTGTGCTGTCTGAAACAATTCGGTGAAATTAGACTGTTTGCTGGAAAGTCACTGTCTGACCAGTTTGCTTTCTGTTGCGACTGTAAATTGTGTAGCTGGAATTTGATCAAACTGTTTCTTGTGGTTAAACTACACATTTTAAGCTTTCCAGGAACATATTACTTGTTGCTAGAATCATTCTATATTGTCTGGAATTAATTTTTGAAATCTGCCCTGTGTGCTGGAAACTGTCTGGACAACACTGTACTTTCAGCGAACTTGTTTTGAAAACTGGTATTGACTCACAACGAATTTCTGGAAACTGTTTTAACTGGTAACACAAGAAGATTTAAGCTTTAATTTGATATATCTTTGGCCAGGAAACTCGTTTTCTACTGTCCGGGGTGAATTTTTGAAATTGCCCTGTTTTTCTGGAAATTTCATGCGGAACTGCTGACTTTGGAGCCAATCAGTTTGATCTTACCCTGCACTGTTTTGCATGATCTTTGGCTCTTTTTAACCAGTTTTGAATAAGCTTTTGATTGATATATTGTGCAGAAATTTTGGTGCATTATTCGTTGGTCAGTTGGTCATAAAATTGCAAGAATTGTGCCTTTTGCTGCTTGAACTTTGAACCAAAACTGTTTGCATTGTACTTATCTGTTTTGAGCAGTGTTTGGTTTATTTGAAAGCTTATCAATTGGACTTGTCATCTGCCTGGTTGTTCTGGAAAAATTGGTTTGGAATTTGTGTGCAAAAAGGTGCCCTAGTTACCTTTCTTTACTAACCGGATAAGTGTGAGTTTGCCTTGTTCTTGTGGACTGTTTTGCTCGATTGTTTTGCAGGGCTGTTGAACACTTTGCAGGGATTTCTTCAGCCTATTTGAGGCTATTCTGGAGCCTTAATATTGGCTGCTCTTTTGTCCATATCTTTGGACTTTTGCTAGCTACTTTGGAGCTACTTTGCTAAGCACATTGCTACCACTTTCTTGTGCTCTTGTGCTACATTTTGCTGGATATATTGGCTGCCATTCTGGATATATTGTGGCTGGATTGTATTGGCTTTCTTTGCAGGTCATGACATACTGTTCTAGCTTCCTTGAAGTTTTTTCCAATCTCATCGGCCAATGAGGGAATTTTCCAGGCCATGTGCCTCATTCTCACCTCCTTTCCAAGAGCATAACCCTTCCACCAACACATATCATCAAGGATGGATGGACCATCCAAGCTTCCAGTGGGGGGGAGGAGGTTATGCTACTCCTTCACATGCTTTAGATGATCAACAAGGGTATGCTCCTCAATGTCAAGATTATGACCCTTACCAAACGAGGTTTAATTCTTCTTGTGCTCAAAGTCCGGATTTGTATGCTTATCAAGAAGCTTCGCAATTTGAGCCTCATCCACCTCCTTATGGTTATGGGCAAAATTATTATGATCATCAAGCGCCTCTACAAAGCTTTGTTCCTACACACATGAAGCAAAATGACTTCTTTCATGCTCAAGTGCCAAATGATTATACTCCTCCAAGAGAAGATTCTTCTTTCTCTCTTAGTACAAATGACTTGATGATGCAAATGTGTGCATCAATTATGGAGAAGATGAATGGATTTGAAGAGAGTCTTAAGAAGCAAGAGAACATTTGTTCATTTGCTTTTCAATGGCTGAATAACAGGGCCGAGGAAAAGGCAATGAAAGGTGACCTACCTTCCAATATGGTTGAAAATCATACTTCTTTGAATGACATGAAGTTGGAAGGAGGAGTTCAAGTTGAATCAATTCCTTACCTTGTTGAAGAAGAGCATGAACCTCGAGAGTGCCAAGAGGTTAATCCTAGGATTGAGATGAATGTTGCAAATTTACCTAGCACCTTTGAGTCCAATGGTGTCTTGCCTAGTGCTTATCCTAATGATGATCTTAATGATTCTATGCCTTGTTCATGTGATGAGTTGAGCATTTGTGTTGATTGTTATGAGGGTAAATCTTCTCATCTCATGGCATGGTGGAGGAAAAATTTGAAAGCATTGCATCAAACCAATGATGATGTTGTCTTGAGTAATGACACAATGGATGAGGCCATTTCTAGGGATGATATACATGTTCAACATCACTCACATACCCTAGAAAACCATGAGGAGGGTGATGATGGTAAGGAGGCCGAGACTACCTTTCACTTGGGTGGAGAATGCCAAGGGGCCGAGAGCCAAATCCCTATTAAAGAAAAGAAGCATGAAGTCTTTAAACATGAATGCAAGGTTGGAGAGCCATTGGCACAAGAGCTTGAATCTTTCTCTAATTCTCAACTCATGCATAAATCATCTCAAGGTATAATTCTTCATCCTACACTTGTTACCTTTCCTAGTTCATGTAACTTAGGGAAGAAGATATATCATGAGCTTGTTCAAAATTTAATCCTTGATTTGTTTTCGATGCTTGAATTTAATGTGCCATTGCTTGTTGTTCTTGAGCCAATGCCTACTTATGCTACGCCTTCATATAATCTTTGCATATATAAGGAAGCATGTAGGCCATATCCATTGTTGATTGAAAATGTGGTAGAACAACATGTAACTCCCTTGAGCTTGCCTTCACATGAGGATTTGCATACATCTTTAGGATCATTTGATTCTTGCTTGGTGAATGTTGATGATGCTTGCATGAATTCTCTTGATGATGATTCTAGTATTGTGAGCATGTCTCTTGATCTTACTAGTCCCAAGCATGATAATTGTGATCTTAGTGATGTTGGTACATTTACATACTCCTTGTCTAGCTACAACCCCTTGGAAAAGGGATGTTTGTTAAATTTTGTGGATAAAGCTAGGTTGCAAGGAATGCTTGATCTCTTGTTGGAGAATGGATTTCTTTTGGTGGAGCACTTGTTTTGTTACATTTCCTATGATATCTTTGATTGGAAGAGCCGATTTAAGAACATGAATGAAGGGAGTCCTTTGCACATGGATTGCTTTAATGAGGGATTAATTCAACCAACTTTGATCAATGAGGATCATGTGAAACTTGCTTTGAGCAGTCATACAACAAGTTTGATGGAAAGGCCAAATGGTGATTATTGGTTAAGTGCTTTAAAGGGGCAACATCTTGCTAGATTTGAAATGCCTAATTTGAACACCATATTTCATGATATTGTCTTTCCTAAGCATGTCAATATTGATTATCCTTGTGTTTCATTGAGTATCTCTTTGCATTCCTACAACCCCTTGGAAAAGGGAAGTTTGTTCTATGTTGTAGGATCTTTTAGGATGCACAAGGATTATTGGGAAAAGAAGAAGGCAATGGTGGAGCTTGTGGAGACTCCTAAGTTGGAGAAAGCCAACTTGGATATTCTTGGGGCCGAAACGAACTTTAAGAAGAGTTTAGAGCTTGATTCCTCACAAGAAGAGTTAGACTTTTTCAATGGGAAGTGATAAACGTGGCTGTCACCCAAGAGGGGGGGGTGAATTGGGTGAGGGAATAAATTAAATCTTTTGAATCTTCTTTTCGAAAGACTGCTTGTGCTTGGTGATAATATTTACGAAGTAGTGATATGCACAAGTCAGTATGTTATGTGATGCAAAATAGAATGTTTGAATGTAAATTTATGCACACATAAATTTATCCTGGTTCGGTCACCCAGACCTACATCCAGTCCCCAGGCTCCACCTGAGATTTTCAATCCACTATTCTTGTTTAAACCGGGCACAAGAGAAGCCTTTACACTTTAGGTTTTACGAGCACGGGTTCACCTAACAACCCACAGGTTTTACACCGGGTTCACCTGCAAACCTTACAAATGCAAGTTTTACGGGCTAACTTGCAACCTATGGAGATTTAGACAACCTCTAAATGCTCCCCCTTACAAATTGTAAGTTTACACTATGTTCACTCTATGAACTGATTGTGCTAAACACTTAAGCTCAAAACTAACTCTCTCTAAGAGTGGATGATGTTACTCACTTAAGTACAATAAAATCACTCTCGGAAAAATATCACAAATCTGGATCTGAGAGTAGTAGAAGATGTATAGGATGAAGAATATGATATATCAGATACTTTGCTCTGTTCTCTCTCTTTCTTCCATATCTTCTCTTCTGAATGAATGTCTCTTTTATACTCGGCTTCATAGGCTTCTGTGGCAGTTTGAATATGAACGTTTGAATAGAGCCGTTAATCCTATGTTACCGTTGAGAAGTACATCTTCATTAATGTTTAGCAGGGTTGACTTGCTTTATCTCTGAAAAGTAGTCCTGACACCTCTGCTCTGACAAAAGCATTCTGACTTCTGAGTATGTGATGTTTACTCTTGCACTCTTGCTGACGGATGATCATCATTCATCCGCAAGTGGAAATCTTGCTCTGCAAGTGTTAAGCTCTGAGCCTCAATGTCAAGAGTCTTTCCATCCGGAAGCTCATTTGCATCCGGAAGCGTGACCATGTTCTGCACATACTGGTTAGTCCAACATAGCAATATATATATAAGAATCATACATGCTGTGGGAAGCTTGTTTGCTATGGGGAGTAGTTTACTTAGACTGTGTTCTGATTTGGTCTATGATGTATCCGGAAGCATTTTTACATCCGGAAGTAAAACTACTGGATGAAGGATCTTTGTTCACTATAACTCACTCTCACTTAGTGTATTTCATCCCAACACTCAGCGCTAGTCACTAAGCTATCGGAAGCACTTTTACTTGACGTAGTGAACTCACTGACGCTTAGGGTGAAATCTATTCTATCAGTCTGCGCCAGTCAAGATCTAATAGGAAGCAACTTCACTTGGCGAAGTAAACTCACTGACGCTTGGGGTAATATCTATTCTGTCGCTCTGCGCCAGTCTAAGTCTAACAGGAAGTGCTTTCACTTGGCGAAGTAGACTTACTGACGCTTGGGGTAATATCTATTCTATTTCTCTGCGCCAGTCTATGTCTAACAGGAAGCAACTTCGCTTCCGATTGAAACATAGCTTAGTCTTAGGGTTTGTGTACCTAATGTTCATGGACTAAGTTAAATCCCTAGTGATTTACTTGCTGACGCTGGGGGATGAAAACATTCATCCGCGTGCGCAAGTCCTAATCTAACCGGAAGTAAATCTTCATCCGGAAGCACTCTTACTTGGGATCCTGAGTTATCCTATTGCTTCCTAGGCACTTGGTCTAATCCTTTATATTTTAGTCTTCATCAAAACTTAAGATTCTAACATTCTCCCCCTTTTTGATGATGACAAACTTAGCTTTATCGATTAAGTTCATATGAAAGGATTAGCTGAAGAATAAAAGCAATAGTTCAAAATAAGTAACTTAGACAAATATTGTTGACAAGCAGAAGTTACAAGTCAGAGTTATACAATCAAATAACATATACAAGTAAAGAATGTATACAAATAAATTTCACTAAGTATGAATGAAGATATGCATGAAAACAAAATCAACAAAAATATTTGGATTGGGGGTTAGAGTCTGTGTCTCTTTTTCTTTTCCCTCTCTTTCTGCCTCTCTTCATTTTCCTCACGCTCACTCTGGTTTATCTGGGCAATGATCTCTTGAAGCTCTTTTTCCTCTTTTTCCCTTCTGAGCCTTTCTGATTCAATGGACTCCTCGTATGCCCTTTTCATGTTCTCCACTTCTTCATACCCAGGGAAACCTGTAGCATCATCGAAGTAGGAGATCTCTCCATTGGGATAGTGGACAGCCCGGATTCTCACATTCCATACAGGGAAGTTGGGATCTTCCTCAACTTCCTGGACTTTCCTTTTCCCTTTCCCTTTGCTATTCCTTTTGCTCTTGCTAATTGGAGGAGTGGGCATGGCACTTGCTCTTTCAGCATCGAGGCAAGCCATCTGACCAAAGGATAGCTTGTCAGTGAATCCATACTTCTCAAATTCTTCAGGAGTCATGTCTTCAATTTCCAATTTGACTTCCTTCAGAATTGGAACCGCTTGGACCACTGGATTTTCTTGCACAACCTGAGCAGATGAAGTTCCTTGCTTAGGTAGGTCAGATGGAGTCTCTTCCTCAGACTCATCAGATTCAGTGGTGGCAATTAACTTCCTGGTACGTTTCCTAGCAACGGCCTTCTTTCTGGGTGCACTGAATTTGGCTGCTGGCTCAGACGAGGGAGGAGGATCAGAAGATTGCTCAGATGAAGGGATCTCAGACTCTTGCCCAGAGGATGCAGGAACAGGCTTGGCTATCACAATGGGAGGATGGTTGGGTCTCTTCAGTCCCCACTTCATTATGATCTCCTCAACCATCTCTCTACTTGTTTTATTTGGAGGAGGCTCTGATGATGACTCAGATTGTGAGGATTGTTCATTCTGCCCAAACACAACCATCTCCAAATGTGATCTTTGCTCAGCTGTTCTCTTCTGCTCCATGAAACGGAGGGCCTCTCCTCTTATAAGGCTCTCTGCACCACTCAGCCTCTGAGACTCATATGCACGACGCAGGGCGGCCGTGATATCTTCATCAATCCAGAGTGAGGGCTGGCTGAGGGCATCCCTTGTGGCCATGCTTAGGCGAAGAGTGGACATAACATTTCTCCCCCTTTTGTCATCATCAACAGGGGTGAGTGCCAAGGATGGAGTGGATGTGGAGGAGGATGGAGGTGGTTCAGGGCCAAATTTCTTGGGAGGGGAGGGTGAGAGGGTAGAGGTGGAGGATGTGGGAGAAGATAGGTGTTCAGGAGTTTGAGGAGGGTCGGGGAAGCAGCTGGTGGTGACAAAGATATCCCCATAAGGATGAGTGGAGGAGTATTCTTTGTAGTTGGCGGAGTCAGGGGTAAAGGGTAAATGGTCATCGGAGAGTGGTTGAAGGCGGGGATACTCGCCGTATGGTTGGCTGAGGGGGTGAATGGCTGTTTCAGATCCTATGGGTCTAGGGCTTGGATGGGTAGGGTTGGAGAAGCGGAGTGGAGAGCGTGTAGGGGCACCTGGTCGTGTGGGAATGGGTGAGGATGAGGATGAGGAAGGTGAGGATGACAAGTTTCTAGGAGAATGGCGTGGAGAGTTGTGAGGTGAGTCTTGGGTTTGGTGGTCATGGGTAGGTGAAGGTTGGGATTGTTGGTCATTGTTGGGTGATGGTGGGGCTTGTTGGTCATTTTGTGGTGGAGGCTGAGGTTGTTGAGTGTTGGGCGGAGGAGGAGGTGGTAGTTGAGGGTGATTAGGAGGAGGAGGAGGGTTTTGAGGAGGAGGAGGAGGAGGTGGTAAGTTACCTTGTGATGAGGGTTAAGGAATTTGTAGGTGCTGGAGGATGAGGTCTAATTTTGCATCCACCCTGGCAAGGTGATTCTCGAGTTGTCCTACTCTGTCCTCAAGCCGTTGGATTCGCTCCCCTTGGTGGTGGAAGCCAGCTTCACATTCAACACGGAGAGGACCCACCAAGGAATCAGTCAGTCTCAACAGAAGCTCTTCCTTTATGTCCTCTGCAAAGGCCCTAACAGAAGCTGGAACCCTTGCACTACGGCTTGGCCCAGCATGAGAGTCAACTTCCTGATCGCCTGCTCCAGATGCAGAGGGAGCTGAAGTACCAGAAGCACTACTGGCTTGTGAGCGTGAGCGAGTGGGCTTAGGAGGCTTGAAATACTTGATCCCCATCCTTGCCACATTGGTTGCTCCCACAGGCCTACACTGGACATTCTCTTCTTCCACAGCAGATGTAGCCTTGATCAGATGCTTCTCAAGGAGGAAGGCAATGATGGTGGGATAGGGAAGATAACCTGACTTGTCATTGTTTAACCAGCGCTGAAGTTCTAGGCATATCAACTGCCCAGGATTGAAAGGCTTGCGCGAGAGGAGTCTAGGGAACCAAGGGTTGTCCAGCAGTGTGAACTCGTTGAAGTTGCCTCCCTTATGAGTCATTATCCGGGAGTAGACGTAGTACAAGAGCCTGTTAGAATCAGACATCTTGGACACCTTCTTGCTGTTGGTGCCATACAACTCCTCGAGTTCCTCCTTGCTGTACTTGTGAGACTCAGGGTAGATCCATTCATTCATATCCTCTTCTGTGATTCCCATCATCTCATTCAAGGTTCTCCAAGTGAACCTGAAGGTTCTTCCTCTTACAGTGGCAGTGAAGGAGAGTTTGTGGACTTGCTCTTTCCCATCCACCTTCCTGTACTTAGCTCTGCCTGAGAGGGATTGGCAAAAGACTCGCAGAACGTTGACGTTGTAGTCCTGGTTGATGCCCAGCCAAGGCATATACTTTTCCAAGTAAGGGCGCAGATGAGCAAACCCTAGTTCATCCAACTTGTCCAGATTGATGAACAGGCCATGATTGAAGATGGGAATGGATGTCTCAAATTTGGCGGATACACCCTCCAATGCCCCATCTCTATAAACTGTGGGATCATCTTCTTCCTCAACCCTCTGCCTCTTGGTGGAAGGCTCCTCAGAAAAATGAACTTTCTTCTTCTTTCCCTTTCCCTGAGCATCCCGCTCTTGTTCAGAACTCACTGCCTGTTCTATTCTACCAGAGGTTTCAGGCTGATTCTGAACGTCTTCACCCTGTCCCCGTGATTGCCCAGAACCTTCTTGGCGTTCATGAAGTTCTTCATGTTGTTCTTCATGGTGCCCAGATTTACCAGAATGCTTGTGAGTGGATTTCCCAGATTTCGATTTATGTTTCTTGGAAGAAGAGGTTTTCTGGATGACTGGGTTGGATTCATTCGTACCGGCCATTTTTGTATGAATGTTGTGTAAATAAAGATGAAATGCAAGAAGTGTGAAAAAAAAAATAAAGAACACAATGGAGAAGATGAAAAGACTTTTCAGAGAAAATGATGCGAGTGAAAAGATGTAGTAAAAAGTGAAAATGGAAAATGACTTCTATTTATAGGTAAAACTTTTGAGGATAGAATGGGCATACTCTTTCAAATTTTCACACATTGGGTAATGTAAGTTTTTAAGTTGGAACGACACACCTGATGACACGTGTTGCTTCAGCGAAGGCACAGCGTTTCATAGAGGAAGTTGAAACGTTTTCTGAAGTGATGTGTCCCTTGATCTGACACTGGCGCTCTTGATCATATTGAATTATCATCCAGCGCTAGCCAAAGAGTATCCGGAAGTGATTTTGCTTCCGGTTGGGCAGACGCTCCTGGTTGCCTTGAGTAGTCATTCAGCGTCAGCACGAGAGCATCCGGAAGTAGTTTTGCTTCCGATTGTACTTACTTAAGATTTAACATTGAGTGACTCGTTGATGTTCTCTCTTGTGCATCCACAACGATCAATCTTTCATAACTCAAGCCATATTTGCGTCAAGTAGAGTTTGTTTGATCTTCTCAATTTCAGGAGCAGTAGCTTCTCGGAGCCCAGTATGAACAACAACTCATTCAGATTTGATACATTGCTCTGATCAGGTATGATCATGAAAATTGTTGTTCCTTCGTACCTTCTTTCCTACAAAATAGCAAATGATTTCTCTTTCCCATTTTTCAGTCTCCAAACTTGGATCTGACTGGTCAGTTTGTAGGAAGTATGTGATTCTTATGCACTTAAGAATTATTCACTATGAGTATAGCATTGCGAATCAACTATGACTATATGCACATGGCTTCTGATAATGATAGTCATAGATAACATGTAGAGTATGAACATTGTGTGAAATATCTTATAAGCCATATCATGTTCATGCTTATGATGCTTAATGTAAAATCTCAATAAGTCCATCTTACATTTGCATAGGAGATTTTACTGTTGCATGCTTCAACCTTAAATAATCCCTTGCTTACCCAAGGAGATCTTTTATACTTATCCTTGGCCTGAAGCACTTTCTTAGGAGAGACAGGATTCGCAGGTTTTCTCCATGTGAGTTGAGACATCCTCTCTCTTTTGTCCTTCTCAGGATAGTTGAATGGAACTCTGTGATAGCTTATCCCTGAGACGAGGTCTTGGTTCCTTGTGGTAGCGCACTGCTTCTTATGATTGAACCATGTAGTTGCAGTAGTGACATCACCACGAGTTCTCTTCTTTGGGACAAGAGGAACTCTTGATCTTTCCTGCACAGGTAAGGCACTAGAAGGGAGTTTTGGTACCCATTTGTACTTGGGTCCTACATAGTTAGCGCTGGACCTTACTTGTCCTTTGGGGATCCATATATATTTATTTCTCACATTTAAATTTCTCTTAAAATTGCATGTGTGAGAAATATGACCAGTTCTACCACAATAATGACAGATAATGGGATGATGTTCAGAATCAGATTTCTTATCACTATTATGGTGGTCAGTTTTCTTTTCAAAGACTCTATGTTTATTAACTTTTGAAATCTCAGGGTCTTTCGAAAAATCTTCTTTTATGAGTGGGACTTTGGACTCCTTGGTTGTAGAAGAGGGAATAAGTTCCTCAAGTTCCCTATTCCTTTTTCTTAAGCCTAGAACTTCTTTTGCAAGTTTACAGAATTCATTATGTAGCTCATTATACATATCTTGCAATTCAGAAGTTTTGAGTTTAGGTACCTCATTTTCTTCAGCTTCTGAATCTTCTAGGCGGAGATCCACACTCTCTTTGCTGATACTAGCTTCCACTGCATCACCATCCAGTAGCTCATCAAAAGTGGATTCACAGGGAGCACATAGTGAACTTTGGACAGCCTTAACTTCAAGAAATTGATTAGAAGCATACATAGTATCAAGAGTGTTCCAAATATCTATAGCCCTAGAGCAATGCTTAATTTTCTGGTAATCATTGTCAGATAAACTTTTGTGCAAAATTTGCATTGCTCTAAGGTTTAAGTAAAATAAACTTTTGTCCTCTTCTGTCCAATTTACTTTTGGTTTGAAATCAGAGTCCTTTTCAAAGACATCCCACATTTTGAAATCAGTGGATAGTATAAAACTTTTCATCCTTCCCTTTCATAAGTAAAAATCAGCATTTTCTAACACAGGTGGGATAGTATGATCAAAACCTTCAAAACACATTTTGTAACCCAAATCAGCCTAGGTCTTTGCACTTGAGATCGTTGGATCCTTTAAACAAGTGACCTTGCTCTGATACCAAATGATAAACGTGGCTGTCACCCAAGAGGGGGGGGTGAATTGGGTGAGGGAATAAATTAAATCTTTTGAATCTTCTTTTCGAAAGACTGCTTGTGCTTGGTGATAATATTTACGAAGTAGTGATATGCACAAGTCAGTATGTTATGTGATGCAAAATAGAATGTTTGAATGTAAATTTATGCACACATAAATTTATCCTGGTTCGGTCACCCAGACCTACATCCAGTCCCCAGGCTCCACCTGAGATTTTCAATCCACTATTCTTGTTTAAACCGGGCACAAGAGAAGCCTTTACACTTTAGGTTTTACGAGCACGGGTTCACCTAACAACCCACAGGTTTTACACCGGGTTCACCTGCAAACCTTACAAATGCAAGTTTTACGGGCTAACTTGCAACCTATGGAGATTTAGACAACCTCTAAATGCTCCCCCTTACAAATTGTAAGTTTACACTATGTTCACTCTATGAACTGATTGTGCTAAACACTTAAGCTCAAAACTAACTCTCTCTAAGAGTGGATGATGTTACTCACTTAAGTACAATAAAATCACTCTCGGAAAAATATCACAAATCTGGATCTGAGAGTAGTAGAAGATGTATAGGATGAAGAATATGATATATCAGATACTTTGCTCTGTTCTCTCTCTTTCTTCCATATCTTCTCTTCTGAATGAATGTCTCTTTTATACTCGGCTTCATAGGCTTCTGTGGCAGTTTGAATATGAACGTTTGAATAGAGCCGTTAATCCTATGTTACCGTTGAGAAGTACATCTTCATTAATGTTTAGCAGGGTTGACTTGCTTTATCTCTGAAAAGTAGTCCTGACACCTCTGCTCTGACAAAAGCATTCTGACTTCTGAGTATGTGATGTTTACTCTTGCACTCTTGCTGACGGATGATCATCATTCATCCGCAAGTGGAAATCTTGCTCTGCAAGTGTTAAGCTCTGAGCCTCAATGTCAAGAGTCTTTCCATCCGGAAGCTCATTTGCATCCGGAAGCGTGACCATGTTCTGCACATACTGGTTAGTCCAACATAGCAATATATATATAAGAATCATACATGCTGTGGGAAGCTTGTTTGCTATGGGGAGTAGTTTACTTAGACTGTGTTCTGATTTGGTCTATGATGTATCCGGAAGCATTTTTACATCCGGAAGTAAAACTACTGGATGAAGGATCTTTGTTCACTATAACTCACTCTCACTTAGTGTATTTCATCCCAACACTCAGCGCTAGTCACTAAGCTATCGGAAGCACTTTTACTTGACGTAGTGAACTCACTGACGCTTAGGGTGAAATCTATTCTATCAGTCTGCGCCAGTCAAGATCTAATAGGAAGCAACTTCACTTGGCGAAGTAAACTCACTGACGCTTGGGGTAATATCTATTCTGTCGCTCTGCGCCAGTCTAAGTCTAACAGGAAGTGCTTTCACTTGGCGAAGTAGACTTACTGACGCTTGGGGTAATATCTATTCTATTTCTCTGCGCCAGTCTATGTCTAACAGGAAGCAACTTCGCTTCCGATTGAAACATAGCTTAGTCTTAGGGTTTGTGTACCTAATGTTCATGGACTAAGTTAAATCCCTAGTGATTTACTTGCTGACGCTGGGGGATGAAAACATTCATCCGCGTGCGCAAGTCCTAATCTAACCGGAAGTAAATCTTCATCCGGAAGCACTCTTACTTGGGATCCTGAGTTATCCTATTGCTTCCTAGGCACTTGGTCTAATCCTTTATATTTTAGTCTTCATCAAAACTTAAGATTCTAACAGGAAGCTCACCAAAGATGACATCAAAGGGCTAGTGGTTCGGTTGAAGATGCTTAAAAGGAACATGGAAGTTAAGGGCAAAGTTTTGAAAGCAACAATGTATGAACCTATACTTCTAGTGGTCCTTGCAAGGAGAGTCCAAAAGTTTCTCTTGAAACTACAAGCCCATTGGAGAGCCAGGAGGCCAAAGGAAAAGAAGAAGGGAGTAACTCCTAGAAATTCCACATTGAAGCATTCAATCCTTGAGAAAGCCGAATTGCTTAAGGGGAACTTAGTGAAGGAAGACCACCAATCTTCTACATTTGAGGGTGGCCGAACCAAATTCATCAAGGGCCACAAGAGCAAGTTCTTCAAAGAGAATTTTAAGCCCCCCTAAAGGTTGTTTCTTTCCTTTCCTCACTTGCTTTATATTGTTCTTATTCTAAGTGTGGGGGAGGAAATTTGATAGTAGAAAAAATATAGGATTGTGTTTAGATTTACTTTCTAGTGTGTTGTTTTAGGTTGTTAGAAAAACAAAGAAAAAAAAATTATAAACTTGTGTTAGGTTGTGTTCAGTGTTTGCTTTTGTGAATAATTCATGATGGCCATTTGCATGCGTGGACTGCCCGGCCTTATTACTTGCTGCCTTGCCTTTGTTTATGCCTTCCTACTTGATTTGATTGATCCCATTGAGGACAATGCATGCTATAAGTGTGGGGGGGTGTATTATGTGCTTAAAAGTGGTCTAATTCAAAGCTTTCACACTTGATTTGTGGACTTATTTGGCATGATTGTGTAGGAATTTTAACTTGATCATGGCTCTTGAAAGTAAATGGAATTGTCCTCTAGTGTGTAAGTAGAATTTTTGGAATGATTACGTAGGGCATTACTTGGGGCACTTTTAAGGTATAAAGAGGGTGTAAGTTTCTCATTTAACTTTTCTTAGGGAGGAAGTGACTAATTAGAGTAAGCCATTAAAGTGAGAAGCCTCCAACCGAATTGAGTGGGCCAATAGTCTACTTGATCTCCTAGAACTTGTCCTAGCTCTAGTTCAAGATCACAATGCATGGCATGATTGAAAATGAAAGGGGCATTTCTTTCTAAACCTTTTTGACCCAAACACTAAGCCACCAAAAATATATCTTTTGATTAACCCCTTTGGGCCATTCACTATTCTTCTCTATCACCTTGACCAATGTGTGAATAAGTGACTAAAGCATATGCTTGCATTTATATTAGTGTTGTATTGTTGTATCTTGTTAAAAGCTTGCTACATGAGTGAAAAGCCTATATGGCCGAAAGGTACTAGAGTGGAAAAAGAAAAGAAAAGTGGCCAAAGGCCAAGAAAAAGAAGAGAAAAAGAAGAAAAAAAATAATAAGGCCGAAGGCCTAAAAGAAAAAAAATGAAAGCACAAAGTGCTTGAGTATGCCAAAGGCATAGAAAAAAAAATATAAAGTAGAGAGAGATAAGCACAAAGTGCTTGGTAAAAAAAGTGATATGTAGCATGCTTGATTGGATTGATTTCATTGTATTGCATGCATATGTGGTGATTATTTGTTCATGTCATTGGTCATTGACTACTTTCCATCATTCATCATTCATTATTAGCCTTCCATTCAACCCCTTAAGTCCCCTAGATTCGGTTGTGCCATGCATAATAATGGGTGGAGAATTTAGAGCTACTACAAGCTTATGGAGAGGTTAAGTGCATTGAGCCAAAGAGTGATCACAAGACCCTAGTTAGGCATTTTTCGTAACTTGAGAGAATGAGTGTAAACACTTTATCCGGTGAGGAAAAATCTCAATTGGCACTCCTCCTTAATTCTAGTTGCTTGCTAAACTTGCATTCACTTTGTATTCTTAGATTTGGCCCATGTGATGCTTTAGGGAAAGGTTCAAGAAGATCAACTTGTATGCTATGACAATTCCAAGTGCCTTCACTATGCTTAATGATTAAGTTAGACTTTTTATATGACTTTGCCCGGAGTGCAAAGATTAAGTGTGGGGGATTTGATTGGACCAAAATTTGTACCTTTAAGCATGTGCAATTGAGCTTATTTAGTGTGGTTTATTTGCTATATTTGATCATTATTGAGATATTTTATTGTGCATGCTTATTGGAATTATTTTAGAGAATATTAGCTTAATTACTTGCATTTTAAGTAAACAAAGGTATTTTGGTCATTTTTGACTAGTTGTGTGTTTTCATGTGTAGGGGGGTCCCACGTGGGCCCCACAACCCTTGGACAAGCTTGGAATGCAAGGAAGAGCATTTTGGAGGGAAAATGAAACCAAGTTGGCACCTCAAAGGAGGGACTTGGAGGAAAGACAAGCACTAGAGGATTGGAGCCCAAAATTCAAATTTCAAAATTGGCTCCAACTTCAAATTCAAAGTTGAAGGCTTCATTAAGGGCATTTTTGGGAGCACAATCAATTGGAGAAAAAGGAGAGAACTTTGACAATGCACCTAGACCACATTAGGACCACATTCACTCACCTTTTACCTAAATACCAAAACTACCCTTCCTTCCCTTTCATAAACACCATTTCACATAACACCCTCCATTAACCATCAAAATATCTTTTTGACAACTCACCACCACCACTTGACAACTCATCAACTCCTAATCACTCTCACTAATCCAACTCCCACTTGCATAAACCTAACAACCCACCTCATTTTGACATAACTTACACTTTCACTTTCTCTCTCTTCATCTCATTTTCTCTCAACTTTCCTTCATCTCCTTCATCTTCTTCCCTTCCATTTTCGAAAATCTAGACCTCCATGGCCTCCACCACGAAATTCCATCTCCTCTCCACCTCAATCATGTGTAGCTAAGCTTCATCATCTCTCTCTCCAAAGGAATGTGCTTGTAGATCTTCACATTTGGCCTCATGTACTTGTTGATGTAATCTTTTAGGTTTGTGAGCTAGACTTATCTTTTTGCCTAATGTTTTCCTAGATTTAGGTTACATTAGGTTAGGACATTTAGTTTTAAGTGTTCTATTTGATTTTGGTTCACAAATTCTCTTTTGTGTTTAGTTCATGAAAACCTAAAGCTTATATGTTTGTAGTTTCATAGATACATTTGTGTGTGATTAACTCCTCTTGTGTTTGTGGAATGATTAATTTTCTTAAGTTCTTGATTAGAATTTAATGTTGCTTAAGGTATGAACTAAACTTGAAAGAGCTTTAGGCTTGGTTAACCTAATTAAATTCTTTTAGATTTCTTAGATTTAAGAGATCTTGAGAATTTAGTTAGATTATATCAAGTGTAACAAGTATATGAGGTCCGAATTAACCAAAATCACAAAGTACTTTGGAGAGGGAGGTTATTTCTCATCTATCTCTTTACATTTCAATTCGGTTAGTATAGTTTTTGTTAGGATATAATTGTAGTTTTAGTATAAAATCAACCTCAACCTTCTTCATTGTTAATTTGTGTGACTATATCTACTTGAACTTGCAAGACATACCTAGATTGTGGAAAGACCTAGCTCACCACTTCTACCTAGTAGTTGAGTTTAGAATTTTTGATTAACCTAAGAGGCGACAAATAGGTTAAATCACACACTACTTTAGTAGGTCATGATGTTAGACCGAAAATGGATGCATTGTGAACGAACTTCAGCTGAATATATAAATGGCGTAAAGGAGTTTGTTGAATTTGCAGTTGCTCGTGTAGACGATGCTAACAAAATTGTGTGTCCTTGTATGCGTTGTTTGTATGGGAAATATGTCAATCCCATTGACTTGATGAGTCATTTAATATGTCATGGCATTGATCGATCTTATACACGTTGGACACAACATGGTGAGACCGATAAGGCTAATTGCGGTGATCGGAAACCTACTGTTAGTAGTGCTTCAAATGATGATGAGATTGCTCAAAGTGATGATGATTGCCTTGAGGAAATGTTGAAGGTGGTGGGTGAGGAGAACCCTGAAATATTCGAAGAATTGAAAAGTGATGCAGAGACACCGTTGTATGTCGGATCAAAATATTCCAGATTGCGTGCGGTGGTTAAATTGTATAACTTGAAGGCTCGATATGGCTGGAGTGATACAAGTTTCACCGCGTTGCTCACCTTTCTCCGGGATGTTTTGCCAGAGGATAATGTACTCCCTTCAAAAACATATGATGCAAAGAAAATTCTCCTTGCTACTGCTTTGAAGTATGATAAGATACATGCATGTCCTAATGACTGTCTCTTATACCGGAACGAGTATGCTTGTTTGGATAAGTGTCCGAAGTGCGGGGTCTCTCGATATCTAAAAAATGGCAAAAGCCCTGCCAAGGTCTTGTCGTACTTTCCAATAATTCCAAGACTAAAGCGCTTGTATAGTAATAAGGAAACTGCAAAACTGTTGACATGGCACGAGGATGAGAGGATCAAAGACAATAAGCTTCGGCACCCTGCAGATTCCCCTCAATGGAGGAAAATTGATTTCCAGTATCCGGAGTTCGGTGAAGAACCAAGAAATCTTCAATTCGCATTGGCAAGTGATGGAATCAATCCGCATGGGGTTCAACGCACTACTTATAGCACATGGCCTGTTATTCTAATGAATTACAATCTCCCCCCGGATTTGATCATGAAGCGCAAGTTTATGATGCTTTCGATGCTCATTGGCGGGCCGAGTCAGCCTGGCAATGATATAGATGTGTACTTGGCCCCGTTAATTGAAGATATGAAGCATTTGTGGGTCACAGGTGAGAGTGTGTTTGATGGCTGCCGGGAAGAAAATTTTATGTTGAGAGCCATGTTGTTTGGCACAATAAATGATTTTCCAGCTTACGGTAATCTGTCCGGGTATAAGATTAAAGGTTATGGTGCATGTCCTATATGTGAAACTAGTACCCATTCGATTCGGCTGGCTCATTGCAAGAAAAATGTTTACATGGGGCATCGACGGTTTTTGCCGAAAACCCATCCTTGGAGAAGGTGGAGAAAGTGTTTTAACGGTAATTCGGAAGAAGGCATTCCACCTCCGATTTTAACAGGGGAACAATTGTTTGAGAAGTTGGAAGCGATCGAGAACGATTTTGGCAAAACTGCTAAAGTTGTGGCGGGTTCTAGTTGGAAGAAGAGGTCCATATTCTTTGAACTCCCGTATTGGAAGTGTTTATATGTTAGACATTTTCTTGATGTGATGCATATTGAGAAAAACATTTTTGATAACTTATTCGGTACGTTGTTGAATGTGCGAGGAATGAGTAAGGACAGTGTCAAATCGAGATTGGATATGGAGGCGATGGGCATTAGAAAAGAGTTAGCACCTGTTCAGAGGGGAAGCTGTACATATTTACCTCCAGCGGCTTATAGCCTTTCGAGGAAAGAGAAGAAATTGTTCTTTGAGTTTCTGGACGAAATCAAAGTGCCTGAAGGTTATTCTTCAAATGTACAGAGCCTTGTGTCTACGATCACTAAGCTGTGTTTATTCTTTAAGGCCATTTGTAGCAAAGTTGTTGATACCTCAATGTTGAATGGTTTGTACCAGCAGATTGTTCTCATCTTGTGTGAACTTGAAATGTACTTTCCCCCTTCTTTCTTTGACATTATTGTTCATCTTGCTTTACACCTGGTTAGGGAGGTCCAACTATGCGGTCCTATATATTTAAGATGGATGTACCCGGTTGAGCGTTTCATGAAAGTGTTAAAGAGGTATGTTAAGAATCGATATCGGCCGGAGGGTTGTATAGCTGAGCGATACATTGTTGATGAAGCAAGTGATTTGTGTGCTGACTACTTATCAAGTGTTGAATCTGTTGGTATGCCAAGACCTCGTCCCGAATGCGTTCAAAGGGAAAAGGGATTAGTGTGGGCAAATTAGTTGGCATTTCAAATGTTGATAGAGATTTAGCTCATTTACATGTTCTCCATAACACTGCCGAGGTTGAACCATTTGTTGAAGAACACAAAAATGTTCTTCGACACATATACGGTGATAGAAATGAAAGCTTAATTACAAAGGAGCATAACAAACATTTCATTGAATGGTTTGATGAACGGATCAATCATTTGGAGATAGATGACGGGTCAATTTGTGAAAAATTGTATTGGTTGTCTTGGAGACCGGGTTCAAAAGTGTTTTCATATACGAGTTATACAATCAATGGTTACACATTCTACACAAAAGCACAAGATGAAAAGAGTCTAATGCAGAATAGTGGAGTTACAGTGGTTGGTGCAGGATGGCATGTATCCAGTGCAAAAGACACAAATCCAATATATGCGGAGATGACATACTTTGGTGTGATTGACCACATCTTGGAGTTAGATTACTCCGGTTTCAGAGAACCTGTCTTCAAATGCCAATGGATCAACAACTCTGGTGGACGGCAGATCGATGAACATGGTTTTGTATCGGTTGACCTTTCTAGAGTTGGATATAAGGATGATCCTTACATTCTACCTTCTTTGGTTGCTCAAGTGTTTTACATTGCAGATCCTTGTAGGAAGAATTGGTCGATAGTGTTACAGTCCAATAAAAATTATGCTGCGCAAGTTGATGATGAGAGTACTGAAACAGATATGAGTCATTTGATTGAGAATGAAGCTTCATTCTTCACATTGATTTTGCGAGAGTTAGATTCACCAGAAAAAGGTCTTGAAGGTGAACCTGTCTATGTTAGACATGATCACAGAGAAGGCATTTGGTATAATAACCCAAAGAGAAAACGGAAGCCAATGGTCGTCGTTCGTTTTCGACAAAGGAAACGGATACGACCGTCAAGAAAATGATTGTTCTTTTGTAATTTAAATTCTTACTTACATTTACTTACATTTGCATATCGTTATATACTTATCTAACATTTCTGCTTTATTTCTTACAGGATAATGGATGAGGAAACTGAAGGCTCAGTTTCTAGTCACTCTAAAGGGAAGGCAGCTGCGTGCAGAATAATTAAACGTGGTAGGACTGTAATGAAAAAGATTATAAGAAGAAGGAATCTTGGTATTAAGACTCAGGTTAAATGGAACCAAAACGGGCAACCAATAGGAGAAGAAGCTCATCTCTTAATCGGCTTCATTGGTGTAGTAGCTCGGAAGAATATCCCAATCACAACAAAAGATTGGAGATATGTGACTCAGCAAACACTCGATGCTGTTTGGTTGGAGATTTTGGTAAGTCTTGAAGCTACACACCTATAATTTTTCTCTTTCTTGTCTCTTTTTACTTACCAGTTTATTATGATTTTTAGTATAAGTGTTATGTTTATAACTTTCTTGTTTTCCTTTGTTACAGACCGCCTTTGACTTAGATAACTATGTGGGTGCCAAAGATTTTGTGTTCAAGAAAGCGGCGGTGTTGGCCAGAGGGTGGCGCTCTTATCTGACAAAGTATTTTTTGCGCAATGCAGACGGGGAAGTCGTTCATACCCTTGATTCAGAATTATGCCACATCATTACTCAAAAGCAATGGGATCAATTCGTTTCGCTGCGTGCATCAAACGAGTTTATTAAAGTCAGCAAAAAAAATAGTAAAGCGGCGGCTAGCAATCTTTATCCCTATATGCGTGGCCGAGATGGTTATGCTCAGATAGAACAAGTTTTGGTATGTTAATATTTCCTTGTTATGGATTATATGCACATATTTTTACCTAATCAATTTATTTAAACCTTGTTTGTGGTTACAGCTAGCTAAGAATAACGTTCCAAAAGTTGGGCGACTAATTATTTTTTTGTTACAGACTCAGCTGACGCAACAGGCCTCTGGAGATAACCCAACAGACGACGTGCTTGACGAAGCGCTCGGTCTCCCATTGTATTCGGGTCGTGTTAGGGCCGTCGGCTTCGGGGTCACTCCCACTGTTTTTTTCGGAAAAAGGCCTACCGATCGTCGGAAGCCCAAAGAGAAACCGATGACCGAAAGAGAAGAACAAATGTGGTCCTTGATCAAATCATTGCAAGAACAAGTGGCTCAACTCCAGCCACAGCAATCAGGGCAACAATCTCATGCTCCGCCGCTTGCTGAAAGTCCGAGTATTGAATGTAATATGCCGATGGTCGACATCCCAGAGGTATTTAATGTGTATCCCTTATATAAATGTTTATTGTTACTATTACGTTTTGTTTTCATAACTAAAAGAGAACATTCTTTTGTAGGGTGAGTTTGACTGCAAGTTATTTATCGATGATAACCACAGTACAGTTGTTGCTCTTGCTCTAGTATTCAATGACATGAGAAGCATACTACACAGCTCGCCCCTCCCAGAAAACACCCTCAGGGTGTCCATCCATACACCTCTGATAAATGATGCGCCATTGCCATATCCCATTGAGGAGGCGACTGTGGTTTTTGATGCAGCCCATACTTTTGTTGCCTGGCCCAAACGATGGATCGCCCCGTTACCAAAGCCGGTATACTTTATTAATTGTTTATAATTACTCTATGATAGCCAATGACCTAATTAATACATGTCTAATTGATTAATTTATATTTTGTAGTCCCAAAAAGATGCAACAAAGAAGGAAAAGGGCAAATACGTCCAGCAAGACAAGCCTAAGCCGGTATACTTTGTTAATTGTTTATAATTACTCTATGATAGCCAATGACCTAATTAATACATGTCTAATTGATTATTTTATATTTTGTAGTCCCAGAAAGATGCAACAAAAAAGGAAAAGGGCAAAAACGTCCAGCAAGACAAGCCTGCTTCTAAGATTATTCCTACAAAAAAGAGAAGGAGTGTTTCGTAGGTATTTATCTACTAATTAATTAATTTACATGACAGAGTTTTGCGTGACTGAAAACTGTAACATTTTCATTTACATTAATTCAAGAAGCCAGTAAAGCCTAGTGGACATGATCAGGCTGGTCCTTCAAGCAGTATTGATATCAACTCAACCGGTGTTGATTCCTTTCGGCTCAAGTTGAAGGCTTTGGCCAAAAAAATGACTAATGAAGATTTGGTGCATGTCAACATTACAAGAACCATATATTACTCTCAAGTAACTGAGATGCTTGACAATGAAGTGCTTTTGGAAGTAATTAATCATCAATGGATCGGCTCTTCAGTAATCAACATGTGGATCCAGTATGTCATCCAATTTTAATTTTCATTATGGTTTCTATATTGCCATAAGAAATTCTCAAGGCCTTTGTTTGTGTAGGCACCTACATGATGAAGTCATTGTTCCGGGAGAAAATGCTTCATTTGCCTTCATCAATCCGAATTCAACATCGGTGATTAATGGAAAACCCATGTGGAACAAGGAAGATATCAAATGTAGAATGCGAACATGTGCTACAGAAAGGACGTTGTTTTTAGCTCCAATGAATGTGGGGTAAGTCAACATTGGTCATCAAATTAATCTTCATTTTTCCAAACTAGACAGAAAATTTATATAATCTAACTTTTTAACAACATTTCAGGAATCACTGGGTTTTGATTGCCTTCAATCCTATGGTAAAGGATGTAAAGGATATTGTAGTCTATTACTTGGATCCAATTGAGACTGCTCTTCCAAGTAATAGGCCTAACTATATGTGTTTCATTAATAGGTAAGATTGTTATGTTGTGATTTGTTTTTATCCTTAATCTTATTTTTATTGCATTTTTAACCTTCATTTTTTTCTTCTATAGTTTGATAACAGCTTTTAGGGCAAATTGCAAGAATAAAAATTTGGCCTACTCAAAATCAACTGATCAAACACAATCCTATCCATGGTTGAAAATTCAGGTTGTGTTTTTATTGCTAGCTACAAATTTCATTACTTTGTAAGAATGTTGTGCTTGTTAGATGTTGATACTGTATGTATGAATTGTGATGAATCAGAAGGGATACCCCCACTAGGCTGTGCATTGTAACAATTTATGGTGGGTTAAAATTACATTCTGAAATCTCAACTTTCTTAGGAATGGTACATGGTGTGTTCTGGAGGCATATTATTGCTAGCTAAAATTGTTTAACTTCAAAGTTAAAAGAGGCGTGGTGTTTGCTGCAGATGTTAATGTTGGCTGTTATGGTATGCATGATAATTGAGAGAATCCATCAGTGAGATTCATAAGGCTATGCCTTGTATCAAGTCCATTTTGGGTCAAAATTACATTGCTGCTTCTCATTGTTCTCTCAGCATCAGTTGCATTATTAGTTTATTACCCTTCTTTGTAGCAATAAAAGACTAACGTGTTTGTGTTTTTTCTTGTTGCAGTGCCCTTTCCAACCCAACGACAATGATTGTGGTTACTATGTGATGAAATTTATTAAGGACATAGTAACACATGACCAATTGGAGGTGCCTGATTTTGTAAGTTTATTATTGCACATGACATATATAGTCTTAACTTACAAAATTGTTGTTGACTTGTTATTTAAAGTGAATTGTCACATAAATATGTTTATTATGTCCATTAACTCAGTATTATGAAGATTGTCGATCATCAAAGTTATCTATGGAGGAGGTGGATGATCTCACTGAAGAGTGGTGCAAGTATGTTTTCCCTATTGCTCATCCTATTATTCAAAATTTACATCCTTCTTAGAGTTTCATACATCTAAGGAGGAAGTGGGAGTATGACACTTTTGATAGATGAACTAGTTGGTTATTTAATCTAAATGTCTTTTGTTGGTACAACTTTGATGTGTATTTTGGCAGGTACAAATTAGATGACTTTTGGTGCTACAAATTAGATGTAAATTCTGATTGGGATATGTGGATGACTTTTATATTACATGTAAAGGTTCTTGATATATAAAGGATTTTGGTTATTCTGGCTGGTTGGGTATATTATATTGTGCAGGTAGCAATTTAACTGCCAAAAAGCAGGAAAAAGAATTATGACAAATGAAAAAAAAAAATAATAACTTATACATGCGCTTATGGCGCAAGCTCATAAGCGCATGTAATAAATACAGCTTTAAACGCGGTTTTAATATAAAAGCGCATGTATATATCATATTTACATGCGCTTTTATTACAAAAGCGCGTGTATATATATATATTTACATGCGCTTTTATTACAAAAGCGTGTGTATATATATGTTTACATGCGCTTTTATTATAAAAGCGCGTGTATATATGTATATTTACATGCGCTTTTCTAACGAAAAAACACATGTATAAGTATAGATATACATGCGCTTTTTACAAGCGCATGTAAATCCTTTCCCGGCGAGGCCATTGCCAGCGTTTTTTAAGCGCATGTAAAGGCCAAAATGAGCGCATGTAAAGGGGTTATTCTGTAGTAGTGAAGGGAGAAGGAAGAGGCAGAGCTTCAGAGTATAATTGCTGAGATTGACCAGAGAGAGAAGGATGCCCACATAGCCAAACTTCAAAAAGAGAATGAATGAAGTCAAGAAGAGAGGGAGAGGAAAAAGAGACACCCCCTATAAACCCCACTCTACCCTATGCATTTAACTTAGAAATTTTTCTTCATATTTTTCATGCATATCTCAACTTGCACAGTTTTGATTACTTGTAAATTTTAACTGCTGTTATACATATCTGACTTGTAATCTTTTGCTCATCAATGATATTTGTCTTTAGTTCTGTGTGCCTTATCTGATTATTACCTTTAATTCTTACATATGAACTTAATTGGATAACTTAGTTTGTCATCATCAAAAAGGGGGAGAATGTTAGAATCTTAAGTTTTGATGAAGACTAAAATATGAAAGAACAAGTTAAACACTTAGACAAAATTAGGTTAAAATAGAACCACAAGTAAGAGTACAACCGGATGTGGATTTACTTCCGGATGGACTAGGACTAGCGCACCTGTGCCTGCCCATAGGATCAGCAAATATTAGCAAGATGGGGATCAGGTACAACAAGCGTGCAAAGGCTACTCGGTCTGGCTCTCAAGCAGGGAGTGCCTCACATACAACGGCTCCCTCAGTATCTGGCGCAGGGGATCAAGAGGTAGATTCCCATGTTGGCCCAAGCCGAGCTCCTCGGGTGTCTGCTGCAATGAAGGGCCTTGTTGAGGAAATGAAGACTGAGCTCCACTTCAAGATGCCTGACCCCTTGATGGCTCCTCTGAGAACAGAATGTGATGCATCATTTCAAAAGCAAGAGCAGAGGATCCAGGGCTTGGAGGATCGCCTAGGAAGGGTCGAGGCCAAGTTAGAACTCTTACTTTGCCACTTCCAGATCCCTCAACCACCCCCACAGAATGATCCACCTCCACCTTCACCACGAAATGACCCTGACAACTCCACTCACCACTCACCATCACCACACAACACCCCTCAAAACTCCCCTCTCCAATCACCTCACAACTCACCCTCACATCATAACTCACCCTCACCTCAAAACTCCCCTAGCCACTCCAACACATCTCACCATCAAAACTTTCCCAACCACTCACAATCCACCAACCAAAACCTTTACAACCTTCCTTCCATTCCCGAGACTCTTGGTTTCTTCTCTTCCATTCACCCCCTCAGTCACATATACCTGAGAGATTTCCCACGCCTTCAGAGGATACCTGAGAGAAATATATCCTCCACTCCCTATTCACCTACCTTCCCCTACCCTGACCTATTCTCAGAGTCAAACGATTTCTGGTTCCCTAGCCCCACTCCTTCACCTGAAAACTCACCCCCTTCCTCACCTGAGAACTCACCACCCATAACATATGGCCCTGAACCTCCACCCTCCATTTCACCCAATCCTTCCTCCCTGGTCCTCGCCCTTATTGATGATGCCAAAAGGGGGAGAGAAATCCTAACTCAACCCTCCTTATGGCTAGATGAGGATATTCACATGCGATGGATCATCACTTGGATAACTCACATGCAATGGATTAGAATCGGAACCAGACATGTTCTTGATAAAAGATAGAGGAAGAAGATACCTGAAGTAGAAACGAAGAGAGCGCTCGAGAAAGAGTATGACCTAAGGCGATGGAAGATGTAACAAAAACAAGGAAGAAGAAGCTTCAAATATAAAGAGGAGGAGCGCCAGTTTTGCAAAAATAGCGCCAATTTCTGGAAAAATGTATCCAAGCCGTCAGACGTGGGCAAGTGAAACGTCAAGTTAATCTCAGCCGCTGGATGTTTAAACCGCTACTTCCCAATGACCACTTGCAACGTCATCGAGAAGTGGGGGACTTAGTGTTGTGGCATAATTCCACTCAATGTAGGAGGCCCATTAAGCCCAGGAAGAGATCAAGCTGGAGAGGCCCAACGTACCAGGAAGTCGACAAAGATCTCATTGCTGGTCAAAGATACTTTGTAACCGCCAAATTAATTCCTTGTAACTTCCATATTAATAAGAATCAAAACGGAAATACCCATAAGTATGGGAATTGATTATTCCAACGGGAAGGAAACTTGTAGCCTATATATAGAAACTCAATCCATGTAAATGATCATCCAATATCTTCTGAATCTTTTACTTTCTATTTCACTCTTTCGCTAGTCGACTAAAGGCTAGGTGACTAAGCTCTTGTATTATCATTGTGGTTTGTCCACTCATACTGAATAAAATCGTTATCCTTTGATTTGATATATTTGTGTATCAACAATAATCATCAAGTTTCACTTTTTCTCCAACTTCCCTCCAACATCCTTAATTTATTGTCAACATCTCACTCACTAGATTAATCCTCACAATGAACCCAAAATCACAGCCAAGAAAGGTAAGCAAAAATTCTAGTTCCCTTGTTTGTCAAAATGATTAACTAATTCTAACCTAAAAACTTTATTACTAAACTAAGCTAAAACCAAAAAGAGGAAACCCTAACAACAAAATAGTAACAAAAATGATAAGGGAATAAGAATGTACCTAAGAGAGTGAGAAATGTGAATAAAGAGGGAACAAATGTGATAGAGGTGAAGGGGAAGGCACCGTGGCGAAGGACGGCGGCTCCGGCGAGGGGAAGGCGGCGACACCGCGCAGACAACACGAACACAGTGTGGGGGGAGATAGAAAGCTTGACGAAGTGTGAGGGAATAAGAAACAAAAATGGTGATGTGGTTGTGGTGAAGTGTGAGGTTGAAGAAGATGAAGAAAGGTGTGATTTTTAGTGGTGGTGGGTTAGGGATAATGAGTGGGTGTGGTGGAAATGAGAATAAACATGGTGGAGGATGAAGAAATAATGGTGCTTTTGAAGGAGAAGGAGATTGAGGTGTGGAAGGAGGGAGGGGGGAGGCGCCGATCTCAGTTGAAGGGGGTGGCTGATTTTGATGTTATTTTTTTTAATTTTCTTTTAAAAAAAAACAATTGGGGCCGACAGAGGGCTTATCCGCGCCCTGAAAGTAATGGATGCACAAGAGGGGGGGTGAATTGTGCTTCAAAATAAATGCTCAAAAAAAACAACACAAGAGTTTATACTGGTTCGGTCTTCCTGACCTATGTCCAGTTCTCAACCACCCACGCCGAGTTCCACTATCCCCAGGTTTTAGAACGGGTTCACCTGGAACCTTTACAACCGCAAGTTTTGAACGGGATCACTTGCAACCTTACAAGTACAAGTTTTACTCAAGGCTCACTTGCAACCTTTCTAACTAGCTCCCCCTTACAACCAACAAGGGTTCAACCTTTACAAATAAAGGATTTTTCTGACTAAGTTCTCTATAAGAACAGATAGTGTTACACACTTAAGTACAATTAATGATCTTATAAGACGAAGAGACTTAACTACAAAGAGTACAAGATATGTAGATGAAAAGATCACTCAATGAGTTAAATGCTCTTTCTCTTTTCAGGGCAGCTTTGAATGCTTGAAGATTTTCTCGGTTTCTCTCTCTAGCTTCTTTCAAGAATGTCAAAGATAATAGATGATCTTCATAAATGAAGTTGAACTCCTTTATATAGTCTTCAAACATTCTGACTCTTGGTAGGTGGGTTAGCCGTTTGAATATGGTCGTTTTTCCCATGTTACCGTTTGCCCAATAAATGATTCATCAATGCATAGCAGGGTTGACTTGCTTTATCTCTGAAAAGTAGTCCTGTCAACTCTGCTCAAAAGCATTCTGACACTGCACTTCTGAACGTTCTGACATTCTGATTGCTTGCGGAAGCAGATTCACATCCGGAAGCAACTCTACTTAATGTGCTGCATTTGAACGTTGGTCTAACAATATAAGCACATAGTCACATGCAGTGGCAGTGTACTTAGTCTAAGAGGTCTTCCTTGTATCTGTAAGCACTTCTACATCCGGAAGCACTACTACTGGATGAAGGGTTATATTCACTTTTACTCACTTTCGCTCAGTGTCCTTTGAACGTAATGGATGCACAAGAGGGGGGGGGGTGAATTGTGCTTCAAAAATAAATACTCGAAATAAACAACACAGGATTTATACTGGTTCGGTCTACCTGACCTACGTCCAGTCCTCAACCACCCAGGCTGAGAGTTCCACTATAACTCAGGTTTTAAATCGGGTTCACCTGAAACCTTACAACCGCAAGTTTTAGACGGGATCACTTGCAACCTTACAACCACAAGTTTTGCGGGCTTACTTGCAACCTTTTTACCTAGCTCCCCCTTACACCAAGCAAGGGTTCAACCTTTACAAATAAAGGATTTTACTAACTAAGTTCTCTTTAAGAACAGATGGTGATACACACTTAAGCACAACTAATTGCTCTTATAACAAGAAGAGACTTAACTAGAATGAGTACAGAATAAGTACGTGAAGAATCACTCAAAGTGTTAAATGCTCTTTTCTATTTCTGGGCAGCCTTGAATGCTCTGAAGATTTCTTGTGTTTCTCGCTCTAACTTCTCTCTAGAGTATTCAAGGATAATTGTTGTTGTAATAAATGAAGTTGAGCTCCCTTTATATAGTCTTCAAGCATTTGAACTCTTGGTAGGTGGGAGTCCCGTTTGAATTTGGCCGTTTATCCCAAGTTACCGTTTGCCCAATAAATGCTCCATTAATGCATAGCAGGGTTGACTTGCTTTATCTCTGAAAAGTAGTCCTGACACCTCTGCTCTGACAAAAGCATTCTGACTTCTGAGTATGTGATTTTTACTTTTGCACTCTTGCTGACGGATGATCATCTTTCATCCGCAAGTGGTAATCTTGCTCTGCAAGTGTTAAGCTCTGAGTCCCAATGTCAAGAGTCTTTCCATCCGGAAGCTCATTTGCATCCGGAAGCGTGACCATGTTCTGCACATACTGGTTAGTCCAACATAGCAATATATATATAAGAATTATACATGCTGTGGGAAGTTTGTTTGCTATGGGGAGTAGTTTACTTAGACTGTGTTCTGATTTGGTCTATGATGTATCTGGAAGCATTTTTACATCCGGAAGTAAAACTACTAGATGAAGGATCTTGGTTCACTATAACTCACTCTCACTTAGTGTATTTCATCCCAACACTCAACGCTAGTCACTGAGCTATCGGAAGCACTTTTACTTGACGTGGTGAATTCACTGACGCTTAGGGTGAAATCTATTCTATCAGTCTGCGCCAGTCAAGATCTAATAGGAAGCAACTTCACTTGATGTTGCATTTCTGCTGACGCTCGAGGTTATATCTAGTCTATCAACCTGCGCCAGTCTAAATCTAATAGGAAGTGCTTTCACTTGGCGAAGTAGACTTACTGACGCTTGGGGTAATAACTATTCTATTGCTCTGCGCCAGTCTGAGTCTAACAGGAAGCGCTTTCACTTGGGGAAGTAGACTTACTGACGCTTGGGGTAATATCTATTCTGTCGCTCTGCGCCAGTCTAATTCTAACAGGAAGCGCTTTCACTTGGGGAAGTAGACTCACTGTCGCTTGGAGTAATATCTATTCTATCGCTCTGCGCCAGTCTAAGTCTAACAGGAAGCAACTTCGCTTCCGATTGAACCATAGCTTAGTCTTAGGGTTTGTGCACCTAAAGTTCATGGATTAAGTTAAATCCCTAGTTATTTACTTGCTGACGCTGGGGGATGAAAGCATTCATCCGCATGCGCAAGTCCTAATCTAACCGGAAGTAAATCTTCATCCGGAAGCACTCTTACTTGGGATCCTAAGTATACTATTGCTTCCTAGGCACTTGGTCTAATCCTTTATATTTTAGTCTTCATCAAAACTTAAGATTCTAACATCCTTCAATCCAACAGCCAGCGCTAGTCACTAAGCAATCGGAAGCAATTCTACTAGACGTGGCTTATGTCTACTAACACTCAGTGTTACCTATTCCAACATTCAGCGCTAGTCACTAAGCTATCGGAAGCAATTCTACTGGACGTGGCTTATGTTCACTAACGCTTAGTGTCATCTATTCCAACAGCCAGCGCTAGTCTAAATATAACAGGAAGCAATTTCACTTCCGGTTGAATCCTGGCTTAGTCTTAAGGTTTTGTATATCTAGTGCTTCTGGACTACGTTATTTCCCTAGTGAATTACTTGCTGTCGCTGGGGGATGCGTCATTCATTCGCGAGCGCTAGTCCTAGTCTATCCAGAAGTAAATCCACATCCGGTTGCACTCTTACTTGGGATTCTATGTCAACCTATTGCTTTCTAAGTTCTTGATTCATTCTTTCATATTTTAGTCTTCATCAAAACTTAAGATTCTAACATTCTCCCCCTTTTTGATGATGACAAACTAAGTTTTATCGATTAAGTTCATATAAAGGAATTAAAAGCAATAATTTAAATAAGGCACAAATAACTTAGACAAATATTGTTGATAAGCAAAAGATTACAAGTTAGCAATACACAAGCAGATAACATATACAAGTAATCTATACTAAGCAAAAATGAAATATGCATGAAAATCAAAGAAAAAATTCTAAGTTTAAGGGTTGAGGTGGGGGTTCAGAGTTGGTGTCTCTTTTTCTTCTCCCTCTCTCTTTGTCTCTCCTCATTTTCTCTCTGGAGCTGGGCTAAGTGAGCTTCATGCACATTCTGGTCAATCTGAGCAATGATCCGTTGAAGCTCTTCTTCATCCCTTTCTCTTCTGAGTCTCTCAGACTCAACAGATTCTTCGAAGGCTCTCTTCATATTTTCGACTTCCTCATAGCCTGGGAACCCTGTTGCATCTGAGAAGTGGGTGACCTCGCCATTAGGGAAGTGGACAGCCCGAATCTTCACATTCCATACTGGGAAGTTGGGATCCTCCTCAACTTCCTAGGCTTTCCTCTTCCCCTTGCCTTTTCCCTTTCCTTTGCCCTTGCTTATTGACTGAGTAGGTTTGGCACTAGCTCTCTCAGCATCCAGGCAAGCCATCTGACCAAAAGAAAGTCTGTCCGTGTACCCATACTTTTCGAATTCTTCAGGAGTCATGTCCTCTATCTCCAGCTTGACTTCCCTTAGAATTGGAATTGCTTGTACTGATGGGATTTCTTGCTCAACTTGGGCAGTTGTGGTTTCTTGTTCAGGTTGGCCTGATGGAGTCTCTTCCTCACTCTCAGCAGATTCAGTGGAGGCAGCACCCTTCTTGGCACGCTTTCTAGCAACGGCCTTCTTTCTTGATTCACTGAATTTAACTGCTGGCTCAGATGGAGGAGGAGGGGCAGATGTTTGCTCAGAAGCAGGAGTCTCAGATGTTTGCTCAGAGGATGTAGGGATTGGCTTGGCGATCACAATGGGAGGATGGTTGATCTTCTTCAGCCCCCACTTCATCAAGATTTCCTCAACAATATTTTTACTCTTCTCAGTTGAAGGAGGCTCTGATGATGATGACTCAGGCTGTGAGGTTTGCTCATTCTGCTCAAAGACTACCATGTCCCACTTAGACCTTTGCTCATCCGACCTCTGCTGTTGCATAAACCGGATAGCTTCTCCTCTGATTAGGCTCTCAGCACTACCCAGTCTCTGGGACTCCATTGCTCGGCGCAGGGCGGCCGTGATGTCTTCATCCAGCCAGAGGAATGGCTGGCTGAGAACATCCCTTGTGTCCATGGTCTGGCGAAAAGTGATAACAACATTTCTCCCCCTTTTGTCATCATCAACAAGGGCGAGGGCCAGAGAAGATGGAGTGGGTGAAGAGGAGGGTGGAGGTTCAGGGCCAAATCTTTTTGGGGGTGAAGGTTATGGGGAGGATGTAGGTAAGGTGGTTTCTGGGGAATTAGGAGGGTTGGGGAACCAAGAGGGGTCTGTGAATAGACCTTCGAAAGGATAGGTGGATGAATATGGGGTAAATGGTAAATGGTCCTCAGAGATTCTCTGAAGGCGGGGGTAATCTCTCAGATATATCTGGCTGAGGGGGTGAATGGCAGTGTGGAAGCCAAGGTGCTCGGCCAATGGGTTGGATTTGGGTGTATTGGTGGATTGTGGGTTGGTAGGGTTAGGATTGGATGGTCCGGCGGAGGTGTTGATTGGTGAGCGAGTAGGGGTGTTTGGTGGTGTGCGAATAGGGGAGTTATGTGGAGATGGGGAGTTGTTGGAGTGAAGGGGTGATTGGCGAGGAGATTGTTGGGGTGAGTCTTGGGGTTGTTTGTCATGGTTGGGTGAAGGCTGGGATGGTTGGTCATTGTTTGGTGATGTGTGTGGTTGTTGGTCATTTTGTTGAGGTGGCTGTGGTTGTTGAGTGTTGGGAGGAGGAGGCGGGGGAAGTAAGGGTTGATTAGGAGGAGGAGGAGGGGGTGGATTTTGAGGAGGGGGTGGTGGTAAGTTACCTTGCTGAGGTTGAGGGATCTGAAGGTGTTGGAGAATAAGGTCTAGCTTGGCATCTACTCTGGCAAGCTGAGTCTCAACCTGACCCACTCTGTCCTCGAGTCGCTGGATGCGCTCCCCTTGCTGTTGGAACCCAGCATCACAGTCATTCCTTAGAGGGGCCACCAAGGACTCAGAAAGTTGAAGGAGAATCTCTTCCTTCATCTCCTGAGCAAAAGCCTTCACAGTGGCTGGTACCCTTGCTGCTGCTTGGCCCGGGATGGGAGTCTACTTCTTGATCCCCTACACCAGATATAGAAGGGACTGAAGTTTGAGAGGCACTGCCTGCCTGTGATCCTGAGCGAGTGGGCTTGGCCTTCCTCAGGTACTTGATGCCCATCTTGCCGATGTTAGTTGCACCCACAGGAGCACACTTAACATTCTCTTCCTCCACATCAAATGTAGCCTTGATCAGATTCTTCTCAAGGAGGAAGGCAAGGATAGTGGGATAGGGAAGATATCCAGCCTTGTCGTTGACCAACCATCTATGAAGTTCAAGGCTGATCAACTGTCCGGGGTTGATTGGCTGTTGGGAGAGAAGTCTGGGGAACCACGGGTTGTCCAGCTGAGTGAACTCGTTGAAGTTACCCCCCTTGTGTGTCATCATTCGGGAGTAGACGTAGTACAAGTGTCTGTTGGAGTCAGACATCTTGGACACCTTCTTCCCTTGGGTGCCATACATCTTCTCGAGTTCCTCCTTGCTGTATTTGAGTGACTCAGGGTACAGCCACTCATTCATTCCCTCTTCTGTGAGCCCCATTAGGGCATTTATGTCCCTCCAGGTGAAGCTGAAGGTTCTCCCCCTGACTGTGGCAGTGAAGGTGAGTCTGCGAATCTTCTCTTTCCCATCCACTTTCTTATGCTTCACCTTCCCAGTGAGGGATTCACAGAACACCCGCAGGGCGTTGATGTTGTAGCTCTGGTTGATCCCCAGCCAAGGCATGTATTTTTCCAGATAAGGGCGTAGATGAGGAAACCCTAGTTCATCAATCTTGGCCAGATCAATGAACAACCCATTGTTGAAGTAGGGCTTTACCGTTTCAAACTTGGAGGAAACAGCCTCCAAAGGCCCATCTCTGTAAATCGAAGGGTCATCCTCCTCTACCCTCTGTCTTTTGGATGAAGGCTCCTCGATGAATTGAACCTTCTTCTTCCCTTTCCTCTTGGCTTTCGCTTGTTCATGCTCAGTTTCCGCTGGCTGTTCTTCCACTCTCCCAGAATGTCCAGGCTGGTCCTGGACTTGTTCATTCTCCCCTTGTGGTTGCCCAGTATGTTCTTGGTGTTCATGGCGTTCTTCATGGTGTTCATCGGATTGCCCAGATTTCCCAGTGTGCTTATGCCCAGATTTTCCAGATTTGGACTTCGATTTCTTGGATGTGGTGGATTTCTTTGAGTTGGGGTTTGTTTCATGTGAGCCGGCCATTTTTGTGTGGGTTTAGTGGTAAAATGAGATGATATGCGAAGAAGAATATGGAAAAAGATGAAGAACACAGTGAAGAAGATGAATGTATGCAGAGAATATGTGGGTGAGAAAATTTGTGCAAGTAAAAAGTGAAAGTGAAAGTGACGTTCTATTTATATGCAAAGTTACAGAGGGTAAAATGGGCATGACTCTTCAGATGAAAGCAAACGTTTACACATTGGGTAACGTAAACATTTTAATAGAAACGGCGCACCTTATGACATGTGTCGCTTCACCTTATCAGAGAAGGCACAACTTCTCATGGAGGGATATGAAACGTTTCTGAAGTGACGTGTCCTTTGGTTCAGCCACTGGCGCTCTTTCAGTTCAACAATTAGTGCCAGCGGGTGATCATCCGGAAGTGGTTTTGCTTCCGGTTGCACTTGCTTAAGATTTAACATTGGGGACCTGCAAAAACAAGAATTGGCACTCCGATGCCTAAGTTAGTATTGTTGTAGGTTTTAATCAATCAAGTATAATAATTGAAAAATTACACCTCATTTGGGTTTACCATTCCCAAATCACCTCTTATGAAAGTAAATTGGTCAACCCCGAGAGGCTTGGTGAAGATATCAGCAAGCTGTTGTTGAGTGGGGACAAATTGCACTTTGACATCCTTCTTTTGAACATGGTCTCTGATGAAGTGATGTCTGACATCAATGTGTTTTGTCCTTGTGTGCTGAACCGGATTCTTGGCGAGGCTGATTGTGCTTGTGTTGTCACAGAGGATGGGTGCCTCAGGGAACTCCAAGACAAGATCTCTCAGTTGGTTCTTCAGCCACAGCACTTGGGCACAACAGCTTGCAGCGGCAATGTATTCTGCCTCAGTGGATGATAATGACACACAGGTTTGCTTCTTGCTAGCCTAAGACACCAGACATCCACCAAGAAAGGCGCATTGTGCACTGGTACTCTTTCTATCAGTTTTATAACCTGCATGGTCAGAGTGAGAGTAAGCCCACAAGAACTATTGGTTACCTCTGGGATACCAAAGACCAAGCTCTTGTGTTCCCTCAAGGTATCTCAGAATACGTTTAACACATGTTAAATGTGACTCCTTGGGGTTGGCTTGAAACCTAGCACACATGCCTACACTAAATTGAATGTCAGGCCTGCTTGCCGTTAAGTATAGGAGGGAACCTATCATTCCCCTGTACATGGGCAGGCTGACAGATTTACCCTTTGCGTCAGCATCGAGTGCGGTAGAGGTACTCATGGGAGTGTCATACTCCTTGCATTCATCCATCCCAAACTTCTTGAGTAGCTCTCTGCAGTACTTAGCTTGGGAGATGAATATTCCATTCTTCTTTTGTTTAATTTGCAGGCCTATGAAGAACGTTAGTTCCCCCATCATTGACATTCCAAACTCACCCTACATAGTCTTAGAGAAATCTTCACAAAGCTTTTCATTAGTTGCCCCAAAAATAATATCATCAACATAAATTTGGACAATTAACATATCTCTATCTTTGTGAAGGATAAACAGTGTATTATCTAGTTTGCCCCTTGAGAAACCCTTGCCCAGCAGAAAGCTGCTGAGTCTCTCATACCAAGCTCGAGGAGCTTGTTTTAGGCCATATAAAGCTTTCTTTAGTCTATACACATGTTTGGGATGCTTGTGATCTTCAAAGCCAGGAGGTTGTTCTACATATACCTCTTCTTTAATATAACCATTAAGAAAAGCACTCTTTACATCCATTTGATATAATCTAAAGCCTTTCATGGATGCAAAGGCTAGAAGAATTCTTATTGCCTCAAGTCTAGCGACTGGAGCAAAAGTCTCTTCATAGTCAATGCCTTCTTCTTGGTTATATCCTTTGGCTACTAATCTGACTTTGTTTCTTGTAATTTGACCTGTCTCATCCAGTTTGTTTTTGAAGACCCACTTGGTCCCTACTATGGATTGATGAGACGGCCTTGGGACTAGTTCCCAGACTTGGCTTCTCTCAAATTGATTTAGCTCTTCCTGCATGGCAATAATCCAGTCGCAGTCCTCAAGAGCTTGTTCAACTGAAGTTGGTTCGATTTGAGATAGAAATGCTCCAAACTCAACTTCATTTTGAACTTGCCTTCTGGTTCTGAGACCAGAAGAAACATCACCAAGCACTTGATCAAGAGGATGATCCCTGTGATGTCTTCTAGCTGTTGGCAACTGTGCCTCAACAGGCACGGTCTGCACTCTAGGTTCATCACTGGGTTCATCTTGTTCTTTGAGATTGCTTGCTGGTGTTTCTTTTGGTGGTGAAGAAGATGATGGTGGTTTTGGAAGATTAAGTATTTCATCATCTTCTGTGGATTGTCCCCATGTAGGAGTTTCATCGAATACAACATGCATTGATTCTTCTACAATTCTAGTTCTCATGTTGTATATTCTATACGCTTTACTCCTAAGGGAATATCCTATGAATATACCTACATCAGCTTTTGAATCAAACTTACCCAGATTTACCTTTCCATTGTTATGCACATAGCATTTTGATCCAAAGATTCTGAGGTGACTGATGTTGGGCTTCCTTCCTTTGTACAGCTCATAGGGAGTCTTGTCCAAGCCCTTGCGAACATAGGCTCTATTAGTGAAGGATTCTTTTTGATTGGAGATCGTACCTTTGAATCCGATCCACACGCACGAACGAACTGTTGATCGCTCCTCTTAATCCGATCCACACGCAGGGATGAACTACTCTTACGCTTACCAAGCCACCGGTGTTGGAGCTTGGATGATGAACACCACGGATCACCCGCTCAAGAGAAAAAAGGGAGAGAAAGAGTCGCTTAGGTCAGAGAGAATTTGTGTGCTTTCACTCTTGTGTGTATCAACTAATGAACAATAGCCCCTTTAAATAGAAAAACTAATGACTATTTAATGGGCCGGGCCCACTAGGCCCATTAGGTCCATTAACCCCATTAAAAGGGCGGACCTTTTTCCAACATCTCCCACTCGCACTTTTGATGGACACACCATCTTGCGATTCATTTCCTCTTGAGCTTTCGTATCGGGCATCCGCAGTGATCGCGCGAGCACAATTTATGCAGTTCAGATGCTTACAGACTAGAAATCCTTGGAATAGGATCAGAATGCAAGAACATCAATGCATATGGATTCTTTAATCTGTTTGTCTCAGATTCCCTAGGTTAACTCACATACAAGTGGCATTTTCAATCCCTCACGAGTCAATATTTACTCAATTAACTCAAATTGCCTTCACGTACACCTGGAAAACCACACTTACTAGCACTTCTAGTAAGGGATGCATCATGGAAGTCCAGCGTTACAAGTATGTATCAAGTTTAAACCATTCCTTTCTGACTGATCATCAAATCCACTTGGTTTTTCCGCTTGCCCAGTTTTGACTCATAAGGCCGGATCTCTCATAGCCATAGAGTTTTGGCTAAAGTAGCAGTCACAAAAACAAGTTTCATTGATAACGTCTAAGTCATAAGGGTATCATCAGTGAGGATCGTATCCTCTCCTTTTGTTCAGGGACTCACACCGTTATGGATCAGGGATCTTCCATCTACGTCCCGATTGCGGTAAATTAAGCACATGCAGTACGAATTACATGTTACAGTGATTGACCAATTGTCTTATGTCGATTTCAAAAAATCACTGTACAGGCATTAGTCCCTCAATGGACTTCTAAACTCCCACAGGAGAATCTTTACACCTGGCTACAGATCCGGCGGAATACATGTGTATTCCTTATCATGACTTTAATTGTCATTTCCCAACTATGTGAAGTATTCATCAACACATGATGATCTCTTGCACGTCTTACCTTCCCATGCCTTTGCATGTATGGAAGACGGTTGTCCGTGTGAGTGGATCAACCTTTCTTGGATCTGTACGACATATTGCATACTTTACATTCATATTTATATATGTATAGGCACACAGCATTGTATATATATATATATGTACGAAAAACAATTCTGAATTGAGAAATACATCAATTTATTCAAGAAACAAAAACATACAAAAAAAGTTCAAAAAACATCAAATGTTGCTCATACCCAGAGCTTTTACATGTTTAACAAAAACATTTCTAGCAATGGGTTTAGTGAGTGGGTCAGCTAACATCTTGTGAGTCGAAAGGTATCGAACAGTCACTTGTTTCTTAGAGATCATATCTCTAATAAAATGATATTTGATATCTATATGTTTAGTCCTCTTATGATCCTTAGGGTCCTTAGCATAGGCAATTGCGGCTTCGCTGTCGCAATGGATAAGGATTGGATCCTTTTTCATACCATTAATGCCTAAACGCTCCAGGAATCTCTTGAGCCACACAGCCTCTTGAACAGCAGCCGCACAAGCTACATATTCAGCTTCCATGGATGACAGCGACACACAAGTTTGCTTCTTACTACTCCAGGAGATAGCTCTATTATTTAGTAGGTACGCATATCCCGAGGTTGAATGTCTCTCATCTAGATCTCCCGCCCAATCAGCGTCGGAGTATCCTTCAAGATGTAGACTTCTCCCTCGATAGCACAACTCGTAATCCATGGTTCCCTTCAGGTACCTCATAATTCGCTTAACAGCTTCCCAATGTTTCACTCCTGGGTTGGACTGGAATCGGCTCACTAAGCCAACGGCAAAACATATGTCTGGTCTAGTACACAACATAGCGTACATAAGACACCCAATTGCGCTTGAGTATGGGACCCTTTTCATGTGTTGTACCTCAGATTCTTTCTTAGGACACATATCTATGCTAAGATGGTGTCCTTTCACCACAGGGGTATCCATGGGTTTGCAGTCTCTCATATTGAACCGTTCTAGGATTTTTGCTATGTATGTCTTTTGGGACATTGATAACATCCTTTTTGAACGATCCCTTTTTATCTTGACACCCAAGATATATTCTGCTTCACCCATGTCTTTCATCTCAAAGTTCAAAGACAACAAGTCTTTGATTGTTTTAACAGCCTTAAGGCTAGTCCCAGCTAAGAGAATGTCATCGACATAAAGAGATAATATCACAAAATTACCCTCAAACCGTTTCATGTAAACACAATGGTCTTCTTCGATCATCTCTAAGTCAAATGAAGTTACAGCCTTATGAAACTTCAAGTACCATTGCCTAGATGATTGTTTCAGCCCATAAATGGACTTTAGGAGCTTACAAACCTTTTGTTCATTTCCCTTTTGCACAAAAGCATCAGGTTGCTCCATGTAAATTTCCTCATCTAGGACACCGTTTAGGAAAGCGGTTTTTACATCCATTTGATGTAACTCCAAGTCTAGGCTGGCTACTAAAGCCAGTATTAGCCTAATTGAGTTAAAACGTACCACTGGAGAGAAGGTGTCCTCATAGTCCACCCCTTCTCGCTGGGTATACCCCTTGGCTACCAATCGAGCTTTGGGCTTATCGATTGATCCATCAGCCTTTCGCTTATATTTGAGAACCCACTTGTTCCCAATAGCTTTTCGGCCTTCTGGAAGATCAACCAGTTCCCACACTTTGTTAGCTCTCATGGAATCCATTTCCTCTTGTAAGGCCTCTTGCCATATTTCCTTAGCCGGCCCTGAAAGTGCATCTCTTACACTTTTAGGATCCTCCTCATCGTCTTCTGGACTGAGGAGAAGTACTGCTCCCTCAACGGAAAAACGCCTTCTCGGGGTTTTACCCCTTTGGCTTTTTCGAACTGGGATTTCGACAGGATCACTTTCCTGCGATGGATTGTGGTCACTGTTTTCATTTGGTGATAATGGTTCAATCCTCCCACTCGGAACAGTCAACTGAGTATCACCTTCATGTTCCTCATCCTCATAAAGAGGTTCAGAATCTGTAAGGTTTCCTCTGCTAGGGAAATCTTTTTCAATGAATACTGCGTCTCTAGACTCGATCTCAGTCACTGATCCGTCCTCATTTTCACCAATGAAGACATATCCTTTAGAGTGTTCAGAATATCTTATAAAGATACACTTCTTTCCTCTAGACCCCAACTTTCTGTATTTGTGCGATGAGTTGTGGATATAGGCCGCTGACCCCCATGGTCGTAAGACTGTTAAGTCCGGTTTGCGTCCGGTCCATAACTCATACGGAGTTGTGGTGACTGATTTCGAAGGCACACGGTTAAGTATGTATGTCGCAGTTAAGAGTGCATCTCCCCAATAGGAGATTGGCAATCCTGCTTGAGACATCATTGACCTAACCATATCAAGAAGGGTTCTATTCCTTCTTTCAGCAACACCATTCTGTTGTGGCGTGCCAGGAATTGTTAGTTGTCTAACAATTCCCTTTTCATCACAGAGTGTTTTGAACTGTTCTGAGAGGTATTCTCGGCCTCTATCAGTTCTCAAGGCTTTCACCTTTGAATTGAGTTGGTTCTCTACCAAACTCAGGTACTTCCTGAAACATTCTAATGCTTCAGACTTGTGAGAGATCAAGTATACATTACCATATCGTGAAAAGTCATCGATAAATGTAATGAAGTACCACGCTCCATGACGTGCCCTTATGTTCATAGGTCTGCATATATCCGAATGAATAAGCATAAGAGGGTACTCCGCTCTGGTTCCCTTTCCGAAAGGTTTCCTTGTTATCTTGCCTGCAAGACAGTGCTCGCATAGGGACGATCCCCCTTTTGATACATCTCCCAGCATACCCTCATTAGTTAATTTAGCCATACGATTATGACAATATGTCCTAGTCTAGCATGCCATGTATCATAATCAATATTCGAAGATATTGAAAAACAAGAAATAGAATCCCACTGATTCATTAAAACAAAGAAATCATTCAAAATACAACCAGATCCGAACACATCGGTCCCATTATTAATGTCAACAACATTATTATGAAAATTAACATCAAAACCAAACTTAACTAAGGAAATAACAGACACTAGATTTCGCCGAATATCCGGCGCATAGAGAACTTCACTTAATATTAAAGCTTGGCTTCCTTGCAATTTGATTTCGCACGTGCCAATTCCTTTAACCTCAACTCTCGCATTGTTTCCAACGTAAAGCCATCTGCTCTTTGCTGGTAACCGGCGAAAATCAGTGAAGTTCCCACGATCTCTACTCACGTGGTCTGTGGCCCCTGAATCAACAACCCACACAGGATTAGCTTCTGCTATAAAAGCAGTACTAGATACAAAAGAATAATGACTCAAATCATTTTTCAGTACCTTATTATCGGGGCAGTCCCTGGCATAATGTCCCAGGTTTCTGCAAGCATAGCACTTAACCTTTGCAAGATTGCGCTTCTTAGCTTGCTTCTTCCCTTTCTTAAAGGACTTCTTTCCTTTTGTGACAGATAGGTCCCCATCTTTCTTTTGGGGTCCCTTGCCTTTCTTGGACTTACTCTTCGACGAAGAAGAGTCTTTTCCTTCAGTTAAGAGGGCATGACCTTTTGGTTTTTCATGTTCCATCCGGTCATCCTCAAGCTGAATGTGACGAGCCACATCCGCGAAAGTCTTAATGTTGTCATTGTGTGTGATCGTATGCTTCATTGTATCCCAATTTCGGGGAAGCGATTTCAACACAGCTTGCACCTGTTGTGCATCGGAAAGAGTACCACCTGCTTCAGTAAGCTCTCTTATCAGGTTTTGCATTGCTCTTAAATGCTGTCTGATGGTTACGTTAGGTAACAACACAAAGTTGTCGAACTTAATGGTGAGCCTTCTAAGGCGTGCCTCAGAAGTACCATCAAAGTCTGCTTTGAGAGCTGCCCACATGGCAGAAGCAGTGGTATGTCTCTCAAATTGACATATCACGTCGTCAGTCATAGCCGCAAGCATAGTGACTCGAGCGACGACATCTTTCCGCTTCCAAACAACATATGCATCATGATCCCTTCTTGGAGCATTTGCAGCAGGTGTTGGAAGGACATTAGTTAAGACTTCCAGGACGTCTTTCTCTTCCAAGACATAGGAGATTTTACGGCGCCACATGCCATAATTTTCTCCGTCCAGCTTATAACCTCTCAATAGGTCAGTGACAAATGTTTTATGAGCCATCTATAGATAAACACAAAAAAAATTTCTCAGTAAAGTATGCATAAACAATCTCCTCTTGAGATTAATAGTTCTATGAATCCTTTGAAAAATAAACAATGGTAGTTTACTAGTTTTGTTTTCAGGAATCAACTTGGTTGACCCCCATCCAACTCATTCTAGCTTGCTATTCATCATTTAGTTTTTCTTATATTCTCTGAACTATAACAGTTTAAAACAATAACAGCAACACTTGCATATTATTATTAAACTCCCACTCAATTAAATATATTAATTAGAAAGACAACATATGTAATTCATTAACAGATTTAATTAAATTGAATCATCAAGGGAAAGAAACAACACATGTTATTCAATTTGATGAGTTCAACTCTTACACATTTGGAGTATTAAATTTAAGAATATCAACACATGAAATTTATCAAATAGAACTCCCACTCAATTGGAGCATCAAATTGATTAAATTTAAAAAATAACAACACATGTAATATAATAAATGTAAATTTATGTCCAATTTTGAGTATTAAATTTATTAAAAGAAAAACAACACATGTAATTCAATAAGTAAATTTATATCTCGTAGTCAAGAAAAGGTTTCCCAAGGCCTTTGAGGAAGAGGGGTATTAGGTTTTCATTGTCAACAGAATTATTAATCAACATATGATTAATTTTCATTTTTAAAAAAAGGGTTCCAAAAAATATTTTAAATTAAACACATCTTCTATATATACATACTAATAATGAAAAAAATAAAGAATTCACAAAGAATATCAATAAATTTTTAAACAACTTGCATCACTTATGTAAGTTTAATTCATGATTAGATATATGTATATATAAAATAGAAATGTCTTAATTCCTATTCTTAATTGATACACAATCAATTAAGTTCAAATAAGGATCTCTTATCCATATTTTAATTGATACATAATCAATTAATGTGTGTTTAAAATTAAAAATAAAAATGAACATACATCCTTAACAAAAAAAAGGATTTTTTTTTAAAAAAAAATAATTAATTAATTAATTATTAAATAATTAATTCATTAATTATTAATCTGCCAAAAAAAACGAGCCCAGAAAATATGGGTCAAAATTTTTTTTTTTTTGATATTGGGCCGCAACAAAAACAGCCCAAAACAAAACAAAAAAAATTAATTAAATAAATCGTAATGGGCCACAGCCCAAACAAATAAATAATTAATTAAAAAGGCTTGGGCCCGAACGCATCGGCCCACTGCAATTTTTTTTTGTTTTTTTTTTAAATGAATTCCGTTTGGGCCACGGCCCATATGGCATTTCGCGCCAAAAAACAAAAACGGACCGGTTCGGTTCAGCCGGTCCAACCGGCTCACAAACCCCTTCCTGAAACGCAACGTTTCATTAAAAGGACAGGGAAATTACGAAAACGCCCCTGGCTCTCCTTCAACCTCTAGCTGCAGCCCTGAATTTCCGGCAAAGTTTCCGGCGAGTTGTTGCTCGTCGCCGGCATACTCGCCGAAACTTCCGGAAGGCATATCTTCCTCATCCGGACTCCGTTTGACGCGATTTTTGCGTCGTTGGATCCGTCGTGATGAGATCTACAACCTTAGGCCTATGGGTACACGAAAACACGAAGAACGTGGTCGCCACATTTTTCGAAAAAAAAAACGGCTATTTTTCTTGACTTGGTCTTCGTTTAAAACGGTAATATCACATAGATTCCGATTTAATGTGTAACGGTTATATCCGAACAAACTGGATACCGTTTTGACCTTGCCTTGCTTCTGACGGAACTCAATTTCAACCGAAAATATACATACAATCAAGAGCACTTTTTCATTGTTCTTAGAACAAAAAAAAACTACAGATCTCAGATTCACACATGGGTAAACAACACATATTTAGTTTAGAACAAGGGCTCGCATGCTTATGTTCTAATTTCAAATGGGAAAAATTTCACATATTCATGTATGACTTTCACAAGATCACTTTCGCATGTATTCACAATATATACGAGTATTATTTGTTAAAATTGTATGCCCTTATTTTCAGAGAGAAAAAGAAAAAAAAGTTCACATACACGCTATTCATTCAATCAGAAAACAAAAAAATTGTATGATGTGATAGATAATAGCCATATATTCACATATGTTTGGCAACATATTATTTTTTAATTAATCGTGAATGGAACAAGCATATGATTTTATCAAATAATCACATAGAATATTAAAAAAATATGCTATTCACGATTTAAAAAAATACGCAGCGGAAAAAATGATTGAGTACCTACCTCAATTCCAGCCTCAGAATATTTAAGGCTCTGATGCCAATGAAGGATTCTTTTTGATTGGAGATCGTACCTTTGAATCCGATCCACACGCACGAACGAACTGTTGATCGCTCCTCTTAATCCGATCCACACGCAGGGATGAACTACTCTTACGCTTACCAAGCCACCGGTGTTGGAGCTTGGATGATGAACACCACGGATCACCCGCTCAAGAGAAAAAAGGGAGAGAAAGAGTCGCTTAGGTCAGAGAGAATTTGTGTGCTTTCACTCTTGTGTGTATCAACTAATGAACAGTAGCCCCTTTAAATAGAAAAACTAATGACTATTTAATGGGTCGGGCCCACTAGGCCCATTAGGTCCATTAACCCCATTAAAAGGGCGGACCTTTTTCCAACAATTAGAGATATAGCAAGCAGTGCTCATAGCGTCCGCCCAGAACACTTGAGAAACCTCTTTCTCGTTGAGCATGCTTCTAGCCATCTCAGTCAGAATCCTGTTCTTTCTCTCGACCACTCCGTTTTGCTGAGGAGTTCTAGGAGCTGAGAAGTTGTGTTCAATACCATTTTGCTCACATAGCTCAGAGAAGCTATGGTTCTCAAACTCTCCTCCATGGTCTGTCCTTATGGCTGAGATTTTGAGCTCTCTCTCATTCTGCACTTTCTTAGCCAGGACAACAAAAGCATCAAAAGCATCTTGCTTAGAGGCAAGAAACATAGTCCAAGTGAACCTTGAATAGTCATCCACCACCACTAGAGCATACAAGTTTCCACCCAAGCTCTTCACTCTTGCTGGCCCAACCAAATCCATATGGATTAGTTCCAAGGGCCTGCTGGTGGAGATTCTCTTCTTGGTTTTAAACGAGGACTTTGTTTGCTTCCCTCGTTCGCAGGATTCACAAATAAAATCATGCTTTACCTTAAAGGATGGAATACCTATAGCTAGCTCCTTTTTAATTAGCATATCAAGTTGAGTAAAGTTAACATGAGCTAATCTCTTATGCCAAAGCCAACTGTTCTCATCACTAGATATTAAACATTTTTCTTCCAGTTGTTGACATAAGTCTAGAGTATATAGGTTTCCATTTCTATTTGCCTTAAGTTTGCATTTTAAGTTGGCCTTATCTAAATTCAGATCCTGCTTATCAACTATTATGCACTCATGTGAATCAAAGATTACCCAATTTCCTTTGTCAGTGCTCTGGCTCACGCTCAGCAGGTTGTGACAGAGACCGTCCACCAGATAGACGTCATTCACTGGTCCAACTTCACCAACTCCAGTGATCTTTCCACTTTGATTTTCTCCAAAGGTTACTGTGGCTCCGTCTTTGATCACCAAAGATTTGAACTTGTCTCTGTCTCCAGTCATATGTCTCGAGCATCCGCTGTCAATATACCATTTTCTGTTCTTGGATGCTTTGAGACACACCTGAAAGAATCAAGTAAGCTTAGGTACCCAACCTTTCTTCACTTAGTGAGTCCACCTTGGACTCAAGTGATTCCTTTTTAGTTTTTAACACTTTATAGGCTTTACATAATCGAGAGAATTCTTCATGAAGCTCATTGTAAGCCTCTTGCATCTTCAGAGAAAGTTACCTCATTGTCTTCGTGGGTGAGGTCAAAATCTGAAGAGGCTTCCTCATCATCTTCTCTGGCTACCAGGCAGAGGTTGGCAACTTCTTCCTCATCACTTGCTTCGTCATCTGAGCTATTCACCTAGATAGAGGATACAAAGGCCTTTCTTTTGTCTTTGCCTTTTGACTTCTGCAGACTGGGACACTCAGCCTTGAAGTGACCAGGCTTCTTACATTCAAAGCACACAGGGGCCTTTTCCTTCTTGTATCCCCTCCTCTGGCTGAAGTCACCTTTCTGAAGGCCTCATTTCTTTCTGAAGAACTTTCTGAACTTTCTCACCATCATAGCCATCTCCTCATCGTCCATTTCCTCCTCATCATCCTCATCATCATCATCAATCTCCTTGCTGAGAGCAACAAGGGCAAGATTCTTGGTTTTGGATGAGGCTTGAGGAGCTCTCTGAGCCAGCAGGGTAGGTTCATATTCAGCCAGAGAGCCAAATAGTGCAGTGATGGAGACGGTTGATTCTCCTTGGACTTCCTGCAAGATGGTTACTTTGGTGATCCAGTCACCTTTCAAGATCTTTAAGATCTTGCTAACTTGCTCTCTTTCAGGAATGTCCTTACCCAGCGAGGCCAAATTGTTGATGAGGTGAGTGAACCTGAGCTCCAGCTCTCTGATTGGCTCAGTTGGACTAAGCATGGCGAACTTATGAAACTCTTCCACCAACATCTCAACTCGTCTTGCTTTCACTCCCCTGGTTCCAGAGTGAGCAGCCTCAAAAGCCTCCCACATATCCTTAGCATTTTTGTGGTGGCTGATCCTGTGAAACTCCTTAGGGCTGAGAGCACACTGAATGTAGTGCATGGCCCTAAAATTTAGTTGGACTAGAGCATAGTCCTCATTGGTGTACCTGGCTTTCAGCTTAGCAAAGCCATCCTCATCTAGTGGAGTGTGATCCCCACGTTCGATTACATCCCAGAGTCTAAGGTCACTTGACTTGATGTAAGTCTCCATCCGAAACTTCCAGAATGGATAGTTATACCCATCAAAGCCTGGGGGCTTGTTGGGTTGAATAGAGACATCTGGTAGAGAGTAATGTGTATCCATTACTGGATCTTTACTTTCTGGATTCGTTGGAATCGAGTGAGAAAGACCCGCTCTGATACCAAATGAAAGTAATGGATGCACAAGAGGGGGGGTGAATTGTGCTTCAAAATAAATGCTCAAATAAAACAATACAAGAGTTTATACTGGTTCGGTCTTCCTGACCTACGTCCACTTCTCAACCACCCAGGCCGAGTTCCACTATCCCCAGGTTTTAGAACGGGTTCACCTGGAACCTTTGCAACCGCAAGTTTTGAACGGGATCACTTGCAACCTTACAACTACAAGTTTTACTCAAGGCTCACTTGCAACCTTTCTAACTAGCTCCCCCTTACAACCAGCAAGGGTTCAACCTTTACAAATAAAAGATTTTTCTGACTAAGTTCTCTATAAGAACAGATAGTGTTACACAGTTAAGTACAATTAATGCTCTTATAACACGAAGAGACTTAACTACAAAGAGTACAAGATATGTAGATGAAAAGATCACTCAATGATTTAAATGCTCTTTCTCTTTTCTGGGCAGCTTTGAATGCTTGAAGATTTTCTCGGTTTCTCTCTCTAGCTTCTTTCAGGAATGTCAAAGATAATAGATGATCTTCATAAATGAAGTTGAACTCCTTTATATAGTCTTCAAACATTCTGACTCTTGGTAGGTGGGTTAGCCGTTTGAATATGGCCGTTTTTCCCATGTTACCGTTTGCCCAATAAATGCTTCATCAATGCATAGCAGGGTTGACTTGCTTTATCTCTGAAAAGTAGTCCTGACAACTCTGCTCAAAAGCATTCTGACACTGCACTTCTGAACGTTTTGACATTCTGATTGCTTGCGGAAGCAGATTCACATCCGGAAGCAACTCTACTTAGTGTGCTGCATTTGAACGTTAGTCTAACAATATAAGCACATAGTCACATGCAGTGGGAGTGTACTTAGTCTAAGAGGTCTTCCTTGTATCCGGAAGCACTTCTACATCCGGAAGCACTACTACTGGATGAAGGGTTATATTCACTTTTACTCACTTTTGTTAGAATCTTAAGTTTTGATGAAGACTAAAATATAGAGGATTAGACCAAGTGCCTAGGAAGCAATAGGATAACATAGGATCCCAAGTAAGAGCGCTTCCGGATAAGGATTTACTTTCGGATGGATTAGGACTTGCACATGCGGATGAATGTTTTCATCCCCCAGCGTCAGCAAGTAAAACACTAGGGATTTAACTTAGTCCATGAACATTAGGTACACAAACCCTAAGACTAAGCTATGTTTCAATCGGAAGCGAAGTTGCTTCCTGTTAGACTTAGACTGGCGCAGAGCAATAGAATAGATATTACCCCAAGCGTCAGTGAGTCTACTTCGCCAAGTGAAAGCACTTCCTGTTAGACTTAGACTGGCGCAGAGCGACAGAATAGATATTACCCCAAGCGTCAGTGAGTCTACTTCGCCAAGTGAAAGCACTTCCTATTAGATTTAGACTGGCGCAGGTTGATAAACTAGATATAACCCCGAGCGTCAGCGGAAATGCAACATCAAGTGAAGTTGCTTCCTATTAGATCTTGACTGGCGCAGACTGATAGAATAGATTTCACCCTAAGCGTCAGTGAGTTCACTACGTCAAGTAAAAGTGCTTCCGATAGCTTAGTGACTAGCGCTGAGTGTTGAGATGAAATACACTAAGTGAGAGTGAGTTATAGTGAACAAAGATCCTTCATCTAGTAGTTTTACTTCCGGATGTAAAAATGCTTCCGGATACATCATAGACCAAATCAGAACACAGTCTAAGTAAACTACTCCCCATAGCAAACAAGCTTCCCACAGCATGAATAATTCTTATATATATTGCTATGTTGGACTAACCAGTATGTGCAGAACATGGTCACGCTTCCGGATGCAAATGAGCTTCCGGATGGAAAGACTCTTGACATTGAGGCTCAGAGCTTAACACTTGCAGAGCAAGATTTCCACTTGCGGATGAATGATGATCATCCGTCAGCAAGAGTGCAAGAGTAAACATCACATACTCAGAAGTCAGAATGCTTTTGTCAGAGCAGAGGTGTCAGGACTACTTTTCAGAGATAAAGCAAGTCAACCCTGCTAAGCATTAATGAAGATGTACTTCTCAACGGTAACATAGGATTAACGGCACTATTCAAACGTTCATATTCAACTTGCCACCGAAGCCTATGAAGCCGAGTATAAAAGAGACATTCATTCAGAAGAGAAGATATGGAAGAAAGAGAGAGAACAGAGCAAAGTATCTGATATATCATATTCTTCATCCTATACATCTTCTACTACTCTCAGATCCAGATTTGTGATATTTTTCCGAGAGTGATTTTATTGTACTTAAGTGAGTAACATCATCCACTCTTAGAGAGAGTTAGTTTTGAGCTTAAGTGTTTAGCACAATCAGTTCATAGAGTGAACATAGTGTAAACTTACAATTTGTAAGGGGGAGCATTTAGAGGTTGTCTAAATCTCCATAGGTTGCAAGTTAGCCCGTAAAACTTGCATTTGTAAGGTTTGCAGGTGAACCCGGTGTAAAACCTGTGGGTTGTTAGGTGAACCCGTGCTCGTAAAACCTAAAGTGTAAAGGCTTCTCTTGTGCCCGGTTTAAACAAGAATAGTGGATTGAAAATCTCAGGTGGAGCCTGGGGACTGGATGTAGGTCTGGGTGACCGAACCAGGATAAATTTATGTGTGCATAAATTTACATTCAAACATTCTATTTTGCATCACATAACATACTGACTTGTGCATATCACTACTTCGTAAATATTATCACCAAGCACAAGCAGTCTTTCGAAAAGAAGAATCAAAAGATTTAATTTATTCTCTCACCCAATTCACCCCCCCCTCTTGGGTGACAGCCACGTTTATCATTTGGTATCAGAGCAAGGTCACTTGTTTAAAGGATCCAACGATCTCAAGTGCAAAGACCTAGGCTGATTTGGGTTACAAAATGTGTTTTGAAGGTTTTGATCATACAATCCCACCCGTGTTAGAAAATGCTGATTTTTACTTATGGAAGGGAAGGATGAAAAGTTTTATACTATCCACTGATTTCAAAATGTGGGATGTTTTTGAAAAGGACTCTGATTTCAAACCAAAAGTAAATTGGACAGAAGAGGACAAAAGCTTATTTTACTTAAACCTTAGAGCAATGCAAATTTTGCACAAAAGTTTATCTGACAATGATTACCAGAAAATTAAACATTGCTCTAGGGCTATAGATATTTGGAACACTCTTGATACTATGTATGCTTCTAACCAATTTCTTGATGATAAGGCTATCCAAAGCTCACTATGTGCTCCTTGTGAATCCACCGTTGATGAGCTACTGGATGGTGATGTAGTAGAAGCTAGTATCAGCAAAGAGAGAGTGGATCTCCGCCTAGTAGATTCAGAAGCTGAAGAAAATGAGGTACCTAAACTTGAAACTTCTGAATTGCAAGATATGTATAATGAGCTACATGTTGAATTCTGTAAACTTGCAAAAGAAATTCTAGGCTTAAGAAAAAGGAATAGGGAACTTGAGGAACTTATTCCTTCTTCTACAACCAAGGAGTCCAAAGTCCCAATCATAAAAGAAGATTTTTCGAAAGACCCTGAGATTTCAAAAGTTAATAAACATAGAGTCTTTGAAAAGAAAACTGACCACCATAATAGTGATAAGAAATCTGATTCTGAACATCATCCCATTATCTGTCATTATTGTGGTAGAACTGGTCATATTTCTCACACATGCAATTTTAAGAGAAATTTAAATGTGAGAAATAAATATATATGGATCCCCAAAGGACAAGTAAGGTCCAGCGCTAACTATGTAGGACCCAAGTACAAATGGGTACCAAAACTCTCTTCTAGTGCCTTACCTGTGCAGGAAAGATCAAGAGTTCCTCTTGTCCCAAAGAAGAGAACTCGTGGTGATGTCACTACTGCAACTACCTGGTTCAATCATAAGAAGCAGTGCGCTACCACAAGGAACAAAGACCTTGTCTCAGGGATAAGCTATCACAGAGTTCCATTCAACTATCCTGAGAAGGACAAAAGAGAGAGGATGTCTCAACTCACATGGAGAAAACCTGCGAATCCTGTCTCTCCTAAGAAAGTGCTTCAGGCCATGGATAAGTATAAAAGATCTCCTTGGGTAAGCAAGGGATTATTTAAGGTTGAAGCATGCAACAGTAAAATCTCCTATGCAAATGTAAGATGGACTTATTGAGATTTTACATTAAGCATCATAAGCATGAACATGATATGGCTTATAAGATATTTCACACAATGTTCATACTCTACATGCTATCTATGACTATCATTATCAGAAGCCATGTGCATATAGTCATAGTTGATTCGCAATGCTATATTCATAGTGAATATTTCTTAAGTGCATAAGAATCACATACTTCCTACAAACTGACCAGTCAGATCCAAGTTTGGAGACTGAAAAATGGGAAGAGAAATCATTTGCTATTTTGTAGGAAAGAAGGTACGAAGGAACAACAATTTTCATAATCATACCTGATCAGAGCAATGTATCAAATCTGAATGAGTTGTTGTTCATACTGGGCTCCGAGAGCTACTGCTCCTGAAATTGAGAAGATCAAACAAACTCTACTTGACGCAAATATGGCTTTAGTTATGAAAGCTTGATCGCTGTGGATGCACAAGAGAGAACATCAACGAGTTACTCAATGTTAAATCTTAAGTAAGTACCATCGGAAGCAAAACTACTTCCGGATGCTCTCGTGCTGACGCTGAATGACTACTCAAGGCAACCAGGAGCGTCTGTCCAACCGGAAGCAAAATCACTTCCGGATACTCTTTGGCTAGCGCTGGATGATAATTCAATATGATCAAGAGCGCCAGTGTCAGATCAAGGGACACATCACTTCAGAAAACGTTTCAACTTCCTCTATGAAACGCTGTGCCTTCGCTGAAGCAACACGTGTCATCAGGTGTGTCGTTCCAACTTAAAAACTTACATTACCCAATGTGTGAAAATTTGAAAGAGTATGCCCATTCTATCCTCAGAAATTTTACCTATAAATAGAAGTCATTTTCCATTTTCACTTTTTACTACATCTTTTCATTCTCATCATTTTCTCTGAAAAGTCTTTTCATCTTCTCCATTGTGTTCTTTATTTTTCACACTTCTTGCATTTCATCTTTATTTACACAACATTCATACAAAAAAAAAAAAAATGGCCGGTACGAATGAATCCAACCCAGTCATCCAGAAAACCTCTTCTTCCAAGAAACATAAATCGAAATCTGGGAAATCCACTCACAAGCATTCTGGTAAATCTGGGCACCATGAAGAACAACATGAAGAACTTCATGAACGCCAAGAAGGTTCTGGGCAATCACGGGGACAGGGTGAAGACGTTCAGGGTCAGCCTGAAACCTCTGGTAGAATAGAACAGGCAGTGGGTTCTGAACAAGAGCGAGATGCTCAGGGAAAGGGAAAGAAGAAGAAGGTTCATTTTTCTGAGGAGCCTTCCACCAAGAGGCAGAGGGTTGAGGAAGAAGATGATCCCACAGTTTATAGAGATGGGGCTTTGGAGAGTGTATCCGCCAAATTTGAGACATCCATTCCCATCTTCAACCATGGCCTGTTCATCAATCTGGACAAGTTGGATGAACTAGGGTTTGCTCATCTGCGCCCTTACTTGGAAAAGTATATGCCTTGGCTGGGCATCAACCAGGACTACAACGTCAACGTCCTGCGAGTCTTTTGCCAATCCCTCTCAGGCAGAGCTAAGTACAGGAAGGTGGATGGGAAAGAGCAAGTCCACAAACTCTCCTTCACTGCCACTGTAAGAGGAAGAACCTTCAGGTTCACTTGGAGAACCTTGAATGAGATGATGGGAATCACAGAAGAGGATATGAATGAATGGATCTACCCTGAGTCTCACAAGTACAGCAAGGAGGAACTCGAGGAGTTGTATGGCACCAACAGCAAGAAGGTGTCCAAGATGTCTGATTCTAACAGGCTCTTGTACTACGTCTACTCCCGGATAATGACTCATAAGGGAGGCAACTTCAACGAGTTCACACTGCTGGACAACCCTTGGTTCCCTAGACTCCTCTCGCGCAAGCCTTTCAATCCTGGGCAGTTGATATGCCTAGAGCTTCAGCGCTGGTTAAACAATGACAAGTCAGGTTATCTTCCCTATCCCACCATCATTGCCTTCCTCCTTGAGAAGCATCTGATTAAGGCTACATCTGTTGTGGAAGGAGAGAATGTCCAGTGTAGGCCTGTGGGAGCAACCAATGTGGCAAGGATGGGGATCAAGTATTTCAAGCCTCCTAAGCCCACTCGCTCACGCTCACAAGCCAGTAGTGCTTCTGGTACTTCAGCTCCCTCTGCATCTGGAGCAGGCGATCAGGAAGTTGACTCTCATGCTGGGCCAAGCCGTAGTGCAAGGGTTCCAGCTTCTGTTAGGGCCTTTGCAGAGGACATAAAGGAAGAGCTTCTGTTTAGACTGACTGATTCCTTGGTGGGTCCTCTCCGTGTTGAATGTGAAGCTGGCTTCCACCACCAAGGGGAGCGAATCCAACGGCTTGAGGACAGAGTAGGACAACTCGAGAATCACCTTGCCAGGGTGGATGCAAAATTAGACCTCATCCTCCAGCACCTACAAATTCCCCAACCCTCATCACAAGGTAACTTACCACCTCCTCCTCCTCCTCCTCAAAACCCTCCTCCTCCTCCTAATCACCCTCAACTACCACCTCCTCCTCCGCCCAACACTCAACAACCTCAGCCTCCACCACAAAATGACCAACAAGCCCCACCATCACCCAACAATGACCAACAATCCCAACCTTCACCTACCCATGACCACCAAACCCAAGACTCACCTCACAACTCTCCACGCCATTCTCCTAGAAACTTCTCATCCTCACCTTCCTCATCCTCATCCTCATCCATTCCCACACGACCAGGTGCCCCTACACGCTCTCCACTCCGCTTCTCCAACCCTACCCATCCAAGCCCTAGACCCATAGGATCTGAAACAGCCATTCACCCCCTCAGCCAACCATACGGCGAGTATCCCCGCCTTCAACCACTCTCCGATGACCATTTACCCTTTACCCCTGACTCCGCCAACTACAAAGAATACTCATCCACTCATCCTTATGGGGATATCTTTGTCACCACCAGCTGCTTCCCCGACCCTCCTCAAACTCCTGAACACCTATCTTCTCCCACATCCTCCACCTCTACCCTCTCACCCTCCCCTCCCAAGAAATTTGGTCCTGAACCACCTCCATCCTCCTCCACATCCACTCCATCCTTGGCACTCACCCCTGTTGATGATGACAAAAGGGGGAGAAATGTTATGTCCACTCTTCGCCTAAGCATGGCCACAAGGGATGCCCTCAGCCAGCCTTCACTCTGGATTGATGAAGATATCACGGCCGCCCTGCGTCGTGCATATGAGTCTCAGAGGCTGAGTGGTGCAGAGAGCCTTATAAGAGGAGAGGCCCTCCGTCTCATGGAGCAGAAGAGAACAGCTGAGCAAGGATCACATTTGGAGATGGTTGTGTTTGGACAGAATGAACAATCCTCACAATCTGAGTCATCATCAGAGCCTCCTCCAAATAAAACAAGTAGAGAGATGGTTGAGGAGATCATAATGAAGTGGGGACTGAAGAGACCCAACCATCCTCCCATTGTGATAGCCAGGCCTGTTCCTACATCCTCTGGGCAAGAGTCTGAGGTCCCTTCATCTGAGCAATCTTCTGATCCTCCTCCCTCGTCTGAGCCAGCAGCCAGATTCAGTGCACCCAGAAAGAAGGCCGTTGCTAGGAAACGTGCCAGGAAGTTAATTGCCATCACTGAATCTGATGAGTCTGAGGAAGAGACTTCATCTGACCTACCTGAGCAAGGAACTTCATCTGCTCAGGTTGTGCAAGAAAATCCAGTGGTCCAAGCGGTTCCAATTCTGAAGGAAGTCAAATTGGAAATTGAAGACATGACTCCTGAAGAATTTGAGAAGTATGGATTCACTGACAAGCTATCCTTTGGTCAGATGGCTTGCCTCGATGCTGAAAGAGCAAGTGCCATGCCCACTCCTCCAATCAACAAGAGCAAAGGGAAGAGCAAAGGGAAAGGGAAAAGGAAAGCCCAGGAAGTTGAGGAGGATCCCAACTTCTCTGCATGGAATGTGAGAATCAGGGCTGTACACTATCCCAATGGAGAGGTCTCCTACTTCGACGATGCTACAGGTTTCCCTGGGTATGAAGAAGTGGAGAACATGAAAAGGGCATACGAGGAGTCCATTGAATCAGAAAGACTCAGAAGGGAAAAAGAGGAAAAAGAGCTTCAAGAGATCATTGCCCAGATAAACCAGAGTGAGCGTGAGGAAAATGAAGAGAGGCAGAAAGAGAGGGAAAAGAAAAAGAGACACAAACTCTAACCCCCAATCCAAATATTTTTGTTGATTTTGTTTTCATGCATATCTTCATTCATACTTAGTGAAATTTATTTGTATACATTCTTTACTTGTATATGTTATTTGATTGTATAACTCTGACTTGTAACTTCTGCTTGTCAATAATATTTGTCTGAGTTACTTGCTCTTAACTATTCTTCAACTAATCCTTTCATATGAACTTAATTAATAGAACTAGGTTTGTCATCATCAAAAAGGGGGAGAATGTTAGAATCTTAAGTTTTGATGAAGACTAAAATATAGAGGATTAGACCAAGTGCCTAGGAAGCAATAGGATAACATAGGATCCCAAGTAAGAGCGCTTCCGGATAAGGATTTACTTCCGGATGGATTAGGACTTGCACATGCGGATGAATGTTTTCATCCCCCAGCGTCAGCAAGTAAAACACTAGGGATTTAACTTAGTCCATGAACATTAGGTACACAAACCCTAAGACTAAGCTATGTTTCAATCGGAAGCGAAGTTGCTTCCTGTTAGACTTAGACTAGCGCAGAGCAATAGAATAGATATTACCCCAAGCGTCAGTGAGTCTACTTCGCCAAGTGAAAGCACTTCCTGTTAGACTTAGACTGGCGCAGAGCGACAGAATAGATATTACCCCAAGCGTCAGTGAGTCTACTTCGCCAAGTGAAAGCACTTCCTATTAGATTTAGACTGGCGCAGGTTGATAAACTAGATATAACCCCGAGCGTCAGCGGAAATGCAACATCAAGTGAAGTTGCTTCCTATTAGATCTTGACTGGCGCAGACTGATAGAATAGATTTCACCCTAAGCGTCAGTGAGTTCACTACGTCAAGTAAAAGTGCTTCCGATAGCTTAGTGACTAGCGCTGAGTGTTGAGATGAAATACACTAAGTGAGAGTGAGTTATAGTGAACAAAGATCCTTCATCTAGTAGTTTTACTTCCGGATGTAAAAATGCTTCCGGATACATCATAGACCAAATCAGAACACAGTCTAAGTAAACTACTCCCCATAGCAAACAAGCTTCCCACAGCATGAATAATTCTTATATATATTGCTATGTTGGACTAACCAGTATGTGCAGAACATGGTCACGCTTCCGGATGCAAATGAGCTTCCGGATGGAAAGACTCTTGACATTGAGGCTCAGAGCTTAACACTTGCAGAGCAAGATTTCCACTTGCGGATGAATGATGATCATCCGTCAGCAAGAGTGCAAGAGTAAACATCACATACTCAGAAGTCAGAATGCTTTTGTCAGAGCAGAGGTGTCAGGACTACTTTTCAGAGATAAAGCAAGTCAACCCTGCTAAGCATTAATGAAGATGTACTTCTCAACGGTAACATAGGATTAACGGCACTATTCAAACGTTCATATTCAACTTGCCACCGAAGCCTATGAAGCCGAGTATAAAAGAGACATTCATTCAGAAGAGAAGATATGGAAGAAAGAGAGAGAACAGAGCAAAGTATCTGATATATCATATTCTTCATCCTATACATCTTCTACTACTCTCAGATCCAGATTTGTGATATTTTTCCGAGAGTGATTTTATTGTACTTAAGTGAGTAACATCATCCACTCTTAGAGAGAGTTAGTTTTGAGCTTAAGTGTTTAGCACAATCAGTTCATAGAGTGAACATAGTGTAAACTTACAATTTGTAAGGGGGAGCATTTAGAGGTTGTCTAAATCTCCATAGGTTGCAAGTTAGCCCGTAAAACTTGCATTTGTAAGGTTTGCAGGTGAACCCGGTGTAAAACCTGTGGGTTGTTAGGTGAACCCGTGCTCGTAAAACCTAAAGTGTAAAGGCTTCTCTTGTGCCCGGTTTAAACAAGAATAGTGGATTGAAAATCTCAGGTGGAGCCTGGGGACTGGATGTAGGTCTGGGTGACCGAACCAGGATAAATTTATGTGTGCATAAATTTACATTCAAACATTCTATTTTGCATCACATAACATACTGACTTGTGCATATCACTACTTCGTAAATATTATCACCAAGCACAAGCAGTCTTTCGAAAAGAAGAATCAAAAGATTTAATTTATTCTCTCACCCAATTCACCCCCCCCTCTTGGGTGACAGCCACGTTTATCAACTTTCGCTCAGTGTCCTTCAATCCAACAGCCAGCGTTAGTCACTAAGCAATCGGAAGCAATTCTACTAGACGTGGCTTATGTCTACTGACGCTCAGTGTTACCTATTCCAACATTCAGCGCTAGTCACTAAGCTATCGGAAGCAATTCTACTAGACGTGGCTTATGTTCACTGACGCTTAGTGTCATCTATTCCAACAGTCAGCGCTAGTCTAAATATAACAGGAAGCAATTTCACTTCCGGTTGAATCCTGGCTTAGTCTTAAGGTTTTGTATATCTAGTGCTTCTGGACTAAGTTATTTCCCTAGTGAATTACTTGCTGTCGCTGGGGGATGAGTCATTCATCCTCGAGCGCTAGTCCTAGTCTATCCGGAAGTAAATCCACATCCGGTTGCACTCTTACTTGGGATTCTATGTTAACCTATTGCTTTCTAAGTTCTTGATTCATTCTTTCATATTTTAGTCTTCATCAAAACTTAAGATTCTAACACGCCCTGGGCGCGCCTATGGGTGCCCCTGGGGCCCAAAACAACAGATCAACCTAAAAATATTCAGCTTCCAATTTTTCCAATTCAACATCAGATCCCCTCCAACATCAGCAAAACCTCCACTTTGAGCACAATTCAACAACCCAATATTCAAACCAATTTATCAAGGTGTTACAAATAATAACTAATCACAAACAAACACCAAGCATGTCAGACTCAATTCATGACTCAAAGTCAACTCTACAAGGCACTAGTGCTTCAAGAACAACATATTATCATTAACATGTTGAAAATGAGTAAAAGGTGATGGATAAAGTGTACTCCCCCTCGTAAACTCTTTTATCTTTCCACAATGTAAGCTCCAACCTCCTCATCAATCAGTCATCCATGCCTCAAGCAGGTACCTTTCTTTCTACACACAAGAGACACACAAAAAACACAAACACATCCAAACTAACCTAAAGTGAGATAAAACAACATAATAAAAGAAAAGAGATGAGAACTTGGGTTGCCTCCCGAAAAGCGCTTAATTTATAGTCCTTAGCTCGACTGTTTGCAGTATCATGTGGACTGAGAGAGTAGAATCGAGGTAGTTTGACGATCAATCTCACCACCCCAAGAATGCTTGATCTGGTGTCCATGCACTTTGAATCTTTCACCATTCTTGTTCTCTAACTCCACAACACCGAAATCAGAGGCTTGCATAACGGTGAATGGTCCACACCAACGAAATTTCACCTTCCTTGAAAATAATTTGATCTTGCAATTATACAACAAAACCCTCTGACCATGTTGAAAATCATTTGGAGGAAATACATCTAGATGTTCAAAAGACTGAATTTTTCCAATGCCCATAGGCATCCATATCACATACATTCATTGAACTGACATTGAGTCCATCTTCAAGTCTGTCCTCTTCCACTAATAAGGCTTTCACATGACTTTTGCTCCCTGAGGCATCAAATTTAACTTGACAATCAGAACCAACTACATCCACAAAAGAGCATTGAGGGGAATCATCAAAATATTTCACATCCTTGTTCATATTGAAGCTTACTTGTTCATCATCAACTCTCAAAGTGATTTCACCTTTTTCCACATCAACAAGAGTTCTAGCTATAGCAAGGAAGGGTCTCCCAAATATGATAGGAATGTTTGGATCCACCTCACAGTCAATGACAATAAAATCTAAAATCAACTGGAAAGATGAATTTGTCTACTTTCACCAAAACATTTTCAATGATCCCTTTGGGACGAGATATACTCCTGTGAGCGAGGAGTAGTGATACTGTAGTAGGTCTTGCTTCACCCAAACCTAGTCGATTAAAAACAGCATAGGGCATTAAATTCACACTTGCCCCCAAATCACAAAGGGCTTTTCCTTGGAAGTTCTTTCCAATATTGCATGCAATGTAGAAACTCCCCGGATCTTTCAACTTGGGTGGAAGCTTTCTTTGGAGGATAGCACTACAATCTTCATTCATAACTACAGTTTCAAATTCATTGAATCTCCTCTTCTTTAACAACACTCCTTTCAAAAACTTGGCATATTTTGGCATCTTCTCAAGCGCCTCTTCTTTGGGAGGCACTCATTTGAGCGGCAAGTTGGCCTATCTATATTTCAATATTCCTGATATAAGTCTCATTACTAGTCGTCTTGGTATCATTTTGAGCATTATACACCCTTTGTGCTTCTAGTCCGGTTATGATTTGAGCAAGCATTTTCTCCACCTTAGATTCTTCCTCCTTTTGAGGTACTTGTCTAGGTTGATCTTGAAAACTAGGTGGATAAGAGGCCTTAGCACCAGAGGACGATGATTCATTCATATTTTGCCCTTGGTTCCAAGCGAAGTTGGGATGATTTCTCCACCCCGGATTATAAGTCTGAGAATAAGGATTGTTCTAAGGATTATGTCCTCTTCCCATATAATTCACAGATTCTGGAGTGGCATAGAGAGGACAATGATCCAGCATATGCACATCATAACATTGTTCACAGACAACCGGAGCAGACTGAATCGCTCGCACCTCTGGAGTACTACCCTTTCTGATTTGAGTTTCTAAAACATCAAACCGCTTGTTGAATGCGGAGAGGATAGATGCAAACTGGGCGGTAGCGGTGTCCTCCTTAGGAGCAATGGAAGATTGATGAATCCTCTGATCTGTCCCTTGAGAATTATTAGCCGATAACTGATCTAGCAGTCAGAACACTTCATTCACTGGTACATTCCGATACCCACCATTAGTCATAGAGTCCACCATTGCCTTAGACTGAGGATTAAGGCGAGTGCAGAAAATTTGCACAATCACCCACTTGTCCACTCCATGATTAGGGCATTGCTTCATCAACATCTTATACCTTTCCCACGCAGCATAAAGAGTCTCATCATCATGTTGCCTGAAACTCAAGAACTCATCCCTAGCCTCAACAGACTTGTCATCAGAGAAAAACTGAGCTCGGAACTTAGCTTCAAGCTCATTCCAAGAGGTAATAGAACCTTCTGGTAGGTTGTTGAACCACTCTCTAGCCTTGCCTTGCAAAGAGAAAAGGAACAATTGCAGTCTAAGAATATCAGCTGGAACCCCATTTTGCTTGAATGAATCACACACTTCCAAGAAATATATCAAATGTTTATTAGCATCCTCATTGTAAAGACCATGAAACATTCCTTGCATTTGAAGCATTGTGATTATCATCGGCTTGATCTCAAAGTTCCTTGCTTGTACATCCGGAATCTGAATGCAAGATTGAGTTCCTCTCAAGTTCCGACTAGCAAAGTCATTAACTGTGGCGTGATCATACTCATCCTCTGCCATAGTTGCAGTTTCAACCTCAACCTCTTGCTCAAGATTAGTTACCCCTTCAAGTACTACTTCCAAGTCACCAAACTCAATGTGTTGCATGCACCAAGAAATGAGTACCTACAAAAAGGAGCACCTACAAGCACTACAAGACACCAAGTATCAAAGTAACCAAAAGTGAAAATAAACAATGCAACCAAGGTAAAGTTATTTCTACCACTCAAGGTAGCTAGAAACAACAAACACCAAGTTACCACAAGATAAGAAAAGAGGTTACTTAAAAGCAATTAATCACACAATTAAGCTAATCAACACAAGAGAATAAACTTTTGCTTAAACTACAATCCCCGGCGGCGGCGCCATTAACTTAACGCGGATTCGGTGCGCTTCCGTAAGCATACGGGTCGTCAAAAAGTAGTATAGTAGAGGGTTGTCGTTCCACAGAGATTGTAGTTTAAACATATCATTAATTGTCTTAAGTAAAAACATATTGAGAGTTTGTTGTTCAAGTAAGAAAAGAGTTTAAATATAAATATCAAAAGAGTTGGAGTTCCAAACACTATTTAACAATGATAATTAAGGCCTAGGGTTGCTAATCCCCTATTTACTTCATGAACCAAGGTTTCCCTCTCCTTTTTAAGTGATTAAATGAAATTATGTGCAAGTTTAGGGTTCAAAATCATTTGAAAAAGCGTTCCCAAGTCAAGATCAAATTTATTCTAGCATTTATTGCACAATCTCTTGTCACAATAAATACTAGCTCTTTTCCTCAACCACCCTAATTATGACTATGTTAGGTCAATAACTATATCTCTATGTTATCAACAAACCATCCATTTAAAACCATAAACTTCAAGTTTAACATGCTTTTATCCAAGTTCTAAAACAAAATACACTTTCCCAAGTCATATTCCATTTAACTAATTAAGTGGTGATCAAGCACTTAGAAAAAATAGAGAGCAAGATAAAAGCTACACATATACTTCATTAATTACTTAAAGAGAGAATAGAGTAGATGGTTCAATCCATAAATAGGTTCATAGCAATCCTAGATTAGAGTTTAGTTACACATAAATGCAAGTAAAATAAACCTTAAAACTATGAAGGAGTTCATTGAAGAGATATGAAAAAGAGGGAAGAAGATATACAACCACAAATGAGGAAAACTCAAATCTCTCCAAGCTTCCCACTTGAATCCCAAGCTTTTCCCAAGATCTTCAAGCTCTTCAAGACTCCAAAATATGCCCTAGATATGTGTTCTTTTCGTGCTCTTAAGTGTGTGGAGACTTCCCTATTAAAACCCTAAAAATGCCTTTTATACTAGTAAAAACGCATGGCTTCAGGATGAGGCCTGGTGGAGCCCCGGGGCGCGCCTGGGGCTCAAGAACAGAAAGCTGGCATCCGATACATGGGGCGCCCCGGTGGAGCCCCTGGGCGCCCCTCTGGCCCCAAAATGCTTTCCTATTCTTTTTGCTTCTTTTGAGCTTCTTGAATCTTTCTTCCTTTCAAGACTTGACCACCTCTTCCTATATGAAATAGAAAAAGGGTTGATGAGTTCTTACACCTAAAAATATACAATTCAACTCCAAATTTCACAAAAGTATGATTTTTCATGTATTGTTCATTTCTCCTCAAAATGTGTATATTTACTACTATGTATCATGTACAATCCAAGGTAAATGTGAAGTGAAATATGTGAAATTATGGAGTTTATCACTGATTTACGTTTAATTTGGGTAATAATCCCAAAGTTAAACACCCATATAAAAGCCCAAATGTGATGTATACCAAACACTTCCACACTTCACTTTCTCTCTTGACCCATTTTCTCTCATCTCTCTCACTACATTTTTGCCATTTTCCTCTTCCTCCATGGTTTCCTCATAAAAAATTCTTCTCTCCTCCTCCATGATTCATGGCTAGGCCTCCTTTATCTCCATCTCCAAGTGAAATGCACTTAGAAGATTAGCAACATTCGGCCTCATGTATTTGTGAAGTGTTATAACATTATTCACCTTTATGTTGGTAGGCCCACTAAGCCCAAACGGAAAGCAAGTTTAGCAAGGCCCAACGCATCAAAGGAAGTCAAAAACATAACTTCACCGGTCAAAGATATTTTGTAACCGCAAATCAATTATTTGTAACCTCCCCATTCATGAGGATCAAAACGGAAAAGGTTGTAAATGAGGAAGTTAATTATTCCAACGGGAAAGGAAATTTGTAATCTATATATAGAAGCTCCAGCAGTGTAGAAAAGTCATCCAATATTTTCTGAATCTTGTACTCTCTATTTCTCATTTTCGCTAGTCGACCAACGTCTAGGCGGCTAATCTCTTGTAATATCATTGTGATTTGTCCACTCATTCATTCTAAATAAAGATACTATTCTTTTCTTTGATATCATATAATTTGTGTATCAACATTTGGCGCTGACCGTGGGGACGATAGTCTTTTCATACAAGCTACCGTCTTTTTATTGGCAATTCATTTACGATGGAGCAACCGAATCATGGTAATCAGCTCTCACAAATTCTGGCAAAGTTAACTGAACAATCTGAAAGGATGACCCGACAGGAGCAGTTCGTCACACAGCAAAATGAAGCTATTACCGTTCAAACTGAAACTCTGGAACGTTTGCAGAAAGAGAATCAGGAACTGCATCAGAAGATAAATGCTATCGTTGATAAGCATCCTAAAAATGAAGATGAGCGTGAGGAAGATATTCCTCATGATTCTGAAAATGGAGGTAAGACAAAATCTGATACTGAACATAATAATTCTAGTCATGATACAGGTTCTGAAGAAGAAGAATCCACAAAAGCATCAACTTACACAGGTGACACTCGTGTCACTAAGACGGAATTCTGAAAAAAGAAAGTACAAACTTTGGAACGCACAGTGCTACAAATACCAGGAATCAGAAAGCCATTTGGGTCTGCGAGATTGGGGAATTATTCCGATAGTCCTTTTGTTGATCAAATTGCATTAATTGATTTACCTGAACGTTTTGTGTTTCCTGTTCTGCCGAAGTATAGTGGAAAAAGAGATCCAGATGAGCACATGGCTCAATATAGACAGATCATGATGGCTGCTGCCATACCTGCAGAAAAGCGTCAAGCTGGGATGTGTCACGGTTTTGGCATTAGCTTAATAGGTCCTGCATTATCTTGGTGGACGAACCTCATGCCAGGTAGTATCAGTTCATTGAGTCAACTAACTGAAATGTTTGTGCAGCAATTTGCTAGTAGTCGTAGTTCAAGCTTATGCTTGGGCACAGATTAGATGGGAGGAAGATGATGCGAAGTTCAGGTTGGAATTGGCTGAGCGACAGAAAAATGCGCAACAAGGGGGTCATGTAGATAGGCGATCTCAATAATCACGAGGTAGGAATTGGAGATCTGAGCCTTACCCCACAGGGAATCGAGGAGGATCACATGGCGACGATTCCAAGAAGCCACCAGTGCCCAAATTAAGTGGGCATAATTTTTCAGTGAGCCCGGCAGAGTTGGTTAACACATTGCAGAAACTAGGCGATTCAGTTAGGTGGCCCAATAAGCTTAAGGGATAAATGGTGCCATTTTCATGATGATCATGGACACATGACAGAAGATTGCATTCAGCTAAGAAAAGAAGTGGTGGAATTGATGAAGAAAAGTATGTTAAAAGATATAATTAAAAATAATAAGGGTACATCTCATGCAGGGGATGCACGACCTAAGCAATTCAATTTGTCAACTGCCCCACAAAATGCTCGTACTATTCACATGATAATAGGTGGGTCAGAGGTAAGTGGAAGTACATATTCTGCAGCAAAAAAACATGCTAGATCTTTGTTTAATCATGACGCGTCGACTAGACCTCTAGGTGACGTTTGGTCGACTAATAGTAACGTTAATGAACAAATAACCTTTAAGAGTAGTGAAATTCAGATGTTTTCCTATCATGACGATGCTTTGGTAATAACTTTGATGATAGCTAATTGTAATGTGAAATGAGTTCTAATAGATGCAGGTAGTTCTGTTAATATAATTTATTTGCAAACAGTTAGAGAGTTAAATTTAGAATCTCAAATTGTGCAAGCACCTACCATATTGGTATTTGGAAATGGAGCACCAGATAGAATAGTAGGAGAAATTTCTTTGGTCACCCAAGCTGTGGGTGTCAATCAACTAATAAAATTTCAGGTGATGGATTGCCCATCAGCATATAATGTGTTGTTAGGATGGCCATGTATTCATCAAATGAGGTCTGTACCATCTACTTTGCATTAGTCTATTAAATTTCATACTCCCTGGGGAGTTAGGGAAATTAAAGGTGAACAAAGAATTGCAAGAGAATGTTACCAAACTGCTTTAAAAGGAATTTCAAAAAATCTTGAATCAGTATAGAAATTACAGAATCTGTCTCCAAAGGATAAGGGGGACTTAGGTGATGAATTAGAGAAAATTTCTTTAATTCCTGGAAAACCTAAGAGGACCTTATCCATTTGAGCATATTTGAGTAAAGAAATTAGGGAAGAGTTAATTGCATTTTTATCTAACAACTTGGATTGTTTTGCTTGGTCTCATGAGGATATGACACGAATTAGCTCAGAAGTGATAGTTCATCAATTGAATGTAGATCCATCTTTTAAACCAGTAAGGCAAAAAAGGAGAAATTTTGCGCCTGAAAGAAATAAGATTATAAATGATGAGATTGACAAGTTATTAAAAATTGGTTCAGTAAGGGAGGTGCAGTATCCAGATTGGTTAGCTAATGTGGTAGTAGTACCTAAGAAGAATGGTAAGCATAGGGTGTGTATTGATTTTACAGATTTAAACAAAGCATGTCCAAAAGATTCTTTTCCATTGCCTCATATATATACATTGGTCGATGCTACTTCAGGTCATGAATTATTAAGTTTTATGGATGCTTTTTCTGGATTTAATCAAATTTTAATGCATAATGACGACCAGGAGAAAACATCTTTCATAACAGAGAGAGGAACTTATTGCTATAAAGTCATGCCATTTGGTTTGAAAAATGCAGGAGCGACTTATCAACAATTAGTGAATAAAATGTTTTACCAACATCTAGGAAAGACTATGGAAGTTTATATAGACGACATACTAGTTAAGTCTTTCAAAACAATAGATCATGTTAGTCATTTGAAGCAAGCTTTTGATTTATTAAGGGAATATAATATGAAATTGAATCCTGAAAAATGTTCTTTTGGGGTAAAGTCAGGAAAAGTTTTAGGATATCTTGTTTCAAAAAGAGGGATTGAAGCCAATCCAGCACAAATTAAAGGAGTAATGGAAATTCCTTCTCCTCAAAGTATTAAAGATGTTCAGAAACTAACTGGGCGTTTAGCCGCTTTGACTCGTTTTATTTCCTGGTCATCTGAGAAATGTCAGCTATTTTTTGATGCCTTGAGAAAGTGCAAAGATTTTCAATGGAATGATAAAGCAGAAGGAGCTTTGCAGGATTTAAAACTTTATTTGAGTAGACCACCTTTGTTGATGAAACCTGAAACAGGAGAAGTGTTGTATCTGTACCTAGTTGTGGCAGAAAGTGCAGTAAGTGCAATATTGATAAAGGAGATTGGAAAGAAACAAAATCTGGTTTACTATGTAAGTAAGGCATTGCATGACACGGAGACCGGGTATTCTTTAATGGAAAAATTAGCTTTAGCTCTAGTATCAGCTTCAAAGAAATTCAGACCATATTTCCAATGTCATCCTATAGTAGTAGTAACTAATTATCCCTTACGAAGTGTTTTGCATAAACCAGATTTATCTGGTCGACTAGTCAAATGGGCAATAGAGCTTAGTGAATTTGATATCTCTTATTTACATAGGGCAGCAATTAAATCTCAAGCGTTAGCCCATTTTGTGGCTGAGTTTAGCCCAAACTTGCAGCAAGAAATAAATAAAAGTACATTAGGCGATAGTCGACAAGTTACAATACAGGCTCCATGGGAGTTGCATGTCGATGGTTCGACCCATTCTAAAGGAACGGGGGTAGGAATCGTGTTACAAAATTTACATGGGGACAAAATAGAACAAGCTATAAAGTGCGGATTTAAAGCAACTAATAATGAGGTAGAATATGAGCCTTTGACTGCTGGTTTAAAATTAGCTCAAAGTTTAGGAATAACATCCTTAATAGTTTGTAGTGATTCACAATTAGTTTCAAAACAGGTAGGGAAAAGTTATTAGACAAAGGTTGATAGAATGAAAAAGTATTTGGGTATTGTGGAAAGGCTAGTAGACAAATTCGAGAATTTCGAAATAAAACAAATTAGTCGAGAAGATAACCAACAAGCTGATGCTTTAGCAAATTTAGGATCAACTTTAGAAACAAACCAAGATAAGCATATTCCCTTATATTTCTTGACGACCTCAGCATTAGAAAGTTCCGACAAATTAATAAATAGTAATAATTTAACCTGGGATTGGAGAACCCCCTTAGTCGCCTACTTAAAAGATGGACAATTACCAAGTGATAGGAATGAAGCACATAGAATAATTATCAGGGCAGCTAGATTTACTGTGCTAGGGGACGAGTTATATAAAAGATCATATGCAGGAGGTCCTTTATTAAAATGTGTATCCCCCACAGAGTCAAATTATGTTCTTAGGGAAGTTCATGAAGGAGATTGTGGGGATCATAGTGGTAGTAGAAGCTTATAAGGAAAGTGCGTCTAGCTGGCTATTTTTGGCCTACATTGCAGAGTGACGCAATAGCATTAGTAAAGAAATGTGATAGTTGTCAGAAACATTCCAATGTAGATAGGTTACCACCCGAAAAATTGCATACTATTGCGCCAATATGGCCTTCATGAGATGTGGGATGGATATAGTTGGTAAGTTACCAGCAGCTCCTGGGAATATTGTGTTTTTACTAGTCGTTACAGATTATTTTACCAAATGGATAGAAGCAGCCGCATTCGCTCAAATTAGGGAAGTAGAAGTAATTAATTTTGTTTGGAAGAATATAATTTGTAGGTTTGGTTTACCAAAAGACAAAATATGTGATAATGGGTCACAGTTTATTAGAAAAAGTTTTAGGAAATTTTGTCAGAAATGGCATATTCATTTGAAATTTTCAACGCCTAGAAACCCTCAGTCTAATGGACAAGCTGAATCAAGTAATAAAACCATAATTAATTCGTTAAAGAAAAGGTTAGATAAGGCTAAAGGCCGATGGGCCGAGGAATTACCAGCCGTTTTATGGGCTTATCGAACAACGTCAAGAACGTCGACTCGTGAAACACCATTTTCATTGGTGTATGGGACAGAGGCAATGATCCCAGTTGAGGCAGGAGTACCTTCGTTACGATATAAATGGACACGAGAGGAAACCAATAATGAGGGATTACAATTAAATTTAGATTTGTTAGAGGAGAGAAGAGAGCAAGCATTAATTAGGGTAGCCGCTTATCAAAATAGAGCAACTAAGTTTTGGAATAAACATATTCGTGAAAGACAATTCAAGGTAGGTGACTAGGTACTTAGGAAAGTATTTCAGAATACTGAAGAGAGTAGAGATGGTAAGTTAAGTCAAACATTTGAAGGTCCTTATAGGGTAGTTGAAATTACAAGACCTGGAGCATATAAGTTAGTTGACCAAAGTGCGTGGGAAAGAGCTTTTAAGAAGTTGGAATGCCATACATTTGAAAAAAATATTATTTTTAACTATAAATTTGGTGTCGAATGCAGATTATTTGAACATTTGATATTGACAAAATCGTCGAGAACTTTGGAAAATGATGAAAAAGAGTTCTAGCTAGATCATGATATCATGACGGTAATTGGCAGTACTCAAAGTTCTGATCCATAGTCAAAACGAAAAAAGTTTGCTTATGATTATTGCAGGTTGCAAGGAGGCTACCCCAGATGACGAATGTCTAAAAATCAAGCAAAATAACTAATGAAAGTAGTGGATGCACAAGAGGGGGGGTGAATTGTGCTACCAAATAAAAAATCAAACAATAAAAACACAAGGGTTTATACTGGTTCGGTCTACCTGACCTACGTCCAGTTCTCAACCACCCAGGTTGAGTTCCACTATCCCCAGGTTTTACAAACGGGTTCACCTGGAACCTTTACAACTGCAAGTTTTAGAACGGGATCACTTGCAACCTTACAACCACAAGTTTTACTCCAGACTCACTTGCAACCTTGGTAACTAACCCCCCCTTACAACTTGCAAGGGTTCAACCTTTATAAATAAAGGATTTACTAAAACTTAGTTCTCTCTAAGAACGGATAATGTTACACACTTAAGTACAATTAATGCTCTTTATAAATGAAGAGACTTAACTACAAAGAGTACAAGATAAGTAGATGAAAAGAACTCTCAATGTGTTAAATGCTCTTTCGCTTTTCTGGGCAGCTTTGAATGCTTGAAGGATATTCTCAGTTTCTCACTCTAGCTTTCTTCAAGATGTCAAAGTTCTCTTCATAAATGAAGATGAGCTTGTTTATATAGTCTTCAAGTATTCTCACTCTTGGTAGGTGGGTTAGCCGTTTGAATAAGGCCGTTTATCCCAAGTTACCGTTTGCCCATTTAATGCTCCATTAATGCTCAGCAGGGTTGACTTTGCTTTATCTCTGAAAAGTAGTTCTGACAACTCTGCTCTGCCAAAAAGCACTCTGACACTGCACTGCTCTGAACGTTCTGACATTCTGATTGCTTGCGGAAGCGAATTCACATCCGGAAGCAACATCACTCAGTGTGCTGCACTTGAACGTTAGTCTAGCAATATAAACACATAGTCACATGCAGTGAGAGTTCATTTAGTTTAAGGGAGCTCTCTTACTTCCGGAAGCAATTCCACATCCAAAAGCACTTCTACTGGACGTTGAGTTATGGCTTTGTATTATACTCACTGACGCTCAGTGTTACCTAAGCCAACAGCCAGTGCTAGCCTCAAAGCATTCGGAAGCAAATCCACATCCGGTTGCATCTTAACTTAGTCTCAAGGGTTTTGTACATCTAATGCTCCTAGACTGAGTTATGACTTAGTGTATTACTTGCTTCCGCTGGGGGATGAGACATTCATCCGCGAGCGCTAGTCCTAGTCCATCCGGAATTAAATCCACATCCGGTTGTACCCTTACTTGGTTCTATATTAACATAATTTCTCTCTAAGTGTTTAGCTTGTTCTTTCATATCCTTGTCTTCATCAAAACTTAAGATTCTAACATTCTCCCCCTTTTTGATGATGACAAACTAAGTTATCCAATTAAGTTCATATGAAAGAATTAAAAGTAATAATCAGATAAGGCACAAAGAACTAAAGACAAATATCATTGATGAGCAAAAGATTACAAGTCGGATATGTATAACAATAGTCAAAATTTACAAATAATCAAAACTCTGCAAGTTGAGCTATGCATGAAAGATATGAAAAAAAAAATTTCTAAGGTAAATGCATAGGGTAGAGTGGGGTTTATAGGTAGTGTTTCTTTTTCCTCTCCCTCTCTTTTTGCCTTTGCTCATTCTCCTTTTGAAGTTTGGCTACATGGGCATCCTTCTCGCTCAGGTCAATCTGAGCAATTATACTCTGAATCTCTGCCTCTTCCTTCTCCCTTCTGAGTCTCTCAGATTCAACGGATTCCTCAAAGGCTCTCTTCAGATTTTGAACTTCATGAAACCCAGGGAACCCAGTTGCATCGGAGAAGGGAATGACCTCGCCATTGGGATAATGGACAGCCTTAATCTTCACATTCCACACAGGAAAGTTGGGGTCCTCCTCAACTTCCTTGGCTTTCCATTTCCCTTTGCCTTTGCCTTTTCCTTTGCCCTTGCCTATCGCTTGGTGTAACATCCCAACAATTTAATTATAAAAGTTCTATAATTTAATATAGAACAATGATATTTTATTTGTATTCTTGGAAATCTTTTGCCTAAAGAAAACGGAGGAATTAAAATTAGTGAAGAAGTTGGCTAAAATATAAAAAGGAATGAAGAAAAGATTGGAAAAATTGTGGACCACATTTGTATGTGGTGTAGGTAATTAGAAACTAAAAAAAAATGGCCACCCACCTCCCCATTTAGATAACTCTCGGCCTCCCTCCCCCATACCTCACATACACATAAAAAAAACACTCCTTTTTCTCACCATTTTCTTTTCTCTCTTCTCTTCTCTCTTCCAGCCACGTTTTCATCTATGCCCAGCAGACTTTGGCGAGGAATTCACTTGCAATTCTAGATTCTAGTTTAGGTAAGTGTTCTTGACCTTTACATATAAGTTTTGTGTAGTTTTAGGGAGAGTTTCAGGTTAATCCGAAATGGGGAAAAACTAATTTGGGTTAGGAAAAATTGTTAAAACTGAACTGAACTCACATATGAATGTGAGTTGAAAATTTAATATGCAAAGTTTTTTCTTTTTCATGGAGATTGGAGGAAATAACTGAAGCACTTCTTCTTTGTCTTGATTTCTGTTTTTCTTTCGTTCTAGTAGCTATGGGAAGTGAATTGGAATTTAATTCACAACAGCAACCTTTGGGGCTTCCAAGAAACATTTTTGGTGAGGCCTCTTTCCTATTTCCATGTTTTCTGCAACTATGAAATTTTGGGAAATGAGGGACCGATTAAGCATAAGATTTTAAGGATACAAAAGCTTTAAACTAGTTGTTGTGAAAGCTTAATTAAATTAAAGCTGGGTATGTAATGTTGTGATAGCTTGAGTTGTGTTGAAATGCTTATGTTGTGAAATTTTCTTATCATGGTTGAATAGGGATTTGTTTTGTAAATTTGATATGTGTAAATTGGGGATTATGGGGCTGTAGTAATGTTACTGTAACAGAACTATAGTTTCTCATCATTTTTTTTCAGATTAGAACTTATTAGAATTGGAAAAAAAAATAAAGAAGCTAATTGGTTGAGTAAAAATCTGATTTGTTGGTTTATGTTTTGGGGATAACATGATGTATAGATAGTGTATATACTAAATTAAAAATGATAGTTGCTCCTCTTGTTTTGACCGAATTAAATAGAGGATTAGGATACAGAAAACTTCAAATTTACTTGTTCTTAAAGTTTACTTAAGAGGGAGTTAGTAATCACTAGTTGACTTCTTGGATTCTTGCTGAATAAAAAGGGGGTGCTGTTAGCCCTTTCTTTTTTTGACCGAATGGTTCTTATTTGATCAGTTTTACATGATTAATGATGCTGTAAAAAAAACTAGGGATGCATGTGTTAAATATGGCTTTGTGGTTGTAATTGTGTTGGTGCATGTACAACTAAAATTCTCAAAGCATCTTTCACTAATATGGCTGAATGAAATTCAGATTTAATAAGGAAATAATAACTGATTGAAGGGTATTCTATGCATGTCAAAAACTGATTTTTTTTGTTCACTACATATATCATAGAAATTTCCTAAACTTGAAAGTAACATGGTTGAACTGTTTTGGGAGTTAGGGAGGTATTGTTTTGCATGAACACTGTTTATTGAAACTAAAATCTTTGGATTGGTGTAAAGCTGATTGTAGTGAATTGGTTAAGGGTTTTTCCTCTGTTTTTCTGTCATTTCACTGTCATTGTTGTATTACATTTGATAGGATGAATTGGTTGGGTAAAGTAATGGTATTCAACTAAACCATGCTTTATTGCTTGAAGGATTTTTGCTGAATCCTTTTGCCTTTTGGTGCTCGCTGTTATGATTAAAATGGAGAAATCACCAAATATAATTATGCTTGTGTATGTGTGTTTGAGCCATGTTTTGTGGCTGAAATATGTTGCATGTTGGAACAATGGTAGATGATGATTGCTATAGTTTTGATGCTGAATTCTATGAGCAACAATTAATGTGCAAATTGGTTGCTTTTTGATCTATTTGCAATTGCTATAGTTTTGATCTATTTCCAATGGCTGAATTCTATGAGCAACAATTAATGTGCAAATTTGGTTGCTATAGTGTAATGGTTTCTTTGTACTCTATTTGCAATTGTGAATTTGTATCATGAGTTGCTTTTTGATTTGAGCTTGTTGAATGATGGAGGATTCTTGAAACTAACAAGAAAACAAAATAAGCCCTAAGAATTATAATGATTGCAGAAAATATAGTAATTATATAAGGCTGGGTAGTATTAAACATATTAGCATTCGTGAGAGATTGAAATTAAATATATACAAATTTAGTTATTAAACCTCTTGTTTTACATTAGGTAAAATCAAGGATAACCATGGTGTGGAATTCTCAAGACATCATAAAGGAAAATAAGTGTTGATGTACTGCTAATGAGTAATGGCTGGAGTCCAGGTGACAGTTTGTTCCATACACATAGGGTCATTTGTTTATTTATTGCCATCACTAATATAATTGTTGTAGGTGAGTCAATAGCATATTGTCCTTATATACCTTTATGTACATGTGTATGATTTATGATTTATGGAGTACTCCAGGGGGTCGCTCCCTCTTTGTCAATTTAAAATTCTGTTTGGTGAGGTGAAATTTCCTGCAGGTCTAAACCAGCTAATTATGATAAACATTTCATAATGTGAAGAGTTGGTTGGTGCACATAGCACTCGTGAGTGATTGAGAGAAGAAGCTTCATGGCGGGGTGAATATATTACTGGCCTGAAGTGGAGGCGTTATAGACGCAATATAAGGATAAATGCTATTATTCTCTGAACTGGTTAAAATGGAATTAGAATCATATAGGCTATTGCATTATTTAGAGTGTATGAAATAAACTGCGGTACATTTTGGTTTCAGGTAAATGGAGAGAACAAGGACGGTAGGAAGAAAAATAGCAGGAATGCTTGTTGTGCCCTATGTAGGTTAAAGTCTATTAGAACTTGTAGTACATTATCCATAATCCTATTATGTATCAAGAGAATAACTTGTGAAATACATATTAGGAAGCTATCATCTATGATAGTCATTCTAGTATTAGTTGTTACTTTCCAATTACAATGAGATCATATTTAGAGTAATCATTCAACATCTCTTCATTAGGATAAAATCTTAGATATTAATTTAGCCATTTAATAGATATGTAACCACTTGAATTTTTAATCAATAGTATATAGTTTTATAAACTACTCCCTCCGGTCCTAAATATAAGACCTAATTGACTTTTTTGAAAAATCCTAGAAAAAAGCAAAATAAGTTAATTATAAATTAATTTATCTAATTTTTTCCCTCAAACTAGTTTATTTTACTTATAAACTAATGGATAATAAAATAATATATCAAATATGTCATCATTTAATAGACTATTTTGCAACCTTAACCTCTCCAAAAAAAAGTTATCTAGGTCCTATATTTAGGACCGGAGGTAGTATTATAGAAGTCCAACTCAATGAATAAATGTTTTTAGATAACTTTCAAAGAGAAAATATTTCAACTATCTTTCAAAAATAAAAAAAAGTTTTAATTTATTCTCATTTTTGGAATTTTAATATTATAATAATGGTTATAAATTTATTAAATTGCAATAAATATTGTAGGAAAAAGCTAGGATGTTACATTTGGTATCAGAGCAAAGATTCTGGCATAGATTAGCTAGACTACTTTGCTTGGTATCCACCTCAATATTTCCGATCCTCCAGCCGCTGAAGTCGCTCTCCAAACTCTTCTCGCAGAGGGGCCATCAAGGGATCGGGCAGTTTAAACAAGAGCTCTTCTCTGAGCATATTCACTATACCCTTCTGAGTAGCAGATACCCTTGGAGCACGACTTGGGCCAGGATGAGAATCAACCTCTTGATCCCCTGCACCAAAGACAGAGGGAGTCGTGGTATGTGAGGCACTTCCAGCCCGGGATCCTGAGCGAGTGGCCTTTGCAGGCTTGTTGTACTTAATCCCCATCTTGTTGATGTTCATTGCGCTGACGGGCAAGCACTGAACATTTTCAGCTTCCTCAGTGGATGTGGACTTGATCAGGAATTTCTCCAAGAGGAAGGCGATTACGGTTGGGTAGGGAAGATTTCCAGACTTCTTATTTTCAATCCACCTATGCAGCTCTAAACTCATTAACTGCCCAGGGTTAATCGGCTGCTGAGTGAGGAATCTGGGGAGCCAGGGGTTGTCAAGAAGAGTGAACTCGTTGAAGTTTCCCCCTTTGTGAGTCATCATCCGGGAGTAGATATATTGAAGGACCCGGTTGGAATCAGACATTCCAGACACCTTCTTCCCCTTGGTGTCATAGACTTTCTCAAGCTCTGCCTGGCTGAGTTTCTCAGGGTATAGCCACTCGTTCATCTCTTCCTCAGTGACCCCGAGCAGACGGTTGATGTCTCTCCAAGTGAAGCTGAAGGTCCTCCCCCTCACTGTGGCTGTGAAGGTGACTCTTCGAACGGTCGCCTTCTTATTCACCGTCTTATACTTAACTTTGTCTGTGAGAGACTCGCAGAATACCCTCAGCACGTTGATGTTATACTCATTGTTGATCCCCAGCCAGCACATATACTTCTGGAGATATACCCTCAAATGTCCAAACCCTAGTTCTTCAATTTTGTCCAGGTCGATGAACATCTCATTATTGAAGTAGGGCTTGGCGTTCTCGAGCTTCCTAGAAACAGTCTCCAGTGGCCCATCCTTGTAAACTCATGGATCATCTTCCTCGACCCGTTGTCTCTTTGAAGGGGATTCTTCTCTGAACTGTACCCTCTTCTTACCCTTTTTCTTGGACTGATCATGATGTTGCCCAGAACGCCCAGACTGTTCTTGCTGTTCTTGAATTTGCCCAGATTTTCCAGAATGTGATTGCCCAGATTGTTCATGCTGTTCATGGGATTTTCCAGATCGCGAATGCCCAGATTTCCCAGGTTTGGACTTCTTCGAGGCAGAGGCTCTCTCAATGTTTTGATTGGATTCGTGTGAGCCGGTCATTTTGTGTAGGTTAGGGTTTAAGTGGAATGTATGGTATGTATGTGATGAAATGCAGAAGAAATATAGAAGAAGAAGAGGATGCGATGAAGATGAAGAATGATTTCAGAGAGTTTTGGGAGTTTGATTTGTGTGAGAAGTGAAAAATGAATGACAATGGCCTATATATATGCGAAGTGATGAGTGATGTGATGATTCATAATGGCTCTTCATTGAAAATATGCACCTTTTGTGGGAAAACTTAAACATTTGAATTGAAACGTCGCACCTTTGTGACACGTGTCTCTGCACAATGTCAGAAGAGGCACAGTTTTTGGTGGGAGAAGGTGAAACGTTTTGGTGACGTGTCCTTTTGCCCAGACACTGGCGCTCTCGCTTACTTTGATTCAACACTCAGCGCATGCAAATGATCATCCGGAAGTGGTTTTGCTTCCGGTTGCACTTAAGATTTATCATTGGGGACCTGCAAAACTAAAGATTGGCACTCCGATGCCTAAGTTAGTATAGTTGCAGGTTTTAATCAATTAAGCACAGGTTTATTTTGACGAATTAAACTTCATTTGGGTTTACCATTCCCAAATCACCTCTTATGAATGTGAATTGATCAACCCCCAGAGGCTTGGTGAAAATATCAGCAAGCTGATGCTGAGTGGGGACAAACTGCACTTTGACATCCTTCTTCTGAATATGATCTCTGATGAAGTGATGCCTGACATCAATGTGCTTTGTCCTTGTGTGCTGAACCGGATTCTTGGCGAGGCTGATGGTGTTTGTGTTGTAACAGAGGATGGGAGCCTCAGGGAACGCCAAGCCAAGATCTCTCAGTTGGTTCTTCAGCCACAACACTTGGGCACAACAGCTTGCGGCAGCAATGTATTCTGCCTCTGTGGATCATAAAGACACGCAGGTTTGCTTCTTGCTAGCCCAAGAGACTAGACAACCACCAAGGAAAGCGCATTGTCCACTGGTGCTCTTCCTATCAGTTTTATAACCTGCATGGTCAGCATCAGAATAAGCCCACAAGAACTCTTGGTTACCTCTGGGATACCAAAGACCAAGTTCTTGTGTTCCCTCTAGGTATCTTAATATACGTTTAACACAAGTTAGATGTGATTCCTTGGGGTTGGCTTGAAATCTACCACACATGCCTACACTAAATTGAATGTCAGGTCTGCTTGCCGTTAAATACAGTAGGGAACCTATCATTCCCCTGTACATGGACAAGCTGACAGATTTTCCCTTTACATCAGCATCGAGTGCGGCAGTGGTGCTCATGGGAGTGTCATACTCCTTGCACTCATCCATCCCAAACTTCTTGAGGAGCTCTCTGCACTACTTAGTTTGGGAGATGAAAATGCCATCCTTCTTTTGCTTAATTTGCAGGCCTAGGAAGAACGTTAGTTCTCCCATCATTGACATCTCAAATTCTCCCTGCATAGTCTTGGAAAATTCTTCACATAGTTTTTCAATAGTTGCCCCAAAAATAATATCATCGACATAAATCTGGACAATTAGCATGTTTCTATCTTTGTGCAGAATAAACAGTGTATTGTCTAGTTTGCCTCTTGAGAAACCCTTGCCCAGCAAAAAGCTGCTGAGTCTCTCATACCAAGCTCGAGGAGCTTGTTTCATGCCATACAAAGCTTTCTTTAGCCTATACACATGTTTAGGATGCTTGTGATCCTCAAAGCCAAGAGGTTGTTCAACATAGACCTCTTCTTTAATATAGCCATTAAGAAATGCACTCTTTACATCCATTTGATATAATTTAAAATCTTTCATGGATGCAAAGGCTAGAAGAATCCTTATTGCTTCAAGTCTTGCGACTGGAGCAAAGGTTTCCTCATAGTCTATGCCTTCTTCTTGGTTATACCCTTTGGCTACCAATCTGGCTTTATTCCTTGTTATTTGACCTGTCTCATCCAGTTTGTTTTTGAAGACCCATTTGGTCCCAACTATGGATTGATGAGACGGCCTTGGGACTAGTTCCAAAACTTGTCTCCTTTCGAACTGGTTTAGCTCTTCCTGCATGGTAATAATCCAGTCGTAGTCCTCAAGAGCTTGTTCAACTGAAGTTGGTTCGATCTGAGATAAGAAGGCTCCAAACTCAACTTCATTTTGAACCTGCCTTCTGGTTCTGACACCAAAGGAAACATCACCAAGCACTTGATCAAGAGGATGATCCCTGTGATGTTTCCTAGCTGTTGGCAACTGTACCTCATCAGGCACCGTCTGCACTCTAGGCTCATCACTGGGTTCATTTTCTTCTTTGGAATTGCTTGCTGGTGTTTCTTTTGGTGGTGAAAATGATGGTGGTTTTGGAAAGTTTAGTATCCCATCATCTTCTGTGGATTGTTCCCATGTAGGAGTTTCATCAAATACAACATGCATAGATTCTTCTACAGTTCTAGTCCTCATGTTGTATACTCTATAAGCCTTACTCCTAAGGGAATACCCTATGAATACACCTATATCAGCTTTTGGATCAAACTTACCCAGATTTACCTTTCCATTGTTATGCACATAGCATTTTGATCCAAAGATTCTGAGATGGCTGATGTTGGGCTGTGTGCCTTTGTACAACTCATAGGGAGTCTTGTCCAAGCCCTTGCGAACATAGGCTCTATTAGAGATGTAGCAAGCAGTGCTCATAGCGTCCGCCCATAACACTTGAGAAACATCTTTCTCATTGAGCATGCTCCTGGCCATCTCAGTCAGAACCCTGTTCTTCCTCTCGACCACACCGTTTTGCTGAGGAGTTCTGGGAGCTGAGAAGTTGTGATCAATGTCATTCTGCTCACACAGCTCAGAGAAGCTATGGTTCTCAAATTCTCCTCCATGGTCTGTCCTTATGGCTGTGATCTTGAGATCGCTCTCATTCTGCACTTTCTTAGCCAGGATAACAAAGGCATCAAAAGCATCTTGCTTAGAGGCAAGAAACATTGTCCAAGTGAACCTAGAATAGTCATCCACCACAACTAGAGCATACAGGTTTCCACCCAAGCTCTTCACTGTTGCTGGCCCAACCAAATCCATGTGGATTAGTTCCAAGGGCCTGCTGGTGGAGACTCTCTTCTTGGTTTTAAACGAGGACTTTGTTTGCTTCCCTCGTTGACAGGATTCACAAATATAATCATGCTTAACCTTAAAAGATGGAATCCCTATAGCTAGCTCTTTCTTAATCAGCATGTCAAGTTGAGTAAAATTAACATGTGCTAGCCTTTTATGCCAAAGCCAACTATTTTCAACACTAGATATTAAGCATTTTTCATCTAGTTGTTGAATAAATCTAGAGTGTATAGGTTTCCATTTCTATTAGCCTTAAGTTTGCATTTTAGGTTGGCCTTATCTAGGTTCAGATCATGCTTGTCTATTATCATGCTGATGAAAATCAAACTAGTATTTTATTGATTATCACAAAGTCTCACTTCCAAGGACAACAATCCAGTAGAAGATTACAGAGAAGATCCCAAAATGAAGATACAATCGGTGTATTAGAGAACACCACCCTCCCAATTGGTGTATTAGAGAACACCACCCTCCCAAAGACTCCAATTCTCACATAACCCTTTGCTCTCAGTCTAGCTTTCTATTTATACTATTCTGTTACAATGAGCAGCTAACTAACCTGCCCATGCCAGCTATACACACTAACATGCCAGCTATACACCCTAACAGAATTATAGACAGTATACCAAAACTACCCCTGGCTCCTTACTTAACCATCACACCATTCTTCCGCTTCCTATAATATGTAAATGATTAGCCAATCTTATCATTACCCCCGCCATGAATAGCCACCTTGTCCTCAAGGTGGTAAGTAAAAATGAGGGTCCGTTTCTGTTCCTTGACATAGAAGCTCTAGATACACAACTGGGCTAAATCTGAAATGTTAGGGATTACAAATTTTGCTGTCTTGAACAAAAATAACCTCTGTTCAGTGATGTGCACACATAATAGGCAGAATCTCGTGCAACAATACAGATAGCAAGTGGCAATAAGTGGCATTTCAACTACTGTAGACCTCTTAATTGCCTTTGTAGCTGGAACATAATCATGAGCACCATGAATAATCTCTACACGTGACTTATATGGCTTGTTCATTGGCACCAGTAAAAGCCAAGCTAGTCCCTTCCTATCCATCAATCCAGCTTCCAAAAAATCAGATAACAGTAAATTTCCAGTTACTTTGTTCTCAATAGTCAACTATCCATCTTTCTCAGCTTTGGTCACTAGGAAATAGAAAACCTCTTGAATATAACAAAAGAAGCATAACAGTTTGAGGACCAGAACAACAAGAAATAACAAGTCATCAAGATCAGCATTCCATAGCCTAACCTCCCACTTTTCCGTTTTTGCTCCAATAGAATTTGAGTGCTCAAACAGCCTCAAAAATTCCTCTAAAAATTCCAATATGTCCCTAATTAAATTGTAATACAAGGCTGATAATCTTTTGTGAATACTTCGAGTTTGAAACCATTCCCCTGTAGAAAATCCAATGGCAACTAGTTCTTGTTGCTGCACAATTTGTGCCTTTAACACCACAAAATATCCCAACAAGAGAAAGATAATAAACAACATGGACATATTCAAAAATTCCTTCTATAAGAACATCAACAAATTCAGCAGCAATAACCCATCCCTTCTTAATTGTAAAGGCATCACGAACACAGTCCAAAAATTCAAAAAGCATTATGAGAATTTGAACAACATGAGACCATATATGATTAAAATCAGCATATCCCCCAAGTAAGACCTTCCGATTCGCCCCTTCAAAAACTTTGAATGCAGTGGCGCCTACTTCCAAACAGAGAACCTCAAATTCAGTAGTGTCTTCAGCCTTCCCCCCTCTTGCCGCCAACACTGTGAGTAGTGGGTACCAGCAGAAAGCCTTTGTTCCTATGAGCCAACATTTTTCTATTTGCTGGGTAATAGATGCCGCAAAATAGGCGTCAAAAAAGAAAGGAGTTGCGTTGGTGTGTTTCTCGCACAATTTAGGGTAATTGTGCTATGCAATTTGGGCTTGGTTCTGGGCTACTAGATCAATAAAATTGGGCCCAGAAAAATTGTTTTCCCAATCACATTTAGGGCTTCTTCCCCAGCGGGCCATGTGAACCCTAATCAAGATCCAATTGCTCTTTGAAGTTTCTGCGCCTTCTTTCTTCTTCAAGAACGTCAAAAACAGAGGTTGATCACAACAGCTTGCATCTGAGGCGAAATCGTTCGGAAAAAATTTCTCCCAAGCATGTTCTTCCATAATCCCAGCCCTTACTTCATTTTCCGATTTGACTACTGCTTCTCCATTCACGTTCTCGCTCTCTTCAACGTCAATTTCATGGCTGACTTTCTCTGGCCCAACTGAATCGTCATCCTCAAATTCGACTATCTCAAGTGCTTCAAGATCGATGTCTTTTCTGGACATATCTGATTCTGAATTCGGATTTGAATCCAGAAATTTCCTCTCTTCTCCATATTTCTCCAATATCTCTAACATGTGGTTTAACTTCGTGTTTATCCTCTCTGTGATAGATTCAATAGCTTCAAATCTATTCTCCATCTTCTTAGAATTCAACATCCCTAATCGAACTGCTCTGATACCTTTGATGAAAATCAAACTAGTATTTTATTGATTATCACAAAGTCTCACTTCCAAGGACAACAATCCAGTAGAAGGTTACAGAGAAGATCCCAAAATGAAGATACAATCGGTGTATTAGAGAACACCACCCTCCCAATTGGTGTATTAGAGAACACCACCCTCCCAAATACTCCAATTCTCACATAACCCTTTGCTCTCAGTCTAGCTTTCTATTTATACTATTCTGTTACAATGAGCAGCTAACTAACCTGCCCATGCCAGCTATACACATTAACATGCCAGCTATACACCCTAACAGAATTATAGACAATATACCAAAACTACCCCTGGCTCTTTACTTAACCATCACACCATTCTTCCGCTTCCTATAATATGTAAATGATTCCACTTCCTATGGGGACTTTGTATGGGCGAAGTCCCACATTGAGTAGAATGGGATGCTTGGTGTGGTATTTAATCCCTTGGCTCTCCCTCCCTAACAGCTAGCTTTTGGGGATGGGTTCTCCAAGGGTTTGGGTCCCATCAATGGTATCAGAGCCGTTTGTCGACCTATCGGAAAGGGCTACCTACGGAGGGTTCTGACCGGAGGGGCTGACCGGCAAAGAAGTCGAGTGAAGCACCGAGTGAAGTACCGTAGAGTGAAGCCGCCGAGACGTCGGCTTTCCGGGGAGGGTGTATTGATGGGGACTTTGTATGGGCGAAGTTCCACATTGAGTAGAATGGGATGCTTGGCGTGGTATTTAAGCCCTTGGCTCTCCCTCCCTAACAGCTAGCTTTTGGGGATGGGTTCTCCAAGGGTTTGGGTCCCATCACACGCACTCATGTGAATCAAAGATTACCCAATTTCCTTTGTTAGTGCTCTGGCTCACGCTCAGCAGGTTGTGACAGAGACCATCCACCAAATAGACGTCTTTAACTGGACCAACTTCTCCAACTCCGGTGATCTTTCCACTCTGATTTCCTCCAAAGGTTACTGTGGCTCCATCTTTGATCACCAAGGATTTGAATTTGTCTCGGTCTCCAGTCATATGTCTCGAGCATCCGCTATCAATGTACCATTTTCTATTCTTGGATGCTTTGAGACACACCTGCAAGAATCAGACAAGCTTAGGTACCTAACCTTTATTGGGTCCTCTGTCATTAGTTCCCAGAGTCCTTGGTCCAGTGTTAGTTTTGACCTTGGGCTTATGATTAATTTGTGCCTCTGGCCTAGTGTTGGCTCTAGGCTCTTGGGCTTTCCTTGAGGATTGTTTCCAGGCTCTGGATCCCTGTCCTCCCTTAGTTTCTTTTCTTGGGGGAGGATCCTTTGTCGCCTTGGTTCCTTTTGGGACCCATTTATAAGAGCTGTTTGCTCCATGCTTCTTAGCATTACAAGTGGACGTGGAGTGTCCCTTCCTGTTACAATAATTACAGAAGCTAAAAGGTGTGGAGCTGTGATCAGTGGCTTTATGAAAGAATTTTAAGTAGGGCTTCACTTTTGGTTCCACCCACTTTTTCCCTTTAGGTTTGTATCCTAAGCCAGTCTTGTCCCTATATGCCCTCTGACTCATTAAAATGATATTTAACATTTCAGATCCATTAGTGAACATATGCAGGGCATTTTGCAGTTTATCTCTTTCAGCTGAGATTTTGCTGCAATTAGGGCAGCTCTCAAGTGTTGAGGCATTGGGTTCTGCTTGGGGAGAACCCTTGCCATCCGCTACCGGAAGCTTTCTGGCTTCCGCTAGCTCTTCACTCAGTGAGTCCACCTTGGACTCAAGTGATTCCTTTTTAATTCTCAACGTTTTATAGGCTTTACATAAACGGAAAAATTCCTCATGGACCTCATTATATGCTACTTGTAGTTCAGGAAAGGTTACCTCATTGTCCTGGATAAGGTCACACTCTGAGGATGCTTCTTCTCGGCAACAAGACAGAGGTTGGAAACCTCTTCTTCGTCACTTGCTTCCTCATCAGAACTATTCACCTAGATAGAGGACACAAAGGCTTTCCTTTTGTCCTTCCCTTTTGATCTCTGCAAGCTTGGGCATTCAGCTTTGAAGTGGCCCGGCTTCTTACACTCAAAGCATACTCGGGCCCTTTCCTTCTTATAACCTTTCTTGTGGCTAGATTCACCTTTCTGAAAGCCTCCTTTCTTCTTGAAGAACTTTCTGAACTTTCTTACCATCATAGTCATCTCCTCATCATCTATGTCCTCCTCATCATCCTCATCATCATCATTATCAGCATCCTTATCCTTGCTGGGAGCAACAAGTGCAAGGTTTTGGGTTTTCGCTGTAGCTTGAGGAGCTCTCTGAGCCAGCAGGGTTGGTTCATATTCAGCCAGGGAACCAAACAGGGCAGTGATAGAGCTGGTTGACTCTCCTTGGACTTCCTGCAAGATGGTAACTTTGGTGATCCAATCACCTTTCAAGACTTTTAAGATCTTGCTGACTTGTTCTTCTTCAGGAATGTCTTTACCCAGGGAGGCCAGGTTATTGATAAGGTGAGTGAACCTGAGCTTCAGCTCTCTGATTGGCTCAGTTGGACTAAGCATGGCAAATTTGTGGAACTCCTCAGCCAACATCTCGACCCGTCTTGCCTTCACTCCCTTGGTTCAAAACTTAAGATTCTAACAACTAATTGTCAGAAATAGCTTAAGTCGACACAATTCAAGAAATATAGTCGACCATGCTTACTCAAAATAGGATAGTCGACCAAGCATTTGAACTAGTCAATTGATCCAAAAGAGGGTAATGTTTTTCTCCCAAACGAGGGTTGGCAACCAAGCGTCTAAGTATGCTAGTCGTCTAACTCAAAAGCGGGTAAAATAACTTGTTATGCTAAGATTCATGACAGTTATAAATTTGCAATGCAAATAAAAATTAACATAAACAAACTTGTTTGTAACAATATCCAGGGAGATAAGACGAAAGCAACAGGAATTTAAAGCAGATTCTAGCTAAGTCACAAATTAAGCAGCTCGGGCATCATTATTGTTTCCTCCTTCTTGGACTGGGGGACTGCGAGGCTCATTCTCTGGAGAAGAAACTGGAGGATCTGGGAATGTGGCATAATAATCATTGATAACAGCATCAGGATCCCAGTTAACGTGTTTACCCTCCTTGTACTCCAGCTTCAGCTCCATTTGAGTTCTCATTTCAACCTCTGCAATAGCACTCTCCAGGTATTTTTTCCTGTCCTTGAGAGCTTTGTTCTCCACTAGTAGCTGCAAGTTTTCTTGTGCTTTGCTGGAGATCTCGCCACCTAGATTGGTATTTATCTCTCTAAGCTCTATAGCCTTTTGCCTCCATTCTTCAACACCTCTCCGAAGGTTGTTAATTAATTCAGTTTTCTGAAGTGAGGCTGATTTTTCTTTGGCTAAAGATTGTTTCTCCTTTTCAATATGGGCTTGTAGAGCTTCGAGTTCCTTTTCCATATTTGTTATCCTTTCATTTTTCTCTGCTTCCAACTGGGAAAGGCGATCTTGGGTGACTAAGGACTTAACTTGCTCCCTATGCAGGGACATGAATTCAAGAGCCTGGACAGGAAAGTAAAAATATATAAGTAATAGTTTGATATTTACAAAATAAAGTAATATGAGTTATAGTGATTACCAGAAAGAGGTTTCTCATTGTGTTATCAATATTTTCTGTCACCTCTAAAGATTGATATGTCGCCCTGTCAGTAGGAGTGGGGAGCCTTTGCAGGATATCCAAGGTGATCGCCCAAGGTTTTCTATGGAATGCAGAAGCTTCAGCGGGAAGGGAAAGATCAATACCCTTCATTTCTTCAGAAGAAATTAAATCCTGAGAAGCGCTCTTCAAACTCCAATCTTTGTCAGAAGATGCCTTGAACCTCTTAGGTGACGGAGGAGCTGAGTTGGTAGATGGTTCTTGAATAGTGATTCGAGGAAGAACTGATCCCCTAGCCCCCTTGCTTCTGGTAGAAGGAGGATCAGCAATGACAACAGCCGTCTCTTTGCCTTTCACTTTGGCTGGAATAGGATTTTCAGTTTGAGGGGGAGGTGGAGTGGTGGTAACAGGAGTAGTAGCAGCAACATTCATGGAATGCCTCTTTTTGCTCCTAATTTCAGAGGCAGCAGCATTCTTGGCTTCAGCTTTGAACTGAGCCCTTTCAGCAGCAGCAGATAGCTTTAGAGGCATCTTTCCTGCATAAAGTACGGTAAAATTTATCATTATTTTTGCAGAATAAATAGGATTTAAAAAGGTATGAAAGTTTACCTAATATGATGGTTGAAAAACGTCTAGATTCTTTTGGAAGGGCAAAAATTTTCTTGATCTTATCAGTAGAAGTTTTTTCAATAAGGTGGGTGTAATTTAGTTGTTTGTCACCTATAAAAGAAAATGAAGTAAGAATGAGTATCGAAAGGAAGTCTACAATTAGGAAATAGAGTTAGTCGTATTACTTAGACGACGCCACTCCCCTCTGAGTTTGACACCAGGAGATTTGACACCAGGAGACTCTAAGCTAACAATTGGAATAATCAAAAACCTCTCATCCCATTGCTGGTCATTAGGGCCCTTGTCAGAAGTCTAGGTTTCAAGTCCTTTGCGATTACGGACAAGGGTATAAACACCTACTCTAACTTCACCTGAACTAGCTTTAACTTCACTAATAGAGTAAGAGGTTCAAACATCTAGAAGGTCAAGGGGAAACCCTAAATGACGCCCTAAAAATTCAGCTATTATGGCTACCCTCCAGACATGAGGCATTAACTAGGAAGGGGATAGGTCAAAATGCTTGCAGAGTTGCTCAATAATGAGAGGAACAAGGAAACAACTAGCATAGCGAAATGCTTCTACACTAAGAGCAATGGTATTTTTGGAAAATGAATCAAGTCTTTCATCTTTGTTAGGGATCCTAAAGGGTACCAGAGGGTTAAAGAAATATAGATTTTTCTCTTCAAATTTCCTAGATTCAATTGCTTTTAACTTGACAGGTTTCAAGTCCGTCACTAAAGAAGATCTTTTAGTCTCAGTACTAACTGCTTCTTCAGGAATCACTCTCACTAGAGACCTCAGTGGAGGCGACCTAGAACTAGTGCCTTCCGTAGGCACATTTTGACTACTAATGTTTGGTAAAGTTTCATTTGATCCAGAGTCAGATAAATTAGTAGAAGCATTACTCGGATAATCAACATGTGAGTGGTTAGATTCAGAACCAGACATTGTAAGTGGTTGAGTAAGAAGATACCTGAGAAAATGACAAGGAAAGCGCTTGAAAGAAGGATGACTTAATGCGATGAAACAAAAAGTGTGAAGATGAAAGAAGAAGCTTCAGTTATTAAGAGGAAAAGAGCGCCAATCAGTGCCAATTTTCAGGGGAATGCATCCAAACCATCAAACATGGGCAAAGGAAACGTCGATTTAATCCGAGCCGTCAGATGATAAACCGCTACTTCCCAATGACTCCAGCAACGTCATCGAGAAGTGGGGGACTTAATGTTATAACATTATTCACCTTTATGTTGGTAGGCCCACTAAGCCCAAACAGAAAGCAAGTTTAGCAAGGCCCAACGCATCAAAGGAAGTCAAAAACATAACTTCACCGGTCAAAGATATTTTGTAACCGCAAATCAATTATTTGTAACCTCCCCATTCATGAGGATCAAAACGGAAAAGGTTGTAAATGAGGAAGTTAATTATTTGTAACACCCCAAAAATTAGATTAGAAATAACAAAGAATTGATTATAGTTATAGGGAATAATTGACAACTTAGAATGTATTATAAAGGTATTTTAAAGGAAATAGTTAGGAAGTGAGTTTTACACTAGAAATTTTATGCAAGATATTTTGAATATTACGTAAAATATGGTCAATGAAAATTTTTGAAAGAGTAGTGAAATTTATTTTAAGAGGTATAAGAAATAGGGATTAAATTGGAGATAATGAAAACTCATGAAAAAGGGACTCAAGTGAAGAACAAAATATCACAAAATATCACGAGGGCCAAAATTGTTATTTTTTTCCCATAAGCCTTTTATGAAAGCAATTCCTATTCTCTTCTAGAAGGATCGACTGATCATCAGATAAAAAAAACATACACCATCTCTTCTCTCTATTCTTCTTCTTCGTCTTCCAAACTCGGCGCCTCCACCACCGGCGAGTGAGGCCGCCGTGCTCCGCCACCTACCATCTTCCGTTACTCTATCATTACTTCTATGTTCTCTGCATCTCCTCCCAAAAAAAATAAATAAATAAATAATCATAAAAATCCCTTTTGACCCGAGAAGGACATGGAAGAGGAGGAGACGAATTTCGGCCGGTACTTGGGCGTTCTCCGGCGAGCTTCCGGTGAGCAAGGAAATGAACACTCGTATTGTGTAATCTTCATTGCCTTACTTCCTTTTGTACTAATTTTCCTTTCAAAGAGAAATTTCTAGGGTTCATATTAAATTTTGAAATCTGTGTTAAATGGGTAAATTGGTTATTCCTTCATGATTATTTGAGTTATGTGATGATGATGAATTGGTCAATTTTGTTGGATTTAGTCTTATATGAGATTTTTCTTGTTTAGAGTTTGATTAAGATGGGTTTATATTTAGAACTCCTTTGAATATTAGTTGTTAAACTTGATCTATTGTTTTGAGAGAGCTATTATAGTTCAATGATAAAGTTTATTTGACTTATTTGGTTTAATTTAGAATGGGACAAAGAGTTGGAATATTTAGGGGTTTTGGGAATGAATTTTATCTCTTTGAGTCCTCCCTGCTTTATTTCATTTGATTAATTTGATGGTATTGGTGGTGCTTGGAGACTTTGAATTGGATTCTTTGTGCTCTGTTTTGGTGGTGGCTGGAGAGTTCTTTTCACTTCTTATTTTGCTATGGGAAAAAGTTAATAGTTGTTGTTGAAGAAATTATAAGTTAGATCCAGAAATTAACTTTGGCAATGAAGTGGGAAAATTGTGAGATTCTGATTTCTCCTTGCATCCCTTGTAAGTTATTGAATTATTTGGTTTGTTCCTTGTTTTGTATTGGCCAGTAAGCATAAGAGATAATGTGTGTTTTCTTCTTTTCCTTTTGTTTTTTTGAACGTTTCAATACAGCCCGATTTGGTACATGGAAGAGTGTGGAGTAGGAAATCATTGTGTGGGTGTTTTGAATGATAATTAATGTGAGGTTAGGGAATTCTGGAGTTTGATGTTTTGTTATAATATTGATTTCAAAGTCTCTTTGGTTTATGACATGGAGTCATTGGTTTGAAGGGATGTTAAATCTGATTGATTCAAAGATAACTTATCCAAGGTTCCAAATGGTAAATTAAGATGCACTAAGACATGAAATATTTTGATTACCGTTCTAAGATATCAAGTATTAATTACGGTTCAGTCATTGATGAATGATTGCATTGATAACTGATTTAGTTTTGGATAATAACAAGTCACCTTATTGTTTTGAAATGTATAGTTTATGAACCATGTTTTAAAAAGTATATGACACTACTTAAGATCAAAGCTTTTATCTCTGAAGTTGTTCATTTACATAGTAAATCAAGTGGAATTAGTGTTTGATGGTTGTTGCTTCTATAGAAAGTATTGGTCAAACATTAAGAATCAGGATAAATAAGAATAGAACATTTGAAAAGGGTTGGGTAGTGACAAGCCTATTAGGATTCATGAGTGGCGAGGAGCATGTATATGCATGGTTATTAATTTTATATCTGAATATTATGGAATCAAGAGAGACTAGTGAACACTTATGTAAGGCTTATGATATTTAAGAACAAATTGTGCTGATCATAGTATAAGATGGACTGTTTGAAGACTTTGGAAAGAATGATGTTGCTGTTTGGATATATGATTTAGGTATAAAGAGTTGTTTTGTTCAGCTTTTCATACTCGTAAACTTTAGTGGTAGGATAATGTGATGAACAATAGTTGTTTAGTTTAATGTTGGAAGTTAGGATGATGAATTTGCTTATTAGAATTTAGAATATGGCGGTAATGAATCTTAGTTGAGAAATTAGAAACAAATGTAGTGAAAGAAGCGATATGTCAACTTACTTCTGCACTATATTGGGATGTGTCTATGGTAAGGAAGAAAGAGGAATGGTGGTTTTGAAATTAGTGGCATGTATTGATGAAAGTGTAAATATTTGTTCCAATGCGGTCACTAAAGAATAATGAAGTTGGATGTAGTACTTTGAGTTTTACAGTGCTTTGCTTCCTCTTGGCATGGGTGGTGGGATATGGGTTGCCATTCATTTATATTTTATTGTATGACTGAAGAATTTATTTTGTTTTACTATTCTTAATTATATTTGTTAAAAGTATATTTTATATTTATGCATTAAAAATGATTATAAAGTTTTAAAGATGTTGTTGTAAAATTTCTTGCTGGGGTATTTGACTATAAAATCATTGATAAGGAGTTATCGTTTTCCTAGAATATTTGTTATGATTTTTGGTATATTGGCATCAAGTATGTTTCAAAACGTCTTGAAGTCCTACGGATGATGAGATTTGATATGTGATTTCAAATTGATCTATTTATTACGATATATACTTTTATTAGAGGAACTAGACACAAAGCGCTTGTTTTCGTGACTTCGTGTCACGCCTGTTTCGTGGCTTGCCACGCCTTTTTCGTGGTTTTACCACGCCTGTTTTCGTGACTTCTTGTCATGCCTTTTTCGTGGCTTGCCACGCCTGTTTCGTGGTTTTACCACGCCTATTTTCGTGACTTTGTGATACGCCTGGTTATTTACCCTCGTAGACTGTGTGTCCACGCCTGTTTTCGTGACTTCGTGTCACGCCTGGTGATTTACCCTCGTGGACTGTGTGTCCACGCATGTTATTTCGCTTGCGTCAGTTCCTCTATAGAAAACAAGTTTTTCACAAAGATTAGCTTTCATATTTACTTTGTAAACCTTGAAAGGGATTACTTTATGATGCTGATTTTGCGATTTTGAGTTTTACTCTCAAATACAAGTATGGTTATAAACCACTGAGGTTTCTATATTCCAAATCTTTATATATTTATCTATTTTTGGGAATTTAAATACGAAGTCAGTGTAAAGAAATTGCAGATATTTATATAATATTTTGTATTTCAGATTGAAGAATGTGGAACAACACTTCGTGCTTTAAGACGAAGGAAGGTATAATTAGCTTTATAAAGAAAACCGATTCTTATTATTATTGTAAGTAATAATACTTATCTATACATTCAATTGTATTTATCTTTGTATGCATTAACACTACTACAAATTGTCCCTCTACCAGCGCACCTTTACATGCGCTTAGAAGAAACGCATGTATTGAGGGTCCTTTACATGCGCTTTAAGCGCATGTACAGGTAAGAATCTATACATGCGCTTAAAGCGCATGTAGAGGCCTTATCTCTACATGCGCTTTAAGCCCATGTATAGAAATGTGCATCAATTAAAATTCACTAAAACAATGACTAGAAAAGGATTTAAGTATTTAGAGATAAAATATAAAATGAACTTAGGTGAAGAGCTCAAAATCATATGGAGACACTTACATGCGCTTAAAGCGCATGTAAAGGGACAAACACCCTTTACATGCGCTTTAAGCGCATGTAAAGGGACTACTGAAGTGCAAAACATGGAGTCATGCATAAGAGGTCCTCCTCAGACCTCATAAGGTGTTCCTGCTTGTGGAATTAGTGTTTAAAAGCTCCATTACTACTTTTGGGTGCTATGAAAATGTTCAAACACCCTTTACATGCGCTTTAAGCGCATGTAAAGGCACTACTGAAGTGCAAAACATGGGGTTATGCATAAGAGGTCCTCCTCAGACCTCATAAGGTGTTCCTGCTTGTGGACTTAGTGTTTCAAGGCTCCATTACCACTTTTGGGTGTTATGAAATTGGTGAAACACCCTTTACATGCGCTTTAAGCGCATGTAGAGGTAGAAACAAGGATTGGCACTCCGATGCCTAAGTTAGTATAGTTGCAGGTTTTAATCAATTAAGCACAGGTTTATTTTGACGAATTAAACTTCATTTGGGTTTACCATTCCCAAATCACCTCTTATGAATGTGAATTGATCAACCCCCAGAAGCTTGGTGAAAATATCTGCAAGCTGATGTTGAGTGGGGACAAACTGCACTTTGACATCCTTCTTCTGAACATGATCTCTGATGAAGTGATGTCTGACATCAATGTGCTTTGTCCTTGTGTGCTGAACCGGATTCTTGGCGAGGCTGATGGTGCTTGTGTTGTCACAGAGGATGGGAGCCTCAGGGAACTCCAAGCCAAGATCTCTCAGTTGGTTCTTCAGCCACAGCACTTGGGCACAACAGCTTGCGGCAGCAATGTATTCTGCCTCTGTGGATGATAAAGACACGCAGGTTTGCTTCTTGCTAGCCCAAGAGACTAGACAACCACCAAGGAAGGCGCATTGTCCACTGGTGCTCTTCCTATCAGTTTTATAACCTGCATGGTCAGCATCAGAATAAGCCCACAAGAACTCTTGGTTACCTCTGGGATACCAAAGACCAAGTTCTTGTGTTCCCTCTAGGTATCTTAATATACGTTTAACACAAGTTAGATGTGATTCCTTGGGGTTGGCTTGAAATCTACCACACATGCCTACACTAAATTGAATGTCAGGTCTGCTTGCCGTTAAATACAGTAGGGAACCTATCATTCCCCTGTACATGGACAGGCTGACAGATTTTCCCTTTACATCAGCATCGAGTGCGGCAGTGGTGCTCATGGGAGTGTCATACTCCTTGCACTCATCCATCCCAAACTTCTTGAGGAGCTCTCTGCAATACTTAGTTTGGGAGATGAAAATGCCATCCTTCTTTTGCTAAATTTGCAGGCCTAGGAAGAACGTTAGTTCTCCCATCATTGACATCTCAAATTCTCCCTGCATAGTCTTAGAAAATTCTTCACAAAGTTTTTCATTAGTTGCCCCAAAAATAATATCATCCACATAAATCTGGACAATTAGCATGTTTCTATCTTTGTGCAGAATAAACAGTGTATTATCTAGTTTGCCCCTTGAGAAACCCTTGCTCAGCAAAAAGCTGCTGAGTCTCTCATACCAAGCTCGAGGAGCTTGTTTCAGGTCATACAAAGCTTTCTTTAGCCTATACACATGTTTAGGATGCTTATGATCCTCAAAGCCAGGAGGTTGTTCTACATAGACCTCTTCTTTAATATAACCATTAAGAAATGCACTCTTTACATCCATTTCATATAATTTAAAACCTTTCATGGATGCAAAGGCCAGAAGAATCCTTATTGCTTCAAGTCTAGCGACTGGAGCAAAAGTTTCTTCATAGTCTATGCCTTCTTCTTGGTTATACCCTTTGGCTACCAATCTCGCTTTGTTCCTTGTTATTTGACATGTCTCATCCAGTTTGTTTTTGAATACCAATTTGGTTACAACTATGGATTGATGAGACGGCCTTGGGACTAGTTCCCAAACTTGGCTCCTTTCGAACTGGTTTAGCTCTTCCTGCATGGCAATAATCCAGTCGCAGTCCTCAAGAGCTTGTTCAATTGAAGTTGGTTCGATTTGGGATAAGAAGGCTCCAAACTCAACTTCATTTTGAACCTGCCTTCTGGTTCTGACACCAGAAGAAACATCACCAAGCACTTGATCAAGTGGATGATCCCTGTAATGTCTTCTAGCTGTTGGCAACTGTGCCTCATCAGGCACCGTCTGCACTCTAGGCTCATCACTGGGTTCATCTTCTTCTTTGGGATTGCTTGCTGGTGTTTCTTTTGGTGGTGAAGATGATGGTGGTTTTGGAAAGTTTAGTATCCCATAATCTTCTGTGGATTGTTCCCATGTAGGAGTTTCATCAAATACAACATGCATAGATTCTTCTACAGTTCTAGTTCTCATGTTGTATACTCTATAAGCCTTACTCCTAAGGGAATACCCTATGAATACACCTATATCAGCTTTTTGGATGAAACTTACCCAGATTTACCTTTCCATTGTTATGCACATAGCATTTTGATCCAAAGATTCTGAGGTGGCCGATGTTGGGCTTTCTGCCTTTGTACAGCTCATAGGGAGTCTTGTCCAAGCCATTTCGAACAAAGGCTCTGTTAGAGATGTAGCAAGCAGTGCTCATAGCGTCCGCCCAAAACACTTGAGAAACCTCTTTCTCATTGAGCATGCTCCTGGCCATCTCAGTCAGAACCCTGTTCTTCCTCTCGACCACACCGTTTTGCTGAGGAGTTCTAGGAGCTGAGAAGTTGTGATCAATGCCATTCTGCTCACACAGCTCAGAGAAGCTCTGGTTCTCAAATTCTCCTCCATGGTCTGTGCTTATGGCTGCGATCTTGAGATCTCTTTCATTCTGCACTTTCTTAGCCAGGACAACAAAGGCATCAAAAGCATCTTGCTTAGAGGCAAGAAACATTGTCCAAGTGAACCTAGAATAGTCATCCACCACAACTAGAGCATACAGGTTTCCACCCAAGCTCTTCACTCTCGCTGGCCCAACCAAATCCATGTGGATTAGTTCCAAGGGCTTGCTGGTGGAGACTTTCTTCTTCGTTTTAAATGAGGACTTTGTTTTCTTCCCTTGTTGGCAGGACTCACAAATATAATCATGCTTAACCTTAAAAGATGGAATCCCTATAGCTAGCTCTTTCTTAATCAGCATGTCAAGTTGAGTAAAATTAACATGTGCTAGCCTTTTATGCCAAAGCCAACTATTCTCATCACTAGATATTAAGCATTTTTCATCTAGTTATTGACATAAATATAGAGTATATAGGTTTCCATTTCTATTTGCCTTAAGTTTGCATTTTAGGTTGGCCTTATCTAGATTCAGATCCTGCTTGTCTATTATCATGCACTCATGTGAATCAAAGATTACCCAATTTCCTTTGTCAGTGCTCTGACTCACGCTCAGCAGGTTGTGACAGAGACCATCCACCAGATAGACGTCTTTAACTAGACCAACTTCTCCAACTCCGGTGATCTTTCCACTCTGATTTCCTCCAAAGGTTACTGTGTCTCCATCTTTGATCACCAAGGATTTGAATTTGGCTCGGTCTCCAGTCATATGTCTCGAGCATCCGCTATCAATGTACCATTTTCTATTCTTGGATGCTTTGAGACACACCTGCAAGAATCAGACAAGCTTAGGTACCCAACCTTTATTGGGTCCTCTGTCATTAGTTCCCAGAGCCCTAGGTCCAGTGTTAGTTTTGACCTTGGGCTTATGATTAATCTGTGCCTCTGGCCTAGTGTTGGCTCTAGGCTCTTGGGCTTTCCTTGAGGATTGTTTCCAGGCTCTGGATCCCTGTCCACCCTTAGTTTCTTTTCACTACTGGAAATAAGGTCTTTCACGACCACAATATTGGGCTTTTCACGACCAGAACTAGGTGGTCGTGGAATCCCGCGTCGTAAAAAAGTGTGTTTTTCACGACCATAGGTTTGTGGTCGTGATAGTTACAAACCTGTGGTCGTGATAGGTGTATAGGAGGCACCAAATTAGGTGCCTCCTAAAGGGCTATCACGTCCACACTCCCATATGTGTGGACGTGATAGCCCTTTAGGAGGCACCTATCACGACCACACCTTACGCAAATGTGGACGTGAAAGGGGTTTCTTTTTCTTTTTACTTTTTGTAAATGCATTTTATAGCCATCTGCATTCTTGCAGATCATTTACAAACCACTGTCAATACCATACTACAGCACAATACAGAATACCAGAGCAATTGCAAAAACGTATCCCATAAATATTACCTTACTTAGACAACAAAATACAAAAGGCATAATCTAAGTTTTATATCTTTGCCTTACTAGTAATATAAGTTCAAAATTTAGCTACAACAATCTAAGCCTATACAATTTCTGCCTCACATAGTGATTAAAAATTCTGCAAGTGCGTTTCGTACAAAGTCAATATCCTCATCTTGTTTAAACGAGTCAGTACTAAGTCCATAAAGTCCCTCCAAAAGCTGCAACATAATTAAACAATATTAAAAAAGACAAGGAAAGTACCACTTACAATTAGAAATCACTATTTTCTTGGAGATATATGTTAGAAGCGTGCATACCTTTTGGAATTTCCTCCCTTGCTTAATTTGATCTTGATATACAATATCCAGCATGTATTTGCAGACATAGTATCCGCACTCTACAGCGCCCCGCTGTCTTGGACACTGATAAATCACAGATAATATCAGCAATATCATGGTAGTTCGGGTATGACTAAAAGCAATATAAATGAAAATGAATATAAAAATTGTTTTTACCTTTACGTTTATAACATTAATCGAAGTCTGACTAGCTGTGTAATAATCAGTATCTTGAGCATCATGCCATTTTAATATTCCTCTTCAAAAGAGACAAAATCATAACAATAATGTTATATATAGTATAAAGATATATTATTATCAACCATAAAAGTAAAAAAAAAGAGAAACTTACTTGTGGAAGACTTTTCTGTGATCGTTGCTAATAAATCCCTCTAAAGAGTCAAACCAAAAAATCCTGAACTCTTTCGGGCAAAGTATAGCCAGAGTCCAATGTCCACTGAAAGATATAAGTGAAAATAAATGTTAATTAACCTAAGACATAACATTTAATATTGTGTAAAAGATAACTCATTACCAATTCAAAACGGGGGCGAAATAAAGAGTGCCGCAATCAAGGCTCATCTGCAGCTCGACGTAAGATTGCATCTCCCAAAAATGATCCTTCTTACTCTTTTTAAGTAATTTCAAGGCGTTTTCATTATAAGCCAGTCTAGAAGGGCATAGAAACCGGCAAAACTTTTCCTTTGGGGTTCTTTGGCATAAACTGTGACAGTACCTATTAGACATGGCGAAATGGATTAGAACTTAAAGCGTCATTACAATATTCAACTATATTGATAAAAATATGACACACTTACCAGACGGCCAAATCAAGCCAGCTTTGCTCAAGCTCTTCCATCATCAAGAACTCCTTAACGTCTCGAGAACCTTGCAACCAAATCTTCTCCTCTACTAGTGGATTGACGACTCCAGCAGGTATTGAAAGATTACGCTCAAATCCAGGTTGCATCGTCCACAGCAGATTCAGATATGGGTACTTCTCACCGTTAAATTTCTGAAAATAAGAAACACATCATCAGTACACACATATATCAACAACATTGTTAATAAAGGTCAATTCATAGACAATTTGAGTACCTGTGGGAGAAGAATTGGTGGTTGAGCTTCTTGAGCTTCTTGAGCAGTATCGAACACAAGCCTTTTAGGCCAAACAATAAAGCTCTTCATTGCTTGCCCTAAAGTTGTGACCTCTTTAGTACGAAATGGAACACATGTCATTTCTTGGCCCTTTATCACGGAAATGACTGTCACTTTTACTTGATCATCCCGGATAGACCTGTTATGAATGGTGGTGTGATTTGGGTACTTGAGAGCCTTAGCAACAGGGTGTAGGCAAGGCTCGTCAAGATGCAAGTAGCACTCCTCGTGGTAGTCATCAAGGGGATCAGGTGCACTTGGCTCATTCATTGTTGAATTTGTTCTTTGGGAAGCTTGAAGAGCCTCTAACTGTGATGTAAGATATTCAAACCTCATTTGCCATTGGCTCTCCCATTCGTCCATCCGTTCGTCCACCCGTGCATTCACCATTGCATCAAGCTCCTCAGTGGACATTTTAGGTCGAGACATCACTTGTTTTTTGGGCCCAAAAAATTCCTTTGCCCCAACTCTCCCAGAAACTCCTACAACTCGGCTAGGGTTGTCTAATCTCCCTAGCGAAGTTGCTAGGATGTCCATTCTGGGGTCCTGCGGTGTCCAAGACCCCTGAGAAGATTGCTCCTCCAGTTCATTCTGTTACAAAAGTGAACAAACATTGATTAATATACAATAATATCCTACGTAAGTGTTTAAATACAATTTATATAGCACTTACAATTCGGTTTGCCACCGCTTCAGCCTTGTCACTGGTATATTTTCCAGTTGGTCTCTTCCTCCGGGCCGCTGCCCATGTTTCATGGCGTTGGAGGTCAGGTAAAGGTTATAAGACAGTGGAAGATGACTCAGCTTCCATAGATTTCCGCTGCTCCTCCCACTTTTTTTGCCGCTCGACTTCCACATAATCAGTCATCCAATCATACCCCCCACGGGACATGGTATGATTATACTCATTTTTAGCCCGAATCTCTGCTTGTTTTTTGCTTAACTCCTATGTACCACAATAATAAAATATTAATAATGCAGGTACACAGATTAAAACCAAGTTATGAACTATACATGTATAGTAGATATACCTTAAATGCTTCAGACGTCCGATATTTAACAAACTCCTTCCATTTCTCTGGTTCAATATTGGGATATGCTATACATGGATCCTCACCCATTTTAGACCCCTCAAATATGTAGTCCTTGGCAAGGTTATATTTGAATTCACTAAACCTTTTTGCAATTTTTTGCCAAACGAACTCTTTGAAATCTTTGGTATCCGGCACATCCCAATATTGCTGCAATGAACAAACAAATATGATTAGTGATTAGTCACCACAATATCTCACAAATATGGAGTTAAAATACGAATGTACATACATATACATCCAACCAACATTGTTGCTTAACATCGTTATGAACGTGTTTCCACTCATTTATTGTGATGTCAACTCTGTTTCTCGCCACTGTTCCAAGATAACTTGAAAATGGCTTTGCAGTTGGCCCTTTAGGCCTATTCCTTTCATCTAGTTCCAAATGATTTTTCTTCTTATGCTCAACTGTGAGAGCAATGACTCTCGAAAGTTTGGTAGGCCCTCTTTTCTTCTTCTTCACAGGGGGTGGTGGGGCCTCCTCATGATACTCTTGCTCGCGATCGGAGTCATTTTCTGCCATTATAACCTGTGAAAGAGGAACAATTACAAACATTAGCACAGAACAATTAATAATATTAGATAGATTATTAAATGAAAAACAATAACAATAATCAATACATTTTCTAACATTATGTGTTGTCGTCCCATATGTCCCATATACCCTCAGTATGATCATTTCTGACCGCACAGAAGTCATCATCATCATCATCATCTAACAAACTTCTTGTTGTTTTGCCTAATAATTGTATCTCATCATCATCACCATCATTTACTGTGAGAGCACAATCCATTTGATTTCTATTTTGCAAGGCAATGGAAAGCTTAACATTTGTAGGGTCTGATACATAAAACACTTGTTTCGCATGACTTGCTAGAATAAATGGTTCATCCTTGTAGCCGACCCTATTAAGATCAACAGATATCATGCCACTTTGGCGCTCAATCACAACCGCATTACTATGTACCCACTTACATTTAAATATGGGAACCTTGAAATGCGGTGCGTAGATGATTTCCCAAATTTCTTCAATAACCCCATAATATGTAGTTGTAGCCAATTTTGGGTTTTTGTCTCTAGAGCTAGAAAAATGGGTTGCCTCAGCTTCAACCATCACCCCGCTGTTTTGTGTGGTGCGCTTGCCATCAATGACCTTAGTAGAGAAAGAATACCCATTTATTTCATAACCACCCCATGAAAAAACAATAAACTGAGGCTTCACAGCTAGCAACCTTACTGTGTCAGACACATCCTTTTGTTTTCGCGCATACTCCTCGAACCAACCAATAAATGACTTGTTATGTTCATTTGAAATCTGCATATCACTCTTCTTCGGGTTATTCTCTTTCAAAAGCCTTTTATGCTCTGCCAAATAAGGTTGCACTTCTTTCATGTTATTCAAGATGTATAGATGTGCCTGTAACAACTCTACTCTCTCTACACCCTTTACTTTCATGCCCCGCACCCCTTTACCAGAAAGTTCATCTTCATCCAGGTTGATTTCCTCGTCGTCAGGTTTTCTTAGGTATGGTTTGCAAAAATCCATTGCCTCTTCAACAAGATATCTTTTAACAATCGAGGCCTCCGGGCGATATGGGTTCTTTGAATAACCCTTCAAAACTTTCATGAATTGCTCAAAAGGGTACATCCACCTTAGAGAAACCGGACCACAAAGTCTTATCTCTCGAACCAAGTGAACAATCAAATGAACTGATATATCAAAAAACGCTGGAGGAAAATGCATCTCCAATTGCGACAAAATAACATAACCTTCCTTTTCCAACTCATCGAGTATTTCATTGTCAATTACCTTACTGCAAATGGCATTAAGAAACTTACATAACCTTGTTAAAGTCTTCCGCGCATCATCCTCCAAAATTCCTCTTATAGCTACCGGCAAAAGTTGTTGCATTAACACATGGTAATCATGAGACTTCATTCCTGTCAACTTCAAATCATCCATTGACACAAGTTTGCTAATATTAGAGGAATATCCATGTGGCACTTTCATCCCACATAAACACTCACACAATCGTGTTTTCTCAAGTTTGGAAAGTGTATGAGCAGCAGGCTCCATATATGCTTTCTTTCCATCTTCACTAATTGTCGGATGTAACCGCTGTCTTATGCCCATCTCAATTAAATCTCTTCTAGCGTTGAGCCCATCTTTGGTTTTTCCTTGAATGTGTAACAACGTTCCGACAATACTTTCTGCAAGATTTTTCTCCACATGCATCACATCAATACTGTGCCTCACATCAAGACAACGCCAATAAGGGAGATCAAAGAAGATTGACCTCTTCTTCCAAATGTTAGTCCATTTCTTCTTCTTCTTTCCTTTACCAAATTCCACAGTAACACGAGCAACACGACGATAAACTTCTTCACCTGTTAACGAAATTGGAGCAGATGCATGCTCAGGAAAGCCATTAAATCGCTTCCTCAGTCGACGGTATGGGTGTTGGCGATCAAGAAACCTCCTATGACCGAGGTAAACAGTCTTCCTTCCATACTTGAGCTGGACGAAATTAGTGTCATCCTCACAAATTGGACATGCCTTATGTCCCTTGACACTATATCCTGAGAGATTGCCATATGCAGGTAAGTCATTTATTGTGGTAAACAACAAAGCTCGCAACTTGAATGTCTCCTTTTTATATGCATCAAACACATCAACACCTTCATTCCACAACATCCTCAAGTCCTCGATCAACGGAGCAAGATAAACATCGATATCGTTCTCAGGCTGTTTCGGTCCCGAAATCATCATACACATCATAAGATATTTCCGTTTCGTGCACAACCAAGGTGGAAGGTTGTAAATGACAAGCAAAACTGGCCAAGCACTATGTTTGCTAGAGACACTCCCAAATGGGTTAAATCCATCTGTACAAAGGCCGAGACGAAGGTTTCTAGGATCACTAGCAAACTCTGGAAAAATTGAATCAACCTTTTTCCATTGAGGAGAGTCAGCAGGATGTCGAAGATATCTAGAATCAGAATTTCTTTCATCACAATACCACCTCAGATTCTCTGCTTCTGTTGCATTCGCGAACAATCGTCTAAACCTTGGAACTATTGGAAGGTACCACATTACTTTCGAAGGTTCACCTTTTTTTGGTTTGCTTGTCTCTTCGTCGTCGTCGTCATCATCAGCACCCTTCCTCTTTTTATACCTTGGCTCCTGACATCTTGGACACACATGTAACCCTTCATATTCATTTCTATATAAAATACAATCATTGGGACAAGCATGTATCTTCTGAAACTCCATACCCATCTTACTTAGCATTTTCTTGGCCTCATACATTGTCTTCGGAACCGCATTGTTATCCGGGAACATATCGCTCAAAGCTGCGAGCATTTTCGAGAAACCCGCGTCTGCCCACCCATTTTCCGTCTTTATTTCTAGTATTGTTAGAATGAAGGTCAGACGGCTATACTTCTTACACCCTGGAAACAAAGGTGTCTCAGCATCACCACGCACTTTGTCGTACTCGTCTGACACAACAAACGACTCCGCTGCGATATCATTTATCATGTTGTCCATGCCAACATCGCAAACATATTCATCATCATCATTATCATCCACCTCCACTGCTTTTACATGTTCCACGGTAGTTCCCAATTCCCCATGCCAAATCCACTTCCTATATCGGCGATTGATCCCCTCACAAATAAGGTCATTCCATATAGAGTCAAGGCTCTTGCGATCAACATTCACACACTTCACACAAGGGCACGGGTACTTTCCATTTTTACTCGCCACATTTCTTTTGGCAAATTCTATAAACTCTTCCACCCCGTTTTGATATTCTTCACTAGTTCGCAAAGCATCCATCCAAGCACGATCCATTGGAGTAATGTGTATAATATGTATATACACTTGTCTTCATTAAAAAGAATAGAAGACAATTGAACCAATCAGAGGACTATCTATGGCAACCTAAAACAGTCCTAATCAACAACCAAAAACAGCCTCTCCAAGAAACTAGAGCCTATTTGCATGCAATTTTTACTACCCTTTCCAGCAAAGAAAACAAGCTTTTTCCAGCAATTATTGCTAAATAGAGTAGCCCAAAACACTCTTAAAATGTCCAGAATAGTCAACCAAACAGTGTACCAAATTAAGTGCAAATCAGAATTTACCACAAATGCACAAACCAAAAGCTAGCTGAATTTGATATTCAACAATAGAAGCAATATTTAAGCCAGCAAATGAACCAAATATAATCACAATAATCAAAATAACAATTAACAATCTATTACCAAAACCAAATAAAATCAGTAATTCCATTGAGCTTATAAAATCAGTCAAACAATATTTCAATGCTTAAAATGTCTTACAGTGCGCACAAACTATATTAAAAAGCAAATACAAAAAATAAAAAAACAAAGAAAATACAATGAGAGAAAAAAAAAAAACTCACCTTAACTTGGGAGGATGTTGACGCTGAAATAGCAACAGCAGCAGAAGTTGATGTTGAAGATGTAGCGAAAAAACTTAAAGAAACCCAATTAATTTGTCCGCAAAATGCCCTGCGAAAAGTTAAAAAAAAAATTAGAGAGTGGGAATAGAGTGGGGGAATGGTAAGACTAGCTAATAAAGAACCAGGTTAAATTATGCAAGATAGAGTCAAGAAAACTACAAATTCAGGTAAAAATATTTAGTAATTGCATTTCTATAAATAATCACACAGATGAAACAACTGATTCAGTCATAAACGAAGCCCTAATTTCTCTGCCTTCATCTACATAAAAGCAATCATACAACGCATAAGCTCAATCAAGAGAAAATATGGATGTGAAACAGGAAGAAAACAAATTAAGAGAGAAGGCGGATAATTAATTCATGAGCGATATTTTCGATGTTGAAACAGAAAGAAAGAAATAAAGGCGGATAATTAAGAGAGAAGGTAGGTACCCGATAGAATAAATTTGTGAGAAGTGATGTATATATATGAGAAGGAAGAAAACAAAACCGACTTTGGTATGTATTTGGGTGATGAAAGATGGCAGATTTTAGTGAATTCCAAAAAAAAGGAACAAATAACGTTTTAAATATTATTTTTAATTAAATTTAATTGTATGAACTAGGAAAAAGTAAGTAATTTGAAATTTCAATATCAGAGCTCTCTCTGTTTTTTTTTTTGAAAAAAGTGCAACTTACTGAATTCTCTCATCTACTTTCTATCTAACTAATTAAACCCATAATGATCTAATCAATAAAAGTTAATAGAAATGAAGATATTAATTTTAAAACTTTTAAATTAAAGGTTGTCAAAAAATAGTTAATTAATTTTAAAACTTATTGAAGGCAAAGCAAGAATGGCTGTCAAAAACTACAACGCATGGGATAGCTAGACACCATGGGATAGCAAATCCGGTTTTCACATTTTCCATTAAATATGCAAAACAGTTGTTCATAAAGTAATCATCACACTAATCTGCTTCATCACTCCAAATTGTCTCTAACAGAATTCAGTTTTCATCTTTATGACCAAAACTATTACCCTTCCTTAGAGAGATAGTACAAAATTACAAAGTATGCCATTCTATGAATTATACATTCAGTAAAAAAAGCATGTTAAGATTAATGTTGATTTTATTAGCAAAGTTTCAACATAGCAGAAAAGGCCAAAGCTTTGAGTTTATTATCAATTCAATGTAACTTGAATTTAGGAACGAGAAACGTTCATAACCATAAAGGCATTTTCACTATATCATCAAATGAAATCTGAAATGGCGTACGAGCAGAGCACCCCATAGATAGCTAGACACCATCTAGAGAAACAGTGCCATGGAAGGAAAACAAGTAATTTTCAGCCACACACTGAACTACAACGCATGATGAATGAAATGTTCAACACTTTCTTTTTTACCAGAAAAAAATGTTCGACAGTAATGCCTTGGATTTGCCCACCAAACAAATTAGCAGTGGTCATCAGAAGAGGAGGGAGGAGGAGGGGGAGGAGGAGGAGTGGATCTTACCTGAGAACTCTTGATGGGGCTTTTCTTGCGAGAGGCGAGAGGGAGGCGAGAGGGCGAGGGCGGTGGCGAGGGCGGTGGCGAGAGGGGAGGAGAGGCGGCGGTGAGAGGGGAGGAGAGGCGGCGGTGAGAGGGGAGGAGAGGCGGCGGTGAGAGAAGAAGAGAGAAGAAGAGAGAAAGGGAGGCGAAGAGAATGAGTGCCAAAGTGTTGGAGGGAAATAAAAAAGGGTTTTGGCGCCAGTGGGAAAAAAATTGCCCACCTTTCACGTCCACATTTGGGTATATGTGGTCATGGAAGGGTCCCCTTCCACGTCCACACCTTTAAAGGTGTGGAGGTGGAAGGGGATAACCCTTCCACGTCCACACTTAGAGGGAGTGTGGACGTGGAAGGGTCCCCTTCCACGTCCACACATATATATGTGTGGACGTGGAAGGGGACCCTTCCACGTCCACACTCCCTCTAAGTGTGGACGTGGAAGGGTGGTCCCCTTCCACGTCCACACATTTATATGTGTGGACGTGGAAGGGGACCCTTCCACGACCACATATACAAATGTGGTCGTGAAAGATCTCCGCCTTGACAGTTATTTACATGTTATGCCACCGCGTTTTTCATCAACGACCAACATTGGCTTTTTAGTCGTTAATTATGGTCGTGAAAAGCCTATTTTCTAGTAGTGTTTCTTGGGGGAGGATCCTTTGTCGTCTTGGTTCCTTTTGGGACCCATTTATAAGAGCTGTTTGCTCCATGCTTCTTAGCATTACAGGTAGACGTGGAGTGTCCCTTCCTGTTACAATAATTACAGAAGCTAAAAGGTGTGGAGCTGTGATCAGTGGCTTTATGAAAGAATTTTAAGTAAGGCTTCACTTTTGGCTCCACCCACTTTTTCCCTTTAGGTTTGTAGCTTAATCCAGTCTTGTCCCTATATGCCCTCTGATTCATTAAGATAATGTTTAGCATTTCAGATCCATTAGTAAATTTCTGCAGGGCATTTTGCAGTCTATCTTTCTCATTTGAGATCTTGCTGCAGTTAGAGCAGCTCTCTAATGTTGAGGATTTAGGTTCTGCTTGGGGAGAACCCTTGCCATCCGCTACCGGAAGCTTTTTGGCTTCCGCTAGCTCCTTACTGAGTGAGTCCACCTTGGACTCAAGTGATTCCTTTTTAGTTTTCAATACTTTATATGCTTTACATAAGCGGAAAAATTCTTCATGGACCTCATTATATGCTTCTTATAGTTCAGGGAAAGTTACCTCAGTGTCCTCCTGGATGAGATCAAATTCTGAGGATGCTTCCTCATCATCTTCTCTGGCAACGAGACAGAGGTTGGCAACCTCTTCATCATCACTTGCTTCCTCATCATAACTGTTCACCTAGATAGAGGACACAAAGGCTTTTCTTTTGTCCTTCCCTTTTGATCTCTGTAAGCTTGGGCACTCAGCTTTGATGTGACCAGGCCTCTTACACTCAAAGCATACTGGGGCCCTTTCCTTCTTTTATCCTTTCTTCTGGCTGGATTCACCTTTCTGAAAGCCTCCTTTCTTCTTGAAGAACTTTCTGAACTTTCTTACATTCAGGAATGTCTTTACCCAGGGAGGCCAGGTTATTCATAAGATGAGTGAACCTGAGCTCCAGCTCTCTGATTGGCTCAGTTGGACTAAGCATGGTAAATTTGTGGAACTCCTCAACCAGCATCTCGACCCGTCTTGCCTTCACTGTTTTGTGGTGGCTGATCCTATGGAACTCCTTAGGACTAAGGGCGCATTGAATGTAGTGCATGACCCTGTAGTTTAGCTGTACTAGAGCATAGTCCTCATTGGTGTATCTGGATCGCTGCTTTGCAAGACCTTCATCATCTAGGGGAACGTTATTCCCACGTTCAATCACATCCCAGAGGCGGATGTCGCAGGATTTGATGTAGGTCTCCATCCTGAACTTCCAGAATGGATAGTTGTGGCCATCAAAGCCAGGAGGCTTGTTTGGCTGAATAGCAACATCAGGCAAGGAATAATCTGCATCCTTAACTAAATCTTTTCTTTCTAGATTCGTTAGAATCAAGTCAGAAAGACCCACTCTGATACCAAATGAAAGTGGTGGATGCACAAGAGGGGGGGTGAATTGTGCTACCAAATAAAAATCAAACAATAACAACACAAGGATTTATACTGGTTCGGTCTTCCTGACCTACGTCCAGTTCTCAACCACCCAGGTTGAGTTCCACTATCCCGAAGTTTTACAAACGGGTTCACCTGGAACCTTTACAACCGCAAGTTTTGGACGAGATCACTTGCAACCTTACAACCACAAGTTTTACTCCAGGCTCACTTGCAACCTTGCTAACTAACTCCCCCTTACAACCAGCAAGGTTTCAACCTTTACAAATAAAGGATTTACTAAAACTTAGTTCTCTCTAAGAACGGATAATGTTACACACTTAAGTACAATTAATGCTCTTTATAAAATGAAGAGACTTAACTACAAAGAGTACAAGATAAGTAGATGAAAAGAACTCTCAATGTGTTAAATGCTCTTTCGCTTTTCTGGGCAGCTTTGAATGCTTGAAGGATATTCTCAGTTTCTTCAAGATGTCAAAGTTATCTTCATAAATGAAGATGAGCTTGTTTATATAGTCTTCAAGTATTCTCACTCTTGGTAGGTGGGTTAGCCGTTTGAATATGGTCGTTTATCCCAAGTTATCGTTTGCCCATTTAATGCTCCATTAATGCTCAGCAGGGTTGACTTTGCTTTATCTCTGAAAAGTAGTTCTGACAACTCTGCTCTGCCAAAAAGCACTCTGACACTGCACTGCTCTGAACGTTCTGACATTCTGATTGCTTGCGGAAGCGAATTCACATCCAGAAGCAACATCACTAAGTGTGCTGCACTTGGACGTTAGTCTAGCAATATAAACACATAGTCACATGCAGTGGGAGTTCATTTAGTCTAAGGGAGCTCTCTTACATCCGGAAGCAATTCCACATCCGGAAGCACTTCCACTGGACGTTGGGTTATGTTCATATTATACTCACTGACGCTCAGTGTTGTCCAAACCAACAACCAGCGCTAGTCACTAAGCAATCGGAAGCAAATCCACAGCCGGTTGCATCCTAACTTAGTCTCAAGGGTTTTATACAACTAATGCTCCTAGACTGAGTTGATTTAGTGAAGTACTTGCTGCTGCTGAGGGATGAGACGTTCATCCGTGAGCGCTAGTCCTAGTCCATCCGGAAGTAAATCCACATCCGGTTGTACTCTTACTTGGGGTTCTATATTAACCTAATTCTCTCTAAGTGTTTAGCTTGTTCTTTCATATCTTTGTCTTCATCAAAACTTAAGATTCTAACATTCTCCCCCTTTTTGATGATGACAAACTAAGTTATCCAATTAAGTTCATATGAAAGAATTAAAAGTAATAATCAGATAAAGCACAAAGAACTAAGATAATTATCATTGATGAGCAAAAGATTACAAGTTAGAATTATAATAATAGATAAAATTCACAAGTAATCAAATACATGAAGTGGAGTGATTTGGTAACATTTTGTATAACTTTATGGAACATGTAATGTGATTTGTATTTGTGGGTGAAATGAAGTGAATGACATAAATAGGAACTAAATTTAATCCTATAGTGCCCTAGTATATGAGAAGCATATGAAGAGCTTTTGTTTTGATTATCTTTGTTAAATTCTCTTAGTTTACTTTTAGAATTAAGTAATCTAGAGGATTTAGCTTAGATATATCAAATGTTCTCAAATACATGAAGTCTAATTAACATGAAGTCTAATTAATCCTAAAGTGCATAAGTAGCTTGGAGAGGGAGGTAATTTCTCTTGCTTTATCCTCACTTTTAATTTGGTCAACTTGCTATTTTTAGTGTTAATTGTAGTTGTTAATTCATATCATCTCACCTCATTGTGTTGTTAATTTGCGTGGCATAATTCCTAGGTTTGGCAAGAAATTAAACTAAGATTGTGAAAAGACCTAGCTCACCACTTGCTATTACTAGTTGAGTTTAGTATTTGATTAGCCAAGGCGACTTTTAGGTTAATATGTGCGTTGTGCTTGCACTTTCCATTGTCTACATCATAGTGAGGACAATGTTTGATTTGAGTTTGGGGAGAGGGCTAATCACTTTTGAAACTTTTTGACACTCAATAAATTCTTTTTGGTAAATAATAAGTGCATAGGGAATAATTCTTGTTTTGGATGATGAAATTGTGAGATTTGCATACCATGCTTAAGTTGTTACTTAAGTTGTTGCTTTTGTTTTTGATGAGTGGGCTATAAGTTCTCTTGAAATTTGCTAGAAAGTTCAATGATTACAACTAGTTAAATAACTGTGGGTTGTATGGAAAAATAGATATGTATACATTGCATAACATGAGTTGTTGCATTAAGACAAATCTTTACCTCATTCTAATGAGTAATTTATGCACATTGGAGGTTAAGGTATATTTGGAAGGGTTTGCAATAAACCAAATCTATGCATCTATTTTCATTTGAAAATTTTCAAAATTCCTTTTGGAAAACTTCAACGTTTTTCACAAATTGCACATAACTTTGAAAAATGATTGAGGCAGTTCTTAAATGGAGCCTTTCAAGCTATCCTTGATAATTTCTATCCCATTTGCACCCTTTTTGAGCCTTATAAAGAAAAACCATGTGAATTTCTTTTTGAAACCCACATTGGACTTAAACCATGAACTACCTAAATCTTGAGATAATGGACATTTCATTAGTAGTGAGGATTAGTATGGTTGCTAAAGGTGTGTAAATGTAAGTAAATTATGAGATGGGAAATGTGATAGAAAAGTTTGTACTCCTAAGTCAAGAAAGTAATGAATGAAAAAAAAACAAAGAAAAGAAAAAGAGAAAAGTAGAAAAAGAAGAAAATGTGTATAAGAGAAAATGTGTTGCAATAAGACTAGGAGTACAAAGAATCAAATTAAGATGAGTTTGGGAGGAATTTTAAGCTTTATGGAAGAAAATTTTGTGTATGAGTGAATCCTATTCATTTATCTCAAGATATTTGAATTCTTTTTTCCGGTTCTTTCAAATAGCTATACACTTAAAACCCCTAGCCCCATTACAAGTCGTGAAAAGTCGTCTTTGAAATGCGTGGCTGTCACCCAAGAGGGGGGTGAATTGGGTGTCAGAATAAAACTTATCTAAATTGTGCTTTTCTTTTGAAAACCTGGTTGCTTGTGCTTGATGAGAATGACGATGTATCACCCCATGCACAAGTGTGTATCTAGTGGTGTGGTGCTTGATGTGTAAGTTAAAGAAACAAAATAAGCACACATAAATTTATCCTGGTTCGGTCACTTCCAGACCTACATCCAGTCCCCAGGCTCCACCTGAGATTTTAATCCACTAAACTTCTTGTTTAAACCAGGCACAAGAAAGCCTTTACACTTTAGGTTTTACGACCACGGGTTCACCTAACAACCCACAGGTTTTACAACGGGCTCACCTGCAAACCTTTACAACCACAAGTTTTGCGGGCTAACTTGCAACCAATGGAGATTTAGAAATCCTCTAAATACTCCCCCTCACTTTTGTAAAATAATAATCCTGTTCTTCAAGCACAAGCTTTAGAACAGCCTCTATCAATTAGAGGATTTAATGATATGTTCACTCTATGAACTGATTTTGATAAACACTTAAGTACAATTAAATGACTCTCTAAAAATGTTACAACTTTAGATCTGAGAGTAGAAGATGAGAGGAATGTAGAAGATAATACATCAGATAATATGCTCTGTTCTTCTTCGCATCTTCTGAATGTAGATGTTCCTTTTGAACGTAATGGATGCACAAGAGGGGGGGGGGGGTGAATTGTGCTTCAAAAATAAATACTCAAAGTAAATGACACAAGATTTATACTGGTTCGGTCTACCTGACCTACGTCCAGTCCTCAACCACCCAGGCCGAGAGTTTCACTATAACTCAGGTTTTAAATCGGGTTCACCTGAAACCTTACAACCGCAAGTTTTACGGGCTCACTTGCAACCTTACAACAAGTTTTACACTGGCTCACTTGTAACCTATCTAACTGTCTCCCCCTCACACCAAGCAAGGGTTTGAAGTTTACACTTGAAGGCTTTTCTGACTAAGTTCTCTTACAGAACGAATGATGTTACACACTTAAGTTCAATAAATGCTCTTTTAACAGAAAGAGACTTAACTACTGTGAGTACAGAATAGGTAGATGAAAAATCACTCCAAGTGTTAAATGCTCTTCATTTTTCTGGGCAGCTTGAATGAATAAGGTTTTTCTCGCTCAAGAATATTTGAAGATCATTAACTACTACATAAATGAAGTTGAGCTTCCTTATATAGTCTTCAAGCATTTTGAACTCTTGGTAGGTGGGCTAGCCGTTTGAATATGTCCGTTTTTCCCTTGTTACCGTTCGCCCATTTAATGCTTCATTAATGCATAGCAGGGTTGACTTGCTTTAACTCTGAAAAGTAGTCCTGACGCCTCTGCTCTGACAAAAGCATTCTGACACTGCATCTCTTTGAACGTTCAGACATTCTGATTGCTTGCGGAAGCAACTTCTCATCCGGAAGCAACCTTACTGAGTGTGCTGCACTTGAACGTTAGTTTAGCAATATAATCATATAGTCTCATGCAGTGGGTGATCCCTAAATCTAAGGTGTATCCGGAAGCACTTCTACATCCGGAAGTAAATTCACTTGATGAGGGATTTAGTTCACCATGACTTGCTCTCGCTTAGTCTATTTCATTCCACCACTCAGCGCTAGTCACTGAGCTATCGGAAGCACTTTTACTTGACGTGGTGAATTCACTGACGCTTAGGGTGAAATCTATTCTATCAGTCTGCGCCAGTCAAGATCTAATAGGAAACAACTTCACTTGATGTTGCATTTCTGCTGACGCTCGGGGTTATATCTAGTCTATCAACCTGCGCCAGTCTAAATCTAATAGGAAGTGCTTTCACTTGGCGAAGTAGACTTACTGACGCTTGGGGTAATAACTATTCTATTGCTCTGCGCCAGTCTGAGTCTAACAGGAAGCGCTTTCACTTGGGGAAGTAGACTTACTGACGCTTGGGGTAATATCTATTCTGTCGCTCTGCGCCAGTCTAATTCTAACAGGAAGCGCTTTCACTTGGGGAAGTAGACTCACTGTCGCTTGGAGTAATATCTATTCTATCGCTCTGCGCCAGTCTAAGTCTAACAGGAAGCAACTTCGCTTCCGATTGAACCATAGCTTAGTCTTAGGGTTTGTGCACCTAAAGTTCATGGACTAAGTTAAATCCCTAGTTATTTACTTGCTGACGCTGGGGGATGAAAGCATTCATCCGCATGCGCAAGTCCTAATCTAACCGGAAGTAAATCTTCATCCGGAAGCACTCTTACTTGGGATCCTAAGTATACTATTGCTTCCTAGGCACTTGGTCTAATCCTTTATATTTTAGTCTTCATCAAAACTTAAGATTCTAACATTCTCCCCCTTTTTGATGATGACAAACTTAGCTTTATCGATTAAGTTCATATGAAAGGATTAGCTGAAGAATAAAAGCAATAGTTCAGAATAAGTAACTTAGACAAATATTATTGATAAGCATAGGTTACAGGTCAGAGCATATAATTAGATAACATTTACAAGCAGCGGGCATATAGTAGGCAGATATGAGAACATGCATGAAAAGATGAACATTTCTAAGTAAACAAAAAAAATTTGGGCTGGGGGTTGTTTCTTTGTTTCTTCTTTCTCTCCCTCTCGCTGAAGCTCTTCTTCATCAAGGAACTCCCAGGGTAGCAAGGCTAGTGGTCAATGCATTTCTCCCCCTTTTGGCATCATCAAAGAGTGTTTTCCATATTTGATCGCCGCAGCCTCCTCCTTAGGGATGGACTTCCTCTTCTTAGAACCCACTAACAGTTCTGCCATTCTACCAGAAGTTTCAGGCTGACCTTGAATATTTTCATCCTGCCCTAGGGCAATTTGCCGAGAAACTTCATGATGTTCTTGATGTCTTTCACGATGCCCAGATTTTCCAGAATGTTGATGGCTTGATTTCCCAGATTTGGACTTGTGTTTCTTAGATGAGGAGGGTTTCCTCGAAACTGGGTTTGCTTCAGAGGGTTCGGCCATTTTTGTGGGGTTGATGAAATGTTTATATGAAGAACATAGATGATAATGAAGAATGTGTGAAATGAGATGTCCCTTTTATAGGTAAAGTCACTAAGGGCAAAAAGGTCATGCTCCTTCACATTATCACACATTGGGTAGCGTAAACGCCTTAAGTTGGATCGATATACCTGATGACACGTGTCGCTTCATATTGTCAGAGAAGTCGAAACGTCTCATTTGGAAGTTGAAGCGTTTTCTGAAGTGACGTGTCTTCTTGGACTTGTGCTGGCGCTCTCTTGGTTTGATCATCCAGCGTCAGTGTGTAATCATTCGGAAGTGGTTTTGCTTCCGGTTGCACTTACTTAAGATTCAACATTGAATACCTGCAAGGACATATATTGGCACTCCGATGCCTAAGTCAGTATTGTTGTAAGTGATATATATAAAAAAAATAATAATTACACTTCATTTGGGTTTACCATTCCCAATTCACCTCTAATGAAAATAAACTGGTCAGTCCCCAGAGGCTTGGTGAAGATATCCGCAAGCTGTTGTTGTGTGGGAACAAACTGCACCTTGACATCCTTCTTTTGAACATGGTCTCTGATGAAGTGATGTCGGACGTCAATGTGCTTTGTCCTGGTGTGCTGAACTGGATTCTTGGCGAGGCTAATTGTGCTTGTGTTATCACAGAGGATGGGCGCCTCAGGGAACTCCAAGCCAAGATCTCTCAACTGGTTTTTCAGCCATAGCACTTGTGCACAGCAACTTGCAGCAGCAATGTATTCTGCCTCAGTGGATGACAAGGACACGCAGGTTTGCTTCTTGCTGGCCCAAGACACCAGACAACCACCAAGGAAGGCGCATTGTCCACTGGTGCTCTTTCTATCTGTTTTATAACCTGTGTGGTCAGAGTCAGAATAAGCCCACAAGAACTCTTGGTTACCTCTGGGATACCAAAGACCAAGTTCTTGTGTTCCCTCAAGGTATCTCAGAATACGTTTAACACATGTCAAGTGTGATTCCTTGGGGTTGGCTTGAAACCTAGCACACATGCCTACGCTAAATTGAATATCAGGCCTGCTCGCCGTTAAGTATAGGAGGGAACCTATCATTCCCCTGTACATGGGCAGGCTGACACTTTTACCCTTGGCGTCAGCGTCGAGTGCAGCTGAGGTGCTCATAGGAGTATCATACTCCTTGCATTCATCCATCCCAAACTTTTTGAGTAGTTCTCTGCAGTACTTGGTTTGGGAGATGAAGATTCCGTTCTTCTTTTGTTTGATTTGCAGGCCTAGGAAGAATGTTAGTTCTCCCATCATTGACATCTCAAATTCACCCTGCATAATCTTAGAGAAATCTTCACAAAGCTTCTCGTTAGTTGCCCCAAAGATAATATCATCAACATAAATTTGGACAATTAACATATCTCTATCTTTGTGAAGAATAAACAGTGTATTATCTAATTTGCCTCTTGAGAAACCCTTGCCCAGCAAAAAGCTGCTGAGTCTCTCATACCAAGCTCGAGGGGCTTGTTTCAGGCCATACAAAGCTTTCTTTAATCTATACACATGTTTGGGGTTCTTATGGTTTTCAAAGCCAGGAGGTTGTTCTACATATACCTCTTCCTTAATATAACCATTAAGAAATGCACTCTTTACATCCATTTGATATAATCTGAAACCTTTCATGGATGCAAAGGCTAGAAGAATCCTTATTGCCTCAAGTCTAGCGACTGGAGCAAAAGTTTCTTCATAGTCAATGCCTTCTTCTTGGTTGTATCCTTTAGCTACCAGTCTGGCTTTGTTTCTAGTGATTTGACCTGTCTCATCCAGTTTGTTTTTAAAGACCCACTTGGTTCCTACTATGGATTGATGAGACGGCCTTGGGACTAGTTCCCACACTTGACTTCTTTCAAATTGATTCAGCTCTTCCTGCATGGCAATAATCCAGTCGCAGTCCTCAAGAGCTTGTTCAACTGAAGTTGGTTCGATTTGAGATAGGAATGCTCCAAACTCAACTTCATTTTGAACTTGTCTTCTAGTTCTGACACCAGAAGAAACATCACCAAGCACTTGATCAAGAGGATGATCCCTGTGATGTCTCCTAGCTATTGGCAGCTGTGCCTCCTCAGGCATGGGTTGCCCACTAGGTACATCACTGGGTTCACCTTCTTCTTTGGGATAGCTTGTTGTTGTTTCTTTTGGTGGTGAGGAAGATGATGGAAGATTTGGAAAGTTAAGTGCTTCATCATCTTCTGTGGATTGTCCCCATGTAGGAGTTTCATCAAATACAACATGCATGGACTCTTCTACAGTTTTAGTTCTTATGTTGTATATCCTATATGCTTTGCTCCTAAGGGAATATCCTATGAATGTACCTACATCAGCCTTTGGATCAAACTTACCCAAGTTTACCTTCCCATTGTTATGCACGTAGCATTTTGATCCGAATATTCTGAGATGGCTGATGTTGGGCTTCCTTCCTTTATATAGCTCGTATGGAGTCTTATCCAAGCCCTTGCGAACATAAGCTCTGTTGGAGATATAGCAAGCAGTGCTCATAGCGTCCGCCCAGAACATTTGAGGGACTTCTTTCTCGTTCAGCATGCTTCTAGCCATCTCCGTCAGAACCCTGTTCTTTCTTTCGACTACTCCATTTTGTTGAGGAGTTCTCGGAGCTGAGAAGTTATGTTCGATGCCGTTTTGCTCACATAGCTCAGTGAAGCTATGGTTCTCAAACTCTCCTCCATGGTCTGTCCTTATGGCTGTGATTTTGAGATCCTTCTCATTCTGCACTTTCTTAGCCAGGACAACGAAAGCATCAAAAGCATCTTGCTTAGAGGCAAGAAACAAAGTCCACGTAAACCTTGAATAGTCATCCACCACCACTAAAGCATATAGGTTTCCACCCAAGCTTTTTACTCTTGCTGGCCCAACCAAATCCATGTGGATTAGTTCCAAGGGCCTGCTGGTGGAGACTCTCTTCTTGGTTTTAAACGAGGATTTTGTTTGCTTTCCTCGTTGGCAGGATTCACAGATAAAATCATGCTTAACCTTAAAAGGGGGAATACCTACAGCTAGCTCTTTTTTAATTAGCATGTCCAATTGAGTAAAGTTAACATGAGCTAGTCTCTTATGCCAAAGCCAGCTATTCTCGTCACTAGATATTAGACATTTTTCTTCTAGCTGTTGACATAAATCTAAGGTATATAGATTCCCATTTCTAATTGCCTTAATTTTGCATTTTAGGTTGGCCTTATCTATATTCAGATCCTGCTTATCAACTATTAAGCACTCATTTGAATCAAATATTACCCAGTTACCTTTGTCCGTGCTTTGACTTACACTTAGCAGGTTGTGACAGAGACCGTCCACTAGATATACATCTTTGACTGGTCCGACTTCTCCAACTCCAGTGATCTTGCCACTTTGATTTCCTCCAAAGGTCACTGTGGCTCCATCTTTGATCACCAGAGACTTGAACTTGTCTCTGTCTCCAGTCATATGTCTCGAGCATCCGCTATCGATGTACCAATTTTTGTTCTTGGATGCCTTGAGACACACCTGAAACAATCAAGCAATTTTAGGTACCCAACCTCTCTTGGGTCCTTTGTCATTAGTGTCTAGGACCCTTGGCCTAGCTTTGGGCTTATCCTTGTGCCTATACACATTTGGAGCCTTTGGCCTAGTGTTGGCTCTAGACTCTTGGGTTCTCCCAGTGGGATGATTCCAGGCTTGGGATCCTTGTCCTCTCTTGATTTCCTTTGCAGGTGGAGGATCCTTTGTAGCCCTGGTTCCTTTAGGGACCCACTTGTATGAGCTGTTAGCTCCATGCTTTTTAGCGTTACAGGTGGACATCGAGTGTCCTTTTCTGTTGCAGTAATTACAGAAGCTGAAAGGTGAGGAGCTATGACTGGTGGCTTTATGGAAGAACTTTAAGTAAGGCTTTACTTTTGGTTCTTCCCACGTTTTCTTCCTGGGGGTATATCCCAAGCCAGTCCTATCCCTATATGCCCTTTGGTTCATTAAAAGTATATTCAGCATTTCTGAACCATTGGTGAATTTCTGCAGGGCATTTTGCAGCTTATTATTTTCTTCTGAGATTTTGCTGCAATTTGGACAGCTCTCAGGTGTTGGGATGTTGGGTTCTGCTTGAGGAGAACCCTGTCCATCCACCATTGGAGATCTTCTAGCTTCCGCTAGTTCCTCACTGAGTGAGTCCACCTTGGACTCAAGTGACTCCTTTTTGGTTTTCAAGAATTTATAGGCTTTACATAGTTTAGAGAATTCTTCATGAATCTCATTGTAAGCCTCTTGTAGTTCAGGAAGAGTTACCTCATGTTCTTCATTGGTGAGGTCAAGATCTGAAGATGCTTCCTCATCCTCTTCTCTAGCTACCAGGCAGAGGTTGGCAACTTCTTCATCATCACTTGCTTCCTCATCTGAGCTGTTTACCCAAATGGAGGAAACGAGTGCCTTTCTTTTATCCTTGCCTTTGGACCTCTGCAGGCTGGGACACTCAGCCTTGAAGTGACCAGGCTTATTGCATTCAAAGCACACAGGGACCTTCTCTTTCTTGTATCCCCTCTTCTGGCTGGTGTCACCTTTCTGATAGCCTTCCTTCTTCCTGAGGAATTTCCTGAACTTCCTCACCATCAGGGCCATCTCCTCATCGTCCATCTCATCGTCGTCATCCTCATCATTGTCCTTGATCTCTTTGCTGGGAGCAACGAGAGCAAGGTTCTTACTCTTGGATGAGGTTTGAGGAGCTCTCATAGCCAGCAAGGTTGGCTCATATTCAGCAAGTGAGCCAAAAAGAGCGGTGACGGAGCTGGTTGATTCTCCTTGCACTTCTTGCAGAATAGTGACTTTGGTGATCCAGTCACCCTTCAAGATTTTCAGAATCTTGCTCACCTGCTCTCTTTCAGGGATATCCTTACCAAGCGAGGCTAGATTATTGATGAGATGGGTGAATCTGAGCTCTAGATCTCTGATAGGCTCGGTGGGGCTTAGCATGGCGAATTTGTGGAATTCTTCCACCAGCATCTCAACACGTCTTGCTTTAACTCCCCTGGTTCCGGAGTGTGCAGCCTCAAGAGCCTCTCACATATCCTTTGCATTTTTGTGGTGGCTGATCCTGTGAAACTCTTTGTAGCTGAGAGCACACTGGATGTAGTGCATAGCCCTATGGTTGAGTTGGACTAGAGCATAGTCCTCAGCAGTATATCTGGCTTTTGCCTTAGCAAATCCTTCCTCATCTAAGGGAGTTTGATCCCCATGTTCGATCACGTCCCATAGTCTGATATCGCTTGACTTGATATAGGTTTCCATTCTGAACTTCCAGAATGTATAGTTGTGTCCATCGAAGCCTGGGGGCTTGTTGGGTTGTACAGCAACATCTGGCAGACCATACTCCGTATCCATTACTTAGATCTTTGCTTTCCGGATTCGTTGGAATCGAGTGAGAAAGACCCGCTCTGATACCAAATGAACGTAATGGATGCACAAGAGGGGGGGTGAATTGTGCTTCAAAAATAAATACTCAAAGTAAATGACACAAGATTTATACTGGTTCGGTCTACCTGACCTACGTCCAGTCCTCAACCACCCAGGCCGAGAGTTTCACTATAACTCAGGTTTTAAATCGGGTTCACCTGAAACCTTACAACCGCAAGTTTTACGGGCTCACTTGCAACCTTACAACAAGTTTTACACTGGCTCACTTGTAACCTATCTAACTGTCTCCCCCTCACACCAAGCAAGGGTTTGAAGTTTACACTTGAAGGCTTTTCTGACTAAGTTCTCTTACAGAACGAATGATGTTACACACTTAAGTTCAATAAATGCTCTTTTAACAGAAAGAGACTTAACTACTGTGAGTACAGAATAGGTAGATGAAAAATCACTCCAAGTGTTAAATGCTCTTCATTTTTCTGGGCAGCTTGAATGAATAAGGTTTTTCTCGCTCAAGAATATTTGAAGATCATTAACTACTACATAAATGAAGTTGAGCTTCCTTATATAGTCTTCAAGCATTTTGAACTCTTGGTAGGTGGGCTAGCCGTTTGAATATGTCCGTTTTTCCCTTGTTACCGTTCGCCCATTTAATGCTTCATTAATGCATAGCAGGGTTGACTTGCTTTAACTCTGAAAAGTAGTCCTGACGCCTCTGCTCTGACAAAAGCATTCTGACACTGCATCTCTTTGAACGTTCAGACATTCTGATTGCTTGCGGAAGCAACTTCTCATCCGGAAGCAACCTTACTGAGTGTGCTGCACTTGAACGTTAGTTTAGCAATATAATCATATAGTCTCATGCAGTGGGTGATCCCTAAATCTAAGGTGTATCCGGAAGCACTTCTACATCCGGAAGTAAATTCACTTGATGAGGGATTTAGTTCACCATGACTTGCTCTCGCTTAGTCTATTTCATTCCACCACTCAGCGCTAGTCACTGAGCTATCGGAAGCACTTTTACTTGACGTGGTGAATTCACTGACGCTTAGGGTGAAATCTATTCTATCAGTCTGCGCCAGTCAAGATCTAATAGGAAACAACTTCACTTGATGTTGCATTTCTGCTGACGCTCGGGGTTATATCTAGTCTATCAACCTGCGCCAGTCTAAATCTAATAGGAAGTGCTTTCACTTGGCGAAGTAGACTTACTGACGCTTGGGGTAATAACTATTCTATTGCTCTGCGCCAGTCTGAGTCTAACAGGAAGCGCTTTCACTTGGGGAAGTAGACTTACTGACGCTTGGGGTAATATCTATTATGTCGCTCTGCGCCAGTCTAATTCTAACAGGAAGCGCTTTCACTTGGGGAAGTAGACTCACTGTCGCTTGGAGTAATATCTATTCTATCGCTCTGCGCCAGTCTAAGTCTAACAGGAAGCAACTTCGCTTCCGATTGAACCATAGCTTAGTCTTAGGGTTTGTGCACCTAAAGTTCATGGACTAAGTTAAATCCCTAGTTATTTACTTGCTGACGCTGGGGGATGAAAGCATTCATCCGCATGCGCAAGTCCTAATCTAACCGGAAGTAAATCTTCATCCGGAAGCACTCTTACTTGGGATCCTAAGTATACTATTGCTTCCTAGGCACTTGGTCTAATCCTTTATATTTTAGTCTTCATCAAAACTTAAGATTCTAACACCTTTTATACTCGGCCTCAAGGCTTGGGCGGCAGGTTGAATATGACCGTTTGAATATAGCCGTTGATCCCATGTTACCGTTGAGAAGTACATCCTCATTAATGCTTAGCAGGGTTGACTTGCTTTATCTCTGGAAAGTAGTCCTGACACCTCTGCTCTGACACAAGCATTCTGACACTGCATTTCTGAACGTTCTGACATTCTGATTGCTTGCGGAAGCAACTTCTCATCCGGAAGCAACCTTACTTAGTGTGCTGCACTTGAACGTTAGTTTAGCAATATAAGCACATACTCACATGCAGTGGGTGTTCCCTAAGTCTATGGTGTATCCGGAAGCACTTCTACATCCGGAAGTAATTTCACTTGATGAAGGATCTAGCTCACTATCACTTACTCTCGCTCAGTGTATTGTTCCAACGGTCAGCGCTAGTCACTGAGCTATCGGAAGCACTTTCACTTGAAGTGGTAATCTTACTGACGCTTAGGGTTATATCTCTTTTATCAGCCTGTGCCAGTCTAAATCTAACAGGAAGCAATTTCACTTGACGTGGCTGATTCACTGACGCTTAGGGTTACTCATTCTATCGGTCTGCGCTAGTGAAAGTTCATCAGGAAGTGATTCTACTGGATGTGGCTTATGTTCACTGACGCTTAGTGTTATCTTGTTCTAAGAGTCAGCGCCAGCCAAAAGCTAACAGGAAGCACATTCACTTCCGGTTGAACCTGAGCTTAGTCTAAAGGTTTTGTACATCTAGTGTTCATGGACTAAGTTATTTCCCTAATCAATTACTTGCTCTCGCTGGGGGATGATCCATACATCCGCGAGCGCTAGTCCTGGTCTATCCGGAAGTAAGACCACATCCGGTTGCACTTTTACTTAGGGTTCTATGTACGCCTATTGCTTTCTAAGTTCTTTCATATTTTAGTGTTCATCAAAACTTAAGATTCTAACAGTCTTGATTTCTGAAAGAAGTTTTGGAGTGTTACCCGGCCCACGAGCTTTCCTGGATCCTGGAGCTTCGACCCGAACCCGAACTCGAACTCAGACAGAGTTCCTGTAACAACAACAAGAACAAACAAAAGCCGTGATAACAAAATTGAACTCGGAGCCAAGAATCCCGAAGGATTCAGCTCACGCATAACCGGGTTACTAGAACCCGGGTTTGATTCGCACAGCGAATCACCCTCTCAGGAAAAACCGTGAGAATGAAAGCCAGAGTGCTGAGGTGTCTAAGCACACACTCTTGGTTACTGACAAATGAGCGGGACACCTCTATTTATAATGACAAGAGTGTCACTAAGAAAGGTAGAAATATCACCGTCATTATTGCAGTCATTATGACACCAATCAACAATAATAACTTATTTGATTCACTAATCAAATCAATCTCATATTAATGTTGATTTGTTAACTGATTTGATTCTAATCAAATCAATCAGCATCAATCACATATTAATGCTGATAAGTTAACTTTCTGCTTTCCTAAAGGCCGTCGGATTTAGTAATCGGACGATCCGGTCCATTAAGGGCGGATCTGATTAAATATTTCCAACATCTCCCACTAGCACTTGATGGACACACCATCTTGCGTTTCGTTTTTCTTGAGCATTCGTATGGGCGTCCGCCGTGACCGCGTGAGCACAATCTATGCAATTCAGATGCTTACAAACTAGAAATCCTTGGAAAAGGATCAGAATGCAAGGACATCAATGCATATGGATTCTCAGTCCGATTGTCTCTGATTCCCCAGGCTAACTCACACACAAGTGGCATTCTTAATCCCTCACGAGTTAATATGCACGCATTAACCCAGATGCCTTCACGTACTCCTAGATATTCCACACTTACTAGCACTTCTAGTAAGGGATCGATCATGGAAATCTAGCGTTACATGTGTGTTTAGAGTTAAAACCATTCCTCTCTGACTGATCATCAATTCCACTTGCATTTTCCGCTTGCCCAGCTATCACTCGTTAGGCCGGATCTCTCATGACCATGGAGTTTCGGCTAGAGTAGCTGTCACAAAAGCAAGTATTCCTTGATGTCGCCTAAGTCACAAGGATATCGATAGAGAGGATCATATCCATTCTCCTTTTATTTGGACTCACACCGTTATGGATCAGGGATTTTCCACCTACGTCCCGGTTGCGGTTAATTAAGCACATGTAATACGATTTACATGTTACGGTGATCGACCAATTGTCGTATGTCGATTTTTAAAATAAAAAATCACCGTACAGGCATTAGTTCCTCAACGGACCCCTAAACTCCCACGGGAGAATTTCATGCCTGGCTACAGACCCGGCGGAATACATGTGTATTCCTTATCATGACTTGAACTGTCATTTCCCAAACTTATTGGGTCGACTTATGTGAAGTACTCATCAACACATGATGATCTCTTGCACGTCTTACCTTCCCATACCCTCATCATGTATGGAAGACGGTTGTCCTTGTGAGTGGACCAACCTTTATTGGATCTGTACGACATATTGCATACTTTACATTCATGTTTTATATATACAAACACACACATCATTGTATATGTGTGCGAAAAACAATTCCGAATTGAAAAATGCATCATTTTATTCCAGAAACTAAAGTTGTTCAATACATCAAATGTTGCTTACGCTTAAACCCTTTTAAGCTAGTGAGTGGATCAGCAAACATTTAGTGAGTGAAAATAGTATTGAACAATCACTTCTTTCTGAGAGAACACATCTCTTATAAAATGACATTTGATGTCTATATATATAGTCTAGGGTAAAGGTGCAAAATTAGCCACAGTAAATTTAAAAATGGGCACTTATAACTCTGGTAAATTTAAGGGGGCAAAACCGTACACAGTAAACCAAAATAGGGCAATACCATACATTGTAAACCAAAATGGGGCAAAAGTAACCTCTCTGTTGGGCCTAGTTAAACACACATTTTCTAGACGTGTGCTCCACTATCAGTAAATGACGTGTCAATTCCAAAATCCATTGTGTAAGTTGAAATGCATCGAGTTGAACCCTAAATCACTTGAAACGAACCCTACACCCCCAAATCATTTCAATAAGAAACCAAATAGAACCTCAAATCATGTGAAATCCACCTTACTTCTTCGTAATCATCTAAAAAAATAAAGCTTCATTTGAAAAAATAAAGCCTCATCAACATATTGCACCTTTAAAAGTATGACATGTCATTTACTGATGGTGGGGTCACGTCTGGAAAACTTCCGTTTAACTCTGCCTAACAGAGATGTTACTTTTGCCCCATTTTGGTTTACAGTATACAGTTTTGCCCCCTTAAATTTACCAGAGTTATAAGTGCCCATTTTTAAATTTATGGTGGCAACTTTTGCACATTAGCCCTTTAGTCTATTATGATACTTAGGGCCCACAGCGTAGGCTATCGCGATTTCACTGTTACAATGGATATCCATAACATTTATGCCTAAACGCTTTAGAAATCTCTTAAGCCACACAACATTTTGAATAGTAGCCGTACAAGCTACAAATTCAGATTCCATTGATGATGGTGTCATATTTGCTAAGTTGAGTGTCTTCCATCCAGATCTCTTACGCAATTGGCGTTAGAGAATCCTTCAGGATGGAAACTTTCTCCTACTTAGCACAACTTTTACTTCATTACCCTTTTGGTATCATATCACTTTTGCTTTTCAGCGTCACAGACTGAAAACGGCTTACAAAGCCAATGACAAAACATATGTCCAGTCTAGCATGCAACACATTATGCTAGACTTTTAATCACCTTTAAGTATGAGACTCTTTTCATGCATTGTACCTTGGATTGTTTCACAAGACACATATCTCTCTAAGATAATGTCATTTCACCATAAGGGTATGCATAGGTTCGCAGTCTCTATTGTTCCAGGATCTTTGCTATGCATCCTTTTTGAACAATACTTTTATATCTTGACACACAAGATATTTTCTGCTCTACCCATGTATTTCACATAGAAATTCAAAGACAACAAGTCTTTGACTACTTTAACATCTTAGGTCTAGTCCTAGGGAGGAAAAATAAAGAGATTATTTCACAAATTATCTCGCAATCATTTTACAATGGTCTTTGATCATCTCGAAGTTGAATGAAGTCACATGAAACTTCAAATGCCATTGACTAGATGATTTTTTCAGCCAACAAATTGACTTTAAAAGCTTGCAAACCTTTTGTTCGCTTTCCTATTGCACAAAGCTTTAGGTTGTTTCATGTAAGAAACGTTTCATCTAGTCCTCCATTGAGGAAAACGATTTTCACATCCACTTGATGTAATTCCACGTCTAGGTTGGTCACAAAAAACAATATAAACCTAACTGAGTTAAAACGTACCACTAGAGAGAAGGTATCCTCTTGATTTACCTTTTCTCACCAGGTATACCCTTTGGTTATCAATCGAGCTTTGGACTTATCGGTTGATCCATTAGCCTTTTGCTTATATTTGAGAATTCACTTATTCCCAATAGCTTTTCGGGCTTTTGGAAGATCAACCGATTCCCACACCTAGCTCTCATGTAATCCATATCCTCTTACTTGGCCTTTTGCCAATTTTCCTTAGCCGGATCCGAAAGTGTATCTCTAACACTTCTACGATCCTCCTCAATGTCTACAAACTGGGGATTAAGTACTACTTTCTCAACGGGAAAACCCTTTGGCTTTTCCGAATTGGGGTTTCAACAGGTTCACTTTCCTGTGTTGGATTGTGGTTACCACTGTCATCTAGTGAAAATGGTTTCAATCCTCCCACTCGGAGCAGTTAACTGAGTAACGCCTTGTTCCTCGTACTCACAGAGAGTGTTGGAATAAAGGCTTCCTCTGCTAGGGAAATCTTTTTAAATGAATATTGCGTTTCTAGAATCAACCTCAGTCACTGATCCGTCCTCATTTTCACTAATGAAGACATATCATTTAGAGTTCATAGAATATCTTACAAAAGATACTCAAGTCTCTAAACTCCAACATTTCACTACTTGTAAAACAAGTTTTGGAAATAGGATGCTGACACGCATGGTTGTAGGACTGTTAAATCCATTTTGCATCCTGTCCATAACTTATATGGTGTTGTGGTGACTGATTTTGAAGGCACATGATTAAGGATGAATGTCTTACCTGAGAGTGCATAACTCTTTAGCAGATAGACACCTCTATCATAGACATCATTTACCTAACCACAACAAGAAGGACTTTGTTCCTCCTTTCAGCGACACCATCTTGTGGCTTGCCAAGAATTGTTATCTATATAACGATTCTCTTTTTATCAGAGAGCATTTTGATGTCTACCAAACTTAAATACTTCCCGAAACATTCCAATGTTTCGGTCTTGATAGATATCAAGTATACATTTCAATGAAAAATCACTGATAAATGTAACGAAGTATCATGCTCCATGATGTGCCTATCCGCAAATATTAAAATGAATAAGTGTAAGAGGGGTATTGTGCATTTGTTTCGTGTCTGAAAAGGTTTCCTTATGCTCTTGCATGCAAGACTATTCTCGCAAAGGGACTATTCCCTTTTCGATACATCACTCAACATGCCCTTATTTGGATAATTTAGTCATACAATTATGAAAAATATGAAAGTGGTGGATGCACAAGAGGGAGGGTGAATTGTGCTACCAAATAAAAATCAAACAATAACAACACAAGGATTTATACTTGTTCGGTCTTCCTGACCAACGTCCAGTTCTCAACCACCCAGGTTGAGTTCCACTGTCCCCAGGTTTTACAAACGGGTTCACCTGGAACCTTTACAATCGCAAGTTTCAGAACGGGATCACTTGCAACCTTACAACCACAAGTTTTACTCCAGGCTCACTTGCAACCTTGCTAACTAACTCCCCCTTACAACCAGCAAGGGTTCAACCTTTACAAATAAAGGATTTACTAAAACTTAGTTCTCTCTAAGAACGGATAATGTTACACACTTAAGTACAATTAATGCTCTTTATAAAATGAAGAGACTTAACTACAAAGAGTACAAGATAAGTAGATGAAAAGAACTCTCAATGCGTTAAATGCTCTTTCTCTTTTCTGGGCTGCTTTGAATGCTTGAAGGATATTCTCAGTTTCTCACTCTAGCTTTCTTCAAGATGTCAAAGTTATCTTCATAAATGAAGATGAGCTTGTTTATATAGTCTTCAAGTATTCTCACTCTTGGTAGGTGGGTTAGCCGTTTGAATATGGCCGTTTATCCCAAGTTACCGTTTGCTCATTTAATGCTCCATTAATGCTCAGCAGGGTTGACTTTGCTTTATCTCTGAAAAGTAGTTCCGACAACTCTGCTCTGCCAAAAAGCACTCTGACACTGCAGTGCTCTGAACGTTCTGACATTCTGATTGCTTGCGGAAGCGGATTCACATCTGGAAGCAACATCACTCAGTGTGCTGCACTTGAACGTTAGTCTAGCAATATAAACACATAGTCACATGCAGTGGGAGTTCATTTAGTCTAAGGGAGCTCTCTCACTTCCGGAAGCAGTTCCACATCCGGAAGCACTTCTACTGGACGTTGAGTTATGGCTTTGTATTATACTCACTGACGCTCACTGTTACCTAAGCCAACAGCCAGCGCTAGTCACTAAGCAATCGGAAGCAAATCCACAACCGGTTGCATCCTAACTTAGTCTCAAGGGTTTTATACAACTAATGTTCCTAGACTGAGTTGACTTAGTGAAGTACCTGCTGCCGCTGAGGGATGAGACTTTCATCCGTGAGCGCTAGTCCTAGTCCATCCGGAAGTAAATCCACATCCGGTTGTACTCTTACTTGGGGTTCTATATTAACCTAATTCTCTCTAAGTGTTCAGCTTGTTCTTTCATATCTTTGTCTTCATCAAGACTTAAGATTCTAACATTCTCCCCCTTTTTGATGATGACAAACTAAGTTATCCATTTAAGTTCATATGAAAGAATTTAAGGTAATAATCGAATAAAGGGCACAACTGAACTCAAAGATAATTATCATTGATGAGCAAAAGATTACAAGTTAGAATTATAATAACAGATAAAATTCACAAGTAATTAAAACTGTGCAAAGTGAACTATGCATGAAAAAATATGAGAAAAGAAAATTTTTAAGTTAAATGCCTAGGGTAGAGTGGGGTTTATAGGCGGTGTCTCTTTTTCCTCTCCCTCTCTTTTTGCCTTTCCTCATTCTCTCTTTAAAGTTGGGTTATGTGGGCATCCTTCTCGCTCTAGTCAATCTGAGCAATTATACTCTGAAGCTCTGCCTCTTCCTTCTCCCTTCTAAGTCTCTCAGATTCAACGGATTCCTCAAAGGCTCTCTTCAGATTTTGAACTTCATCAAACCCAGGGAACCCAGTTGCATCGGAGAAGGGAGTGACCTCGCCATTGGGATAATGGACAGCCCTAATCTTCACATTCCACACAGGAAAGTTGGGGTCCTCCTCAACTTCCTTGGCTTTCCATTTCCCTTTGCCTTTGCCTTTTCCTTTGCCCTTGCCTATCGCTTGGGCAGGCTTGGCACTTGCTCTTTCAGCATCTAGGCAAGCCATCTGACCAAACGAGATCTTGTCAGTAAATCCATACCTCTCGAACTCTTCAGCAGTCATATCCTCTATTTCCAGCTTTACTTCCTTTAGTGGCGGAGGAGCATGTAACTCTTGAGAGGATGACTGAGTCTCAGACACAACTACAGCTTGAACAGATGGAACCTCTTGCTCACTTTCAGCTGGCGCAGTAGTAGTAGCACTCTTGTTAGCACCCTTTCTAGCAACTGTTTTCTTCCTTGATTCGCTGTACTTGACTGCTGAAGGAGGAGGAGCAGAGGTTGGCTTAGAAGGAGGGACTACTGGAGGAGGAGGAGGAGGAGAAGAGGTTGACTTAGGAGGAGGGATTGGCTTGGCTATCACCATAGGTGGATGGTTTTGCCTCTCCAGCTCATACTTCATCATAATCTCCTCAATTATGTTTCGGCCAGGCTTAGAGGGAGGAGGCTCAGAAGATGAAGGGTCTGGCTCTGGCTCAGGCTGTGGAATCTCATCAGGTTGCTCATACAAAACCATTGCCCATTTTGACCTTTGCTCATCTGATCGCTGCTGTTGCATAAATCGGATGGCTTCCCCACGGATCAGACGTTCAACACTACCAATTCTTCTCATATTCATGGCTTGGCGAAGGGCAGCAGTGATGTCTTCATTTAGCTAGAGAGAAGGTTGAGTCAGGACATCCCTCATATACATGCTACGGCGGAGGGCAGTAGCACCATCTCTCCCCCTTTTGTCATCATCAATGAGGGCGAGTGCCAGGGAGAAAGGAGTGGGTGAAGTGGAAGGTGGAGGGGCAGGGCCAAAAGTTCTGGGTGGTGGGGTTTCGGGTGAGGATGTGGGGGAGGTGTGTTCTGGTGAATTAGGAGGGTTGGGGAAGAGGGTTGTGTTTCTTTCGAAGAAGGTGAGGTTGGTGAATAGGCCATCGAAAGGGTAGGTAGAGGAGTAGGCGGGGGGTTGTTTAACTCTCCACCGAATAGGGGGATGGTCTCTAAGGTAGAAGGTGTGAAGTGGGTGATCAGGAGAGGTAAATCCCAGAGATTGGGCTATGGTGGGGCGAGTGTTAGGAAGTGGATTGGAGGGCCCTATGGGGTTTGGGGGTGGTGAGTGGTTTGGGGAGTTATGTGGAGATGGAGAGTTCTGAGAGGTGTTGTGAGGGGATGGTTGATGGTCATTTCTGGGTGAAGTGTTGGGTTGTTGGTGATCCTAAAGGGCTGGTTGTTGTGGCTGTTGAGCATTAGGAGGAGGGAGTGATAGTTGATTAGGTGGAGGAGGTGGAGGTGGGTTAGGAGGAGGAGGTGGTGGTAAGGTACCTTGTGGTGGAAGGATTTGAAGGTGATTGAGGATGAGGTCTAACTTGGCATCTACCCTCGCTAGCTGAGCCTCGACCCGACCTACTCGGTCCTCGAGCCTCAGAATTCTCTGCCCCTGCTGCTAGAAGCCGGTGTCACACTCATCACGCAGGGGACCTACCAAGGAATCAGACAGCCGAAAAAGAATCTCCTCCTTTACTTCCTCGGCAAAGGCCTTTACTGCGGCTGGCACCTTCGGAACACGGCTTGGACCAGGATGAGAATCGACCTCATGATCCCCTGCACCAGATACAGAGGGAGTCGTGGTATGTGAGGCACTTCCTGCCTCAGAGCCTGAGCGAGTGGCCTTTGCAGGCTTGATGTACTTAATCCCTATCTTGCTGATGTTCATTGCGCTGACGGGCAAGCACTTAACATTTTCAGCATCCTCAGTGGATGTGGATTTGATCAGGAATTTCTCCAAAAGGAGGGCGATGAACGTTGGGTAGGGAAGAAATCCAGACTTCTTATTTTCAATCCACCTGTGCAGCTCTAAACTTATTAATTGCCCTCGGTTAATTGGCTGCAGGGTGAGGAATCTGGGAAGCCAGAGGTTGTCTCTCCAAGTGAAGCTGAAAGTTCTCCCCCTCACTGTGGCTGTGAAGGTGACTCTGCGAATGGTCGCCTTCTTATTCACTGTCTTATACTTAGCCTTGGCCGTGACAGACTCGCAGAATACCCGCAGGACGTTGATGTTGTATGCATTGTTGATCCCCAGCCAACACATGTACTTCTGGAGAAACACCTGCAGATGAGGGAACCCTAACTCTTCAATTTTCTTCAAGTCGATGAACATCCCATTATTGAAGTAGGGCTTTGCATTCTCAAATTGCCCAGAAACAGCCTCCAATGGTCCATCTCTGTATACGAGTGGATCATCCTCCTCTACTCGCTGTCTTTTGGATGAGGGCTCTTTGCTAAACTGAACCCTCTTCTTGCCCTTTTTCTTTGACTATTCATGATGTTGCCCAGAACATTCATGCTGTTCTTGTGATTTCCCAGATTTCATAGATCGCGAATGCCCAGATTTTCCAGTTTTGGACTTCTTTGAGGCAGAGGCTATCTCAATGTTTTGGTTGGATTTGTGTGAGCCGGCCATTTTGTGTAGGTTAGGGTTTAAGTGAAATGTTTGGTCTGTATGTGATGAAATGCAGAAGAAATGTAGAAGAAGAAGAGGATGCGATGAAGATGAAGAATGATTTCAGAGAGTTTTGGGTGTTTGAGCTGTGTGAGAAGTGAAAAATGAATGACAATGGCCTATATATATATATATGCGAAGTGACAAGCGATGTGATGAATCATAATGACTCTTCATTGAAAATATGCACCTTTTGTGGGAAAAAGTAAACATTCAAATTGAAACGTCGCACCTTTGTGACACGTGTCTCTGCACTGTCAGAAGAGGCACAGTTTTTGGTGGGAGAAGGTGAAACATTTTGGTGACGTGTCCCTTTGCACAGACACTAGCGGTCCCGCTCACTTTGATTCAACACTCAGCGCCAGCAAATGATCATCCGGAAGTGGTTTTGCTTCCGGTTACACTTACTTAAGATTTAACATTGGGGACCTGCAAAACCAAGGATTGGCACTCTGATGCCTAAGTTAGTATAGTTGCAGGTGTTAATCAATTAAGCACAGGTTTATTTTGAAGAATTAAACTTCATTTGGGTTTACATTCCCAAATCACCTCTTATGAATGTGAATTGATCAACCCCCAGAGGCTTGGTGAAAATATCAGCAAGCTGATGCTGAGTGGGGATAAATTGCACTTTGACATCCTTCTTCTGAACATGATCTCTGATGAAGTGATGTCTGACATCAATGTGCTTTGTCCTTGTGTGCTGAACCGGATTCTTGGCGAGGCTGATGGTGCTTGTGTTGTCACAGAGGATGGGAGCCTCAGGGAACTCCAAGCCAAGATCTCTCAGTTGGTTCTTCACCCACAACACTTGGGCACAACAACTTGCGGCAGCAATGTATTCTGCCTCTGTGGATGATAAAGACAAGCAGGTTTGCTTCTTGCTAGCCCAAGAGACCAGACAACCACCAAGGAAGGCGCATTGTCCACTGGTGCTCTTCCTATCAGTTTTATAACCTGTATGGTCAGCATCAGAATAAGCCCACAAGAACTCTTGGTTACCTTTAGGATACCAAAGACCAAGCTCTTATGTTACCTCAAGGTATCTTAAGATACGTTTAACACAAATTAGATGTGATTCCTTGGGGTTGGCTTGAAATCTAGCACACATGCCTACACTAAATTGAATGTCAGGCCTGCTTGCCGTTAAATACAGCAGGGAACCTATCATTCCCCGTACATGGGCAGGCTGAGAGATTTTCCCTTTGCATAGCATCGAGTGCGGCAGTGGTACTCATGGGAGTGTCAATTAGCATGTTTCTATCTTTGTGCAGAATAAACAGTGTATTATCTAGTTTGCCTCTTGAGAAACCCTTGCCCAGCAAAAAGCTGCTGAGTCTCTCATACCAAGCTCGAGGAGCTTGTTTCAGGCCATACAAAGCTTTCTTTAGCCTGTACACGTGTTTAGGATGTCTGTGATCCTCAAAGCCAGGAGGTTGTTCTACATAAACCTCTTCTTTAATATAACCATTAAGAAATGCACTCTTTACATGCATTTGATATAATATAAAACCTTTCATGGATGCAAAGGCTAGAAGAATCCTTATTGCTTCAAGTCTTACGACTGGAGCAAAGGTTTCCTCATAGTCTATGTCTTCTTCTTGGTTATACCCTTTGGCTACCAATCTGGCTTTGTTTCTCATTATCTGACCTGTCTCATCCAGTTTGTTTTTGAAGACCCATTTGGTCCCAACTATGGATTGATGAGACGGCCTTGGGACTAGTTCCCAAACTTGGCTTCTTTCGAACTAGTTTAGCTCTTCCTGCATGGCAATAATCCAGTCGCAGTCCTTAAGAGCTTGTTCAACTGAAGTTGGTTCGATCTGGGATAAGAAGGCTCCAAACTCAACTTCATTTTGAACCTGCCTTCTAGTTCTGACACCAGAAGAAACATCACCAAGAACTTGATCAAGAGGATGATCCCTGTGATGTCTCCTAGCTGTTGGCAACTGTGCCTCATCAGGCACCGTCTGCACTCTAGGCTCATCACTGGGTTCATCTTCTTCTTTGGGATTGCTTGCTGGTGTTTCTTGTGGTGGTGAAGATGATGGTGGTTTTGGAAAGTTTAGTATCCCATCATCTTCTGTGGATTGTTCCCATGTAGGAGTTTCATCAAATACAACATGCATAGATTCTTCTACAGTTATAGTCCTCATGTTGTATACTCTATAAGCCTTACTCCTAAGGGAATACCCTATGAATACACCTATATCAGCTTTTGGATAAAACTTACCCATATTTACCTTTCCATTGTTATGCACATAGCATTTTGATCCAAAGATTCTGAGGTGGCTGATGTTGGGCTTTCTGCCTTTGTACAGCTCATAGGGAGTCTTGTCCAAGCCCTTGCGAACATAGGCTCTGTTAGAGATGTAGCAAGCAGTGCTCATAGCGTGCGCCCAGAACACTTGAGAAACCTCTTTCTCATTGAGCATGCTCCTGGCCATCTCAGTCAGAACCCTGTTCTTCCTCTCGACCACACCGTTTTGCTGACGAGTTCTAGGAGCTGAGAAGTTGTGATCAATGTCATTCTGCTCACACAGCTCAGAGAAGCTATGGTTCTCAAATTCTCCTCCATGGTCTGTCCTTATGGCTGCGATCTTGAGATCTCTTTCATTCTGCACTTTCTTAGCCAGGACAACAAAGGCATCAAAAGCATCTTGCTTAGAGGCAAGAAACATTGTCCAAGTGAACCTAGAATAGTCATCCACCACAACTAGAGCATACAGGTTTCCACCCAAGCTATTCACTCTCGCTGGCCCAACCAAATCCATGTGGATTAGTTCCAAGGGCCTGCTGGTGGAGACTTTCTTCTTAGTTTTAAACGAGGACTTTGTTTGCTTCCCTCGTTGGCAGGATTCACAAATATAATCATGCTTAACCTTAAAAGATGGAATCCCTATAGCTAGCTCTTTCTTAATTAGCATGTCAAGTTGAGTAAAATTAACATGTGCTAGCCTTTTATGCCAAAGCCAACTATTCTCATCACTAGATATTAAGCATTTTTCATGTAGTTGTTGACATAAATCTAGAGTGTATAGGTTTCCATTTCTATTTGCCTTAAGTTTGCATTTTAGGTTGGCCTTACCTAGATTCAGATCCTGCTTGTCTATTATCATGCACTCATGTGAATCAAAGATTACCCAATTTCCTTTGTCAGTGCTCTGGCTCATGCTCAGCAGGTTGTGACAGAGACCATCCACCAGATAGACGTCTTTAACTGGACCAACTTCTCCAACTCCGGTGATCTTTCCACTCTGATTTCCTCCAAAGGTTACTGTGGCTCCATCTTTGATCACCAAGGATTTGAATTTGGCTCGGTCTCCAGTCATATGTCTCGAGCATCCGCTATCAATGTACCATTTTCTATTCTTGGATGCTTTGAGACACACCTGCAAGAATTAGACAAGCTTAGGTAACCAACCTTTATTGGGTCCTCGATCATTAGTTCCCAGAGCCCTAGGTCCAGTGTTAGTTTTGACCTTGGGCTTATGATTAATCTGTGCCTCTGGCCTAGTGTTGGCTTTAGGTGAAAGTAATGGATGCACAAGAGGGGGGGTGAATTGTGCTTCAAAAATAAATGCTCAAATAAAACAACACAAGAGTTTATACTGGTTCGGTCTTCCTGACCTACGTCCAATTCTCAACCATCCAGGCCGAGATCCACTATCTCTAGGTTTTAGAACGGGTTCACCTGGAACCTTTACAACCGCAAGTTTTGAACGGGATCACTTGCAACCTTACAACCACAAGTTTTACTCAAGGCTTACTTGCAACCTTTCTAACTAGCTCCCCCTTACACCCAGCAAGGGTTCAACCTTTACAAATAAAGGATTTTTCTAACTAAGTTCTCTTTAAGAACAGATAGTGTTACACACTTAAGTACAATCAATGCTCTTATAACACGAAGAGACTTAACTACAAAGAGTACAAGATATGTAAATGAAAAGATCACTCAATGAGTTAAATGCTCTTTCTCTTTTCTGGGCAGCTTTGAATGCTTGAAGATTTTCTCGGTTTCTCTCTTTAGCTTCTTTCAAGAATGTCAAAGATAATAGATGATCTTCATAAATGAAGGTGAGCTCCTTTATATAGTCTTCAAACATTCTGACTCTTGGTAGGTGGGTTAGCCGTTTGAATATGGCCGTTTTTCCCTTGTTACCGTTTGCCCAATAAATGCTTCATCAATGCATAGCAGGGTTGACTTGCTTTATCTCTGAAAAGTAGTCCTGACAACTCTGCCCTGACAAAAGCATTCTGACACTGCACTTCTGAACGTTCTGACATTCTGATTGCTTGCGGAAGCAGATTCACATCCAGAAGCAACTATACTTAGTGTGCTGCACTTGAACGTTAGTTTAACAATATAAGCACATAGTCACATGCAGTGGGAGTGTACTTAGTCTAAGAGGTCTTCCTTGTATCCGGAAGCACTTCTACATCCGGAAGCACTACTACTGGATGAAGGGTTATATTCACTTTTACTTACTTTCGCTCAGTGTCCTTCAATCCAACAGCCAACGCTAGTCACTAAGCAATCGGAAGCAATTCTACTAGACGTGGATTATGTCTACTGACGCTCAGTGTTACCCATTCCAACAGTCAGCGCTAGTCACTAAGCTATCGGAAGCAATTCTACTAGACGTGGCTTATGTTCACTGACGCTTAGTGTCATCTATTCCAACAGCCAGCGCTAGTCTAAATATAACAGGAAGCAAATTCACTTCCGGTTGAATCCTGGCTTAGTCTTAAGGTTTTGTATATCTAGTGCTTCTGGACTAAGTTATTTCCTTAGTGAATTACTTGCTGTCGCTGGGGGATGAGTCATTCATCCGTGAGCGCTAGTCCTAGTCTATCCGGAAGTAAATCTACATCCGGTTGCACTCTTACTTGGGATTCCATGTTAACCTATTGTTTTCTAAGTACTTGGCTTATTCTTTCATATTTTAGTCTTCATCAAAACTTAAGATTCTAACATTCTCCCCCTTTTTGATGATGACAAACTAAGTCTTATCGATTAAGTTCATATGAAAGAATTAAAAGCAATAATTTAAATAAGGCACAAATAACTTAGACAGATATTCGTTGATAAGCAAAGATTACAAGTTAGAGTACACAAGCAGATAACATATACAAGTTTGCATGAAAAAGAGAGAAAATAAAAATTCTAAGTTTAAGGGTTGAGGTGGGGGTTCAGAGTGGGTGTCTCTTTTTCTTCTCCCTCTCTCTGTCTCTCCTCATTTTCTTTCTGGAGCTGGGCTAAGTGGGCTTCATGCACATTTTGGTCAATCTGAGCAATGATCCGTTGAAGCTCTTCTTCATCCCTTTCTCTTCTGAGTCTCTCAGACTCAACAGATTCCTCGAAGGCTCTCTTCATATTTTCGACTTCCTCATAGCCTGGGAACCCTGTTGCATCTAAGAAGTGGGTGACCTCGTCATTAGGGAAGTGGACAGCCCGAATCTTCACATTCCACACTGGGAAGTTGGGATCCTCCTCAACTTCCTGGGCTTTCCTCTTCCCCTTGCCTTTTCCCTTTCCCTTGCCCTTGCTTATTGACTGAGTAGGTTTGGCACTTGCTCTCTCAGCATCCAAGCAAGCCATCTGACCAAAGGAGAGTCTGTCCGTGTACCCATACTTTTCGAATTCTTCAGGAGTCATGTCCTCTATCTCCAGTTTGACTTCCCTTAGAATTGGAATTGCTTGTACTGATGGGATCTCTTGCTCAACTTGGGCAGATGAAGTTTCTTGCTCAGGTTGGTCTGATGGAGTCTCTTCCTTACTCTCAGCAGATTCAGTGGAGGCAACACCCTTCTTGGCACGCTTTCTAGCAACGGCCTTCTTTCTTGATTCACTGAATTTCACTACTGGCTCAGATGGAGGAGGAGGGGCAGATGTTTACTCATAAGTAGGGAACTCAGACGTTTGCCCAGAGGATGTAGGGATTGGCTTGGCGATCACAATGGGAGGATGGTTGATCTTCTTCAGCCCCCACTTCATCATGATTTCCTCAACAATATTTTTACTCTTCTCTTTTGAAGGAGGCTCTGATGATGATGACTCAGGCTGTGAAGTTTGCTCATTCTGCTCAAAGACTACCATGTCCCATTTAGACCTTTGCTCATCCGACCTCTGCTGTTGCATAAACCGGATAGCTTCTCCTCTGATTAAGCTCTTAGCACCACCCAGTCTCTGGGATTCCATGGCACGACGGAGGGCAGCCGTGATGTCTTCATCGAGCCAGAGGGATGGCTGGCTGAGAACATCCCTTGTGTCCATGGTCTGGCGAAGGGCGATAACAGCATTTCTCCCCCTTTTGTCATCATCAACAAGGGCGAGGGCCAGAGAGGATGAAGTGGGTGAAGAAGAGGGTGGAGGTTCAGGGCCAAATCTTTTTGGGGGTGAAGGTTCTAGGGAGGATGTAGGTAAGGTGGTTTCTGGGGAATTAGGAGGGTTGGGGAACCAAGAGGGGTCTGTGAATAGACCTTCGAAAGGATAGGTGGATGAATATGGGGTAAATGGTAAATGGTCCTCAGAGATTCTCTGAAGGCGGGGGTAATCTCTCAGATATATCTGGCTGAGGGGGTGAATGATAGTGTGGAAGCCAAGGTGCTCGGCCAATGGGTTGGATTTGGGTGTATTGGTGGATTGTGGGTTGGTAGGGTTATGATTGGATGGTCCGGCGGAGGTGTTGTGTGGTGAGCGAGTAGGGGTGTTGGGTGGTGTGCGAATAGGGGAAGTATGTGGAGATGGGGAGTTATTGGGGTGAAGGGGTGATTGGCGAGGAGATTGTTCGGGTGAGTCTTGGGGTTGTTGTTCATGGTTAGGTGAAGGCTGGGATTGTTGGTCATTGGTTGGGGATGTGTGTGGTTGTTGGTCATTTTGTGGAGGTGGATGTGGTTGTTGAGTGTTTGAAGGAGGAGGAGGGGGTAGTTGAGGGTGATTAGGAGGAGGAGGAGGAGGAGGGTTTTGAGGAGGAGGTGGTGGTAAGTTACCTTGTTGGGGTTGAGGAATCTGGAGGTGTTGGAGAATAAGGTCTAGCTTGGCATCCACCCTGGCAAGCTGGGTCTCAACCTGACCCACTCTGTCCTCGAGGCGCTGGATGCGCTCCCCTTGCTGTTGGAACCCAGCATCACAGTCATTCCGGAGAGGGGCCACTAAGGATTCAGAAAGTTGAAGGAGAATCTCTGCCTTCATTTCTTGAGCAAAAGCCTTCACAGTGGCTGGTACCCTCGCAGCACGGCTTGGCCCGGGATGGGAGTCTACTTCTTGATCCCCTGCACCAGATATAGAAGGGACTGAAGTCTGAGAGGCACTGCCTGCCTGTGATCCTGAGCGAGTGGGCTTGGCCTTCCTCAGGTACTTGATGCCCATCTTGCCGATGTTAGTTGCACCCACAGGAGCACACTTAACATTCTCTTCCTCCACATTAGATGTAGCCTTGATCAGATTCTTCTCAAGGAGGAAGGCAAGGATAGTGGGATAGGGAAGATATCCAGCCTTGTCGTTGACCAACCATCTATGAAGTTCAAGGCTGATCAACTGTCCGGGGTTGATTGGCTGTTGGGAGAGAAGTCTGGGGAACCACGGGTTGTACAGCAGAGTGAACTCGTTGAAGTTACCCCCCTTGTGTGTCATCATTGGGGAGTAGACGTAGTACAAGAGTCTGTTGGAGTCAGACATCTTGAACACCTTCTTCCCTTGGGTGCCATACATCTTCTTGAGTTCCTCCTTGCTGTATTTGAGTGACTCAGGGTACAGCCACTCATTCATTCCCTCTTCTGTGATCCCCATTAGGGCATTTATGTCCCTCCAGGTGAAGCTGAAGGTTCTCCCCCTGAATGTGGCAGTGAAGGTGAGTCTGCGGATCTGCTCTTTCCCATCCACTTTCTTATGCTTCACCTTCCCAGTGAGGGATTCACAGAACACCCGCAGGGCGTTGATGTTGTAGCTCTGGTTGATCCCCAGCCAAGGCATGTATTTTTCCAGATAAGGGTGCAGATGAGGAAACCCTAGTTCATCAATCTTGGCCAGATCGATGAACAATCCATTGTTGAAGTAGGGCTTTACCGTTTCAAACTTGGAGGAAACAGCCTCCAAAGGCCCATCTCTGTAAATCGAAGGGTCATCCTCCTCAACCCTCTGTCTTTTGGAAGAAGGCTCTTCAATGAACTGAACCTTCTTCTTCCCTTTCCTCTTGACTTGTGCTTGTTCATGCTCAGTTTCCTCTGGCTGTTCTTCCACTCTCCCAGAATGTCCAGGCTGGTCTTGGACTTGTTCATTCTCCCCTTGTGGTTGCCGAGTGTGTTCTTGGCGTTCATGGTGTTCTTCATGGTGTTCATCGGATTGCCCAGATTTCCCAGTGTGCTTATGCCCAGATTTTCCAGATTTGGACTTCGATTTCTTGGATGTGGTGGATTTCTTTGTGTTGGGGTTTGTTTCATGTGAGCCGGCCATTTTTGTGTGGGTTTAGTGGTAAAATGAGATGATATGCGAAGAAGGATATGAAAAAGATGAAGAACACAGTGAAGAAGATGAATGTATGCAGAGAATATGTGGGTGAGAAAATTTGTGCAAGTAAAAAGTGAAAGTGAAAGTGACGTTCTATTTATATGCAAAGTTACAGAGGGTAAAATGGGCATGTCTCTTCAGATGAAAGCAAATGTTTGCACATTGGGTAACGTAAACATTTTAATTGAAACGGCGCACCTTATGACATGTGTCGCTTCACCTTATCAGAGAAGGCACAACTTCTCATGGAGGGAGATGAAACGTTTTCTGAAGTGACGTGTCCCATGGTCAGGCACTGGCGCTCTCTCAGTTTCAACATTCAGTGTCAGCGAGTGATCATCCGGAAGTGGTTTTGCTTCCGGTTGCACTTGCTTAAGATTTAACATTGGGTACCTGCAAAAACAAGTATTGGCACTCCGATGCCTAAGTTAGTAATGTTGCAGGTTTAATTAATTAAACACATGAATATACATAAAAGGAGAAATTAAACTTCATTTGGGTTTACCATTCCCAAATCACCTCTTATGAATGTAAATTGATCAACCCCCAGAGGCTTGGTGAAGATGTCAGCAAGCTGTTGTTGAGTGGGGACAAATTGCACTTTGACATCCTTCTTTTGAACATGGTCTCTGATGAAGTGATGCCTGACATCAATGTGCTTTGTCCTTGTGTGTTGAACCGGATTCTTGGCGAGGCTGATTGTGCTTGTGTTGTCACAGAGGATGGGTGCCTCAGGGAACTCCAAGCCAAGATCTCTCAGTTGGTTCTTTAGCCACAGTACTTGGGCACAACAGCTTGCAGCAGCAATGTATTCTGCCTCAGTGGATGATAATGACACACAGGTTTGCTTCTTGCTAGCCCAAGATACCAGACAACCACCAAGAAAGGCGCATTGTCCACTGGTGCTCTTTCTATCAGTTTTATAACCTGCATGGTCAGAGTCAGAGTAAGCCCACAAGAACTCTTGGTTACCTCTGGGATACCAAAGACCAAGCTCTTGTGTTCCCTCAAGGTATCTCAGAATACGTTTAACACATGTTAAGTGTGACTCCTTGGGGTTGGCTTGAAACCTAGCACACATGCCTACACTAAATTGAATGTCAGGCCTGCTGGCTGTTAAGTATAGGAGGGAACCTATCATTCCCCTGTACATGGGCAGGCTGACAGATTTACCCTTTGCGTCAGCATTGAGTGCGGTAGTGGTACTCATGGGAGTGTCATACTCCTTGCATTCATCCATCCCAAACTTCTTGAGTAGCTCTCTACAGTACTTAGCTTGGGAGATGAAGATGCCATTCTTCTTTTGTTTAATTTGCAGGCCTAGGAAGAACGTTAGTTCTCCCATCATTGACATTTCAAACTCACCCTGCATAGTCTTAGAGAATTCTTCACAAAGCTTGTCATTAGTTGCCCCAAAAATGATATCATCAACATAAATTTGGACGATTAGCATATTTCTATCTTTGTGGAGAATAAACAGTGTATTATCTAGTTTGCCCCTTGAGAAACCCTTGCCCAGCAGGAAGCTGCTGAGTCTCTCATACCAAGCTCGAGGAGCTTGTTTCAGGCGATATAAAGCTTTCTTTAGTCTATACACATGTTTGGGATGCTTGTGATCCTCAAAGCCAGGAGGTTGTTCTACATATACCTCTTCTTTAATATAACCATTAAGAAAAGCACTATTTACATCCATTTGATATAATCTAAAGCCTTTCATGGATGCAAAGGCTAGGAGAATTCTTATTGCCTCAAGTCTAGCGACTGGAGCAAAAGTCTCTTCATAGTCAATGTCTTCTTCTTGGATATAACCTTTGGCTACTAATCTGGCTTTGTTTCTTGTAATTTGACCTGTCTCATCCAGTTTGTTTTTGAAGACCCACTTGGTCCCTACTATGGATTGATGAGACGGCCTTGGGACTAGTTCCCAGAATTGGCTTCTCTCAAATTGATTTAGCTCTTACTGCATGGCAATAATCCAGTCGCAGTCCTCAAGAGTTTGTTCAACTGAAGTTGGTTCGATTTGAGATAGGAATGCTCCAAACTCAACTTCATTTTGAACTTGCCTTCTGGTTCTGACACTAGAAGAAACATCACCAAGCACTTGATCAAGAGGATGATCCCTGTGATGTCTCCTAGCTGTTGGCAACTGTGCCTCATCAGGCACCGTTTGCACTCTAGGTTCATCACTGAGTTCATCTTCTTCTTTGAGATTGCTTGCTGGTGTTTCTTTTGGTGGTGAAGAAGATGATGGTAGTTTTGGAAGATTAAGTATTTCATCATCTCCTGTGGATTGTCCCCATGTAGGAGTTTCATCTAATACAACATGCATTGACTCTTCTACAATTCTAGTTCTCATGTTGTATATTCTATATGCTTTACTCCTAAGGGAATATCCTATGAATATACCTACATCAGCTTTTGGATCAAACTTACCCAGATTTACCTTTCCATTGTTATGCACATAGCATTTTGATCCAAAGATTCTGAGGTGGCTGATGTTGGGCTTCCTCCCTTTGTACAGCTCATAGGGAGTCTTGTCCAAGCCCTTGCGTACATAGGCTCTGTTAGAGATATAGCAAGCAGTGCTCATAGCGTCCGCCCAGAACACTTGAGGAACCTCTTTCTCGTTGAGCATGCTTCTGGCCATCTCAGTCAGAACCCTGTTCTTTCTCTCGACCACTCCGTTTTGCTTAGTCTATCCGGAAGTAAATCTACATCCGGTTGCACTCTTACTTGGGATTCTATGTTAACCTATTGTTTTCTAAGTACTTGGCTTATTCTTTCATATTTTAGTCTTCATCAAAACTTAAGATTCTAACATTAGGCTCTTGGGCTTTCCTTGAGGATTGTTTCCAGGCTCTGGATCCCTGTCCTCCCTTAGTTTCTTTTCTTGGGGGAGGATCCTTTGTCGCCTTGGTTCCTTTTGGGACCCATTTATAAGAGCTGTTTGCTCCATGCTTCTTAGCATTACAGGTGAACGTGGAGTGTCCCTTCCTGTTACAATAATTACAGAAGCTAAAAGGTGTGGAGCTGTGATCAGTGGCTTTATGAAAGAATTTTAAGTAAGGCTTCACTTTTGGCTCCACCCACTTTTTCCCTTTAGGTTTATAGCCTAATCCAGTCTTGTCCCTATATGCCCTCTGATTCATTAAGATAATGTTTAGCATTTCAGATCCATTAGTAAATTTCTGCAGGGCATTTTGCAGTCTATCTTTCTCATTTGAGATCTTGCTGCAGTTAGAGCAGCTCTCTAATGTTGAGGTTCTGGGTTCTGCTTGGGAAGAACCCTTGCCATCCGCTACCGGAAGCTTTTTGGCTTCCGCTAGCTCCTTACTGAGTGAGTTCACCTTGGACTCAAGTGATTCCTTTTTAGTTTTAAATACTTTATATGCTTTACATAAGCGGAAAAATTCTTCATGGACCTCATTATATGCTTCTTGTAGTTCACGGAAAGTTACCTCATTGTCCTCTTGGATGGGATCAAATTCTGAGGATGCTTCCTCATCATCTTCTCTCGCAACGAGACAGAGGTTGGCAACCTCTTCATCATCACTTGCTTCCTCATCAGAACTGTTCACCCAGATAGAGGACACAATGGCTTTTCTTTTGTCCTTCCCTTTTGATCTCTGCAAGCTTGGGCACTCAGCTTTGAAGTGACCAGGCCTCTTACACTCAAAGCATACTGGGGCCCTTTCCTTCTTATATCCTTTCTTCTGGCTGGATTCACCTTTCTGAAAGCCTCCTTTCTTCTTGAAGAACTTTCTGAACTTTCTTACCATCATAGCCATCTCCTCATCACCGATGTCCTCCTCATCATCCTCATCATCATCATCATCATTTTTTTCCTTGCTCGGAGCAACAAGAGAAAGGTTCTTGGTCTTAGATGTCGCTTGAGGAGTTCTCTGAGCCAACAGGGTTGGTTCATATTCAGCCAGAGAACCAAACAGGGAAGTGATAGAGCTGGTTGACTCTCCTTGGACTTCCTGCAAGATGGTAACTTTGGTGATCCAATCACCTTTCAAGACTTTTAAAATCTTGCTGACTTGTTCTTCTTCAGGAATGTCTTTACCCAGGGAGGCCAGGTTATTGATAAGATAAGTGAACCTCAGCTCCAGCTCTCTCATTGGCTCAGTTGGACTAAGCATGGTAAATTTGTGGAACTCCTCAACCAGCATCTCAACCCTTCTTGCCTTCACTCCCTTGGTGCCAGAATGAGCAGCCTCAAGAGCCTCCCACATATCCTTCGTTGTTTTGTGGTGGCTGATCCTGTGGAACTCCTTAGGACTAAGGGCGCATTGAATGTAGTGCATGGCCCTATAGTTTAGCTGTACTAGAGCGAAGTCCTCATTGGTGTATCTGGATCGCTGCTTTGCAAGACCTTCATCATCTAGGGGAACGTTATTCCCACGTTCAATCACATCCCAGAGGCGAGTGTCGGAGGATTTGATGTAGGTCTCCATCCTGAACTTCCAGAATGGATAGTTGTGGCCATCAAAGCCAGGAGGCTTGTTTGGCTGAATAGCAACATCAGGCAAGGAATAATATGCATCCATAACTAGATCTTTTCTTTCTAGATTCGTTGGAATCAAGTGAGAAAGACTCGCTCTGATACCAAATGAAAGTAGTGGATGCACAAGAGGGGGGTGAATTGTGCTACCAAATAAAAATCAAACAATAACAACACAAGGATTTATACTGGTTCGGTCTTCCTGACCTACGTCCAGTTCTCAACCACCCAGGTTGAGTTCCACTATCCCCAGGTTTTACAAACGGGTTCACCTGGAACCTTTACAACCGCAAGTTTGAGAACGGGATCACTTGCAACCTTACAACCACAAGTTTTACTCCAGGCTCACTTGCAACCTTGCTAACTAACTCCCCCTTACAACCAGCAAGGGTTCAACCTTTACAAATAAAGGATTTACTAAAACTTAGTTCTCTCTAAGAACGGATAATGTTACACACTTAAGTACAATTAATGCTCTTTATAAAATGAAGAGACTTAACTACAAAGAGTACAAGATAAGTAGATGAAAAGAACTCTCAATGCGTTAAATGCTCTTTCTCTTTTCTGGGCTGCTTTGAATGCTTGAAGGATATTCTCAGTTTCTCACTCTAGCTTTCTTCAAGATGTCAAAGTTATCTTCATAAATGAAGATGAGCTTGTTTATATAGTCTTCAAGTATTCTCACTCTTGGTAGGTGGGTTAGCCGTTTGAATATGGCCGTTTATCCCAAGTTACCGTTTGCCCATTTAATGCTCCATTAATGCTCAGCAGAGTTGACTTTGCTTTATCTCTGAAAAGTAGTTCTGACAACTCTGCTCTGCCAAAAAACACTCTGACACTGCAGTGCTATGAACGTTCTGACATTCTGATTGCTTGCGGAAGCGGATTCACATCTGGAAGCAACATCACTCAGTGTGCTGCACTTGAACGTTAGTCTAGCAATATAAACACATCACATGCAGTGGGAGTTCATTTAGTCTAAGGGAGCTCTCTCACTTCCGGAAGCAGTTCCACATCCGGAAGCACTTCTACTGGACGTTGAGTTATGGCTTTGTATTATACTCACTGACGCTCACTGTTACCTAAGCCAACAGCTAGCGCTAGTCACTAAGCAATCGGAAGCAAATCCACAACCGGTTGCATCCTAACTTAGTCTCAAGGGTTTTATACAACTAATGTTCCTAGATTGAGTTGACTTAGTTAAGTACTTGCTGCCGCTGAGGGATGAGACGTTCATCCGTGAGCGCTAGTCCTAGTCCGTCCGGAAGTAAATCCACATCCGGTTGTACTCTTACTTGGGGTTCTATATTAACCTAATTCTCTCTAAGTGTTCAGCTTGTTCTTTCATATCTTTGTCTTCATCAAAACTTAAGATTCTAACAAAATATATCCTAATTATAGCATGATATGTATCGTAATCAACATTAACTAAAGTGTTGAGTAGCAAGAAATGAAATCACAATTTCATTAAAACAAGGAAACATTCTGAAATTTAACCAAAACAGAAAAGATTGGTCTCATTATTAATGTCAACTTTATTGACAGTAAACCCAAATTTTAATTAAAGAAATAACAGACCTAGAGTTCACCGGATATCTGGCATGTCGAGAACTTCACATAAATGTCAAAGTGTGGCCTCCTTGCAAATCTAATTTGTAGGTACCAATCTCTTTAACATCAACTCGTAATGTTTCCAACGTAAAGCCACATGCTCTTTGTTGGTAACATGGCGAAAATCCGTGAAATTCTGACAATCTCTAATCACATGGTCTGTATACCCTTTTCTAAGGGTAGCCCCTTGGCATAGTGATCGGGATATCTACAAGTATAACACTTGATCTACGAAAGATCAAGTTTCTTAAACTTGCTTCTTCCCTTTCTTAAAGGACTTGTTTCCTTTTGAGCCTAAGGGATACTCTTTCCTCTTTTGGGATCCTTTGCCATTCATGGACTTACTTTTCAACTAATGAATAGGCATTTCTTTAATTTAAATTGTACGACCTTTTGGTTCCACATGATCCATTGTCATCTTAAGCGGGTTTGGGTGAGCTACGTGAGCAAAAGTCCTAATCTCATCAGTATGAGTGTTCATATGCCTCATGTGATCCCAACAGATGGGAGCGTTCTTGAGACAATTTGCACCTAATGTGCATCGGAAAGAGGTAACATGTCTCTCAATTAGACATACTACATCGTTAGTCATAGTCGTACGCATTCTGACTTTAACGATAATGTCTTCCTCTTCCAGACATATTATGCATGTTGCTCCCTCTATAGAACATTTTGCATTGTGTCATGGAAGAACACCTTTTACGACTTAGTGACTTTTTTGCTCTAACAGGACATAAGAGATCTTATGACGACACATGTCATAATTTTCTCTATTCATCTTGTCACTTCTCATAAGGACAGTGATGAATATGTTTTGACCTATATAGACATCTAATTTGATATTTTTCTATAAAGTATGCACACATAATCTCTGCATGAGATTAATAGTTCTATGAATCCTCTGAAAAACCAACAATGGTAGTTTACTAGTTTTGTTTTCAGGAATCAACTAGGTTGACCCCCATCCAACTCATTCTAGTTCACTATTCATCATTGAACTTTTCTTATATTCTCTGAACTATAACAGTTTAAATTGATAACAGCAACACATGCATATTATTAACAAACTCCCACTCAATTAAATCTTATTAAATTTTATGAGGATGTGTAATTTAATAAGTTATTTGTTGTTATTATTATCAAGTTGAAGGACATTTAGAGAATAACAACATATGCAATTCAATCAACGTAGTCAACTCCCACTCAATTGGAGCATTAAATTTAAGAATAACAACACATGAAATTCATTAAATTAAACTCTCACTTAATTGGAGTATTAAATTTATTAAACAGAAAAACAAAAACGACGCATGTAATTCAATAAATTTAACTTCTACTCAAATTGAGTATTAAATTTATTAAATAGAAAAAAAACACATGTAATTCAATTAATAAATTTAGTTTATATCCCGTGGTCGAAAACTTCTACACAAGACTTTTAAGGAAGATGGGGGTTTTCACTTTATTTAGATTAGATCATGATAATGGAAATAGATCACACAGCATTCTACATTCCTCACTTTCATGATCTTGTCTGGTGTGTTTGGTCTTTTACTTCATCTTTAGAATCCACAGTCACACAGACTTGTTCCCTCATAAAACATTTGATTCATTTTATGAAGTTGGTTGTGACCTTTGTTAGTGCTCATAACATCAAACACATTGATGCAAGGGAATTTTCTGCTTTATGTTGCCAACGGAGTTAATTAATCAACACATGAAAAAAATTGGTCCAAAAAAACTATTTTAAATTAAACACATTTTCCATATATATACTAATCACGAATAAGAAAAATTAAAGGATTCACAAAGAATCTTCAATAATTTTAAAGGCAACTTACATCACTTATATAAGTTTAATTCATGAATATTTACATAATTATGTAAAATAGAAATTACTCTTAATTCCTATTTAATTGTTACACAATCAATTAATTTCAAAATAAAAATCACTTATTTTTATTTTAATTAATACACAATTAATTTTAATTGATCCACAATTAGTTTAAATTGACACACAATCAATTTGGTCAAATAAGGATCACTTATCCTTAGTTAATTGGATACATATTCAATAAATGTCAAATAGAAATCACTTATTTCTATTTTGATTGATGCATAATTAATTTTAATTGATGCACAATGAGGATCACTTATCCCTATTCAATTGATATATATAATGAATTAATGTCAAATAGAAATCACTTATTTCTATTTTAATTAGTGCATAATTGATTTAATTGATACACAATCAATTTAGTCAAATAAGGATCACTTATCCTTATTTTAATTGATACATAATCAATTCTAATGTGTTTAAAAAATTCCAAAAATATTTGGACCTACGTACCTTTAAAAAAAAGGAATTAAAAAAAATAGGGATTTTTTTTTAAAAAAAATCATAATTAATTAAATAATTAAATAATTATTAATTAATTAAATAATTAAATAATTATTTTTTTATTTTATTTTTTCGGTTGGAATTCAGATGCTTACAAACTAGAAATCCTTGGAAAAGGATCAGAATGCAAGGACATCAATGCATATGGATTCTCAGTCCGATTGTCTCTGATTCTCGAGGCTAACTCACACACAAGTGGCATTCTTAATCCCTCACGAGTTAATATGCACGCATTAACCCAGATGCCTTCACGTACTCCTATCAATTTGAGGTGAAAGAGAATAAACCTTTAGAAATTATGACTAAAGATGATTTGATGTAAGAATTGAGTCTTACTTTTATTTGTCACCATCAAAGGACAAAATTATGAGATTTTGTAATAAAAATAATAGGCCAAAATAGGCTACTTCTCATTCGTGTGTGGATTGAGATTAAAAGGTGTAAACCTCTAGAAATTTTGTGGCTAGAGATGATATGAGAAATGAGTTTTTTAACTCGAAGAGAAATCCGGGAAAAGTCACCTTGGTGGTTGACATGAATCCGATGACACAGTGCGTTGAGATAATGAGTTCAATGATGCTTGTGAGAAGTTGTGTTGAGGCATATGGTGTGTTATCATGGTTGTGAACCATGAATGACAAATTTGTCTCTTTAATAGAACTCTCATGAGATCTCAAGGCATATCTATATATACATGTAGTTGAAAACTCCCTGTTATAACACGCTGGAAAAGAAAGTGCAAGTGGGCAGTTAGGGTGCAAGTGATGACAGTGGAAAAGAGGATTGTAGGATAGTAATATTTTCTATGGATGGTGTCCATAGGTAAGTGTATGTTATACCCAAAATCTTAAGTTGTGAAGGGTTGACTATTTATTTATATTAATTTGTGAAATTTATTTCTAAGTGGCTGCATGTTTATTACCACTAGGAATAATATCAACGATTTTAAATCTAGTTTGTCCATGGATACATGTTAATACATGTTTATTGTTTGGTTCTTGCTAGTGGTTATGCTATGACTTGTATTTAGAAGTCGTTATAATAGTATACCGTGAACATTAATATATTCATAATGTCTTGCAATGTCTCAATCGGATTAAGAGCGAATACACTGTTTCTTTTCTTTGGCTTTCTTGTGAATTGTTTTTGCCAATGATATAATATTTTGATTCAATATTTTAAAATAAAAAATTGTTGAAATAAACAATCTGTTGAATGAGGAATTAACGGGGAACTATTTGTGCAATGATTATATAAATTATGCATGTTATTGATTCTTTCCTGATTGAAAGAATTTAATTTGTTGGAGAGATGTCCAAACAAACACAGGAAAAAAAAGAGGATGTTATTGTGCATATTTAATGAGTTTAATTTTCCTTTAAAAATAAAAGGAATTTTATTACTTGATTTGTTATCTTGCTAGACATCTATTTTCCAATGCTTATGTGTCATTTGATATTGAGTCTTGAAATCGTACAGCCTTGAGGGATGTTCATGTTATTGTCTGTATGACTGTATATATTTATGTACATTGATGATTGAATGTTATGATTTGAAATGAATGTTTATTCCTATCTAATGTGTCATACTAATGGAAATTTTCCTATGATTATGAATTACAAGTTGAATATGACATATATATTACCTAATGTGTTTTGAGAGGAACTTATATATAACAACATCTTAAATGCCTCATTTAAAGCATTTATATTCAAATTGAATATAGTAGCTGATGGCTTTATCATTAGTTGATTATTTCTTTCCCTGCACATATGTATAGGAATAGAAATTGATAGACATTATTTTATCATGTGCAAACAGTATAAAAATTATAATGAAGAGGACAATAATTGTCATTATACCGAGTTTTAATTATCAATTATTCTCTCTTGATAAATTTTAATAATCAGCTATTAAAATCAATTTATGAGCAAAATTATGTGTGTTATTTTGTTCATGCTGTGATTAAATCATATTTTACTTTGTTAGGAGAGAACTATGAAGGTCTTATGATTTTTTTATATGTAGTGTTACACTATTGCAATATTTACTATTTTTGAAATAAAATTTGAATAGCTTTATTTGTGAAATAAAGTTTGTAGTTGTGTGATTTTATTATAAATGATATTACACTGTGAGATTCTAATTTAATTAGAATTGTAAATGCTAAATATGATTGAGTTATTTAGTTTTACGGAAATACCTAAAATATGGGTGTACTTTGAAATATTTTTGAGACTAAGTTGTTATAAACTTCTTACCAAATATATGGGTGAAAAGCTGACATTTATTGTCAATGAATTGTGATTGTCAAATGACAATAACCATTGTTAAAATAACAATGATGTGAAAATATTTGAAAGTGTGGGGTGCCTTACATAGAGTACCTATGCTTCATTAATTGTTGGCAAACAATACAAAATCACTATAGATAGATAGATAGTCGACAATCTCATAGTTCTCATAGTTGACAATGTGATAGGCGACAATCTGATAGTTGACAACATAGAGTACCTATGCTTCATTAATGAAATAAAATGTAATTTTATTGCCTTTACAAAACAGTTTGAAGTGATTTGGCTATGCACAAGTTATTGAGAATTGATGCATTATTGGATTAGATGAATCCATGATATATAGCTTATGTTATATAAAATGAAGCATATATAAAACTCTTTTGAGGAGAGTAAAATATTCAAGGGATACCATAATATAAATATTTGGTATTATATAAGTGGATTCCATTGTATGAGATATATACACGGACGTTAAATGAATTTCATGAATTTGTGAGAAAATCCACTACTCACAAATAAATTATTGTGATGTGTATCCTGTTAGAATCTTAAGTTTTGATGAAGACTAAAATATGAAAGAATGAACCAAGCACTTAGAAAGCATTAGGTTAATATAGAATCCAAAGTAAGAGTGCAACCGGATGTGGATTTACTTCCGGATAGACTAGGACTAGCGCTCGCGGATGAACTGTTAGAATCTTAAGTTTTGATGAAGACTAAAATATGAAAGAATGAATCAAGTACTTAGAAAGCAATAGGTGAACATAGAATCCTAAGTAAGAGTGCAACCGGATGTGGATTTACTTCCGGATAAATTAGGACTAGCGCTCGCGGATGAATGACTCATCCCCCAGCGGCAGCAAGTAACTCACTAAGGAAATAACTTAGTCCATGAGCACTAGATATACAAAACCTTAAGACTAAGCTAAGATTCAATCGGAAGTGAATTTGCTTCCTGTTAGATTTAGACTGGCACTGGCTGTTGGAATAGATGACACTAAGCGTCAGTGAACATAAGCCACGTCCAGTAGAACTGCTTCCGATAGCTTAGTGACTAGCGCTGACGGTTGGATTGAAGGACACTGAGCGAGAGTGAGTAATAGTGAACAAAATCCTTCATCCAGTGGATTTACTTCCGGATGTAGAAGTGCTTCCGGATACAAGGAAGACCACTTAGACTAAGTACACTCCCACTGCATGTGACTATGTGTTTATACTGTAAGACTAACATTCAAGTGCAGCACACTAAGTAGAATTGCTTCCGGATGAGAATCTGCTTCCGCAAGCAATCAGAATGTCAGAAGTGCAGTGTCAGAATGCTTTTGTCAGAGCAGAGGTGTCAGGACTACTTTTCAGAGATAAAGCAAGTCAACCCTGCTATGCATTGATGAAGCATTTATTGGGCAAACGGTAACATGGGAAAAACGACCATATTCAAACGGCTAACCCACCTACCAAGAGTCAGAATGTTTGAAGACTATATAAAGAAGCTCAACTTCATTTATGAAGCCAACTATTATCTTTGATATTCTTGAGAGAAGCTAGAGCGAGAAACTAAGAAAATCTTCAAGCATTCAAAGCTGCCCAGAAAAGAGAAAGAGCATTTAACACTTTGAGTGATCTTTTCATCTACATATTCTGTACTCATTGTAGTTAAGTCTCTTCGTGTTATAAGAGCATTGAATGTACTTAAGTGTGTAACACTATCCATTCTTAAAGAGAACTTAGTTAGAAAATCCTTTGATTATAAAGGTTGAACCCTTGCTAGGTGTAAGGGGGAGCTAGTTAGAAAGGTTACAAGTGAGCCTGGTGTAAAACTTGTAGTTGTAAGGTTGCAAGTGATCCCGTCCAAAACTTGCGGTTGTAAGGTTCCAGGTGAACCCGATTTAAAACCTGGAGATATAGTTGAACTCGGCCTGGGTGGTTGAGAACTGGACATAGGTCAGGTAGACCGAACCAGTATAACTCTTGTGTTGTTTTATTTGAGCATTTATTTTTGAAGCACAATTCACCCCCCCTCTTGTGCATCCATTACCTTCATGAACGTCTCATCCCCCAGCGACAGCAAACACTTTACTAAGCAAATAACTTAGTCTAGGAGCACCAGATATACAAAACCTTAAGACTAAGCTAAGATGCAACCGGATGTGGATTTGCTTCCGATTGAATTAAGACTAGCGCTGACTGTTGGCATAGATAACACTGAGCGCCAGTGAACATAACCCACGTCCAGTAGAACTGCTTTCGATTGCTTAGTGACTAGCACTGGCTGTTGGATTGAAGGACACCGAGCGAGAGTGAGTAAAAGTGAATATAACCCTTCGTCCAGTAGTAGTGCTTCCGGATGAGGAATTGCTTCCGGATGCAAGAAAGCCATCTTAGACTAAGTGAACTCCCACTGCATGTGACTATGTGCTTATATTGTTAGACTAACGTTCAAAGTGCAGCACACTAAGTAAAGTTGCTTCCGGATGTGAATCCGCTTCCGCAAGCAATCAGAATGTCAGAACGTTCAAAAGTGCAGTGTTAGAATGCTTTTGGCAGAGCAGAGTTGTCAGAACTACTTTTCAGAGATAAAGCAAGTCAACCCTGCTAAGCATTAATGAAGCATTAATTGGGCAAACGGTAACATGGGAAAAACGGCCATATTCAAACGGCTAACCCACCTACAAAGAGTGAGAATACTTGAAGACTATATAAAGGAGCTCACCTTCATTTATGAAGCTATTCATTATCTTTGACATCTTGAGGAAAGCTAGAGAGATAAAACCGAGAAATTCTTCAAGCATTCAAAGCTGCCCAGAAAAGAGAAAGAGCATTTAACTCATTGAGTGATCTTTTCATCTACTTATCTTGTACTCTTTGTAGTTAAGTCTCTTCTTGTATTAAGAGCATTCTTTGTACTTAAGTGTGTATCATTATCTATTCTTGAAGAGAACTTAGTTAGAAAATCCTTTATTTGTAAAGGTTGAATCCTTGCTGGTAGTAAGGGGGAGCTAGTTAGAAAGGTTGCAAGTGAGCCTTGAGTAAAACTTGTGGTTGTAAGGTTGCAAGTGATCCCGTTCAAAACTTGTGATTGTAAAGGTTCCAGGTGAACCCGTTGTAAAACCTGGGGATAGTGGAACTCGGCCTGGGTGGTTGAGAACTGGACGTAGGTCAGGAAGACCGAACCAGTATAAACTCTTGTGTTGATTTTATTTGAGTTTTTATTTTGTAGCACAATTCACCCCCCATTCTTGTGCATCCATTACTTTCATATCCAACATTTAGTGTTGATGTATTATATGTCAAATTTCTAAATATATGAGATATTTGAAATTGTGGGGGCATAAATTGTAAATGGCCTTGGAAATTTTGAGATCAAATGGCTAAACATTTGGCAAATAAATTGGTGATAAACCAACATTTAATGTTGATGAGTTGTAATTTTCAAAAAGGCAATAATCATTGTTAAAAGAACAATGTTATAAGTGAAAATTGTTTGAGATGTAATAAAAGCGCGCTAGTGATTCATCTCAATCAATTTTGTGGGGTCAAAAGTTGACCTATCGGATCCCTTAAGAAAATCCTCGGGATGTTATAATTAGTCGAGGGGAATGTGACTAAAGCCAACTTGAAATTGAAGCGATGGCAACCCAACCTCTGCGATTGGTGATCCCATGAAGGAGGTTCAATGTGTAAGAACAAGTCGTGCGTCAGTTCTGCTAGCACTTGATGAATAAATTTGCCAGTCCATTCCTATGACCCGGAAAGTGGTAGATTGCATTTTTGGTGAGGCTGAGTATAGACTCTTAAAGATTTCATAATGCTACGGGATGGTGTGCTCATTGCAGGCACATTTAATGAAATCACCTCTACGAATGTTGGAGTGGGGCCGCTCCTATGAGATCATGGCGAAATCTCTAGAGCATTCGTTATGCACCGGCCACGCTCATGGTCGTCAACGGGCAAAAACGCCGTTAACATCGGAAATGTGGGGTATAATCTAGCTCATAATACCTGTGGTATACAATATACGCCAAGAGTTGTGAGTTCAAATCCATAAGAACACTCCCTTCTCTGTGTACCAAGTATTACCCGTCTAGGTCTAGTTCAATTCCATAAGAACACTAGATACAATGATTATACTCATGTGTTACTCAGTTAAGGAGTTCCTTTTGACACATGTGGGAGATTGTTGGAAATATTGAGTGGGTGTGTCATAAGAAACAAGTCTCACATTTGGGATTGTGAGTTTCCAAATTATAAGTGAATTTGGAATACTATATTGGAGAAGAAGAAAAGTTAACTCATACAACATTGGCCCATAAGAGGTTAAACCCGGCTATATTTACCACCCATTTGTGTGAGTTAAAATGTGAACCAAGCACCTTTTATTAGGTTACTATATTTATGGAATCTGAAAATTAAATTAAAGTTGTTATAAAATCATTCATTGCTAATTATTTTCTTTAATTCACATGTTTTGGAAATATTTAAAGTTGCTTTATTGTTTGGTTTTTGAATCAGAATTTGATTAGCAATGAATGGTATTCATTTGAATGTTTCATACGTTTTGGAAGGCATTTAAAATTGACATTATATATGCCATTTATTCTTCAAGGTATACAAACTGCAAGAAATGATTTTAATGGTATTGAAAAATCATTTATGTATATTAACATAATTTTCAAGGTGAGGCTTGAGTTGTTAGAAATGTGTATTGTTTAAAATATACCTATAAAGTGGTGCTTTGGTAGAGAGAGTGTGTGACTCTTTTGCTCTTTGAGTGAGAGCATTCTTTTTCCTCCTCCTCTTGAATATTTTATACCTTACTAAGTAAAAGATCTTCCGTAGTTCTGTTGATCTTTGCTACTTAGCAAGAAGGATCTGTTTAATGCTGGGAGAGCTGCGTCCTAAGCTTGCGGTGGTCGCGGAATACCTCTAAAGTAAAGTAGGACTCGACTCAGATTATTTTTATTATTGTGTTTTCATTGTTTTCTAGGTAGAGCTGCTATTTGAATATGTTAGCATTGGTGGGGAGCTAGAAGATATCCATGGATTATTTGATGATTTGGAAGCTATCGCCAACAATCTTTAGAGGTATTCCTCGTGTTCTTTATCCAATGGAGCTGAACACTGGGATGCAATTCCGGCATGAGTTGATTTGGCGTCTGCATATTCATCTAAACTTTGGATTTAGTGATGTTATTTTGAATTTTCCTATTGTGTAGGAATTATATAATGGGTTAAGGTGCATTTTTAGTACTTTGGAATATAGAAAAGTGCACTTAACATAATACACAATATTGTGGTCAATTTGTGGTAACCAAGAATTATTTTCGTGGCTTATTTAGTAACGACGTTAAATAAGTTAAATTTGACCGTTATGTGTCAAATTTTGACCGTTAAATTGTGCGGTAAAGGAGCATTTTCAGTACTCTAGAATATAGAAGGAGCATCAAACATAATATACAATATTTAAACACCATAAACAACTAAGTCACAATATTATTCAAAGTGTCAAATAATTAAACACTACAAAGTTATAAAGATCCATAGACTATCCTAATATCATGCATGTATAAACTAATAAGTCATTAGTATTTTACATATATAAAAAGTGTAAGCAAAAAATCATAAACTAAACAGGTTGGCCTTACTGAGTTAAAATGGGTTGGTCATACTGGCTCGACACAAATTAAAACGGGTTGGTCATACTGGCTTGACTCAAATTAATGACCCTATGATGTAATAGAAGAAGAGTTACTTCTTTCTAATTACATAGTTATAAACTCAAAATAATGTTTGTTACATTGTCCTTTCAATATACATATATTACATCATTATGTCACATTAGATTTTATCTTACAAAAGTGAGTTTTAGCTAACGAATTACTAGATAAGCAATGAAAATAATTTTTAGTTATCACAAATGGACTAAAATATTGTATATTATGTTTAGTGCTCCTTCTATATTCTAGAGTACTGAAAATGCTCCTTTACCCCACAATTTAACGGTCAATATTCGACACATGACGGTCAAACTTAACTTATTTAACGTCGTTACTAAATAAGCCACGAAAATAATTGTTGGTTACCACAAATGGACCACAATATTGTGTATTATGTTAAGTGCACTTTGCTATATTCTAGAGTACTAAAAATGCACCTTAACCCTTATATAATTGTCTAACATCTCTATTTGTTATTCTGTCCAGGATATTTTTGAGATATGACAATTTGAGGTGAAAGAGAATAAACCTTTAGCAATTATGACTAAAGATGATTTGATGTAAGAATTGAGTCTTACTTTTATTTGTCACCATCAAAGGACAAAATTATGAGATTTTGTAATAAAAATAATAGGCCAAAATAGGCTACTTCTCATTCGTGTGTGGATTGAGATTAAAAGGTGTAAACCTCTAGAAATTTTGTGGCTAGAGATGATATGAGAAATGAGTTTTTTAACTCAAAGAGAAATCCGAGAAAAGTCACCTTGGTGGTTGACATGAATCCGATGACACAATGCGTTGAGATAATGAGTTCAATGATGCTTGTGAGAAGTTGTGTTGAGGCATATGGTGTGTTATCATGGTTGTGAACCATGAATGACAAATTTGTCTCTTTAATAGAACTCTCATGAGATCTCAAGGCATATCTATATATACATAATACATGTAGTTGAAAACTCCCTATTATAACACGCTGGAAAAGAAAGTGCAAGTGGGCAGTTAGGGTGCAAGTGGAAAAGAGGATTGTAGGATAGTCATATTTTCTATGGATGGTGTCCATAGGTAAGTGTATGTTATACCCAAAATCTTAAGTTGTGAAGGGTTGACTATTTATTTATATTAATTTGTGAAATTTATTTCTAAGTGGCTGCATGTTTATTACCACTAGGAATAATATCAACGATTTTAAATCTAGTTTGTCCATGGATACATGTTAATACATGTTTATTGTTTGGTTCTTGCTAGTGGTTATGCTATGCATAAAGAGCTTGTACGACTTGTATTTAAAATTCGTTATAATAGTATACCGTGAACATTAATATATTCATAATGTCTCGCAATGTCTCGCAATCGAATTAAAATACACTGTTTCTTTTCTTTGGCTTTCTTGTGAATTGTTTTTGCCAATGATATAATATTTTGATTCAATATTTTAAAATAAAAAATTGTTGAAATAAACAATCTGTTGAATGAGGAATTAACGGGGAACTATTTGTGCAATGATTATATAAATTATGCATGTTATTGATTCTTTCCTGATTGAAAGAATTTAATTGTGTAGGAGCAAGTGAGGGAGGAATATGAACGAGAGCAGTGAGGGAGATGGCGGAGGAGGGAGGTCGGCATCACCTGAGGGAAAGTTTGCTGGAAAATTTTCTTATAAGGATAAGTTACTTAATCTAGGGGAGTCAGGGTTCTTAGAGTCTACTCTAGATTCTGATGCTCTAAATGGTTGGAAGAATTATTGTGCCAAAATGAGAGGTAAAAGTAAGGTGGTTGGAGAAAGTAGGGAGGTGGGGAGTATGGATGATGAGAATGAAGATTCTGAAGACTGGGAAACCACTGGGACATACCCGAAGTTGCATGTTACTGACGACGAGTTTGTGTCGTGGTGTAAGCCCTACATGAATTCCCTTATTGTGAAACTCCTTGGGAAGACTTTAGGTGTGGGGTTTATGAGACAAAGAATGGAGAGGATGTGGAGCCCAAAGAGACCTATGCGTGTAACACCGTTTAACAATGGATATTTCATCGTCTCTTTCTCATCCCCGGAGGATAGAGATTATGCATTACAAGAAGGACCTTGGATGATAGCAGACCACTACTTGTTAGTTCAAAGGTGGCGCTCAAATTTTAATCCATGGAGAGCTGATAACAAGAGACAAATTGCAGCATGGATTCGAGTACCAGATTTGCCGTCGGAACTCTATAATATTGAATCTCTTAGGAGGATAGGGAATTTGGTGGGCAAGACTTTGAAGATTGATAAAACAACAGCTTTTTCTGAGAAGGGTGGTTTTGCAAGAATTTGTGTTGAAATTGATCTTCAAAGACCATTATTGCTGGCTTTCATTCATTTTGGAGAAAAGTATAAGATTGAATATGAAGGTTTACATTTGGTGTGTTTTAACTGTGGAAAATATGGTCATCATATAAGTAATTGCTCCATAAATACCTCTATGGAAAAGGATGGCATGGAGATGGGAGAATCTTCAAAAAGTGTTCCCAAGGACGGTGAAAGGAAGTTTGTAAAGGTTACAGGCAAGAAAGAGGGAGTGGTAGGGGAGAACGCTGATGGAGCATTGGAGAAGAAGAATAATGAAGCTCACCAGAATGAACAGTGTAGCTCAGGCACGACGGAGATGGGGTCGGCCAAAGTGGCATGTCATAAAAATTTGGAATCTGATCGCGTGATTTTTGGATCACACATGATTGTGAAACGTGAATTTAATAGGAGAATTAATGCTGCAGATCATAAGGGATTCTCACAAGGAGCAGGGGCTAAAAAAGTGGAGAAAACGGCGGAAGCTATGCCAAAGGTTGATGAGCAGAGGAAAAAACGGGATACTTTTGTGAGTGAAGTCAAAGAGGATATTAAAAAGGATATTAAAGGCAATAATGGGAAGGATTCGACTGAGGATACAACTGTGAGTAAAGAGAGAAGGTGGGTCCCAGTTGGAGGAAAAAGGAAGGCTAGTAATAAAAGTAAAGCACGTGGAAAAGAAGCTATATATGGGAAAAAATTACAAAGTGTGCAGAATGAGGAATTTTTGAATAAAATGGTTGATGGCTTGAAAGAAACTTTTAAAAATAACCCTTTTGCCGCATTGGGTGATGGGCCTACTAGTGAGGAATGCCCACATTCGAATAATATTGGGCTGGAAGAGGGCTTAAATAATGATTCCTCATTGAATCATTTGGCTGGGCTTGAGGAGATGAAGCATGATGAGATAATGGCTCATGTGGAGTCTCACGAGGAGGAAATTCAAGACGTTGTGGATATAGTGCATGGTGTTCAGGAGGCTTTGTCCTCAAAAAATCAACATGGTTTATAATGAATTTCTTAATTTGGAATGTAAGGGGAACTGGAGCACGTTCATTTCCTTCTTTGATAAGGGATTTGACTTCATTTTATGGGCTAGAATTTATAGCTTTGTTGGAGACCCGTAGTAGTGGGCAATCTGCCGAGTTGGTCTCTGAAAAATTGGCTTTTAATAATAAAATTCTTGTTGATGCACAAGGATATAAAGGAGGTATATGGTGCCTTTGGAATGATAAATTTAGAAAGGTGGAGGTGATTGAAAAAACTTCTCAATGCATTCACTTATGTATTGATTCTTATGATAAAGGTTTATGGTGGCTCACTGTGGTATATGCAAGTCCAGTCCCAGGAACAAGACGTGAATTATGGAGTGATCTTCGGAGGATAAGTTCTCAAATTAATGGTCCATGGTGTATTGGTGGAGATATGAATGCTACCTTGCTTCATGGGGAGAGATTATCCGAAGGTAAAAGTGTAGGAGTGAATAAGGAGTTCTGTCAATTAGTGAATGATCTTGCTATGAATGATATTGGATTTGTGGGGCCTCAATATACGTGGAGAAGAACTAATGCTGAAAGCCGAATAGATCGGGTATTGGCATCTACAAGATGGTTAGAGAGGTTTCCGAATGTAATGGTTACTCATTTGCCATGGTACAAATCAGATCATAGACCTCTTCTTTTGAACGTGCAAGGCTTGGGGAAAGAAAAAGGAAGACGTAGACCTTTCCGTTTTATAGCTGCATGGGTGCTACATGATAAGTTTGATAGCTTTGTTCAAGAAAATTGGAACCCTTCCTTGCAATGGAATGAAAATGTTTTGAAATTTGCTGATGCTTGTGGGAAATGGAACAGAGAGGAATTTGGGCACACTACAAGGAGGAAAAGAATTATTATGAGTAGGTTGGAAGGTATTTCACGTGCAGAGGCAAGTTATGGGCTTTCAACAAATCTTGAAAAAATTCAAGGAGAGCTATGGAAAGAACTTGAGGAAGTTATGCTACAAGATCATGTTTTGTGGGCTCAAAAATCTCGAAGTGATTGGTATATTAATGGTGATCGAAACACTCGTTTTTTCCATGCAAAAGCTAATGGGAGAAGAAAGAGAAACTATATTGGAGCTCTTAAAAACGATGAAGGAGAATGGATTTATGATGTTGATCTCTTAAAAGGTATGGCTACTTCTTTCTTTAGAAATTTATTTTCTGAAGATATATCTTTAAGGGAACCATTATGGTGTATTAACTCTTATCCAAGAATTAAAGAGGAGGAAATAATGGGAATTTGTAAGCAAGTAGAGGATGAAGAAATTCGGGCAGCGTTATTCCAGATGGGGGGATTAAAGGCTCCGGGTCCTGATGGTCTTAATGCTCTCTTTTACCAAAGCCAGTGGAATAGAGTCGGCACATCTGTATGTGATTTTATTAAAAGAGTTTGGCGGGAACCTAAGAATGTAAGAGATATTAATAATACTCTCTTAGTTCTTATTCCAAAGAAGGACAAACCAGACGAGGTAACTGATTTGAGACCTATTAGCTTGTGCAACGTGATTTATAAGATTTTGACTAAGGTGATAGCTAATAGATTGAAATGGATAATGCCTAAAATTATATCTCCTAATCAGAGTAGTTTTGTGCCAGGAAGACATAGCTCTGATAATATAATTGTGGCGCAAGAGGTGATTCATTCAATGAGAAGTATGAAACACGGGAAAGGATTTATGGCAATTAAGATTGATTTGGAAAAAGCTTATGATAGGTTGAATTGGCAGTTTCTTAAGAGATGTCTGTTTGAATTAAATTTATCAAATCATCTTGTTAATCTTATCCACGAGTGTGTGTCTTCTCCTACTTTGCAATTGTTGTGGAATGGAGATTTATCAGAGATATTCGAGTCAGGAAGAGGGGTTAGGCAAGGTGACCCTTTGTCCCCTTATTTGTTTGTAATTTGCATGGAAAAACTAGCTCATTTGATTAAGGAGAGAGTGGATAATAGGGGATGGCGACCCATAAAGTTGTGTAGGGATGGTCCAGAACTATCTCATCTATTTTTTGCTGATGATATTATTCTATTTTCTGAAGCATCTCTTGAGCAGGCGCATGAATTGAGGAGTTGTTTGGATCAATTTTGTGCTAGTTCGGGGTTGAAAGTTAATGACAGGAAGACCAGAGTGTTCTTCTCAAACAATGTTCATCATAATAGAAGAAGAGAAATAAGTGAGTGTCTTGGATTCCAGGTAGCAGCAGATTTGGGAAAGTATTTGGGAGTTCCTCTTCATCATCGTAAGGTAACTACGGAAAGTTTTCATCATGTTGTGGATAAAGTGAAACAGAGACTTTCAAAATGGAAGGTTCAGTCTCTTTCATTAGCAGGCAGAACAACATTAGTGGCAGCGGTGACTTCAGCGATCCCAAATTATTCCATGCAAACATCCTCTCTTCCAATAGCTACATGTTTGGATATTGAAAAAAGTAATAGACAATTCTTGTGGGGTTCGGTTCCGGAAGCTAGGCGTACTCATTTGGTAGATTAGGATTCAGTTTGTCAACAGAAGAGTAAAGGGGGTCTTGGCCTAAGACATCTTAAGCAACAAAATAAAGCATATATGATGAAGTTAGGATGGGGTTTAATGCATCGTAAGGATGATCTTTGGGTAAGGGTGATTCGAAGCAAATATAAATGTGGAGATGACCTTTTGCCCAAAGTTGATGAAAAAAGGTCGGGATCGAATATATGGATTGGAATCCGGAACTCATGGAAGCATGTTAATGAAGGGAGTAAAGTTGATGAGCAACGTAATATGGTTGAATGGAAGCAAGATAAAGGTGGATTTTCGGTAAAGTCTGCTTATAATTTTTTATGTGCAGATCAGCATCAAGATGATCCAATTTGGCAGAGTATATGGAAGTTAAATACGCTGGAGAAGTGTAGAACTTTTATGTGGTTAGCTGTTCATGAGAAATTGTTAACGAACGAGGAGAGGGTGAAAAGGAACATGTGTGATGTCACGTTATGTTCAGCTTGCAGGATGGAGTCTGAGAGCCTTATTCATGTGCTTCGTGATTATGTGGGAGCTAAGGAGGTATGGACTCAACTTCTTGATTCAAGATACCATGCATGTTTTTTTAATATGAATTTGGCAGAGTGGCTAAGGAGAAATGTGACGAATATATGTCCATGGAGACACGAAGGATGGGGGGAGTTATTTGCAACTCTATGTTGGCTTCTTTGGCAACGTCGAAACACAGGTATTTTTGAGGGAAAGGAGATCTCAATTTCTGGTTTGATTTTGAGAGCAAGATCTATCATTGAATCCATGAATAAAGCAAGGAAACATCTGAAAGGAGTGAACATTAATGGGAGTCTAGTAGTGGATCGTAATGAAGTTTGGAAGCCTCCTGAAGAGGGGTGGTTGAAAGTTAATATTGATGGATCATTTAATAATGGAGTGGGGGCCAGTGGAGGACTGATACGTGATGTTAATGGGGTGTTCAAAGTAGGGTTCTTGTTTAAAGGAATTTTTACTACAAGTTTGAGAGCGGAGTTATGGGGAGTGATGCTTGGGTTAAGGCTAGCATGGGAGAACAATATTTCACATTTGGTGTTGGAGACTGACGCTACTGAGGTTACAAGGTTGATTGGGCTTGCTAATTTTGAAGAGCATAATGATAAGGATGTTATTATGGAGATCCAGAATATGTTAGCAAGGGACTGGGATGTGAGAGTTGTTCATATATCTCGTAGTGCTAATAAGGCTGCTGATTTAATGACTAAGGCTGCTCTTACGAATTTTCCGGGTTATTTACCAATGTTTCACCCTTCAGATGAGCTTGAGGGCGTTTTGATGCAGGATTTGTTAGCATACAAATCATGTAGTTAGTTTTATTGAGATGTTTTCTCTCCTATATGTATCAAAAAAAAAAAAGAATTTAATTTGTTGGAGAGATGTCCAAACAAACACAGGAAAAAAAAGAGGATGTTATTGTGCTTATTTAATGAGTTTAATTTTCCTTTAAAAATAAAAGGAATTTTATTACTTGATTTGTTATCTTGCTAGACATCTATTTTCCAATGCTTATGTGTCATTTGATATTGAGTCTTGAAATCGTACAGCCTTGAGGGATGTTCATGTGATTGTCTGTATGACTGTATATATTTATGTACATTGATGATTGAATGTTATGATTTGAAATGAATGTTTATTCCTATCTAATGTGTCATACTAAAGGAAACAAGTGTTCTACCCGTGCGATGCACGGATGATTTTTTTTACAAAATAGCATATATGGTCTGTCTTTATATGATGATATTTTGACGTTTAAAGTGTCTTTTTGTAAGTAATTTAAAAATTTCCCTTACAAACAATGATATCAAATTCAAAAAATAAACATCAGTGTTGGCTCGATTATAGAAATTCTGTAGCAATGAAGGTATGATTTTTCAAACTATGTCTTTTAAAAATGAATTGAAATTATTTAAGCATAATTAAAAATATAAGCATGATTATTCTTTACAATATATGAAAAAATTGTTAGATATAAGCATGATTTATACATTTAAGCATAATTAAATAACTCACTCCCAATATATGTCCATAAATCCTTTTGCTTACATATGGAATTCTACTCTCACTGACTAGAATTTCAGAGTTAGAAGCCACACTTGGCTTATCCTCATCATACTCCATTCTCTTGTGTGGTATTTATCAAAATTCTTCTATAACTTACATAAAACAAAGGACCCTTGCAACCTTTGAAAGAATAATCAAGAACTCGTGTTTTAGATTCATAGAACAATATAAAGCCAATACTTATCAAACCCATCCTTCAAGGTCGGGGAAACTTGTTGCCTAAACATTTCAATCGCATGAAAAACTATAAAAGAATAATCGATTCATGTTTTAGGAAATTTTCATACATTTATTATAATTTGATTTGAGAGATACTTTGGTAAAACCTCATTGGTTTAGGTGTGAAAGCTCAAGGGGTTAAAACCCACATTTTAAGTAGTATATTGATTTTCCTATGATTATGAATTACAAGTTGAATATGACATATATATTACCTAATGTGTTTTTAGAGGAACTTATATATAACAACAACTTAAATGCCTCATTTAAAGCATTTATATTCAAATTGAATATAGGAGCTGATGGCTTTATCATTAGTTGATTATTTCATTAGTTGATTATTTCTTTCGCTGCACATATGTATAGGAATAGAAATTATTGATAGACATTATTTTATCATGTGCAAACAGTATAAAAATTATAATGAAGAGGACAATAATTGTCATTATACCGAGTTTTAATTATCAATTATTCTCTCTTGATAAATTTTAATAATCAGCTATTAAAATCAATTTATGAGCAAAATTATGTGTGTTATTTTGTTCATGCTCTGATTATATCATATTGTACTTTGTTAGGAGAGAACTATGAAGGTCTTATTATTTTTTTATATGTAGTGTTACATTATTGCAATATTTACTATTTTTGAAATAAAATTTGAATAGCTTTATTTGTGAAATAAAGTTTGGAGTTGTGTGATTTTATTATAAATGATATTACACTGTGAGATTCTAATTTAATTAGAATTGTAAATGCTAAATATGATTGAGTTATTTAGTATTACGGAAATACCTAAAATATGGGTGTACTTTGAAATATTTTTGAGACTAAGTTGTTATAAACTTCTTACCAAATATATGGGTGAAAAGCTGACATTTATTGTCAATGAATAATGAATGAATAGTGATTGTCAAATGACAATAACCATTGTTAAAATAAGAATGATGTGAAAATATTTGAAAGTATGGGGTGCCTTACATAGAGTACCTATGCTTCATTAATTGTTGGCAAACAATACAAAATCACTACAATCTCATAGTTCTCATAGTTGACAATGTGATAGGCGACAATCTGATAGTTGACAACCTAGAGTACATATGCTTCATTAATGAAATAAAATGTAATTTTATTGCCTTTACAAAATACTTTGTTTGAAGTGATTTGGCTATGCACAAGTTATTGAGAATTGATGCATTATTGGATTAGATGAATCGTGATATATAGCTTATGCTATATAAAATGAAGCATATATAAAACTTGAGGAGAGTAAAATATTCAAGGGATACCATAATATAAATATTTGGTATTATATAAGTGGATTCCATTGTATGAGATATATACAGTTAAATGAATTTCATGAATTTGTGAGAAAATCCACTACTCACAAATAAATTATTGTGATGTGCATCCAACATTTAGTGTTGATGTATTATATGTCAAATTTCTAAATATATGAGATATTTGAAATTGTGGGGGCATAAATTGTAAATGGCCTTGGAAATTTTGAGATCAAATGGCTAAACATTTGGCAAATAAATTGGTGATAAACCAACATTTAATGTTGATGAGCTGTAATTTTCAAAAAGGCAATAATCATTGTTAAAAGAACAATGTTATAAGTGAAAATTGTTTGAGATGTAATAAAAGCTCATCTCAATCAATTTTGTGGGGTCGAGGGGAATGTGACTAAACCTTTGTGATTGTGATTGGTGATGATTGGTGATGTGACTAATGTGATTGGTGATGATTGGTGATCCCATGAATGAAGGAGGTTCAATGTGTAAGAATAAGTCGTGCTCTGCTAGCACTTGATGAATAAATTTGCTAGTCCATTCCTATAACCCGGAAAGTGCTAGATTGCATTTTTGGTGAGACTGAGTATAGACTCTTAATGATTTCATAATCCACGGGATGGTGTGCTCATCGGCACATTTAATGAAATCACCTCTACGAATGTTGGAGTGGGCCGCTCCTATGAGATCATGGCGAAATCTCTATCTCTAGAGCATTCGCATAATCTAGCTCATAATATACCTGTGGTACCCGTCTAGGTCTAGTTCAATTCGATAGAAACACTAGATACAATGATTATACTCATGTGTTACTTAGTTAAGGAGTTCCTTTTGACACATATGGGGGATTGTTGGAAATATTGAGTGGGTGTGTGATAAGGAACACATTTGGGATTGTTAGTTTCCAAATTATAATTGTGAGTTTCCAAATGTGAGTTTCCAAATTATAAGTGAATTTGGAATACTATACTGGACATGGAGAAGAAGAAAAGTTAATTCATACATCATACAACATTGGTCCATAAGAGGTTAAACGCTATATTCACCCATTGAGTTAAAATGTGAACCAAACACCTTTTATTTATTAGGTTACTATATATAGATTTATGGAATCTGAAAATTAAAGTTGTTATAAAATCATTGCTAATTATTTTCTTTAATTCACATGTTTTGGAAATATTTAAAGTTGCTTTATTGTTTGGTTTTTGAATCAAAATTTGATTAGTATATATACCATTTATTCTTCAACGTATACTGCAAGAAATGATTTTAATGGTATTGAAAAATCATTTATGTATATTAATATAATTTTCAACGTGAGGCTTGAGTTGTTAGAAATGTGTATTGTTTATTTTTTTTTTTGGTACACATAGGTAAGGTTATCCCTCTCCCCTCTCCCAATCAGAGCGCCCAGGAATGAATGGAACACGACCAACTACCCACAACTACCCATTGGTAAAATGTGTATCGTATAAAGTGGTGCTTTGGTAGAGAGACTTCAATATTTTATACCTTACTACTCCTTAGTTCTGTTGATGTTGATCTTGCTACTTCGCAATTAATTAGGATTAATGTTGGGAGAGCCGCGTCCTATAAGCTAAGCTTGCCGGTCCTAAGCTTGACCTAAGCCCGGCAGAATAGGTCTAAAGTAGTCACTCAGATTATTTTTATTATTGTTTTCATTGTTTTCCAGATAGAGAGGCTATTTGGATATGTTAGCTGCTGGCATGGATTATGGATTATTTGATGATAATGTATATTGATTGTTGAAAAAAACAGAGAGAGAGATTTGTACATGGCACAAAGTGCATATCCATAGCACAATAGAGAAAGCACAAAGCACATGAATGTGCTAAATATCAGAAGCACATCCATAGCACACACAAAGTGCATATCGATAGCCAACAGTTGCTACATCCATAGCACATATACAGGAAAAAAAGCTACAATGCAAAGCATAAAGGAGCACATAAACAAGGAGCACATCGATAATCACATTTTGCATAGGAAATGAGCTACAGTGCAGTGCATACATCGATAGGAGGAAGGGAGTACATCGATAGACAACAATCTCTTTAGAGGTATTCTTAGCTTTGAGATATAACAATTTGATGAAAGTAAATAAGCCATGACAAGTTGTAATCCTCTATTTTATTTAGTTAGAGATTTAGTTAGAGATGATTTGATGTAAGATTAGTCTTACATCTATTAGAAGATTTTATATGAAGAAGCCAGCTACTCCTCTGTAAAATTCTATTACTTAATCTCTAATAAAATAATGATATCCATTTTAATCCTTTAATGTATTTACTAACTATGATAGGAAAAGGATTTTTCATAACATCAATATACCTATCATAGTTAGAAAAAGGACATTCTAATGAATGAGACATTATCCATGATAGAAAAGAATAAACTAATACAACCTGAATACTATCATGGATAATTAATAGCTAACCATGTTAGAAAAGAATCACCTAACATGGTTAGAAAAATAAACAACCTAATGTTCAATAATATCAAATACATACAAATATATGCTTACTAACCATGTTAGAAAAGATTTGCCTAACATGGTTATTAAACAGAACTAATTGATATTAAATAATAAATAAATATGTATACATGCGGAAGCAGATGTAGGCCTATACAAATTGGCAATATACACTTCCCAAAGAAACTATATAATATCTACTACCTAATTCCCTTTCCTGATGCTCGCGCCTGTGCATGAATACCTGCAAAAATGTGAGTAATCGTGGGATGAGACAATTTGTCCCAGTAATCACCGCTTAACTCACTATAACAGTGAGATGTGCGGTAGCGAGGGCGTCTAAAGGGTACTTCATTTTAAATTTAGTAATATATACATATATCTGTCAAGTCTCCTTCCATTCATCACTCAAGTCTCTCTGTCACATCCAAGTCAACTCAATAGACAAAAATAAACATGATTGACACTGTGCCCAGTCTCAAATCTGAAAGCATGAAAAGGGAGCACTTTAAAAAGTGAAAACGTCCCTGGGGAGCACTTTAAAAAGTGAAAACGTCCCTGGGGAGCACTTTAAAAAGTGAAAACGTCCCTGGTTCCTTTACAATCCAAGGAACCTGTACAATTAACCTATCGATTTGCGCAAATCGATAGGTTACATCGGCCGACGGTACTAATAATCAGTGTCATGCAATGCACACAATCCCTATCCTATATTCCATCAACATAACTCCCTAATTTTCTCTACACATCCTACGATACATCCAATCCACTGTACCTCTCAATATCCTTGTCAAAATACCAAGATCCCAATATCTATACACTCACATACACAGTCCAACAACATCACCAGCAAAATACTACATATATAATGTGTCAAAATCTTTTATATGAAAATAATCGTGTTTGAAAGGCACCCGATAGCCTGTTTTATATAAAAATACCTTTTCAAATATAATATATATATATAGAGGGTGAGAAAGGATTTTAAAAATCCCCAACTAACATCACCCTCAATGTTATAGTAAGGTAAGTGTGATTACCTGTCGCCCTTTAGCACTCTGCTGTCTTTTCCCTATTTTCTTGGTCATGCCTTGCAAAGTATAAGCAAATCACATCCTTTCCTATTATTACATCATGTAATAATAATAGGTTAATAATCATTCTAAGTCATGAATTAACTAACGTCTCTCTCGTTTGTATATGGCTACCCATTTTCCTTACATTCATTTTTCTAATAAATCATTTCAACTCACTTAATACAATCCACTTCCATTCATATAAATCACATTGACAAATAAGTATAATTTATTACAGTAAAACATTCTATACGCACATATTAACATTTTTGCAACCACCAAGTCATTTCACTTTAGAAATCAAATAATCAATAGCGATATTTATCAACCATAATATATCAAAGAGAAACAAACTATATTCTTATTGTTAATATGTTAACTAAAGCAAGAACCAAAAAGGGAAAGAACATCAATAATAGCTCACATCATTCCCATCATTCTCATTTTCCCAATTAATCATTAAATATAAAACATATCACACACACATACACACACATACACACATTTACAAAGGATCAACCATACAACTCAACTAACTCTCCAATTATACAAGTAGAAATCATTTTAAGTAAGTCAACAAGCATAACTTTAACAAGTCAAATACACACAAACATGGCAGCAGATATTTCAATTATTAGCACATAATCCTTTTCCTAATTAAAACCACCAATACAATTTATACAAAACTAAGAAATGACATACATTGAAGTATTGTAAACTTCCTCTTAAGTGCAATTAGCAAGTGAAGGATACATACACGCGTACAAGGAACAATTTCAGCAGTACGATTCTTTTTGGCATACATATGTCACGAATTCTCCTCAACCCCCATGTGTACTTTAGCATATGATTAACAAAGGACTTAATCATACACATGCATTCACAAGGACAGCCATACTTATTCACAAAGCACATTTGAATCGTCATTTTGATCAACTAAACATCACTCACCTGAAACTTTCAATCAGTCCAAATAGAATCATTCACTTACAAGACAAGAAACAAATCAAAGAGAGAATAAATCAGAATTTTCCAATTAACATGACAACAGCCCATTCAATCCAAGAAAGGAACATAGAACATCAAGACTTATACATCCATAAGATAAATTGGTAAAGAATCAACAGCTCTATTTCTCCCCCAAAAGTGATCAGCCTTGACAGATTAATTATGTAGACAATTGTAATTACACATGCCATAATTTAATTCCAACCACAACACCATTTAACATTCTTACAACACCATTTATTCCAATTCTTCATTAAGGGAATGCATATCAAAACAGGGAAGCAAGAAAAGAAGATTAAATTCTCATATTCCAAGCATAAACTGAACATCTCCACACAAAAATAATTCAAGCAAGATCCAGGACATTCATATCATCAATTTCAACAACAAACCAAGCAGACATAACCAATTACAAGAATGATTCACATTCAGTCATGGAACCCACAAGTTAGGGTTTTACATAAACTTCACTAAACTTCAATCAACATTCAATTTAACACCTAGGACACTAAAAGATGAAGCTTTAGCTTAGTTTTAATTCATTTTTATGGATAAAACCTAAAAACCAAAATCGGACACACCCTCTCAAACAGCTCAAAACGAAAAATCAAGGCAAGAAATGTGTAGAAATTGCTTACGAAGTTCCAAAAATGAGGGGAGGTAGCAAACCGCCGCTGGCCGCTGCTTAACTCGCCGGAAAACGGCCCCTCAATATCTAGGCCGACCAAAATCCAAAAGGGAAGGGAAGAGTAAGGAAAATGAAGTTTAGAAAAGGAACATGACTTAAGAAACCAAAAGAAACCGAAGAGCCTACCTCCAGCCGCCGTACGTCGCCGATCTCGCCACGGCTCGCCGGAAAACGGAAGCTAGGGAGGAGAAACGCAGGGAAAGGAGAGAAAGATGATGGATTTGTGAGGGGGGTGGCGCCGCCGCGCCTGTGGCTGCCGGAAATCGCGAGGGCGGAGGAGAAGGCGGAGGTGAGAGGGAAGAGGAACGAAGAAGATGAAGAAAAAATGAGAGGGGGGGGCTGCCGACAGGTTTTTAAGGAAGGGAGGAGGAAGGCTTTGTTTGGTTTGGTGTAATAAGGGGGGTTCTCTGATGATTTGTAGCCCAAACTTGCCATAGTGTACTCTTTTAGTTCTAAAACCATTTAAACCAGTCTCCAATCTTTTTAAACTTCAAAATATTTTTAGCTTTATCACTCCCTCATATTTCAAACTCTTCATTTCTTAATTAATTATATGCACATTGATTACTCAAAATTTCCAAAAATATCACAAAAATTCCTAAAAATTCCAAAATTTTTCCAAAACACCCTCTAATCCTGAATTAAATTTTTCAGGATGTTACAATTCTCCTCACCTTTTTAGAAATTTTGTCCCCAAAATTCACGGCACATACAACTAAACCAAAGAAAATACACATGTCAATCTTGCATTTTTCATCTTAACTTTAATAATTTCACTACAACTGAATACACTCAACATCATTCTTCCCCATTTATCCTCATTCACTCTATGGTAGTCGCCAATAGTAATCCAGTTACTCCTAGCTAACCTCCATTTCCTAGTCACCCCAACCTCAAATTACTTATACTAAAGTTCAATTTCATAATTGACAACAATATCCTCTTCAGAATCTAGTGGTTTCTTCAATTATAATCCAAGATCTCACTTCCAATTATTAGATAACAACTCCATAAAATTACATTTCTAACTTTAGCTCGTGATTCTAACTTAACATGCACTCATCCATGTCAACTTCAACATTAAATTTGTGGTTAATTACCTCGAATTTCAATAAAATAGACCTCCACTACACTTCCAGTCTGGCATATTACACTCTACTAGTTTCTTTATCCATTTTGCTTAGCTTATTAATCACCATCATCAATTACACTTAAACAACACTCACTTAACATTAAGAAATACTCAATTCAACTCTGTATTTTCATTTAACCAATAAATCATTCATCAATCCTCATGATACTTTCCTTAGCTATCCATTAATTACTTCAGATTTTAACAAGAATTCTCTTGAAATATGAGATTACTATCAAACTTCTATGAATCTATTATAAAACCTACGTCTTTAATACTTCACAAATTATCAACAATCCTTATTATACATGGTCTCTAATAGTATCAACAATAAATTTATAACCACACATGTCCTCAAAGCAAAACAAATATCTTTTTCCTTCCCTTAGCAATCAGCCATAACAGAAAAATTGGTGCAAAAACATTTAACTACACCTGCAACAATGCCATTCGGCTTCACCAAATCATTAAATTCACATGCATTCATAGTATTTCGATTAACCCCACTTTAAGATTAACTTAAAACCTTCCATATTTGAAAGAGAATCAAGTCATCTATTTAAATATCTCTATCTAACACCACCATTTAAATCATTATAGTCCAATCACCCCTATTCCTATCAAACTCCAAGAACCAAAAGTGTTTAAAATAAGAAATCCTCATTTACTAGCTATGCTAACCTCAAATTACTTGTATGAAAGTCCACTATCCTAAATTGCAACACCTACATGATTATTTTCCCCAAATTTAATCAACTATCGTTTTTCCTTGATGTAATTCTAATACTAATAACACCCTAATTATTCCCTTCTTTGCTTTTCCAAACAAGTACCCTTCAAAAATACTATTCTATATCACATCAACTTTCCCAGTCCACCTCTTCAATTTCAGTTGTCTCCTCGTCATTCCTAAAGTCTCACATCTTAACTATTAAATCGGAACTCCCTAGAATTTCATTCCTTACTTATCTCATACCCTGATTTAATACCTGTTCCACCATGTCAACTTCCTTACCACAAACATTCCTAATTGCATTCAATTCCAATAATCCATTTAAAAGGTTATCTAGAGCTTTAACATAAATCCTCAACTTAACTAGCTTCTATCTCAACCACGATCTACAAGGTATATCCATCGCTACCACATTAAGAATCTCGAATTCAACAAATAATTTTTCTTAATCTACCCTACATAAACAACATATTATTCTAAGTCATCATGCTACAGATTAAATTTCCAATTATTTCCCTTAATCAACTTTAACCTACAACCTAAACTTCTCCAAACAAACATCATTTCTTAGTCATTATTGTGTAATCTAAACATCAAGATCACAGCTCCTCTCCTAATGCATTATCCCATACACAAAAACAATTTACAACAACTACCAACATTCTAAATTCCCCTTCACCATGGAGATATTCATCCAATAGTGAACTCAAGGTTTCTCTACGCTTACAACTTCACCAATTAAAATCCTCTCACAATAAATCTCTCAAATAACATAACTCAGAACATCTTTACTAAATGATATCAACATCCCATTTAACAACAGATAAGAATAAAACCATTCCAAAACCACAATACTTATTAACTCCAGAACAAACAGAAAGTTCATCGTTTCCTTTGAACATTTAAAGAAATTAACTTACAAATAATCATAACGCTAAGACTTAACAGAATAGAAACTAAAAAGATCATGAAAGAGTAAGATAAGCTCCTCTCATTACACTAATTAACTTGGACTTTTCTTCAACATAAAGATATATACTCAAGACATTTTTTTTTTAATTTGACATTTAGAACACATATAATAGTTCATTCAACCACACCAGCATAATCGATACACTAAACAACCATCCGCTCGACGAAAATAATTTCATTCAAGCAAAGAAATAATTTTACATTTAAGCATGAATCACAATCAACAATCACTATAATATATATCATGGTGGAGATTTCTAAAGAAAATTTCAAGTTTTACTACAATATCAATCAATTTAACAAACAAACAAAGCAAACCAGAACCAAAATCAACAATTTCTTATTTCACAATTTCACCAACCAATTTTTAACTATAAGTTTCATATTCATAGTAACAACCAAACTTTTCCAATTACATATTATTATCTTGCAAAACCTTTTCAATAACCTATAAAAATTTAATCAATAATCACTTTTAAACAAATAACTTACCATTATTTCGTTTAGTAATGGTGGGAAAACATTTCATGAAATAGTGAGGGCTACCAACATCTATTATTAAGGGGCTGCTTCCAGTCACTAAATATAGTGAGGAAGCCTCCGGCCGCTTAATATAAATGGGCAACAATCCTTACTATCCATGATGATAGGGTCTCTAACCATTACTAATTGAAAGATAATCAAAATATAATTTTATAATCAAATATCAAAGTGAATATTTTTTTTTTAAAACAAACAAATGTTTTAAATAAAATTTCGATTAAAACAAATCAATTCATCAATGAAGCAACAATATCACAATAACTAAAAAAATAATAAACAAAACAAACAACTCTTATCTTACATTATATTCATTATTGTTATTTTCAGATTTTTAATCCATCAACCCAATAAGGTATCTCATGATGCCTCAACTATGATTATGGCCGGCACATAACTATACTCGAGACCCCAGAGAAGCATCCTTATTTCGTTATTCTTCCTAAATTCTTGTACATATCAACATTATTTCGTTATTCTTTCTATGTTCATCTCAATCTCTCCACAGTACCTATTCAATTTCTCTTATCACTCTCTCCCCACCACGGGATGAGCGATAATCTTCTCAAAAAGGCCAGATATTCATGCACAGAAGGAAGGGAATACTAAGAATGTATATTGCCAATCTATATGCAATGCAGCACAGTCCTAGGTTATCGTATACCAAATACTGATAACCAAGTTGTAAAATTCTATTACTTAATCTCTAATAAAATAATGATATCCATTTTAATCCTTTAATGTATTTACTAACTATGATAGGAAAAGGATTTTTCATAACATCAATATACCTATCATAGTTAGAAAAAGGACATTCTAATGAATGAGACATTATCCATGATAGAAAAGAATAAACTAATACAACCTGAATACTATCATGGATAATTAATAGCTAACCATGTTAGAAAAGAATCACCTAACATGGTTAGAAAAATAAACAACCTAATGTTCAATAATATCAAATACATACAAATATATGCTTACTAACCATGTTAGAAAAGATTTGCCTAACATGGTTATTAAACAGAACTAATTGATATTAAATAATAAATAAATATGTATACATGCGGAAGCAGATGTAGGCCTATACAAATTGGCAATATACACTTCCCAAAGAAACTATATAATATCTACTACCTAATTCCCTTTCCTGATGCTCGCGCCTGTGCATGAATACCTGCAAAAATGTGAGTAATCGTGGGATGAGACAATTTGTCCCAGTAATCACCGCTTAACTCACTATAACAGTGAGATGTGCGGTAGCGAGGGCGTCTAAAGGGTACTTCATTTTAAATTTAGTAATATATACATATATCTGTCAAGTCTCCTTCCATTCATCACTCAAGTCTCTCTGTCACATCCAAGTCAACTCAATAGACAAAAATAAACATGATTGACACTGTGCCCAGTCTCAAATCTGAAAGCATGAAAAGGGAGCACTTTAAAAAGTGAAAACGTCCCTGGGGAGCACTTTAAAAAGTGAAAACGTCCTTGGGGAGCACTTTAAAAAGTGAAAACGTCCCTGGTTCCTTTACAATCCAAGGAACCTGTACAATTAACCTATCGATTTGCGCAAATCGATAGGTTACATCGGCCGACGGTACTAATAATCAGTGTCATGCAATGCACACAATCCCTATCCTATATTCCATCAACATAACTCCCTAATTTTCTCTACACATCCTACGATACATCCAATCCACTGTACCTCTCAATATCCTTGTCAAAATACCAAGATCCCAATATCTATACACTCACATACACAGTCCAACAACATCACCAGCAAAATACTACATATATAATGTGTCAAAATCTTTTATATGAAAATAATCGTGTTTGAAAGGCACCCGATAGCCTGTTTTATATAAAAATACCTTTTCAAATATAATATATATATATAGAGGGTGAGAAAGGATTTTAAAAATCCCCAACTAACATCACCCTCAATGTTATAGTAAGGTAAGTGTGATTACCTGTCGCCCTTTAGCACTCTGCTGTCTTTTCCCTATTTTCTTGGTCATGCCTTGCAAAGTATAAGCAAATCACATCCTTTCCTATTATTACATCATGTAATAATAATAGGTTAATAATCATTCTAAGTCATGAATTAACTAACGTCTCTCTCGTTTGTATATGGCTACCCATTTTCCTTACATTCATTTTTCTAATAAATCATTTTGTAACATCCTGAAAATTTAATACAGGATTAAAGAGTGTTTTGGAAGTGATAAATGGAGAAATTAGGAATGTTGGGAATTTTTAGGAATTTTTGGTGATTTTTGGGAATATTTTGGAAATTTTGAGTAATTATTATGCATAAAATTACTAAAGAAATGAAAAGTTTGAAATATGAGGGAGTGGTAGAGCTAAAAATATTTTGAAGTTTAAGAAGATTGGAGGCTGGTTTAAGTGGTTTTAAATCAAAATGAGTACACTATAGCAAGTTTAGGCTTTAAATAACCAAAACCACCCTTAATTCCATCAACCAAACACGCCCCAGCCCCCCCTTTTTGACTTAAAACATCGGATCTCCTTCTTCTTCCTCATTTCTCTCTGCGCGTTCGGATTTCCCCCCTTCACCATTTTCTTCTTCACACCTCACCACTTTGGCTCTCTCTCTCTCTCTCTTTCCAAGATCTCTAACCATTTTTATGTTCTTTATCTTCTCTCCTTCTCGGGTCCGTTGAAAGCGAGCTTGAACAGTGACCGGCCATGGATTCTGGCGGCGGTTTTGGCTTTCCGGCGACTTGAACGGCTAGTTAGAGGAAAGGTTTGATTTTTCTTGGTTTCCTTGGGTTGTTCTTCCATTTCCAACATTTTCTTGTCATTTCCTCAACTCCTCTTTCTTTTTCCAGTCGGCCGGCGGTTGGGAGTATTTTTCCGGCGACGATGGCCCTATTTTTCCGGCGAAGGGAGTTGTTGTTGAAGGTGGGTGTAGTTCTCTAGCTCTTTTTGTGATTTCTTCATGTTACAACTTCATTTCTCATTTTCCTTCTTCCTTTCTCTTGCTCAAGCTCGGCCAGTCACTTTAGGGCCGATTCCGGCGAGTTCTGGACGGCGGCCAGCAGCAGTGAAGCTCCTCCCTGTGTTCTGCAACTATGTAAGCTTGATCCTGGCCTTTTGTGAAGTTAATTTTGTGGAATTTGGTCTTTTTGATGTTAGGGTGTTATGGAAAAATTTGGGACTTTAGGATTTATAAGTGGTTATTATGATTATTCACTGCTGAATTGAAGATGTTTGGGAAGTATTGAGGTTTAATGAAGTTGGAAAAGATTTTTGGGATTTTTGGAAATTGTTATGGCTCTTTGAATTGGGGTTTTGTTAATGGAAGATGATTTGAATGAATTAGTTGTTGATAAACACTTGTTAAGGTTATAATAAGATGTAGGAAGTAGATTTTGATTGAATTGGTGTTTAGGAAGGAAATTGGAAGGTAATAGGGCATTTTTGGACTCTTTAAGTTAGGGCTATGTTAGTGATGATGTTCTGGAATAAATTGGTGCTTAAGAAATGCTTGATGAAGTTGTTTGGTGATGTTGGAAGGTTGGTTTTAGAAGGATTGAAGTTTATAAGGAATTTTGTTAGTTAAAGTATTGATTTGAAGTGGCTTTGGTAGATTAAAGGTTGTTTATTGATGTTGGAATGTTAATGTTGATTAGATTGAGGTTTGAAAGGAAGTTGGAAAGTTAAAGTATTGATTGAAAGTGATTTAGATGTTTTAAAGGATGGTTTGATTATGGTAGGTAAGGTTATAAATCCTTCAAGAAATGATTAAGGTTGAAAGTATTGGATTGTAAAGATTTGGTAAAGAGAAGTTGAAGGAGGAAAGGATATGGATGTGGTTTTGGTATTGAAGTATTTTTATATTTTTAGTATTAATGAAAGTTATTTAAAAGGTTGAGTTAAGTCACTTACAAAGTACCTTGACCGTTTTTAAATTGTGGCATTATTGTAGACGGTGATCGTTCAAGCGGACTTTGAAGATAACTGTTATCTGCGTATATCTGCTGCAGTGAAGTTTAGCAGGTAATCACGCTTAACTGACTGTGATACTGAGGGTGATGGTAGTTGAGGATTTTCTGACATCCTCTTCTACTTATTTATATATATATATATAAATACAATGAATTCAGATTTCGTTATACATAAACGTGGGCTATAGGGTACCTTTCAACTGAACTGTACTTTATATAAATTCATATTTATATATAATCTTTTGTATGTTGCATGACACTGGTTATTTGTACCGTCGGCCGATGTAACCTATCGTTTTGCGCAAATCGATAGGTTAATAGTACGGGTTCCTCGGATTGTAAAGGAACCAGGGATTTTCACATTGATTAGAGTGGTCCCTTTTATGCTTTTCGGATTGTAGACCGGGCACAGTGTCACACACGTTTATTTTTGTATATTGAGAGATGGATGCATTTGTTCTGTATATATATATATGTGTATATTTGCAAATGTTATATACTGTATGCAGGTTTTTGAACTGTGGTACCCTGTAGACACTCCACTATCCCACTTCTGAGTGTCACAGTGAGTTATGTTGTGATTACTGAGACATTGTTTTGTCTCACCCCATTCCCTTTATTTTTACAGGTGATCATGCCCAGGGGGAGGCGCAGAGGAAGGGGAAGGGGCCGTCTGGCCCATACTGAAATAGTAAGTAGGCCAGAGGTGACCTTGTTAGGGATATATATCGCCAGTTCACTAGGCTGCACCAGCTTCTGCATATATTAATGTTGTTTGTGTGAATTTTATTGTATATGTGAACCGTATGACTTGTAATGTAACTTAATGTAATGTTTTGGTTGTTATATAACATCGTTCATGCTACTGTGATAGTTCAGGAACTACCTTGACTAATATGTCAAGCTTAGTTGATGTATATTCTGTTTCCAGGTGATGAGAACTTGAATGGATGTAATTAGGAAACGTGATTTTCCTAATATGCTGATGTGGTAGATGGAGAATGTATTTGAGTGTTTTATGTTTTCCTGTGTGTGTAATCATATTAGATGGGCCCCGCTCTAATATGGTTTATTTTTAGATAGTTTGGTTAGTTCCTTTTCTAATCATGTTAGATGATTCTTTTCTAACATGGTTAGATTTAGGTTATGATATTGATTGCGTGATTCATTAGGTGATGGTTATTCTTTTGCTAACTATGTTAGAGGATTCTCTTTTCTAACATAGTTAGATATGTAATCTCTTATTTATAGAGGAATTCTTTTGCTAACCATGTTAGGTGAATCTTTTACTAACATGGTTAGGGCGTTTAATTGTTATTGATATCGTTTTCTTTTTCTAACCATGTTAGCAGTATTTTTCTAACATGGTTAGTCTCCATTATGTTGATTGTTTTGATTGGCAGTTGAATTAGATTCAGGTTAATAATGTATTATTAGGAGGTACTTTACAATTTGGTATCAGTTTTATGGTAAACGATACCCTGCCTGTTGCATTGCATATAGAATGGCGATATATAAACCCCTTCCTTCCCTTCCTTATTGTTATGATCACTAACCCTTTTTATGATTATTATCATTATTCCCTAGGTGGGTGGAGAGGATGATTCAAGTCAATTCCAAGATTCACAACAATCTATTCCGGCACAAAACTTTGGGTCAGAGTTTGTGAATCAATTGAGGGATGTGATTTTGGAGACAATGGAAGAAAGGTTACAAAAATTTAAACAAGATATGGGCCATCAGCATCAAAGTGAAGGAGAGTTTGAATTGGGCCATGAGAGTGAAACTCACGGGACCCAGCAGGAAGTTACCCAAGAAGACCGTGCTATTAATAGAGTTTGGAAAGATGTGTCTAGGCACAATCCTGGTACTTTTGAAGGAGGTCGCCAACCTGAAGTAGCAGAAGAATGGATCGATAGATTAGAGACAATTTTCCAAGCTGTTGCTTGTAATGAGTACCAGAAAGCCAGGGTTGCTATCTTACTTTTGACCGGTGATGCCAAAAGATGGTGGAAGTCAGCTGGGGGTATGGATGATTCCATGACTGTGTGGTCTGAATTCAAAGGAAAATTCCTTGAGCATTACTTTCCCATTACAATCAGACATGAGAAAGAACTTGAATTTAATAAATTAACGCAAGGCAATATGCACGAGGATGAATTTGTTGCCACTTTCAATGAGTTATCACGCTATGTGACGTACTTGCAATATAGAGATGATCCCGAATGGAAGCATACTCAGTTGATTCAGAAGGCTAGACCTGAGTTGCAGCCATATCTGTATGCTAGGCCGTTTGTTAATTTTGAGGATTCTTGTGAGTATTTTTGTCTTGTGGCCAGAAACTTGAGAAGTTCAGGTACCTTGGGTCGGGTTGACAACCAGTTTAAATCTACTAGCTACTTAGGGCCTTCAGGGGGTATCTCTAAGAGTCACAGTGCTGGTACAAGTACTTCTGGGAGTTCTGGGAGAAGATAGCAAGGACAAGGTCATACACAGAGGTATAACCAGAGAGGTAGTTTTCGTAGACAACAACAGGGAAGATCTGGGCAGAGAAATCAGTTCAGGGGTGGCAGAACCCAATCTTTTGGTGGTAGAGGTCGAGCAGGTGCTAGTCAGGGGTCTTATCAGGAGTCAGCTGCCTCAGCATCTAGTGTGAGAGGTCCTTGTGATAGATGTGGGAGGTTTCATGTGGGAGAGTGTTGGAGGTGTTATCACTGTAATGAATTGGGCCATACTTACAAGTTTTGCCCTAGGATGGGGCAGCAAGGTCAGACAAGTCATAGCAATCGCCCTATGGCTCCTGGACATGTGTATGTTACCACGAGAGAGGAGGCCACAGCGTCTCCTAATGTGATTCAAGGTATGGTTTCCATCCGAGGTCATAGTGTCGAAGTGTTATTTGATTCTGGTGCAACACATTCTTTTATCTCCTATGACTGTGCTAAGAAACTTGGCCTTACTTTATCTGCATTATCATATGATTTGAAAGTAACTACCCCTAGTGGAGCTGAGTTTGTAACTGCTCACGTATGTAAAGGCTTGGACCTTCAGTATGAAGGTCGAGATTCTGTGATTGACCTTGTATGTTTACCCCTTAAAGGAATATAGGTGATTATTGGCATGGATTGGTTGATAGCCAATAATGTCATTTTGCTTTGTAAGGAACGGGTTGTGAGATATGCAGTAAATTCTTTATCTGTTGAGGGTTCCAGTGGTTCCTTGTTACTATCCGCCACACAAGCTGAGAAGTGCGTGCGGAGGGGTTGTCAGGTATTTGCTGTTTTCTTCTCAATTAAATCTGAGGAGGAAATTAGCATTGAAGCTATAGATGTGGTTAAGGATTATACTGAAGTTTTCGCTGATATTCAGGGTCTTCCACCTGAGCGAGAAGTGGAATTTACCATTGATTTAGAACCAGGGGCTAGTCCGATTTCTAAGGCACCATATAGGATGGCTCCGGTAGAATTAGCTGAGTTGAAGAAGCAGATTGAAGAGTTGCTTGAAAAAGGTTTTATTCGACCTAGTGTGTCACCGTGGGGAGCTCCAGTCTTGTTTGTTAAGAAAAAGGATGGTAGCATGAGGTTGTGCATAGACTATCGTCAGCTGAATAAAGTCACAATAAAGAATAAGTACCCGTTGCCCAGGATAGATGATTTGTTGGATCAGTTAGTTGGGGCTTTCGTGTTTTCTAAGATTGACTTGAGATCAGGTTATCATCAGTTAAGAGTTCGGGTAGAGGACGTTCCTAAGACGGCCTTTAGAACCCGTTATGGCCACTATGAATTCTTGGTGATGCCTTTTGGTTTAACCAATGCTCCTGCTGTGTTCATGGATTATATGAATAGAATTTTTAGGCCATATTTAGATAAGTTCATTGTGGTGTTCATTGATGATATTCTAATTTATTCTAAAAATGAAGAGGAGCATCGTGAGCATCTGGGAATTGCTTTGAGAGTTCTGAGGGATCATCAACTTTATGCTAAGTTGTCTAAATGTGAATTTTGGCTGAACGAAGTAAAGTTTTTGGGCCATGTAGTTTCTTCCGAAGGTGTTGCGGTGGATCCTAGTAAAGTTGAGGCGGTATTGCAGTGGGAATCTCCGAAATCAGTAACTGAAGTAAGGAGTTTCGTAGGATTAGCTGGTTATTATCGGAGATTTATTCGTGGTTTTTCCCAGATTGCCCGTCCTTTGACAAATTTGACTAAGAAAGATCGCCCTTTTGTATGGACGGAGCAATGTGAAGCAGCATTTCAGGAGTTGAAGACTCTTTTGACTACTGCTCCAGTGTTGGTTTTGTCAGATTCGTCTCAACCGTTTGAGGTGTATACTGATGCGTCGTTGATGGGTTTAGGATGTGTGTTGATGCAAAATGGCAAAGTGATAGCTTATGCCTCGAGACAGTTGAGACCACATGAAGTAAACTACCCAACTCATGATTTGGAGTTGTGTGCAGTGGTGTTTGCCTTGAAAATCTGGCGCCATTATCTTTTTGGGGCTCAGTTTGAAGTGTTCAGTGATCATAAAAGTCTCAAGTATTTGATGGATCAGAAAGAGTTGAATGGTAGGCAACGTCGTTGGATGGAGTTGCTAAGTGATTATAAGTTTGAAATCAAGTACCACCCTGGGAAAGCCAATGTGGTTGCTGACGCTTTAAGTAGGAAATCGGCTCATGTCTTTGCAATGTGTCTTGAGGAACAGGCTTGGTTGGAAACGTTACGTGACATGCGAGTTGTTCCTGGGGTGGAGCAAGCTATTTTGAGAGCAGTAGTAGTTGATTTTGACTTGTATACCGATTTGCGGGTATCACAGGAGAAGGATGACAAGTTAAGTAAGATTCGAAAAGAATTGGAGGATGGTTCAGTCTTAGATTTTGAGATTGATGGTCATGGGATTCTACGGTTTAAACATCGTATTTGTGTTCCTGATTGTGCTGAGATAAAGCAGACTATTTTGGAAGAGGCTCACAGGAGTAAATATGCCATGCATCCGGGAATCACTAAGATGTATAATGATTTGAAGCGAGAGTTTTGGTGGCCAGGGATGAAAAAGGATGTGACACAGTTTGTACTCAAGTGCTTGACTTGCCAGAAAGTCAAGATTGAGCACCAAAAGCCCGGTGGATTGCTACAGAGTATTGAAGTGCCTCAGTGGAAGTGGGATGATATATCTATGGATTTCATTGTGGGGTTACCGCGTACTCAGTCAGGTCATGATTCTATTTGGGTGATTGTGGATCGGTTGACAAAGTCAGCACACTTTTTGCCTGTTCAGATTTCTAGTCCAATGGAAAAGTTGGCTCAGTTGTATGTTGATGAGATTGTGCGTTTGCATGGGGTACCAAAAAGTATTATTTCAGATAGAGATCAGCGGTATAGATCCGGATATTGGACTTCACTACAGGCTGCTTTAGGCAGTAAACTTAAGTTCAGTACTGCGTATCACCCGCAAACAGATGGTCAGACAGAAAGGATTAATCAAATCCTTGAGGATATGTTGCGGGCATGTGCTATTGAGTTGCCTGGTAGTTGGGATAAGCATCTTCCACTAGCAGAATTTGCTTATAACAATAGTTATCAGTCGAGTATTGGTATGGCTCCTTATGAGGCTTTGTATGGTAGAAAGTGTCGATCGCCAATCTGTTGGACGGAAGTGAGTGAAAGGGCTGTTATTGGCCCAGATATTGTGGATGAGACGACCCAGAAGATTGAGATGATTCGGGAGAAATTGTTGACGGCCCAGAGTAGACAGAAAAGCTATGCAGATAAACGACGACGACCACTGGAATTTGAAGAGGGTGATCATGTGTTTTTGAAAGTTTCGCCAATGACAGGTGTTGGCAGATCAATACGGGCTAAGAAGTTATCCCCTAGATATATGGGTCCTTTTGATGTGATTGAGAAGGTCGGTGAGGTTTCTTACCGGATAGCTCTTCCGCCACAGCTATCGAGACTACACGATGTGTTTCATGTGTCACAGTTGAAGAAATATCACCCTGATCCTTCACATGTTATTGAGCCTGAAGAAGTAGAGTTGGAGGACAATTTGACTTATCGTGTGGAGCCTGAAAGAATTTTGGATGTCAAGGATAAGCAATTGAGAAATAAAACCATTCGCCTTGTGAAGGTTTTCTGGAGAGGTATGACTCCAGGAGATGCGACTTGGGAAGCTGAGGAACAGATGCGTGAGAAGTACCCACAGCTATTCCTAGGTACATTTTACCTCATTTCTCTATTGTTTTCATCTGATTAAGATGCGATGGTATTGAATTTTGAGGGCAAAATTCCTAAAAGGTGGGGAGAATTGTAACATCCTGAAAATTTAATACAGGATTAAAGAGTGTTTTGGAAGTGATAAATGGAGAAATTAGGAATGTTGGGAATTTTTAGGAATTTTTGGTGATTTTTGGGAATATTTTGGAAATTTTGAGTAATTATTATGCATAAAATTACTAAAGAAATGAAAAGTTTGAAATATGAGGGAGTGGTAGAGCTAAAAATATTTTGAAGTTTAAGAAGATTGGAGGCTGGTTTAAGTGGTTTTAAATCAAAATGAGTACACTATAGCAAGTTTAGGCTTTAAATAACCAAAACCACCCTTGATTCCATCAACCAAACACGCCCCAGCCCCCCCTTTTTGACTTAAAACATCGGATCTCCTTCTTCTTCCTCATTTCTCTCTGCGCGTTCGGATTTCCCCCCCTTCACCATTTTCTTCTTCACACCTCACCACTTTGGCTCTCTCTCTCTCTCTCTTTCCAAGATCTCTAACCATTTTTATGTTCTTTATCTTCTCTCCTTCTCGGGTCCGTTGAAGGCGAGCTTGAACAGTGACCGGCCATGGATTCTGGCGGCGGTTTTGGCTTTCCGGCGACTTGAACGGCTAGTTAGAGGAAAGGTTTGATTTTTCTTGGTTTCCTTGGGTTGTTCTTCCATTTCCAACATTTTCTTGTCATTTCCTCAGCTCCTCTTTCTTTTTCCAGTCGGCCGGCGGTTGGGAGTATTTTTCCGGCGACGATGGCCCTATTTTTCCGGCGAAGGGAGTTGTTGTTGAAGGTGGGTGTAGTTCTCTAGCTCTTTTTGTGATTTCTTCATGTTACAACTTCATTTCTCATTTTCCTTCTTCCTTTCTCTTGCTCAAGCTCGGCCAGTCACTTTAGGGCCGATTCCGGCGAGTTCTGGACGGCGGCCAGCAGCAGTGAAGCTCCTCCCTGTGTTCTGCAACTATGTAAGCTTGATCCTGGCCTTTTGTGAAGTTAATTTTGTGGAATTTGGTCTTTTTGATGTTAGGGTGTTATGGAAAAATTTGGGACTTTAGGATTTATAAGTGGTTATTATGATTATTCACTGCTGAATTGAAGATGTTTGGGAAGTATTGAGGTTTAATGAAGTTGGAAAAGATTTTTGGGATTTTTGGAAATTGTTATGGCTCTTTGAATTGGGGTTTTGTTAATGGAAGATGATTTGAATGAATTAGTTGTTGATAAACACTTGTTAAGGTTATAATAAGATGTAGGAAGTAGATTTTGATTGAATTGGTGTTTAGGAAGGAAATTGGAAGGTAATAGGGCATTTTTGGACTCTTTAAGTTAGGGCTATGTTAGTGATGATGTTCTGGAATAAATTGGTGCTTAAGAAATGCTTGATGAAGTTGTTTGGTGATGTTGGAAGGTTGGTTTTAGAAGGATTGAAGTTTATAAGGAATTTTGTTAGTTAAAGTATTGATTTGAAGTGGCTTTGGTAGATTAAAGGTTGTTTATTGATGTTGGAATGTTAATGTTGATTAGATTGAGGTTTGAAAGGAAGTTGGAAAGTTAAAGTATTGATTGAAAGTGATTTAGATGTTTTAAAGGATGGTTTGATTATGGTAGGTAAGGTTATAAATCCTTCAAGAAATGATTAAGGTTGAAAGTATTGGATTGTAAAGATTTGGTAAAGAGAAGTTGAAGGAGGAAAGGATATGGATGTGGTTTTGGTATTGAAGTATTTTTATATTTTTAGTATTAATGAAAGTTATTTAAAAGGTTGAGTTAAGTCACTTACAAAGTACCTTGACCGTTTTTAAATTGTGGCATTATTGTAGACGGTGATCGTTCAAGCGGACTTTGAAGATAACTGTTATCTGCGTATATCTGCTGCAGTGAAGTTTAGCAGGTAATCACGCTTAACTGACTGTGATACTGAGGGTGATGGTAGTTGAGGATTTTCTGACATCCTCTTCTACTTATTTATATATATATATAAATACAATGAATTCAGATTTCGTTATACATAAACGTGGGCTATAGGGTATCTTTCAACTGAACTGTACTTTATATAAATTCATATTTATATATAATCTTTTGTATGTTGCATGACACTGGTTATTTGTACCGTCGGCCGATGTAACCTATCGATTTGCGCAAATCGATAGGTTAATAGTACGGGTTCCTCGGATTGTAAAGGAACCAGGGATTTTCACATTGATTAGAGTGGTCCCTTTTATGCTTTTCGGATTGTAGACCGGGCACAGTGTCACACACGTTTATTTTTGTATATTGAGAGATGGATGCATTTGTTCTGTATATATATATATGTGTATATTTGCAAATGTTATATACTGTATGCAGGTTTTTGAACTGTGGTACCCTGTAGACACTCCACTACCCCACTTCTGAGTGTCACAGTGAGTTATGTTGTGATTACTGAGACATTGTTTTGTCTCACCCCATTCCCTTTATTTTTACAGGTGATCATGCCCAGGGGGAGGCGCAGAGGAAGGGGAAGGGGCCGTCTGGCCCATACTGAAATAGTAAGTAGGCCAGAGGTGACCTTGTTAGGGATATATATCGCCAGTTCACTAGGCTGCACCAGCTTCTGCATATATTAATGTTGTTTGTGTGAATTTTATTGTATATGTGAACCGTATGACTTGTAATGTAACTTAATGTAATGTTTTGGTTGTTATATAACATCGTTCATGCTACTGTGATAGTTCAGGAACTACCTTGACTAATATGTCAAGCTTAGTTGATGTATATTCTGTTTCCAGGTGATGAGAACTTGAATGGATGTAATTAGGAAACGTGATTTTCCTAATATGCTGATGTGGTAGATGGAGAATGTATTTGAGTGTTTTATGTTTTCCTGTGTGTGTAATCATATTAGATGGGCCCCGCTCTAATATGGTTTATTTTTAGATAGTTTGGTTAGTTCCTTTTCTAATCATGTTAGATGATTCTTTTCTAACATGGTTAGATTTAGGTTATGATATTGATTGCGTGATTCATTAGGTGATGGTTATTCTTTTGCTAACTATGTTAGAGGATTCTCTTTTCTAACATAGTTAGATATGTAATCTCTTATTTATAGAGGAATTCTTTTGCTAACCATGTTAGGTGAATCTTTTACTAACATGGTTAGGGCGTTTAATTGTTATTGATATCGTTTTCTTTTTCTAACCATGTTAGCAGTATTTTTCTAACATGGTTAGTCTCCATTATGTTGATTGTTTTGATTGGCAGTTGAATTAGATTCAGGTTAATAATGTATTATTAGGAGGTACTTTACACATTTCAACTCACTTAATACAATCCACTTCCATTCATATAAATCACATTGACAAATAAGTATAATTTATTACAGTAAAACATTCTATACGCACATATTAACATTTTTGCAACCACCAAGTCATTTCACTTTAGAAATCAAATAATCAATAGCGATATTTATCAACCATAATATATCAAAGAGAAACAAACTATATTCTTATTGTTAATATGTTAACTAAAGCAAGAACCAAAAAGGGAAAGAACATCAATAATAGCTCACATCATTCCCATCATTCTCATTTTCCCAATTAATCATTAAATATAAAACATATCACACACACATACACACACATACACACATTTACAAAGGATCAACCATACAACTCAACTAACTCTCCAATTATACAAGTAGAAATCATTTTAAGTAAGTCAACAAGCATAACTTTAACAAGTCAAATACACACAAACATGGCAGTAGATATTTCAATTATTAGCACATAATCCTTTTCCTAATTAAAACCACCAATACAATTTATACAAAACTAAGAAATGACATACATTGAAGTATTGTAAACTTCCTCTTAAGTGCAATTAGCAAGTGAAGGATACATACACGCGTACAAGGAACAATTTCAGCAGTACGATTCTTTTTGGCATACATATGTCACGAATTCTCCTCAACCCCCATGTGTACTTTAGCATATAATTAACAAAGGACTTAATCATACACATGCATTCACAAGGACAGCCATACTTATTCACAAAGCACATTTGAATCGTCATTTTGATCAACTAAACATCACTCACCTGAAACTTTCAATCAGTCCAAATAGAATCATTCACTTACAAGACAAGAAACAAATCAAAGAGAGAATAAATCAGAATTTTCCAATTAACATGACAACAGCCCATTCAATCCAAGAAAGGAACATAGAACATCAAGACTTATACATCCATAAGATAAATTGGTAAAGAATCAACAGCTCTATTTCTCCCCCAAAAGTGATCAGCCTTGACAGATTAATTATGTAGACAATTGTAATTACACATGCCATAATTTAATTCCAACCACAACACCATTTAACATTCTTACAACACCATTTATTCCAATTCTTCATTAAGGGAATGCATATCAAAACAGGGAAGCAAGAAAAGAAGATTAAATTCTCATATTCCAAGCATAAACTGAACATCTCCACACAAAAATAATTCAAGCAAGATCCAGGACATTCATATCATCAATTTCAACAACAATCCAAGCAGACATAACCAATTACAAGAATGATTCACATTCAGTCATGGAACCCACAAGTTAGGGTTTTACATAAACTTCACTAAACTTCAATCAACATTCAATTTAACACCTAGGACACTAAAAGATGAAGCTTTAGCTTAGTTTTAATTCATTTTTATGGATAAAACCTAAAAACCAAAATCGGACACACCCTCTCAAACAGCTCAAAACGAAAAATCAAGGCAAGAAATGTGTAGAAATTGCTTACGAAGTTCCAAAAATGAGGGGAGGTAGCAAACCGCCGCTGGCCGCTGCTTAACTCGCCGGAAAACGGCCCCTCAATATCTAGGCCGACCAAAATCCAAAAGGGAAGGGAAGAGTAATTAAAATGAAGTTTAGAAAAGGAACATGACTTAAGAAACCAAAAGAAACCGAAGAGCCTACCTCCAGCCGCCGTACGTCGCCGATCTCGCCACGGCTCGCCGGAAAACGGAAGCTAGGGCGGAGGAAGAAAGGAGGCCGATGGTGAAGGGAGGAGAAACGCAGGGAAAGGAGAGAAAGATGATGGATTTGTGAGGGGGGTGGCGCCGCCGCGCCTGTGGCTGCCGGAAATCGCGAGGGCGGAGGAGAAGGCGGAGGTGAGAGGGAAGAGGAACGAAGAAGATGAAGAAAAAATGAGAGGGGGGGGGGCTGCCGACAGGTTTTTAAGGAAGGGAGGAGGAAGGCTTTGTTTGGTTTGGTGTAATAAGGGGGGTTCTCTGATGATTTGTAGCCCAAACTTGCCATAGTGTACTCTTTTAGTTCTAAAACCATTTAAACCAGTCTCCAATCTTTTTAAACTTCAAAATATTTTTAGCTTTATCACTCCCTTATATTTCAAACTCTTCATTTCTTAATTAATTATATGCACATTGATTACTCAAAATTTCCAAAAATATCACAAAAATTCCTAAAAATTCCAAAATTTTTCCAAAACACCCTCTAATCCTGAATTAAATTTTTCAGGATGTTACAATTCTCCTCACCTTTTTAGAAATTTTGTCCCCAAAATTCACGGCACATACAACTAAACCAAAGAAAATACACATGTCAATCTTGCATTTTTCATCTTAACTTTAATAATTTCACTACAACTGAATACACTCAACATCATTCTTCCCCATTTATCCTCATTCACTCTATGGTAGTCGCCAATAGTAATCCAGTTACTCCTAGCTAACCTCCATTTCCTAGTCACCCCAACCTCAAATTACTTATACTAAAGTTCAATTTCATAATTGACAACAATATCCTCTTCAGAATCTAGTGGTTTCTTCAATTATAATCCAAGATCTCACTTCCAATTATTAGATAACAACTCCATAAAATTACATTTCTAACTTTAGCTCGTGATTCTAACTTAACATGCACTCATCCATGTCAACTTCAACATTAAATTTGTGGTTAATTACCTCGAATTTCAATAAAATAGACCTCCACTACACTTCCAGTCTGGCATATTACACTCTACTAGTTTCTTTATCCATTTTGCTTAGCTTATTAATCACCATCATCAATTACACTTAAACAACACTCACTTAACATTAAGAAATACTCAATTCAACTCTGTATTTTCATTTAACCAATAAATCATTCATCAATCCTCATGATACTTTCCTTAGCTATCCATTAATTACTTCAGATTTTAACAAGAATTCTCTTGAAATATGAGATTACTATCAAACTTCTATGAATCTATTATAAAACCTACGTCTTTAATACTTCACAAATTATCAACAATCCTTATTATACATGGTCTCTAATAGTATCAACAATAAATTTATAACCACACATGTCCTCAAAGCAAAACAAATATCTTTTTCCTTCCCTTAGCAATCAGCCATAACAGAAAAATTGGTGCAAAAACATTTAACTACACCTGCAACAATGCCATTCGGCTTCACCAAATCATTAAATTCACATGCATTCATAGTATTTCGATTAACCCCACTTTAAGATTAACTTAAAACCTTCCATATTTGAAAGAGAATCAAGTCATCTATTTAAATATCTCTATCTAACACCACCATTTAAATCATTATAGTCCAATCACCCCTATTCCTATCAAACTCCAAGAACCAAAAGTGTTTAAAATAAGAAATCCTCATTTACTAGCTATGCTAACCTCAAATTACTTGTATGAAAGTCCACTATCCTAAATTGCAACACCTACATGATTATTTTCCCCAAATTTAATCAACTATCGTTTTTCCTTGATGTAATTCTAATACTAATAACACCCTAATTATTCCCTTCTTTGCTTTTCCAAACAAGTACCCTTCAAAAATACTATTCTATATCACATCAACTTTCCCAGTCCACCTCTTCAATTTCAGTTGTCTCCTCGTCATTCCTAAAGTCTCACATCTTAACTATTAAATCGGAACTCCCTAGAATTTCATTCCTTACTTATCTCATACCCTGATTTAATACCTGTTCCACCATGTCAACTTCCTTACCACAAACATTCCTAATTGCATTCAATTCCAATAATCCATTTAAAAGGTTATCTAGAGCTTTAACATAAATCCTCAACTTAACTAGCTTCTATCTCAACCACGATCTACAAGGTATATCCATCGCTACCACATTAAGAATCTCGAATTCAACAAATAATTTTTCTTAATCTACCCTACATAAACAACATATTATTCTAAGTCATCATGCTACAGATTAAATTTCCAATTATTTCCCTTAATCAACTTTAACCTACAACCTAAACTTCTCCAAACAAACATCATTTCTTAGTCATTATTGTGTAATCTAAACATCAAGATCACAGCTCCTCTCCTAATGCATTATCCCATACACAAAAACAATTTACAACAACTACCAACATTCTAAATTCCCCTTCACCATGGAGATATTCATCCAATAGTGAACTCAAGGTTTCTCTACGCTTACAACTTCACCAATTAAAATCCTCTCACAATAAATCTCTCAAATAACATAACTCAGAACATCTTTACTAAATGATATCAACATCCCATTTAACAACAGATAAGAATAAAACCATTCCAAAACCACAATACTTATTAACTCCAGAACAAACAGAAAGTTCATCGTTTCCTTTGAACATTTAAAGAAATTAACTTACAAATAATCATAACGCTAAGACTTAACAGAATAGAAACTAAAAAGATCATGAAAGAGTAAGATAAGCTCCTCTCATTACACTAATTAACTTGGACTTTTCTTCAACATAAAGATATATACTCAAGACATTTTTTTTTTAATTTGACATTTAGAACACATATAATAGTTCATTCAACCACACCAGCATAATCGATACACTAAACAACCATCCGCTCGACGAAAATAATTTCATTCAAGCAAAGAAATAATTTTACATTTAAGCATGAATCACAATCAACAATCACTATAATATATATCATGGTGGAGATTTCTAAAGAAAATTTCAAGTTTTACTACAATATCAATCAATTTAACAAACAAACAAAGCAAACCAGAACCAAAATCAACAATTTCTTATTTCACAATTTCACCAACCAATTTTTAACTATAAGTTTCATATTCATAGTAACAACCAAACTTTTCCAATTACATATTATTATCTTGCAAAACCTTTTCAATAACCTATAAAAATTTAATCAATAATCACTTTTAAACAAATAACTTACCATTATTTCGTTTAGTAATGGTGGGAAAACATTTCATGAAATAGTGAGGGCTACCAACATCTATTATTAAGGGGCTGCTTCCAGTCACTAAATATAGTGAGGAAGCCTCCGGCCGCTTAATATAAATGGGCAACAATCCTTACTATCCATGATGATAGGGTCTCTAACCATTACTAATTGAAAGATAATCAAAATATAATTTTATAATCAAATATCAAAGTGAATATTTTTTTTTTAAAACAAACAAATGTTTTAAATAAAATTTCGATTAAAACAAATCAATTCATCAATGAAGCAACAATATCACAATAACTAAAAAAATAATAAACAAAACAAACAACTCTTATCTTACATTATATTCATTATTGTTATTTTCAGATTTTTAATCCATCAACCCAATAAGGTATCTCATGATGCCTCAACTATGATTATGGCCGGCACATAACTATACTCGAGACCCCAGAGAAGCATCCTTATTTCGTTATTCTTCCTAAATTCTTGTACATATCAACATTATTTCGTTATTCTTTCTATGTTCATCTCAATCTCTCCACAGTACCTATTCAATTTCTCTTATCACTCTCTCCCCACCACAGGATGAGCGATAATCTTCTCAAAAAGGCAAGATATTCATGCACAGAAGGAAGGGAATACTAAGAATGTATATTGCCAATCTATATGCAATGCAGCACAGTCCTAGGTTATCGTATACCAAATACTGATAACCAAGTTGTAAAATTCTATTACTTAATCTCTAATAAAATAATGATATCCATTTTAATCCTTTAATGTATTTACTAACTATGATAGGAAAAGGATTTTTCATAACATCAATATACCTATCATAGTTAGAAAAAGGACATTCTAATGAATGAGACATTATCCATGATAGAAAAGAATAAACTAATACAACCTGAATACTATCATGGATAATTAATAGCTAACCATGTTAGAAAAGAATCACCTAACATGGTTAGAAAAATAAACAACCTAATGTTCAATAATATCAAATACATACAAATATATGCTTACTAACCATGTTAGAAAAGATTTGCCTAACATGGTTATTAAACAGAACTAATTGATATTAAATAATAAATAAATATGTATACATGCGGAAGCAGATGTAGGCCTATACAAATTGGCAATATACACTTCCCAAAGAAACTATATAATATCTACTACCTAATTCCCTTTCCTGATGCTCGCGCCTGTGCATGAATACCTGCAAAAATGTGAGTAATCGTGGGATGAGACAATTTGTCCCAGTAATCACCGCTTAACTCACTATAACAGTGAGATGTGCGGTAGCGAGGGCGTCTAAAGGGTACTTCATTTTAAATTTAGTAATATATACATATATCTGTCAAGTCTCCTTCCATTCATCACTCAAGTCTCTCTGTCACATCCAAGTCAACTCAATAGACAAAAATAAACATGATTGACACTGTGCCCAGTCTCAAATCTGAAAGCATGAAAAGGGAGCACTTTAAAAAGTGAAAACGTCCCTGGGGAGCACTTTAAAAAGTGAAAACGTCCCTGGGGAGCACTTTAAAAAGTGAAAACGTCCCTGGTTCCTCTACAATCCAAGGAACCTGTACAATTAACCTATCGATTTGCGCAAATCGATAGGTTACATCGGCCGACGGTACTAATAATCAGTGTCATGCAATGCACACAATCCCTATCCTATATTCCATCAACATAACTCCCTAATTTTCTCTACACATCCTACGATACATCCAATCCACTGTACCTCTCAATATCCTTGTCAAAATACCAAGATCCCAATATCTATACACTCACATACACAGTCCAACAACATCACCAGCAAAATACTACATATATAATGTGTCAAAATCTTTTATATGAAAATAATCGTGTTTGAAAGGCACCCGATAGCCTGTTTTATATAAAAATACCTTTTCAAATATAATATATATATATATAGAGGGTGAGAAAGGATTTTAAAAATCCCCAACTAACATCACCCTCAATGTTATAGTAAGGTAAGTGTGATTACCTGTCGCCCTTTAGCACTCTACTGTCTTTTCCCTATTTTCTTGGTCATGCCTTGCAAAGTATAAGCAAATCACATCCTTTCCTATTATTACATCATGTAATAATAATAGGTTAATAATCATTCTAAGTCATGAATTAACTAACGTCTCTCTCGTTAGTATATGGCTACCCATTTTCCTTACATTCATTTTTCTAATAAATCATTTTGTAACATCCTGAAAATTTAATACAGGATTAAAGAGTGTTTTGGAAGTGATAAATGGAGAAATTAGGAATGTTGGGAATTTTTAGGAATTTTTGGTGATTTTTGGGAATATTTTGGAAATTTTGAGTAATTATTATGCATAAAATTACTAAAGAAATGAAAAGTTTGAAATATGAGGGAGTGGTAGAGCTAAAAATATTTTGAAGTTTAAGAAGATTGGAGGCTGGTTTAAGTGCTTTTAAATCAAAATGAGTACACTATAGCAAGTTTAGGCTTTAAATAACCAAAACCACCCTTAATTCCATCAACCAAACACGCCCCAGCCCCCCCTTTTTGACTTAAAACATCGGATCTCCTTCTTCTTCCTCATTTTTCTCTGCGCGTTCGGATTTCCCCCCTTCACCATTTTCTTCTTCACACCTCACCACTTTGGCTCTCTCTCTCTCTCTTTCCAAGATCTCTAACCATTTTTATGTTCTTTATCTTCTCTCCTTCTCGGGTCCGTTGAAGGCGAGCTTGAACAGTGACCGGCCATGGATTCTGGCGGCGGTTTTGGCTTTCCGGCGACTTGAACGGCTAGTTAGAGGAAAGGTTTGATTTTTCTTGGTTTCCTTGGGTTGTTCTTCCATTTCCAACATTTTCTTGTCATTTCCTCAGCTCCTCTTTCTTTTTCCAGTCGGCCGGCGGTTGGGAGTATTTTTCCGGCGACGATGGCCCTATTTTTCCGGCGAAGGGAGTTGTTGTTGAAGGTGGGTGTAGTTCTCTAGCTCTTTTTGTGATTTCTTCATGTTACAACTTCATTTCTCATTTTCCTTCTTCCTTTCTCTTGCTCAAGCTCGGCCAGTCACTTTAGGGCCGATTCCGGCGAGTTCTGGACGGCGGCCAGCAGCAGTGAAGCTCCTCCCTGTGTTCTGCAACTATGTAAGCTTGATCCTGGCCTTTTGTGAAGTTAATTTTGTGGAATTTGGTCTTTTTGATGTTAGGGTGTTATGGAAAAATTTGGGACTTTAGGATTTATAAGTGGTTATTATGATTATTCACTGCTGAATTGAAGATGTTTGGGAAGTATTGAGGTTTAATGAAGTTGGAAAAGATTTTTGGGATTTTTGGAAATTGTTATGGCTCTTTGAATTGGGGTTTTGTTAATGGAAGATGATTTGAATGAATTAGTTGTTGATAAACACTTGTTAAGGTTATAATAAGATGTAGGAAGTAGATTTTGATTGAATTGGTGTTTAGGAAGGAAATTGGAAGGTAATAGGGCATTTTTGGACTCTTTAAGTTAGGGCTATGTTAGTGATGATGTTCTGGAATAAATTGGTGCTTAAGAAATGCTTGATGAAGTTGTTTGGTGATGTTGGAAGGTTGGTTTTAGAAGGATTGAAGTTTATAAGGAATTTTGTTAGTTAAAGTATTGATTTGAAGTGGCTTTGGTAGATTAAAGGTTGTTTATTGATGTTGGAATGTTAATGTTGATTAGATTGAGGTTTGAAAGGAAGTTGGAAAGTTAAAGTATTGATTGAAAGTGATTTAGATGTTTTAAAGGATGGTTTGATTATGGTAGGTAAGGTTATAAATCCTTCAAGAAATGATTAAGGTTGAAAGTATTGGATTGTAAAGATTTGGTAAAGAGAAGTTGAAGGAGGAAAGGATATGGATGTGGTTTTGGTATTGAAGTATTTTTATATTTTTAGTATTAATGAAAGTTATTTAAAAGGTTGAGTTAAGTCACTTACAAAGTACCTTGACCGTTTTTAAATTGTGGCATTATTGTAGACGGTGATCGTTCAAGCGGACTTTGAAGATAACTGTTATCTGCGTATATCTGCTGCAGTGAAGTTTAGCAGGTAATCACGCTTAACTGACTGTGATACTGAGGGTGATGGTAGTTGAGGATTTTCTGACATCCTCTTCTACTTATTTATATATATATATAAATACAATGAATTCAGATTTCGTTATACATAAACGTGGGCTATAGGGTACCTTTCAACTGAACTGTACTTTATATAAATTCATATTTATATATAATCTTTTGTATGTTGCATGACACTGGTTATTTGTACCGTCGGCCGATGTAACCTATCGATTTGCGCAAATCGATAGGTTAATAGTACGGGTTCCTCGGATTGTAAAGGAACCAGGGATTTTCACATTGATTAGAGTGGTCCCTTTTATGCTTTTCGGATTGTAGACCGGGCACAGTGTCACACACGTTTATTTTTGTATATTGAGAGATGGATGCATTTGTTCTGTATATATATATATGTGTATATTTGCAAATGTTATATACTGTATGCAGGTTTTTGAACTGTGGTACCCTGTAGACACTCCACTACCCCACTTCTGAGTGTCACAGTGAGTTATGTTGTGATTACTGAGACATTGTTTTGTCTCACCCCATTCCCTTTATTTTTACAGGTGATCATGCCCAGGGGGAGGCGCAGAGGAAGGGGAAGGGGCCGTCTGGCCCATACTGAAATAGTAAGTAGGCCAGAGGTGACCTTGTTAGGGATATATATCGCCAGTTCACTAGGCTGCACCAGCTTCTGCATATATTAATGTTGTTTGTGTGAATTTTATTGTATATGTGAACCGTATGACTTGTAATGTAACTTAATGTAATGTTTTGGTTGTTATATAACATCGTTCATGCTACTGTGATAGTTCAGGAACTACCTTGACTAATATGTCAAGCTTAGTTGATGTATATTCTATTTCCAGGTGATGAGAACTTGAATGGATGTAATTAGGAAACGTGATTTTCCTAATATGCTGATGTGGTAGATGGAGAATGTATTTGAGTGTTTTATGTTTTCCTGTGTGTGTAATCATATTAGATGGGCCCCGCTCTAATATGGTTTATTTTTAGATAGTTTGGTTAGTTCCTTTTCTAATCATGTTAGATGATTCTTTTCTAACATGGTTAGATTTAGGTTATGATATTGATTGCGTGATTCATTAGGTGATGGTTATTCTTTTGCTAACTATGTTAGAGGATTCTCTTTTCTAACATAGTTAGATATGTAATCTCTTATTTATAGAGGAATTCTTTTGCTAACCATGTTAGGTGAATCTTTTACTAACATGGTTAGGGCGTTTAATTGTTATTGATATCGTTTTCTTTTTTTAACCATGTTAGCAGTATTTTTCTAACATGGTTAGTCTCCATTATGTTGATTGTTTTGATTGGCAGTTGAATTAGATTCAGGTTAATAATGTATTATTAGGAGGTACTTTACAATTTGGTATCAGTTTTATGGTAAACGATACCCTGCCTGTTGCATTGCATATAGAATGGCGATATATAAACCCCTTCCTTCCCTTCCTTATTGTTATGATCACTAACCCTTTTTATGATTATTATCATTATTCCCTAGGTGGGTGGAGAGGATGATTCAAGTCAATTCCAAGATTCACAACAATCTATTCCGGCACAAAACTTTGGGTCAGAGTTTGTGAATCAATTGAGGGATGTGATTTTGGAGACAATGGAAGAAAGGTTACAAAAATTTAAACAAGATATGGGCCATCAGCATCAAAGTGAAGGAGAGTTTGAATTGGGCCATGAGAGTGAAACTCACGGGACCCAGCAGGAAGTTACCCAAGAAGACCGTGCTATTAATAGAGTTTGGAAAGATGTGTCTAGGCACAATCCTGGTACTTTTGAAGGAAGTCGCCAACCTGAAGTAGCAGAAGAATGGATCGATAGATTAGAGACAATTTTCCAAGCTGTTGCTTGTAATGAGTACCAGAAAGCCAGGGTTGCTATCTTACTTTTGACCGGTGATGCCAAAAGATGGTGGAAGTCAGCTGGGGGTATGGATGATTCCATGACTGTGTGGTCTGAATTCAAAGGAAAATTCCTTGAGCATTACTTTCCCATTACAATCAGACATGAGAAAGAACTTGAATTTAATAAATTAACGCAAGGCAATATGCACGAGGATGAATTTGTTGCCACTTTCAATGAGTTATCACGCTATGTGACGTACTTGCAATATAGAGATGATCCCGAATGGAAGCATACTCAGTTGATTCAGAAGGCTAGACCTGAGTTGCAGCCATATCTGTATGCTAGGCCGTTTGTTAATTTTGAGGATTCTTGTGAGTATTTTTGTCTTGTGGCCAGAAACTTGAGAAGTTCAGGTACCTTGGGTCGGGTTGACAACCAGTTTAAATCTACTAGCTACTTAGGGCCTTCAGGGGGTATCTCTAAGAGTCACAGTGCTGGTACAAGTACTTCTGGGAGTTCTGGGAGAAGATAGCAAGGCCAAGGTCATACACAGAGGTATAACCAGAGAGGTAGTTTTCGTAGACAACAACAGGGAAGATCTGGGCAGAGAAATCAGTTAAGGGGTGGCAGAACCCAATCTTTTGGTGGTAGAGGTCGAGCAGGTGCTAGTCAGGGGTCTTATCAGGAGTCAGCTGCCTCAGCATCTAATGTGAGAGGTCCTTGTGATAGATGTGGGAGGTTTCATGTGGGAGAGTGTTGGAGGTGTTATCACTGTAATGAATTGGGCCATACTTACAAGTTTTGCCCTAGGATGGGGCAGCAAGGTCAGACAAGTCATAGCAATCGCCCTATGGCTCCTGGACGTGTGTATGTTACCACGAGAGAGGAGGCCACAGCGTCTCCTAATGTGATTCAAGGTATGGTTTCCATCCGAGGTCATAGTGTCGAAGTGTTATTTGATTCTGGTGCAACACATTCTTTTATCTCCTATGACTGTGCTAAGAAACTTGGCCTTACTTTATCTGCATTATCATATGATTTGAAAGTAACTACCCCTAGTGGAGCTGAGTTTGTAACTGCTCACGTATGTAAAGGCTTGGACCTTCAGTATGAAGGTCGAGATTCTGTGATTGACCTTGTATGTTTACCCCTTAAAGGAATAGAGGTGATTATTGGCATGGATTGGTTGATAGCCAATAATGTCATTTTGCTTTGTAAGGAACGGGCTGTGAGATATGCAGTAAATTCTTTATCTGTTGAGGGTTCCAGTGGTTCCTTGTTACTATCCGCCACACAAGCTGAGAAGTGCGTGCGGAGGGGTTGTCAGGTATTTGCTGTTTTCTTCTCAATTAAATCTGAGGAGGAAATTAGCATTGAAGCTATAGATGTGGTTAAGGATTATACTGAAGTTTTCGCTGATATTCAGGGTCTTCCACCTGAGCGAGAAGTGGAATTTACCATTGATTTAGAACCAGGGGCTAGTCCGATTTCTAAGGCACCATATAGGATGGCTCCGGTAGAATTAGCTGAGTTGAAGAAGCAGATTGAAGAGTTGCTTGAAAAAGGTTTTATTCGACCTAGTGTGTCACCGTGGGGAGCTCCAGTCTTGTTTGTTAAGAAAAAGGATGGTAGCATGAGGTTGTGCATAGACTATCGTCAGCTGAATAAAGTCACAATAAAAAATAAGTACCCGTTGCCCAGGATAGATGATTTGTTGGATCAGTTAGTTGGGGCTTCCGTGTTTTCTAAGATTGACTTGAGATCAGGTTATCATCAGTTAAGAGTTCGGGTAGAGGACGTTCCTAAGACGGCCTTTAGAACCCGTTATGGCCACTATGAATTCTTGGTGATGCCTTTTGGTTTAACCAATGCTCCTGCTGTGTTCATGGATTATATGAATAGAATTTTTAGGCCATATTTAGATAAGTTCATTGTGGTGTTCATTGATGATATTCTAATTTATTCTAAAAATGAAGAGGAGCATCGTGAGCATCTGGGAATTGCTTTGAGAGTTCTGAGGGATCATCAACTTTATGCTAAGTTGTCTAAATGTGAATTTTGGCTGAACGAAGTAAAGTTTTTGGGCCATGTAGTTTCTTCTGAAGGTGTTGCGGTGGATCCTAGTAAAGTTGAGGCGGTATTGCAGTGGGAATCTCCGAAATCAGTAACTGAAGTAAGGAGTTTCGTAGGATTAGCTGGTTATTATCGGAGATTTATTCGTGGTTTTTCCCAGATTGCCCGTCCTTTGACAAATTTGACTAAGAAAGATCGCCCTTTTGTATGGACGGAGCAATGTAAAGCAGCATTTCAGGAGTTGAAGACTCTTTTGACTACTGCTCCAGTGTTGGTTTTGCCAGATTCGTCTCAACCGTTTGAGGTGTATACTGATGCGTCGTTGATGGGTTTAGGATGTGTGTTGATGCAAAATGGCAAAGTGATAGCTTATGCCTCGAGACAGTTGAGACCACATGAAGTAAACTACCCAACTCATGATTTGGAGTTGTGTGCAGTGGTGTTTGCCTTGAAAATCTGGCGCCATTATCTTTTTGGGGCTCAGTTTGAAGTGTTCAGTGATCATAAAAGTCTCAAGTATTTGATGGATCAGAAAGAGTTGAATGGTAGGCAACGTCGTTGGATGGAGTTGCTAAGTGATTATAAGTTTGAAATCAAGTACCACCCTGGGAAAGCCAATGTGGTTGCTGACGCTTTAAGTAGGAAATCGGCTCATGTCTTTGCAATGAGTCTTGAGGAACAGGCTTGGTTGGAAACGTTACGTGACATGCGAGTTGTTCCTGGGGTGGAGCAGGCTATTTTGAGAGCAGTAGTAGTTGATTTTGACTTGTATACCGATTTGCGGGTATCACAGGAGAAGGATGACAAGTTAAGTAAGATTCGAAAAGAATTGGAGGATGGTTCAGTCTTAGATTTTGAGATTGATGGTCATGGGATTCTACGGTTTAAACATCGTATTTGTGTTCCTGATTGTGCTGAGATAAAGCAGACTATTTTGGAAGAGGCTCACAGGAGTAAATATGCCATGCATCCGGGAATCACTAAGATGTATAATGATTTGAAGCGAGAGTTTTGGTGGCCAGGGATGAAAAAGGATGTGACACAGTTTGTACTCAAGTGCTTGACTTGCCAGAAAGTCAAGATTGAGCACCAAAAGCCCGGTGGATTGCTACAGAGTATTGAAGTGCCTCAGTGGAAGTGGGATGATATATCTATGGATTTCATTGTGGGGTTACCGCGTACTCAGTCAGGTCATGATTCTATTTGGGTGATTGTGGATCGGTTGACAAAGTCAGCACACTTTTTGCCTGTTCAGATTTCTAGTCCAATGGAAAAGTTGGCTCAGTTGTATGTTGATGAGATTGTGCGTTTGCATGGGGTACCAAAAAGTATTATTTCAGATAGAGATCAGCGGTATAGATCCGGATATTGGACGTCACTACAGGCTGCTTTAGGCAGTAAACTTAAGTTCAGTACTGCGTATCACCCGCAAACAGATGGTCAGACAGAAAGGATTAATCAAATCCTTGAGGATATGTTGCGGGCATGTGCTATTGAGTTGCCTGGTAGTTGGGATAAGCATCTTCCACTAGCAGAATTTGCTTATAACAATAGTTATCAGTCGAGTATTGGTATGGCTCCTTATGAGGCTTTGTATGGTAGAAAGTGTCGATCGCCAATCTGTTGGACGGAAGTGAGTGAAAGGGCTGTTATTGGCCCAGATATTGTGGATGAGACGACCCAGAAGATTGAGATGATTCGGGAGAAATTGTTGACGGCCCAGAGTAGACAGAAAAGCTATGCAGATAAACGACGACGACCACTGGAATTTGAAGAGGGTGATCATGTGTTTTTGAAAGTTTCGCCAATGACAGGTGTTGGCAGATCAATACGGGCTAAGAAGTTATCCCCTAGATATATGGGTCCTTTTGATGTGATTGAGAAGGTCGGTGAGGTTTCTTACCGGATAGCTCTTCCGCCACAGCTATCGAGACTACACGATGTGTTTCATGTGTCACAGTTGAAGAAATATCACCCTGATCCTTCACATGTTATTGAGCCTGAAGAAGTAGAGTTGGAGGACAATTTGACTTATCGTGTGGAGCCTGAAAGAATTTTGGATGTCAAGGATAAGCAATTGAGAAATAAAACCATTCGCCTTGTGAAGGTTTTCTGGAGAGGTATGACTCCAGGAGATGCGACTTGGGAAGCTGAGGAACAGATGCGTGAGAAGTACCCACAGCTATTCCTAGGTACATTTTACCTCATTTCTCTATTGTTTTCATCTGATTAAGATGCGATGGTATTGAATTTTGAGGGCAAAATTCCTAAAAGGTGGGGAGAATTGTAACATCCTGAAAATTTAATACAGGATTAAAGAGTGTTTTGGAAGTGATAAATGGAGAAATTAGGAATGTTGGGAATTTTTAGGAATTTTTGGTGATTTTTGGGAATATTTTGGAAATTTTGAGTAATTATTATGCATAAAATTACTAAAGAAATGAAAAGTTTGAAATATGAGGGAGTGGTAGAGCTAAAAATATTTTGAAGTTTAAGAAGATTGGAGGCTGGTTTAAGTGGTTTTAAATCAAAATGAGTACACTATAGCAAGTTTAGGCTTTAAATAACCAAAACCACCCTTAATTCCATCAACCAAACACGCCCCAGCCCCCCCTTTTTGACTTAAAACATCGGATCTCCTTCTTCTTCCTCATTTCTCTCTGCGCGTTCGGATTTCCCCCCCCCCTTCACCATTTTCTTCTTCACACCTCACCACTTTGGCTCTCTCTCTCTCTCTCTTTCCAAGATCTCTAACCATTTTTATGTTCTTTATCTTCTCTCCTTCTCGGGTCCGTTGAAGGCGAGCTTGAACAGTGACCGGCCATGGATTCTGGCGGCGGTTTTGGCTTTCCGGCGACTTGAACGGCTAGTTAGAGGAAAGGTTTGATTTTTCTTGGTTTCCTTGGGTTGTTCTTCCATTTCCAACATTTTCTTGTCATTTCCTCAGCTCCTCTTTCTTTTTCCAGTCGGCCGGCGGTTGGGAGTATTTTTCCGGCGACGATGGCCCTATTTTTCCGGCGAAGGGAGTTGTTGTTGAAGGTGGGTGTAGTTCTCTAGCTCTTTTTGTGATTTCTTCATGTTACAACTTCATTTCTCATTTTCCTTCTTCCTTTCTCTTGCTCAAGCTCGGCCAGTCACTTTAGGGCCGATTCCGGCGAGTTCTGGACGGCGGCCAGCAGCAGTGAAGCTCCTCCCTGTGTTCTGCAACTATGTAAGCTTGATCCTGGCCTTTTGTGAAGTTAATTTTGTGGAATTTGGTCTTTTTGATGTTAGGGTGTTATGGAAAAATTTGGGACTTTAGGATTTATAAGTGGTTATTATGATTATTCACTGCTGAATTGAAGATGTTTGGGAAGTATTGAGGTTTAATGAAGTTGGAAAAGATTTTTGGGATTTTTGGAAATTGTTATGGCTCTTTGAATTGGGGTTTTGTTAATGGAAGATGATTTGAATGAATTAGTTGTTGATAAACACTTGTTAAGGTTATAATAAGATGTAGGAAGTAGATTTTGATTGAATTGGTGTTTAGGAAGGAAATTGGAAGGTAATAGGGCATTTTTGGACTCTTTAAGTTAGGGCTATGTTAGTGATGATGTTCTGGAATAAATTGGTGCTTAAGAAATGCTTGATGAAGTTGTTTGGTGATGTTGGAAGGTTGGTTTTAGAAGGATTGAAGTTTATAAGGAATTTTGTTAGTTAAAGTATTGATTTGAAGTGGCTTTGGTAGATTAAAGGTTGTTTATTGATGTTGGAATGTTAATGTTGATTAGATTGAGGTTTGAAAGGAAGTTGGAAAGTTAAAGTATTGATTGAAAGTGATTTAGATGTTTTAAAGGATGGTTTGATTATGGTAGGTAAGGTTATAAATCCTTCAAGAAATGATTAAGGTTGAAAGTATTGGATTGTAAAGATTTGGTAAAGAGAAGTTGAAGGAGGAAAGGATATGGATGTGGTTTTGGTATTGAAGTATTTTTATATTTTTAGTATTAATGAAAGTTATTTAAAAGGTTGAGTTAAGTCACTTACAAAGTACCTTGACCGTTTTTAAATTGTGGCATTATTGTAGACGGTGATCGTTCAAGCGGACTTTGAAGATAACTGTTATCTGCGTATATCTGCTGCAGTGAAGTTTAGCAGGTAATCACGCTTAACTGACTGTGATACTGAGGGTGATGGTAGTTGAGGATTTTCTGACATCCTCTTCTACTTATTTATATATATATATAAATACAATGAATTCAGATTTCGTTATACATAAACGTGGGCTATAGGGTACCTTTCAACTGAACTGTACTTTATATAAATTCATATTTATATATAATCTTTTGTATGTTGCATGACACTGGTTATTTGTACCGTCGGCCGATGTAACCTATCGATTTGCGCAAATCGATAGGTTAATAGTACGGGTTCCTCGGATTGTAAAGGAACCAGGGATTTTCACATTGATTAGAGTGGTCCCTTTTATGCTTTTCGGATTGTAGACCGGGCACAGTGTCACACACGTTTATTTTTGTATATTGAGAGATGGATGCATTTGTTCTGTATATATATATATGTGTATATTTGCAAATGTTATATACTGTATGCAGGTTTTTGAACTGTGGTACCCTGTAGACACTCCACTACCCCACTTCTGAGTGTCACAGTGAGTTATGTTGTGATTACTGAGACATTGTTTTGTCTCACCCCATTCCCTTTATTTTTACAGGTGATCATGCCCAGGGGGAGGCGCAGAGGAAGGGGAAGGGGCCGTCTGGCCCATACTGAAATAGTAAGTAGGCCAGAGGTGACCTTGTTAGGGATATATATCGCCAGTTCACTAGGCTGCACCAGCTTCTGCATATATTAATGTTGTTTGTGTGAATTTTATTGTATATGTGAACCGTATGACTTGTAATGTAACTTAATGTAATGTTTTGGTTGTTATATAACATCGTTCATGCTACTGTGATAGTTCAGGAACTACCTTGACTAATATGTCAAGCTTAGTTGATGTATATTTTGTTTCCAGGTGATGAGAACTTGAATGGATGTAATTAGGAAACGTGATTTTCCTAATATGCTGATGTGGTAGATGGAGAATGTATTTGAGTGTTTTATGTTTTCCTGTGTGTGTAATCATATTAGATGGGCCCCGCTCTAATATGGTTTATTTTTAGATAGTTTGGTTAGTTCCTTTTCTAATCATGTTAGATGATTCTTTTCTAACATGGTTAGATTTAGGTTATGATATTGATTGCGTGATTCATTAGGTGATGGTTATTCTTTTGCTAACTATGTTAGAGGATTCTCTTTTCTAACATAGTTAGATATGTAATCTCTTATTTATAGAGGAATTCTTTTGCTAACCATGTTAGGTGAATCTTTTACTAACATGGTTAGGGCGTTTAATTGTTATTGATATCGTTTTCTTTTTCTAACCATGTTAGCAGTATTTTTCTAACATGGTTAGTCTCCATTATGTTGATTGTTTTGATTGGCAGTTGAATTAGATTCAGGTTAATAATGTATTATTAGGAGGTACTTTACACATTTCAACTCACTTAATACAATCCACTTCCATTCATATAAATCACATTGACAAATAAGTATAATTTATTACAGTAAAACATTCTATACGCACATATTAACATTTTTGCAACCACCAAGTCATTTCACTTTAGAAATCAAATAATCAATAGCGATATTTATCAACCATAATATATCAAAGAGAAACAAACTATATTCTTATTGTTAATATGTTAACTAAAGCAAGAACCAAAAAGGGAAAGAACATCAATAATAGCTCACATCATTCCCATCATTCTCATTTTCCCAATTAATCATTAAATATAAAACATATCACACACACATACACACACATACACACATTTACAAAGGATCAACCATACAACTCAACTAACTCTCCAATTATACAAGTAGAAATCATTTTAAGTAAGTCAACAAGCATAACTTTAACAAGTCAAATACACACAAACATGGCAGCAGATATTTCAATTATTAGCACATAATCCTTTTCCTAATTAAAACCACCAATACAATTTATACAAAACTAAGAAATGACATACATTGAAGTATTGTAAACTTCCTCTTAAGTGCAATTAGCAAGTGAAGGATACATACACGCGTACAAGGAACAATTTCAGCAGTACGATTCTTTTTGGCATACATATGTCACGAATTCTCCTCAACCCCCATGTGTACTTTAGCATATAATTAACAAAGGACTTAATCATACACATGCATTCACAAGGACAGCCATACTTATTCACAAAGCACATTTGAATCGTCATTTTGATCAACTAAACATCACTCACCTGAAACTTTCAATCAGTCCAAATAGAATCATTCACTTACAAGACAAGAAACAAATCAAAGAGAGAATAAATCAGAATTTTCCAATTAACATGACAACAGCCCATTCAATCCAAGAAAGGAACATAGAACATCAAGACTTATACATCCATAAGATAAATTGGTAAAGAATCAACAGCTCTATTTCTCCCCCAAAAGTGATCAGCCTTGACAGATTAATTATGTAGACAATTGTAATTACACATGCCATAATTTAATTCCAACCACAACACCATTTAACATTCTTACAACACCATTTATTCCAATTCTTCATTAAGGGAATGCGTATCAAAACAGGGAAGCAAGAAAAGAAGATTAAATTCTCATATTCCAAGCATAAACTGAACATCTCCACACAAAAATAATTCAAGCAAGATCCAGGACATTCATATCATCAATTTCAACAACAAACCAAGCAGACATAACCAATTACAAGAATGATTCACATTCAGTCATGGAACCCACAAGTTAGGGTTTTACATAAACTTCACTAAACTTCAATCAACATTCAATTTAACACCTAGGACACTAAAAGATGAAGCTTTAGCTTAGTTTTAATTCATTTTTATGGATAAAACCTAAAAACCAAAATCGGACACACCCTCTCAAACAGCTCAAAACGAAAAATCAAGGCAAGAAATGTGTAGAAATTGCTTACGAAGTTCCAAAAATGAGGGGAGGTAGCAAACCGCCGCTGGCCGCTGCTTAACTCGCCGGAAAACGGCCCCTCAATATCTAGGCCGACCAAAATCCAAAAGGGAAGGGAAGAGTAAGGAAAATGAAGTTTAGAAAAGGAACATGACTTAAGAAACCAAAAGAAACCGAAGAGCCTACCTCCAGCCGCCGTACGTCGCCGATCTCGCCACGGCTCGCCGGAAAACGGAAGCTAGGGCGGAGGAAGAAAGGAGGCCGATGGTGAAGGGAGGAGAAACGCAGGGAAAGGAGAGAAAGATGATGGATTTGTGAGGGGGGTGGCGCCGCCGCGCCTGTGGCTGCCGGAAATCGCGAGGGCGGAGGAGAAGGCGGAGGTGAGAGGGAAGAGGAACGAAGAAGATGAAGAAAAAATGAGAGGGGGGGGGGGCTGCCGACAGGTTTTTAAGGAAGGGAGGAGGAAGGCTTTGTTTGGTTTTTTGTAATAAGGGGGGTTCTCTGATGATTTGTAGCCCAAACTTGCCATAGTGTACTCTTTTAGTTCTAAAACCATTTAAACCAGTCTCCAATCTTTTTAAACTTCAAAATATTTTTAGCTTTATCACTCCCTCATATTTCAAACTCTTCATTTCTTAATTAATTATATGCACATTGATTACTCAAAATTTCCAAAAATATCACAAAAATTCCTAAAAATTCCAAAATTTTTCCAAAACACCCTCTAATCCTGAATTAAATTTTTCAGGATGTTACAATTCTCCTCACCTTTTTAGAAATTTTGTCCCCAAAATTCACGGCACATACAACTAAACCAAAGAAAATACACATGTCAATCTTGCATTTTTCATCTTAACTTTAATAATTTCACTACAACTGAATACACTCAACATCATTCTTCCCCATTTATCCTCATTCACTCTATGGTAGTCGCCAATAGTAATCCAGTTACTCCTAGCTAACCTCCATTTCCTAGTCACCCCAACCTCAAATTACTTATACTAAAGTTCAATTTCATAATTGACAACAATATCCTCTTCAGAATCTAGTGGTTTCTTCAATTATAATCCAAGATCTCACTTCCAATTATTAGATAACAACTCCATAAAATTACATTTCTAACTTTAGCTCGTGATTCTAACTTAACATGCACTCATCCATGTCAACTTCAACATTAAATTTGTGGTTAATTACCTCGAATTTCAATAAAATAGACCTCCACTACACTTCCAGTCTGGCATATTACACTCTACTAGTTTCTTTATCCATTTTGCTTAGCTTATTAATCACCATCATCAATTACACTTAAACAACACTCACTTAACATTAAGAAATACTCAATTCAACTCTGTATTTTCATTTAACCAATAAATCATTCATCAATCCTCATGATACTTTCCTTAGCTATCCATTAATTACTTCAGATTTTAACAAGAATTCTCTTGAAATATGAGATTACTATCAAACTTCTATGAATCTATTATAAAACCTACGTCTTTAATACTTCACAAATTATCAACAATCCTTATTATACATGGTCTCTAATAGTATCAACAATAAATTTATAACCACACATGTCCTCAAAGCAAAACAAATATCTTTTTCCTTCCCTTAGCAATCAGCCATAACAGAAAAATTGGTGCAAAAACATTTAACTACACCTGCAACAATGCCATTCGGCTTCACCAAATCATTAAATTCACATGCATTCATAGTATTTCGATTAACCCCACTTTAAGATTAACTTAAAACCTTCCATATTTGAAAGAGAATCAAGTCATCTATTTAAATATCTCTATCTAACACCACCATTTAAATCATTATAGTCCAATCACCCCTATTCCTATCAAACTCCAAGAACCAAAAGTGTTTAAAATAAGAAATCCTCATTTACTAGCTATGCTAACCTCAAATTACTTGTATGAAAGTCCACTATCCTAAATTGCAACACCTACATGATTATTTTCCCCAAATTTAATCAACTATCGTTTTTCCTTGATGTAATTCTAATACTAATAACACCCTAATTATTCCCTTCTTTGCTTTTCCAAACAAGTACCCTTCAAAAATACTATTCTATATCACATCAACTTTCCCAGTCCACCTCTTCAATTTCAGTTGTCTCCTCGTCATTCCTAAAGTCTCACATCTTAACTATTAAATCGGAACTCCCTAGAATTTCATTCCTTACTTATCTCATACCCTGATTTAATACCTGTTCCACCATGTCAACTTCCTTACCACAAACATTCCTAATTGCATTCAATTCCAATAATCCATTTAAAAGGTTATCTAGAGCTTTAACATAAATCCTCAACTTAACTAGCTTCTATCTCAACCACGATCTACAAGGTATATCCATCGCTACCACATTAAGAATCTCGAATTCAACAAATAATTTTTCTTAATCTACCCTACATAAACAACATATTATTCTAAGTCATCATGCTACAGATTAAATTTCCAATTATTTCCCTTAATCAACTTTAACCTACAACCTAAACTTCTCCAAACAAACATCATTTCTTAGTCATTATTGTGTAATCTAAACATCAAGATCACAGCTCCTCTCCTAATGCATTATCCCATACACAAAAACAATTTACAACAACTACCAACATTCTAAATTCCCCTTCACCATGGAGATATTCATCCAATAGTGAACTCAAGGTTTCTCTACGCTTACAACTTCACCAATTAAAATCCTCTCACAATAAATCTCTCAAATAACATAACTCAGAACATCTTTACTAAATGATATCAACATCCCATTTAACAACAGATAAGAATAAAACCATTCCAAAACCACAATACTTATTAACTCCAGAACAAACAGAAAGTTCATCGTTTCCTTTGAACATTTAAAGAAATTAACTTACAAATAATCATAACGCTAAGACTTAACAGAATAGAAACTAAAAAGATCATGAAAGAGTAAGATAAGCTCCTCTCATTACACTAATTAACTTGGACTTTTCTTCAACATAAAGATATATACTCAAGACATTTTTTTTTTAATTTGACATTTAGAACACATATAATAGTTCATTCAACCACACCAGCATAATCGATACACTAAACAACCATCCGCTCGACGAAAATAATTTCATTCAAGCAAAGAAATAATTTTACATTTAAGCATGAATCACAATCAACAATCACTATAATATATATCATGGTGGAGATTTCTAAAGAAAATTTCAAGTTTTACTACAATATCAATCAATTTAACAAACAAACAAAGCAAACCAGAACCAAAATCAACAATTTCTTATTTCACAATTTCACCAACCAAATTTTAACTATAAGTTTCATATTCATAGTAACAACCAAACTTTTCCAATTACATATTATTATCTTGCAAAACCTTTTCAATAACCTATAAAAATTTAATCAATAATCACTTTTAAACAAATAACTTACCATTATTTCGTTTAGTAATGGTGGGAAAACATTTCATGAAATAGTGAGGGCTACCAACATCTATTATTAAGGGGCTGCTTCCAGTCACTAAATATAGTGAGGAAGCCTCCGGCCGCTTAATATAAATGGGCAACAATCCTTACTATCCATGATGATAGGGTCTCTAACCATTACTAATTGAAAGATAATCAAAATATAATTTTATAATCAAATATCAAAGTGAATATTTTTTTTTTAAAACAAACAAATGTTTTAAATAAAATTTCGATTAAAACAAATCAATTCATCAATGAAGCAACAATATCACAATAACTAAAAAAATAATAAACAAAACAAACAACTCTTATCTTACATTATATTCATTATTGTTATTTTCAGATTTTTAATCCATCAACCCAATAAGGTATCTCATGATGCCTCAACTATGATTATGGCCGGCACATAACTATACTCGAGACCCCAGAGAAACATCCTTATTTCGTTATTCTTCCTAAATTCTTGTACATATCAACATTATTTCGTTATTCTTTCTATGTTCATCTCAATCTCTCCACAGTACCTATTCAACATTGGACCAAAGGTTCCAAATACTAATGAAAGAGGACCCAATAAAGGTTGGGTACTTAAATCTGTCTCATCTGTGCAGGTTTGTCTCAAAGCATCCAACAACCGCAAGTGGTATATCGATAGCGGATGCTCGAGACACATGACAGGAGACAGGGACAAGTTCAACTCACTGGTGGTCAAAGATGGAGCCAAGGTCAACTTTGGTGGGAACCAAAGTGGGAAGATCACTAGCGTTGGTGAAGTTGGTCCTGTCCAAGATGTCTATCTTGTAGATGGCCTCTGTCACAACCTGCTGAGTGTAAGTCAAAGCACAGACAAGGGCAACTCGGTAATCGTTGACTCTCATGAATGTCTGATAGTTGATAAGCATGATCTCAATATAGATAAATCCAATCTGAAATGCAAAGTCTATCTTGTAGATGGCCTCTGTCACAACCTGCTGACTGTAAGTCAAAGCACAGACAAGGGCAACTCGGTAATCGTTGACTCTCATGAATGCCTGATAGTTGATAAGCATGATCTCAATTTAGATAAATCCAATCTGAAATGCAAACTTAAGGCTAATAGAAATGGAAACCTATATACCTTAGATCTATGCCAACAACTAACTGAAAAATGTCTTATCACTAGTGATGAAAATAGTTGGATGTGGCATAAACGGCTAGCACATGTGAACTTTATAGAGCTTGACATGCTCATTAAAAAGGAGCTAGCCATAGGGATTCCATCATTTAAAGTAAAGCATGATTTTATTTGTGAATCTTGCCAAAGAGTAAAGCAAACAAAGGCCTCATTCAAAGAGACTCTCCACAAGCAGGCCCTTGGAACTAATCCATATGGACTTAGTTGGGCCAGCAAGAGTTAAGAGCCTAGGTGGAAACCTTTATGCTCTAGTGGTAGTGGACGACTATTCAAGGTTTACTTGGACTATATTTCTTCCCTCAAAGCATGATGCTTTTGATGTTTTTGTTGTCCTTGCCAAGAAAGTGCAGAATGAGAGAAATCTCAAAATAGCTGCAATAAGAACAGATCACGGTAGAGAGTTCGAAAATCATGACTTCTCTCAGCTGTGTGAGGAAAATGGAATTGATCACAACTTCTTAGCTCCTAGGACTCCACAACAAAATGGCGTGGTCGAACGGAAGAACAGGGTTCTAACTGAGATGACTAGAAGCATGCTCAATGAGAAGGAAGTCTCTCAAGTATTCTGGGCTGACGCTATGAGCACCGCGTGCTACATCTCAAATAGAGCCTATATTCGGAAGGGCTTGGACAAGACACCGTACGAGCTGTACAAGGGAAGGAAGCCCAATATCAGCCACTTGAAGATCTTTGGATCCAAATGCTACATCCACAACAACGGGAAGGTAAATTTGGGTAAGTTTGATCCGAAAGCGGATGTAGGAATCTTCATAGGTTATTCTCTTAGAAGTAAAGCATATAGAATGTATAACATGAGAACTAGGACTGTAGAGGAATCTATGCATGTTGTTTTTGATGAAAACTCCTCATGGAAAAGATCCACAGAAGATGATGAAAACCTAATGATTTCAAAACCATCATCATCTTCACCACCCGTAGAAACATCAACAATGGATCCAAAAGAGGGTGATGATCCCATTGATCAGTCTAGAATGCAGATTGTACATGATGAGATACAAATGCCTACTGCTAGGAGACATCATAGTAATCATCCACTAGACCTAGTAATTGATGATGTTTCTTCTGGTGTTAGGACTAGAAGGCAAGTTCAAAATGAAGTTGAGTATGGAGCATTTCTGTCTCAAATTGAACCAACTTCAATTGAAGAGGCCTTAGAAGATTGTGATTGGATCATTGCCATGCAAGAAGAGCTAAATCAATTTGAAAGAAATCAAGTCTGGGAACTAGTACCTAGACCATCTCACCAATCCATAGTTGGAACCAAATGGCTTTTTAGGAACAAACTGGATGAGACTGACCTAATTACTAGGAACAAAGCCAGATTAGTAGCAAAAGGATATAACCAAGAAGAGGGCATAGACTATGAAGAAACCTTTGCTCGAGTCGCAAGACTTGAAGCCATAAGGATTCTTCTGGCCTTCGCATCCATGAAAAAGTTTAAATTATACGAGATGGATGTAAAGAGTGCCTTTCTTAATGGCTATATCAAAGAAGAGGTGTATGTTGAACAACCTCCTAGCTATATCAAAGAAGAGGTGTATGTTGAACAACCTCCTGGCTTTGAGGATCCTAGACATCCAAATCATGTTTTTAAATTGAAGAAAGCCTTATATGCCTAAAACAAGCTCCACGAGCTTGGTATGAGAGACTTAGCAACTTCCTGCTAGGGAAAAGTTTCTCAAGAGGCAAACTAGATAATACTCTGTTTATACTGCATAAGGATAGGCACATGTTAGTTCTTCAAATCTATGTTGATGATATTATAGTTGGAGCAACTAACGAGAAACTCTGTGAAGAGTTTTCAAAGACAATGCAGGGAGAATTTGAAATGTCAATGATGGGAGAATTGAACTTCTTCCTAGGCCTGCAGATCAAACAAAGAAGAGATGACATCTTCATTTCCCAAACAAAGTATTGTAGAGAATTCCTCAAGAAGTTTGGGATGGATGAATGCAAGGAGTATGATACTCCCATGAGCACCACTGCCGCTCTCGATGCTGATATAAAAGGAAGTTCTGTTAGTCAATCAATGTATAGAGGAATGATAGGTTCTCTATTATATTTAACTACTAGCAGACCTGATATATAATTCAGTGTTGGCATGTGTGCTAGATTTCAGGCCAACCCCAAGGAATCTCACCTTACATGTGTTAAACGAATTTTGAGATACCTTGAGGGAACACAAAACTTGGTCTTTGGTATCCCAAAGGTAACCAAGAATTCTTGTGGGCTTACTCTGACGCTGACCATGCAGGTTATATAACGGATAGGAAGAGCACTAGTGGTCAATGTGCCTTCCTTGGTGGCGGTCTAGTGTCATGGGCAAGCAAGAAGTAGACTTGTGTTTCATCATCATCCACAGAGGCAGAGTATATTGATGCTACAAGTTGTTGTGCCCAGGTGCTGTGGTTGAAAAACCAACTTCGAGATCTTGGCTTAGAATTTCGAGAGGTGCCCATTCTATGTGACAACACAAGCACTATTAGCCTAGCTAAGAATCCCGTTCAACACACACGAACAAAGCACATTGATATCAGACATCACTTCATTAGAGATCATGTTCAGAAGAAAGATGTCAAGGTGCAGTTTGTTCCAACCCAGCATCAACTTGCAGATATCTTTACCAAGCCTCTGGGGGTTGATCAATTTACCTACATAAGAGGCAATTTGGGAATGGTAAACCCAAATGAAGTTTAATTCTTCATTATAAACATGTGCTTAACTAGTAAAGCCTGTAAATTGTACTAACTTAGGCAATGGAGTGCCAATCTTTAGTTTTTGCAGGTTCCTTTGTGAAAAGATCATGTGAACGTACAATGTTATATCTTAAGTTTTTTCACATCCGGAAGCACATACACTTCCGCTAGCACATTCAGGCACAATCCCTCTACCAGTCCTCTTCCAATTTTTGGCCTAGCACTGCCACCATCTGATCCCTCCCCAAGCACTTCCTTGGCTCTTGTTGATTTTGATGATGCCAAAAGAGGGAGAGATAATAGTCCAAGAGCTAGCCCTAGTCTTCGAGACATACAGACATATCAAGAAGGGGCTACCCTGAGACAGCCTTTACTGTGGATGGACATACACTTTGAGGCTGCAATCAGAAGGGCAATGGAATTAGAACAAGCTCGCCTTGCTGTATCAGAAACACGGTACTTATATCTGATTCTCACTATGCTTTCATAGTTAACTATAGGTTTGTCATCATCAAAAAGGGGGAGAATGTTATAATCTTAAGTTTTGATGAAGACTAAAACATGAAAGAACATAATGAACACTTAGGAAGAATTAGATGAAGTTAAAATCCTAAGTTAGAATACAATCGGATGTAAAATCACAACCGGATGACTTAGAGTAAAAACAACGTAAGTAGCGCTTGCTGATGTAGGACACATCCCATAGCAGAAGTCAATTGAACACTAAGTCTGATCCTAGGTAGCCTAGTCTAAGTGGAAAAACTTCCCATAGCAAAAAACCTCTATTTTCCAGTTAGACTTGCGGAAGCAGATAGGCACATCACCAAGCACTAGTGAAGTTAACACTAAGCCTAATCAGAGTCTAAGTAGAATAGCTTCCTATAGCAAAAATGCTTCCCATTGCACTTGATTATATTATTCTGTTGGACTAACATTTGCGTGCAGAACTTAGATTCACTTCCGATAGTGAATGAGCTTCCGATAATGAACATACTTGTATTTCACATACTTGGACTTACACTTGCAAGAACTAAGCTCTTACATCCGATAGCCAAGATCCATCCGATAGCAAGTACAAGAGTCAGAGACAGTACAAATGCTCAGATGTCAGAATTGCTTTTGTCAGAGCAGTATTGTCAGGACTACTTTTGAGAGCTAAAGCAAGTCAACCCTGCTAAGCATTAATGAGCATTAATGAGGACAACAGTAACAAGGGTTTAACGGCTAGATTCAAACGGACTTATTGCCGATTAAACATCTGATGTATTAGAGACTACTATAAAAGGAACAACTTCATCATTTATGGAGACAATCATCTCTCACCAACCAAGAACAACACACGCAGTTATTGAGAGAGAACTAAGAGCCTTCAAGCATAATACCGAGTGAATATTCAGAAAGCTAAAAAGTCAAAAGAGCACTTAATACCTTGAGAGTTATTATCATTGTACTCATCTTGTACTCTTTGTATTTAAGTCTCTACATTTATTGAGAGCATTCATTGTACTTAAGTGTGTAACACAATCTGTTCATTAAGTGAACTTTGTATTAAATCCTTTGTGTAAAGGTCGAACCCTTGCAGGTAGTAAGGGGGAGTGAGTTAGGTTGCAAGTGAGCCCGTAAAACTTGCGGTTGTAAAGGTTGCAAGTGAGCCCGTAAAACTTGCGGTTGTAAAGGTTGCAAGTTAGCCCGTAAAACAAACTTGTGGTTGTAAAGGTTTCAGGTGAACCCGTGTTAAAACCTGTGAATTAGTGGAACTCAATCAAGGGATTGAGAACTGGACGTAGGTCAAGAGTTAGACCGAACGAGTATAAAAGAATTTGTGTTTGTGTCTGTTTTTATCTTGTTTTTGAAGCCACATTTCACCCCCCCTCTTGTGTCTTAAGCCTTTTCACATATGGTTATAATACGTTGTTATGGTCATAAGTTATAACTTCTCCCTTCTTGTCACCACAACTCAAAGTGGAAATTTTCATTAATTGAGAAACCATGAAAAATCTTTTGGTGTGAGACATGATTGACGATATATATGAGTATTATATATATTATGTGGAATGATTCTAAATTTCCAATTTGATTGTCAATTATTATATAATGTTATAAATATTGAATGTTATATCATTTTGGTAATAATGAATATTTCATTGAGGAGTGAGGAGGAGTGGGGAAGAAGAAGGAGGAGGGAGAAGAGAGAAAATGGAGGAGGGGAAAAAGAAGAAGGAGGAGAGGCAAGAAGAAGGAGGAGAGGCAAAAAACTGTCTACTTTAAGGTCCCTTTGACCCTACATTAATTCTTTCAACTTTTGGGTCTGACATTAATTTTTTCAACTTTTTTGGGATTTTTCTTGTGAGGGATCTCAAATTAATTTTCTCTTAAATTTTTTGTCATTTTTTTCCAAAATTGCCTCTATAAACAATTTAAGAAAACCTATGTGAATTCATCATCACTCACAATGTGAACAACTCACTGTCTCTGTCAAGGTATTCGAAATTTATTCATTCCCCTCACTCATCACACAAATGATTTTAATCATCACTTCACCATTCTTCTCTTCACTCTCTCAATTTCACTAATTAAAGCCACTAATAATTTGGATTCAATTACTTACTAATCTCTCAAATTCTTTAATCAATTCTTCTTTTGGTTCTCTCAATTCCACTACAAAACTTCATGGATATTCAGGATTCGCCGGAGACATGAAGATATCGATGCGACAGAGAAATCAGAAAGTAAGAACATAACAAACCTGTGGCTGAGAAGTAGGCAACTGAGATGATGATGACAGAAGATACGACGGCAGTTACGGAGACGAGAGCCATTTGAACTAAAGAAGAAGGCTTCGAAGGAGAGAGAAGTGTTCAATCGATAGAAATGAAGTTAGTATAGAGCCCATAACGAGTCATTTCCAATTAATTATGAGAGAGGGGCAATATTGGAAAACATATGAAATAACCTAACATAACTACCAACCTTAATCTCCCCAAATTAAAATTAAGGTAGTATTATTTTAATGTGGTCAGTTGAAACCACTAAACCACTAAACCACTGGCGGGTTAAACCTTTAATCCTTAGGGTGTGCTTGGATGGGGAAATGGGAGAGGAAAGAAAAGGGGAGAGAAAAGGGGAGAGGAAAGGTTGGTGGGCCACATGCCCATTTTCCTCCCAAAATGGGGATTATAGGAGAGACAAAAGTTACACATCATTATCCAATAATCATGTCAAACAGCCAAAGTGCCTTTATTTGTTGAAGGTTTCCATATATCTCTAATTAGTGGGGATTGGAACTATAGTGGGCAACGTGGTGTAACCAAACACTCCAACTCCTCGACCAGTTCTACCTCAATGCTTGCAGTTAATATTTATATTTTGTTTTGTTTTATTTAATTAAAACAAAAAGGCGAAATGGTCCGGTGAAAGATAGAATCAACACTAGCATGACGTGTGACACTTGTCTCAACCAATACTGCAGGAGTTTCTCTATGTTGAACCAATACAGAACCTGAGATCAATGTATTTGATAGTAATAAGCCGTTTCAAATCCATAAATCTTACTAAAAGATGGCTGGATTTGCCACACCATGGCCCAACTTGTACTTGTGCGGCTTGAATTAGAAGACAAGTGAATTAGTTCTACCAACAAGTGTGGGACTTCTCCACATTTTAATGATGATAACTCCAACATAGATAACATTTGAGAATTCAAAGAGAAAGAGAAAGGGAGGATAATGATCCCTCTCAAGTTTTCATTTGACAAAATCCTTCCTCTCTATTTATAAGTTAGGGAGAGATTATTTTTGAAAATGTGGGCTATAAATTATATACCTTATCTCCTCTCCCCCTTCTTCTTCTTCTTCTTCATCACCACCACCACCATACCACCCCCGCCACACATCTCCTTCCCCAGCTGCGTCTAGTGGCACTTCAGTTTTCAAAGATGCTCGTCATCCTAGTCCCTAGAACTCAAAAGGCTTTGTTACATCACAAAATCCTCATTTGCTTCCACAGAATCATTAAGAGATATCCCGTTTCTACCAACTTCTTAAACGACCCTGAGTGGTTGCAGAAATCATCACATGTTTCTGATAAAATGTAAACCTCATTAGTGGCAGTATGGTCATTGTTCCCACTCTCAATTGAGGATACATGATCCCTTCCCAAAAGCTCTGTTCAAAATCCATCACACACGTTAGCATGATTAAGCCTAACATACATATATGTAGCGTGGGGGAGGGGGTGGTGGGCATGGTGGTGGTGGTGAAGAAGAAGAAGGAGGAGGGGAGAGAAGGTATATTATATTATTAAATATGGGACCACAATTTCAAAAAAATTATTTTTTTGAGTGAAAGAAATTTGTATTGATCAAAATCATTTACAAGCAATAAGTTTGCCAAACTTTACATGTGGATCAAAGAGGAATGAAACTAAACCTCGCATCTAGGTAAGTTGTTTCCTAGTAAAAGTGGAGAGGGTCTTAATAGAGTGTATCACTATTGCTCTAATCTGGGCAAGTATGCTATCAATTGTCAAAGATGCGCAGGTTTCTGACTTTCCATAGTTTCCAGTATGTGATGAAGATGCCTATCTTCGAGGAGGTCGGCCAATTGTCACTTGAAAGGATGGAGCAGAGCCAAGTGACTATCGAGGTGTTGACAAAGGGAACACACATGTTGTTGGGGAGGATGCTCCTCGAGACAGGAGCAGCGGTTAGACACCATTTGAAGACATGATCAAGATTTTCCTCACCATGGTAGCAAAGAGGGCAGGTCTGATCTGCCGTTAGGTGTCTCCTCTATGGCTCCTCTTTGGTGAGGAGTTTCTCTTGTAGAAGCAACCATGCAAAAGTACGAATGCCTTGGGCCATGGGAAGTTTCCACACGAGGCTCCAAATTTTATCATAGTTGTTCCACTCTAACGACTCCCAAAATTGATACATGGATTTTACCGTGAAGTTGTCATGCTCACTAAGGTGCCAGGATACACTTGGAGGGACAAGGTTTAAAGGGATATGTTTGGGAGCAATGGCATCAAGAATGGAGGGTGGAAGAAGGTCCCTAAAAGAATTCCACCGCCATTCCCGTTATGGTCATGATAATCTTTCACGGTCTTGCACCTTTCAACCTAGGGGATAAAAGAGTAGGCTAAATTCTTAAGAGGACTTTGCTCACGAGTCCAATAGTCATTTCAAAATAAAGTTGTTGGCCCATCTCCAGGATTCTGCTTCACATGAAAGCTTGAATCGCTCCAAAGGCTTTGAAGATTCTTCCAAAAGGAGGAAGCTGATTTCGCAGAGTGGGTTCTGCCGGCTAACCCATATTTTTCGTGCAAAATGCCAACCCAGAAGGCATCCTGTTGAGAGTGTAACTAGAAGATCAGCTTTGCAATGAAAGCCTTGTTTTGGGTTGCCAAGTTTAAGAGTCCACATCCACCATGTTTCAACGGTTGGCACATATCCTTCCACTTGATCAAACTAATACCACGTGATCCGTCCGATTTGCCCCAAATAAACCTCCGGATGGTTTTTTCAATTTCTTTGCGACATGGACTGAGTAAAAGGACGCTCTGCATGGCGTAAAAAGGGATTGTAGTGAGCACATATTTTGCGAATGTAATACGGCGAGCAAGGGAAAGGGAGTTTCTTGCTCTTGATTCTATCAAGGATGTATTTGTAGGTGGGGGATGTGGCACGTGAAGAGAGCAACGAGACTCCTAAGTAACGACCCAAAGATTCAGTTGGTTGGAACCCAAGGAGGTTGCTTAAAGCATCCTTTTCCGCTCGAGGAATATTTTTAGAGAAGTGCACTACAGTCTTGGTTACATTTTTTCAAAGAGGGCCTCTTTAACTTCTTCAGGTGAGATGTCTCTTGCTAAGCTATCAAGAGTTGTCTGGCTAAGGGTGGGGAAGGCACAATGGATGGCTAAGTGGGGTCAACCAGATCAGAAGAGAACAAATGCTTAAAGTACCTGGTAGCAAGGGAATAGAGATCAATCCATCATTTTGGAGTTGAGAAATCTTGTTCCTGCTCATCCTGATAAGGGCTTTAGTTTGGTAGTAGGAGGTGTTCCTATCTCCAAGACAAACCCATTTTGAATCCAAAGAAGTTCCTCTTGAAAGCAAGTTTCTTCAAGATCTTATTGCAAGGATCGCTCAAGACCAAGGAGGAAGGAAGAGAAAGGTTGAGTTTGAAGCTTTTTCTAGGTGCCGTGGAGGCGGCTAAGGAGCTGTCTTTTCTTCCTGCCAATATTGCCAAAGGTATCCTGTTCCACGATTGGGCAGCTTGGGAGAAAGTTGAGATGTTGACTGAAAGGGGAAGAGCTTGGTTCCAATGGGCCTTGACAAGAGCTTTAAAGGAAGGATGAGTAAGCGAGCTTGCAAGGAACTTGAAAGGTTGGGTGAGGTGACTATGGCCTGAGGAAGGCCCAAGCACGGTTTAGATTAGGCTGTGATCAAACTTAGCACATGGCAGAGTATTAACGTGGCAGTGCGGGAAGGAGGCTAGCCAAGCTTGATTGGAGAGTGCTTTGTCAAGGCGGGCCAAGGAAGTCCCACGACGCCAGGTGAAACGCGGCCCACTAGAACCAAGGTCAAGGAGTCCCAAACGGTCAATGAAAGAGATGAAGGATTGGCAACCCCTACTGTGGTGCTAAGAAAGGCCAAATCGCTTCAAACTGTTCGTTGTTGCGTTGAAATCACCTGATAATAACCCAAGGGGAAGATGGGGCTGGAGCTTGCCGCATTAAGTCTTGCCATAGGAATTTGTGATAAGTGGGATGAGGGAGTTCCCATCCCACTTATCATAGCCACGTCTCCGAAAAGAGGCTCAGTGGATTATGTCGTTACAACACTGTAATTAATTTCACAAAGTTAGGTTAGGTAGTATTATGTCGTTACAACACTATAATTAATGAGTTGAAGTTATATTTATGGGAAAATTAATTACTTGAACCCATAATTTTCCCTTGTTCACATAATTACCCCAAATCTTATAGGGTCTGTATTTGGGCCCTAATCCACCAAGTGCACTAGGTTTTCCTATAGTGGTTAACTTCTAAATCGCCATTAGAACCTATAACAATTTAGGTAGTTCATAATTGATCCTTTGTTCATGCAGGTTGGCTATATTTAAAGTCTAAGTACGGGAAAACAAAGATATATAGCTCAGTTCCTGTGTACTCTTATTATCTTCTGGGCTTTGATGGCTAATGACAACAAATTTACTGCATTGTAATGTCAATATATATATTTTCTTGATTGCTTCGTCATAGTTCTTATCAATAAATAATATAGTCATGTGTACATTTTTTAAATGAGCTATGAATTCAGTGAATGTAGTTTTACATAATTATTTTCATTTGTGTTATGAATTATTTATATTTCCATCTTTGTCCATTTGGTTCATGCATAAACATATTGTAGTTATGGTTTGCTTATATGCCTTTATTTCTGAATATGCTCTATATATGGTTGCTCATGGTAACTAACTGAAATACAATCACTGGGAAGTGGAATGAAGGGATGAGTTAACAACCTTGTCATTGGGACTCTTAGCCTCTTCCAACTATAGACCTGATGGAGGTAAATTTATTTCTATTTGTGATTGACAATAAGGAACATTTAAGTGTTGGATCATTTGTTGCAAGATAAACCATTCTTGCTGTTTTTGATTTAAAACTTCTGGTATTCCACTTTTAAAGGAAATTATTCTTGCTTATTATTGCTCCTTGGGGTTGACATTGGGCCACTCTTGCTTGAAGTTCCATAATTAGTGTGACTAAGCTGTCCTAAATTTATAGCATGTAGTTCCCTTTTCTTTGTACTATATTGCTCTATTTTTGTGAAGGCAATGTGTCACATCATTTGTTCCTCTTGCTCGGCTCACCTAATGACATTGCTTCCTTAACTATACAGATCATTCTTATACATTCTTCTCATGCTTTAGTTGCTCGAAGGTGAAATGAATTTTCCCATAAACTTATTCTTGAATTAATGTTTATATAACATATGTGCTTAATTGTGGTATAGTTTTGTCAGCCCTAGGATTCTTAGTGTAGCTTTATCCTGAAATATTTTATTGCTCTGTGATATATTTTTTTAGGATATTACTAACCGAGTTCGATATGATTTGATTTGCAGGAGCATTTGATTTGCAGGAGCATTTGGTTGGACATGTGTCAACAACTGGCACAAGACCTGAGATCAATTCTATGTAGTATGTATACTAGATTTGCCCCTTCATTGGAGCAATGGTAACTCCTTGGATATTCCAAGCTTTGTGTGCCCCGCGAGGCCAGTTGAAAAGCTTTTATTTTTATCAAAAAGGCCAGTTGAAAAGGTGAAGAGCCCTGCTTGGGTATTTCAATTAGTAAAATGATAGAAAAATGTTACTTGAACTTCAATTTCATTTGCAAAATGGAGTCTCCAATTTGGACAAATATGGGATAGTCCCCATTTTTGTCCAAATCAAATATTGGGCAATGTCAAAAGGACCCGTCATCTTCTTCGTTCAACTCTAGCAAAGCCCTAATCTTTCCCTTCTTCATCAAAACAAAACCCCTTCATCTTCTTCTTTGAACTTCTTCTTTGAACTTGAGCCATAATATCTTCCCCTTATTCTTCTTCCCCTTCTTCACCATCTCTTCATAGAGACCACCGTTTGCGTTGCCCTTGCAGTTGCCACCCCCATTATCTTTGAGTACAAGGTAAGTCTTCTTCTAAGTTCCCAAACACAATAGCTTTTATAGACACATACACACACTCATATATAGTTTCAGATTTATGTATGTTTCGTTCTGATTCTGCGTTTGCTTTGTGGGATTGCGACTTGATCATCTTCCTCTTTCGGATTTTACAATTGTTGAGTTCTTTGTCCATTGGTTAATGATAATTTTACAAACAAAGTTTCATTTTTTATAATTGGGATTCATCATTCATATATTATTTTTATTGGTTGTTGGGTTTAATGTTATCTTACATTTCTTTATTGATCTGAAAGTAAAATAATGAGATGTTAAATCATGTCATAAATGATTATATTTTTGAAAGCTTCTATGAGATTAAGATGAAGTATTATCATGCATTTCTTTCTGTAGGCTATAGTTTGGTGTGATTGTCATTGGACATGTGGAATTCTAGCTTTAGCTATCTCTTACCCTCCCAAAATCAGCATGGAAAGCCCTATATGTGGTGCTTACAGAATGTTATGCTTTAAAATGTTATGCTTGTGTCCCCTCTAATGTAGTTTGCTGACAATCTGGAACAAAAATGTGTAATGAGTAAAGAAGACCTGTTGGTACTGCTTCAATGCTTATTTATGTTATCAGTTCTTCTGCTTCAATGTTATCACTAGCTTCTTTGGTGGTTTCATTATTGCTTTACGCTTTTTGTTGAAACTTTTTGATGAAAGAGACACCTGCAATCGTTGCTTGTTTATTTCTCTTTAGGGATGCTTTACTTGCAAATTTCAATCTTTTTTGAAATTTAGATGTTTTACTAGTTGAAATTTATGGTCTAACAACCTTTACTTAACGCCACTTGGGAAATACCCAACTTATATTTTTGGTTGAGCTGTAATATTACTCATTAGTTTTCTCTATTATGGTTGGTTTCTTGTGGCCAGTGTAATAGATTGCTTGGGGATTATTATGTTTAATGAGTGTAATCTTCTTGCTTGCCTGATGTTAACATTTTGGAGTCTCTTTCTTTGGTTATCACAATAGAACATTGAACCTAGCAATACTTGTCATGTCTCATGTTGTGTTCTTGTGATTTAAAGGGCCTTTTAATGTATGTCTTTCTAACCGTCAGGTCTTGTGAATGTTTTTGGCAGAGATTTCTAGAACTTCTAATATGTCTGGGCAACTAAAGCCGTCCAAGAGTGAGGGATAAGGTTGGTTATATACCTTTTCTAGGTAAAGTCTCTGCTCTACTTGTTGCATAATATTGAGGATTTATTTTGGCCATTTCAGATGGATAATCAAATTCAGAATGGCTACTTATTATTCAAAAAAGAACAAGCCACTAACTTAGAGGAAAAGGGAATTAAATTGACAAGCTTAGAAGAGCATAATGAGGACATGTCAATAAAGCATGGAATGCACTCAATGAGGAACAACAAAAGTCTTATGCTAAGAGGGCAAAGGCCGTGAAACCTGAGTGAGACCTGAGAAGGGGAAAATAAGCAAGAAAGCTTCTTTTGAGACCCATTTTTCATTGATGTGTTTTGGATGTATTTTCGCTCCTCTTTCATGTATTTAATGATGATTGAATTGGTTGATAACTTCTTATTTATGTAAAGCAAACACATACATTAGAAATACGTGCAATTTATGAAGCTACTAGATGTAATTTATAACATGCCTTTGACTAACTACTTGCCTGAAAAACCAAAAGGTTATTCACTAGCGCAATTCACTACCATAGTATGGCAACTTGGTTAGCACCTTGATTTACTACTTGCCTGAAAAACTAAAAGGTTATTCACTACCCAAGAATCGCAATTCACTACTAGTGTATCGCGATTCACTACTATTATGTCGCAATTAACCGTCACGTTTTCCCTTGGACAGCACCTTTGATTAACTACTTGCCTCAAAAACCAAAAGGTTATTCACTACCCAAGAATCACAATTCACTACCCAAGTATCGCAATTTACTACCATAGTATCACAATTAACTAGCATGTTTTTTAAAATGGTTGCAATAAGTGGAAAACATGGACAAGAGTAGTGAATTGTGATACTAGTGTAGTTAACCGCACTACTTTAACGTTGCGATACAAAAGTAATGAACTTTGATAAATGGCGATACTGAAGTAGTGAATAACCATACTTGCGTAGTGAAAAGGGAACTTGGGTAGTGAATGATGTTTTGTTTTTTTTAGTGAAGTAGTTACTCAGGTCTTAAAATGATTATGTTAAGAACTGATTCTTCAATAAGTAAATAATACTCCCTCTGGTCCTAAATATAAGATCTAATTGACTTTTTCTAGAAAATCCTTAAAAAAGCAAAAGAAGTTAATTATAAATTGATTCACCTAATTTTTTCCCTTAAACTAGTTTATTTTACCTATAAACTAATGGATAATCTAAAAATCTATCAAATATGTCATCATTTAATAACCTATTTCGCAACCTTAATCTCTCCAAAAAAAAGTCAATTAGGTCTTATATTTAGGACTGGAGGTAGTAACACAGAAAGCAATAAATCCCATCTCACACACTTAACAAGTATCTCCTTAAGTGCAAAGAAGCCAAGGGAGAATCTCCATGTATACACACAATACAATTTTATTTCCAGATATGTTGTTATTGGGAATACTTAGCATATTTGTAGTTGGGCAATGACCCTATTTTATACCCAAAGTAACCACCCTGGACCACCCACCACCATAAACTAACAGGTGGTACAATATTACACCAAAGTAACTAAAGTGGTCCAAAAATACCCTCAACCGACGGTCTTCAACGTTTGACCGTTAGTTGGATGATATGGCGCTCACGTGTTATATTTTTTCCACGCGGCACTTGTGCAAATGCCACCTGGATGCCCACGTGTTATATTTCCCATCTTTTCTCCCTTGTGTAAATGCCACTTGTGCAAACCCTAGGTCTTTCTGCCATCAACACAAGGGAAAAAACATGGGAAATATAACACGTGGGCATCCAGGTGACATTTGCACAGGTGCCGCGTGGAAAAAATATAACATGTGGCGTCATATCATCCAACTAACGGTCAAACGTTGAAGATCGTCGGTTGAGGGTATTATTGGACCACTTTGGTTACTTGAGGTGTAATATTGTACCACTTGTTAGTTTATGGTGGTGGGTGGTCCAAAGTGGTTACTTTGGGTATAAAATAGGGTCATTGCCCATTTGTAGTCACAATACACAAGATACAAATTTGAAAGATAAAATAACTGCCTATCTAAAATAACTGAGATATATCTACAAGACTACAACTCACACCTACACAAATAAATAATTGTCCACTATTTAATAAACAATCAAATATCACTTAAATAAATAAAATGTTAAGACATTAACACATTGCTGCCTTCATTTTATTTCTTCTTTGATAAGTGTGCACTCGAGGTGGCTCTCTATCATTACTCCCCCTTTGAAAACCGACTTTTCCTCAAGTTGGAAATCTTGAAATTGTTGTTTGAAAAGATCACACTCTTCCCAACTTGCTTCATCCATCGGCCTATTTTTCCATTGAACCAGTAATTCAAGAGTAGGCCCTTTCCATTGGTGAGACAACAGCTTTTCAGGTTCCAACTAAAGTTCAAAATCAACAGAAATTGGTAATTCAGCTGGAGGATCAAATACTTCAACTCCACGTGCAGGTCGCAGCAAGGAAACATGGAACACAAGATGAATACGAGCTGTTGAAGGGAGTTCTAGCTCATAACATACTCCACCAACCTTTCTAATGATTTTAAATGGTCCAACGAATCTGGGTGATAACTTTGAAAAAAATTTTCTGGATAAAGATTGCTGACGAAAAGGTTGAATACGCAAAAAAAGGGCATCTCCAATATCAAATGAAACCTCATGCCAATGTTGGTTGCATAAATCTTCATTATGTCTTGTGCCTTCTTTAAATTTTCTTGTAGAAGTTTAAGCATATCATCTCTTGTTTCTAATTGTTCAGCAAGACTTGGAATATAAGTTTCACCCTTTATAAAAGGATGAAGTGGTGGAGGATCTCTGCCATAAACAACTTTGAATGGTGTTGTGTTAGTTGAAGTATGAAAGCGAGTGCAGCAATTTTGTTTACATTTAATGTTTACATTTAATAGGTAGAGATAAATGATGATTGATAATAGGGAAAACAACCGAAGCTACATGACAATCAACAAAAAGAATCATTTCAGCAAATTTGCTTATATTCTCATTATAATGGGCCCATCTTTAAACTCGCCATACTAATCCTAAAAAGCTCCACACCACAGCAGATACAAAAAATATGCTTCCTACATTGAGACATAAATTTGTTGGTTTCCTGCACTTGTTCCTCATCCTCTTTCTCTCTTCCCTTTTATCTTCAAGCTAATGCTGCAATTAAACAAAGTGCAACCTATGTAGACCTCATAACCCCACTAAACGCAACTCACAAACAAACATACATGCACAAAAGAGCAATAGACTGTTGGACATAATCCCGTTGGAATTACATATGTTAGAAGGAAGAGGAATGCGTAGGGACCAAGTAATGCTAGAAGGGATTAGCTTGGGAGATAGCGGGGTAGTATGGGTATTTCATATTAATAATTCTGTTAGCTGTATGCTAGCTGTGTGTGAGTGCTGATGTGGCAAGTTAGTTACTATAGCAGTAGAGTATAAATAGAAAGCTAGGAGGGAGAGTAGGGCATGCAAGTATTGAGTAGTTTTGGGAGGGTGGTGCTTCGAATGCACTTGTATTTTAGCTTTCTCTTTATATTTTCCATAATGATTCATCTCTGTGGGAATATTACATTGTGAATTCACAATAATACTGTTTATACCTTGTGAATTCATAATAATATTGTTGTGAATTTCATCAAAGGTATGAGAGCAAAGATCTAGGGTATGGTTAACAACAAGAAGATGGAATCAAGACTAGATGGTTGTGATTCTCATTTGAACACAGCTCAGCAACATATTACGCAATTAGGTGAAGATGTGAACACAATGAAGAATGAATTTGTTGCATTGAAGTCACTTCTTACTAAATTTATGTCGGAATTCAAAGGTAACAAGAAGTTGGAGGATTCGCGAAGTGGAGGTGAGTCAGCTTATCACCAGAATCGCGATGAATATGAGAAGACGAAGGATAATCACGAAGAGCAAGCTAATAGTGATGTTTCCAGCTTCAAGATCCTATCGGCTAGATTTTATGGTGAGAGGTACTTTAAGGTCAATCGCGTGACGGAGAAGGAGATGATGGATGCCGCAGTACTTTGTTTCGAATGTCGCGCATTGAATTGGTTTCAATGGCTTGAGGTGCGATCTCCAATTCAATCATGGAAGGAGTTGAAACAAGAACTCTTACTACGATTCCATCCGTCACAGAGTGGGACCGCTTATGAAATGTTAATGGCCTTGAAGCAAAAAGGCGGAGTTGCAGAGTACATTCAGAAATTTGAGTTGCTATCAGCGACTTTAGATTCTTGTGAGGAGGAAATGATGAAGGCTGCCTTTATGAATGGGTTGAACTTGAGCATTAAAGCTGATTTGAGGCTCATGAAGTTGAATGGATTGGCGGAGATCATGGATATGTGATGACTCCTTAGTTTTAGTATAGTTTCACATATATGTTAATCATATTTAGGAGTCATCAATTCAAAATAAGGAGATTTTTGTTAGGAAATTAAAAATATTCTTGATGTGAAATAAAGTTAAGGAATTTATGAAGTGAAATAGGAAAGTAAAGTAAATAATATATTTGGGACAAGTATTTTTTTATTGCCTTTTATGTGTGCAGATTCCAAATAAAAGAAAGAGGGCAAATGAAGAAATAAATTAAGGAAAGAAAGAGATTTCACATGAAAGTCACAATTTTGGGCTTTAGCAAATGGGAAGATTGATTGACACAAACACATACATGTGGGGGCCCAAGAGCAAGCTAGAATAAAGGAAAGAAAGACCTAGATATACAGGGGATACACACTCATGTAACATCCCATATTTTTAGCACTTGAATATAAATGGCCTTTGTGACATTTAAAATTCTTATTTGAGAATAAGACTTTTAAAAAGTAATAAATTTGAGTTAAAACAAAAAAAATGTAAATCTTATTCATGTGGATGACTTTTATATACGAGGATAGCAAATAAAGTATAATTAATTAAGAGGGAATCAATATATATATATATTGATATATAACTTTTTCTTTTCTTCCCTTTCTTATAGAAAAAGGCTAAATTGTAGAAAGCCCACTTTGTGAAAACCCTAGCACCTCATTTTATTTCCTCTTCCCCACAATACATCCTCACACTTTGACGGCTCTCTCTATTCAAGTATCATCGTTCACTTCTCCTTACTTGCTTTTCTTGTTGTAGCCTTGACTTGTTATCCCATGTTCCCTACCATTCGTGTGAATCACGTTTCTGTTTTGGAAGCCCAACCCTCCTACACTATTTCCATCAATTTTCTGTGAGATTATTCAATTTTTTATATACCAATTTTTCTTTTTTTTATCACTCATTCTTGTGGCCCCACTACACACGCATGATGTACAGTGTGTGAATATGACCATTGATATTAAACCACACCTATCTCTTTGTTATATTATTCTCATCATGCACACATATACATAATTACAAATATTCACTTTAAATGGTTTTGATTTTATATTTTGCAAGACTTGACCCTTTATCAATATACTTTTTGGGTTTATTTCACATTATTTATAATTTAATTTGCTATTTTAACTCTATGCTTACTAGCTAGCCTTATGTTTTGTCCCTCTTAATATTATCTATTAAAAGAATTTGTTACTCAAAGATAGATAACATTCAAATCCTTTCATATATGTTTATGTCGTATTTTAATTATAAAGCATTCCTTTTTCTTTCACGCAAACATAACCCACACGTCTATATATATAGCAAACAAATTATATAACATTTTTAATATGTGAATGATAAGTACTTTGATTCTTTTCAAACATGCTTGTTGTCATTGTTTTGATATGTAATATGCGAATGATAAGTAGTTTGATTCTTTTCAAGCAAGCTTGCTATATGATGATATTATATTGTGTTAGAGAGTGTATTATTGTAATTTAATTCAAGAATATTTTAATTGTTGGTGAATGTATATATTTGTCATTGCATGAGCATCTATGTGATGGGATAGGGATTAGAGGAGGATTATGTTGTGATGAATTTTTATACCACCGCTCGGTGCACAATGGTAGTGGTACTTGTCAGGGCCCTTTCTTCTATGTCTTCCCTTGCCAGGATTGCATGGAAGTTATGGGACATGTGACACATCCTTATATTTGTTCTTTAAGGAGGGGAACCATAGTCCATACTTGAGCTCTATACCTCGACAGGGTATATCTCATGTATTGATGAGCTTGGGATAATCTATTTGATTAGATTTATTTCTGTTTATACTATATGTTAGCCTATGGCTTCTGTCAGCGGTATAAGGGTGGAGGTGATATAAGGGAGGCATACTGCATTTATGCATGAGTGAAATCTTAATGTAAATGAACCGTTTTTTAATTAAGAGGTCAATTGAGATGAATGTGAAAAGGCAGAAGTTGAATTGTACGACTGAACATGTGAATAAGTTTTGTATTATAATTATATATAATTTGCTTATGTATGTTAGGAGATTTCGGAAGTTATTGAGATGTCGATCTCACCCCATTTTTAACAATTTTAGGTGAATGGATCTAATAGCAAGCCGGGAAGGCACTTGAGGTGTAAGCACGTTTTGAGTTATATTTACTTTGTCATGGACCTCACTATTATGTTAAGTCATTTAAACTATTTTTCAATTTATCTTTTTGGAATTGAATTTATTTAAACTGGAAATATTTTTTTAATCATGGATATTTGATATTTTCTTTGTCACATAAAAAAGTACTTTCAATTTGTTGTGAAATTATGGATATATTATAAGGGTGTTACAATTTGGTATCAGAGCAATACGATTCTGTGATCGTCTGTCTTACGATTTTGAAAAGTATTTTCAAAGAAAAATGTGTTTTGAACTTTTGGAGGTCATGACAATTTAAATATAATTTGTGCTCTTCCCTTATTAGTCATTCTTATGTTATGATAGAGTATGTTGCATATTAATTTTTTTTAGATGTGGAATTATATTTAGGAATGGATAAAGGAAGTTAAGAAAAAAAATTGATACACAGAAATATTATGCATAGGTGATTAGTATAGTTAATTCTCAATGTTGGTGTCACACTTGAGGAAATAATGATTAGGAATGGATAAAAGCGTATAGAGATGCTTAGTATTATATTGTGGTTATATTTTGTAACATCCCGATTTTTAAATTAGAGATAATAAAGAATTTACTAAGGTTTTGAGGTGTAATTTGGGAACTCTGAAGTCTCAGGAAGTAATTTTATGATATTTTGGATAATTTAGGAATATTAAATTTTAGTTAGTTTGAAAATTTAATAAATATAGTTAAAAGAATTAATTGGGGATAGAAACTTTCATGCAAAGTAAATTAGAATTTAGATCATGTTAGGATGAAAAGAAAGAGATATAGTAATATATACAAACTTCTGGGCTAGAAATATAATTACGAATAAACTTTAGGGTAGTTAAGTGTAATTTTCCCTAAAATATATATATAAATTTATTTCTCCTCCCTCCCATTTTCATTTTCTTTTTTTCTCTCTCTCTTTCACTCCCTCCGACCCTCCCACCGACACCTCACCTCCGCCCTCCTTCCTTCTTCGTTCCTGTCTTCTTCCCGGCGACAGACGGCGACGGTGTTGCCGCCATCTGAAGCTTCTCCTCTTTATTTCTTTTACTAAGCTTAAGTCGATCTCTTCTCTTTGTTTTCAATCATTTTCCGGCGTGATTCTTCGATCTCCGGCGAAATGGGCGGCGGACAGCGGCAGAAATTAATGGTAACTTCGGTCCTCTTGTGCCTTTGAACTATTCTCCCTTTAATGTTGATTTCTCATTTTTTTTTATCTTCCTTCCCCAAATGCGAGTCTTCCTCTCTCTGTTTCTCTTCGTCTCCGGCGAGCTCGGTGGTTTCCGGCGGCGGCGAAGTCCCGGCCAGATGTGGTGAGGTCGAAAATGATGGTTTTTGAATGAAATCTTATTAAAATTCTTCGGGTTTTTATTATTTGTGTGATTGTTAGTATTATGTTGGACCATTTTGATACTTTGAGACTTGATTTTGATTCACTAAATTAGAAAAAATATGCTCCTATTTTGTCTTGGAACTGCCTAGTTTTGGGGTTAAAGAATTGTGAAGTGATCGTATGGGTTTTAAACATGGTGGAAAGCATGAAATATGGTTTCTGTTAGTGATTTAGTTTATTGAAAATGGAGTTAGTAAGTGACTTTTGGTGATGAAGAAAGGGTGGAGTGGTTGTTGATTGTGGTGTTGGTTCGACAAGGAGAGGGATTGCTTTATGTTGACTTTAATGAGGTTAAGGAATCAGAGTAAATAAAACTAAAGTTATTCTGCTTGATTGTAAAGAAATACATAGGATAAAGTTCAATCACATCAAATTAAATTTGCAACTTTCTTAAAATTTAAAACTAAAATTTAAATTTATATTGGGTTGTGGAAAGTAAGCTATATCCGCCTATTTGGTTGGAAACATGCTTGATCATTTTATCGTGTTCATTTGTTCTGCTGCTGCAATTGGTGCATGAAGTATGGTACTGTGATGTATTTTATGTTTTGAGTATTTTACTGGTTATATGTGAATGTATTCCACGTTGCATGTTTTTGAATTGATTACTCTATATGAAGTTTGTTCTGCATTATGCACTTTTGCAAGTTTTGGTTGGAATGTGATGCATACACTTGATGCATATGGACTAATGCGTTTCGTTTCGGATAACGAATATCTCAGGGATAAAGAACATCTCATAGTCTGTTTGATGGAGTTAGATATATATATAGCATGTATTAAGAAATGGTCATAAGGCTTAATTTCGACTTTAGTAATGTGATATAAGAATCTATTTTGGCATAAAATTGATAACCATTGAGTTGATAGTAAAGATATTTTAAAAATGTAAATTAATTATAGAGAATGAAAGGTAAATAATTATGGGGGACTTGTATGTTTTCTCTGTTCAATGTTTCTTCCTTGTTTATGGTTGATTTTGTTGGATGGTTGGTTCATAAAGAATAATGAATGAATGCTACTTTAAAGGGGCTGATCTATTGTTTTGAAGTTCTATCATAGGAAGAAGCATATTTCCTGTTGAGCTTGCTTTCTTGTGATTGCTTTGTTCTTGTACTGTCTTGATTTAGGACCTATGTTGCTGGATTTTAGTTCTTGGTGATGTGAAAGTTGGTGATTTATAGATATTAATTGAAGAGTTATGAGATATCAAAGGAATTTTTGGATTCTAAATAGTAAGAGGGTATCGGGTTGGTTACCCATTCTAGGTTACATGATTTGATATTCTAGGTGTCTTGGAATCATGATTTGATGTTGCCCAGAAGACACGTCGGGGGCCATACGAGTAGTTGTGAGACATTTTTTTTTTTTAGGACTAGCTATTAGAGACTATATATAATGAGGATTGTTGATAGTTTGTGAAGTGTTAAAGACGTAGATTTTGTAATTACTTCATAGAAGTTGATAGCTACATCATACTTTGAGAGAATTTTGTTAAATACTTGGGGAAAACATAGATAGCTAAGGAAAGTAGGGCGATGATTGATAATTAATTTATAGGATGAATGAAGAATATATGGTGAAAAATGATGTTGAGTGTATTAAGTTGCGATTTCATAGTGAGTTTTATAAATATTAGGGTTTATATGTGAAGTGCAGGGTTGAAATGAGTATTTCTTACATGTTAATGGGTATGTGTAGCGAATTTTGGGGACAAAATTCCTAAAAGGTGGGGTAAATTGTAACATCCCGATTTTTAAATTAGAGATAATAAAGAATTTACTAAGGTTTTGAGGTGTAATTTGGGAACTCTGAAGTCTCAGGAAGTAATTTTATGATATTTTGGATAATTTAGGAATATTAAATTTTAGTTAGTTTGAAAATTTAATAAATATAGTTAAAAGAATTAATTGGGGATAGAAACTTTCATGCAAAGTAAATTAGAATTTAGATCATGTTAGGATGAAAAGAAAGAGATATAGTAATATATACAAACTTCTGGGCTAGAAATATAATTACGAATAAACTTTAGGGTAGTTAAGTGTAATTTTCCCTAAAATATATATATAAATTTATTTCTCCTCCCTCCCATTTTCATTTTCTTTTTTTCTCTCTCTCTTTCACTCCCTCCGACCCTCCCACCGACACCTCACCTCCGCCCTCCTTCCTTCTTCGTTCCTGTCTTCTTCCCGGCGACGGACGGCGACGGTGTTGCCGCCATCTGAAGCTTCTCCTCTTTATTTCTTTTACTAAGCTTAAGTCGATCTCTTCTCTTTGTTTTCAATCATTTTCCGGCGTGATTCTTCGATCTCCGGCGAAATGGGCGGCGGACAGCGGCAGAAATTAATGGTAACTTCGGTCCTCTTGTGCCTTTGAACTATTCTCCCTTTAATGTTGATTTCTCATTTTTTTTTATCTTCCTTCCCCAAATGCGAGTCTTCCTCTCTCTGTTTCTCTTCGTCTCCGGCGAGCTCGGTGGTTTCCGGCGGCGGCGAAGTCCCGGCCAGATGTGGTGAGGTCGAAAATGAGTCTAGGTAACATTTTTTTTTCCGTTTCTGCCCTTCCTTTCTGATTTGGACGAGATTTGAGAGGGGTAATCCGAGTTGGGTTCATTGATTTAGGTGTTCTAAGTGAGTTAAAATGAAGTTTAAGTTTCAGTTTTGTGTGTATTTTGTAGGATTTAAGATGTGGTTTGAAAATCATGAAGTTTGTACAAAACCCTAATGTTGGGAATGTTTAATCTAAATGGTTTAATAGGGACTTTAGGCTTACAATTGGTTAAATAATTTGTTAAAGATTCAATAGGATAGAATTCTAGCCTTTTATGCCAAATATGTATTGATGTTAATTGTATTAGTTAAAAGTTGTCAAATGTGATTTTGTTTGAGATTTAGTGTTTTGCAAACTCTAAAGTTCCTTCTTTGCTTCCTCAGCCTGATTGTCTATGTGTGAGCCAAAATAGTTACTTTCTCTATTGTTTGATAGTAATATAAGTTGCAAGTGCATTTTAATTGAATTGAGCATATGGATTCGGTGAAGTTTGTTTAAAACCCTTAAGTTTAGGACTGTGAAAGTCTTTATAAATTGAAGTTGTGATGGTGTGATTGCTGAGTTCTGTTGTAATATAAATGTTGTGCATTTTGGTTCTTGGTTGAATAGGGATAAAGGTTATTTCTCTGATAGGTTGGTCATTATTTGGGAAATGTGGCTGAATGTATTTTTGGACTTAATGAAGTGCTAATAAATAATGAAAATTATGGTTCATAAGTCTTGTTCCTCTTTGTTTTGGCCATGCCTCTTACTATGTGTACTTGGTGATTTAATATTCTTTTAGCTATCTCTACTGCTTTGTTGAAACATGATGGTATATGTGTGCAAATTCTTTGTTTGAGTAATAGTGGATTGTTTGGCTGGACCTTAGGGATCAATGTGTGTTTCAAAGTTTTCTTGTTTATCAAATAAGATGAATATCAAATGTAAACGAGTTAAAATATATGGTTTTATTTCTAACTACTTGTTGTTGGTCATTGATTTTGAACATAAGTAATTTCTAATATGATTTGTGGTTGGGGCTGATTTTGGAAAAACTTACAGGGAGTGTTGTTTTGGTGCAAGATTTATTTGATTTGGCTGATTGAGAAGCTATTTTAAGAAGTTGGGAATAGGTTGCCTTGTATGGTATTGGTTTATTGTGATTGATGTTAGTGTTACATGCTTGTTTGAATTAAAGGATAAATTGCAGCTGATCCTTCTATCGATTCAAAGTTTGAGCTGTTTGGTTATGTTTTTGAGTATGTGATTCTCTTCTATTATTTCTGGTTGTATGGGATGATGAGTTGGTATTAAACTATGTTATTGTATTTCATTTGGATGTTTTCCCTCCTGTACCTTGCACACGCATATGAACATGGTTGGATAATAGTTTTGTTAGTAGAATTTAGATATGTTGACTGCATAAAAATTCAGACTTGAGTATAGGCAATAGATTATTTGAAAATTCTTGTAAGTGAGTTTTTATGTTCATACTTTATTCTCTATGACTAAGCTTCTCTATTTACAAAACAGTGAGGGTATTATCTCTACTGTTGGATTTATGAATTGCAATAATATGGTGTATTGCAAGTTGGTTTCCTAGTTTTGAAAAGAGGATAAAGTGGAATAGGTAAAAAGGGAGGCTTGATATTGATGATGTGGGTAGGAATATGTATAAATGTAGGAGGACTAATCTTTCTCATGTTTGGAAGCAAATTTTTGTGATTTAAGAGTTATTATGAACCACTAAGAACTGTGAATTATTGTGTATTGTCTTGCTTGAGTGATGTTATATTTTCAATATGTGATTATGGCTTGTTGGTTCTCTATGTGTAGGTACAGTTTTGTCCTAGTTGAATGGTATATGAATGTTATGGATAAATTGATAGCTCTAATTTGTTGATTGAAGCTATAAATTGATTATGGAATAAGGAAGTTAGGAAGGATTGAACTAAATTGAATTTCTTGACGTTTTAGGTGAGTTATGGCCTAATAAGGCTTCCGGTGATTTAAATCTGCATTCTTTGGTAATTTATGGGCCATTGTTAAGTAGTTTTTACTTAATGAAAGTTGTTGATTATAAAATGTTCAGATTGAAGAAAGTTTGGAGTAAAATAGAAGTATGTCTTGTTAGGCTTTACCTTGGTAATCATGGATGTTAAATTGTTAGTTTTAGTTGGTGCTAGTATGAAAATGAGCTTGAAGGAAAGACATTGGAGTATTTGATTGCTTAACTTTGTTTCTTGTGATTAAATTGGACGAAAGATATTGAAGAGGAAGTTGTTGAAATAATCTATCTTACTCTTGTGATCACATACAAAATATTTAATTGCAATAGTTTGTTTATATGTTGATGTGGTTTATTAATATAGAATACATAAATGGGGAAAATTGGGTAGTAACTTCATAAGACCGAGAGCGACGTAAATTAGTATAAGGTGGAGACTATATCAATATAACCTTTTGTGTTATATTATTTTAGGAGTGAATATTTGTGATGACGCTTGAGGGAAATCTATAAGAAATGGTAAGGAAGAGCAACAGAGTGCTAAAGGGCGACAGGTAATCACTCTTACCTTACTATAACATTGAGGGTGACGTTAGTTAGGGATTTTGTAAAATCCCTTCTCACCCTCTATATATATATTATCTTTAAAGGATATTTTTATACAAAACAGGCTATCGGGTGCCTTTCAAACACGATTATTTTTATATAAAAGATTTGACAAATTATATATGTAGTATCCTGGCTGGTGATATTGTTGAACTGTGTATATGAGTGTATAGACATTTGAATATTGACATTTTGACAGGGATATTGAGAGGTATAGTGGATTGGATATATCATAGGTTGTGTAGAGAAAATTTGGGAGTTATGATGAGGGAAGATGTTGTGAATGATAGATTGAATGATGATGGGAGAATATATGAGATTGATATTGATTTTGACTATTGTGATGAGATATTGAAATTAATGGATATTGTGAGGTTTGCATGACACTGATAAACATACGTACCATCGCGCGATGATAACTGTCGATAGGCCAATCGACAGTTATTTGTACCGAGGATCCTTTTTAGAATTGATTGGATCGGGGTTCATAGGTCAACTTATTGAGAGAAGTGACCTACGGTTGTTTGGCATTGAAGAGCCCAACCGCCCCTACGGTTGTTTGGCAGTGGAGAGCCCAACCGTTCCCGTTCTGTAATAGAAAACAGAATTGGGGTTCCCTCTCTGGAGATTGCCAGAGAGGGAAATTGTCCCCTCATTATTGAGAGGGACACAGTGTCAAATCATATAGTGAAGAATAGATGCTTGAATGCACCGTGGTGGCACAATGCATCTTTAGGTGAGTGTGAGGGATGTTAAGTGATACATGGGAAGTAGAGATGACGAATTTGAGTTGATTGAGACGTGACAGAAGGTTTTAAGTAATGGATGAAAGGAAATGAGAAGTCTATATATATATTATTGATTTTAGAACTGTGGTACCCTTTAGACGCCCTTACTACCGCACATCTCACTGTTATAGTGAGTTAAGCGGTGATTACTGGGACAAATTGTCTCATCCCATGATTACTGACATTTTTGCAGGTATTCATGCACAGGCGCAAGCATCAGGAAAGGGAATTAGGTAGTAGAGGTTATATAATTTATTTAGAGTTGTATATTGCCAATTTGTATAGGCCTGCATCTGCTTCCGCATGTATATAAATCTATTTATTTTTAATATCAATTAGTTTTGTTTATTAACCATGTTAGACAAATCCTTTCTAACATGGTTATTAATAAATTATCCATGATAGCAGCTGTGTTGTATTAGTTTATTCTTTTCTATCATGGATAATATAATAAATGAATAGGAAACTCTTTTTCTAACTATGATAGAGATGTTGATATGAATATTCCTTTTTCTATCATAGTTAGTAAAGAGATTAATAAATTGAAATAGATTATATTGGCTAATTAGGAAATTAGTAACACAATGTTACATATTTCATATTTTTTGGTGTTTGGCGATAGGGTTTATATTATATACGTGGCCTTGTCTTTTATTTATTTATTTATTATTAAGTGTGCTTGCATCAAGATGTGATATTATACTAGTTTTTTGGAAGTTTAGAATGGAATTTAAAGGTCACATAGGACATCATTGTGTGTTACTAAGACAATTATAAGGAAGTTTTTGGGTGAGAATGGATATAAGGACTTTTAGTTAGTTGCATTTACGGTGACTTTAGTTTGGTGTTATGTTGAAATCATAGTTAAGGGATACTGGTGTAGAAGCCTCGAGGATTTAAGACATTTTAAAGGTCGTTGTAATAGATCAAAAAGGGATGTAACTTGAGGGCATGACAATCTAGGAAAGATAAAATGTGAAGAGGGAAATAAAAGGATTAACTAGCTTTCAATAGTAATAAAGTTGGTTGTTGCCATGCTATAGTGAAAGTTTGGTATATGATGGTAACTGAGATAGTGACAATGTTAAAGAGAGAGTATTTGACTAATTTGCTCCGAAGAATGAAACTGGAAGCCCTGTAAGTATACGGCTCACTTGTGTTGAAAAAGAATTGTTGAAAAAGTTTGCATCTAACATGTCTAAGTCAGAAGATACACCAATGAGTTCCTCCGCTAGTCTAGATGCTGATGGGATTGGTAAACCTTTCAATCAAACTTTATATAGAGGAATTATTGGTTCATTATTGTATTTAACTACTAGTAGACCTCATATACAATTTAGTGTAGGTATGTGTGCTAGATATCAGGCAAATCCCAAGGAATCTCACATGACCAATGTCAAACGAATTTTGAGATATCTTATTGGAACTCAAGAACTTGGGATATGGTATCCCAAAGGCACTGAGGCCTATTTAATTGCATATACTGACTCCGATCATACAGGTTATAAAACTGATAGAAAAAGCACTAACGTTCAGTGTCAATTCCTTGGAGGATGCTTAGTCTCATGGGCTAGCAAGAAACAAAATTGTGTATCATTGTCATCAACAGAAGTAGAGTATATTGCTGTTGCAAGCTGCTGTGCACAAGATCTGTGGCTAATGCAACAATTGAAAGACCTAGGTTCGGAATTTCAGAAATTCCTATTATCTACGATAACACAAGCACTATAAGCTTAGCCAAAAATCTTGTACATCATCAGAGAACTAAGCATATTGATGTTAGACATCATTTCCTCAGAGATCATGTTCAAAAGAAGGATATAAAGGTTGACTCTGTCCCAACTTATCTTCAACTTGCTGATATATTTACCAAACCTATTGCAACAGATCAATTTGATTTTATAAGAAGAGAATTAGGAATGATAAACCCTAATGAATTATAAAAGATAATAATGTATGATGATTTATTTGTGTTAAGCAATGTACTAATTTAAGCATCGGAGTGTGAATCTTAAGTTTTGCAGGTCCCTCAAATCATAGAAACATCAATCTGGACATGCGATTACTATACTTCGATCAGAGATCATTCAATATTAGTAATCAAAGTTACATCCTGATCGAAGGAGAATACGAAAAGACAAGAAGCGCCACGACACTTCAATCACTCAACTCATCGCTTCAATCACAGTTTGAAATTTGAATTTGTAACGTTACAAACACTTCTATCACTCTGTGAGTAGTCGCATTACTGGGTACAATTTCTGACACACTATCTGATCAAACGTTATGTCTTCCCACTTTGTGTTGATAACTGTGTATGCATTCATCATCATTCATAAATTCACTTGCCTATATAATCTCTCTTCCGCTTACTTCACTCATTTTGCATCAACCATCAAAAACACTTCTTGCATATTCTTCTCTACACTCTCTCAAATGGCGAAATCTGGAAAGAAATCACAACCTTCAACCGCCTCAGAAACTCAGAAGGAGGTTGTTCCACTATCTCCTAAGGAAGGGTTCAACACAAATGTTTTAGAGGCCCCATCTGATAAAATGGCAGAAAGGAAGGAAAATAATCGCACGACGATCTTCATCGATTTTAAATATCTGAGCGAGTGGGGATTCAAATTAGAAGATTGGCTTGAGCCCTATGCCTCCTCGCTTGCGATTAAAGATGAGTATGACTTGGATGTAATTAGATTATTCTTCTCCAACCTCTTTGTTGCTGAGATAAAAGATAAAGATGGGTGTGTCATTGGAATGACCTTCAAGAGTCAAGTACGGGGTCAGAGCATCTCCTATGATGATGATAGTCTAAACTTTGCCCTGGGTATCACAGATCCAAAGTATAGAGTATGGGAGAAATATGAGAAGATACCTAAGGATGAGTACAACAGAATTTCGGGCTTAGATGGTAAAGATAAGAAGACACCTGCAGAAATGTGCGATGAATACCGTCTTCTTCATATGGTGTACAACCGGCTGTTAGTAAATAAGTCTGGAACCTTCACCACCCTGACTGAGGAGGATAATCCCATTTTGGGAAGGCTAATTGCAAAACTTCCCCTCAACCCAGGAATGATCATCATTCAAGAGCTTCAAAGGTTCTTGACAAAGGGGACGACAAAGACAACCTTTCCCTACCACCAAGTGATTTCGTGCTTATTGACAATGGAGGGAATATGGCCTACTAAGTCTAATCCTAAGATTGGGAAATTCAACGTGTCCAACTTGATAAAGATGAAGCTGAAATCATTCTCAACTGGAGAAACCAAGAAGGCCTAAACATCTAGGGAGAAATCTTTTAAAATGGCCCCTAAGATAAAGCGAGAAAGTGAAAAGGCACCTGTGATCGAAGCAGCAAGTAATGAGGAGTCTGCTCCACCTCATGCCTCTCCCATGATTGTTAAAGAACCTCAAGCAGATCCCTCCACCTCATCATGAGGAGCATCGATCACAGTAATCCATTCGATCACCGTCCTCGAGTTATCACAGAATTTCCGCGGAGCTTCAATCATCAAGAGAAATGTCTTTTCAAGAGTTTCAGTTGCTGCATGAAGTTCGATCACGGCAGCACTTAGATCACAGAAGGGCTATCATTGAGCAATCAAATACTAGAGATCCTACTTTCTCCCGCCATCAATCTCGATTATTAGATGCTAAGATCTTGCGCATAGTTGAAGGGCTTAATGATCGCTTTGGGGATGAATTTCTGAGCATGGCCAATATCTTGTTAGAACACATTGGAGAAGGTTTTAATAATGTCCTCAATAACGTTGATGTTGTCTTCTCTACCCATTTTCAAATCTTGGACCGGCTCTATACTTTGGAGACTCTTCTCAGTAACCTCACCACCCATACCAATGGCCTCCAGGTCGAGTACCAGAACCTCCACTTTATCCTTCACCGCTGCAGGGATCCCTCTCCTCCACCACATCAATCAATACCACACCAATCACCCCCACATCAATCACCCACACATCGATCACCACCCTCACCTCCAAATGATTCCCACTAACCACCCCAAATCACCTTCACCACAACCACCCTTCAATTCACCCTCACCTACACCTCCACTACCAGACTCACCTTTTCCTCCTTCTCATTCGCCTTCACCTACACCTCCCCTCCCATCATCACCACACCCATACTCTTCTCCTACCCAACCTCTATCACCCGCCACTTCACCCATTCTCATATCTTCATCTCCCGACTCATCTCCACCACCATCACCCCCTTCTCCATTTAATTCACCCCCACCCACTCCTCCTTTAACCTCCTCCCCTTACCCTGGCTCCACTAGATCACCCGCTACCCAGCCTCTTGATGATGACAACAAGGGGGAGGAGAGCTCTATGGAGAAAAATCCTACAGAGAGGCCACTACTATCTTTGAGAGATTTGGAGTCACTTCCTTGGAGAGACTTGGGGTTTGCGAGAGATTTGGAGTTTGCGCGAGATTCTGGATTTGCGAGTGTAATTGACATTGCCAACTATTACTCTAAGGCATATTTTACATTTGGAGAAGAACTTCCTCAGCCTCAGAGTACCGATCATTAAAGAAAAGCAACTTCCTCCAGAGTTTATATCAGAAGAAAATCCAGAGCATCAACTTTGATCATTCCATAGTCTTCGCTCACTCCTATTGCTGAAGAATCTGTGCAAGAATTCTATAAGGAAGTGAGACCTGAAGAAATTGAAATGGTACAAAGGGTTGTAGCTCAAGCTCAGGAAGAACAAAGAAAGAAGAGAGAGCTACAAGAAGAAGAGGATAGACGTGAGGCTGAACATCTACAAGAAAAAGAAAAGCAAGAAGCTCTTAGACACGAGAAGATCTTTTCTCAGACTAAGAAAAAGTCTCAAGCCTCTTGGAATCAAGGCAGAGGTAGAGATAGAGGTAGAGGAAAAGGCAGAGGTCGTGGTAGGAAAAGTAAAGAAGTTGGGGAGCCCAGCCGTTGTGTCCAGATTCTTCGAGAGTTAGCAGAAAAATATAACATAGAAGAATCTAAGAAGAAGAGAACTCGTAGAGGGCCAAGGGTTGGAAGCACGAGGAAATCAATGTTTACCGCCCTTGAATGGTTGGGAGAGAAGTATGGTGCCCCAGTAGACATTGCCTCAGAACCTTCTCGTGTTGCTCTCTCTCAAAACTCTGAGTTGCCTCCTAAGCCTCCTCGTTCATCTAAGTCTAAGGCCTCTTCTTCATCAGCTAGAAATCAGCCTAATAAGAATAAAACTGAAAAGGAAAAACCTCGCTCTAAGTCTCATGAAAAAAAGAGGAGAAGACTTGTGATTTCTTCCTCAGATTCCGATTAAAAACCATATTTCATTTTCATGTGCATCACTTGCATATTCATCATGTATATGTTGTAATCTATACTTTGAATAGCCACAGTATATACTTTGTGATCACTTTATTTTGCTTGCTTTCATCTTATATTGTTATTAACTTATATGTTGCCATCATCAAAAAGGGGGAGAATGTTAGAATCTTAAGTTTTGATGATAACTAATATCGATTATGGTCAATAAGATCACTAACATAAGATAAAGCAATCACTAGTATAAGTCTAAGACATAGCGATCTTTAGATTTTAATATAAGACTTAGACAGTGCGGTCATCAAACTGAAATAAGACTAAGGGATTATTGCGATCATTCATTTGATATAATTCTTAGACAATGCGATCACTAAAATAGAACTAAGGCATTGTGATCAAACATCTAATATAGATCTAAGCCAATGTGATCACAACAATAAGAAAGAATGATCGCCACACTATGCCCTTACGGATAAGCAATCACTTGGTGAAACGACTATTAATAACTTAGACATATCATTCACATTTAGAAGAAGCGATCAAGGGTCAAGAACAAGTATTTTTCTAAGTTAAAACAATGATCGAAATATCAGTCAAGGACGAGTTTTGTCACTAGTCAGAGTAATCGGAACCAAAGTGAACTAAGAAGTAAAAAGGGAAACCTTCGATCACACGAAGTAATCGAACCAACAATCAAGTTGACAGTGATCGAAGTATCAAGTGATTGATATTGTTATGCGCTTAACCTTTTGATCTAAGAGTGAAGTGAATGATCGAAGAAGGATAATCAGTGCCTGATCGAAGTGTCGACCAGAAAGTAAATCAAGTACAAAAGTACATTGTCATGATCAGAATGCTTTTTCAGAAGACGTTAGACACATTCCTCCGCCACATAAGTACTCAAGGCTTCCTCTCTCCTAAAATAGGCAAAGTATGCTCATAAAGCTTGAAGCTGCATTTAATGCTTATCATCCTCTTCAAGCAACATGAGAAGAACCAAGTACCAAGCATTAATTGAGCTCAACGGATACAAGCCTTCTGCTCTATGTGTCAAACGACTATATCCTCCATTGAAGATTATAAATAGGCGAAGGAATTTATTGCTCTTCACCGAACACACCGAACAAGCACCTACTCTCTCTCAAAAATCTTAAAGAGCATTCAATTGACTTGTACGATCAATTAAGCTTAAGTGTTTATCAATATCTGTTCATGATTGTGCATGATATTTCTGTGTTTTTATACCACTAAGCATGTGAAATTAGCATGTCAATTGGTCAAAAATAATAGGAATTAGATGTCATTTCATGTTGAGTCTAGGTTTGATGAGTTAGTTGCATTTTAATGATAATTGAGCATATTAGGCAACTAACTAAAGCATTTTATATTTTATGGACTTGATATACTTCACATATTTCCTAATTTCCTATTTTAGGAGCAAAAGGAGGAGGATCATATTGAAGAGCACAAGATCAAGACACATATTTGGAAAGTCCTATTTCAATTAGGACTAATTATTTCAAGGAATGACTCTTCTCCAGTTGTTTCCTAATCTTGATAGATGGCTTCCCCAAGCAATCCTAGTCCTAAAAGGAGTGTAAAAACGTGCTCATCACTTGCCCCTTCATTATTTCCTATTTTGAGAGTGATTCCCTTGTTTTTAGGAAGTTTTTGTGCCCCAAACCTTTACTATATGCTTTGGGCATTCAATTTTGCGAAATTCTTGCTCTCCAAGCATGGTTTATGATGACTTATTATATAAGGAAGGGAGGAGCACGAAATTGTAATAACAACAACCATTCACCACACAACATCCTTTCATTCATCCACCATTCCACACCCCATACACAATTCACTTCATCTCATTCCACCCTCCATTCACCATACACCATATATCTTCATCCCTCATCTTCTTGAGCACGAATTTCATTCATTCCTCCATTTTCCACCATCACTTTTAACCTTCAACCATTAATTCCATGGCGTCCACATCCTTTGATCGTGTGTTCGTGCTTTGTTCGATGAGCGGCTAAACCATTGGTGGGGAGTTCGATGGATGAAAGCAATCGAAGCTTCTAGTTCTTCAAGAGGGAGTTACTTAGTTTTAATTGTTCAATTCATATATGTATTTCAATTCATATTGTTGTATGTGTGTGTATTGGAACAATTTCATACTATGAGTTTTGTTGGTCAATCATGTAATTTAGAGATTTCTATTATGTGTTGTTTTCATGACTTAATGCTATAGATGTTCTTCATTCTAAATCTCCTTTGGATTTGTAGTATATGTCAATTATATGTGTGATTGTATGTGTAGTTGGACACTAGGTCCATAGTTAGGGAGTTTTCCTAACTAGAGTCTCTATGCATGTTTGTCTTGAATCAATACAACCAAGTTGGTTTTTAATACTTGCCATGTTAATTAATTGAATGAGCGATGCACCACGTTAGTTAGTTGATTTGGTAAGTAGACTAGATGCGATTGCTCTAGGTTTCCTATTAGAACTTGGATTAATTACTCCCACATCATAAGTAAAGTAAGGAAGGTTGCAAAATCCATTGAATGACCCACTCTCATCTCATATACTTCACATCTCATCTTTATTCGTTTTCTTATAAATCAAAAATACCAAAAATATAGTAGTTTAGTTTAGTAACCTAGGTAATCACACAAAAACCCCATCTTTATTGCTTTATTGCATTCACTTAGTTAATTTAGGTAGTTTGTTAAAGACTCTGTAGAGAGACGATATGGGAGAGTACACTTGCTACATTCTTTGGTAAATAATTATATTTGCATTTGAACCCCAAGGCGTAAAGACTAAGGCTCAAATCAATGGCGCCGTTGCCGGGGAGTCATTTTTGACTCCCTAGGTTAACTAAGTGTGAATTTTCATATTGACAACGGGTTAGGAGTTTTCTAGGTTGCATTTAGTTCATATAGTTGCATTTAAGATTTCATATAGTTTTAGGTTGCATTGATAAAAAAAACCAAAAATATTGTTCTTGATATGTGCTCACATTTGATTGTTTGATTTTTTGGGACCAATTGAATTATCATGTCTTGGAATTATCGAAACTTTGGTTATAACCATGATCCATTTGAGTGTCATTCTTTTGTAGGAAATACCACCATAAGGCATAAAGAACCTTCCTCATTTTGTGATGAGTTCTCTCATGTAGCGCCCAGTTTCAACTCTTCTCGTACATCCTATGAATCAAGATGGCAAGACTAACCTTATTCTCCACCTAACCATCATCCATACTTTGAAAATCCATATCCATGAACTTATTCTCCTCATCAAAAGCCTTATTATCCTCCAAACCCTTTAGCATATCATAATCCATATCAACCACTACCTCTTGACCCTTCCCCTACACAAAAAATGGATGAGTCTAATGAATGGACTAATTTAATGGAGATGATGAAGGAGATGGATAACACGATGAATGCTAAATTGGATCAGCTTTTTGCTAGTTTTGGTCAAAGGGAAGTTGAATTCCAAATGCCAGAGATAAAAAGTTCTAATCTTGGAGATTTATGTTCACCAATGACAAATTCTTTTAGTGAGCATCTTGCACAAGTTGAAGAAACAAAGGAGGATACCCCAGAACTTCAAGAGGAGATGCACTCCTCCATAGGTAATATTCCTATCTATAATAAATCTATTCATCCTTTGATGTACCACTTGATTGAACATACTCACTCTAATGCTCCAATTAATAGTAGTTCAATTGAGAATGTTGATTGCACTGTCGTAGATTCTTCTTGTGATGAACATGCTTCACTCCTTTCTTCTAGTCATGATGATGTTGTTGATTTAAATGTGATAAAATCTTGTTCGTGTATGGAATTTGAAACTTGTGTGCATTGCAAAAATATAAATAAACACTTGTTTGATGAATCTAATGCGTTTGCCTCAGACACAATGAATGATTCTAATATCGGACATGATGCATCTACAAGTGTTGAAAGTGATGAGATTATTGAGCATGAGATAGTTGAGAGTGAAAATTGTGTTGTTGTTAAGAATGACTATGATTCTTGTTCCATTGAACTAAATGATGTTGTAAGTGCAATTATGAAAGATTCTCCATGCATAAATGATGATGTAGTTGAAAGAGGATCTTTTGAACAAATACTATCCTGTGATCTTCCATCAGACATATCTATTGAAGAAAGTGTTTGTTGTGCTTCTAATACCACTCATTCTTCTCCTACTTCTTCATCTACCTCTTCTTGTGCTGATGTGACCTATGTTTCATGTCCCAATCTTGAGTGGGACTTTGTGATTTCCAATACACATGCAATTGAGTGCTTTAATAGAGGAGATACTTGTTTTACTCCTGTTGATGTGGACATGATTGACTTCCTTGGTTGTGATACTTACATAGATAAAACGTCTCCTTTCCTAGAATATGGTACTGCTGCATTTTTAGAATTTTTCTTGCAGAAAACAAAACAAACAACACCAAGGAAGGAGCGTGTGGGAGAAAGAGCTTATATGAAGACATGCATGTTTCTCATTCGAGATGAGAACTTTTCCCACAAGAGTTTGAAGCGTTTTAAGCATCAGGTTGTCCCTTTCCTTTATCCTTTTACTTCTCACTACGTATTTTGACTAGATATTGATTTGAATAGATGTGGTGTAGTTTAAGTGTGGGGGAATGAGGTAAACCAGCAGAAAAAGTTAGTTTAGTGTTAGTAGAGTCATTTTTATTTCTTTGAGTCTACATTTATTTTTAGACCCCTAATACTTTTTGGTGATAGTTGTTATGAGTTTTGATGTTGTCCGTGCTTATTAGATATATGTTACATTGAGGACAGTGTGTTGTTTAAGTGTGGGGGTGTGTTGAATTTTGGATAGGCATAGTGGTTTGACTTGCATATTTCTTATGATTAGTGGTATTGGGAGAATTTTTTCAAAACTTGTGCAAGAAATATCCATCTTGGATTGCTTGTTTTCTTAGACTTTTGATAGGTGATGAGCAATGATTTTTAACAATATTTAAGCTATGTATTGTGAATTGATTCTTGGTTAATTGGTTGTTAAATAGTATTGTGTGAGCTTTAGCCAGTCGTGAGGTATTTCTCGGTCTATTTCAATTTCCATATATATGAGTGTATGCTTGCTTGAATGTGTCAATTTCTAGAACTTGTCTCAATTCTTGGTTGAAGCGGTATTAGTCACATGCATTGGACATGATAGAGGCCATCTTTCTAAACTCTTTGTCCCAAACACTTAGCCCCAATATTCATCCCTTTAGTCACCCCTTTGAGCCCATCGCTTGGTTGTTATATTTGCATTTGAATGTAAATAATTATATTGACATTCCTTGGTAAATAATTATATTTGCATTTGAACCCCAAGGCGTAAAGACTAAGGCTCAAATCAGTTCATCTTGTGAACTTATTCTCTGATTTAAATCCTCTTCTATTCTGAGGTTGTTCTGAAGCTTGTAGCTTTAGAACAGGGTTAGTACCTTACAGGTAGTAAGGGGGAGTGTTAGAGACATTCTATCACTGTAAAGGTTCTCAGGTGAACCTGTTGTAAAACCTGAAGCTAGTGGAACCGTGTTGGTGAACTGGACATAGGCAAGTGGTTGGCCGAACCAGTATAAAAATTGTGTGTTAAAGTTTTATTTTGTTTTTTTTTATTAGCACAATTCACCCCCCCTCTTGTGCACATGATTTAGAGGTGGAAAATCAACCACATATTGTTTCCCACATATTCGAGATGAAGCTAGAACTTCTCATGAAACATATCAAAAGTGGCACATTGTTTGGTCCAGTAAAAAGTAGGTACTTTTCATTGTTAGTATTTGATTAATTTAATTCTGTTTGTAGTTAATGTAATAACAAAAATTTGAGTTCAACAAAGGTAGCGTGGGGCTAAAAATATAATATGTTTTTCCTTTGGAATGTCAAAGATTTAAAAAATTCACTTCCATTTAAAAATATATTACTTCTGTCAATCTTTTTTATTTATCTTTTAATATTGTGTTTATGTATAAATTTTAGTTTTTAAACTATCCATTATTTTTCTCAATAAAATATTATAAATTTTTTAATCATTAAAATAATTCACTCTATAACATGATTTTTCCAATTATGGCACATAACATGTCATTTATTAATTGAAAAATGTCAATTTATTAAAACTCTAATATTAAATTTTTATTAAATGATTAGACAACTAAAAATTAAAAAAATGTTTAAGCGTTATTTTATAAAATTCTTTTATTTAAGGAACACATCAATATTTTTCACTAAAAAAATATTGCGAGTAGTTAATAAATTCCATTCAAATTTTACTAATAAGGTTGTTTTGTTATTTTGATTTTTCGATCAAGAGTTAAATTTTCTTCATTAGATAAATGTACAATCATTCAGTTTAATATACACAGTCATGTATTCTTTTATTAGAAAGACTTACTTACTCTAACTATTATTTTTGTAGCTTTGTATGTTATTGAATTTCAAAAAAGATGTCTCCCACATGCCCACATTGTAATCTTCTTAGAGTCTGCCCAGAAGATTGAAACACCAAATGATATGGATCGGATGATTAGTGCTGAAATACCTGATAAGAATATTGATTCAGAGCTATATGATGCTGTTAGTGAATTTATGCTACACGGTCCATGTGGGAGTTCATTATGTATGATCAATGGTCAATGTTCTAAACATTATCCAAAAGAATTCACTTCTACCACAATTATCCATGAAGATGGGTACCCTCGGTATAAGAGACCAAATAAAGGAAGATTCATTAAGACTAATAGATTTCATTTGGACAATAGACATGTTGTCCCTTACAATTGATAACTCTATATGAAGATGACGAAGACTTGAATGAGGTTGTCAACCGCAACAGAGATAAAATTACTCAATTTCAAGCATGGTTGGCAGCAAATGATGAATTTCATTCTGATGCATCATCATTAACATATGGAGAATTTCCTACAAAGTTTGTCTACAAGGAGGAAGAACAAAAATGGAATATCAGAAAATATGGTAAAGTCACTGGAAGGCTATTTTATGTCCCACCAGGTTCAGGTGAACTATTCTACTTACATCTATTGCTCACATGTGTGAGAGGGCCAAAATCATATTGCGACATAAGAACAGTGGATGGTGTTGTTCATGAGACCTTTAGGGATGCTTGCTATGCAAGGGGGTTATTGGAAGATGATAAGGAGTATGTTGATGCAATTTTAGAGGCAAGCCAATGGGCCACATCATACTACCTTCGTCGTCTATTTGCAATGTTGTTATTTTGCAATTGTATGAGTCGTCCAGAGATTGTTTGGACCCAGACATGGAAGCTGATGAAAGATGACATACTATAGATTACAACTGCTATCAAATCGTTCAGGTATATGTACAAGCTTTTCTACTTATAGTTATAGATTTTTATCTACATTTTTCCTCATTGTGAGATAACTGAATGTTTGTGTTTAAATTGATAGGTGTGAGCCTATCTGATTTAGAAATACATGATTAGACATTGCTTGAGTTAGATGATACTTTGCACCTTAATGGAAGAAGTTTGAGTGACTTTCAAACAATGCCATGCCCAACAACTTTAGTTCGATTACCTAGACAGAACAAACTCTTGATGGCTGAGATGAACTACAACATTGATACCTTGTCGCGAGAGTTAGACCAGCTACTCCCTAATCTAACCTCCGAACATAGGACTATATATGACACAATCATTGAAGTAGTCATTTAGTCGTCAAACTTGGGAATGTATTTCATATATGGGTATAGAGGAACTCGCAAAACTTACTTATGGAAACAATATCTACATCGCTACGTGCAAAACGTCATATAGTTTTGACAGTTGCATCGAGTGGAATAGCGTCACTTCTTCTTCCTAATGGTAAAATTCTCAGTTTGCAATTCCTTTGACTATCACCGAGGATTCTGTGTGTAATATCAAGCAGGGCACACATCTTGCTGAACTTTTTATGCATACTTCTTTAATCATTTGGGATGAAGCACCTATGGCAAATAAACTCTATTTTGAGGCATTGGATACATTGTTACGTGATATCATGAAAAACTTTGACTCACATGCTTCTACAAAACCATTTGGTGGCAAAGTTGTAGTGCTTGGAGGTGACTTTAAACAAATACTTCCTGTTGTTCCCCGTGGTGGACCTGAGAATATTGTTTTTTCAAGCATTAATGCCTCTTCCTTATGGAAGGAATGCAAGGTTTTTAAATTAACTCAAAATTTGAGGCTTTCCAGAAGTGTTAATGCTGATGATGATGTGGATTGTATCTCAGAATTTGGCAAGTGGATATTATCAATTGGAGATGGCATACTGATGATATGATAATTATTCCAAATGAATTTTTATTGCTACCAAACGATGACCATTTGGATAGTACTATCTATGCTACATATCCTGATCTGCACCAACATTTGAATGACAAAGAGTATTTTAGTGAACGTGTCATCCTATGTGCTACATTGTCTGTTGTGGACAAGGTCAACACTCATGTTAGAGTTGCTTCCAGGTGAAGAAACAATTTATCTAAGTGCAGATAGTGTCTCAAAACAAGATGCAAATATAAGTTGCTTTGATGACATGCATTCAGTTGAGTTCCTGAATAAAATCACTATATCAGGTTTGCCCAATCATATTCTTAAACTTAAAGTTGGTGCCGAGTAATGTTGATGAGAAATATTGACAAATCCATGGGGCTTTGCAATGGGACACGTCTAATTATTAATAGATTGGAGCAGCGAGTTATAGTATGTGAGATGTTGACAGTCAACATTCTTCCTCACATGTTACCATACCACGTATGACCATTACTCCTTCTCACACAACCTATCCCTTCAAATTGTGTCGACGCTAGTTCCCCTTGGTTCTTTCTTTTGCAATGACTATTAATAAAAGTCAAGGACAAAGCTTGCTTAATGTTGGACTATTCCTGCCTCGTCCCGTGTTTACCCATGGTCAATTGTATGTAGCAGTTTCACGTGTCAAGAGGAAGGATGGGTTAAAAATATTGATATTGGATTATGATGGAAAACAAACCAACAAAACTTCAAATGTGGTGTACAAAGAAGTATTTTATAATTTGTAAATCATGAATTATAAGAATTTATACATTGTACATGTCATATTTTATCATATGCAGCTGTACTAGTTGCAAAAGAAGGCGAAGAAGATGCAGGTGAATGCTTGACAAGATAAGGGTGGTTTTGTCATTTTGCTTAAACTTCATTTAGGACAAATTGGGGACTACCCCAATTTGTGCAGTGTAACATCCCAAATTTTGATTAAGGTTAATTGGGAATTATTGAGGTGTTATTTAGGAAATTTGAGTTTTAGGGAGTAAATTTATGGAGATTTATTGTTATTAAATCTTAATTTTTTTGGAATTTAAGGAAATATAGTTAAAATAATTATTTGGAGTTAGAAACTTTCATTAACAAGTATTTGGAATAGTAGATAACATTGTAATGGAAAGAAGAGGATATAGTAATATATACAAACTTCTGGGCTAGAAATATAATTACGAATAAACCTTAGGTTAGTTAATTGTAATTTTCCCTAAAGTATATCTATAAACTCACCTCTTTCCTTATTCCTCTTCATTTCCGCCGACCCCCTCCACCTTCGATCACTCTCCTCTCTTCCTCTCCTCCGCCTTCCTTCTTGCAGTTTCCGGCAGCGCGGCGGCACGGCGGCGCGACCTCCCTTCCTCCCTTGTCCTCTTTATTTTTAGGTCCGTTTTGCTCTCTCTTCTTAGACCCAACAAACCCTCTTTGTTTTCTATATTCCGGCGAGTTTTTCCGGCTGTTACTGCGGCGGACGACGATTGGGGAAGGTAAGCTTCGCCATTTTCTTGTTGAATCTTCAAGATCATCTCTTTTCAACTTCTTTTTCTTACCTTTCTCCTTCCTTGCTTTTGAATCTCGACCAGCCACCTAAATGGCCGATTCCCGGCGGTTTCCGGCGACGGGAAGCTTTTGTTTACACACTTAAGGCCAAAGACGAGTTTAGGTAATTTCATTCCTTTGTTTCACACTTGTTTTTCGTGTTGGCCGAGACTTTGAGAGGGGTGTACGGATGAGTTTTCAAGTTTTGGTACAATAATCAACCTAAAATGGTATTTAGACATTATATTCTTAGAGTTTTGAGAAATGGTTGCTGAGTAGATTAAGGATTTGATGTTTTGTATGATAGCCCTAAGATTGGGCAATCCCAATCTGTCCTTGCATAACAGAACTTTAATTTCAAAATTTCTAAGTTGTTATCTTTGTAATCTGTTGTGGCTGGAAATTGATATTTAATATTGATTTTGTTTGGATTGATGGATTCAGTGAATGTATGTTCTTGTCTTTCACTAACCGAATTAGATTTTGGCGCCAGTGTCTAGGATATGGGATTAACATTGAGTAAGTACATGATTCTCTGCACTGCTGAATTGAAATTAGGATTTGTGTTACCTTGACTGAATTGGGTACATGACAAGTTGAAAATGTTGTATGGCCTGTTGAATGACATGATATGACGAATAAAGATTACTTGCGAGAAGGTACCTAAATGTGTGAATAAATGAAATGAATTTTAATGCAAGGGTGTTGTTTTGTTCATGTACATAATTAGTCATGCTTGAGCTTAAGATGAATGATATTAATAAAGAGGAGTAGACTTTTTGTGATTTGCAAAAGTTGGTAGTAGTTGAGCTGATTGCATGAGAAATTGGGTTTTCGTTGAGTTGCAAAGATTTAGCAAATTCTAAATGAGAGGCTTTGTTATAAGATGCCTTGAAGGGTATGTATTCTTTTCTTTCTTTGATTTCTATGATGTATTTTAGTTAGGTACTGCTGTTTATATATTAATTCGATGTGGAAGTGTTGTATTAATGTTGAGAAAATGACTTAGAGCATGTTTATAAATGGAGAAGATTTTATATAGGAACAAATATAGTTTTTGCTCATAGTTTATGTTTGTGAGACATGTGGAATTTTGTCATTGGAAATATGATATTTAAATATACGGGTTGAGTACAATGGCTGAAATCTAGAATTACATGAATATGATAAACTTTTGATAATTATACACGTGATTTGTGGATTTGACTGTGAATGATGCTCTTGTGCATCTTGGACATAAAAGCTTGGTGTTTAATGACTCATAAATTGTAGTCGTGTTTCAATTCAAATTGAGATAACAAAATGGTTCTTATTCTTCTTGACTCAATTTGGTTTAGTAAATGAAAGGTGTAAAAATAGGATTTTTCTCTAATATAGACTGATGCAATATAGATGCATTGGTTTTTAGTTGATAAACCTATGGCTTATGGAAATGATTTGTTTCTTTAGTGAAATTGTAAAGGTCTAGGTTGATTGATAGTAAATGGTGTTTAAAGTATTTTTAAATTGATGCAGAAGGAATAAGGCTAAAAGTTAGAAAGGATGAGGCATTGTTTTGTTATATGTTAAGGTTAAGAAATTGATTAGATTTGCTTAATTGATGTTTTAGAATTCTGAAGTGAATACTCTTGAGTTGCAAGACTTTACATATGTTGTAAAGATGCTTAAACTTATTATAAATAATATTATTGGTTGCTTAAGGTGTTGTTCATGTGAAAGAATTATCTAGAGTGATTAGGTGTGAAGTTAATAGAACCTCACCCTTGTTGTGAAGTTTGGTTATTGAGAAGATGAATAAATGGTGGTTATATGTAGCTTTATAACTACTACACAGGTTTCTTCAAAGTTGAGACTTTTAGTGAAAGTTCATATATTATGAGTATCTCTCGCTGGTTTTATGGAACCTAGATAGAATTTGTTGATAAAGGTAAATTGGTATACATAGTAAGCTTTTAGTTGTTGGAAACTTGTAATCTCTTTGTTTTTCTGAATACCGTTGTTGTGGTAAGAGCTTAAATGAATTTCAGTTGTATGTGGGCATAATAGTTTGATAAAGCTAAATGCGGTGATTGCATGTATTAATTAATAATTTTCTGCTATTGGCTGATTGTATTTGGAAAAAAAAAACTGTAGTAGGTATTTTTGTAATTCCAAAGTTAGTGATTAATTATTGGTTGTGAATGTTTGGGATAGTTTGAAGTATTGTTGAGGTTCTTATTATGTTTGGGGTGTTTCTAATTGGCTTTATTTTAGTATGCTTTGTTTGATAATGATTGTGATGAAAAATGATGAAGCTTTGTGCGTTGGTTGCTCAATTGTTTGTTATGTTGGTTTGATTCCATGCATGAAATGTGGTTTAGTGTGACGTGGAAACTATTCATTCCTTAGCCGAAGGATGTGTTTTAGTGATGAAGCTCATGTTTTATTGAATTGGTTTAATTGTAATGGTGTGTTTATGTTTGATGTGGTTCATTAAGACATGGTACATAAATGGGGAAAATTTGGGTAGTAAGAAAGGATACGAGAGAGACGTTGAACTACGATAAAAGGGAAATGATACTAATTTATCATTGGGATATATATTATTATAGGAGTGGATGCAAGTAGGCTTTCGTGGCATCAAGGAAGAAAGGTTGAGAAATCGCGTAGAATTGCTAAAGGGCGACAGGTAATCACTCTTAACCTTGCTATAACATTGAGGGTGACGTTAGTTAGGGATTTTGTAAAATCCCTTCTCACCCTCTATATATATATATTATCTTTAAAATGTATTTTTATACAAATAGGTTATCGGGTGCCTTTCAAACACGATTATTTTCATATAAAGAAATTTGAAACTCTGTATATCTATTATCCTGCCTGGTGGTGGCCATTGATCTGGAATGGCGTGGAATGTATATAGAGATAGTGTTGGGTAGTGGTTTAAGAGGTGATGAGGATAGAAAAGAGAGTTACATGTTGAGTTGAGATTGTTGAAGAGCCTTCTTCCAAAAGACAGAGGGTTGAAGAGGATGACCCTTCGATTTACAGAGATGGGGCCTTGGAAACTGTTGCCTCCAAGTTTGAGACGGTCAAGCCCTACTTCAACCACGACTTGTTCATCGATCTGGCCAAGATTGATGAACTAGGGTTTCCTCATCTGCGCCCTTACCTGGAAAAATACATGTCTTGGCTAGGGATCAAACAGGACTACAACATCAACGTCCTGCGAGTCTTCTGTCAATCCCTCTCTGGAAAGGTTAAATACAAGAAGGTAGATGGGAAGGAGCAGATCCGCAGACTCACGTTCACTGCCACAGTAAGGGGGAGAACCTTCAGTTTCACCTGGAGGACACTCAATGAGTTAATGGGGATCACAGAAGAGGTTATGAATGAGTGGCTGTACCCTGAGTCCCTCAAGTACAGCAAGGAGGAACTCGAGAAGTTGTATGGCACCAAAGGGAAGAAGGTATCCAAGATGTCTGACTCCTACAGGCTCTTGTATTATGTTTACTCCCGCATGATGACACACAAAGGGGGTAACTTCAACGAGTTCACACTGTTGGACAACCCATGGTTCCCCAGATTTCTCTCCCACCAGCCAATCAACCCCGGGCAGTTGATCAGCCTTGAGCTTCAGAGATTGTTGGTTAACGACAAGGCTGGATATCTTCCCTACCCCACCATCATTGCCTTCCTCCTTGAGAAGAAACTGATCAAGGCCACATCTGATGTGGAGGAAGAGAATATCAAGTGTACTCCTGTGGGGAGGACTAACATCGGGAAGATGGGCATCAAGTACCTGAGGCCTCCTAAGCCCACTTGCTCAGGATCACAAGCAGGCAGTGCCTCTCAGACTTCAGCCCCTTCTACATCTGGTGTAGGGGATCAGGAAGTTGACTCCCATTCAGGGCCAAGCCGTGCTGCGAGGGTGCCAGCCACTATGAAGGCATTTGCTCAAGAAATGAAGGAAGAGATTCTCCTTCAACTTTCTGAGTCTTTGGTGGCCCCTCTGAGGAATGACTGTGATGCTGGGTTCCAGCAGCATGGGGAGCGCATCCAGCGGCTAGAGGACAGAGTGGGTCAGGTTGAGACTCAGCTTGCCAGGGTGGATGCCAAGCTAGACCTTATTCTGCAACACCTCCAGATCCCTCAACCTCAACAAGGTAACCTACCACCACCCCCTCCTCAAAATCCTCCACCTCCTCCTCCTTCTGGTCACCCTCAACTTTCCCCTCCTCCTCCTCCCAACACTCAACAACCACAGCCACCTCCACAAAACGACCATCAACCCCCACCATCACCAAACAATGACCAACAATCCCAACCTTCACCCAACCATGATCAGCAACCCCAAGACTCACCCCAACAATCACCTCGCAAATCACCTCTAAACTCCCCATCTACACTTAACTCCCTCACTCGCACACCACCCAACGCCCCTACTCGCTCACCACTCAACCTCTCTGCCGGACCATCTCATCCTAACCCTACCAACCCAAACTCTAGACCCAGATCCAACCCCTTGGCCGAGCACCTTGGCTTCCAAACTGCCATCCACCCCCTCAGCCACATTTATCTGAGAGATTACCCCCGCCTTCAGCGAATCTCTGAGGATCACCTACCTTTTACCCCATACTCTTCCACTTCCTTCACTGAATACTCTTCCACCTATCCTTTTGAAGGTCTATTCGTAAATCCCACTTGGTTCCCCAACCCTGCCACATCCCCTGAAACTACCTTACCTACATCCTCCCCAGAATCCTCACCCCCAGAGAGATTTGGCCCTGAACCTCCACCCTCCTCTTCATCCACTCCATCCCTGGCACTCGCCCTTGTTGATGATGACAAAAGGGGGAGAAATGTGATGTCCGCCCTTCGCCTGACCATGGACACAAGGGATGTGCTCAGCCAGCCATCCCTCTGGCTTGATGAAGACATCACGGCTGCCCTGCGCCGTGCCATGGAATCCCAGAGACTGGGTGGTGCTGAGAGCCTAATTAGAGGAGAAGCAATCCGGTTCATACAGCAGCAGAGGTCGGTTGAGCAAGGATCAAAATGGGACATGGTGGTGTTTGAACAGAATGAGCAATCCTCACAGCCTGAGTCATCTTCATCTGAGTCTCCTTCAACTGAGAAGAGTAAAAATATAGTTGAGGAAATCATGATGAAGTGGGGGCTAAAGAAGATCAACCATCCTCCCATTGTGATCGCCAAGCCAATCCCTGCATCCTCTGGGCAAACGTCTGAGATCCTTACCTCTGAGCAAACATCTGCCCCTCCTCCTTCATCTGAGCTAGCAGTTACATTCAGTGAGTCAAGAAAGAAGGTCGTTGCTAGAAAGCGTGCCAAGAAGGTTATTGCCTCCACTGAACCTGCTGAAAGTGAGGAAGAGACCCCATCTGACCAACCTGAGCAAGAAACTTCGTCTGCCCAAGTTGAGCAAGAGATCCCAGTAGTACAAGCAGTTCCAATTCTGAAGGAAGTCAAGTTGGAAATAGAGGACATGACTCCTGAGGAATTCGAAAAATATGGGTACACGGACAGACTATCCTTTGGTCAGATGGCCTGCCTGGATGCTGACAGAGCAAGTGCCAAGCCTACTCCGTCAATGAGCAAGGTCAAAGGGAAGGGTAAAGGGAAGGGGAAGAGGAAAGCCCAGGAAGTTGAGGAGGATCCCAACTTCCCAGTATGGAATGTGAAAATCCGGGCTGTCCACTACCCTAATGGCATGGTCACCTACTTCGATGATGCTACAGGGTTCCCTGGGTATGAGGAAGTGGAAAACATGAAGAGAGCATTCGAGGAATCTATTGAGTCTGAGAGACTCAGAAGAGAAAGGGATGAAGAAGAGCTTCAACAGATCATTGCCCAGATTGACCGGAATGTGCATGAAGCCGAATTAGCCAAACTCCAGAGAGAAAATGACGAGAGACAGAAGGAGAGGGAGAGGAAAAAGAAACACCAATTATGAACCCCCATTCCAACCCTTTTAACTTAGAAATTTTTCTTTGTTTTCATGCATATTTCATTCTTGCTTAGTGTAGATTACTTGTATATGTTATTTGCTTGTATACTCTAACTTGTAATCTCTGTTTATCAATAATATTTGTCTAAGTTACTTGTGCCTTATCTATTGCTTTTATTCTTCTACTAATCCTTTCATATGAACTCAATCGATAGAACTAAGTTTGTCATCATCAAAAAGGGGGAGAATGTTAGAATCTTAAGTTTTGATGAAGACTAAAATATGAAAGAATGAATCAAGTACTTAGAAAGCAATAGGTGAACATAGAATCCAGAGTAAGAGTGCAACCGGATGTAGATTTACTTCCGGATAAACTAGGACTAGCGCTCGCGGATGAATGACTCATCCCCAGCAGCAGCAAGTAATTCACTAAGGAATTAACTTAGTCCATGAGCACTAGATATACAAAACCTTAAGACTAAGCTAGGATTCAACCGGAAGTGAATTTGCTTCCTGTTACACTTAGACTGGCGCTGGCTGTTGGAATAGATAACACTAAGCGTCAGTGAACATAAGCCACGCCCAGTAGAATTGCTTCCGATAGCTTAGTGACTAGCGCTGACTGTTGGATTGAAGGACACTGAGCGAGAGTGAGTAATAGTGAATAAAATCCTTCATCCAGTGGATCTACTTCCGGATGTAGAAGTGCTTCCGGATACAAGGAAGACCTCTTAGACTAAGTACACTCCCACTTCATGTGACTATATATTTATACTGTTAGACTAACGTTCAAGTGCAGCACACTAAGTAGAATTGCTTCCGGATGTGAATCTGCTTCCGCAAGCAATCAGAATGTCAGAAGTGCAGTGTCAGAATGCTTTTGTCAGAGCAGAGGTGTCAGGACTACTTTTCAGAGATAAACAAGTCAACCCTTCTATGCATTGATGAAGCATTTATTGGGCAAACGGTAACATGGGAAAAACGGCCATATTCAAACGGCTAACCCACCTACCAAGAGTCAGAATGTTTGAAGACTATATAAAGGAGTTCAACTTCATTTATGAAGAAATTAATCATCTTTGACATTCTTGAGAGAAGCTAGAGCGAGAAACTCAGAAAATCTTCAGACATTCAAAGCTGCCCAGAAAAGAGAAAGAGCATTTAACACATTGAGTGATCTTTTCATCTACATATCTTGTACTCTTTGTAGTTAAGTCTCTTCGTGTTATAAGAGCATTGATTGTACTTAAGTGTGTAACGCCATCTGTTCTTAAAGAGAACTTAGTTAGAAAAATCCTTTATTTGTAAAGGTTGAACCCTTGCTAGGTGTAAGGGGGAGTTAGTTAGAAAGGTTGCAAGTGAGCCTTGTGTAAAACTTGTAGTTGTAAGGTTGCAAGTGATCCCGTTCAAAACTTGCAGTTGTAAAGGTTCCAGGTGAACCCGTTCTAAAACCTGGAGATATAGTGGAACTCGGCCTGGGTGGTTGAGAACTGGACGTAGGTCAGGAAGACCGAACCAATATAACTCTTGTGTTGTTTTATTTGAGCATTTATTTTTGAAGCACAATTCACCCCCCCTCTTGTGCATCCATTACTTTCAGCCATCATTATTTGCCTATATTGAGTCATATGTTCATCTGGATCTATTTTTCCACTATACTTAGGCAAAACAAGAAACACAAAACGTTCAGGTAAGTCAATTACAGCAATTTGATCAACAAAAGGACTATCAGAATAATTCCCCAATCGAGCAGACTCAAATGGCATTCTCACTCCGTGCAGGACTGTTCTTTCTAGAGTTTGCACTTTTTCTTTAAATGCTCTCTTTCAGTCAAACGAGTACTACCCATGTAGGTTGATGCCTTGGAAGAATCCTCCTCCTTAGACCCTGTATCATGATTAGAATTGTTATTTGCTTCATCTTTATCATGTTTTTTCTTACCTCCAATGTCTGATTCATGAGGAATTTCTCCCTCTCCGTGTTCGTCTTCGTTTTCTGGATTTTTATTAACTATTGCATTAATTTTTTGATGCAACTCCTGATTTTCTTGTTGCAGACGTTGTAAAGTCTATGTTTGAACAGCTATCGCTTCATTTTGCTGTGTGAAAAATTACTCATGTCGACTCATCCTTTCAGATTGTTCAGTCAACTTAGCTAGGATTTGTGAAAGTTGATCACCTTGGTTTGATTGCTCCATAACGAATAAAATTGAATTGCCAAGAAAAAGACGGTAGCTTCTATAAGAAAACTGTCGTCCCCACGGTCGGCACCAAATGTTGATACACAAATTAGAAGATATCAAAGAGAAGAATAATAACTTTATTCAGAATGAGTGGACAGACCACAATGGTAATATAAAAGATCAATTGCCCAGACTTTGGTCGACTAGCGAAAGAGAGGAATAAAAAGTACAAGATTCAGAAGATATTAGATGATCTCTCTACATAGCATAAGGTTCTATATATAGTCTACCAATTCCCTTTCCTGAGTAGTTAATTTCCTAATTTACACCGTTTTGATCCTCATAAATACAGTCGTTGCAAATTATTGATTTGCTGTTACAAAACTTTGATGGCACCTTTGACCAGAGAAGTATGACGAGAGAAGTAATGATCTTGAATATTTCTGACGTGTTGGGCCTTTTCCGCTTTTCCTTCCGTTTGGGCTTAATGGGCTTGCCTCCCTTAAGTGAGATAGTGTCATAACAACATTAGTTAGTTTGTATCCTACACTCTTAATATATTTGTGAAGTCCGGCAAAAAAAATATATTTGTGAATATTAAAAAAGACAAACATCTTAATTATTAAAAAGACACTCTTGATATATTTGCTCTTCTACAAATGCTAATAATTACATCCAAATTTTTAAAACACGGTTTCAAGTTGTTGGACTCAGCCCTAAACAATAGTCTAAGCATTTAAAGTGCAATTTACATACTTGACTACCACCTATACCACCTAAACAATAGTCTAAGCATTTTAAAGTGCAATTTATATAAAGGACTACCACCACGAATTAAAATGTTTTGGAAAATAAAATAGAAACTACACTACTTTGCAACAAAGTATGGATGGGGCACGCACCTCCCATCCAAAAGTTCACTTAGACTACAAATATCTCTATATGAATGATTTGTTTTTTAAAAAAACTTATTTGCTCCAATCCTAGCTATTTAGATTATGTTAAGGAAATTAGTTAAATCAATTAAAATAACATATTATTATCAACTTATGTGATTATCTACTTATTACTACCCCTCTTTTTTATATACAAAAATTTTAGAAAGGGGTTTGGGCTCAACCCAATCCAAGGGCAGGACACCTAACTCATGATCCACTCGGGCCTGTCCCCGTGGGCTCTGGAGCATGACCAGCAAGCCCTTGGTAGGTTACTCCTAGTTTTACTTAGCTACGGAGAACCCTCCCCAAGGACCGCGATGGAGACACAACAAAGTGTCACTCCCAGTATCAAACTCGCAATGTGGTAGTCAATCCGACACTCATTGTTCAATCCCTTCGAACCCACGGATGATGGGTCTTATTACTACCCCTCTACCTCACATATTTGCTCTTATTGGGAGCATTTATAAGGGGATGATTTGCATAAAATGTGGAAAATATAGTTATTGTTTTTAAGGTATTTTATTTGGATTAGTAGACATTAAGTTATACTATTAAAAGAGATAGTCTAGCCAAACTAGGTTATGATATGTATGTTATAACACATAGTAAAGGCATTATCATAAAAGAGACAGTCCATGTTTTTAATAATTAAAAAAGATAATAAAATAGAAGAATTTAAATTATCCTCAACCCCTTCAATCTCCCCCATAACAAAAAAAAAACAAAGAACCAAATCCCTTGCCATTACTATTAGTATGAAGGTAGTTTGATGAAATTATTTGAGGAAGGAGATGTTTTAGAAGATAAAAGAGAATCTAAACCATATATATAATATTTAAATTCTACCATTAAATTGTTTTAACAATTATAAATTAAATTACATATAATATTTTCAAACTTACTAGTCGAGAATTAAACTCGGCATAAAAAAACAAAAGAAGAGTCTCATCATATTCATATTCATGGAATTTTCATGATGATGGTAATAACATTGCTTTATTACTTTTGTTAGTGAAGAACTAATTAGTAATTCAATGTCATTATTGAAAATGCACCATAATACTAGTGGTGCAATACATGAGACACTTATTTTAGTAATCTATCATCGTACCCTTATTTTTTTGTTAGTCCAAAAAGTACCCTTATTTCTATATTCTTCAAAAGTTTAATTATTAATGTAACATCCTAAAAATGTAATAATAATAATTATATAAATAAATATAAACATTATATTAATAAAATAATCATTTAAATAATTAATTTAAAAATTAAAGCAAGAATTCTAACAAAGTGAAAAAAGAATTGGACCTAGTTTTTCCCTCTCACTCTCCTCGCACACACTTGAAATAATATTCTCCTTCAATTCCTAAATCCGTGTGTGTGTGAATCAATAATAAGGGGTCGTTCGGTTGGATGAAATTGAAGGGTGCGAAGTGGAAGTGGAACCCATCATTTTTGTCTTTGGTTTGCATGAATGAATTGACTTCCACTTCCACTTCCATCAAAAATGGTGGAAGTGGGTTCTCTACCTAAACCTATGGAAGTGAGATGAGCTCTATGGAAATGAAAATTTAGGACCATTATACCCACATATTTTTATTCAATTGACAACTTTACCCTTTATATTCTAAACTTCATTCACCTCTCTCTCTCCTCCCACTCAACTCAACACCCTCCCTAAGCTTCCCTCTCATTCCACTCCGGCGATCCACTCCGGCGAAGCACCCGCACCGGCGAGGATAAAACTGGAGAACACGGGATCTGAGTGGGGACGCACCAGAACTTCAGATCTGAGTGAGACAGTGGCTCACACGGTGAGGACTGTGGCTCACACGGCGAGGACGGTGGCTCACACCAAAACTTCAGAAGTTCAAAACGATCGTAGTCGAGTTGCTTCTTGTTTATGTATTCTTGTTGGGCTATTGAAGTGTGGGAGTTGATGAGGAGGAGGGTGGGGGAGGAGTTTGGTGGCCATTGTCGGACATGGTGGAGGGATGTGTATTTGTGTGTATGTATATGGTGAAGCAGAAGAAGGAGATGACACATATGTGGAGGGGGTGGTGGTGGGTGTGGTGGGTTAGATTGTGGTGGTGACGGTGGTGGTGGGTTAGATAGTGGTGGTGCTGCATGGTGATGGTGGTGGTGGGTGGGTTGTGGTGGTGGGTTGGATAGTTAATGAAGAAGCTAAGATGATGAGAGAAGAAAGTTTTTGCTTTTTCTTTTTTTTAATAGTTAAGCATAATCTAGGGGCATTTTAGGAAATTCCTATTTTATTTACATATATAAATCTTAAAAAATACCCTACTTCCATATACACTTACCACACACCAAAGACATTAAAATCCGACTTCCACCTCCACTTCCACTTTCACTTCCATCAAAACCTCTTCTAGCGAACCCCTAACTATACCCTCCTTTCTTGGTCACTAATGACGATGGAAATAGACAGCCCGCCTGTTAAGGGTGTGTTTGGCATGCTCAAATAAGCAAGATTGCACCGACAAATCTTGTTTATTTTTACTTTTGACTTATTTTGGATTTTAAACATGTTTGGGAAGAAAGAAAAAGTGAATTGCTTCTCTATCAAAAGCAAGGTGAAAGAAAAGCATTAGAAAGGAGCTTTTTTTTTCTTCTTCTTCTCACGTCTTGCTTATTTTTTTGCCGAAATAGACATCTTTACTCCCCATAAAAAAATGTGCATCTTTTCTTTCTTTCCCTTTTATTTCCCTTTCGTTTTTAATTGATTAATGGGTAATGATGACAATGTTTCTTTCCAAAGTCAATTACTTTCCTCTTTCTTTAATTTGTTAATTATTACAGTATTGTTTATTTGATTCTTCATATTAAACCAACTAGTCTTGTTTAAATTTGAACATGTGTGTGTATGGCAAATGTGCACACAATAGTATAATAATTTATTAAAGGTGTATCTAATAGTATATATGGTGATTTTAAGGGTGCAAATTTGACACTTATAATTTAAATAGGACACCTAACAACATGATAATTTTTAAAAAGGACATCCAGTAGCATGAGAAAACTTAACTTCAATGGAAGAAAAAATAAATTTGTCCCATTTTATGTTACAAGTGTTAAATATATCACTACAAAAAAAACGGGTCATTCTGGCGCAACCTTACCGGCGTTTTGGTCCAAAACGCCTATATGAGACGCATACCGGCGTTTTTACCCAAAGCGCCTATATGAAAATGCCAATACATTTGGCGCGCGCTTCCCGCCTTTTTTCCCGCGTTTCCATATCGGCGTTTTGGGTATAACAAACGCCGGTATGGTTTTTAAATTTAAAAAAGAGGGGCTGACAGTTTTTTTTTATTTTTTTATTCAGGAAACCGCATATAGGCGTTTCGAAGAAACGCCTATCTGCGATTAAATATTATTTTAATCGCACATAGACGTTTCTCAAAACGCCTATATGCGATTAAAATAATATTTAATCGCATACATGTGTTTTGAGGAAACGCCTATATGCATTATTTACATTAAAATAATGCATATAGGCGTTTCCGCCAAACGCCTATATGCATTAGAAAGCATATAAGCGTTGCCCTGAAACGCATATATGCATTATTTTAATGTAAATAATGCATATAGGCGTTTGACAAAACGCCTATATACATTATTTAATATTAAAATGCATATGAGCGTTTTCCAAACGCCGGTACGCACCTCCGTTCCCTATAAATAGCATCTCCCTCCTTCCGCAAAGTTGCTCATTTTCTCGTTTTCTTCTCTTCGCCTCTCATTCAATGTTGCTGTTGCTTTGTTTTTTTGGCTAGTTTTGCTGATGTTTTTTATTTCGTGTTTTTTTGGTGATATTTGATTTTATAATGTTGATATAATCTTATTGCTTTTCTTTTACATATTGCTTGTTGTTTTGATTTTATATATTTGGGTATCATGTTTTATGAATTACTCTTGTTATTGCTTATGTTTATATATATTATTCTTTAGGGTGAATGGACAAAAATAGCCACCGTAATTTCCCAAATGGACAACTTTGGCACCTGTAATTCGATGGTGCAAAACCGGACATTATAAATCAAAATGGGACAATTCTAGTCACGCCGTTAAGTTGAAGTTAACAGACGTGTGTGTTGGCACGGGTGGCTAGAATTGTCCCATTTTGATTTATAATGTCCGATTTTGCACCATCGAAATTATGGGTGCCAAAGTTGTCCATTTGGGAAATTACGGTGGCTATTTTTGCCCCTTCGCCCTATTCTTTATGTGTATGTAACTTTGGGATTAACATATTATTCCTTATGTTTTTGAACATTTTTCTTCCTAGTTCTAAACAATCAGGAAGAAAAATGTTTTTTATTTTTTTTTGGAAAACACATACCGGCGTTTTGCAAAACGCCGGTATGAAATATTATTATTTAATACCGCACATAGGCGTTTTACAAAACGCCTATGTGCATAAATGAAAAAATATTATTTCCGCATACCGGCGTTTTGCCCCTCGTCTAGGCGTTTTTCAAAACGCCTAAATGCCGCATTCCCACGGCAAATATTTAGGCGTTTTGCCAAAACGCCGTAGCGCTATTCCGCCGGAAAATTCCGCCGATTCGAGGCCCTAAAAAACGCCGATATGGACCCGTTTTTTTTGTAGTGTATGTCCTCAAAATTGCCATGTTACTAGGTGCACTTTTTAGAAATTACCACGTTCTTGGTTGCACTTTTGCCCATATATGTGTGGGATTTCTAATTTATATGCATTTATTTAAAAATTTTAATTTCCATTAATGTATTCTCTCTAAATTATAGCATTTTTTACATATGATATATGTATTATCTAATAAATTTAATGTTTTAATCTAATCATATTTTTAAAAGTAACTATCCAAACATTTTTTTAAAAGTTAGATTGAAAAAAAGTCACTTATACATACTCTACATACTCATTGTACATCCAAACATAACCACAATATACAATCTCACTTTTTTCCAATCTTACTTCTAAAAAAGTTAAATTGAAAAAAAGTCAATTTTCTCCTCGCCATCCGAACATATCACTCATTAAAAAATTTTGTACATAAAACCCAAATCCTTGAGCCCAAAAACACACCCAAAAAGCTAAAAAGTTGAAACCCTATACCCTATTTCTCTTCTTCACTCTAGCGCTAACATTTTCAAAGCCTTCACTCATGGACTCTCTCTTTCTCTCTCTCTGTTGAAAGGTTGAAAGGGGTCGAAGATCAAGGGGGAGGTGAGATAATACTTCCTTGAGTTGATTGTTTATGCGGTGAGGGAGAATAGTTGTGGGGAAGAAAAAGAAATAAGGTGGAGTTTGGAAATGGGATAAAAGACAAGGTGGGTATAGGAGATCTGACTCCTTTCGTGCTTTATATCATATCATACTATTCATTGTATAAAAAAATCTTATGCTTTCAGCCTTATTATGGATAATACTTCCTTCCTCCTTCTAGTCGTTTCTTATTTTTTATGTAAAAAGTTAATTTTTTTGAAAACTAACCAAGCAATGTGAAGGAACTACTTGATTTTTTTGTTTGTATTTTATGTTGAATAAACTAGTTAAACAAAAAAAAAATCAAAATTTGTTTTGAGATCTGATTTTGTCTAGTGGTTGCCCAAGTTCGGCTAATTTCCAAGCGTAAAACAAGCTAAAAAGGCCAGAATATATCAGGCAAAATATTCTTGAACAAGGCCACAGGCCAAGCTGAAGAACCCTTTTGACAAGAGAGAGGCTAGGCATTTAGGGTGTGGCCTGGCCTTGCAGTAAGTGTAAGACATTGGTTTCTCCCGCCACTTGATGGTCTCCTAATCTTCTTCCCTTCAAATCCTTCATTCTCTTCCCTAGGTTTTACTTCATTTTCCTTCTTTCTTCAATTCATTTCACTCATTCGCTAAGTAAGCTCCACTTTTTCTTTTCTTTTTTTTGACTTGAAAAAAACTTCAATTCCTCAACAATTTTTTGTTCCAATTTCTCGGTAGATCAAATTCCTCTATTTCTAATTTTCCGCTCGTTTTGCTTTCTCAATTGCTCGCTTGATTCAACATTTTGACCTCAGAGACGTTTTTTTTTGTTTTTATTGTTGAAAGTTGTTTGAAATTAGGTTGAGGTTTTGAATTTCTACTTGTTTTTCTGCAGACAAATTTAGTGTAGCAATTAATCGTTATTTTTTTGTTTTAAGTCGCTGAATAGTAGAAATTTTTGTATCTCGTTGAAATTTGAAACATCAATGACAATGTTTTCTTCATAGGTAACTCATAAACTGGTCGCGTACAACAACGTACGACCGTACAAGGTTGTTTCAACTTTCAACTTGTTCTTCCGAATTTTTATTTATTTTAAAATTATTTAGTGTTGCTGCTAATTCCTGATTATATGTTCAATATTTCAAGCTGTGTTGTTTGTATGCCTGTTGAATGTTCTACATTCGTTATTAGCTGGTATTGTTTTTCTTTCAATGATTCGTGGGAAGCTACTTATAGTTTTGAACTTTTTGGTTCTTATCAACCGTTATTAGAGCAACATGGGATGCTTTTCTTTTGTTGTTCATTTGTACTCCCTCCGTTCCTATAAAAATTGATTTTCATAAATTTTTATCTTAACTAGTTTATTTGACTTATATAAGTATGTTATGGGATTTATGGGATGATTAAGTAGTTCATTCCAATGTCTTAGAATTCTCCAAAAAGTCAATTACATCCTATATATAATAACAGAGGGAGCACCAAACATGATTCTTATGTACGGAATTTTCTTTGCAACGGATTCCCCCCTAATTTTGGTTCTACACTTTATTTGCTTCATTGTATGTAATTTATTTTGAAAGTTGTGATTGGCCTAACTTGTCTGTCTCTCTGGTGATTTCAGACAGCCAAGGCACTGCTCATGGCTCCATCTAGAAAGTCCAAGAGTGTCACAAAGAGGTTTTCAAATATTTGTGATGTTGTATCTAATGAAGATAAAAAAACAGAGAATGCTAGCAAGACTAGGCTGGAGGGTAGTCCTAGAATTCAGAAGGTATGATTGGAGCTAAAACACTTTACAATGAATTAATTTCGTTACTTGTAACTTTATTTTCAAGGGCGAAGGCCCAAAAATGATACATAACTATTGGCCAAGGAACAAAAGTAATGCATAACTATTCTATTCTGAGGTACATCAATGATACCTAACTTTTACTTGGGATCACAAATGATATTTTCACTAATATGACAATAAAATTGGACATGAAAAGTCCAAAATGCCCTAATAAATAAAATAAAGGGCGAAAGCCCAAAAATGATACATAACTATTGGCCAAGGAACAAAAGTAATACATAACTATTCTGAGGTACATGAAAAGTCCAAAATGCCCTAATAAATAAAATAAAATAAAACATAGGGTTAAACCAACTTTTGGTCCTATAGTTTCCCTCAATTTGGGTCTTGGTCTCTATAGTTTTAAAGCTAAGGTTTTAGTCCATATAATTTCCTCCATTTAATAGAGTTAGTCTCTATAATTTTAAAAGGACCAACATATGGCATTAACAGAGTTAAATATGATTACGTGGCACTAATTCTGTTAGTTTTTGTCATGTGGCTTATGACTGGAGAGTATAAGTTGGAAATAATTATTTAAGGTGGATAAATGATTTTATTTATTAAGAAATATATTGAAAAAATAGAAGTCATCTCTGTCACAAACCAAACTAGACGGAGAGGAGGAATTAGGGGAAGACGAAGAAGACATAGCCGGAGTAGTGGAAGGGGTGGGGGCCGCGGCGGCGGCCCTTCTCGCTGGGGTGGGCGAAGGGGAATCTGGTCTAGTCGTGGCTGCGGCTTCACCTTGGGCTTCACCGTTCTCTGCCACCATATGTCGCTGTTGGTTTCTAAGAGAGGAAGAGAAAAGATGATGGGATGAAAGAGAGAGAGAGAGAGAGAGAGTAAGAGATGTGGTGAAAAGATCTTTATTAGGAAGAACAAACTGACCAGATTGATATCAAAAGCCACCAAGAAGTAACATTTTTTATATTAAAGTTCTCAATTTGAGCACCAAACTTATAGCAAACCACACCAGTTGGTTTAACCCTATGTTTTATTTTATTTTATTTATTAGAGCATTTTGGACTTTTCATGTACCTCAGAATAGTTATGTATTACTTTTGTTCCTTGGCCAATAGTTATGTATCATTTTTGGGCCTTCGCCCTTTATTTTATTTATTAGGGCATTTTGGACTTTTCATGTCCAATTTTATTGTCATATTAGTGAAAATATCATTTTTGATCTCAAGTAAAAGTTAGGTATCATTGATGTACCTCAGAATAGTTATGTATTACTTTTGTTCTTTGGCCAATAGTTATGTATCATATAAGGAAGAATATTATATATGTTAAACTTTGATGTCTAACTTGCCTATCAGTCCTCTTTTTGTTGAGCTTTCCTTCTAGCCTATTGCCTCTCTCTCTCTCTCTCTCTCTCTCTCTCTCTCTCTCACTCTACACACACACACACATGTATGTATGTATGTATGTAGATATTCTATATGTTTTGATCACATGTACGTGCACATTATATTAGATCAGTAGGGAAGAATTCACTTATATAGACACAAATGTTGCATTTTTTTAATACAGTTTCTACATTAATATTTTTCATCTAACATATAGCTTTATTTTTGATGCCATTCTGCTGGTCCTATCCTTTAGTTGATGCTAGAATAGACATTGAGTTGAATTCCTAATAATAATGCTCTGAACATTATATGCCTAGCTCGTGAGATTTTGAAACTGATTACTTCGTTGAATTTTGACATGCAGATCCAGCATTATTTGCTTTCTCACAAATCTACTAATAACCTTTCAATAATTTGCAGAAGAGAAAATTGGCCGACATGTTAGTTAGGACCGCATTGGAGAAAAGAGGAGCTAGAGCGCTTCTATGAAGCTTTCCGTAAATATGGGGCAGACTGGAAGAAGGTTAGTTTAGTCTCTCATTGATGAGGTGTTCTTTATTTGGAACGAAAGGCCCTTATGTGGAATGAATGATGAAATTATTGTTTAGTATGGAAGGTGTATGCCTGCACTTGACATTGCCTGAAATTGCATGTGGAGCTTTGTCATGTTTGTATCTAAATATTCGGATCTACCTTTCTCCACACACTGTCATTATTGATCATTGTGTCCTATACTAAGATTGTTTTTCCTTGGTTACAGGTGGCTGCTGCATTGTATAATAGATCTTTGGAAATGGTAGAAGCTCTGCACTCTATGAATCGAGTAGGTGAAGCAATAGCCTAGACATGCTGGTTAACTTGTACTCGTTGCTAAATGCATATCTTGAAGATACACACATTCACTTATAGAACTTGAATTCATATTTTCCAAAATAATCATATAAAATGGGAAATAAATTGCCAGGTGAAATTGAATATTTGTTTCATTGTTCATTAAAATGAAAATAGAAGGACTTTTTTTAATTGTTTTGTTACCCATTAATAGTCATGTTTTATTTCCCATATCATGCCTCTGGCTTGTCATTTTTTTTTCTCTCATCCTAAAAAATATGGTTGACTAAAAAAACTAAAGTGAACCTCTATTATGTTAAAGGAGCCCTTCCTGATGTGCTTTTTAAAGGGAATTTTTTTTTCAATTTGGTTTTACTAGCTATGAAGAGCTAAGTTAAGTCAACCGTAAGCTTGCCTTAGGATCTCAAGTTAGTGGGTTCAAATCAGTCTTTCTTCAAAAAGTAGGGGTAAAATTGACAAGTATATTCCCTTCCCTAACACCTTCACCAAGTCTCTAGTTAAACTAGAGAGGGTCAACCCAGTTTCAAAATGTATAACTTGCCTGGGTTATACGGTAATGCATGATATACATTTTTGATTGACAGGATTGTGCTTAATGAGATATATTGTTTTTGAATTGAGACTGTTGTGCGTTTATTTTAAGGCATACTTGTCTCTTCTGGAGGGCCCTGCTTCTGTGGTTGGACTCATAGCTATGATGAGAGATCACTATACTGTACTGGTAAGCTTAATTAAAGCTACATTGAATATTTACTTGGGCATTATTTTCTGTAACATTTTCTTGGCTGCTTGAGTGGTTATGTTTCCTAATTGTAACATTTTTAATAAACAAGGATTGCCTTTTACTTAATGGAAATTGTATAGGGCTATTTTGACTTATTGATCTGTAAGCCCTCCCATACCATGATAAACAGGCCACTCATAGGATCATAAGTTATATTGCTAGTGCTGTTACTTTTAGAAGAATTGTGTAATTTATAACATGGCTTGTGATTTGCATTGGGTAGTGACCAAATTTTTAGTGCTGCAGTTGCAAATATAATATGAATGTTTTAATTGGCAGGAAGGAAGTGATAGTGAACAAAAATCCGTAGAAGATGCAGAAACATTTAGAAAGCCTCCTAAAGTGTTGCGGCTGAAACGTTCAGATGCCACCTATGAAGCATCAGATGGACATTTTTCAGATCATTCTCAGTCACATTCAGTCTCATCGGATGATGGTTTCCTGTCATTGTTGAAGAAGAGTAATTCTGGTGGGTTGATATTCTTAATGCATAAGAAGATTACTTTGATACGTGTACATTTAATCATTTATATTTGATTTAGAATTCTATGAATGGTCTTACTTGTTTATGTGTTGCTTTTTGTGATCTTTGTTTTAAGGAACAAGTTCTCATGCTGTTTGCAAAAGAACTCCCCCAGGCCCTGTTACACATTCCATTCAAATGGGTGGCTCTTCCAAAGTTTCTGGCTCACCAAACAGTAAATCTAAGGGCATTGTTTCATCACCTGGTCAGAACAGTGGGAGGAAGGTATGCATTTTGTTCAGTTTTATTGTCTGATACTCCCTCACTTTTGCTAATTTGGGGAGATTAAGGAAGACAATAACATGATCTTCCCAAAATACCCTCAATTACTTAACTTTAAAAGGAAGAGAGGTTTTCAATGAAAAGAGGGAGTATAAGGGTAGTTTGGGCAATACTTGAGATAAAACAGAAAATATCTTATATTTACGAACTTATCCACTTCATCTTATATTAGGAACGGAGGGAGTATTATTTATGATGAACTAATAATTTTTTAAGGAAAGTTTTTCAGAACACTAAATCACACTAAATCAGAAGAGCTGGATCCAAAATTTGCCATTCTAACTTGTATAATGGTAGCTATGAAATGATTTTAGGATGCACAATATTAAGTATTTTTCAAGTGTTTGAAATTTTAGTTTATTTTTATGATGTAATTCAGATTTTCTCTTGAAGATAGCTATAATATTTTGGGCAAATGATAACAAGTGACAATTTTGCATGCAATATCAAGAAGGCTTTCTATTTCACTTTAGGATTTATACAGAATTTGTGTATGAGCTATATCACTTGCAATTTATTATTTTTATTTAAGGTTGGAGCATATGAAGATTTACTTTCCTTGCACATATTCTTTTGTTTGATTGTTTCTTTTTCTCATTGTTCCTTACCGTTGGAAGTGTGATAGTGTGATTCTTTGATTATTTTCCTTGTGTTCAGAATATAGTTTTTTTCTTAATGTTCAGTTAATTGAGTAATTTTGGTAGCTTACATTTTATCCCTCTTGCTCTAGGCAAGAGTCCTACCAAATATTTATAGTTTACATGTGGGCGCGCACATATGCATGCATGTGTATGCACACACACACTCACACCCACACATTTTGGTCATTTTGGTGTAGGGGTGAGCAAATCAAACCCGAAAACTGAACCGTTCGGTTAGGTTAGTTCGGTTAATTCGGTTTTCGGTTCTTATTTGGTTCTATAGTTCGGTTATTATTTCGGTTTTCGGTTCGGTTTTTAAAAAATAATTCGGTTAACTGAATAACCAAATTAATAAAAAAATAATAATAAAATATTATTTTATCATATTTTTATATTTTTCTTTGGATAAGTAAAAATTTAGAGCTTAAATCTATAGGTTTTGTATTCCTTTTAAATTAAAAATGATATGCAATATATCAATATAAAATGTGGAGCTTTATATGTTGAAAATGAACAAAAATTGAATTTATTATAAAATAAATAAATTTATTATAAAATAAATTAAAATTGAATTTATTATAAAATAAATAAATTTATTATAAAATAAATTAAAATTGAATTTATTATAAAATAAATAAATTTCGGTTTTTTCAGTTCAAACAACACTATTTGGTTTGAGTTCGATGGGTTTTTCATCTTTTTCGGTACAAATGTTGTTGTACATTTTTATGTTGATTTACAACTTATTTGCATACATTTGGAGCCTTTTGCACGTGCATTAAGTCCAAGTACTTAGCTTTTTGTTTGGTAGATATTCAAGGTTGATATGATTCTTCCTCATTAATTGAACAAATCCTTTCTTTATTTCCGCATTGCCATTTATAACATCAAATGACTAACACCATTGCAGGCTGATGACATGGCAAAGTCTATTGTAAAAAGTAAGCAACCTTCCACTTCTAAGAAATAGTCAAGACAACAACTGAAGGTTGTACAACCCTCAGGAATGATGACTTCATGTAATGGTAAGGTTTCATCTACAATAGATAAAGTCAACCTAGCAAACAAAGGAAGGCAGAAGCCAAAGATGGGAGAACCAAAGTCAATGCTAGAACAAGATATAACAAAAGAAACTATGTCTCTTCCAACCAATGATCCATTTGACCTAAGAACACATCCCCGTAGAGAGCCTCCTTTTACCACTCAAATCTTTACTTTACCCTCCACTTCTGTATCTACACCCTTCATATCTGAGATGATTAGTGTCAAGACCACTCAATCTCTCTATCACTCTACTGCCAAAGCTATGTTTCCTGAAGATGTGATTGAAAAGATTTCAGATAAGGCAGCATAGAAACTCTCTGAGAAACTGTCTCAGACAATCTCCTCAGTTGTGTCCTCCAGGTTTCAAGAGGCTATCTCTCAGATTAAGGAGAACTTGGAGAAGAACATCTATGGCTCTCTAAAAGTGTTGGACACAGTTATGGAGATGCATGGCCTTTTGGAGACTAAGCTGGAGAATATTGAAAGTTACCTTACTCGTCTCTCTCAGGCCACTCCCTCCTCCTCCCATCACCATTAAGCCTGTTTGGTATGAGGAGAGGGAGAAATATTTTTGTGACATGAATTTACAAGAATTTACATTTTATATATCTTTTTTTTATCCATAGCATTTGGGAACATCAAATGTTTTTCATACCAAATAGTGTATCATAAAATTTAATTTTTTTTCTCAGCTACAACAGTTTCCCTAAATTAAGAATACTAATTGTTGTTGTAAAAATATTTTGAGGGTTCTCGTTGTATTAAAAACTATAGTTATGAATACTAGATGGTACCAAAAATTTTTTTTGAGTGCTGGATGTATAAAAAAGGGATAAATGCCAAAAATACCCAAGAAGTTCAGGAGCACTTAATGTATGGAAGTCAATAAAAATGGTGCAAATTTGCCCTTCTGTCAAAAACACTAACAATCAACTGTTTTGTTGTCCAAAAATTATGCTAGTGTAGTTTGGTCAACTAAATGGTTGACTGTTAGTGTTTTTGACGGAAGGACAAATTTGCCCCATTTTTATTGTTTCCAGGGTATATTTGCCCCTTAGAAAACTTCCATATACTCAGTGCGCAGTGCGCTCCTAGGTGGAAACTTCCGGGGTATTTTTGGCCTTTATCCCTATAAAAAATTAGTCCAATGTTTATTTACTACTCCATTTATTGATGGGATAAAGGGCAAAATTACCCCGGAAGTTTCCACCAAGGGGCACTGAGTATATGGAAGTTTTAAAGAGGGCAAAAATGTCATGGAAGTTGTAAAAATAGAGCATTTTTAGCCCTTTATTGATTTATAAATTAATACCCCATTGGTTTGGGCCAATTCGATTTGTCCCTTAAACCTCATACATAAGGAGATTGAGGTAAATTTGAAAAAGGGTCAAGGTACACCTAGTAGCATCATGATAATTTCTATGATAATTTCTAAAAGGTGGTGCACTACTATTATTACTTTTAAGGGTGCAAATTTGAACGGCAGGGGCAAAAATGCTCTATTTTTACAACTTCCATGGCATTTTTGCCCTCTTTAAAACTTCCATATACTCAGTGCCCCTTGGTGGAAACTTCCGGGGTAATTTTGCCCTTTATCCCGTTTTTTAAATAACATAATTTGAAATTCGGGTCGGCTGTCCCGCTTCTAATGCGGGTTGGGTCGGATTGTGATATTTCCAACCCACATATGAATGGGTCGGGTCAGGCAAGCCCACTGGAATGAAAAAAGGGATAAAGGGTTGGTCGGTCTGACCCGTTTTCCAGGCTCTAGCCGAGGTCATGGATATATTTTTTACATATGAGGTTTTCCGCGTGGAATAAAAAAAATGCAAAAAAAGTCTTTTGACATTATAATATGTTATATATATTTTAGCTTTGTTGTTAGGTAACAAAAGAAAAGACAAAGTTAGATATTAAAGAGTATATAGTTTTTTTTGAACTGAGATTAAAGAGTATATAGTTTAATGATTAGAAAATTAGTTAACTAATGTTAAGGATCTTTGAATAAACTCTTTTGAATTTGTTTACATTATATAATTTTGAAATGTAGACAAATAAATTATTCATTTAATTTGTTGGAAAATGAATATTGGTAGAGTAAGCATAAAAAATTTGTGGCAACATCATTTTCCAACAAATGAATAATTTATTTGTCTAAATTTCAAAATTATAATGTAAACAAATTCAAAAGAGTTTTTGGCATTCAAAGATCCTTAACAATAGTCATCTAATTTACTAAGGGATAAAGGGAAAAAATACCTCGGAAGTTTCCACCAAAGGCACTGGGTATATGGAAGTTTTAAAAGGGGCAAAATTGTCATGGAAGTAGTAAAAATAGAGCATTTTATCCCAATAAGGCCGAGTGCATCACATTGATGCTTTTCGTTACAACTGAAGAATCGTTACAACTGAAGAACCTGCTTGTTGTGTTTTGAGTGTTATAATCTTGCTCTGCTTGATGTTGTGTTTTGTGTCTTATATTCTTGGTCTCTTAAATTAGGAACTGCACTTCTATGTTGGTTTCTAGAGAAGCAAGTTGTAGAGGTATGTACAAACCAAATTGACTGCGTTAGTAAATAGGCATAGGTATGGTGTAAAACATCTTAGGTTGAATATGATAGTCTCTTTGGACTGGACTTAGTTCACATGGGACTGCTCGGTCTGTTTATTCAGCAGAGATTATAAGCTTTCGTTTTCCTTTTCCTTTTCTTTTTTTCTATCTTATAAATGGTAAGATTTAAGCTTGATAAGCTTAATGAAAATAAGAAAAAAATGCTTCTCATAATATAAACATAATTAAAAAGTAAATATTATCATTTATCATTTTAAATAAAAATTATTTTAAACATAATTAAGAAAGAAATGCTTCTAATAACATAAAGTATTTTTTTTTGGGAAAACCTCGAATAAGTCCCTCCCAATAACCAATAACCAAAAGACAAACTAAACTTCCAACAGGACCATCAAGGACAAGCACCTACCTGTCATTTTAAAATTTTATGAAAAGACAAAATTGCCCTCATCCTAAATGAGAAGAGGGTGGGTTTAGGGTGGGGTAGTAATTTGTGTTTTAGGATGAGAGTAATTTTGTCTTTTCGCAAAATTTAAAAATGACAGTTAGGTGCTAGTTCCTTCATGGTCCTTTTAGAAGTTTAGTTCTTAACTTGTCCTTTTGGGTATTTGGGTATTGGAAGAGATTTATTTGAGATTTTCCCTATTTTTTTTATGAAAAAACATAAAGTATTTTAAATAATCACATTTATCATTTTTCACTAAAAGCTTGTCTAATAGATAAATTACTTTGTCAACTCTGGCGCTTAATCTAATAAACATAATTAAGAAGCTAATATCATGCTGTGTTATCGTGAAATAAGATTAATTATGAACGCTCTCACAGAGTTAGTGCTGCACTGCTGCTCCCATATTGATGATTATGTTATATTTTTCATAACTAAGCTACATAACATCGAATGCTTAAATAATTGGCAAAATCTCCAATAAATCCCTCACAATCCCAAAAGTGAAGAACCTAAAGTTCCAAAAGGACCATCCTGACTGTCATTTTAAAATTTTGTGAAAAGACAAAATTGCCCTCATCCTAAAACACAAATTACTACCCAACTTAAACCCACTCTAACACCCACCCTCCCTCTGCTCTCTTCTCGCAATTTGTGTTTTATGATGAGGGCAATTTTGTCTTTTCACAGAATTTTAATATGACAGCTAGTACTTTTGGAAGTTTAGGTTTCTCACTTGTTCTTTTGGTATTTAGAGGGACTTATTTGAGATTTTCCCTAAATAATTTCTTCATCTTTCCTGATTTTCTCCCCCATATTAATAATTTATCAATATATAGTAGAGTGAAGACAACTTACTTAGGTGAAAAACGATAAATAAGAAAAGTCATAACGGTAAGTTCCTATTAATCCAAGAAAAAAAAACACAAATATATTCATGTCAATAAAATTGACTATAATTATTTTAAACAAAAAATCAAAGTGATACCTAGCGGTTGATTGATTGAGCAATATAATGAGCAAAAGATCAAAGTAATACCTAAATTACTTATTACTTAATTAATATTACCTCCAGTCCTAAATATAAGATCTAGTTCATTTAGTCATTGAATTAAAATGTTTGTTCAACAATTTGCTAGTAGTGGGAGTTTGGTCAAGAGGTCGGAAGACTAACACTTTATCTTTCAATGCCTTGATGAAGCTACAAGACAATTTCTTACAAATTCATTCAGGAAAAGGTAGATTGCGATTAATATATTGCTATGCAGGATTTTAGAAAATGTCGTCGACATGGATCCTAGTTGTACAAGAAGCGAACTATGAGCCAACTGCAAACTTAGGCTGAAGTTCACTACAAACTTAGGCTGAAGTTCAAACGTAAGTTTGGGGGCTCTTGAAGAAGACGATGCAAAATTGAGAATTGAATTTGTTAAGCGACAACAGAAAAATCAACAAAATAGAACATCGACAACTAGACATGAAAAAAACACGTCCACAACTAGACAAGAAAATAGCACGTCGACAAACAGACATTCTCAAAAACTCAAAGGTAAAAATTGGAGGTTTGAACCTTATTTTGTGGGTGGACGAAGAAAGTCAAATGGACAGAATCCAAAAGAAGACAAGTTCAACAGGCTTGATGAGAAATGCAACCCAAATAAATGGTGTGATATCCTTGACGACCATACCCAGGTTATTACCTAAAGATGAGTTAAGGGCGTTAAATAATCAAAATTAGGCTCAATCATCTAAGGGATTAATTTTATTTAATGATTCTCATATTCAAGAGTTTCTTTTAATGTTGGAAGTTCAATATTATTTATTTGCAAACAGTTAGAGAATTAAATTGAAAATCTCAAATTAAGGCACTTATCAAGTTAGTAATGGAACACCAAAACTATAGGTGAAATTTTTACTATTAGTTTAACTGTTCGTGCTAATCAACAAAATTTCAAATCATGAATTGTCCTTGGGCTTATAATGTTCTTTTAGGATGACATGAATTCATCATATGAAATGAAATGAGTTCCTTCTATTTTACGTCAATTAGTTAAGGTTTGTCAATTAGTGAAAGTTTCAATGCCATGAGGAGTGAAGGAAATAAAGGGTGAATAAACAAGTAGCCCTAGAATTTTATTAGGTGGCAACGAAAGGCGTTAAAAAAACCACAACTATTATTGCATAGTGTAACATCCCAAATTTTGATTAAGGATATTGAGAAATTATTGAGGTGTCATTTAGTAAATTTAAAGTTTTAAGAAGGAATTTTAGGATATTTTGGGAAAATTATGAATATTAAATCTTCATTAGTTTGAAATTTAAATAAATACGGTGAAAGGAATTGATTGAGGATAGAAACTTCCATGAAAAGTAAATTGGAATCTAGATCATGCTATGATGAAAAGAAGGAGAAATAGTAATATATACAAACTTTCGGGCTAAAAATACAATTAGGAATAAATAATAGGGTAGAGTTGTAATTTTCCCTAATATATATATATAAATACTTCCTTCTTCCTCCTCCCTCCAACAATGGAACCCTAGCCGACAACCTCCTCCCCTCTTTCATTTATTTGATCGCTCTCTCTTCTCTCTCTTCTCAGTTCCGTCGCCTGCGGTGGCAAGGGACGGCGGAGCAAGCCGCCACCGGCGCGGCCTCTACCTCACAGTCTTTATTCGCGTTCTCATTCCCCCAAACCAGACCCCTCGCCCTTTTCTCTCTCTTTCGATCTGAACCCTAACCTCCCTCTATTGTTCTTCGATTTTTCCGGCGAATCAGCGGCGGACGGCGGCGGTTTTAAAGGCAAGTTTCGACCTTCACTAGTACTTCGCGAGTTGTGCTTCTTCTTCTTTATGGATTTCTCATTTTCCCTTCTCCTCTTGGTTATTTTCGTCCACCTATGACAGTGGACATTTTTCCGGCAATTCCGGCCGATGACGGGCTCCGTTCAGCCGTGCCACCTTGGAGTCAAGTTATGGTGAGTTTCCTCTTTTGATTTTCTACCTTGTTCCTTCATTTCCTTGTGTAGAGATGAGAGGCCGTGAGTGGGGTTTGAGTTTTAAATTCATAAGCATTTAAAGAACATTTTAAGCTTTGAGTTTTGATATCCTAAATAATGATTTGAATGATTGATTTAGGATTTATTGATTTTGAGAAAAACCCTAACTTTGTGTGCTTTAGCAATCTGTTGGACATGGAGTTTTTAAAGGTTCAATCTTCAAAATTAGTGATTCTATAAGATTAAATGTGACAAACATGGTTGTGCCTGTATGATTTGTTTGAGTTTTGTGGCTGTTTGAGTTCTTGTTTGAATGTTGATGTTTATTGATGAATGTGGATTGGGGATTTTGATACTGTTATGTCATTGTTTTGTTCATATTGGGTTCATTTTTGCAAGTTTGATTTTAATGTTTTGCACGAATTCTTTTCCTTTGGCTGATGCAAATTAAAAAGAAATTAGGATTGGAAACCTTCAATTATTTTCTTGGGAACATATGAGAAACAAGTTATTAGAGCATATATATATATTGTTGTGCATGATGATTTTTCTAGGAATATAAATGCATGTTTGAAAATATTTAAGTTGATGCTAGGAATTGAATGTCAGATTTGAAGTACTAGGAATACACTCATTGGACAGAGTGTTTTACTAACGAAGTTGGAGTTGAAACCATGTTTTGGTGCAATTCTTTTCTTTTCTCTGATAAGGCTGATAAGGCTGAATTATTTGTTATGGTAAATGTGTGGTTGCATGTGGCATTAACAAATGTTTTGTAATTTTTCAGTCACGGCTGAATCCTTGTGAAAGTTTTGATATATATGATGATTCATTATATTCAAGCATGAATTGATTCATTGATTTGGGTTCTTGTGATTCAATTGTATGAAGGATATTGATAAAGAGGATAATTTATGTTTGATGCTCATTTGTTAACTCCTGAATTTTCTTCATAGCTTTGCACTTAGTCTAATTGAGTTAATGTAGGTGCAGTCTAATTTAGTCATTTATCTCCTAGTAGCCCTTTACCAACGCAAAACATTATTTTCTCCATACAAGTGTCACCAATTTTTGTTGCTGGATATTTCGTTGTTTACTTCAATTGTTTCAGCTGCATTTTTGCTATTAATCCTGCTGCATAGTGGCAGCAACTCTGCTGAAATTTATGTAGTAGTAGTTGAGTTGTTTTTCCCTATGCATGTGATGTTGAATTAATGCCAAAAAAGTTACGAATGTTTCTGCTGATAGTGTGCTGACTTTGAAGCTTGTAATGGTTGCAAAATGAAATTGATGACTAATATGTACTTATTACTGCTATGTGTGGTAGTGCTTTGTGCTTTGTTTAAAGAAGTTCAAGAAGGAAACATGAAAATCATGTGAGTTCTTTTAGAGCCCAACCGTTCCCATTCTGCAATGGAAAACAGAATTGGGGTTGCCCCCTCATTGTGGAGAGGGGCAAAGTGTCAAATCATATAGTGAAGTTGGATGCTGGAATGAATGCCTCCAGGATGGCACGAAGTATCTATAGGTGAGTGTGAGAGTTGGTGTAGTAGTACTGATGGATTGGAGATAGAGATGTTGACGTTATTGTTTGGAAAGTGATAGAGAAATGTGAATGATTTATGGAGAGAAAATCTGGAATATATGAATTATTGATTTTTAAAACTGTGGTACCCTTTAGACGCCCTCACTACCGCACATCACACTGTTATAGTGAGTTAAGCGGTGATTACTGGGACAAATTGTCTCATCCCACGATTACTGACATTTTTGCAGGTATTCATGCACAGGCGCAAGCATCAGGATAGGGAACTAGGTAGTAGAAGTTATATAGACTATTTTGAATCGTATATTGCCAATTTGTATAGGCCTGCATCTGCTTCCGCATATTTTTCTATCAAACTGGATATTAGAACTAGAGATATTGATTATGGATTGTAATATAAGTAAAGTACTTTTCTAACTATGATAGGTTTCTATTAATAAGGAAAGTCTTTTCTATCATAGTTAGGAGGTAATAATAATTAGATTTTATAATATTGGTTAATCAGTAATAGTGACAGGTTATTATACTTTATCATTAGGTTGCCTCCTTTTTCTAACCATGTTAGGTTAATCTTTTCTAACATGGTTAGCTGCTGATTATCCATGATAGTATTCGTATTGTATTAGGAATTCTTTTCTATCATGGATATTACATAAACTATTAGAAAGTTCATTTTCTAACTATGATAGATTTATTTTCTATCATAGTTAGTAAAGTAATTGTTTAACTAAAACTTATAATGATGGTTAATTAAGGAATTAGTAACCAAATGTTACACATAGCAACCAAAGAATCTGACTCCTATGGACAAGGGGGAGCTAGGTGATGAAATTATAAGAAAAATTCTTTTATTTGAATCTACGAAAACCAAAAAAGTGTTGTACCAAAAAAGTGTTGTTGTCATCTTGATAGAGAGGTAAGAAAAGATTTAATTCCTTTTTTGTCTACTAATTAATTTAGATTGTTTTTCTTGGTCCCACAAAGACATGACAGGGATTAATCCAGATGCTATAGTTCATTAGCTCAATGTGGACATATCTTTCAATGGTTGGCTAGCTAACATAATCATCATCTCCATCGTGTGTAACGTAGCGTCATCCCAAGAAAAATGGAAAACACAGAGTTTGTATAAACTTTACTTATTTAAATAAAGTTCTTCCTTAAGATAGTTTTCTTCTTCCATATATTGACAACTTAGTAGATGCTAGCAATTAAGCATGTTGGACGGTTATAATCAAATTCTAATACATTCTAACGACCAATAGAAAACAAACGTCGTTGTTCATTCCAGAAAGAGGTTTACTCTATAAGGTAATGTCATTTGGTTTAAAAACATTGAAGTTACATACCAAAGTGGTAAATAGAATATTTTCTAAACATTTTGAAAAAAAAAGGAGATATATATAGATGACATATTAGTTGAAATCTCTTAAAGCAAAAGATCTTATATGCCATTTACAATGCATTTGATTTATTACAAAATATAATATGAAATTAAATATTTCCTTATAAATGTTCCTTTGGAATTCAATTTGGAAAGTTTGTAATTTATTTGGTGTTTGAGTGAGGTATTGAGATAAATCCTGGAGATTCAATTCCTTCTCCTCACAATATAAAAGTTGTTAAAAAAACTTAGCATTGACTCATTTTATTCAAGGTCATCAGGAAAATGCAAGTCATTTGTTGACGCCTATGAAAAAACATATTAAATAATTCCAATGGGATGAAAAGGCTAACCAAGCTCTTTAAGAGTCTATTGTTTTATCTAAGTCAAAATCATGTGAAACTTTTTATCTTTATTTATTTGTTGCTACTAAAGTTATAAGTCGAGTGCTTATTCAAGAAAATAATGGGCGTCAAAGTCTAGTCAATTACGTAAGCAAAATCTGCTAAATGTGGAAACTAGGTATTCTACTATGGAACGATTAGCAATGACATTAGTACCAGATTCAAAAAGTTGTGATCATACTTCCAATGTCATTCTATAGTAGTTTTTAATTGTTTTCCACTTTGAAATATATTGCAAAAACTTGATTTATTTGGTCGACTAGTGAAATAAGAAGTAGAACTTAGCAAATTTGATATTTCATATTTATCATGAGCTCCTATAAAATTCTCAATCCCTCATATATCTAATGGCTGACTTGAGTCCAAATTTGCAAGGGGCTACTAATAAAGTTTTTGTGCGACGTTTGATACTTTCATGGCCCTCGTGTTGTTTGTGGACAGCTCCACTCGTTCTAAATGAACAGGTATTGGAGTAACATTATAAATCTCATATGATGATGATGGTCAACTACCCAATGATAAAAAATGAGGCTTATAGGATAATCATTAGAACAAAGATATTTATAATGATAGTTGACGATCTGTATAAATGATCATATGCTAGGGGATCTTTGTTACAATATTTCTCTATCTAAATCAAATTGTGTACTTAGATAGAGAAGTATATGAATGATATTATGGAAATGATAGTGTAATTAGAAGTCTTATAAAAAAAAGTGAGTAGAGCAGGATACTTTTGACTAACGTCTCAAAATAATTTGGCTACTTTTGTAGTAACATGTGATGGTTGCCAAAGATTCTCTAATGTTGCACGACAACCACATGAGAAATGACATACTATGGCACTAGGGCGACCATTCATGAGATGCAAAATGGACACATTTGGAAAACTTCCTCCTCCACCAAGCCATCTTATCTTCTTATTGGTAGTAACAAATTACTTTACCAAGTGGATTGAAACAGCAGCTTTGCTCAAGTTCAAGAAAAAGGTAATTATTTTTGTTTGGAAGAGTATAATTTGTAGATTTAATCTTTCATGCGAAATAGTGTGTGATAATAGTTCACAATTTATTGGGAGAAAATTTAGGCAATTTTGTAAACATTGACATATGAATTTAAAGTTCTCAAAGCCTAGAAATCCCCAGTTAAATAGACAAGTATAGTATAGTAACAAAACCAATAGATAAAGTTAAAAGAAAACGAGTTGATGAATTACCTGAAATTTTATAGGCTTATAGAATGACCTCAATAACAACGTCAATAGGAGAAACTCCCTTTTTGTTATTTCATGGCTATGAAGCTATGATACGTGTAGAAGTGGGAGTACCTTCTCTAAGATATCAATAAACTAGAAAAAAAATAATAATGATGAATTATTAGTACAAAATTAGGGATCTCCTTGAAGAACGTCGAGAACAACCTTTAGTCACAATAACAGCCTACCAAAATAGGGCGACTAAATTCTGAAATAAAAGTGTTAAAGAATATTAATTTCAAGTGGGGGACTGAGTGCTTAGGAAAGTATTTCCAAATACTCTAGAGAGTAGAAATGGAAAATTAGATCCAACTTATGAAGAACCATGCAACTTAGTCGAAATAAGAGGGCTAGAGCTTAAAAGTTGGCGACGAATATGAAAAACCAATTTCAAGAAGGTGGAATGCAATTCATTTAAAGAAGTACTCCCTCCGGTCCTAAATATAAGACCTAATTGAGTTTTTTGGAAAATCCTAAAAAAACAAAATAAGTTAATTATAAATTGATGATTTACCTAATTTTTCCATTAGACTAGTATATTTTTCCATTAGACTAGTATATTTTGCCTATAAACTAATGGATAATCTAAAAATATATCAAATATATTATAATTCAATAACCTATTTCGCAACCTTAATCTCTCAAAAAAAAGTCATCTAGGTCTTATATTTAGGACCAGAGGTAGTATTATTTTTAATTCATTCATAGTTTTTATTTGAATTGTACTAACAAAGTGTCCAGGAAAATGGAATATGATGACAAAGAAGCATTAGTTTAATCATGCTTGCATGATCAAAATTAAAAGTACTTGGAGTTTTGATCCATTGTCGGCTACAAGAGAATTTGTGTTTATTACATGTGAATGAAATTGGTCCCAAATAGTGAAGTGCTACAAGGGATCAAAGGCTGGAATAACCAAGCTCATTGAAGGGCTAGTTATCCAAATCAGCCATGACTACACTACACTTAATGTGACAATAGTTGATTACACTAACCCAAAGAAGAGCTAACCCCCAAGTACTCAAATAGACTAGTCCATTAGTACAAAAGAGGGTAAGGTTGTTCACCCAAAGTAGAGTTGGCAACCAAGTGCCTTGATGTTCAGCACAAAAGAGGGTAATATTGTAAATTAATTTGTTATGCTTGTTAGAATCTTAAGTTTTGATGAAGACTAAAATATGAAAGATCATAATGAACACTTAGGAAGAATTAGATGAAGTTAAAAAATCCTAAGTTAGAACTCAATCGGATGTAAAATCACAACCGGATGACTTAGAGCAAAAAGAACGTAACTAGCGCTTGCGGATGTAGTACACATCCGATAGCGGAAGTCAATTAAATACTAAGTCTGATCCTAGATAACTTAGTCTAAGTAGGATAAGCTTCCCATAGCAAAAATGCTTCCCATTGCACTTGATTATATTATTCTGTGGGACTAACATTTGAGTGTAGAACTTAGCTCTCACTTCAGATAGCAAAAGAGCATCCGATAGAGGATACTCTTTGCATTGCACATACTTGGACTAACATTTACAGAACGAAGTCTTTACTTCCGGTAGCCAAGATCCATCCGATAGCAAGTACAAGAGTCAAAGTCCATACAAGTGCTAAGATGTCAGAATTGCTTTGTGTCAGAGCAGAATTGTCAGAACTACTTTTCAGAGATAAAGCAAGTCAACCCTGCTAAGCATTAATGAGCATTAATGAAGACGACGGTAACAAGGGATTAACGGCTAGATTCAAACGGACTTATTGCCCTCAACAACTGGTGTATTAGAGGCTACTATAAAAGGAACAACTTCATCATTTATGAAGATCACCAAGCAAGGACACACGCAGTTATTAAGAAAAAGCAAAAGAGCACTTAATACCTTGAGAGTTATTATTACTGTTATCATCTTATTCTCTTGTATTTAAGTCTCTACATTTGTTGAGAACATTAAATGTACTTAAGTGATTATCACAATCTGTTCATCAAGTGAACTTTGTATTAAATCCTTTGTGTAAAGGTTGAACCCTTGCAAGTAGTAAGGGGGAGCGAGTCTGGTTGTAAAGGTTGCAAGTTAGCCCGTAAAACTTGTGATTGTAAAGGTTAGCAGGTGAACCTGGTTCAAAACCTGTGGATTAGTGGAACTCAATCAAGGGATTGAGAACTGGACGTAGGTCAAGAGTTAGACCGAACCAGTATAAAAGAATTTGTGTTACTTTCTTTATTTTATATTTTTTATTGTAGCACAATTCACCCCCTCTTGTGCATCCCCACTTTCATTTGGTATCAGAGCAGGTCTTCCTTACTTGATTCCAACGAATTTGGAAAGAAAAGATCTAGTGATGGATGCTATAGAGAACGTACTTCCTGATGTATCTACTTCTCCCAACAAGCCTCCTGGTTTTGATGGCTACAACTATACCTTCTGGAGATTTAAAATGGAAAACTACATCAAGGCTCATGGACTCAGAATTTGGGACGTTATAGAAAGTGGGAATGTTGTTCCAAAAGATGCTGAAGGCAAGCCAAAGACTAAGGACCAATTCACTGAAGAAGACTACCCCAAAGTAGAGCTGAATTATAGGGCTATCCTAATGATTCAATGTGCCTTGAGTCTGAAAGAATTCTTCAGGATAAGTCATCTTAAATCTGCAAAAGAAATGTGGGATGCTCTTCAGACTGCTCATGAAGGGACCACTGGGGTCAAGGATAGAAGAGTAGAAATGCTTGTTGAGGAATTTCACAAGTTCACTATGCTTCCGGATTAGCCTGTCAGAGATCTCGAGATCAGATTCACTCATCTCATAAATAATCTTGCAGCTCTGGGAAGAACCTTCACTGAGAAGGAACAGGTAAATAAAATTCTAAAAGTATTGAAAGGTGATTGGCTCACAAAAGTTACTATTTTGCAGGAAGTTCAAGGAGAATCAACTAAGTCAGTCACAGCTTTGTTTGGTTCCCTAGCTGAATATGAGCCTACCCTGTTGGCCCAAAGAAATCCTCAAGCAACCTCAAAGGCAAAAGATCTAGCTTTAGTTGCTCCTAGCAAGAGAAGAGATGATGATGATGAGGAAGATATTGATGATGAGGAAATGGCTATGATGGTGAGAAGGTTTAAGAAGTTCTTTAAAAAGAAAGGGAGATTTCATAAAGGAGAGTCGAGCTACAAGAAGGAAAAGGCTCCTGTCTGTTTCGAGTGTAAGAAGCCTGGACACTTCAAAGCTGAATGTCCAAGTCTTCAGAGGCTTAAAGAAAAAGACAAAAGGAAAGCCTTTGTGTCCTCCATCTGGGTCAACAGCTCCGATGAAGAAGCCAGTGATGAGGAAGAGGTTGCTAACCTCTGTCTCGTTGCCAAGGAGGATGGTGAAGAAGAAACCCTATCAGACTTCGAATCCATCCATGGTGATGAGGTAAGCATGACTGACCTTCACGAAGCTTACAATGATATACATAATATACATAGGGACTTTCACAGAATGGCTAAAGCCTTTGTCGGTTTAAAAAGGAAAAATAAATCACTTGAGTTAACTGTGAACTCACTAAGTGATGAGCTTGCGGAAGCTAAAAGACTTCCGAAAGCGGACGTCCAGGGAGATCCCCGAGTGGAACCCAACGTCCCAAGCTCAGAATGCTGCGCCAATTGTAGCAAGATCTCTATTGAAAGGGATAGGCAGTCCAATGCCTTACAAAAGTTCACTAAAGGTTCTGAAATGCTAGATATTATCTTAATGAACCAAAGAGCTTATAGGGATAAAACTGGTTTAGGCTATAAACATAAAGAAAAGAAGTGGGTGGAACCCAAAGTGAAACCCTATTTGAAATTCTTCCATAAAGCCACTGGCTACACATCATCACCATTTAGCTTCTGCAATTACTGCAACAAGAAGGGACACACCACGTCTACCTGTAATGCCAAGAAGCATGACCCTAATAGCTCCTATAAATGGGTTCCAAAAGGAACAAACATGCCTAAAGCCTTTCCGAGGCAAGAGGCCAAGAAAGTACATAAGCCTAGAGTCAATCATAGACTTATGGCACAGAAATCTGCTCCAAAAAGGACTCAAACGCGTGGAGCCCAACCAAGGCCAGAGGCACAGGTCACACACGAACCTAAGGTCAACATTGGACCAAAGGTTCCAAATACTAATGAAAGAGTACCCAATAAAGGTTGGGTACCTAAATCTGTCTAATTTGTGCAGGGCTGTCTCAAAGCATCCAACAACCGCAAGTGGTACATCAATAACGGATGCTCGAGACACATGACGGGAGACAGGGACAAGTTCAGTTCACTTGTGGTCAAAGATGGAGCCAAAGTCAGCTTTGGTGGGAACCAAAGTGGGACGATCACTGGGGTTGGTGAAGTTGGCCCTGTCCAAGATGTCTATCTCGTAGATGGTCTCTGTCACAACCTGCTGAGTGTGAGTCAAAGCACAGACAAAGGCAACTGGGTAATCTTTGACTCTCATGAATGCCTGATAGTTGATAAGCATGATCTTAATATAGATAAATCCAATCTGAAATGTAAACTTAAGGCAAATAGAAATGGAAACCTATATACCTTAGATCTATGCCAACAACTAACTGAAAAATGCCTTATCACTAGTGATGAAAATAATTGGCTATGGCATAAACGGCTAGCACATGTAAACTTTACACAGCTTGACATGCTCATTAAAAAGGAACTAGCCATAGGGATTCCATCATTTAAAGTGAAGCATGATTTTATTTGTGAATCTTGCCAAAGAGGAAAGCAAACAAAGGCCTCGTTCAAAGCCAAGAAGAAAGTCTCCACAAGCAAGCCCTTGGAACTAATCCATATGGACTTAGTTGGGCCAGCGAGAGTTAAGAACCTAGGTGGAAACCTTTATGCTCTAGTGGTAGTGGACGACTATTCAAGGTTTACTTGGACTATGTTTTTACCCTCAAAGAATGATGCTTTTGATGTTTTTGTTGTCCTTGCTAAAAAAGTGCAGAATAAGAGAAATCTCAAAATAGCTACAATAAGAACAGATCACGGTGGAGAGTTCAAAAATCATGACTTCTCTGAGCTGTGTGAGGAAAATGGAATTGATCACAACTTCTGAGCTCCTAGGACTCCACAACAAAATGGCGTGGTCGAACGGAAGAACAAGGTTCTAAGTGAGATGGTCAGAAGCATACTCAATGAGAAGGAAGTCTCCCAAGTATTCTGGGCTAACGCCATGAGCATCGCTTGCTACATCTCAAATAGAGCTTATATTCGCAAGGGCTTGGACAAGACACCATACGAGCTCTACAAGGGAAGGAAGCCCAATATCAGCCACTTGAAGATCTTTGGATCCAAATGCTACATCCACAACAACGGGAAGGTAAACTTGGGTAAGTTTGATCCGAAAGCGGATGTAGGTATTTTCATAGGTTATTCTCCTAGAAGTAAAGCATATAGAATGTACAACATGAGAACTAAGACTGTAGAAGAATTTATGCATGTTGTTTTTTATGAAAACCTCTCATGCGAAAGATCCACAGAAGATGATGAAAACCTAAAGATTTCAAAACCATCATCATCCTCACCACCCGAAGAAACACCAACAAGGGTTCCAAAAGAGGGTGATGATCCCATTGATGAGTCTAGAATGCAGATTGTACCAGATGAGGTACAAATGTCAACCACTAGGAGACATTATAGGGATCATCCACTAGACCTAGTACTTGGTGATGTTTCTTCTGGTGTTAGAACTAGAAGGCAAGTTCAAAATGAAGTTGAGTATGGAGCGTTCCTGTCTCAAATTGAACCAACTTCAATTGAATAGGCCTTAGAAGACTGTGATTGGATCATTGCCATGCAGGAAGAACTTAATCAATTTGAAAGAAGTCAAGTCTGGGAATTAGTACCTAGACCATCTCACCAATCCATAGTCGGAACCAAATGGGTTTTTAAGAACAAACTGGACGAGACTGGCCTAATTACTAGAAACAAAGCCAAATCAGTAGCAAAAGGGTATAACCAAGAAGAGGGCATAAACTACGAAGAAACCTTTGCTCCAGTCGCAAGACTGGAAGCCATAAGGATACTACTGGCCTTTGCATCCATGAAAATGTTTAAATTATATCAGATGAATGTAAAGAGTGCCTTTCTTAATGGCTATATCAAAGAAGAGGTATACGTTGAACAACCTCCTGGCTTTGAGCATCCTAAACACCCAAATCATGTTTTTAAATTGAAGAAAGCTCTATATGGCCTAAAACAAGCTCCACGAGCTTGGTATGAGAGACTTAGCAACTTTCTGCTTGGAAAAGGTTTCTCAAGAGGCAAACTAGATAACACCCTGTTTATACAACATAAGGATAGGCACATGCTAGTTGTTCAAATCTATGTTGATGATATTATATTTGGAGCAACTAACGAGAAACTCTGTGAAGAGTTTTCAAAGACAATGCAGGGAGAATTTGAAATGTCAATGATGGGAGAATTAAACTTCTTCCTAGGCCTGCAAATCAAACAAAAAAAATGACATCTTCATCTCCCAAACAAAGTATTGTAGAGAAATCCTCAAGAAGTTTGGGATGGATGAATGCAAGGAGTATGATACTCCCATGAGCACCACTGCCGCTCTCGATGCTGATATAAAGTGAAGTTCTGTTAGCCAATCACTATATATAGAGGAATGATAGGTTCTCTATTATCTTTAACTGCTAACAGACCTGATATACAATTTAGTGTTGGCATGTGTGCTAGATTTCAGACCAACCCCAAGGAATCTCACCTTACATGTGTTAAACGAATCTTGAGATACCTTGAGGGAACACAAGAACTTGGTCTTTGGTATCCCAGAGGTAACCAAGAATTCTTGTGGGCTTACTCTGACGCTGACCATGCAGGATATAAAACATATAGGAAGAGCACTAGTGGCCAATGTGCCTTCCTTGGTGGCGGTCTAGTGTCATGGGCAAGCAAGAAGCAGACGTGCGTCTCACTATCATCCACAGAGGCAGAGTATATTGCTGCTGCAAGTTGTTGTGCCCAGGTGCTGTGGTTAAAAAACCAACTTCGAGATCTTGGCTTAGAATTTCCAGAGGTTCACATTCTCTGTGATAACATGAGCACCATTAGCCTAGCCAAGAATCTCGTTCAGCACACAAGAACAAAGCACATTGATGTCAGACATCACTTCATAAGAGATCATGTTCAGAAGAAAGATGTCAAGGTGCAGTTTGTTCCAACCCAGCATCAACTTGCAGATATCTTCACCAAGTCTCTAGGGGCTGATCAATTTGCCGATATAGGGTAATTTGGGAATGGTAAACCCAAATGAAGTTTAATTCTTCATTATAAACCTGTGCTTAAATGTTAAAACCTCTAAATTGTACTAACTTAGGCATCAGAGTGTCAATCTTTAGTTTTGCAGGTCCCCTTGTGAAAGGATCATGAGAACGAACAATGTTAAATCTTTAAGTTTTGCACATCCGGAAGCAGATCCACTTCCGCTAGCACCTGAAGGGAACAATCCCTCAGTCTGAGCCAAGACGGCTTTCGCAAGCAATATTGCTATCGATAGCTAGGACAGCTATTGAACCTTGGAAGGAGTAGAGTGGCTGGACGCCATTTTTTCTACTCAGCGTGGAATCATGCCGCTTGCGATTGCTGCTCAGCATCCGGAAGCTATACTTTAGAGTGAAACGTCACCTCTCAAACGTTACATCTTCCCTGACACTCTGAAGCGACACGTGGCAAAAAGGTACGCTGTTTCAGCATTAAATGTTCACGTTTCCCATTAAAGGTTTACGTTTTCCATGCCTTTTCATTATGACTCCTCGCATCTAAACTTCTTTTCACATAAATAGGCATTTATCACTTCATCTCCCTCATTCATAACTTTTTCCTCTTCATTCAAAATCTCTCATTCTCTCTCAACCTCCATTTTTCTCCCAAATCTTCATCTTCATCTGCATCATCTTCATCTGCCCTTCATCATCTCCAAACCCTCTTCCATACATTCGCCATTATCATCCACATACAAAATGGTAGGATCGAGTGAAACAAACCCCAATCCCTCCTCTGCCAAATCTGGAAAACGAAAGGGCAATCAAGTTCAGTTTGCTGAAGAGCCTACTTCCTCAAAACGCCATAGAGTTCAGGAGGAAGATGATATGAACATCTACAGATCTGGTCCTCTCGATCCCCTTTCTCCTGCCTTCGAGCGAAGGAATCCATATCTCACGAACAACATATATGTGGATCTGGAGATTCTGAAGAATCTACTAGGCTATGACTTGACTGATCATCTGGGTCCATACATGAACTAGCTGGGAATTCAGAATAGTACAATGTGGGAGTTCTGCGAGTCTTCTACCATTCACTTGCTGCAAGGGTTAAGAGAAGGGAAAAGGGAGATCAAACACTTGTTGCTCATGTTCGCTTCACTGCCACAGTCAGAGGGAGGAACATGGAGTTTGATTGGAAAGTAATCAACCAACTACTGGGTATCACACATCCCAACCTCACCAAGTGGAAATACCACAGGCGCTTCCCCAGCGATCAATTGAAGGATGCTTATGGGACTGATGGGAAGAAAGTCTATGGGATGACTGATCTCAACAGGGTAATTCAATACATCTACTAGAGGATAATGACCCACAAGGGTGGCAATTTCTCAGAGTTCACCCTCCTCGACAACCCCTGGCTCCCTCGCCTACTGCTCAAGGAACCCATCAACCCTGGGCAACTCATCTCCATGGAGCTTCTAAGATGGGTAGATGGAAAGAATCAGAAGGACAATGTCTCTCTTCCCTTCACCCAGTTGATCGCCTTTCTTCTAGAAAAATTCAACATTAAATCCACTGAGGGAGTGGACAACCGGAAGTGCCTGTCCATGGACACAAAAAACTTAGGCAAGATGGGAGTGTCATACTTCAAGCCTGTAAGGGCTGCTGGCTCTAGTTCAAGAGGAGGCAGTGCATCTCATAATAATCAGCCATCCAACTCTGGTGCTGTAGATCAGGAAGTGGAATCACACAGACGACCTGGTCCAAGTACTGCTGCTGGTGCAAATGCTGCTGCTGGTATGAGTGTTGCTACCTTGGAAGCTCTAGCAGATCAAATAATCTTCAGACTCTCTGCTGAGTTTCAGGCTTCCTTCCAAGAACAAGTTGGACGAAGTTTCCGCAAGGTACACCACATCATCAAGAAGGTCCAAGCTGATGTTGCAAGGGTTGAAGCGAAGGTGGACTTGCTGCTAGCCAACCAAAACCCCCCAAACCACCAAGCCCATAACCGCCCAGACCAACAAGATCCCCCACACCAAGATCCCCCACTACACGATTCCCCAGACCACCACCAATCCACTAATCCAGACCACCAAGATTCCCCCCATCAAGATACCCATCAATCACCTCCCCACAACCACTCTCACCACTCCTCCCCATCCTCTAGCCATTCATCTTCAGACAACCCATCTGACGATGACCATGACTCACCCCCCCAAACACCTCCACCAAGATTTGGCCCAGCACTACCTTCATCTGTTTCCTCTCCAAGCTCCTCCCTGGCACTTGCCATTTTTGATGATGCCAAAAGGGGGAGAGATACACTAAGACAGCCTTCACTATGGATTGATGTGGACGTTGAGGCTACACTCAGAAGGGCAATGGATTTGGAACGAGCTCGCCTTACTGAGACCTTTATCAGAAATGAGGTTGTTCAATTCATGCGCCAACAAGCAGCAGCAGCATCCTCAAGTCAACAAGCAGACATGCAAATGATGTTGGCTGATCAACCCTCTGAGCCTAAGGACGTTCCCCCTAGGTCTCAATCTTCTGCATTGCCACCTGAGTTTGCTTCCACCGATGATTATCTTGCGCATCTCAGTCAGAAGTATGGGTTGAAGCCCATGACTCGCCCTCGGATTGTCATTGCTACTCCTATCCCAAGTTCATCAGATCCTGTTAGAATCTTAAGTTTTGATGAAGACTAAAATATAAAGGATTAGACCAAGTGCCTAGGAGCAATAGGATAACTCAGGATCCCAAGTAAGAGTGCTTCCGGATGAAGATTTACTTCCGGTTAGATTAGGACTTGCGCATGCGGATGAATGTTTTCATCCCCCAGCGTCAGCAAGTAAATCACTAGGGATTTAACTTAGTCCATGAACATTAGGTACACAAACCCTAAGACTAAGCTATGTTTCAATCGGAAGCGAAGTTGCTTCCTGTTAGACTTAGACTGGCGCAGAGCAATAGAATAGATATTACCCCAAGCGTCAGTGAGTCTACTTCGCCAAGTGAAAGCACTTCCTATTAGACTTAGACTGGCGCAGAGCAATAGAATAGATATTACCCCAAGCGTCAGTGAGTCTACTTCGCCAAGTGAAAGCACTTCCTGTTAGATTTAGACTGGCGCAGGTTGATAGACTAGATATAACCCCGAGCGTCAGCGGAAATGCAACATCAAGTGAAGTTGCTTCCTATTAGATCTTGACTGGCGCAGACTGATAGAATAGATTTCACCCTAAGCGTCAGTGAATTCACCACGTCAAGTAAAAGTGCTTCCGATAGCTTAGTGACTAGCGCTGAGTGGTGGAATGAAATAGACTAAGCAAGAGCGAGTCATGGTGAACTAGATCCCTCATCGAGTAAAATTACTTCCGGATGTAGAAGTGCTTCCGGATACACCTTGGACTTAGGGAACCCCCACTGCATGAGACTATATGATTATATTGCTAAACTAACGTTCAAGTGCAGCACACTCAGTAAGGTTGCTTCCGGATGAGAAGTTACTTCCGCAAGCAAAAAGAATGTCTGAACGTTCAAAGAGATGCAGTGTCAGGATGCTTATGTCAGAGCAGAGGTGTCAGGACTACTTTTCAGAAATAAAGCAAGTCAACCCTGCTATGCATTGATGAAGCATTAAATGGGCGAACGGTAACAAGGGAAAAACGGACATATTCAAACGGCTAGCCCACCTACCAAGAGTTCAAAATGCTTGAAGACTATATAAGGAAGCTCAACTTCATTTATGAAGATGTTAATAATCTTCAAATATTCTTGAGCAAGAAAATCTTTATTCATTCAAGCTGCCCAGAAAAGCGAAGAGCATTTAACACTTTGAGTGATTTTTCATCTACTTATTCTGTACTCACAGTAGTTAAGTCTCTTTCTGTTAAAAGAGCATTTATTGAACTTAAGTGTGTAACATCATTTGTTCTGTAAGAGAACTTAGTCAGAAAAGCCTTCAAGTGTAAACTTCAAACCCTTGCTTGGTGTGAGGGGGAGACGTTTAGATAGGTTACAAGTGAGCCAGTGTAAAACTTGTTGTAAGGTTGCAAGTGATCCCGTAAAACTTGCGGTTGTAAGGTTTCAGGTGAACCCGATTTAAAACCTGAGTTATAGTGAAACTCTCGGCCTGGGTGGTTGAGGACTGGACGTAGGTCAGGTAGACCGAACCAGTATAAATCTTGTGTCGTTTACTTTGAGTATTTATTTTTGAAGCACAATTCACCCCCCCCTCTTGTGCATCCATTACGTTCATTTGGTATCAGAGCGGGTCTTTCTCACTCGATTCCAACGAATCCGGAAAGCAAAGATCTAAGTAATGGATACGGATTATGGTCTGCCAGATGTTGCTGTACAACCCAACAAGCCCCTAGGCTTCGATGGGCACAACTATACATTCTGGAAGTTCAGAATGGAAACTTATATCAAGTCAAGCGATATCAGACTATGGGACGTGATCGAACATGGGGATCAAACTCCCTTAGATGAGGATGGATTTGCTAAGGCAAAAGCCAGATATACTGCTGAGGACTATGCTCTAGTCCAACTCAACCATAGGGCTATGCACTACATCCAGTGTGCTCTCAGCTACAAAGAGTTTCACAGGATCAGCCACCACAAAAATGCAAAGGATATGTGGGAGGCTCTTGAGGCTGCACACTCCGGAACCAGGGGAGTAAAAGCAAGACGTGTTGAGATGCTGGTGGAAGAATTCCACAAATTCGCCATGATAAGCCCCACCGAGCCTATCAGAGATCTAGAGCTCAGATTCACCCATCTCATCAATAATCTAGCCTCGCTTGGTAAGGATATCCCTGAAAGAGAGCAGGTGAGCAAGATTCTGAAAATCTTGAAGGGTGACTGGATCACCAAAGTAACTATCCTGCAAGAAGTGCAAGGAGAATCAACCAGCTCCATCACCGCTCTTTTTGGCTCCCTTGCTGAATATGAGCCTACCTTGCTGGCTATGAGAGCTCCTCAAACCTCATCCAAGAGTAAGAACCTTGCTCTCGTTGCTCCCAGCAAAGAGATCAAGGACAATGATGAGGATGACGACGATGAGATGGACGATGAGGAGATGGCCCTGATGGTGAGGAAGTTCAGGAAATTCCTCAGGAAGAAGGAAGACTATCAGAAAGGTGACACCAGCCTGAAGAGGGGATACAAGAAAGAGAAGGTCCATGTGTGCTTTGAATGCAACAAGCCTGGTCACTTCAAGGCTGAGTGTCCCAGCCTGCAGAGGTCCAAAGGCAAGGAGAAGAGAAAGGCTCTTGTTTCCTCCATTTGGGTAAACAGCTCAGATGAGGAAGCAAGTGATGATGAAGAAGTTGCCAACCTCTGCCTGGTAGCTAGAGAAGAGGATGATGAAGCATCTTCAGATCTTGACCTCACCAACGAAGAACATGAGGTAACTCTTCCTGAACTACAAGAGGCTTACAATGAGATTCATGAAGAATTCTCTAAACTATGTAAAGCCTATAAATTCTTGAAAACCAAAAAGGAGTCACTTGAGTCCAAAGTGGACTCACTCAGTGAGGAACTAGCGGAAGCTAGAAGATCTCCAATGGTGGATGGACAGGGTTCTCCTCAAGCAGAACCCAACATCCCAACACCTGAGAGCTGTCCAAATTGCAGCAAAATCTCAGAAGAAAATAACAAGCTGCAAAATGCCCTGCAGAAATTCACCAATGGTTCAGAAATGCTGAATATACTTTTAATGAACCAAAGGGCATATAGGGATAGGACTGGCTTGGGATATACCCCCAGGAAGAAAACGTGGGAAGAACCAAAAGTAAAGCCTTACTTAAAGTTCTTCCATAAAGCCACCAGTCATAGCTCCTCACCTTTTAGCTTCTGTAATTACTGCAACAGGAAAGGACACTCGATGTCCACCTGTAATGCTAAGAAGCATGGAGCTAACAGCTCTTACAAGTGGGTCCCTAAAGGAACCAAGGCTACAAAGGATCCTCCACCTGCAAAGGAAATCAAGAGAGGACAAGGATCCCAAGCCTGGAATCATCCCACTGGGAGAACCCAGGAGTCTAGAGCCAACACTAGGCCAAAGGCTCCAGATATTTATAGGCACAAGGATAAGCCCAAAGCTAGGCCAAGAGTCCTAGACACTAATGACAAAGGACCCAAGAGAGGTTGGGTACCTAAAATTGCTTGATTGTTTCAGGTGTGTCTCAAGGCATCCAAGAACAAAAATTGGTACATCGATAGCGGATGCTCGAGACATATGACTGGAGACAGAGACAAGTTCAAATCTCTGGTGATCAAAGATGGAGCCACAGTGACCTTTGGAGGAAATCAAAGTGGCAAGATCACTGGAGTTGGAGAAGTCGGACCAGTCAAAGATGTATATCTAGTGGACGGTCTCTGTCACAACCTGCTAAGCGTAAGTCAAAGCACGGACAAAGGTAACTGGGTAATATTTGATTCAAATGAGTGCTTAATAGTCGATAAGCAGGATCTGAATATAGATAAGGCCAACTTAAAATGCAAAATTAAGGCAATTAGAAATGGGAATCTATATACCTTAGATTTATGTCAACAGCTAGAAGAAAAATGTCTAATATCTAGTGACGAGAATAGCTGGCTTTGGCATAAGAGACTAGCTCATGTTAACTTTACTCAATTGGACATGCTAATTAGAAATGAGCTAGCTGTAGGTATTCCCTCTTTTAAGGTTAAGCATGATTTTATCTGTGAATCCTGCCAACGAGGAAAGCAAACAAAATCCTCGTTTAAAACCAAGAAGAGAGTCTCCACCAGCAGGCCCTTGGAACTAATCCACATGGATTTGGTTGGGCCAGCAAGAGTAAAAAGCTTGGGTGGAAACCTATATGCTTTAGTGGTGGTGGATGACTATTCAAGGTTCACGTGGACTATGTTTCTTGCCTCCAAGCAAGATGCTTTTGATGCTTTTGTTGTCCTGGCTAAGAAAGTGCAGAATGAGAAGGATCTCAAAATCACAGCCATAAGGACAGACCATGGAGGAGAGTTTGAGAACCATAGCTTCACTGAGCTATGTGAGCAAAACGGCATTGAACATAACTTCTCAGCTCCAAGGACTCCTCAACAAAATGGAGTGGTCGAAAGGAAGAACAGGGTTCTGACAGAGATGGCTAGAAGCATGCTCAATGAGAAAGAGGTTTCTCAAATGTTCTGGGCAGACGCTATGAGCACTGCTTGCTACATCTCCAACAGAGCCTATGTTCGCAAGGGCTTGGATAAGACTCCATACGAGTTATACAAAGGGAGAAAGCCCAACATCAGCCATCTCAGAATATTCGGATCAAAATGCTACGTGCACAACAATGGGAAGGTAAATTTGGGTAAGTTTGATCCAAAGGCTGATGTAGGTATATTTATAGGATATTCCCTTAGGAGCAAAGCTTATAGGATATACAACATGAGAACTAAAACTGTAGAAGAGTCCATGCATGTTGTATTTGATGAAACTCCTACATGGGGACAATCCACAGAAGATGATGAAGCACTTAATCTTCCAAATCCTTCATCATCTTCCTCACCACCAAAAGAAACAACAAGTTATCCCAAAGAAGAAGGTGAACCCAGTGATGTACCTAGAGGGCAACCCATGCCTGAGGAGGCACAGCTGCCAATAGCTAGGAGACATCACAGGGATCATCCTCTTGATCAAGTGCTTGGTGATGTTTCTTCTGGTGTCAGAACTAGAAGACAAGTTCAAAATGAAGTTGAGTTTGGAGCATTCCTATCTCAAATCGAACCAACTTCAGTTGAACAAGCTCTTGAGGACTGCGACTGGATTATTGCCATGCAGGAAGAGCTGAATCAATTTGAAAGAAGTCAAGTGTGGGAACTAGTCCCAAGGCCGTCTCATCAATCCATAGTGGGGACCAAGTGGGTCTTTAAAAACAAACTGGATGAGACAGGTCAAATCACCAGAAACAAAGCCAGACTAGTAGCTAAAGGATACAACCAAGAAGAAGGCATTGACTATGAAGAAACCTTTGCTCCAGTCGCTAGACTTGAAGCAATAAGGATACTTCTAGCCTTTGCATCCATGAAAGGTTTCAGATTATATCAAATGGATGTAAAGAGTGCATTTCTTAATGGTTATATTAAAGAAGAGGTATATGTAGAACAACCTCCTGGCTTTGAAGACCATAAGCACCCCAAACATGTGTATAGATTAAAGAAAGCTTTATATGGCCTGAAACAAGCCCCTCGAGCTTGGTATGAGAGACTCAGCAGCTTCTTGCTGGGCAAGGGTTTCTCAAGAGGCAAATTAGATAATACACTGTTTATCCTTCACAAAGAAAGAGATATGCTAATTATCCAAATTTATGTTGATGATATTATATTTGGGGCAACTAACGAAAAACTTTGTGAAGATTTCTCTAAGACTATGCAGGGTGAATTTGAGATGTCAATGATGGGAGAACTAACGTTCTTCCTAGGCCTGCAAATTAGACAAAAGAAGAACGGAATCTTCATCACCCAAACCAAGTACTGCAGAGAACTACTCAAAAAGTTTGGGATGGATGAATGCAAGGAGTATGACACTCCTATGAGCACCTCCGCCGCACTTGACGCTGACGCAAAGGGTAAAACTGTCAGCCTGCCCATGTACAGGGGAATGATAGGTTCCCTCTTATACTTAACAGCCAGCAGGCCTGATATTCAATTTAGTGTAGGCATGTGCGCTAGGTTTCAAGCCAACCCCAAGGAATCACACTTAACATGTGTTAAACGTATTCTGAGATACCTTGAGGGAACACAAGAACTTGGTCTTTGGTATCCCAGAGGTAACCAAGAGTTCTTGTGGGCTTATTCTGACTCTGACCACGCAGGTTATAAAACAGATAGAAAGAGCACCAGTGGACAATGCGCCTTCCTTGGTGGTTGTCTGGTGTCTTGGGCCAGCAAGAAGCAAACCTGCGTGTCCTTGTCATCCACTGAGGCAGAATACATTGCTGCTGCAAGTTGTTGTGCACAAGTGCTATGGCTGAAAAACCAGTTGAGAGATCTTGGCTTGGAGTTCCCTGAGGCGCCCATCCTCTGTGATAACACAAGCACAATTAGCCTCGCCAAGAATCCAGTTCAGCACACAAGGACGAAGCACATTGACGTCCGACATCACTTCATCAGAGACCATGTTCAAAAGAAGGATGTCAAGGTGCAGTTTGTTCCCACACAACAACAGCTTGCGGATATCTTCACCAAGCCTCTGGGGACTGACCAGTTTATTTTCATTAGAGGTGATTTGGGAATGGTAAACCCAAATGAAGTGTAAATTTTTTTTATATTTGATTATTTATCACTTACAACAATACTGACTTAGGCATCGGAGTGCCAATATATGTCGTTGCAGGTATTCAATGTTAAATCTTAAGTAAGTGCAACCGGAAGCAAAACCACTTCCAAATGATTACACACTGACGCTGGATGATCAAACCAAGAGAGCACCAGCACAAGTCCAAGAAGACACGTCACTTCAGAAAACGCTTCAACTTACAAATGAGACGTTTCGACTTCTCTGATAATATGCAGCTACACGTGTCATCAGGTGTGTCGTTCCAACTTAAGTCGTTTACACTACCCAATGTGTGATAATGTGAAGAAGCATGACCTTTTTGCCCTTAGTGACTTTACCTATAAAAAGGACATCTCATTTCACACATTCTTCATTTTCATCTATGCTCTTCATTCTCTTCATATAAACATCTCATCAACCCCACAAAAATGGCCGAACCCTCTGAAGCAAACCCAGTTTCGAGGAAACCCTCCTCATCTAAGAAACACAAGTCCAAATCTGGGAAATCAAGCCATCAACATTCTGGAAAATCCGGGCATCGTGAAGAACATCAAGAACATCATGAAGTTTCTCGGCAAATTGCTCTAGGGCAGGATGAAAATATTCAAGGTCAGCCTGAAACTTCTGGTAGAATGGCAGAACTGTTAGTGGGCTCTAAGAAGAGGAAGTCCATCCCTAAGGAGGAGGCTGCGGCGATCAAATATGGAAAACCCTCTTTGATGATGCCAAAAGGGGGAGAGATACATTGACCACTAGCCTTGCTATCCTGGAAGGATGCATTGACCACTAGCCTTGCTACCCTGGGAGTTCCTTGATGAAGAAGAGCTTCAGCGAGAGGGAGAGAAAGAAGAAACAAAAAGAAACAACCCCCAGCCCAAAATTTTTTTTTACTTAGAAATGTTCATCTTTTCATGCATGTTCTCATATCTGCCTACTATATGCTCGTTGCTTGTAAATGTTATCTGATTATATGCTCTGACTTGTAACCTATGCTTATCAATAATATTTGTCTAAGTTACTTATTCTGAACTATTGCTTTTATTCTTCAGCTAATCCTTTCATATGAACTTAATCGATAAAGCTAAGTTTGTCATCATCAAAAAGGGGGAGAATGTTAGAATCTTAAGTTTTGATGAAGACTAAAATATAAAGGATTAGACCAAGTGCCTAGGAAGCAATAGGATAACTCAGGATCCCAAGTAAGAGTGCTTCCGGATGAAGATTTACTTCCGGTTAGATTAGGACTTGCGCATGCGGATGAATGTTTTCATCCCCCAGCGTCAGCAAGTAAATCACTAGGGATTTAACTTAGTCCATGAACATTAGGTACACAAACCCTAAGACTAAGCTATGTTTCAATCGGAAGCGAAGTTGCTTCCTGTTAGACTTAGACTGGCGCAGAGCAATAGAATAGATATTACCCCAAGCGTCAGTGAGTCTACTTCGCCAAGTGAACATAATTGTAATCTTACATTTTGTAAGGGGGAGCATTTAGAAGTTTTCTAAATCTCCATAGGTTGCAAGTTAGCCCGTAAAACTTGCGGTTGTAAAGGTTGCAAGTGATCCCGTAAAACTTGCGGTTAGGTTTGCAGGTTAGCCGGTAGCAAAACCTGTGGGTTGTTAGGTGAACCCGTGTTCGTAAAACCTAAAGTGTAAAGGCTTCTCTTGTGCCCGGTTTAAACAAGAATAGTGGATTGGAAATCTCAGGTGTAGCCTGGGGACTGGATGTAGGTCTGGGTGACCGAACCAGGATAAATTTATGTGTGCATATACTTATACTTGATCATTCTATTTTGCATCACATAGCATACTGACTTGTGCATAGCATTATTTATTATCATCATCACCGAGCACAAGCAGTCTTTCGAAAAGAGTTTAAGTTTTTATTCCCTCACCCAATTCACCCCCCCCCCCTCTTGGGTGACAGCCACGAATTTCATTTGGTATCAGAGCAGGTCACTTGTTTAAAGGATCCAACGATCTCAAGTGTAAAGACCTTGGCTGATTTGGGTTAAAATGTTTTCCAAAGGCTTTGATCGTACCATTCCACCTGTGTTAGAAAATATTGATTTTTGTTGGTGGAAAGCAAGAATGGAAAGTTTTATACAATCCACTAGTTTGAAAATGTGGGATATTTTTGAAAATGATTTTGATTTCAAACCTAGAGGAAACTGGACTGAAAAGGAGAAAAATTTGTTTTCCTTAAATATTAGAGCAATGCAAATTTTATACAAAGGCTTAACTGAAAATGATTTCCAGAAAATCAAACATTGCTCTAGTGCTAAAGACATTTGGAATACTCTTGATGTGATATATGCTTCTAACCCATTTCTGGAAGCTGATATTGAGGAAGCAGGCTTCAGTGAGGAGAGTATCCATTTCTGCCTAGAAGATTCAGAAAGTGAGGTATCTGGATCTGAACTTGAACTTTCTAAATTGCAAGATGCATACAATGAGTTATATACCGAATATTGTAAACTTGCAAAAGAACTTCTAGGCTTAAAAGAAAAAGATAGGAAACTTGCAAAAACTAATTTCTTCTTCTACGTCCAAAGTTTCCAAGGTTTCTTTTAAAGAATTAGTGGTTCCGATAGTTAGCCCACGATCGGCAGGGAAAACTTCAACATGTCTTGAAAAATGTTTTGATTGTAAACACTTGTTGAAGGAAAAAGAAGAGCTTTCAAAAGAAACTGAGATTTCAAAGGAACAAAAAGCTTTTCTAAAGAAAACTAATCATGATAATGATAGAAAACCCCATTTTGATTATCATTCCATTATCTGTCATTATTGTGGTAGATTAGGACATATTTCTCACACATGCAGTCTTAGAAGAAATCTAAATGTGAGAAATAAATTTGTATGGATTCCTAAAGGACAAGTAAGGTCCAGTGCTAACCAAGTAGGACCCAAGTACAAATGGGTACCAAAACATCTTCCTAGTGCCTTACTTGTGCAGGAAAGATCAAGAGTTTCTCTTACCCCAAAGGAGAGAACTCGTGGCGATGCAACTGCTGAAAACCCCTGGTACAATCATAAGAAGCAATCTGCAACCACCAGGAATAATGGTTCTGTCTCAAGGATGAGCTATCACAAAGTTCCATTCAACTATCCTGAGAAGAACAAGAGAGAGTGGACTCCTCGATCAACATTGAAAAGGCACTTGAATCTTAACTCTCAGAAGAAAGTGCTTCGAACCAAGGATAAGTATAGAAGATCTTCTTGGGAAAGGCAATTCCGAGGTTCAGCAAGACTCAGGACTTTATCTCATCTGAACAATCAATCAAGTCTTGATAAGCATTCGTCACGCATAGATGGTGATATCATTCCTACCTTCCTCTTTACTCGAACAATCACTTGGGTAGTAAATGCATGATGGGCTTAACAGTTTTACTCATATATGCTTAGCGAATCGTTTAAGGGCGTCTTTCATGAAAGAAAATAGTTTATGCATTCACCTTGATTTTTGAAAGATCCTTTTGATATACAAACTTTCAAAACAAATTCTGATCTTCTTTAAATCTACATGACAACCATACCTCATGATAGCACTCAAAAGTTATTTCTGATTTTCCATTTCATGTGGTATCTCTTGCATCAAGCTTTTCAATGCATAAGCAGCTATGGTTTCGAGAACAATACATCCCTCTTAATTACATCTTTAAGTTCTCAATCTACTAATGATCTCAGTTCAAGTTTGTGGTTTAAGAATGTTGACACAGATTATTGAAGCATGAACAATGAATATAACCAAGAGAGAATGACAACGAAAATGTCTCTTATCAAGATGTGTGGAATGGCTATACCAACCCTGAGAAACTCTCGCCAATACACATGAGCATTTCTATCCCTTACATATTCTGTTGTGAAATTAAATGGATAGACTCTCTCTTGTCTGACATGCATTAGAAATCTTAGGAAATGCCTTGAATTGAACTCTGCTAAGATCTGTAAAACATGGCATAGAATCACAAGCATGCTATAATCTGTATTAATTTCAAGCTTGTTGATATCCTAAGAACAGTGAGATCACACTGAGCATATCTAGAAGAACTTGAGCAAAAATTCGGAAATTATTCTCGTAATCATATGCTGAAATTTGGTTGTTTTTGTAAACCGAATTTAGTCTTAAAATCAAACTATTCTGTGAGCATGAAAATTTCCAGTATTTCATTTTTGTGAGGATGAAGATTTTTCAAAATTTCATTATGTTAAAAATTCACATGTCTTCATGATCTAACATGAACATCCTTGAGGCATATTTATTGAACTATACTTGCTTATGAAACTCTGAAAGTATGCCACCTGTTTGATACTCTTTGTACTATAACATTGATATTTATCTATGAGAGTATAAATAGAGTTCATGTCTTGATAGTGAAACTATGTGAACGTATAGACAATTTCAAAATTAGTTTTCACATAATCATTGTTCATATTTTCTTAAACCAACTAGCAAGCATGATTTCTTAAAATTATTAACTTGTGGTGATTAACACAGATTGACTTGAATGTCCAGAGGATGGTCTCCAATGTTAAATCTTAAGTTCTTTCACTGACCATCAGAAAAGCACTTATTTCCTCAAGCACATGAAGGCCCAATCATCAAGTTTGAGCAAGGATGCTTTCGCAACAATCAGCGCTTTCGATAGCAGGCCAACTATTGAACCATGGGAAGAGTAGAGTGACTGCCCAGTCATGTCTGCTTTTGGTTGTAGCTCAGCTTGCCGAAGCGAATCATCAAAGCACTTGCACTAGGGGTTTCCACTTGAGATAGCACATCTCTTGAAGATGTCAGGAAGCATGCTTATCTGCATATGATTAAGATTCATGAGTCTAATAGAGTCTGGAGATTCCTCATCTGTGGTAACATCTACACCTTACCATCTCTTATATATGATGCATACATGGCATTGGTAAGGGTGTCAATTTAGGATTTCTCTGCTCAATCTGCATTGACTTCAAAATCATTCACTGCTTTAGAAAATCATCCTAGCTCACACATCTGTATCCTTTATATGACACGCTGGAAAGTAAATTGATAACATACCTCTCTTATATGCTTCCTTTCTTGATTCAGTAATGATTAACCTTAATATAGAAGAGAAGTAAAGGACATTACTCGATAATGATCCCTTGAAAATAGAGAGTTGCATGCTGTCATAGATAATAAACTCTTGAGATGCTGTGATGCAATTATTTGGAAATTATTTTTGGCACTTTAAACTCACAAATTTCATTTGACTTGATTTCATTTCATATGGTATCACAAATTTCATTTGGCATTCAATCATTTCCTTTGATACCACAAGTTCAAACTCACAGATCTCATTTGATTTCATTAGGTATCAGATTTCATCTCATTTGAATTTAAAATCACATATTTCATTTGATATCATAATCATCATTTTTTAAACACATCAAAATTATTTTTGATATCATGTTAATCAATTCGAGAGGATCAAAATTACATTTGGAAAGAATTTTCACCTTCAAAAAGAAAACTGTTTTGTATGTTTTGATCTTAATTTAATTATGATTAGATTTGATGTATCAATATCTCCTTTGAAAAACATGTTTAACTATCCTACATAGTGTTTAGGGAGAATACAATCATTTAGGATCATGAGCCATTATTGCTGTTCCTTGTTAATTCTCGTACATTGTATTGAATAGTCTAGAACAAATCTTTATTAGCGATACATAGGGAGAAATATTAGGTAGAAAGCCCATTCCTAGGAGAACGATAAAAGTATCCCCATCCCTAAGGCTAGCTTGCACCTGTTGGATTTTGATGAAGCCAAAAGGGGGAGAGAGATGAGATGTCTAGAGATGAGATGAGATGTCTAGAGATGAGATATAAGATGTCTAGCTAGAGATGAGATATAAGATGTCTAGCGAGAGATGAGACATGAGATGTCTAGAGCTGAGAGATAGATAAGATGCCTAGATTTTTGGGGAGAGAACTGGGGAAAGGAATATAGCTCTAGGATGAGTGATCTAAGTTTAATTATGTTCTCTAGTCATCTATGGGTTTGTCATCATCAAAAAGGGGGAGAATGTTAGAATCTTAAGTTTTGATGGTGACTTAGGTATGATATGGTCTAGTACTTAAAAGAACATAATTAACACTTAGGAAGGATTAGATGACATGGTTAGAACCCTGAGTTAGATCACTTGTGAATGCAAGATCATTTCCGGAAGTATTAGCACTAGAGTCGCAACCGGATGCGGATTCACTTCCGAATGAATTAAGACTAGCGCTCACGGATGCGGAATCACTTCCGGATAGACTAGGACTCGCGCACGCGGATAAATGTGTCATCCCCCAGCGGCAGCGAGTAACTCACTAGGGATTTAACTTAGTCCATGAACATTAGGTACACAAACCCTAAGACTAAGCTATGGTTCAATCGGAAGCGAAGTTGCTTCCTGTTAGACTTAGACTGGCGCAGAGCGATAGAATAGATATTACCCCAAGCGTCAGTGAGTCTACTTCCCCAAGTGAAAGCGCTTCCTGTTAGACTTAGACTGGCGCAGAGCAATAGAATAGTTATTACCCCAAGCGTCAGTAAGTCTACTTCGCCAAGTGAAAGCACTTCCTATTAGATTTAGACTGGCGCAGGTTGATAGACTAGATATAACCCCGAGCGTCAGCGGAAATGCAACGTCAAGTAAAAGTGCTTCCGATAGCTCAGTGACTAGCGCTGAGTGGTGGAATTAAATAGACTAAGCGAGAGCAAGTCATATTGAACTAAATCCCTCATCAAGCGAATTTACTTCCGGATGTAGAAGTGCTTCCGGATACTCCTTAGATTTAGGGATCACCCACTGCATGAGACTATATGATTATATTACTAAACTAACGTTCAAGTGCAGCACACTCAGTAAGGTTGCTTCCGGATGAGAAGTTACTTCCGCAAGCAAAAAGAATGTCTGAACGTTCAAGAGATGCAGTGTCAGAATGCTTATGTCAGAGCAGAGGTGTCAGGACTACTTTTCAGAGATAAAGCAAGTCAACCCTGCTGAAGCATTTAAGAAGATGTTCCTTCCAACGGTAACAAGAGGATAACAGACATATTCAAACAACATTGTTACCTACCAAGCATGAGGAGTATGAGAACATAATCTGAAGATTCACTCAAGGTGTCAAAGCTCATACTGCCCACAAGAGTCAGAGTCCATAAGAGAGCTTCTGATAGCAAGAGAGGATCCAATAGCAAAGCACTCTTATCATTCATGAACAAGTGCTTGGAAGACAAAGTTCCTCTATGTGATAGCAAGCAAAATGTTAGAGTCCACGAGCTTCAGATAGCAAGAGAGCTTCCGATAGTGAGTCTCTTAACATCCTGGACTTATGCTTGAGGAACGAAGTCCTCTCTGACAGCAAGCAAGAGTCGGACCGTACAAAGTGTTCAGATGTCAGAACGACTTTTGTCAGAATAGTATTGCCAGAACAGTGTTGACAGAACAGCTTGGTCAGAGCACCTTTTTAGATAAAGCAAAGTCAACCCTGCTGTGCATTAATGAGGACAACGTAAACAAGGCCCCAACGTCTATAATCAAACGGTCTTATTGCCTCTCCAACGGTTAGATATTCAGAGGCTGGTATAAAAGGAATGTTCTTCATTTCTGAAAAATGGCTTGAAAAAGAGAGAGAGAGAACAGAGCTTATTATCTGAAACACTATTCTACATTCCTCTCATCTTCTACTCTCGGACTTTGATATGTAATATTCTTAGAGAGTGATTCATTTGTACTTAAGTGAGTAACATCATCCACTCTTTGAGAGAGTTAGTTTTGAGCTTAAGTGTTTAACAAAATCAGTTCATAGAGTGAACATAATTGTAATCTTACATTTTGTAAGGGGGAGCATTTAGAAGTTTTCTAAATCTCCATAGGTTGCAAGTTAGCCCGTAAAACTTGCGGTTGTAAAGGTTGCAAGTGATCCCGTAAAACTTGCGGTTAGGTTTGCAGGTTAGCCGGTAGCAAAACCTGTGGGTTGTTAGGTGAACCCGTGTTCGTAAAACCTAAAGTGTAAAGGCTTCTCTTGTGCCCGGTTTAAACAAGAATAGTGGATTGGAAATCTCAGGTGTAGCCTGGGGACTGGATGTAGGTCTGGGTGACCGAACCAGGATAAATTTATGTGTGCATATACTTATACTTGATCATTCTATTTTGCATCACATAGCATACTGACTTGTGCATAGCATTATTTATTATCATCATCACCGAGCACAAGCAGTCTTTCGAAAAGAGTTTAAGTTTTTATTCCCTCACCCAATTCACCCCCCCCCCCTCTTGGGTGACAGCCACGAATTTCAACCCCCACTGCATGAGACTATATGATTATATTGCTAAACTAACGTTCAAGTGCAGCACACTCAGTAAGGTTGCTTCCGGATGAGAAGTTACTTCCGCAAGCAAAAAGAATGTCTGAACGTTCAAAGAGATGCAGTGTCAGGATGCTTATGTCAGAGCAGAGGTGTCAGGACTACTTTTCAGAAATAAAGCAAGTCAACCTTGCTATGCATTGATGAAGCATTAAATGGGCGAACGGTAACAAGGGAAAAACGGACATATTCAAACGGCTAGCCCACCTACCAAGAGTTCAAAATGCTTGAAGACTATATAAGGAAGCTCAACTTCATTTATGAAGATGTTAATAATCTTCAAATATTCTTGAGCAAGAAAATCTTTATTCATTCAAGCTGCCCAGAAAAGCGAAGAGCATTTAACACTTTGAGTGATTTTTCATCTACTTATTCTGTACTCACAGTAGTTAAGTCTCTTTCTGTTAAAAGAGCATTTATTGAACTTAAGTGTGTAACATCATTTGTTCTGTAAGAGAACTTAGTCAGAAAAGCCTTCAAGTGTAAACTTCAAACCCTTGCTTGGTGTGAGGGGGAGACGTTTAGATAGGTTACAAGTGAGCCAGTGTAAAACTTGTTGTAAGGTTGCAAGTGATCCCGTAAAACTTGCGGTTGTAAGGTTTCAGGTGAACCCGATTTAAAACCTGAGTTATAGTGAAACTCTCGGCCTGGGTGGTTGAGGACTGGACGTAGGTCAGGTAGACCGAACCAGTATAAATCTTGTGTCGTTTACTTTGAGTATTTATTTTTGAAGCACAATTCACCCCCCCCTCTTGTGCATCCATTACGTTCAGATCCTACTCCTAGTTCTACTTTTATTCAAGGAAGATTCAAGAGAATCGCTAGGAAAAGGGTTCCTCCTCCTCCTAGAGCCTCTGTACAGAATGTGAGTGAGGATGAGTCTGTGCCTCATCAGGAGGAAGAAGAACAAGCAGGATCATCTTCTCAGACTCCTTCCTTATTTGAGCAAGCTCAAAAGGATACTGAAGCCATGCCTCCTGAGGTTGAAATCAAGGTTGAGGTAGATGAGATGACTCAAGAAGAGTTCGAGTATTTTGGGACTACCAATCTTACCTTCTCTCAAGCTCAGATACTGGATGCAATGAGAGCAAACTCTCGGGTTGGAAAAGGAAAGGTAGATTTGTCTTATGATCCAGAATACCGAGCTTGGGCGTTCAAAGTCAGAAATGTTCATCTTCCCTCTGGAACTATTCCTATCGATGAATCATCTTCAAGACAAGAACAGTCGGTTGGGATGAATGAAGCTGAAGAGATAAGAAGGCCAATCCAGGAGTTCCTTGAGCTCGAAAGGCTAGAAAAGGAAAGGGCTGAGAGAGAGCATCTCGAGGACTTAGCTAAAATCAGAGAAGCTGAGCTGAAAGAACTATGGGATAAGTGTGATGAGGAGAGAGCAGAAGAGAGAGGAATAGAAGACATAGGCTGTAGAACCAAACCCCTCATGCATTGCATATCATACTTGTAATATTTTCACTATACATCATTTTGCTGTATTCATGTTTATAATGTTTTGAATATTTAACACTTGTAATTTTTCTGCTTATTAATGATGTTCGCTTATATGAAAACTTGTGTTAGACTGTTATGATTTTAATTATGCTTTCATAGCTAACTATAGGTTTGTCATCATCAAAAAGGGGGAGAATATTAGAATCTTAAGTTTTGATGAAGACTAAAATATGAAAGATCATAATGAACACTTAGGAAGAATTAGGAAGAATTAGATGAAGTTAAAAAATCCTAAGTTAGAACTCAATCGTATGTAAAATCACAACCGGATGACTTAGAGCAAAAAGAACGTAACTAGCGCTTGCGGATGTAGTACACATCCGGTAGCGGAAGTCAATTAAATACTAAGTCACATCCGATGGCGGAAGTCAATTAAATACTAAGTCTGATCCTAGATAACCTAGTCTAAGTAGGATAAGCTTCCCATAGCAAAAATGCTTCCCATTGCACTTGATTATATTATTCTGTGGGACTAACATTTGAGTGCAGAACTTAGCTCTCACTTCCGATACCAAAAGAGCATCCGATAGTGGACACTCTTTGCATTGCACATACTTGGACTAACACTTGCAGAACGAAGTCTTTACTTCCGGTAGCCAAGATCCATCCGATAGCAAGTACAAGAGTCAAAGTCCGCACAACTACTCAGATGTTAGAATTGCTTTGTGTCAGAGCAGAATTGTCAGAACTACTCTTCACAGATAAAGCAAGTCAACCCTGCTAAGCATTAATGAGCATTAATAAAGACAACGGTATCAAGAGATTAACAGCTAGATTCAAACGGACTTATTGCCCTCAACATCTGGTGTATTAGAGGCTACTATAAAAGGAACAACTTCATCATTTATGAAGATCACCAAGCAAGAACACACGCAGTTATTGAGAAAAAGCAAAAGAACACTTAATACCTTGAGAGTTATTCTTACTGTTATCATCTTATTCTCTTGTATTTAAGTCTCTACATTTATTGAGAGCATTAATTGTACTTAAGTGATTATCACAATATGTTCATCAAGTGAACTTTGTATTAAATCCTTTGTATAAAGGTTGAACCTTTGCAAGTAGTAAGGGGAGCGAGTCTGGTTGTAAAGGTTGCAAGTTAGCCCGTAAAACTTGTGATTGTAAAGGTTAGCAGGTGAACCTGGTTCAAAACCTGTGGATTAGTGGAACTCAATCAAGGGATTGAGAACTGGACGTAGGTCAAGAGTTAGACTGAACCAGTATAAAAGAATTTGTGTTAGTGTCTTGATTTTATATTTTTTATTGTAGCACAATTCACCCCCCTCTTGTGTATCCTCACTTTCAATGCTATGATTTATGACAATTAGATAATGCAATATTTGAATATAAGAAGGAAAAATCAGAAGGATCAGTAAAATACTACATTGATTAAACCTAAAGCAAGATGTTCAGTAAAATACTACATTGATTAAACCTAAAGCAAGATGTTCATGAAACATCTAGAGAGTTGAAAAACTGAAAGACAAGTTGTCCAGGAGTGATATAACCTTGAGTAGTGTTCATAATAAACATTAATGAAGGTACATTAATAGATAATTGTTAAAAGCTGACTATATATTAAATGCTTACATAGCCAGCAAAAACAGAGCTGTTAATACATATATACATACACTTAGAATTTAAGATTAAAAAAAATGGGGAAAAATTAGGTGAATATTATATCATACCCAGTTTAGATTAGCATTTGGGGGACTTGTCAATTTACTTATTTTGTAGTTGTTATTAGTTTCATGACCACTTGTCACTACCCAAAAATCAACTCAAAGGACAATTTCCAATAACAAGTGAGACTTGTTAGTAACACTTGTTAGTAAAAGGTTTGGTGACTTGTTAAAGCCTACATGACCACTTGTCACTGCCTCATTAATCATGTCAACAAAGCTTATTCACAACTCACAAGCAAATGAAATAGAAACTTTGAAAGTAGGGGATTATTGGGCAGTAACAACCAAAACTAGATGCATTAAGAGCTCCCCAAATGTTAATTTTCTAAAATGTATACTCATAATCAACTTAACATAATGCCAAAAAGTTTCTTTTCACTCTCTAAAACTAATTCCACATGTTGACATGCCTAGTGGATATTAAAAAATGGGTAACTTGTTAATGCAGACTTATACAATTGTTATTACTTGCCTTCCTACTAGTTACTTGTATAAAACTCACTTGACACATTTACCTTAATTTTTTATGTTTTTGTGATTCCACCCTGGTTAATTAATTATGATCTGATCAACATTCTATGACATAATTGATAATAGACACCATATATTCATTTCGTTAACTAATTAATTATGTCAACAAAAGTTTCATAAACAATTGGAATATTAACATATTACATTGATTTCATTAAGTACTTCAATCACTACAAGAAACTAGTTCAGAAAAAAAACCGGTCTTTCCCTATGAAAAGTACTCATGCAAAATATGACCCCTTCTCGGTTGGTCCAAACATAAACATTCAGTCTATGTTTCCCTCCTTTTCTAATAGTTCCCTTGTAACAATGATAAGACCTAATCACAATGTACATTGTTGAGCTGAATAATAAACAACAAGAAACACCCCTTCAATTCCTGAAGATCCTCCCATGGGGATGGTATAACCCTCATCATCTTGCTTCTTTTCATCCCACATTTGCAGCCAAGACAATTTATGCATTCCACATCTTGATTTTCAATTTGTAGCCAATTCAAATGCAACCATAAAAGCTCAATTTCTTTGTGCACAATTGCCATTGTTGGATGGTCACTTCAAGAATCATGGTAAGGCTGCATTCCAAGGGTTGAAATAGAAATTAGAAAATTTACAGCAGAAAGTCCTCTACCCATAAATATTATTTGTAATGACTGATCTTCCAGGAGAAAATTGGGCTGACACTTACTAAGGTGATCTATTGAGTGATTCACTGAACAATAAGGTTTATTTCTTGAGAGGACTATGAACTGGTCAAACAGGCATCCAAAAAGCTCAAGAAGCTGGTTATGACCAGAGGTTTATTCCATATTCAAATAAAGCAGCTGCTAAAAAGTACTGTCTTAGTAAACAGTTACCTAATGTTCTTCTTTATGTGGAGCAGGCAGTATGCATCTATGCGACACCAACAAAAACAATACAGAAAATAATCAGTTTCCCAATTGTTCCAACAATTATACATATATAAAAATACATTCCTCTTTACCATTTTTATCATTTCAATTTTCAGATTAGCAATACGTGGAACATTAACTCTACTATCTTACAATCATAGACTTGAATTTTAAAGTGTATCAGATGGCAACTCCTGAAACACAAGTATTTTTAAATACATGTCTATATAGTATGTCAATAATATATTTACGATTTGTGATCACAAAAGGGTATATTGTAAGAATTTAATTATCAATTTTAGGTTATCAAACCCAAATCTGAAATCAAGTAAATGTATGATAATTATAAGTATAAGTTCTCTTGTTAGCTTTATGCCAAATTCAAATATCATGAAACTAGCATATAATAGTATAGCTCTCATCAATGTCTTCTTCATGCAGATAATGAAGGCAAGCAAGAAAAAGGGAACTTAAAAAATGCAGCCTCATTGAATTGCATTGATAAGACAATGCCAAATTAATAAAAAAGCCCTTTCTCAAGAAGTGTCCTCAACCAATGTCAACATTCTAGAAACCCTTCATTCAAGCACCACTCATACTCCAGAGCCTCATTGAATTGCATTGATAAGACAATGCCAAATTAATAAAAAAGCCCTTTCTCAAGAAGTGTCCTCAACCAATGTCAACATTCTAGAAACCCTTCATTCAAGCACCACCCATACTCCAGATATTCAGAGACATTTATTGGAGTCATCAATTCCTAGTTTTGAAGAGAAGCCAATTCATAGAGTTAATAGACAAATTTTAATCCATTTCTTTGACATAAATAAGCCAAAACAAGTACTATTTGAAAGTAATGGATGCACAAGAGGGGGGGGGGGTGAATTGTGCTACCAAATAAAACTCAAATAAAAACAACACAAGGGTTTATACTGGTTCGGTCTTCCTGACCTACGTCCAATTCTCAACCACCCAGGTTGAGTTCCACTATCCCCAGGTTTTACAACGGGTTCACTTGGAACCTTTACAACCGCAAGTTTTGGACGGGATCACTTGGAACCTTACAACCACAAGTTTTACTCAAGGCTAACTTGCAACCTTGCTAACTAGCTCCCCCTTACCACCAGCAAGGGTTCAACCTTTACAAATAAAGGATTTTCTAACTTAGTTCTCTTTAAGAACAGATAATGTTACACACTTAAGTACAATGAATGCTCTTAATACAAGAGAGACTTAACTACAAAGAGTACAAGATAAGTAGATGAAAAGATCTCTCAATGAGTTAAATGCTCTTTCTCTTTTCTGGGCAGCTTTGAATGCTCGAAGGATTTCTCGATTTCTCTCTCTAGCTTTCTTCAAGATGTCAAAGATATTAGTTGTCTTCATAAATAAAGGTGAGCTCCTTTATATAATTTTCAAGTATTCTCACTCTTGGTAGGTGGGTTAGCCGTTTGAATATGGCCGTTTTTCCCATGTTACCGTTTGCCCATTTAATGCTTCATTAATGCTTAGCAGGGTTGACTTGCTTTATCTCTGAAAAGCTGCTCTGCCAAAAGCATTCTGACACTGCACTGCTCTGAACGTTCTGACATTCTGATTGCTTGCAGAAGTGGATTCACATCCGGAAGCAACTTTACTTATTGTGCTGCACATTGAACATTAGTCTAACAATATAAGCACATAGTCACATGCAGTGGGAGTTCATTTAGTCTTAGGAAGCTTTCTTGCATCCGGAAGCAATTCCACATCCGGAAGCACTTCCACTGGACGTTGGATTATTTCCATATTTTACTCGCTGACTCTCGGTGTTACTCAATCTAACAGCCAGCGCTAGTCACTGAGCAATCGGAAGCAAATCTACTAGACGTTGGGTTATGTTCACTGGCGCTCAGTGTTATCCATAATAACAGCCAGCGCTAGTCTAAAGACAATCGGAAGCAGATCCACATCCGGTTGCATCTTAACTTAGTCTCAAGGTTTTGTGCATCTAATGCTCCTAGACTGAGTTGTTACTTAGTGGAGTACTTGCTGTCGCTAAGGGATGAGACGTTCATCCGCGAGCGCTAGTCCTAGTCCATCCGGAAGTAAATCTACATCCGGTTGTACTCTTACTTGGGGTTCTATATTAACCTAATAATTTCTAAGTGTTTGGCTCGTTCTTTCATATTTTAGTCTTAATCAAAACCTTAAGATTCTAACATTCTCTCTCCCCCTTTTTGATGATGACAAACTAAGTTTATCGATTAAGTTCATATGAAAGAATTAAAAATAACAATTAGATAAAGCACAAACAACTTAGATAATTATCATTGATAAACAAAAGATTACAAGTTAGAATTACAATAACAGATAAAGTTCACAAATAATCTACACTATGAAAAAATGAACTATGCATAAATAAGAAGAAAAATCTAAGGTAAAATGCATAGGGTGAAGTGGGTTTTAAGGGTGATGTTTCTTTTTCCTCTCCCTCTCTTTCTGTCTCTCCTCATTTTCCTTTTGAAGCTGGCCTAAGTGGGCATCCTTCACATTTTGGTCGATCTGGGCAATTATCCTTTGAAGCTCTTCCTCTTCCCTTTCTCTTCTGAGTCTCTCAGACTCAACAGATTCCTCAAAGGCTCTCTTCAAGTTTTCAACTTCCTCATACCCAGGGAACCCTGTTGCAGCTGAGAAGGGAGTGACCTCGCCATTTGGATAGTGGACAACCCTGATCTTCACATTCCACACTGGGAAGTTGGGGTCCTCCTCAACTTCATGGGCTTTCCTTTTCCCTTTGCCTTTACCCTTTCCTTTGCCCTTGCCTATTGGTTGAGTAGGCTTGGCTCTTGTTCTCTCAGCATCCAAGCAAGCCATCTGTCCAAAGGAGATCTTATCCGTGTACCCATACTTCTCAAATTCTTCAGGAGTCATGTCCTCTATTTCCAGCTTAACTTCTTTTAGGATTGGGATGGCATGCACCTCTTGAGAAGACGACTGAGTCTCAGGTATGATCTCAGCTTGAACTGATGGAATCTCTTGCTCACTCTTAGTAGACTCAGTAGAGGTAGCACTCTTGTTGGCATGCTTTCTAGCAACTGCCTTCTTTCTTGATTCACTATACTTAACTGCTAAAGGAGGAGGAGCAGAGGTTGGCTCCGATGGAGGAGGATGGGCAGAAGTTGGCTCAGAAGTAGGAGTTGCAGATGTTGGCCCAGAAGGAATTGGTTTAGCGATTACTATTGGAGGGTGGTTAATCTTTTTCAGGCCATACTTCATCATTATCTCCTCAACTATATTCTTGCCATGCTCAGAGGAAGGAGGCTCTGAAGATGAAGATTCTGACTGTGAGATTTCTTCACTTTGCTCATACACAACCATATCCCACTTGGACCTTTGCTCATCCGATCGCTGCTGTTGCATAAAACGGATGGCTTCCCCTCTGATCAGACTCTCAGCACCGCTTAATCTTTGAGACTCCATGGCTCGACGGAGGGCAGCAGTGATGTCTTCATCTAGCCAGAGGGATGGCTGAGTCAGAACATCCCTTGTTTCCATGGTATGACGAAGTGCGATAGCAGTATCTCCCCCCCGTTTGTCATCATCAATAAGGGCGAGGGCCAGGGAGGATGGATTGGGTGAAGAGGAGGGGGGAGGTTCAGGGCCAAATCTTCTGGGTGATGAGGGTTCGGGTGAGGTGGGTGAGGAGTTTTCTGGTGAATCAGGAGGGTTGGGGAAGAGGACTATGTTTCTTTCGAAGAAGGAGGGGTGGGTAAAGAGGCCATCGAATGGGTAGGTGGAGTAGTAGGCATCGGGTTGTCTAACTTTCCACAGAATAGGGGATTGGTCTCGGAGGTAGTAGGTGTGAAGTGGGTGATCAGGAGAGGTAAAACCTAAGGTTTGGGCTATGGTGGGTTGAGGGGTGGTAGGGTTAGGATTGGAAGGCCCGGCGGAAGTGGGGGATGGTGAACGGTTAGGGGAGTTATGTGGAGATAAGGAGTTATTGGAGTTAAGGGGTGATTGGCGAGGGGAGTGTTGGGGTGAGTCTTGTGTGGAGTTTTGAGGTGATGGTTGATGGTCATTGTCGGGTGAGGTTTGGGGTTGTTGGTCGTGGTTGGGTGATGTCTAGGGTTGTTGGGTGATGTGTGGGGTTGTTGGTCATTCTGAGGAGGAGGTGGCTGTGGCTGTTGAGTGTTAGTAGGAGGAGGAGGTGGGTTAGGAGGAGGGGGTGGTGGTAAGTTACCTTATGGTTGAGGGATTTAGAGATGTTGGAGGATGAGATCTAGCTTGGCATCCACTCTAGCAAGTTGAGTCTCAACCTGACCCACTCGGTCCTCGAGCTTCTGGATTAGCACTGCTGGAAGCCAGTATCATACTCGTCACGGAGAGGAGCCACCAAGGAGTCAGTCAGCTTAAAGAGAATCCCCTCTTTTATCTCTTGGGCAAAAGCTTTAACAGTAGCTGGCACCCTCGCAACTCTGCTTGGACCGGGATGAGAGTCAACCTCTTGATCCCCTGCGCCAGATACAGAGGGGGCTGAGGTATGAGAGGCACTGCCTGCCTGAGAGCCTGAGCGAGTGGCCTTGGCCTTCTTGAGATACTTAATCCCCATCTTGCTAATGTTAATTGCACTCACAGGTAAGCACTTAACATTTTCTTCCTCCTCAGTGGATGTAGACTTGATCAAATTCTTCTCGAGGAGGAAGGCGATGATAGTGGGGTAGGGAAGACTTTCAGCCTTATTGTTGACCATCCATCTGTGTAGCTCAAGACTAATCAACTGCCCTGGGTTGATCGGCTGCTGGGAGAAGAGTCTGGGGAACCAAGGGTTATCTAGGAGAGTGAACTCGTTGAAGTTCCCCCCCTTGTGTGTCATCATGCGGGAGTAGATGTAGTATAAGAGCCTGTTGGTGTCAGACATCCCGGACACCTTCTTCCCTTTGTTGTCATAAACCTTTTCAAGTTCCTCCTTGCTGAGTTTGAGTGTCTCAGGGTATAGCCACTCATTCATTCCTTCCTCAGTGATCCCCATTTGGTGGTTGATGTCCCTCCAAGTGAAACTGAAGGTTCTCCCCCTTACTGTGGCTGTGAAGGTGAGTCTCCGAATCTGATTCTTTCCATCCACCTTCTTATATTTGACCTTGCCAGTGAGAGACTCGCAGAACACTCGCAGGACGTTGATGTTGTACTCCTGGTTGATTCCCAGCCAGGGCATGTATTTTTCCAGAAATGGCCTCAAGTGTGGAAACCCTAGTTCATCTATCTTGTTCAGATCTAAGAACATTCCGGTGTTGAAGTAGGGCTTGACAGTCTCAAATTTGGAGGAAACAACCTCCAAAGGCCCATCTCTGTACACAAGAGGATCATCCTCCTCTACTCTTTGTCTCTTGGAAGAGGGCTCTTCGCTAAACTGGACCCTCTTCTTGCCCTTCTTCTGCAACCTTCTTCGTTGTTGCCCAGATTCCCCAGAGTGTTCTTGCTGGGGTTGCTCAACATTCTCAGGCTGTTCGGGCTGTTCTTGGACTCGCTCACGTTGGTCTTGGCTTTGCCCAGATTTCCCAGAAGTTGTATGAACTTGCCCAGATTGTTCTTGCCGTCCATGTGATTTTCCAGAATGTGAATGCCCAGATTTGCCCGTTTTGGACTTTGATTTCTTGGAAGAGGTGGCTTTCTTTGTGTTGGGGTTAGATTCATGTGAGCCGGCCATTTTGTGTGGGTTTAGTGTTTATATGAGATGAAATGCGAAGAGGAAGATGAAGAAAATGAAGAACAGGATGAAGAAGATGAAGAGAAGTATGATGAACTCGATGAATAAGTTCAGAGAGTTTTGTGGGTAAGAAATATGTGTAAGTGAAAAGTAAAAATAGAAATGACTGTTGGTCCTATTTATATAGAGTTGAAACGGATGAATGCACATAATGACTCTACATGAAAGCATGCGTTTGTTCATTGGGTAACGTAAACATTTAATTGGAACGGCGCACCTTTTGACATGTGTCATTTCACCTTATCAGAGGAAGCACAACTTTTGGTGTGAGAAGATGAAACGTTTTCTGAAGTGATGTGTCCCTTTGTTCAGGCACTGGCACTTCCCCTCACTTTGATTCAACACTCAGCGCCAGCAAGTGATCATCCGGAAGTGGTTTTGCTTTCGGTTGTTCTTGCTTAAGATTTAACATTGGTGACCTGCAAAAATAAGGATTGGCACTCCGATGCCTAAGTTAGTATAGTTGCAGGTTTTAAACAATTAAGCACAGGGTTATTTGAAGAATTAAACTTCATTTGGGTTTACAATTCCCAAATCACCTCTTATGAATGTAAATTGATCAACCCCAGAGGCTTGGTGAAAATATCAGCAAGCTGATGCTGAGTGGGGACAAATTCCACTTTGATGTCCTTCTTTTGAACGTGATCTCTGATGAAGTGATGTCTAACATCAATGTGCTTTGTCCTTGTGTGCTGAACCGGATTCTTAGCGAGACTGATAGTGCTCGTGTTGTCACAGAGGATGGGTGCCTCAGGGAACTCCAAGCCAAGATCTCTCAGTTGGTTCTTCAGCCACAACACTTGGGCACAACAGCTTGCGGCAACAATGTATTCTGCCTCTTTGGATGATAAGGATACTGATTTAACCGTTTCCTATTCGCCTTGGGGTTAAATGCAAGTTATTTATAAAACCAAGGATTGCAACACAGTGGCGCAACCTCGGGTCGTCTCTCTTGAGGAGTCTCGTAACTACCCTAAGATGAACTAAATGCAAATCAAAAGTGACAAAAGGGAAGGGGTTTGTTTGTTTGGTTTTTGAAATTAACTAATTAAACTAGTAAGAAAATGTAAGTGCTTGTTTTTGGTGTTTTTCAAATAAAGGTATGAAGGTTTAAAATAAATGTAATGCAAAGGGGCTTTGGTAGTGATTCAATGGTTCAATTGCTTCTTTAAAATCGATCATGGGAGTTATATCATTCATCAAGTCTATTAGAAAAATCCCAAAGCAACCACTAAGGGTCCTCCAACACTAATTAATAGCTAATCAAACAACCACTTAAAACTAGCCATTACTTAGGGTTAGAGTTAGGTTCCACTTGATGTGTATTGGAAAGAAGTTTGTAAATCAAAATCCTCTTCAAGGAAGTGCAACCACAACAACCTAATTGAAATACTAGCTATTCAAGCCAAGCAACCACTTAAAGCATGTAAAGCATCATGAATCAAATCACATAGGAAATAGGAAATCCATAACATTTGACATACAAACATAGTATCCAATACATATGATATCAATCCATAGAAATAGAAAGATAAAATCATGTCTCTACCCAAAATACACAAGGAATTGCAACCACATATCCCAAATATACAATGAAAGAGCATGGAACAAGAGAAACTCCCCTATGAAGACTATTGAAGCAATTGATCATCTTCACACCACAAAGCACCAAGAACTTAGCCTCTCATGGAAGGAGGAGAGGAATTTCGCCCAAAATCTACCCAAGAAGTGGTCGTGATGAGGAGGGATGAAATGGAGAAGGAGGGTGGTGAAAATGGAAGAGGAGATGGAGATGAAGAAGAAAATATGGAAGATTTGAGGTGAAATATCATGGAAATGGAAGTGGGATGAGTGGGTTTGAGAGATTTTGAGTGAACCCTAGCATAGCCACCTTATTTTCATGCAAATGGGGCTTGGAGACAGGTTTGGGGGTGTTAAGAAGCTTATATAGGGTGTAGAAACCCTAAATTCGCGAAGCTGATTTTTTGCTGCAGAATCGGTGCCCAAATGGGGCCCACGGGCGCCCCTTGGGCACCGCGGCGCCCAAAATGGCGCCCACGGGCGCCCCTTGGGCACCGCGGCGCCCAAAATGGCGCCCACGGGCGCCCCTTTGGCGCCGCCTCTCTGTTATGGCGCCCAAAATGGCGCCCGGGGCGCCAAACTGACCATTTTCCCCCCTTTTTTTGTCCTTTCTTTGCTTTCCTTACTTCCTCATTCTTGTGCTTTGCTTCCATGATCTCTTTGAGTGTTATCTTCCATTTATCCTACAAGAGATTAATACTTGAAGTAGCATCACAAAGTTCTCAAAAAGATGAATGACAATGAATCAAGTTAAATATGACAAAATTGCCCTTAACTAGAACAAATTCCAACAACTTAAGCAATAGTTAGAATCTATGCTAATTAGGTGCAATTATCATCAAAACATGCATTAATTCAATGGATTTGGCCATGAAAAGATATGCAAATATATGGTGCAATCATTTCCCCCACACTTAGACCTTTGTACTCCTGGACAAAGGGTACATTGCAAAGAATACAAGATTTTAACAAATCAATATTCATCAATTTAGTATGAATCAATAAGCAAGAATATGCATAGTGAGAATTGGCAATGTAATTAGACATGACTTATGGCGATGAGAACTCTCAAGATAATAGTGTTTCACTCTCCTCACCTAATGTGGAATTTGTCACTCTACTTGCTCAATAAACAATTTAACCATAGGCTTGTGACTACTCTAATATCTCCACTATGCATGCACTCATGACTGGATCAAGAGGACTTTCTGGGGTTGAAATGATGGAGAAGGCTAATAATGAATGATGAATAATGGAATAAAGTCAATGACCAATTATGTAAACAATTATCCACCACATATAAATGCAATACAAAAAATGGTAACTCAAGTCAAAACAATTCCATACTAGCATGTTACATGTCACTCTTTTTTTTTCACTTTTTTTCAAGCACGTTGTGCTTCCTCTCTTTTCTTTTCACACTATGCCTTTGGCATACATTAGCAATTTGTGTTTTCACTCTCTCTTTTTTTTTCTTGGCCTTCGGCCACATTTTATTCTTTCTCACTTTAGGCCCTCGACCTCTTTTTTTTTTACTATGTATCATGCTTTTTTAAATCATACAACAATACAAGAACAATGGAAATGCAAGTATATGCTATTGGATGCATGTTTCCAAATTGGTCAAGGTGGAAGAAAAGAAAGTGATGGCCCAAAGGGGTGAAACAAAGGATTTTTTTTTTGGTTAAGTGTTTAGGTCAAAGGGTTTAGAAATGAATGCCCCAATCATATCCAAACATGAATGCATAAGTTTTGACTAAGAGTAGAAACAAATTCTAGAAAGTGAATAATTGAGCAAGTCACTCTTGAAATGAATTAAAGGCTCAAAAATTCTCACAAAGGGATACTCTCATGCCAAAGATAAGTCTAATTGTAAGGCCAATTAACAAAATGCATATCCTTGGTATTGATTCAATACTAACTTGTTGAAAATTGAGAGGTTAAAATACATGATTCTTTGCCAATTAAATTTTTTTCTGTTTTGAAAAATGGACACTAATGTGGAAATGACACAAACCAAATGAATCAAGCATGGCTACCACAAGTCCCTCCCCCACACTTAAATCTTGCATTGTCCTCAATGCAATGTGGTGCAACAAGAGAATGACAACATAAGGGGTTCTTATTGACTCAACTAACACTAAACTACCTTTTCCTACTAGAAGTGTCCCTCCCCCACACTTATCCTTACATGCATCACAAAATATCACCAGCCAGCCAGAACATGTATAACGAAAGGACAAGAGAGGAAAGGGACAACCTAGATTCATGGAGGCTTGTAGCTTGAGAGAAGAACCAAGAGGAGGGTTGATTTTGTCCTCCTCGGTGGAAGTCGAGGCTCCATCAGTAGGTGATCCAAAAGTGGGGTTGGTGAATGATTTATATGGGATCCTCCCAAATGATAGGCCTGCAAAAAGTTAGCCAACACAAGAGCAACACTACCAACTCCGAGTACACCACATGAGTCAAAGTACTTAAATCCATGTAAAGGATTAGCACAAGTAAAGCGACAAAGTGGTGTATGCAATGTGAGAAGCCTAGGTTTATGCACATAGAAGAGTAGATGCTTCTCACAACCAATGAAATCAACCACATTTAAACATCTATCAAAGCATGGTATTACAAGGTCAATGTGGTTTGCAACAATGGTAGTATCACAGATTGGTACTACCTTCTCATGAACAATAGCATCACTCAAATCAACAGTATTTATACCACAATCTGATAAACGTGGCTGTCACCCAAGAGGGGGGGGTGAATTGGGTGAGGGAATAAATTAAATCTTTTGAATCTTCTTTTCGAAAGACTGCTTGTGCTTGGTGATAATATTTACGAAGTAGTGATATGCACAAGTCAGTATGTTATGTGATGCAAAATAGAATGTTTGAATGTAAATTTATGCACACATAAATTTATCCTGGTTCGGTCACCCAGACCTACATCCAGTCCCCAGGCTCCACCTGAGATTTTCAATCCACTATTCTTGTTTAAACCGGGCACAAGAGAAGCCTTTACACTTTAGGTTTTACGAGCACGGGTTCACCTAACAACCCACAGGTTTTACACCGGGTTCACCTGCAAACCTTACAAATGCAAGTTTTACGGGCTAACTTGCAACCTATGGAGATTTAGACAACCTCTAAATGCTCCCCCTTACAAATTGTAAGTTTACACTATGTTCACTCTATGAACTGATTGTGCTAAACACTTAAGCTCAAAACTAACTCTCTCTAAGAGTGGATGATGTTACTCACTTAAGTACAATAAAATCACTCTCGGAAAAATATCACAAATCTGGATCTGAGAGTAGTAGATGTATAGGATGAAGAATATGATATATCAGATACTTTGCTCTGTTCTCTCTCTTTCTTCCATTGTCCTTCTCTTCTGAATGAGTGTCTCTTTTATATTCGGCTTCATAGGCTTAGGTGGCAGGTTGAATATGAACGTTTGAATAGTGCCGTTAATCCTATGTTACCGTTGAGAAGTACATCTTCATTAATGCTTAGCAGGGTTGACTTGCTTTATCTCTGAAAAGTAGTCCTGACACCTCTGCTCTGACAAAAGCATTCTGACTCCTGAGTATGTGATTTTTACTCTTGCACTCTTGCTGACGGATGATCATCATTCATCCGCAAGTGGAAATCTTGCTCTGCAAGTGTTAAGCTCTGAGTCCCAATGTCAAGAGTCTTTCCATCCGGAAGCTCATTTGCATCCGGAAGCGTGACCATGTTCTGCACATACTGGTTAGTCCAACATAGCAATATATATATATAAGAATCATACATGCTGTGGGAAGCTTGTTTGCTATGGGGAGTAGTTTACTTAGACTGTGTTCTGATTTGGTCTATGATGTATCCGGAAGCATTTTTACATCCGGAAGTAAAACTACTGGATGAAGGATCTTTGTTCACTATAACTCACTCTCACTTAGTGTATTTCATCCCAACACTCAGCGCTAGTCACTAAGCTATCGGAAGCACTTTTACTTGACGTAGTGAACTCACTGACGCTTAGGGTGAAATCTATCTTATCAGTCTGCGCCAGTCAAGATCTAATAGGAAGCAACTTCACTTGATGTTGCATTTCCGCTGACGCTCGGGGTTATATCTAGTTTATCAACCTGCGCCAGTCTAAATCTAATAGGAAGTGCTTTCACTTGGCGAAGTAGACTCACTGACGCTTGGGGTCATATCTATTCTGTCGCTCTGCGCCAGTCTAAGTCTAACAGGAAGTGCTTTCACTTGGCGAAGTAGACTTACTGACGCTTGGGGTAATATCTATTCTATTGCTCTGCGCCAGTCTATGTCTAACAGGAAGCAACTTCGCTTCCGATTGAAACATAGCTTAGTCTTAGGGTTTGTGTATCTAAAGTTCATGAACTAAGTTAAATCCCTAGTGATTTACTTGCTGACGCTGGGGGATGAAAACATTCATCCGCGTGCGCAAGTCCTAATCTAACCGGAAGTAAATCTTCATCCGGAAGCACTCTTACTTGGGATCCTGAGTTATCCTATTGCTTCCTAGGCACTTGGTCTAATCCTTTATATTTTAGTCTTCATCAAAACTTAAGATTCTAACATTCTCCCCCTTTTTGATGATGACAAACCTAGTTCTATTAATTAATTTCATATTAAAGGATTAGCTGAAGAATAAAAGCAATAGTTAAGAGCAAGTAACTCAGACAAATATTATTGTCAAGCAGAAGTTACAAGTCAGAGTTATACAATCAAATAACATATACAAGTAAAGAATGTATACAAATAAATTTCACTAAGTATGAATGAAGATATGCATGAAAACAAAATCAACAAAAATATTTGGATTGGGGGTTAGAGTTTGTGTCTCTTTTTCTTTTCCCTCTCTTTCTGCCTCTCTTCATTTTCCTCACGCTCACTCTGGTTTATCTGGGCAATGATCTCTTGAAGCTCTTTTTCCTCTTTTTCCCTTCTGAGCCTTTCTGATTCAATGGACTCCTCGTATGCCCTTTTCATGTTCTCCACTTCTTCATACCCAGGGAAACCTGTAGCATCGTCGAAGTAGGAGACCTCTCCATTGGGATAGTGTACAGCCCTGATTCTCACATTCCATGCAGAGAAGTTGGGATCCTCCTCAACTTCCTGGGCTTTCCTTTTCCCTTTCCCTTTGCTCTTCCCTTTGCTCTTGTTGATTGGAGGAGTGGGCATGGCACTTGCTCTTTCAGCATCGAGGCAAGCCATCTGACCAAAGGATAGCTTGTCAGTGAATCCATACTTCTCAAATTCTTCAGGAGTCATGTCTTCAATTTCCAATTTGACTTCCTTCAGAATTGGAACCGCCTGGACCACTGGATTTTCTTGCACAACCTGAGCAGATGAAGTTCCTTGCTCAGGTAGGTCAGATGGAGTCTCTTCCTCAGACTCATCAGATTCAGTGGTGGCAATTAACTTTCTGGCACGTTTCCTAGCAACGGCCTTCTTCCTGGGTGCACTGATTCTGGCAGCTGGCTCAGACGAGGGAGGAGGATCAGAAGATTGCTCAGATGAAGGGATCTCAGACTCTTGCCCAGAGGATGCAGGAACAGGCTTGGCTATCACAATGGGAGGATGGTTGAGTCTCTTCAGTCCCCACTTCATTATGATCTCCTCAACCATCTCTCTACTTGTTTTATTTGGAGGAGGCTCTGATGATGACTCAGATTGTGAGGATTGTTCATTCTGCCCAAACACAACCATCTCCAAATGTGATCTTTGCTCAGCTGTTCTCTTCTGCTCCATGAAACGGAGGGCCTCTCCTCTTATAAGACTCTCTGCACCACTCAGCCTCTGAGACTCATATGCACGACGCAGGGCAGCCGTGATATCTTCATCAATCCAGAGTGAAGGCTGGCTGAGAACATCCCTTGTGGCCATACTTAGGCGAAGAGTAGACATAACATTTCTCCCCCTTTTGTCATCATCAACAGGGGTGAGTGCCAGGGATGGAGTGGATGTGGAGGAGGATGTAGGTGGTTCAGGGCCAAATTTCTTGGGAGGGGAGGGTGAGAGGGTAGAAGTGGAGGATGTGGGAGAGGATAGGTGTTCAGGAGTTTGAGGAGGGTCGGGGAAGCAGCTGGTGGTGACAAAGATATCCCCATAAGGATGAGTGGAGGAGTATTCTTTGTAGTTGGCGGAGTCAGGGGTAAAGGGTAAATGGTCATCGGAGAGTGGTTGAAAGCGGGGATACTCGCCGTATGGTTGGCTGAGGGGGTGAATGGCTGTTTCAGATCCTATGGGTCTAGGGCTTGGATGGGTAGGGTTGGAGAAGCGGAGTGGAGAGCGTGTAGGGGCACCTGGTCGTGTGGGAATGGGTGAGGATGAGAATGAGGAAGGTGAGGATGAGAAGTTTCTAGGAGAATGGCGTGGAGAGTTGTGAGGTGAGTCTTGGGTTTGGTGGTCATGGGTAGGTGAAGGTTGGGATTGTTGGTCATTGTTGGGTGATGATGGGGCTTGTTGGTCATTTTGTGGCGGAGGTTGAGGTTGTTGAGTGTGCGGAGGAGGAGGTGGTAGTTGAGGGTGATTAGGAGGAGGAGGAGGGTTTTGAGGAGGAGGAGGAGGAGGTGGTAAGTTACCTTGTGATGAGGGTTGGGGAATTTGTAGGCGCTGGAGAATGAGGTCTAATTTTGCATCCACCCTGGCAAGGTGATTCTCGAGTTGTCCTACTCTGTCCTCAAGCCGTTGGATTCGCTCCCCTTGGTGGTGGAAGCCAGCTTCACATTCAACACGGAGAGGACCCACCAAGGAATCAGTCAGTCTAAACAGAAGCTCTTCCTTTATGTCCTCTGCAAAGGCCCTAACAGAAGCTGGAACCCTTGCACTACGGCTTGGCCCAGCATGAGAGTCAACTTCCTGATCGCCTGCTCCAGATGCAGAGGGAGCTGAAGTACCAGAAGCACTACTGGCTTGTGAGCGTGAGCGAGTGGGCTTAGGAGGCTTGAAATACTTGATCCCCATCCTTGCCACATTGGTTGCTCCCACAGGCCTACACTGGACATTCTCTCCTTCCACAGCAGATGTAGCCTTGATCAGATGCTTCTCAAGGAGGAAGGCAATGATGGTGGGATAGGGAAGATAACCTGACTTGTCATTGTTTAACCAGCGCTGAAGCTCTAGGCATATCAACTGCCCAGGGTTGAAAGGCTTGCGCGAGAGGAGTCTAGGGAACCAAGGGTTGTCCAGCAGTGTGAACTCGTTGAAGTTGCCTCCCTTATGAGTCATTATCCGGGAGTAGACGTAGTACAAGAGCCTGTTAGAATCAGACATCTTGGACACCTTCTTGCTGTTGGTGCCATACAACTCCTCGAGTTCCTCCTTGCTGTACTTGTGAGACTCAGGGTAGATCCATTCATTCATATCCTCTTCTGTGATTCCCATCATCTCATTCAAGGTTCTCCAAGTGAACCTGAAGGTTCTTCCTCTTACAGTGGCAGTGAAGGAGAGTTTGTGGACTTGCTCTTTCCCATCCACCTTCCTGTACTTAGCTCTGCCTGAGAGGGATTGGCAAAAGACTCGCAGAACGTTGACGTTGTAGTCCTGGTTGATGCCCAGCCAAGGCATATACTTTTCCAAGTAAGGGCGCAGATGAGCAAACCCTAGTTCATCCAACTTGTCCAGATTGATGAACAGGCCATGATTGAAGATGGGAATGGATGTCTCAAATTTGGCGGATACACCCTCCAATGCCCCATCTCTATAAACTGTGGGATCATCTTCTTCCTCGACCCTCTGCCTCTTGGTGGAAGGCTCCTCAGAAAAATGAACCTTCTTCTTCTTTCCCTTTCCCTGAGCATCCCGCTCTTGTTCAGAACCCACTGCCTGTTCTATTCTACCAGAGGTTTCAGGCTGACTCTGAACGTCTTCACCCTGTCCCCGTGATTGCCCAGAACCTTCTTGGCGTTCATGAAGTTCTTCATGTTGTTCTTCATGGTGCCCAGATTTACCAGAAAGCTTGTGAGTGGATTTCCCAGATTTCGATTTATGTTTCTTGGAAGAAGAGGTTTTCTGGATGACTGGGTTGGATTCATTCGTACCGGCCATTTTTGTATGAATGTTGTGTAAATAAAGATGAAATGCAAGAAGTGTGAAAAATAAAGAACACAATGGAGAAGATGAAAAGACTTTTCAGAGAAAATGATGAGAGTGAAAAGATGTAGTAAAAAGTGAAAATGGAAAATGACTTCTATTTATAGGTAAAACTTCTGAGGATAGAATGGGCATACTCTTTCAAATTTTCACACATTGGGTAATGTAAGTTTTTAAGTTGGAACGACACACCTGATGACACGTGTTGCTTCAGCGAAGGCACAGCGTTTCATAGAGGAAGTTGAAACGTTTTCTGAAGTGATGTGTCCCTTGATCTGACACTGGCGCTCTTGATCATATTGAATTATCATCCAGCGCTAGCCAAAGAGTATCCGGAAGTGATTTTGCTTCCGGTTGGGCAGACGCTCCTGGTTGCCTTGAGTAGTCATTCAGCGTCAGCACGAGAGCATCCGGAAGTAGTTTTGCTTCCGATTGTACTTACTTAAGATTTAACATTGAGTGACTCGTTGATGTTCTCTCTTGTGCATCCACAGCGATCAAGCTTTCATAACTAAAGCCATATTTGCGTCAAGTAGAGTTTGTTTGATCTTCTCAATTTCAGGAGCAGTAGCTTCTCGGAGCCCAGTATGAACAACAACTCATTCAGATTTGATACATTGCTCTGATCAGGTATGATCATGAAAATTGTTGTTCCTTCGTACCTTCTTTCCTACAAAATAGCAAATGATTTCTCTTTCCCATTTTTCAGTCTCCAAACTTGGATCTGACTGGTCAGTTTGTAGGAAGTATGTGATTCTTATGCACTTAAGAATTATTCACTATGAGTATAGCATTGCGAATCAACTATGACTATATGCACATGGCTTCTGATAATGATAGTCATAGATAACATGTAGAGTATGAACATTGTGTGAGATATCTTATAAGCCATATCATGTTCATGCTTATGATGCTTAATGTAAAATCTCAATAAGTCCATCTTACATTTGCATAGGAGATTTTACTGTTGCATGCTTCAACCTTAAATAATCCCTTGCTTACCCAAGGAGATCTTTTATACTTATCCTTGGCCTGAAGCACTTTCTTAGGAGAGACAGGATTCGCAGGTTTTCTCCATGTGAGTTGAGACATCCTCTCTCTTTTGTCCTTCTCAGGATAGTTGAATGGAACTCTGTGATAGCTTATCCCTGAGACAAGGTCTTTGTTCCTTGTGGTAGCGCACTGCTTCTTATGATTGAACCAGGTAGTTGCAGTAGTGACATCACCACGAGTTCTCTTCTTTGGGACGAGAGGAACTCTTGATCTTTCCTGCACAGGTAAGGCACTAGAAGGGAGTTTTGGTACCCATTTGTACTTGGGTCCTACATAGTTAGCGCTGGACCTTACTTGTCCTTTGGGGATCCATATATATTTATTTCTCACATTTAAATTTCTCTTAAAATTGCATGTGTGAGAAATATGACCAGTTCTACCACAATAATGACAGATAATGGGATGATGTTCAGAATCAGATTTCTTATCACTATTATGGTGGTCAGTTTTCTTTTCAAAGACTCTATGTTTATTAACTTTTGAAATCTCAGGGTCTTTCGAAAAATCTTCTTTTATGAGTGGGACTTTGGACTCCTTGGTTGTAGAAGAGGGAATAAGTTCCTCAAGTTCCCTATTCCTTTTTCTTAAGCCTAGAACTTCTTTTGCAAGTTTACAGAATTCATTATGTAGCTCATTATACATATCTTGCAATTCAGAAGTTTTGAGTTTAGGTACCTCATTTTCTTCAGCTTCTGAATCTTCTAGGCGGAGATCCACACTCTCTTTGCTGATACTAGCTTCCACTGCATCACCATCCAGTAGCTCATCAAAAGTGGATTCACAGGGAGCACATAGTGAGCTTTGGACAGCCTTAACTTCAAGAAATTGATTAGAAGCATACATAGTATCAAGAGTGTTCCAAATATCTATAGCCCTAGAGCAATGCTTAATTTTCTGGTAATCATTGTCAGATAAACTTTTGTGCAAAATTTGCATTGCTCTAAGGTTTAAGTAAAATAAACTTTTGTCCTCTTCTGTCCAATTTACTTTTGGTTTGAAATCAGAGTCCTTTTCAAAGACATCCCACATTTTGAAATCAGTGGATAGTATAAAACTTTTCATCCTTCCCTTCCATAAGTAAAAATCAGCATTTTCTAACACAGGTGGGATAGTATGATCAAAACCTTCAAAACACATTTTGTAACCCAAATCAGCCTAGGTCTTTGCACTTGAGATCGTTGGATCCTTTAAACAAGTGACCTTGCTCTGATACCAAATGATAAACGTGGCTGTCACCCAAGAGGGGGGGGGGTGAATTGGGTGAGGGAATAAATTAAATCTTTTGAATCTTCTTTTCGAAAGACTGCTTGTGCTTGGTGATAATATTTACGAAGTAGTGATATGCACAAGTCAGTATGTTATGTGATGCAAAATAGAATGTTTGAATGTAAATTTATGCACACATAAATTTATCCTGGTTCGGTCACCCAGACCTACATCCAGTCCCCAGGCTCCACCTGAGATTTTCAATCCACTATTCTTGTTTAAACCGGGCACAAGAGAAGCCTTTACACTTTAGGTTTTACGAGCACGGGTTCACCTAACAACCCACAGGTTTTACACCGGGTTCACCTGCAAACCTTACAAATGCAAGTTTTACGGGCTAACTTGCAACCTATGGAGATTTAGACAACCTCTAAATGCTCCCCCTTACAAATTGTAAGTTTACACTATGTTCACTCTATGAACTGATTGTGCTAAACACTTAAGCTCAAAACTAACTCTCTCTAAGAGTGGATGATGTTACTCACTTAAGTACAATAAAATCACTCTCGGAAAAATATCACAAATCTGGATCTGAGAGTAGTAGAAGATGTATAGGATGAAGAATATGATATATCAGATACTTTGCTCTGTTCTCTCTCTTTCTTCCATTGTCCTTCTCTTCTGAATGAGTGTCTCTTTTATATTCGGCTTCATAGGCTTAGGTGGCAGGTTGAATATGAACGTTTGAATAGTGCCGTTAATCCTATGTTACCGTTGAGAAGTACATCTTCATTAATGCTTAGCAGGGTTGACTTGCTTTATCTCTGAAAAGTAGTCCTGACACCTCTGCTCTGACAAAAGCATTCTGACTCCTGAGTATGTGATTTTTACTCTTGCACTCTTGCTGACGGATGATCATCATTCATCCGCAAGTGGAAATCTTGCTCTGCAAGTGTTAAGCTCTGAGTCCCAATGTCAAGAGTCTTTCCATCCGGAAGCTCATTTGCATCCGGAAGCGTGACCATGTTCTGCACATACTGGTTAGTCCAACATAGCAATATATATATATAAGAATCATACATGCTGTGGGAAGCTTGTTTGCTATGGGGAGTAGTTTACTTAGACTGTGTTCTGATTTGGTCTATGATGTATCCGGAAGCATTTTTACATCCGGAAGTAAAACTACTGGATGAAGGATCTTTGTTCACTATAACTCACTCTCACTTAGTGTATTTCATCCCAACACTCAGCGCTAGTCACTAAGCTATCGGAAGCACTTTTACTTGACGTAGTGAACTCACTGACGCTTAGGGTGAAATCTATCTTATCAGTCTGCGCCAGTCAAGATCTAATAGGAAGCAACTTCACTTGATGTTGCATTTCCGCTGACGCTCGGGGTTATATCTAGTTTATCAACCTGCGCCAGTCTAAATCTAATAGGAAGTGCTTTCACTTGGCGAAGTAGACTCACTGACGCTTGGGGTCATATCTATTCTGTCGCTCTGCGCCAGTCTAAGTCTAACAGGAAGTGCTTTCACTTGGCGAAGTAGACTTACTGACGCTTGGGGTAATATCTATTCTATTGCTCTGCGCCAGTCTATGTCTAACAGGAAGCAACTTCGCTTACGATTGAAACATAGCTTAGTCTTAGGGTTTGTGTATCTAAAGTTCATGAACTAAGTTAAATCCCTAGTGATTTACTTGCTGACGCTGGGGGATGAAAACATTCATCCGCGTGCGCAAGTCCTAATCTAACCGGAAGTAAATCTTCATCCGGAAGCACTCTTACTTGGGATCCTGAGTTATCCTATTGCTTCCTAGGCACTTGGTCTAATCCTTTATATTTTAGTCTTCATCAAAACTTAAGATTCTAACACAATCAAGTGCAATTATATCAGGAGGCAAATCACATGATAAGATTTGAGAATAAGAAAGCTCATGTGCACATGTATCAACCAAAGGACTAGTGATCAAATTGGAATCATCATTGTTACCCTCACTCTTGTGTGGAGTGGGAGAAAGTGTAGGGTGTATCTCAACATCATGTAAAATATGCATATCACTAAGTCCTATAGATTGGTTATTCTCAAACTTATCATCAACACTAGCACTTGGACTAGACTCACCTTCTTCAAAAGACTCATGCTCATTTCTAACAGCAATTCTAGTATTATGCAATGCATGTTCACGAAATTGGACAAGCAAATGACACTTACGATCAATGCAATTCATACAAATTATATGCTCATCACAAGAACATGACAATTGATCAATTTTTTCAGCATCTTCAACATTGCTATCAATAGGAAGATAAACATGATAATCACAAGAAGAATCAACAGTGCAATTGGTAGGCTCAAGTGTGGTAGTACTACTAATGACATCATGGTGAGCATGTTCAATTTTAGGTATATGGGGAGATTCAACAATGATTTCTTCATTCTTCCCAATATCACTCTCACTAGCCAAATTAGTTGTAAGAGGAGGATAAGCCTCTTCTAGAATAGGAGGGGTATTACCTATGTTTGAAGGTGCATCCTCTTGCACTTGAGGTACCACTTGCTCAATCTCTTCACTCTTAGGATCATAGGGCCAAGGGGTTCCCTCTTCTCCATTAGTTCTTTTCCAAAGCACATGCATGTAAAATGCATTGAGGTATTCCCCTAACTCTTCCAACTCCTCTTCCAATTGCTTGGAGAGCCCACATGCAGGTTTCTTCCTATATAGCTCTAAGGATCGGGTTTTATTAACTGCATACATCCTCTTAAGCTCTTTTGTATGGTCATCCATGTTAGGATAGTCAAAGAAAGCATCGAGGGGAGTTTGTTTCCGAGTGATGGGTTTGGGTGGAGGTGAGGGTTCACGTGGTGGTGGTTGATATGTAGTTTGGCATGAATGGGAATATGGTGATGGGTAAGGTGGAGATGAAGAGTATGGTTTTGTGTATGGTCTATGTGATGGAGGTGAAGGCTCATATGACGAGGTTCTATATGATGAAGGATATGGATGGTGATATGGCTCATGGTAGGTAGAGGAATATGGTGGAGAAGGATAATCAAAGTATGTGTGATATTGTGGTGGAGGTAAAAGTGGATCCCTACATGGTGTGCTATTGGATTTGGAGGAGGAATTGAGAATGGCCAACATTTTGTCCCTTTCTTTGTATAATTCATCCATGATTGAAGAAGGTGTCTCTTCCATCCTAGTGGTATTTCTCAAAGAAGAGTTTGAATTCTCAAGTGGATTATGGTTGTAACCGAAGTTGTTGTAATTCCAAGACATGAGAAATCAATGACTTTGTCCCACAGAATGACAAGAAAACAATATATGTACAAATAAAAAAAAGACCTAAAAAGAAGAAGTGAACAAAGTGGAATGCATATATCCTAAACCTAAATGATGAAATGATGCAATTATGACCTAAACCTAATCCTAGTGACTCCTACCCCTTGTCAATGTTTCAATTGACACTTAGCTACCTTAGGGAGTCAAAAATGACTCCCCGGCAACGGCGCCATTGATTTAACTGTTTCCTATTCGCCTTGGGGTTAAATGCAAGTTATTTATAAAACCAAGGATTGCAACACAGTGGCGCAACCTCGGGTCGTCTCTCTTGAGGAGTCTTGTAACTACCCTAAGATGAACTAAATGCAAATCAAAAGTGACAAAAGGGAAGGGGTTTGTTTGTTTGGTTTTTGAAATTAACTAATTAAACTAGTAAGAAAATGTAAGTGCTTGTTTTTGGTGTTTTTCAAATAAAGGTATGAAGGTTTAAAATAAATGTAATGCAAAGGGGCTTTGGTAGTGATTCAATGGTTCAATTGCTTCTTTAAAATCGATCATGGGAGTTATATCATTCATCAAGTCTATTAGAAAAATCCCAAAGCAACCACTAAGGGTCCTCCAACACTAATTAATAGCTAATCAAGCAACCACTTAAAACTAGCCATTACTTAGGGTTAGAGTTAGGTTCCACTTGATGTGTATTGGAAAGAAGTTTGTAAATCAAAATCCTCTTCAAGGAAGTGCAACCACAACAACCTAATTGAAATACTAGCTATTCAAGCCAAGCAACCACTTAAAGCATGTAAAGCATCATGAATCAAATCACATAGGAAATAGGAAATCCATAACATTTGACATACAAACATAGTATCCAATACATATGATATCAATCCATAGAAATAGAAAGATAAAATCATGTCTCTACCCAAAATACACAAGGAATTGCAACCACATATCCCAAATATACAATGAAAGAGCATGGAACAAGAGAAACTCCCCTATGAAGACTATTGAAGCAATTGATCATCTTCACACCACAAAGCACCAAGAACTTAGCCTCTCATGGAAGGAGGAGAGGAATTTCGCCCAAAATCTACCCAAGAAGTGGTCGTGATGAGGAGGGATGAAATGGAGAAGGAGGGTGGTGAAAATGGAAGAGGAGATGGAGATGAAGAAGAAAATATGGAAGATTTGAGGTGAAATGTCATGGAAATGGAAGTGGGATGAGTGGGTTTGAGAGATTTTGAGTGAACCCTAGCATAGCCACCTTATTTTCATGCAAATGGGGCTTGGAGACAGGTTTGGGGGTGTTAAGAAGCTTATATAGGGTGTAGAAACCCTAAATTCGCGAAGCTGATTTTTTGCTGCAGAATCGGTGCCCAAATGGCGCCCACGGGCGCCCCTTGGGCACCGCGGCGCCCAAAATGGCGCCCACGGGCGCCCCTTTGGCGCCGCCTCTCTGTTATGGCGCCCAAAATGGCGCCCGGATGGCGCCCGGGGCGCCAAACTGACCATTTTCCCCCCTTTTTTTGTCCTTTCTTTGCTTTCCTTACTTCCTCATTCTTGTGCTTTGCTTCCATGATCTCTTTGAGTGTTATCTTCCATTTATCCTACAAGAGATTAATACTTGAAGTAGCATCACAAAGCAAGTTAAATATGACAACATTGCCCTTAACTAGAACAAATTCCAACAACTTAAGCAATAGTTAGAATCTATGCTAATTATGTGCAATTATCATCAAAACATGCATTAATTCAATGGATTTGGCCATGAAAAGATATGCATCAAAACATGCATTAATTCAATGGATTTGGCCATGAAAATATATGCAAATATATGGTGCAATCAGATACGCAGGTTTGCTTCTTGCTAGCCCAGGAGACCAGACAACCACCAAGAAAGGCGCATTGTCCACTGGTGCTCTTCCTATCAGTTTTATAACCTGCATGATCAGAGTTAGAGTAAGCCCACAAGAACTCTTGGTTACCTCTGGGATACCAAAGACCAAGCTCTTGTGTTCCCTCAAGGTATCTTAGGATACGTTTAACACATGTTAGATGTGACTCCTTGGGGTTGGCTTGAAACCTAGCACACATACCTACACTAAATTGAATGTCAGGCCTGCTTGCAGTTAAGTATAGCAGGGAACCTATCATTCCCCTGTACATTGGCAGGCTGACAGATTTACCCTTTGCGTCAGCATCAAGTGCGGCAGTGGTACTCATGGGAGTGTCATACTCCTTGCACTCATCCATCCCAAACTTCTTGAGTAGCTCTCTGCAGTACTTAGTTTGGGAGATGAAGATGTCATTCTTCTTTTGTTTAATTTGCAGGCCTAGGAAGAACGTTAGTTCTCCCATCATTGACATTTCAAACTATCCCTGCATAGTCTTAGAGAATTCTTCACAAAGCTTTTCATTAGTTGCCCCAAAATAATATCAACATAAATCTGGACAATTAACATGTTTCTATCTTTGTGTAGAATAAACAGTGTATTATCTAGTTTGCCTCTTGAGAAACCCTTGCCCACAAAAGCTGTTGAGTCTCTCATACCAAGCTCGAGGAGCTTGTTTCAGGTCATACAAAGCTTTCTTTAGCCTATACACATGTTTAGGATGCTTGTGATCCTCAAAGCCAGGAGGTTGTTCTACATAAACCTCTTCTTTGATGTAACCATTAAGAAATGCACTCTTTACATCCATTTGATATAATCTAAATCCTTTCATGGATGCAAAGGCTAGAAGAATCCTTATTGCTTCGAGTCTAGCGACTGGAGCAAAAGTTTCTTCATAGTCTATGCCTTCTTCTTGGTTATACCCTTTGGCTACCAATCTGGCTTTGTTCCTTGTTATTTGACCTGTCTCATCCAGTTTGTTTTTGAAGACCCATTTGGTCCCTACTATGGATTGATGAGACGACCTTGGGACTAGTTCCCAAACTTGGCTTCTTTCAAATTGATTTAGCTCTTCCTGCATGGCAATAATCCAGTCGCACTCCTCAAGAGCTTGTTCAACTAAAGTTGGTTCGATCTGAGATAAAAAGGCTCCAAACTCAACTTCATTTTGAACCTGCCTTCTGGTTCTGACACCAGAAGAAACATCACCAAGCACTTGATCAAGAGGATGATCCCTGTGACGTCTCCTAGCTGTTGGCAACTGTGCCTCATCAAGCACTGTCTGCACTCTAGGCTCATCACTGGGTTCATCTTCTTCTTTGGGATTGCTTGCTGGTGTTTCTTTTGGTGGTGAAGATGATGATGATGGATTTGGAAGGTTTAGTATCTCATCATCTTCTGTGGATTGTCCCCATGTAGGAGTTTCATCAAATACAACATGCATTGATTCTTCTACAATTCTAGTTCTCATGTTGTATATTCTATATGCCTTACTCCTAAGGGAATACCCTATGAATACACCTATATCAGCTTTTGGATCAAACTTACCCAGATTTACCTTTCCATTGTTATGCACGTAGCATTTTGATCCAAAGATTCTGAGGTGGCTGATGTTGGGCTTTCTGCCTTTGTACAGCTCATAGGGAGTCTTGTCCAAGTCCTTGCGAACATAGGCTCTGTTGGAGATGTAGCAAGCAGTACTCATAGCGTCCGCCCAGAACACTAGCATTGAGCATGCTTCTGTACATCTCAGTCAGAACCCTGTTCTTCCTCTCGACTACACCGTTTTGCTGAGGAGTTCTAGGAGCTGAGAAGTTATGTTCAATACCATTCTGCTCACACAGCTCAGAGAAGCTATGGTTCTCAAACTCTCCTCCATGGTCCGTCCTTATGGCTGTGATTTTGAGGTCTGTCTCATTCTGCACTTTCTTAGCCAGGACAACAAAGGCATCAAAAGCATCTTGCTTAGAGGCAAGAAACATAGTCCAAGTGAACCTAGAATAGTCATCCACCACCACTAGAGCATATAGGTTTCCACCCAAGCTCTTCACTCTCGCTGGCCCAACCAAATCCATATGGATTAGTTCCAAGGGCCTGCTGGTGGAGACTCTCTTCTTGGTTTTAAACGAGGACTTTGTTTGCTTCCCTCGTTGGCAGGATTCACAAATATAATCATGCTTAACCTTAAAAGATGGAATGCCTATAGCTAGCTCCTTTTTAATCAGCATGTCAAGTTGAGTAAACTTAACATGTGCTAGCCTTTTATGCCAAAGCCAACTATTCTCATCACTAGATATTAAGCATTTTTCTTCAAGTTGTTGACATAAATCTAGAGTGTATAGGTTTCCATTTCTATTTGCCTTAAGTTTGCATTTTAGGTTGGCCTTATCTAGATTCAGATCCTGCTTATCTACTATCATGCACTCATGTGAATCAAAGATTACCCAATTTCCTTTGTCAGTGCTCTGGCTCACGATCAGCAGGTTGTGACAGAGACCATCCACCAGATAGACGTCTTTTACTGGTCCAACTTCTCCAACTCCGGTGATCCTTCCACTTTGATTTCCTCCAAAGGTAACTGTGGCTTCGTCTTTGATCACCAAGGATTTGAATTTGTCTCTGTCTCCAGTCATATGTCTTGAGCATCCGCTGTCAATATACCATTTCCTATTCTTGGATGCTTTGAGACACACCTGCAAGAATCAGACAAGCTTAGGTACCCAACCTTTATTGGGTCCTCTGTCATTAGTTCCGAGAGCCCTTGGTCCAGTGTTAGTCTTGACCTTGGGCTTATAAATAATCTGTGCCTCTGGCCTAGTGTTGGCTCTAGGCTCTTGAACTTTCCTTGAGGATTGTTTCCAGGCTCTGGATCCCTGTCCTTCCTTAGTTTTTTTTCTTGGGGAGGATCCTTGGTAGCCTTGGTTCCTTTTGGGACCCATTTATGCAAACTGTTTGCTCCATGCTTCTTAGCATTATAGGTGGACGTGGAGTGTCCCTTCCTGTTACAATAATTACAGAAGCTAAAAGGTGTGGAGCTGTGATTAGTGGCTTTATGGAAGAATTTTAAGTAGGGCTTCACTTTTGGTTCCACCCACTTTTTCCCTCTAGGTGTGTATCCTAAGCCAGTCTTGTCCCTATATGCCCTCTGATTCATTAAAATGATATTTAGCATTTCAGATCCATTTGTGAACTTCTGCAGGGCATTTAGCATTTCAGGTCCCTATATACCCTTCTCACTAGATTCTCCTATTTTCATTCCATATTATAAAGAATGTGAACAACTATCCTTGTATATGTTATCTAACATCGCTCTCGATCCTAATAAATACAATACTACCCATCCCTTCATGATATACCATTCATGTTTTTCTTTCTTTTCTAGTTTAACACATACAAGTCACAACCAATTTAATCAACCCAATAACCACTTTATGAGAATATTAAGTATAATAGCACAATCAGTCAAACATCAATTGATATCTACTCTTTAAATAGAAAAACTTCAATTCCAAACATTTCATGCCACATCATCAATTAAAATCAACCAACAACAAATTCATTTGATCAAACATTGCAGTTGACATGTTTATAAACACCAGATCACTTTTTCAAGAATAACTCAATGACCCTAAATCACAATTAAATCAATTGAACCCAAAACACTTTAAATCTCAACTCAAACAAATTTATCAAATCAGTGCAAGCATAAAATCCTACCAAGAAATAAATTGGAACTCAAATATCAATTGAAGTATGAACCTAACTTAACAATTAAATCCATTACTATTCTCATACCAATTAATGACTAAAGCAAAGAAACATTGCATCCCAATTAAATCAGTTTGGCAAAGAAAATAATAACAGTCCAATCACGAAAATATCAGCAGCAAGCATAAACAATTTTACTTTGCATGTCATCAATTAAGAGTTAAATCCCAAATGAGTCAAGACCCTCTTCCCTGCCCAAAAATCCATTCAACTTTAATGTAATGAAGGCAGCAAGCAACCTAACCCAATTCCAAACAACAATAACATTCTACTGATGGCTCATGTCTCATTCCAAATCAACATTAACCCATTAAGAGAAATTAAAACCACTCCTAAAATATGAAGGCAAAACTTCCAAAATCCTCATCATTGTGTCAACCACCAGAAAAGAATAGCATATATATATCAAACACAATACTTCATCAATTTCAAGTATACTTCTAAAAAATTCAGATTGGTCAATGAAGGAAGCAACAACACAAATTCATGAAACATCCAGTAATTCAATTTCATTAAACCAATTAAGACAACTATAAGGACCCCAATAAAGAATCATATTCAAAGCACCACACCAAACATCCAAACTGTATTATGAAGAAATTATATTTACTCAATTCTAAGCCGACAAACTCAATCCAGAAAAGGAAAAGAGAAAAGGAAAAATCAGATTTCACAAACTAAGCATGAAAACTCAAACAATCAATATACAGTGCTAATCACCAAAAATCATTTCTTAATCACTAGAAATCGAAACTTAAGCTTCTTTAACTTGTTTATGTAAGACATATATCTCAAACCCCAACTCACACTCTCTTCTCAATGAAAATCGAAGAAATCAAGTGGGGAATAAAAAAAAGAAACTCACAAGAAGTTGGAATCGGTCTTGCAATTGCCGAACAGCTCCTCCGTCGTCAGAGATCGCATCTTCGCCGCCGCTGGAAGAAGTAGAAATCGCGAGCAATAATGAGGAATGAACAGAACCGCGAGTTAAAGAGGGATAAAAATAAAGTTGAAGTTTTTCGGATTCAAGGGAGTTTGGGAATGAAGGAATTAAGTGTTGATGAAGTTATTTTGGGGCACGACCAGATTGGGGAAGGATTGAGAAGAATGGTGAATGATTTGGGGAGGAAGGACGAAGAAAACGAAGGCCAGGGAGAAGAGGAGATCGACAGTTTTGTGTTAGAGAGGCTAGGGTTTTTGTTGGTTATGTATATATACCTAATGACTAGAGAAAATTCCAATCAACTACCATTGTTTATTTTAATTATACTTTAGTCCCAAACATCCTCTATATGACACTTAAACCTCTCTCTTTCCAATTAATTCTCTTCTTCCCATTTATTTAATAAAAATAAAACTTTGTTTGTGTGGAAACAAATATGGGTGAATAGTCTAGAGATTATTTCATTTATATAATAACATATTTAAAATTTATAATACAAAAATATCCTAAAAGATAATAAACTTCCTCTACAAGTTTTCCTAATAATAATCCCTAATAATTACAAACATCTTTATACTCTAAATATTTCCTAAAACTATGGTTCAAAATTATGACTAAAATATACAAATAGTCTATTTATGTAAAATAGGACATATTAACATTATTATTTTCATAATTTCTTACAATTTGTCCAAAATTTTCTCTTTTATTTCATTTCATAAAACTTTAACTTATAATCTATATTTTTATTCCCTTTTAAATTTTATTATATTATGAAATAAAATTTGGGGTGTTACATATACTAGAGGTATCACTAGCCATATCATATACCCTGACATTTCCACTATTAAAGTCAGTTGTGCCCGTTAAGTTAAGACCGGCCATGAGTGTGCGTGGTTCATAACAAATGCTCTAGAAACTTTGCCAAGGTTTCATAGGAGCGCCCCACTCCGACATGACATTCGTAGAGGTGATTTCATTAATTAAATATACCTGCAATGAGCACACCATCCCGTAGGATTATGAAATCATTAAGAGAATTCTTCTCGGCCTCACCAAAAATGCAATATAGCACTTTTCCGGGTCATAGGAATGGACTAGCAAATTATTTAAGTGCTAGCAGAACTGCCTCCTTCATGGGATCTCCAATCACAGAGGTTGGGTTGTCATCGTTGCCAATTTCAAGTTGGCTTTAGTCACATTCCCCTCGACTAATTATTTCATCCCGAGGCTTAGTTAACGGATCCGATAGGTCAATATTTGACCCACAAAATCAATTGAGATATCTCCACAATTCTCAAGCTAGCTTATTAATATTATATCTCAAAAGATTTTCACATATACCATTATTTTTCTTCATAATGATTATTGCCTTTTAACAATCACAATTCATCAACATTAAAATGTTTGGCTTATCACCAATTTGTTTGCTATTTTTAGGCAATTTATAATTTATGCCCCCACAGTTCCAAATATCTCATATATTTAGAAACTTAGCATATAATACATCAACACTCTGTTGGATTTAGTCCAAAATATATTATTTTGGAAACTAGTGGATTTTCTCATTTAACTTCTAGGTATCTCAACATATACAATAGGAATTATATCATATCATTTATTTTTTATCATATCTCTTGAATATTTTACCGTCCTTACTAGAGTTTTTTATGTGCTCAATTTTTATATAGCATAAGCTATAGGTTCATGGTAATCCAATAATGCATCAAATTCTCAAGAATTTGTGTAGACACAAATCACTTCAAACAAAGTGTTAGTAAAAACAATAATTGAGCATATGGTATCCTAAGACACCCCCACACTTTGAAATATCTCAAAATATTTTTACAACATTGTTATTTTAACAATGGTTATTGTGATTTGACAATCACAACTCATCCACAACAACACATGTTGGTTATTCTCCAATATATTATATATTTACTAAGAAGTTTGTAACAACTTAGCCTCAAACATATTTGAAAGTACACTCACATTTTAGGCAATACTAAATATCTCAACTATATTTAGTAATTAGGAAATTACAATTAATAAATTAAATTGAAATTTCATCACATGATATGTGTTAAATATAATTTCACAAAGAAACCATTAATCCAAGGGATTATATGAAGATTATATTTAAACACTACCAAAGTCATAGAAAACAATTATATTGTCTTCCTAAGAAGCAACCATGGTTTTCATTCAAAGATAATAATTTTGATTTATCAATTGAAGTCCTCAATGACTAAATGACTAAATTAAAATTTACATGTAATGTGATCTCTTCACATATATAATTTCTTACATCACTACTACACTCTAAGAAAATCATCGGACAATTAACTTTGAAAATAAAACCTCACAAGGAATTAAATTCACGAATGGAATACTCATTATTTCCAAAATGATATAGCATCCAACATTTATAACACTATAATAATTGACTATCAAATTGGAAATTTAGAATCATTCAAAATAATATATGTAATATCCATATATATCACCAATCATATCTCACATCATACGCATGGATTCTCAATTAATAATATTAAAGCCCATTAATTTAGCTTTTAACAATTCTTCTTTAACATGTGTGCTATCGATATATAAGGAAAGAAAAATGTTCTATCCATGTAGCTCTTGTTGCTATCGATGTAGCAAAATGTTCTATCGATGTATACAAGAAAGAAAGGAAGGAAAATGCTTTCTATAAATGTATGCTAATAATGACAATCGATGTGCTAATAATGACTATCAATGTGCCTTTTCTTTTGTACTCCCTTTCTTTTTTTTTACTTTTGTACTATAGATGTTCTATGGATGTCAAATGTAACATCCTGAAAAATTTAATTCAGGATTAGAGAGTGTTTTGGGAAATTTTGGAATTTTTAGGAATTTTTGGGATATTTTTGGAAATTTTGAGTAATTAATATGCATATAATTAATTAAGAAATGAAGAGTTTGAAATATGAGGGAGTGGTAAAGCTAAAAATATTTTGAAGTTTAAGAAGATGGGAGGCTGGTTTAAGTGGTTTTAAATTAAAAAGAGTACACTGTGGCAAGTTTGGGCTACAAATTATCATATAACCCCTTTATTTCACTCAACCAAACATGGCCCTCCCCCTTACTATAAATACCAAACTCCCTCCGCCTCCGACCCTTCCCCATCAGACCCTCCCTCCTCTCCTCTGCCTCGCGATTCCGGCGGCCTTCGGCGCGGCGGCGCCGACACCCCCTCCCTTGCCTCTTATCTTCCCAAACTCGCGCCTCCTTCCCTCTTACTAAAACCATTCCCACCTCTCTCACCCGACTCCTCCTCCCTCCCCTGTGTGCTCGCTGTCCAGGCGAGCTTCCGGCAGCCACACGGCGGCGTCAACTGCCACACCCACACCCAAGAACATCACTTCTTTGTTATCCTCCTCCATTCTTTCTCTTTTGCTCGTCGAGCCTCCTCCCTCAAACCCCAACTCCTTCGCTCTTCCACCGTCCTCTTCGTTTTTGTAAGTCCGGCGAGTTTTTCCGGCTTCCACTGCGGCGGACGGCAATTGGAGAAGCCACTTTAATGGCCAATTTCTGGCGGGTTTCCTGCGACGGTGAAGCTCCGGTGAATCATGGAGGGTCAAAAACAAGTTTAGGTAATATTTTTCTTCCGTTTCTGTCCTTCCTTTCTGATTTGGGCGAATTTGTGAGAGGGAGTCCGAATTGGGTTCAATAATCCACCTAAAACTAACCAAGATACAAACTTTATTAAAGATGGATTATTGTAGGGCATGATTGATGGTTCTGCTGTTGTGTGACTCATGGAATTCGATTCCTTTCTCTGCTCAGCCTTGTGTGTGTGTGTGCAGGGTTGTATATGCGTGTGTGTTTCTGTTGGGTGTATTTTTCGAATTGAAAACTTATTGTTCTTTATTTCCAATGGTTTTATGCTTTGACTTGTCACAGGTATTGATGTTTGGTGGTGATATTGGGGCTTAAAATTGTAAACAAGTCATTATTTTCTATTATGAAATTGGCCTTATGTGAGATATAAATGTGAAAGCTTGGGGTTAATATGATATTATTATAAGTTATGGTTTGATTGAGTATGGAGCTGTTATGGTAGTTCATTTGAGTCTGAATCTAGCATTTTCAGTTTGATTTGTTGGGTTTTAGGACTTTGGCCTTGTTTTAACCAAAGAGGTGTTTGTTTGGGCTGTTTAAGGTTGAGAATTATTTGTTTGTTAAGCATGTGGTATATTGAAGTTGTGGTTCAGGTTTTGACATTTTATTTAGATGTTTCAACTTTGATTAAAGGTGGTGATGTTCTTTTCTTTCTTCTCTGTTGATCCTTGATTTGGGTGAATTCTGAAAATATGTTCCTTTCTCTTTTCCTACTTTGGTGAAGCATGTAGACTTTGAGTTGAGCTTTGTACATAATATATTATTGGTTTATTCTGTTTTGTGTAAGATTTAAAATGTTAGGAATGCTTGCATGTTGATTTATAGTGATTCTCTTCTTTTCTTTGTTTGGTCAGATTTAGGAAAATGATTATTACTATTATGATGATGTTGTTTGGGTTAGTTTAAGATGTTATAAATGATTTACTGTGGGCTTGCGAGGATATATGTGTTTCTTTGTACTAGCTGGGTGGTTGGTTCGAATGAAAATGAAACAAATGGTGAATTGTATGTACTATATGAATAAGGTAGCTGCTGAATTGGGCATAAAGGAGAATGTGAGACATGCGTCATTAAAGGAAAAATGGGGTTAATTAAGTGTTAAATGATTGGGAGTGGATAATTGTCAATGATAAGGTGATTTGGTATATTTGTATTGTTGTAATGATGAGTTGAAGTTTCTATATATCAATAATGATTGTTTTGTACCTTGTTTTGGTGTGTGCATAGTGGTGAAGAAATGATTTTAAAATTTAAGAACTTGTCTTTGTTTGGAAGTGGAAGGAATGTGCGCATAGGATATTCAATGTTCAAGCAATTTACATCTATAAATTTCTGCGTTGTTACTACTGCAGTTGAATCAAATTTGAGAGTTTTAATGGGTTAAATCAATTTGCCTTCACCTTAATAAATCTGATTTTCACATTTTGTCTTTGTGTCGGATTCGAAAGGATGTTTGGAAGTATTAATTGTTGTTTGAACTTGTTGAAATTGCTTGATTGCTTGCATATGTGAGATTATATATGTTTGTAGGTTGGTTTGAGAAGTTTTTGTTTGGACTGGACGCATGAATAAAAGATTTAGAAACATTCTTATGGTGATAAAAGAATATAAAGCTGATTTATTTGTTGAATGCTTGTAATGGAGCATAATGACTATTGAAGTTTCAGATTTTGTTATTGGCTTTGTTTGGTTGTTCTTTTATGAAGGAAGATTTAATTATCGATTAATGACGGAATGTATATGCTTTATTGTGATGTTACAAGATTTCTATACATCATCAGAAAATATTAGACTCTTACCTAGTTAATCAATGAGGATTTGAATAAATAAGAGAATTGGAATTAAGAAGGGGAAACTGGGTAGTAATGGGGATACGAGAGAGACGCTAAACATGAAGTAGAATGATACTAATTTATCATTCTGTACTATATTATAGGATTGATTGCGATATGGCTTTTGTGGCATAAAGAAAGGATGAGAAATCGTGTAAATTGCTGGGCGACAGGTAATCACTCTTACCTTGCTATAACAATGAGGGTGATGTTAGTTGGGGATTTTTGAAATCCTTCCTCACCCTCTCTATATATATATATTATCTTTGAAAGGGTATTTTTTATACAAACTAGGCTATCGGGTGCCTTTCAAACACGATTATTTTCTTATAAAAGATTTCGAAACATTATATATGTAGTATCCTGTCTGGTGGTATTGAATATTCTGGAATGATGTGACATGGTTGCAGGTGTAGTGTTATAATAGTTATTTGAGAGGTTGAGTATAGAAAAAGGATTTAGATGTGAGATGATATTTTGGGAGAGTTATGTTGAGGGAAGTTATGGTGGATAATAGATTGAAAGGTGATGTGAGAATGTATGATATTGATGTTATTGTGGATGAGATATTGATAGGGATATGGTGAGCATTGCATGACACTGGAATTTATGTACCATCGCGCGATGATAACTGTCGATAGGCCAATCGACAGTTATTTGTACCGAGGATCCTTTTTAGAATTAATTGGATCGGGGTTCATAGGTCAACTTAATGAGAGAAGTGACCTACGGTTGTTTGGCATTGAAGAGCCCAACCGCCCCTACGGTTGTTTGGCAGTGAAGAGCCCAACCATTCCCGTTCTGTAATGGAAAACAGAATTGAGGTTCCCTCTCTGGAGATTGCCAGAGAGGGAAATTGTCCCCTCATTATGGAGAGGGACACAGTGTCAAATCATATAGTGAAGAATAGATGCTTGAATGCACCATGGTGGCACAATGCATCTTTAGGTGAGTGTGAGGGATGTTGAGTGATACATGGGAAGTAGAGATGACGAATTTGAGTTGATTGAGACGTGACAGAAGGTTTTAAGTAATGGATGAAAGGAAATGAGAAGTCTATATATATATTATTGATTTTAGAACTGTGGTACCCTTTAGACGCCCTTACTACCGCACATCTCACTGTTATAGTGAGTTAAGCGGTGATTACTGGGACAAATTGTCTCATCCCACGATTACTGACATTTTTGCAGGTATTCATGCACAGGCGCAAGCATCAGGAAAGGGAATTAGGTAGTAGAGGTTATATAATTTATTTAGAGTTGTATATTGTCAATTTGTATAGGTCTGCATCTGCTTCCGCATGTATATAAATCTATTTATTTTTAATATCAATTAGTTTTGTTTATTAACCATGTTAGACAAATCCTTTCTAACATGGTTATCAATAAATTATCCATGATAGCAGCTGTGTTGTATTAGTTTATTCTTTTCTATCATGGATAATATAATAAATGATAGGAAAACTCTTTTTCTAACTATGATAGAGATGTTGATATGAATATTCTTTTTTCTATCATAGTTAGTAAAGAGATTAATAAATTGAAATAGATTATATTGGCTAATTAGGAAATTAGTAACACAATGTTACATCAAAACTTTCTCTCTCTTTTCCTATTCCTATGCTCCTCTATGGATGTCAAGTGTACATGTATAAATTTTTTTCCCTTCAACAATCAAAATACGTATACACTTATTCTCTCTATAAAAGTTGTTCACACTATACAAATAAAACAATAAATATTGCAAGTTGTTGTATGAGAGAATATATAATATCATTTAAAATTAGTATATTCAATCAAATATAACTACTCAAACATAACTACTCAAACGTATTCAAGTAAAACGCATGTGCGCACCTGAAGAAGTACCTGAAGAAGACCGAGCAATCTTCCAACCAAGTTTTTACCCAGTATTTTCACATTTTTTTCCAGCATGTTGCTGTTCCGTGGAAATCAAAACATGTCAATTATCTCTACATAATTGCACATCACCTGTAACATCCCAAATTTTAATTAAGGATAATAAGAAATTATTGTGGTGTAATTTAGGAAACTTAGAGCTTTAAGGAGGAATTTATGAGGTTTGAGATGATTTATTGATATTAAATTGTAAAACTTTAGAATTAAAGAAATATAGTTAAAGAATTTATTTGGAGTTAGTAGTTGTATGAAAAATACTTGGGAGTCTAAACTAAATTATAATGGAAGAATGTTATTAATTTCATTGAGCATTGTTGTTGAAAATGGGCTAAATTCCTAATTATAAAGTTTGAAGAGGGGCTAAATTGAAAAGGAAAGAAACTTCAGGGGCAGAACCGTAATTTTTCCCTGCCTCTCCTTCCTCCTCCCTTCCTTAAAACCCGACGGCGCACACCCCTCCCCTTACTTTCATTTTTTTTTTCCTCCGCCCTCACTCTCGATCTCCCTCCGTCCTTGTATGCTCGCCGCCACCAAGGTAGCCGACGGCGACGGCAGCCCCTCCACCAACACGCCTTCTTCCCCTTCATCTTCTTCGTTTCCTCCTCCCCTCCGCCTAAAAGCCGTCGAAGAACGGCGGCACCCATCAGCGGCGGATCCGGCCGACCTCCCTCGCTTCCCTTTCCTCTCCTCTTAAACTGAACCCCTCTTCTTCTATTTAACTCAATCTCCGTTGTTCTTCCTCATTTTTCTTCAACTTTTTCCGCCGAGCACGGCGGTCGGCGGTGGTGAGAGGTGAGCTTTGCTGATTCCTTTGGTTCTTCATGTTACGTTTCCTTTCTCCTCTGTATTCCTCACTGTTTTCGTATGTTCTCCTAGTCAGCTCCGCCCTCCATCATTTCCGGCGAGTTATGGTGGTTTTCACGGCGGTGATTGCTGCTGGCAGCGTGAGCAACGGCAGAAACATTTTTTTTTGGTGAGTCCCTTCGATCTGTTCTTACTTCTTTTTCTTTAATCCATGCGAGATTTGAGAGGGAAATCAATTTAGGTTTTGGGCTTTAAATGATAATGTTTTGAAACAAGTAAAATGCTTCACAATTTATGATTAGGTAAATTCATTGAGTTTGCAAACATGGTGTGTCTGTTTAGTTGAGGTTGAAGGAAGGGTTTGACAAATGTCCTCTTTTTCTCTCCCTCTCTGTTAGATTGGTGCTAATGGTGGTTACTGAGGTGTGTTGATTCTTGGTGGATTTGTATGTGTGATGTATCCTGTGTTTTGATGGGTTAATTCCAAATTGTGTTTCATCATTATTCATGGCTAAAAGATCTCCGATTCTAATACAAATATTGTTTTGTATGTAAAGATGTATGAAAATGTACAAAGAGTTCATTGAGACTGTTTTTGTGATGAGTGGGTATGAAGTGTGATGGTTGGGGTTTTGGAAACTGTTAAGGTCCTATTTTACCAAGTTGGAGATATATGTGTGCTAAAAATATGAATGAGATTTGTGTATTCATATATATATTTATGTGGACATTTTTGTTTAAGTTGATCAAATGGTGTGCTAAGAATGATTCTAAATCTGGAAATCTTCTAGGAATTGAGAAAGATCAACAAAATTGAGCACTTTGGGAAAATATAATATTACATGTCTGAACATTGTATGATTTGGATGTTTTGAATCTAACACATGTTCACTACAATTATGGGCTTGTCTCTTATTATAATTAAAATTATTATTTGAAGTGGGAGTTAGCAGGTTGAGAGTGTTAGTGCAATGAGAGAAAAGAGGGCAAATAGTAGGAAGGTTATGATTATAAGTGTGTTATAGCTTTTCTTGAATTTCCTACAAAATGTTGAATTGAGTTTTAACTGGGGGAAAACATTAAATTGGCTTTTGAAAGAATGATGATGAAATGACCTATATATGAAATTATTGATATGTGGTGATTGAAATTTGTCACTGTATGGGATTGACAAATAATGATGAGAGAAATGTGTTTTGGAAGTAAGTTGGGATTCTATGTTAGTGGATTATAGTGAAATTTTGTTTTGGCTTAATGTGAAGCAAAAGAAATTGGGTTCTTTGTTCTGATGTGGCTGAATTCATATGGTGATAGAAAGTGTTTAATGTAACATCCCAATTTTCAAATTAAAAATAATACACAATTATTGAGGTGTCATTTAGGAAATTTGAAGTTTTAGGAATAATTTTATGATATTTTACATGATTTATGCATATTAAACCTTAGCTACTTTAGAATTTAAAGAAATATAATTAAATGAGTCACTTGGAATTTGAAACTTTCATGAAAAGTATTGGAAAACCTAGATAATATTATGAAGGAAAGAAATGGAAACAATAATATGTATAGACTTTTGGGCTAGAAATATAATTAAGAATAAATAATAGGGTACTAAAAGGGAATTTTCTCTAAATATATATATAACTAAAATTCTATTCAAAACCACCATTTAATACACTCAACACAATCCTTCGTCTTGCATCTTCATTCAATCTGTAGTGATCACCAATACTCATCCCTCTTTTTCTAGCTAACCTTTATTTACTTAACCACCTAAGCCTCAAATCAATTGTATTAAAGTTCAATATCCTAAATGGAAACACATATACAGTTATCTTCCTAAATTCAATCAAACTATTACTCTCACTCAATATAACTCTAATACTAATAACACTTTAATTATTTCGATCATTCTTTATTACTTTTCCATACAAGTGTCTATCAAAATACTATTCTATATCAGATCAAATTTCCTAGCCTTCCAATTCTAATTTCAATTGTTTCCTCCGTCATGCCCTAAAGTCCCACATCTTAACTGTTGAATAGAAACTCCCTAGAATTTTGTTCCTTGCTTTACCTCATGACTCTAACTTAGTACATGCACAACCATGTCAACTTCTTATCAAAATCATTCCCAATTACATATAATTCTAATGAATCTATAATATTCACTAAATCAAATCAATCTTAGACGATTTTCCCTTTTCAACATGCATGTATGACAATTACCCTTCATGATTACTCATCCAACAACAACCAAGATGGTGAAGAACTCCTTTATATCCATTCATCTACTTGCAGCAATAATAGTAAACATTCTCCAAATCATTTTTCATTTTCCATAAACAGAAGCATACTCAACTATATAAGAATTCTCATTCATTGGAAATTCAGTCAGCCAAATGGAGGAAAGAAAATGAAACTAACTCCTACAATCCAACCTTGATTTCAAGACCTACCAGAATTTAAAAGTACCACAAACAAAAATTTTCAAGGAACCATTCATCCATTCACCCAATGTTTAAAAGACAATACCAGTCAATGTACTTATGAGTTATTAAACTTTTGTCGTCAATATTGTATATAACTCAAGTAAAACCTTAAATAACCAATGCATATAACCACTTCCAAAACCTTTCAATTCATAGATAGTCTCATCCTATATTTCAATATTACTTAAATGATGATTCTAGGCACTTGTAGTTAAGTTTGCTAAAGGAAATAACAGAAAAAAAAAATCCTAACACACCAATTTAAAACAGTTTAGTATCATCATACTCACATACCAACATCTTAATGACATAGATAAGTGAACATTTTCATCAGAAGATCACTCATATATTAGTTTCAAATCCCTAGAGTTCAATATAAATGACAATTTAATCGGTCATATAACAGAAGAGAAATTTCAAAACCTGAAATTTGACCGAACTCACACATATTGAACATACAAGAAACCTAAAATTTGTTTTATTAAATCATAAATCCATCCCAATCAGCTTTATTTTTGATTTAACATCAAAGAGTATGATAATAAACAACAAATTCTGGCATTAAATTCACAAAATCCAATTTAACTCACCATTAAAACAAACACAAGGAAAAATTTAATTTTCAACAACTCTATTTACTTTAACAACCCTCACTATCCGTTGATGTTATCAACCAACAAAAATTCACTCAAACTAAACTCAATTCACATTTGTAGTCACAATTCACAATTTTTACCAACTATTATCAAGTATAAATTTCCCATTCACATAGTACTAATAGTCAAATCCTTCGAATTACCTATGGTCAACTTGCAAAAATCATTCAATTTTCTATAATTAACCACATAAAAATTCAGTTAACAATCACTTTTGAACAAAAACTTACCTTTCGGAGACATCAACTCATGAAGTAGTGAGGGCTACCAACATCTATTATTAAGGGGGCTGCTTCCAATCACTAAATATAGTGAGGAAGCCTCCAGCCACTTAATATAAATGGGCAACAACCTTTCACTACTAATGGTGATGCGACCTCCAACCATTACTAATTAATAAATAATTAACATACAAATTAAGAATAATTAAAATAACAATAACAATCGTTGTAATAATAATTTAATTACATTCCAATAGATCAAATAACTTAATGATTAATCAACAAATCCATCACTTATCAATAACACAAAACAAGTAATATAATAATTTGAACATTTGAATAGCACAAACAATAGCCAAACAAACCATAATTGCAATTGGATTTCAATTAACAATCAAACAACACAAGTCAAATCATCAATAAATCAACAATTTAACAAACAAAACAGGTCAATCATTTCTTATTCCACCACCTAAATGTCACTATATATTATTATTTTTGAATCATTTAATCCCTTAACCCAATAAGGTATCTCATGATGCCTCGATTATGATTATGGTCGACTCATAATTATAATCGAAACCCCAGAGAAGCATCCTTATTTCGTCATTCTTATGAAATTTTTTATCAACATCTTGCTTATTTCATTATTCTTCTTATATTCTTCTCAACCTCTCCACAATACCTATTCAATTTCTCTTATCACTCTCTCCCCACCACTGGATGAGTGATATTCCTCTCAAAAGGCAGATATTCATGCACATAAGGGAATACAAAGAATGTATATTGCCAATCTATATGCAATGCAGCACAGTCCTAGGTTATCGTATACCAAATACTGATAACCAAGTTGTAACATACTGTTACTAATTCCCTAATTAAACTAAGATATCTATTTTAACTCAATAATCTCTTTACTAACTATGATAGAAAAAGAAATAATCATATCAACAATATCTCTATCATAGTTAGAAAAAGAATTATCTAATCATTTTATACATTATCCATGATAGAAAAGAATTGTCTAATACAATATAAACACTATCATGGATAATTAGCAGCTAACCATGTTAGAAAAGATTCACCTAACATGGTTAGAAAAGGAAACACCTAATGTTAAATATTATCCATGATAGAAAAGAATTTACTGATACAATATGAATACTATCATGGATAATTAAAAGCTAACCATGTTAGAAAGGATTTGCCTAACATGGTTAATAAACAAAACTAAATGATATTATACAATAAATAAATATATATACATGCGGAAGCGAAGGCAGACCTATAAATTGGCAATATACAATTCTAAATAAACTATATCACCTCCACTACCTAATTCCCTTTTCCTGAAGCTTGCACCTGTGCATGAATACCTGCAAAAATGTCAGTAATCGTGGGATGAGACAATTTGTCCCAGTAATCACCGCCTAACTCACTATAACAGTGAGATGTGCGGTAGCGAGGGCGTCTAAAAGGGTACCACAGTGTTTAAAATCAATAATACGTATACATATAATCCAATTCTTCTTCCCATATATTCCCGATCACTATGTCATTATATATAATTCAATTCTTCTTCCCATATAACCCCGATCACTCTGTCACTTCCCAATCATTGCACTTCACCATCACTATCTCCAATACAACAATACTACCACCACAACTCACACATTCACCTATAGATACATTGTGCCATCACGGAGGCATTTATTCCAGCATTCAACTTCACGGTACGATTTGTCACTGTGCCCCTGTCTCTACTCAGAAGGCAATTTCCATTGTGCCCCTGTCTCTACTCAGAAGGCAATTTCCCTTATGCCCCTGTCTCTACTCAGAAGGCAATTTCCATTGTGCCCCTGTCTCTACTCAGAAGGCAATTTCCCTTATGCCCCTGTCTCTACTCAGAAGGCAATTTCCATTGTGCCCCTGTCTCTACTCAGAAGGCATCAGTACAAAATAATTGTCGATTGGCCTATCGACAGTTATCATCGCGCGATGGTACATATATAATCCAGTGTCATGCAATGCTCACAATTCATTTCAACATCTCAATTTCATCCAATATTTCAATCATTCCTGCAACACATCACTATTCCTCCATCTAACTTTCCAAAATCTCAAACCCCTCATCACCTTCTCCTATTTATATAAACTCTAAATGTCACTATTAGAACGCTATAACTATATGCCTTTCACAATCGTTCCATATCAATAACAACCACTAGCCAGAATAATAGATATAGTGTTACAAATTTCTTTATATGAAAATAACCGTGTTTGAAAGGCACCCGATAGCCTGTTTTGTATAAAAATAAGTTTTCAAAGACAATATGTATATGGAGGGTGAAAAGGGATCTTGAAAATCCCAGCTAACGTCACCCTCAATGTTATAGCAAGGTTAAGTGTGATTACCTGTCGCCCTTTAGCGCTTTGCCGTTCTTCCTTACCATTTCTTGTAGATTTCCTCCACATACTTTCCTATTATTACACCATGTAATAATAGTAGGTTAATAATCATTCAAATTTATAGATTAACTAACGTCTCTCTCGTTCATATTACTACCCATTTCCCTTTTTCTTAATTCAAATCCTTTAACCAATTCAAATCATAAGCCTCATGAATTTCAAAATCATCAACTTCAATTCAAGAAAACCACCTCATTCAAGTGTACTCCTTACAATCATCTAGTTAGTCACACCATATTAGAACAAAAAGCTTCATCAAACCTCCAACATAAACGATCATTCAATAAGAACAAAAAGCTTCATCAAAACCATTTCAGTCATATCTTAGGAAGGAATTAAAACATATTTCCTTTCCTTAATTTAATCTTATGTGCAAGCATACAAAGATTCTGCCATAAATCACATACATGTGACACATTCTTGTTTATGCTCAATTCAATCAATGTAAAGAAATGGAAGCAATAAATCACAATTCATAATAAAATGGAGAAGCAGCGATTTTTCCCATGTTTGAACCAGTTTGGTTATTACATGAATCATAATGTAAATTTCCAAGATCATCATTTCACTGCACCAATGGAAACATAACAGCAACATATTCATTTATACAATAGCTCCTACCAATTCTCATATAAAACTTATTCCAAAACAGAAAATTAGATAATAGAGAGAAAAAAAAAACAGATTTATGAACACATCAAATGCCAAACAACAAGGCAAAAATCAATAACAATCTCAAAGCATCAAAATTTGTTCATGCATATGAATTTAATCATCATTGGAAATGCACTCCAAAACAGAAATGGGTTGTACAACAGTAAGGAAACCAAAAGTGATCTTTCACACATATTTTATTCCAACCAAAACACCAAAATCAAACTTAATCTGACAAAACACAGAGAACACTTTAAAGCATAAAGTATCCAGCTCACAAATCAAACATGCATAAGTTAGATTCAGCTCAAATAAATATTTTTATGCAAGAACAACAATCCATCATGCAAATCAATTTAATGCTCCAAAACATATCGCATTTTTGGCTAAATAAATCCAATTTCTAATATCAGTTCAGCAGTGCAGAAAAATCATAAATCTCCAACTTAACATACAAACAAATAGTCCAAACACAAGGCAATTAAGCAACACTTAAATACTGATTCTTCAAACCTTCATTAAACCAAAACAGATTTCACACCACACTTACAAAGCTATAATCACATTCCTTTCAATAAAAACATAGATTAATCCAGCATTCACATATCCAACTACAATCCATGTTGAAAATCAATAATTTTCCTTAATCATTTGCCTCAATAAACCCTGTTCTTAAAAGAAAATCACAATGCACATTCATAATTATCTTCCATTCAAAACAACCATCAAATCTTTAAAGCATAACCTAGCTATACTATGTTTGTTTCCTCCAACATATACCAGTTTATAATAATTAAACCAACCAAAATCACATGCAGCAGAAATGTTAATCTGTCATTATAATTTAATTTGCAGCATAATATCATATACACAAACCAGTAGTGCCAAATGTATAGAGAGGAAGAGGAATTAGAAACAATCATCCAAGTCAATACATCACGCATATACAGCCAAACCATAACACATATGAGTTTACCTAATCACTAATTTAAAGATTACATCCATTGGCCTTAAATACCCAAAGTTTAGGGTTTACCTAAACTACAACAAACACCAATAAAGGTTCAAACTTTCATTCAAAGCAACCAAAATGAAGGTCAGGCTTCCCATATTGACTGATTAACCAAACTAGAAACCCCTTAACGCAAACCACAAACTCATAACCTCTCACAACAATCGAATAATGAAGGAACTAAGGTAGTAAATAGAGAAAAGAGCCTCACCGGAGCTCGAGAACGAAAGAAGAGAACCCGCCATCGTCGGCCGCCGCCGGAAACTCGCCGGAAAAGAAAGAAGCCGCCGGAGTTTGATGGTCAGAGAAGAAACTCGCATTTTTAGCAAAGGGAGGAAGAGGAAGTGAGGAATCAACATTAAAATGAAAATATAACACAAGATATGGTAAAAAGGTTGAAGCTTTACCACTATTCTCGCCGCCGACCGCCGTGGCTCGTCGGAGAACGAAGAACACGACGGAAAAGAGAGATTGAGAGAGATGAGCTCGGGTGAGGGAAGCAAAACGCGAAATAGAGAGTTTGGGTAGGGAGGTCGCGCCGACGACGGCTCCCACCGCTGTCCCCGCCGTTCCCAGCGGCGGATGAAAGAGTGAAGAAGAAGAGAAATCGCAGGGGAAACAGAGGAGGTAGAGGAAGCCATGGCAGCTTCCTTCTCCTTCATCACTTCAGCGGCGCCTACGTCGGCCTCTATGGTGGCCGGCGAGAATGGAGATTGGAGAGGAAGGAGATCGAAGAAGATGAGAAGTGAAGTGTGTGTGTGTGTCGGCTAAGGAAGAGAGGAGACAAGAATGGATAAGGAAGGAGGGAGGCGTGTTTGGTTAGGGAGAAATAAGGGTGGTTTTTGATAATTAAAGCCTAAACTTGTCATAGTGTACTCATTTTGATTTAAAATCACTTAAACCAGCCTCCAATCTTCTTAAACTTCAAAATATTTTTACCTTTACCATTCCCTCATATTTCAAACTCTTCAATTTCCTAATTAATTATATGCACATTTACTGCTCACAATTTCAAAAATGTTCTCAAAAATCACCAAAAATTCCTAAAAATTCCAAAATTCATAATTTCTCCATTTATTATTTCCGAAAACACTTCTTGATCCTGCATTAAATTTTTTAGGATGTTACAATTTGTATGTGTGATGTATCCTGTGTTTTGATGGGTTAATTCCAAATTGTGTTTCATCATTATTCATGGCTAAAAGATCTCCGATTCTAATACAAATATTGTTTTGTATGTAAAGATGTATGAAAATGTACAAAGAGTTCATTGAGACTGTTTTTGTGATGAGTGGGTATGAAGTGTGATGGTTGGGGTTTTGGAAACTTTTAAGGTCCTATTTTACCAAGTTGGAGATATATGTGTGCTAAAAATATGAATGAGATTTGTGTATTCATATATATATTTATGTGGACATTTTTGTTTAAGTTGATCAAATGGTGTGCTAAGAATGATTCTAAATCTGGAAATCTTCTAGGAATTGAGAAAGATCAACAAAATTGAGCACTTTGGGAAAATATAATATTACATGTCTGAACATTGTATGATTTGGATGTTTTGAATCTAACACATGTTCACTACAATTATGGGCTTGTCTCTTATTATAATTAAAATTATTATTTGAAGTGGGAGTTAGTCAGGTTGAGAGTGTTAGTGCAATGAGAGAAAAGAGGGCAAATAGTAGGAAGGTTATGATTATAAGTGTGTTATAGCTTTTCTTGAATTTCCTACAAAATGTTGAATTGAGTTTTAACTGAGGGAAAACATTAAATTGGCTTTTGAAAGAATGATGATGAAATGACCTATATATGAAATTATTGATATGTGGTGATTGAAATTTGTCACTGTATGGGATTGACAAATAATGATGAGAGAAATGTGTTTTGGAAGTAAGTTGGGATTCTATGTTAGTGGATTATAGTGAAATTCTGTTTTGGCTTAATGTGAAGCAAAAGAAATTGGGTTCTTTGTTCTGATGTGGCTGAATTCATATGGTGATAGAAAGTGTTTAACAATTCCGCAAAAGGATGAGTTTATGTTAGGTTGAATAAAGAGGTTAAGTTTAGGTTTTATTTTGTCAAACGTGTAGTTATGAAGTAGTAGACTTTGGAGATATAAGCCAGGAATTCTCAGGAACTACTATTGAACTGCGTAAACTAGTTTATTGTGTTTGGAAAGTTTAAGATTTAGCAAGGAGAAAGGAACTGCTTTTAGTGGATAAAATGTAGGTGTAGGTACATGACTACTATTTATCGCATTCTAAGAACAATGGTATTTCGAAACTTATAAAGGATGTGGGTGTTTTTATTAAATTCGTCAATGTTCGTGTACATCAATAGAGGGATGCAAATAGTTTGAGTTGTTAAGAAAGTGATTAAAGTAAGCTTTGTGCCTTTAAGAAGAGGAAGTAGTTATTAATGCAATTGCTGATAGGTAGGGATTTGGAACGTGAAGAATTAATTTCGGTCAGATTGATAGGTCACCTTCAAACTTATTATGAACATTATGGATTTATTTTCCGTACTATGTTACTATGTTACACGAAATACATCAAAGTGTAGTTATATATGTGATGTGAATCAGTTTTCCAGTAGTTGATTTGATTGGGATTGATATTGATGGATTTGGTGAAAAATGGATTGAAATGCTTGTAGTATGTACTAAAGTATATATGCCTTAATAATTCTTAATTTGTTAAATTGGTGAATAACTGGTGCAAAACGATTTTTGATTAAAATGAGTGGTTAAGGTTTTGTGATTGAGGAATGGTATGAAAGGTTCTAGGGATTCTTGAACTACGTCAAGAATCTAAATAATTGATTGATAATTGATGATCAAATAGATTATTATAAATGATTGAACTAAGAAAAGAATGAGTAGCATACTAGGGATTCGAGAGAGACGTTAAATATTATGAAATAGAAATGATATTAATTTATCATTTGGTATTATATTATTATAGGATTGATTGCGATATGACTTCCGTGGCATCAAGAAAGGTTGAGAAATAGCGTAAATTGCTAAAGGGCGACAGGTAATCACTCTTACCTTACTATAACATTGAGGGTGACGTTAGTTGGGATTTTCAAAATCCTTTCTAGCCCTCAATTTCTTTTAAAAGCGACTTTTATACAAAATAGGCTATCGGGTGCCTTTTAAACACGATTATTTTCGTATAAAGAATTTTGACACATTATATATGTAGTATCTTGTTTAGTTGTGGTGAAAATCCTGGAATGGTGTGACATTTACACATGTGGAGTGTTCTGATAGTGACATTGGAAAGGTTATGTAGAAATAAGAGGATTAAATGTTGAATTTGAGATGTTGGGGAGTAAGTTGAGGGAAAATATTGAAAGGGATTGGTATATTGAAAGGTATTGTGATCACTGCATGACACTGAGATATATATACCATCGCGCGATGATAACCGGTTGATAGGCCAATCAACGGTTATTTGTACGGGTCGACAGATTGGAGACTGTGACCATTGGTCAACAGATTGGAGACTGTGGCCAGCAGTTCTCTGATTGGAGACAGGAACTGCTCCCTTTCTGATTGGAGACAGATTGGGGTTTCCCTCTCATGGGTTTACCAGGGAGGGAAATTGCCCCCTCACTTTTGAGAGGGGCACAGTGTCAACTCATTTGTAATACATATAGGGCTCGAGCGTAGTGCCTCCGGGACGGCATGAGTAGAGCAACAGGGTTGTACATGGATGTGAGCCGAGAAGTTGGATTTGAGGAAGTACGAATGAGATTACGGTGATGATAGCAAGGGTTGGAGATTAGATGGTGAAGTTTATTGATGTGGAATTTGATTGAGGGGTTTAGAGTGATTTTTGAAAAGTAGTAAGGATGGACTTGATTTGTTTTGGATGTGACAGAGGGCTTGGAATGATAAATGGATGGAGGCTTGATTCTCATATATATATATAGTGATTTTAAAACTGTGGTACCCTTTAGACGCCTTTACTACCGCACATCTCACTGTTATAGTGAGTTAAGTAGTAGATTACTGAGACAAGTTGTTTCACCCCACGATTACTTACATTTTTGCAGGTGATTATGTACAGACGCAAGCAGCAGGAAAGGGGAATTAGGTAGTAGAGGTTGTATGGATTCTTTAGATATGTATATTGCCAAATGTATAGGTCTGCATTCGCTTCCGCATGTTTTTATTTGTATTTGATATTGTTGAACATTAGTTTGCTTCTTTTTCTAACCATGTTAGGTGAATCCTTTCTAACATGGTTAGCTTTTAATTATCCATGATAGTATTTATATCGTATCAGGAAATCCTTTTCTATCATGGATAATGTTTTATTCACTACATTGTTCTTTTTCTAACTATGATAGATATATTGAAATTATGGAAAATCCTTTTCCTATCATAGTTAGTAAATAGATTATAGAATTAAAATGGAAATCATTAGTTAATTAAGGATTAAGTAACAGTATGTTACATCACCCATCACCCATCACCCATGATTTTGCATCCAGATATAGTGTTTAGTGTTTATAAAGTCTTAAATGGTCCAATTAATTTGGCTCTTGGTGCTCACTCACCATAAGCCCTCATGTATACAAAACTAATGGACTCAAAGCTTTTAAACACTTCATTGGATTTATGTCTACCAACAAGGTGACGTCCGGATATCTCTGAATTAAAACTCAATTCACATATCATCTCTAGTCTCAAACAATTCAACAACAATTCAAACAATTTTCTAGAGGTTTACACATTTTCATCTCAATCCACAAAGTAGCATATTATGGCTTCTTCATCATAAAATCTCAAACTTTGTCCTTGATGGATTGATGGATGGTGACAAATAGATGTAAGGCTAAAATCTTACATCAAATCATCTACCATAGGAATGAGGAATATAATGGCCTAATTATCACTAATTTATAAAATCTCCAAGTTATCCCAAGATGGAGACAAATATAATCTAAGACTCAATTCATAGAACAGATCATCTCTAGAAATTGCTAAACTCTCATCTCAAATTCAAATTGTTACATCTCAAAAGTGTCCTCAAGATTGTTGGCCTCTACTCCCAAATCATCAAATAATATTGATGTCTTCTAGCTCCTCTCCAATTGCTAATAAAATAAAACAGTGATTTGAGTAGCTCCTCTCCAATGCTAATAAAATAAAATAGTGATTTGAGTCGCTCCCTTGTGGGACTCTCTGCCGCGACCACCGCGACCACCAGCACACTGGCAGAAACAAAGGACGTGGCTCTCCCTAAAGAGACCCTCTTGCGTTTAGTAAGGCATGGTAAGGCAACAGATCAATCAGTGAAAGTATATAGTAACTCAAACGATAATATTTTATATTTTGTAGGAGAGGAAGAAGAATGCTCTTAAACTCAAGAGCCATAAACTCAAGAGCCAAGAGTCACTTAAGACTTCTACCATTGCACCACTTTATAGGCATTTCAAATATATATTTCAGACTAAAAATATCCTCACGTTGCAATTTGTGTTAATCCACATAAAAATGATTCCCCACATTGCAATGCGTGTTAATGTATATGAATGATTTTTAATAGCATTAAAAATCATTCCTTGCAGTTTCGTACGTTCGTACGTTTGAAGAATGAATGATACATAAAACAATTTGAATGCTCCTTAACGTTTGAAACATTGAGATGAATGTCATTCATTACTAATTAAATTTTGATGAAACATCAACCGTGTAAAGTCAATATAAATACTTGTAAAACATGTGAAATACAGTAAGTAATTAGTAATGAATGACTCTATAAAATCATCTTGTACCCAACATACAAATCTGAAAATAATTTATTATTTCTCAAACTCATTTGTGTATACCAACATTAATGGATTTCACAAATATAGCCTAAAAGGTGCTTGGTTCACATGTTAACTCATACAAATGGATATGAATGGGGAATTTAGCCGGATACGAGTTAACTTTTCCTCTTACCCACACCCACATAAGAATCCAAATTCACTTATAATTTGGACCCACAATCCCTAATAATAATAATTTGGGACATGTTCCTTATGACACACGATAACTCCAACATAGTATTACCTTGGTCGTTTAGTGGAGATGCAAGAGATTCAAAATTATGCAATGGCTTAATGGCTATATGTAGAGTCATGGGTTATCCTGATTTATTCATAACCTTTACTTGCAACTCAAGTCGGCCTGAAATTTAGCGTTTTTGTAAAAGTCAAAATGTTGAATCTACAAACAGATGTTGAATCTACAAACAGATATGCAGGATATTCAAGTTGAAGTTGGATTCCTTGATGCAAGTTGTTAAAGAGAGAAAGATTTTTGAGGTTGTCTGAGCAGGTTATAACTTATTTGTGTTTTGATTTGTTTTTTTTTTATTTCTCAAGGGTATCCCACCCGCGTGTCAAGTGGGACTAATCCTTCGCTGTTCTGAAGTCCCATGTAGGGGTTAGACAGCTGGCCTGTGAATTTGCTCCATTCGCAAGGGCTGGGGATCGAACCCCCAACCACTTGTTTAAGGGACGAGAGTACTTACCACTCACGTCAACCCGCCAGGTTTGTTTTGATTTGTTTTATTTGTTCATGGTTAGTATTAAATTTTCCCTGTTTGTATTTCATAATTTTTAACTGTCTTTATGTATTTTGGTAAAATCTTTGGAGACATTTATATTTATATTGAGTTTCAAAAAAGAGGTTTGCCTCATGCTCATATGCTCATATACTATTGTGGCTTGATATTGCATCAAAGGTGAATGTACCTGCGGATATAGACAAATTTATCTGTGCAGAGATACCAAGTCAGATAGAGAATCCTAAGTTATATGCTCTGGTGAAAAGGTGTATGCTTCATGGTCCTTGTGGTAAAATTTTTCCAAATGCAAGTTGCATCCAAGGAAACAAACTACCATTGATGATGAGGGTTTCCCACCTACAGGAGACGAGATGATGGTAATGTTATAATTGTTAAGGGAGTCCCCCTTGACAATCGATATGTTGTTCCCTACAATCCAGTTCTCCTTTTACTATTCCAAGCTCATATAAATGTTGAAAAATACAACCATTCTAGTGCTATAAAATATCTCTTTATAAGTATATAAGCAAAGGCCATGATAGAGCAGTTGCGGCAATTTGTAAAGTTCGACCTTCTCTATGAAAGGAACTTGAAGTAGATGAAATCAAACAATATTATAATTTTATAATTGTAGATATATTTCATGATGTGAAGGATCTTGGAATCTTTGGTTTTGATATTCATAAGCGTCATCCTGCTGTTCAACGATTGAGTTTTCATTTGCCTGGTCAGCAATCAATTATATACAGTGGCAATGAGGACATTGAAGAATTATTGGAGAAGCCTAGAGTTAGTGAGTCTCAATTCTTGGCATGGTTAGAAATGAATAAACTTATGTTGAATTTCCTAAGCATTTTGTTTTTTGTTTTTGACAAAAGAAAAAGAAATCGATGCTCGAAGCCTAGGGAATCTAGCAAATCAATTGGTCGTATGTAAGTCCAACATTAGGTGAACTATACTTTCTTCGTATTCTCCTTAACAAGGTGAAAGGTCCAACGTGTTATGATGATTTGAAAAGATTCAATAATGTTCTTTATGAGTCTTTTAGAGATGCATGTGTTGTACGAGAATTGCTTGATGATGATAAAGAGTATATTTGTGCAATTACCGAGGCATCATTGTGGGCTTCAGGAAGAAGTCTTCGGAATTTATTTGTTAGAATGCTTTTGTGCTCATGTTTGGCTGATCCATTATATGTTTGGGTTGAAACAAAAGGAATCTTGACTGGAGATTTATTCTATAATGCACAATCAAATTTGTTTCCAGGTGAATACTACTGTGCTAATTAATACAATTTATTTTTTGGTGAATTTACATAGTTAAGTTGTTTTGTCTTTGGTTTGTAGGTGTTACAATACCTGAAGAGAGAATTGAAGAATCAACTTTAAAAGAGATTGATAGTTTCCTTAAAGAAAATGGTAGATGCTTGCAAGACTATCCATGTTTTTTTTATACTATCCATGTTTGCCTTGTTAGAATCTTAAGTTTTGATGAAGACTAATATATGAAAGAACGAGCCAAACACTTAGAAAAGATTAGGTTAATATAGAACCCCAAGTAAGAGTACAACCGGATGTGGATTTACTTCCGGATGGACTAGGACTAGCGCTCGAGGATGAACGTCTCATCCCCTAGCGACAACAAGTACTCCACTAAGTAATAACTCAGTCTAAAAGCATTAGATGTACAAAACCTTGAGACTAAGTTAAGATGCAACCGGATGTGGATCTGCTTCCGATTGTATTTAGACTGGCGCTGGCTGTTGGTATGGATAACACTAAGCGCCAGTGACCATAACCCAACGTCTAGTAGATTTGCTTCCGATTGCTCAGTGACTAGCGCTGGCTGTTGGATTGAGTAACACCGAGCGTCAGCGAGTAAAATATGAAAATAACCCAACGTCCAGTGGAAGTGCTTCCGAATGTAGAATTGCTTCCGGATGCAAGAAAGCTTCCTAAGACCAAATGAACTCCCACTGCATGTGACTATGTGCTTATATTGTTAGACTAACGTTCAATGTGCAGCACACTAAGTAAAGTTGCTTCCGGATGTGAATCCGCTTCCGCAAGCAATCAGAATGTCAGAACGTTCAGAGCATTGCAGTGTCAGAATGCTTTTGGCAGAGCAGAGTTGTCAGAACCACTTTTCAGAGATAAAACAAGTCAACCCTGCTAAGCATTAATGAAGCATTAAATGGGCAAACGGTAACATGGGAAAAACGGCCATATTCAAACGGCTAACCCACCTACCAAGAGTGAGAATACTTGAAGACTATATAAAGGAGCTCACCTTCATTTATGAAGACAAACTAATATCTTTGACATCTTGAAGAAAGCTAGAGAGAGAAACCAAGAAATCCTTCAAGGATTCAAAGCTTCCCAGAAAAGAGAAAGAGCATTTAACTCATTGAGAGATCTTTTCATCTACTTATCTTGTACTCTTTGGAGTTAAGTCTCTTCTTGTATTAAGAGCATTCATTGTACTTAAGTGTGTAACATTATCTGTTCTTAAAGAGAACTAAGTTAGAAAATCCTTTATTTGTAAAGGTTGAACCCTTGCTGGTAGTAAGGGGAAGCTAGTTAGCAAGGTTGCAAGTTAGCCTTGAGTAAAACTTGTGGTTGTAAGGTTGCAAGTGATCCCGTCCAAAACTTGCGGTTGTAAAGGTTCCAGGTGAACCCGTTGTAAAACCTGGGGATAGTGGAACTCAACCTGGGTGGGAACCAGTATAAACCCTTGTGTTGTTTTTATTTGAGTTTTATTTGGTAGCACAATTCACCCCCCCTCTTGTGCATCCATTACTTTCATTTGGTATCAGAGCGGGTCTTTCTAACTTGATTCCAACGAATCCAGAAAGTAAAGAACCGGTAATGGATACAAATTATTCCCTGCCAGATGTCTCTATTCAACCCAACAAGCCTCCAGGCTTTGATGGGTATAACTATCCTCAGATTTTGATCTCATCCAGGAGGACAATGAGGTAACCTTTTCTGAACTACAAGAGGCTTACAATGAGGTTCATGAAGAATTCTCACGATTATGTAAAGCCTATAAAGTGTTGAAAATTAAAAAGGAATCACTTGAGTCCAAGGTGGACTCACTGAGTGAAGAACTAGCGGAAGCCAGAAAGCTTCCGGTAGCGGATGGCAAGGGTTCGCCCCAAGCCCCGATGCCTCAACACTTGAGAGCTGCCCTAGTTGTAGCAAAATCTCAGCTAAAAGAGATAAACTGCAAAATGCCCTGCAGAAGTTCACAAATGGATCTGAAATGCTAAATATCATTTTAATGAATCAGAGGGCATATAATGACAAGACTGGCTTAGGATACACACCTAGAGGGAAAAAGTGGGTGGAACCAAAAGTGAAGCCCTACTTAAAATTCTTCCATAAAGCCACTAATCACAGCTCCACACCTTTTAGCTTCTGTAATTATTGTAACAGGAAGGGACACTCCACGTCCACCTGTAAGGAGTCCACCTGTAATGCTAAGAAGCATGGAGCAAACAATTCTTATAAATGGGTCCCAAAAGGAACCAAGGCTACAAAGGATCCTCCCCCAAGAAAAGAAACTAAGGGAGGACAGGAATCCAGAGCCTGGAAACAATCCTCAAGGAAAGCCCAAGAGCCTAGAGCCAACACTAGGCCAGAGGCACAGATTATTTATAAGCCCAAGGTCAAGACTAACACTGGACCAAGGGCTCTAGGAACTAATGACAGAGGACCCAATAAAGGTTGGGTACCTAAACTTATTTGATTCTTGCAGGTGTGTCTCAAAGCATCCAAGAATAGGAAATGGTATATTGACAGCGGATGCTCGAGACATATGACTGGAGACAGAGACAAATTCAAATCCTTGGTGATCAAAGACGGAGCCATAGTTACCTTTGGAGGAAATCAAAGTGGAAGGATCACCGGAGTTGGAGAAGTTGGACGAGTAAAAGACGTCTATCTGGTGGATGGTCTCTATCACAACCTGCTAAGCGTGAGCCAGAGCACTGACAAAGGAAATTGGGTAATCTTTGATTCACATGAGTGCATGATAGTAGATATGCAGGATCTGAATCTAGATAAGGCCAACCTAAAATGCAAACTTAAGGAAAATAGAAATGGAAACCTATACACTCTAGATTTATGTCAACAACTTGAAGAAAAATGCTTAATATCTAGTGATGAGAATAGTTGGCTTTGGCATAAAAGGCTAGCACATGTTAATTTTACTCAACTTGACATGCTGATTAAAAAGGAGCTAGCTATAGGCATTCCATCCTTTAATGTTAAGCATGATTATATTTGTGAATCCTGCCAACGAGGGAAGCAAACAAAGTCCTCGTTTAAAACCAAGAAGAGAGTCTCCACCAGCAGGCCCTTGGAACTAATCCATATGGATTTGGTTGGGCCAGCGAGAGTGAAGAGCTTGGGTGGAAACCTGTATGCTCTAGTGGTGGTGGATGACTATTCTAGGTTCACTTGGACTATGTTTCTTGCCTCTAAGCAAGATGCTTTTGATGCCTTTGTTGTCCTGGCTAAGAAAGTGCAGAATGAGAGAGACCTCAAAATCACAGCCATAAGGACGAACCATGGAGGAGAGTTTGAGAATCATAGCTTCTCTGAGCTGTGTGAGCAGAATGGTATTGAACATAATGTAACATCCTAATTTTCAAATCATATACATATCAGAATGGGGGTGACACATAATGCTTCATTGTGCCACGTCATTATGCCATATCATCATTCCCAGTCAACTAACGGTCAAACTTAACACATATGTTTAATAGTGCTAGATTTGTCCCATTTTGGTTTATAATGTCCGGTTTTGCACCATCGAAATTACGGGTGCCAAAGTTGTCCATTTTGAAAATTACGGTGGCTATTTTTGCCCCTTCGCCCTAGTAATATATATAAACTTTCAGGCTAGAAATATAATTAAGGATATACAATAGGGTAATTAAATGTAATTTTCCCTAAATGAAATATATAAATATCATCTTCTTCTCCCTTCCCTCTAATTTGAAACCCTAGCCGTCCTCCCCCACCCTCTCATCTGACTCTCCGTCCTCCCCCACCCTCTCATCTGACTCTCCGTCCTCCCCTTGCATGCTCGCCGACCAGGTGGCACACGGCGGCACACGGAGGCGTCAGCTGCCTAAGGGTAGCTTCCCTTCCTTCAAACCCCTTTTCCCCTTTTGTTTCCTCGCATTCCCGTCGGGTTTCATCGCTTTCTTTCGTTTTTCCGGTGAGCCCACGGCTGCGACGGCGAGAATAGGTAAAGGTTCGACCTACCTTTACTACAATTTTCGATCTAAACTTCTGTTTGTTAATTTCACATATTTTTCTTTGTCTCTTGATTCCTTTGCGAGCTCTCTCCCTGTTCCTTTTCGTTTTTCTTTCTCCAATGGTGGTTTTCGGCGACGGCGAGTTTCCAGTGGCGAGATTCCGAACGGCGGAGGCCGTCAATGTCATGCAAGTTCGAAATCATAGAAAAGGTGAAACCTTTCTTTCTTTACACACCTGATTCATTGTGTTTTTGGGCGAGTTTGAGTGAGAATCCGAATTGGGGCTATGGTTTATGGGTTTATAAATGATTAAAAGAACAAGGGCAACCTCAGTGGTGTTTTGATTGTAGATTAAAGAGTTTGGGTGAGGCTGAGTTCCATAAGGCTGACATTGTGTATTTTGATTTTAAGTGTTCTGGTAGATTTGGCATGATTAAGTATATATATAATTGCTGCATGATAACATATGGTGGTGTTTGAGAGTAATTTTTAATAAGAACAATACACAGCTGATTGTTAAATGTGTTAGGTAAATGGAGTGTATGCTGAGCTGTTCATTTTGTCTTTGCTTGAGATGACATGTTTTGCCAAATTTTTAAAGTTTCTTCTCCTTGCATACACTGTTTCTGCGGGCGTTGGTCTGAATATGGTAGTGCATGCATGATTCATGAAGCCTCTGGGATTTGTATAGCTTTAACTCCTTTCTTTTTTTTGTTAGTAGTTGAAAGGGGAAATGTTGATTATGATTTTGGTTGAATTTGTTGAGAACCCTAACCTTGGGTCCAATGGGGTTGTGGGTTTCTAAGTGTTTATATCTTAAACTTAACTAACCTATAAGATTATTGAAGCTAACAAATTACTTTGTATGCTTAATTTGGTGAAGTTGGTACCATATACATTTTATGGGCCGATTTGCATAGTTTGTAAGAGAGACTCAAATTGTGATTTAAAGTTGATAAGTGATAGATAACTTAAGTTCGGGTATATATGGTATACTTTTAGGCCATTTATGTGTTATTGATTTTCTTCCTTTGGCATCTTTGTTTGTTGGTGAGATTATGTTGTTTTACTCTAATTTTTATGGCTGTTGTATTTTATTTCTGTTGTTCTTGATCTTGTAGGTATGGTGTTGCAATTTTTAGGATTTTAAGTTTGATTCTTAGTTATTATAATGTCCAGTGGGATTGAATTTACTTGCTTTGTTCACTACAAACATTTGACTTTTATTATATGGTGTGTGTGTTTGATGCTAAACATGATAATGATTTGTGAAGAGAAGTCAAGTGCTTTAATGCTTGCATATGAGATTGAATTAAGAATGTATCTACTGTTCATGTGTATAATTACATTTTACTATACCTTGTAGTGAAATGACATTGTATGGTGAACCATATGCTTATCTTATTCTTTATGGGTATTTTCTTGGGCTGACTGATAGATCTCACAACTGTTTTGGGTGTTGTGTAAATTTTGTTTTAAGGGCATATGTAATTGATTTTATGTTCAGATTGGTCATGAGTACCATGGAGAAAATTATATGGTTGCATGTGGGTTTTTGAGAATCAAGTTTCTATGCCTTTGAACTGGGAAGTGTTGTGATGATTGTAATTAATATTGTTATAATGTTGTTTTGTGTAGGTAATGAAATTAAGACTTTACATATATATAGTTAGTTAATTTAATAATAATTCTGCATAAGTGGCTGCTGGGTTCAAGGATGAAATAAGAGAAATGAAGGCATGTAATGAATCTGGAATGTTAATTAGGTGAGTTTGATTCAGGCATAGAAAATTTTGTGTGCTTGAAAATAAGAATAGAGTAATGGAATGAGTTTATGTTTCTTTTCTCTGATATGGCTGAATTGGTTCAATGCAGAAGACATCTCAAATTGTAATATAATTATAGAAAGTAGAAGGTGTTGATTAGTTGTGTATATAAATGTTAGAATTGAATGAAAGTGATAAATAACCATGATGTGTCATCTTGAAGTGTATTAAATGGTGCTTTGGGACATAGGAAATGAATTATCTTTCCCCTCCTTAGATGGCCAAAAGTAGTACAATTGAATGTGACTGCAATATGTGACTTGACATGTTTTGGTGAGTGAATTGATCTATGAGGATGATACCTGAGATAATGTAGGAATGTTATGGTGTTATAATAGTTGATTGCAATTTGCAAAGTGAGAAGTTTTGATTCTACCTAATAAGATATTGATTTGGTGAAAGTGTGATTTGTTAGGGGTGTCTTTGGTGATTTTATTTGTGTTAATTTCTATATTGCTTTAATGGAAATATATGCTTGTTGCTTCTTGGCTTTTGGTTCATTAATTTGAATTTGTTTATTGGTTTTGGCTTTGATTCGAAAATGTTTACCTTAAAATAAAATATATAAGAAAAAGAGATTGGGTAGTAATTAGGATCGAGAGCGACGCTAAGTAACATGAATAAGAATAGATGCTCACATTCCTTGTTATATGAAATAGGAGAGTATAGTAAGAGAGGTGCTTGGAAGGAAAAACTTGCAAGGAACGGTAGGGAAGAACAACAAAGTGCTAAGGGCGACAGGTAATCACACTTAACCTTACTATAACATTGAGGGTGATGTTAGTTTGGGATTTTGTAAAATCCTTTCTCACCCTCTATATATATATTTTATCTTCGAAAGGTTATTTTTATACAAAACAGGCTATCGGGTGCCTTTTAAACACGATTATTTCTATATAAAAGATCTTTACACATTATATATATACTATTATCCTGCCTGGTGGTGGCCATTGATCTGGAATGGCGTGAAATGTATATAGGGATAGTGTTGGGTAGTGGTTTAAGAGGTGATGAGGATAGAAAAGAGGGTTACATGTTGAGTTGGGAGTTATGTTGATAGAATATAGAATAGGGATTGTGAGTATTGCATGACACTGATTATTAGTACCGTCGGCCGATGTAACCATCGATTTGCGCAAATCGATAGGTTAATTGTACAGGTTCCTCGGATTGTAAAGGAACCAGGGATTTTTCACATTTTAGAGTGGTCCCTTTTTCATGCTTTCAGATTTGAGACTGGGCACAGTGTCAATCACGTTTATTTTCGTCTGTTGAGTTGACTTGGAACTGACTGAGGGATTTGAGTGATATGTGGGAAGTAGAGATGATGAATTTGAGTTGATTTAGACGGAGGGACTTGAATGATTAATGAAAGACTTGACATGTATATATATATTATTGGTTTTAAATGTGGTACCCTTTAAACGCCCTCGCTACCGCACATCTCACTATTATAGTGAGTTAAGCGGTGATTACTGGGACAAATTGTCTCATCCCACGATTACTGACATTTTTGCAAGTATTCATGCACAGGCGCAAACATCAGGAAAGGGAATTAGGTAGTAGTAGTTATATAGACTATTTTGAATTGTATATTGCCAATTTATATAGGCCTGCATCTGCTTCCGCATGTATACATATTTATTTATTATTTAATATCAATTAGTTCTGTTTAATAACCATGTTAGGCAAATCTTTTCTAACATGGTTAGTAAGCATATATTTATATGTATTTAAAATTATTGAACATTAGGTTGTTTATTTTTCTAACCATGTTAGGTGATTCTTTTCTAACATGGTTAGCTATTAATTATCCATGATAGTATTCAGGTTGTATTAGTTTATTCTTTCCTATCATGGATAAATTATAAAAGGATTAGAATATTCTTTTCTAACTATGATAGAGATATTAATATTATGGAAATTCCTTTTTCTATTATAGTTAGTAAAGAGATTAATGAATTGAAATAAATATTATTGGTTAATTAGGTAATTAGTAACAGAGTGTCACACATAACTTCTCAGCTCCTAGAACTCCTCAGCAAAACGGTGTAGTCGAGAGGAAGAACAGGGTTCTGACTGAGATGGCCAGGAGCATGCTCAGTGAGAAAGAGGTTTCTCAAGTGTTTTGGGCGGACACTATGAGTACTGCTTGCTACATCTCCAACAGAGCCTATGTTCGCAAGGGATTGGACAAGACTCCCTATGAGTTGTACAAAGGCAGAAAGCCCAACATCAGCCACCTCAGAATCTTTGGATTAAAATGCTACGTGCATAACAATGGAAAGATAAATCTGGGTAAGTTTGATCCAAAAGCTGATATAGGTGTATTCATAGGGTATTCCCTTAGGAGTAAGGCATATAGAGTATACAACATGAGAACTAGAGTTGTAGAAGAATCTATGCATGTTGTATTTGATGAAACTCCTACATGGGGACAATCCACAGAAGATGATGAGATACTAAACCTTCCAAATCCATCATCATCTTCACCACCAAAAGAAACACCAGCAAGCAATCCCAAAGAAGAAGATGAACCCAGTGATGAGCCTACAATGCAGACAGTGCCTGATGAGGCATAGTTGCCAACAGCTAGGAGACATCACAGGGATCATCCTCTTGACCAAGTGCTTGGTGATGTTTCTTCTGGTGTCAGAACCAGAAGGCATGTTCAAAATAAAGTTGAGTTTGGAGCCTTTTTATCTCAGATCGAACCAACTTCAGTTGAACAAGCTCTTGAGGACTACGACTGGATTATTGCCATGCAGGAAGAGCTAAATCAATTTGAAAGAAGCCAAGTTTGGGAACTAGTCCCAAGGCCGTCTCATCAATCCATAGTAGGGACCAAATGGGTCTTCAAAAACAAACTGGATGAGACAGGTCAAATAACAAGGAACAAAGCCAGATTGGTAGCCAAAGGGTATAACCAAGAAGAAGACATAGACTATGAAGAAACTTTTGCTCCAGTCGCTAGACTCGAAGCAATAAGGATTCTTCTAGCCTTCGCATCCATGAAAGGCTTTAGATTATATCAAATGGATGTAAAGAGTGCATTTCTTAATGGTTACATCAAAGAAGAGGTTTATGTAGAACAACCTCCTGGCTTTGAGGATCACAAGCATCCTAAACATGTGTATAGGCTAAAGAAAGCTTTGTATGGCCTAAAACAAGCTCCTCGAGCTTGGTATGAGAGACTCAGCAGCTTTTTGCTGGGCAAGGGTTTCTCAAGAGGCAAACTAGATAATACACTGTTTATTCTACACAAAGATAGAAACATGTTAATTGTCGAGATCTATGTTGATGATATTATTTTTGGGGCAACTAACGAAAAACTTTGTGAAGAATTTTCTGACTATTGAGGGTGAGTTTGAAATGTCAATGATGGGAGAACTAACGTTCTTCCTAGGCCTGCAAATTAAACAAAAGAAGCATGACATCTTCATCTCCCAAACTAAGTACTGCAGAGAGGTACTCAAGAAGTTTGGGATGGATGAGTGCAAGGAGTATGACACTCCCATGAGTACCACAACCGCACTCGATGCTGACGCAAAGGGTAAATCTGTCAGCCTGCCCATGTACAGGGGAATGATAGGTTCCCTGCTATACTTAACGGCAAGCAGGCCTGACATTCAATTTAGTGTAGACATGTGTGCTAGGTTTCAAGCCAACCCCAAGGAGTCACATCTAACATGTGTTAAACGTATCCTAAGATACCTTGAGGGAACACAAGAGCTTGGTCTTTGGTATCCCAAAGGTAACCAAGAGTTCTTGTGGGCTTACTCTGACTCTGATCATGCAGGTTATAAAACTGATATGAAGAGCACCAGTGGACAATGCGCCTTCCTTGGTGGTTGTCTTGTCTCCTGGGCTAGCAAGAAGCAAACCTGCGTGTCCTTATCATCCACAGAGGCAGAATACATTGCTGCTGCAAGCTGTTGTGCGCAAGTGTTGTGGCTAAAGAACCAACTGAGAGATCTTGGCTTGTAGTTCCCTGAGGCACCCATCCTCTGTGACAATACAAGCACTATCAGCCTTGCCAAGAATTCGGTTCAGCACACAAGGACAAAGCACATTGATGTCAGACATCACTTCATTAGAGATCACGTTCAAAAGAAGGACGTCAAAGTGCAATTTTTCCCCATTCAGCATCAGCTTGCTGACATTTTCACCAAGTCTCTGGGGGTTGATCAATTTACATTCATAAGAGGTGATTTGGGAATGGTAAACCCAAATGAAGTTTAATTCTTCAAATAACCCTGTGCTTAACTGTTTAAAACCTGCAACTATGCTAACTTAGGCATCGGAGTGTCAATCCATGTTTTTGGAGGTCACCAATGTTAAATCTTAAGCAAGTACAACCGGAAGCAAAACCACTTCCTGATGATCATTTGCTGGCGCTGAGTGTTGAACCAAAGTGAGGGGGAGCGCCAGTGCCTGAACAAAGGGACATGTCACTTCAGAAAACGTTTCATCTTCTCACACCAAAAGTTGTGCTTCCTCTGATAAGGTGAAACGACACATGTCAAAAGGTGCGCCGTTTCAATTAAATACTTACGTTACCCAATGAATAAACGCATGCTTTCATGAAGAGTCATTATGAGCATTTTACCCGTTGTAACTTTGCATATAAATAGGAAGCCATTTTCACTTTCACCTTTTCACTTACACACAATTCTTACTCACAAAACTCTCTGAACTTATTCATCGAGTTCATCATACTTCTCTTCATCTTCTTCATCCTGTTCTTCATTATCTTCATCTTCCTCTTCGCATTTCATCTCATATAAACACTAAACCCACACAAAATGGCCGGCTCACATGAATCTAACCCCAACACAAAGAAAGTCACCTCTTCCAAGAAATCGAAGTCCAAAACGGGCAAATCTGGGCATTCACATTTTGGAAAATTTGGAAAATCACATGAACGACAAGAACAATCTGGGCAAGTTCATACAACTTCTGGGAAATCTGGGCAAAGCCAAGACCAACGTGAGCGAGTCCAAGAACAGCCTGAACAGCCTGAGAATGTTGAGCAACCCCAGCAAGAACACTCTGGGGAATCTGGGCAACAACGAAGAAGGTTGCAGAAGAAGGGCAAGAAGAGGGTCCAGTTTAGCGAAGAGCCCTCTTCCAAGAGACAAAAAGTAGAGGAGGATGATCCTCTTGTGTACAGAGATGGGCCTTTGGAGGCTGTTTCCTCCAAATTTGAGACTGTCAAGCCCTACTTCAACACCGGGATGTTCTTAGATCTGAATAAGATAGATGAACTAGGGTTTCCACATTTGAGGTCATTTCTGGAAAAATACATGCCCTGGCTGGGAATCAACCAGGAGTACAACATCAACGTCCTGCGAGTGTTCTGCCGAGTCTCTCACTGGCAAGGTCAAATATAAGAAGGTGGATGGAAAGAATCAGATTTGGAGACTCACCTTCATAGCCATAGTAAGGGGGAGAAACTTCAGTTTCACTTGGAGGGATATCAACCACCTAATGGGGATCACTGAGGAAGGAATGAATGAGTGGCTATACCCAGAGTCACTCAAACTCAGCAAGGAGGAACTTGAAAAAGTGTATGACACCAAAGGGAAGAAGGTGTACGGGATGTCTGACACCAACAGGCTCCTGTACTACTTCTACTCCCGCATGATGACACACAAGGGGGGGAACTTCAACGAGTTCACTCTTCTAGATAACCCTTGGTTCCCCAGACTCCTCTCCCAGCAGCCAATCAACCCAGGGCAGTTGATCAGTCTTGAGCTACACAGATGGATGGTCAACAATAAGGCTGGAAGTCTTCCCTACCCCACTATCATCGCCTTCCTCCTTGAGAAGAATTTGATCAAGGCTACATCCTCTGAGGAAGAAGAAAATGTTAAGTGCTTACCTGTGAGTGCAATTAACATTAGCAAGATAGGGATTAAGTATCTCAAGAAGGCCAAGGCCACTCGCTCAAGCTCTCAGTCAGGCAGTGCCTCTCATACCTTAGCCCCCTCTGTATCTCGCGCAGGGGATCAAGAGGTTGACTCTCATCCCGGTCCAAGCAGAGTTGCGAGGGTGCCAGGTACTGTTAAAGCTTTTGCCCAAGAGATAAAAGAGGAGATTCTCTTTAAGCTGACTGACTCCTTGGTGGCTCCTCTCCGTGACGAGTATGATACTGGCTTCCAGCAGCAGGGGGAGCGAATCCAGAAGCTCGAGGATCGAGTGGGTCAGGTTGAGACTCAACTTGCTAGAGTGGATGCCAAGCTAGATCTCACTCTCCAACATCTCCAAATCCCTCAACCATAAGGTAACTTACCACCACCCCCTCCTCCTAACCCACCTCCTCCTCCTCCACCTAATCAACCATTACTTCCTCCTCCTCCTCCTAACACTCAACAGCCACAGCCACCTCCTCCTCAGAATGACCAACAACCCCACACATCACCCAACAACAACCAACAACCCCAGACATCACCCAACCATGACCAACAACCCCAAACCTCACCCGACAATGACCATCAACCATCACCTCAAAACTCCACACAAGACTCACCCCAACACTCCCCTCGCCAATCACCCCTTAACTCCAATAACATGTCCCCAGTGTTATCTATTTATTTAGCTTCCATTTTTTTCCAATATTTCATTTTCCAAGTTTCTGCACATCAATTCATGTTTTTCCTTGAAGAAAATTGCTAATTAGATGTGTATACTACTCTATCCATCCATTGATTTGTTGACATCTTTGGGGGCTGGTAACTAACAACCAAACTTATTCTTTTTACCGTTCTTCTAATAATTGACTGGTAATGTATTACTCATGTAATATTACTAACTGAGTGTTTTTTTCAGGCTGATCTTCAATATTACTTTCTATTTGGAAGACTTAAGAATGTGTTGGTTGATCCATTTTGTAGCTTAAATCGTTTTCTGTTTTCTCAATAGGTCATTGTTTTGGTTGGTGAAACTATATGTGTCAAACTTACACTCATTTGGTGGGTGGCTATTGCTGTTAAGTTGTGTAGGTGAAGTTTTAGAAAGATTAAACAACTTATTTTTGTGTAGTTATAGCTCATGTGACATATGAATAGGGTGACCATAGCCCTGATTTAAAAGTTTTTGTGTAGGTTGCTGCTGGAAACTATGTTGTGTAATATTTATGCTAATTTATATTTGATGATTTAGTCCAAAATGTGTGTGATCCTCTACAAGGAATTGCTGAAAGCCTGACGTGAAAATAAAATGGAAAAGGGGGTCACATTTTCATGGTTGGTTGTGGATTCAGTTGTTGAGTACAGATTATCAGAAGTTGGGATGTACAAGTATTTTTACCATGCTTTAAGATTTACTGACCCAATAACAGCAATGGGTAGCAAGTTGGTCAGTCCAATGAGGAGGAGAAGCAAGCATTACATTGCACTGCACCTGAGGTAGTCTGATTGGTATTTGATTTATTATTATTTCCATGTTGTTCATATCCATTTAACATGTTCAAGTTACCAGTAAAAGATGAAGTGATCAGTAGATCACCATCAAAACTCTATATTAGCCTTACAGGATTGTTTGGATCCAAGTTTTTCAATGACATGCCTTGCGTAATAATAATTGCATATAAATATTCATGTCAAGTACAGATCAATTTCGTGGCTCAGAAAAAGGTCATGCCTAATTCTTTGCTGTCGTAATACATGCAATTTTGCATCTATGATCATATCCAATTCCTCTGTGCAAGTGCTTGGAAATTAAACAATAGTGTATTTTTTACATGCCTAATTCTTTCTTCTTTCACCATTTTAGAGGCCAAGATACATTGGTATTCCAAATTGAGCTTACCAAGTTTCACAATAATTTGACAATTGTATTTAATCGTGGTGACAGAGATCTCCAAACCACATTGTGGTGCTTCAAATTATAATTTATATGTCCTCTAGGGAGGCATCAAATACAAAAACCACTTTGTTTGAAGATTAGTGCACTACTGGGAGTCTTCCCGATGAACAATCTGATTATAAATGAAATAATCATTGGACTATTTACCCATTTGTTTGCACACAAAGTAGGTTTTATTTTTAAATAGGAAGAAGAGAGTTAAATAGAAAGAAAGGGCATAAGATTTGGGGACAAAATTATAATAATAAAAAAAATGAACAAATGTGTAAATAATTATAATTTTCCCTAACAATCTATATATCTTTAAAATCTTTTTTTCAATTTCCCTGTTCTCATTGCGGCTTCTCTCTATATTTCTTGTTCATATAGCCGTTTGCTTTACGGCTCATCTCTTTATTGATATGCTCCTTTTTTTCCTCTCTTCTATCTCACGAACCCAGCTCAAACTTCACACCTCATCTCATCTCCCTCTCCGGCTCCCGCAAACCTTGCCGTCGCCGTTTGTTTTGCCGATCACTCTCATCCCTTCACCGTTGTTCCCGCTCTTCGTCCCTCCTTCAAGCGGATCAACAAAGAGGCTCTATATGTGTATCTTTCTCAACCCTACATCTCATTATCTCTCTTCTTCTTCAAAAATTAATCGTAGCTTACTGAAATCGAAGCTATGTTGGCCATTCACGACTCTCATCATTATCTCTTCTTCTTGCCCTTGTCATCACTGGATCTGATAGAGGAGATCCCACGGTCTAGGGTTTGTAAGCCATTGATTCACTTTTGCTCTCTCTTTCAGATATAATATTTCGTCCCTTCACTTTATTATTCTGTTTTTATTCTCATATTTTAAGTTTTTGATTGATGTTCTTCATTGTTTGTTTCCTACTTAGCAAGTTGTGTTTGATGGGAGTGAGAAGCCGATGGTTGGTCCAGATTTGTTGTAAGTATGATCTCACTTGAATTATATCTGTTTTACTTGCTACCTTTAGTTTGTCTCTTGCAAATGGAAACTGAAATTTTGGGGTATGGGGGGTGGTGCAGCTAGAGATGGGATATAATGCCATTACAAATGTGACTGTTTGACCATGGTCACAAAAAGAAAGAACAAAGGCAATTTTAGCGACCATGTTTTCTATTTTTCATTTTCCAAACATTGCTACCCACCTCAGTAAGTTGTTGTTGGTCAACATAAAGCAAAAACAGATAAACAAAACAATTGAGTAGAGCACAAACTGAAAATGTTGAACACAAGTGTGAGAAGTCCACCAGAAAGGAAGTCATTTAAAATGAATTTAGTTGATTGGTTTGGATGTCTTCATCATTTGAAAAAGGAAGCCCCCAATGCTAATGAATCTAGCTGCTTGGTTTTGATGTCTTTATGTTGTATATAGGTTGTGGTAAAAACTTAGATGATCTAGCTTGTGTTTACATGTGAAAGTGTTGTTTAGGTTCATGTAATAATTTCTCCAATGATAATCATCTGAATTTCATGTAATATAGATGTTTTGACTTTAGGCTACATGTATATGATTGGATAGGTAATAAATTGGACCTGCTCCGTTACTCATGATTTTAATTGTTTGCCTTTGGTATCTCTATGCTTATCTTTATTGGATATTGCTGGTTTTTTTTTAATATTTTAGTGTGGGAGTGGAAATTATTTATGCTTTATGATCTTAATGGTTGGTGGCTGTTGTGTGTTACTTAGTGATAATATCTGGGTAATGGAATCAGCTAGATAACGGATAGAAGGTTTATGTAATTTGTATATAGAGTTGACCATTATGTATGCTATGGGTTAAGGATTAATTTGCTGATGTTTACTTAAGTTTGGCATTAAGGTCTGCCTTTTGGTTGTTGTAATGTAATTTCATTACAGGGAAATATTTTGTGGATGAGATAAGCAATTTTGTAGTATTTGGTGAAGTTTCGGAAGACTAAACAACTTGGACTATGCAAGTGAATACTAAGGGCAAGCGGAGGAGGGGCAGGAACTGTAATGAGTCTTTGACTCCAAAATGGGTTGGTGCATTGAATGTTTGCTGTTATTTGTGACTCCAATGTTGGACAACAAGATGTTGGTGGTAAGCTCAATTTGATTTCATGTATGTAATTTGCCACATCTTGGAAGTTGTCAAGGGGTCTTACTATAGGGAAAGGTGGCTTAATTGAGCTGCTATTATTTCTGCTGTATAACTGCATAATGTTTCATGGAAGATTTTGTATCATATTTTAGATCGTATTGCAGTGGTTGCCAACTGTTCTGTCATGTCAGAATAATAGTAGTAGCCATGTCATCTACCAAAGGAATACCCCATGTAGGCTGGGCAGTCTAGGTAATATGGTTTTATTGTTTGTTGATTTTTTTCACAATAGTTATATTATTCATACACTAAGATCAAAGACATTGACTACTGGTCTCATATTGTTACACAAGTTTGTTATTTTCACTAAATATACAAAAAACCTGTTTTTTTAGGGTATGGCCAGATAGATTGGCAAGATGGTATGGAGCACACTAAAATAGGGGTAGCACTCATTGCCAAGTCATCAACCTCTATAATTTGTGTAATCAAGGTGTAACAACATGAAAAGAATTGTGCTGTGAAGGAAATGTTGAGATATAGATTGTAGTAGTTATTATTGTATGCATTGTAGAGAAGGTATCCCCAACATAGGGTCAATGGTATATGTGGGGTGTCAATGAATTAGTTTAATGGCAAAGCTTATGTTTTGCTCATGGTTTTTTACCTGAAAAAATGATTTTATTTGACGACTTTTAGGTTCTGTGAAAAGAAAGCTAGCAGAGGAAGAAGAAGAGATTCCAAGAGGCAAGGGTATTACTTTAAAAGCTCAATTTGGGGTAGAGTCCTTATTTAAAGAAAGTTGGAGCTGTTGGTACCATTTTGTATTCACATTTTTGGTAGAATGGTCAATTTAGTCCGTGCAATATGGGAGAGGTAACACTCAATGCTTAAGTGTTACTAAACAATAAAGATAGATCAAGTGTTACTAAACAATAAAGATAGATCATTGGCAGAATGCGCAGGGGAGTCAAACTTATATATTCCATGGTTTTTACCCTATTGTATTTTATTGCCATTTATACTTATATTCAACTACACATTACATTGCTTTAACCATGCATAAATTGTTGTTTAATAAATTAATTGATCGTTTTTGATGATGTGTAATGTACAATCATTCCTCGAAAAACCATTAACCTAGCTTGAGTGTATGCTTCCTGGGCATCGCCCGGGGATTAAAATCTAGTATATATTAAAAATCCTTTTCCCCCTATTCCTGTTCATTGAGCCGCTCCTATTGTCCTCGGCTCCTCTCTATTTTCCCTGTTCATAGAGCCGATTTCTTCTCGGCTTCGGATCTATTAGTTTCTCTGTCTTTCCTGCTCTATTCTCTCTCTTCACTCTCCGTTTTCTCCACTCTTATCCCATTAGGAAGGCGGCTAGAAATCACACTTGCCTAAACAGAGCTTTAGAAACCCTATCTGCCCTTTCTCCTCCAATTCTCACCCTCAAACCTTACGGTTGCTTGGTTCGGCTTTGTCATATGATGTGAACAAGAGTTTGGATGCAATTGCTTTGAGGAAGCCAGCTGACATTGAGTTTGAAAGGCACGATTTTGTAAACCAATCTTGTCATCATTGTGGCCCTTATACCCCGCTCGCGCTTTGTTGAAGTAAGTTTATCTTATGTTTATGTTTGAATGCTTGCTTTCTTTTTAGTTTAGTATCAAAGTAACCCCTTTCTGCTTGCATCATGGGTATTTGATCCCTCCACCTCTTCACATTTCGCCCCCTTCAATTTCAAATATGTCTATCCACCCCTTATATTTACTAAGAAGCAATTGAGGGCAAGGAAATCAGATTACTTATGTGGTCAATTCTGAATGTTCTGTCTTTATCTATTATGTTTTAGACATTATTTCACTTTCTTGCTTATAGGTACTTCACATAAACCAATCATCATCATGGGATTGTGGTCTTGCTTAAGTGGTGATGGTTTTGAAAACCATTGGCATCCAATTCTGAGCTATATCGCACTACTAGGATTTTCTTCTACACTGCCTTAAAACTATTTTACTGCCATATGTATGTGAGATGCATGATAATTATAGAAAATACTTCTGAACTATGATGTCACTTAATTGAAGTTGTTGACATTTTCTATGAGAGTACAACTTAGATGTAAATACTAAATTGGAAGACCACAACAATTTTGAAACAAAAATATGTGTTGGCTCCCTCATTTTTCCTTTGGTAGTGGTTGTGCTTTTCTGGTGTTGTTTATTTGATTTTATGTGATGATGTGCTTTTTATGTTTATTTTCTAATGTACCCTTCCTTTTTTCCACTTTTCACTTTATACAAAGTTCTAATCAAAGGTTTGCTTCCAAGTTTGAATAATTAGTTGAGCTGCATGTATGCCTGTATTAAATGCTCACATATCTTGATTGCTTATGATCATATGATGTAAGAAGTTAGTTTTGTATTGTTATGAAGAGGAGCATTCTTTACACCAAACTTAAGCATTTATTCTGGGCCTGTCCTTACTGATCATATGAATGCTAAGTTCTGGGGACTTTGATTCATTCTCTTGTGAGTATAGGTTCATAGTTGTAGGATTGTAATATATGGACAACCCATTCAATTATCCAGTTGGCACCTCCCCTTCTTATCTCTTCCCTCCCATTCAATTCAATTCAGCTTTTCCCCAGCACCATCCTTCTCCCAATATCTGTCCACACAACAAGAGGGAAAAAAAAACAAAACCATTTTGGGATAAAATCTGTTTGAGATCTTGAAACATACACACCCACATTATTTTTTCATGAAAGATCACGACTTTGGTTCATATGTATTTAGGTAAGTAAAGGTCTGAGAAAATAGTAGTTATCTATTTATTTAGCTTCCATTTTTTTCCAATATTTCATTTTCCAAGTTTCTGCACATCAATTCATGTTTTTCCTTGAAGAAAATTGCTAATTAGATGTGTATACTACTCTATCCATCCATTGATTTGTTGACATCTTTGGGGGCTGGTAACTAACAACCAAACTTATTCTTTTTACCGTTCTTCTAATCATTGACTGGTAATGTATTACTCATGTAATATTACTAACTGAGTGTTTTTTCAGTGAATTTAAAATAGGCTGATCTTCAATATTACTTTCTATTTGGAAGACTTAAGAATGTGTTGGTTGATCCATTTTGTAGCTTAAATCGTTTTCTGTTTTCTCAATAGGTCATTGTTTTGGTTGGTGAAACTATATGTGTCAAACGTACACTCATTTGGTAGGTGGCTGTTGCTGTTAAGTTGTGTAGGTGAAGTTTTAGAAAGATTAAACAACTTATTTTTGTGTAGTTATAGCTCATGTGACATATGAATAGGGTGACCATAGCCCTGATTTAAAAGTTTTTGTGTAGGTTGCTGCTGGAAACTATGTTGTGTAATATTTATGCTAATTTATATTTGATGATTTAGTCCAAAATGTGTGTGATCCTCTACAAGGAATTGCTGGAAGCCTGACGTGAAAATAAAATGGAAAAGGGGGTCACATTTTCATGGTTGGTTGTGGATTCAATTGTTGAGTACAGATTATCAGAAGTTGGGATGTACAAGTATTTTTACCATGCTTTAAGATTTACTGATCCAATAACAGCAATGGGTAGCAAGTTGGTCAGTCCAATGAGGAGGAGAAGCAAGCATTACATTGCACTGCACCTGAGGTAGTCTGATTGGTATTTGATTTATTATTATTTCCATGTTGTTCATATCCATTTAACATGTTCAAGTTACCAGTAAAAGATGAAGTGATCAGTAGATCACCATTAAAACTCTATATTAGCCTTACAGGATTGTTTGGATCCATGTTTTTCAATGACATGCCTTGTGTAATAATAATTGCATATAAATATTCATGTCAAGTACAGATCAATTCCGTGGCTCAGAAAAAGGTCGTGCCTAATTCTTTGCTGTCGTAATACATGCAATTTTGCATCTATGATCATATCCAATTCCTCTGTGCAAGTGCTTGGAAATTAAACAATAGTGTATTTTTTACATGCCTAATTCTTTCTTCTTTCACCATTTTAGAGGCCAAGATGCATTGGTATTCCAAATTGAGCTTACCAAGTTTCACAATTATTTGACATTTGTATTTAATCGTGGTGACAGAGATCTCCAAACCACGTTGTGGTGCTTCAAATTATAATTTATATGTCCTCTAGGGAGGCATCAAATACAAAAACCACTTTGTTTGAAGATTAGTGCACTACTGGGAGTCTTCCGGATGAACAATCTGATTAATTACTGTTTGATGAACAATCTACTTTTGACTATACTTGTAAATATGTTGAAGTTTTGATAAAAATACATATGTTGAAGTGCCTCTATATTATTTTATGAAATTGGCCTATTTGTGAATTACTTGCACTATATATTTAATTAAACACTATTGTTTTGGCAGTTAATACTTTTGAGTAAGTGCCACCGGGCAACGCTCGGGGATTGAAATCTAGTTATGCAGATATACATGTTAACAACCCCTTCCTCCCTAAACGATTTAACCTAGCTGTCACCACTTTTCTAAATTTCATTCCTTCCTTCTCTTTCTCACCTTCTCTCCTAAACACTTCAATATTTTCTTCCTCACTCTTCAATGCGTTTGGCTTCTTCCATTGTATCACTCCCAACCGTCCTCAGTTCCAGCGATGGCGAGCAACTTCAGCCGACAGTACTAGGCTAAGTACTAGGCTAAAAACGGCGTCGGTTTTCACATTTAGGAAAGGGTACGAACTTGGGTGAGTTTCTTCTTATCATTTCCCACTTTACTTCTTCGATTTGAGAGACAAAACGATTTGATATTTTGGGAAATTAAATAGGGGACTGATATAGGATTCTGTAGTTTTAGGTTCTAGGATTATCTTAACTATAATAAACTTTCATATGTGATTATAAAAAGTGCTTAGAAGTGTGCAAATGTTGGTTGATATTGCTGAAGTTATTAGATTGCTTGTATGCATGATTTATAATTTTTATTCACATTGTACTGTTAAAAACATAATGAAATTGGGGAAATGATTATGGTTTGGTGTTTGTAAGTTTAATTGGGATTTTTATCGTTATGCTACATTGACTGATTTAAAATAAAGAGGGTCTCATTTCTCTGTTTTTAGGAATATGTTGAAAATATTTTAAAGTATTAATTAGAGTGAAGCTAAAATGGACAGGGCTAAATATTCATGCATAAGCACATGATTTCCATGTAGCTGTAAATATTCTGTCATGATTGAATATTTGTTTATTGTTGAAGGTGTCCAATAATATTCTATAGTGAAAATTTATGTGAGGCATTTGTTGTTGATACATGTATATATGTTAGATAAGTGTATATTGTCGAAAGTTGTGCATGAATATGTGTGATAGAATTTCTTTGTTTTTTTAACATGTACGTCAAATTATGAATAAGAGCTGCAATTTTTCCTTTAAATTTTATGGTTCTTTTATTTGAGGACTAGAAACTAGAAATTCTATTTGAGCGATGGTTGTTTATAAATAATGATTTTGAACTCCTTGAATGTTATAATAATTGTTTTGTTGATTTTGTGTGTCTTGTGTTACTATTTTTGCTTGTAGATGTAGACACATGAGTTTGATTCTATGAGTTTATACTACAATGCTAATATGTTATTAATGTGCAAATTGGTTGCTAAATTGATGTATTGATTGCTTTCTGTGTGATGCTTGTTTATTTGGTGATGAAATGATTTTGTGACTTTGTGAATGATATTGTGAAGGTCTAATTATTATGGCTTTCCTTGTGCTCTATTTGGAATTTTGAAATTTATCATGATGCTATTTGATTTATGCTTGTTAAATGATTGGAGGATTCTTGAAATTAGCAAGAAAACTTTGAACATTTATTAAATAAACTTTAAAGGATTAGAATGATTCTAGAAAATAGAATAATAACATAAGGATTGGGTAGTACAAAGGGATTCGTGAGAGACGTATATCCAAGATATATGTATACAAAACTAATTATAAATTCATTATCATACAGTATGTAATATAGGACAAAATAATGGCGTGGATCTCTCAAGACGCCTTTAAGGCAAAAGAATTGTTGATGGGTAATGGCTGGAATTCAGGTAGCGGTTTATTTCATGCACATTAGGTTTACTTGTTTATTTTCTGTCATCACTAATATTACTGCTTCAGATATTGATAGGGTTTATTTTCAGCATTTAAATTTTATGTGGAGTACTCCAGGTATAAGGAGGGTCGCTCCCCCTATACCATATTGTTATTGTTTATTTATTTTTCCTAGAAAATCCTGTCAGGTATGCCTACTACGAAAGGCAAATATATTGCTATAAGTAGTGAGGTGGTGCAATAGGCACATGCATTCAGTATTCTACCTGTGACAAACATATTGTTAAGGTAGGGGCCCTGTATGAGTGTTTTACTAACAGGTAGTAATCACCAACAGGAGCGCACTATCATTATTTGAAGTAGGATTAAATGAATTAGATGATAGGTGAATTAGAGTGTATGAAATGAATTGCGGTAAATTTGGTTTCAGGTACAATAGATAGTGAATTACAATAGATAGTGAATTTTGGAGTGTTGAAGAAAAGGAGGAATGCAAGAATGTTGTTCCTATTTGTATTTTTTTTATATATATATGTTATATTTTAAAAGAAATTTGTATAATTCTATTTTGGCATGTAATCTTTATAAATTTTGTAGGAGATAAATCTTGTGAACTTTATGTACTTAATAAATATATTTGGAAGTCATATCTACAATTATATGTACTTATATGTAAAACTAAGTATTTTAGAAATAATATTTTCTAGGGTAAACATTAGAACTTTAAAGGAAAAGATAAATGTTTTAATTTTGGAAATAATAGTTGAAAATATGTTTTCCTTAAAACCTTATTATTTTATAAAACTAATATAGATTATCTTACGTATTTTAAGAAACTCCATTTTATTTTAAAAAGTTCATTCTCAACTTGTTTTAAAAAGAATTATTTCAAAAAAAATCCATTTCATGAAAAAGTTTTAATTTGATAGTTTTTTAAGTTACTTATTACAAATTTCAAAGTTCTTAATATTTATTTTATAACAAAAATCATTATTTTCAATTTAATTATAATTAATATTTTTATAAATTAGTAAAAATAAACTAGGTGTGACACATATTTCGAGTCAAAACATGATAATTGGGCCTAATATTCAAATAATTGATATGCAAAGCCCAAAATATAGGACACATGATAAGGATGTGAAGCAGTGTGCCAATCAGAGTAAGTTATCTCCTCAATTCGAAATTCAAATAGCATAGGACACATGTCAAGAGCAGAGTTGAAGGAAGTCCAAGTGGAGGATAATTGGAGATGGAAAGAGAACGTGCTAGAAGACATGGTGAAGAGAGGAACGCATATTAAAACCTGAGATCTGAACAAAATATATACATGAAACAACCTCTCATCTTTTCAATATTCAAATTCATATCAACATTTATATTCAGATGTTTGACTTCAAATTCATGACTCCCATATCAACCAACCAGATCCATCCCTTGTTTTCTTAATATTTCATATTATTTTGTATATTTCCTTGTAATTTTCCTTCTCTTGTAATCATCTATGTTGGTGACTCCTCTTTGTAATTCTCATAAATACTTAATAAAATATTATCATCTTTCACTTTAATTGTTCTTTTATCAATGTACACCATTTTTGGGCGATACATTTTGGCCCCGACCGTGGGGTAGAAATCTTCTCAGCATTATTTCAGAAATCATAGAAAATAATCCACCTTCGCTGTACATTCCTGAATCGCCTCCTGTTATCAACAAATCCGAAGCCAACAATCAAATTTCACAAAGAAAAATCACACATCCAGAGTGATCCCATCAAACAGGACTGATCGTGTCAAATGATCTCGTCAAACAGAATTGGTCCCGCCATAACAGTCCAATCACGTCAAACAGGAATGATCTCGTAAGAAGACTCCTGGTAGAGTCAAAACGAAATTCAAGATGCTCTTGGGAAAGACTCATAAGGTTTCTTGTATAATCACAAACGCTCAAGAAATTCAAAAGAATTGCTGCGAAGTCAAATTCAAGATTCAAGGAAAGATTAGACATAAGGACAACATACTACATATTGGTATTCAACAACAAGGTATGAATCATTCAAATCTTTGTTTTCAAATTTTCGGCCAAACTTAATATCATTACAAGAACAAAGTTGTGATACACATTTTAAATATATTTTATGAACATTTGATTTTAAGTTATGTGGTCTAATAATGTCTGAATCTTCTTGCGGAAATAAGTCTCATCACTTTATGCAAAATTTATATGTCAAACTTGCTTATTCATGTTTCACAGTTCAAAATCTTTTAATTTAAATGTCTTACAACTTATGAAAACTCAAGTATTTTTCACGTTCATATCCTGATGTATATGATGAATACGATATATTCAAACTTAGATTTCCTTAATGTTACACTAGTGAAAAATTTAAGTCCAAAGTTGTAATTTATTTTCATATCTCAATCATCTCGTTCACGTGATCCTTTATCTGAGATCATCCCAATCATATATCATGTATCTCAAAAGCATTTAGATAACAAATCCTGCATCTCAGATTCATCTCGTTAATAATCTTGCATCTCAGATTCATCTCGTTAATAATCTTGCATACATATTGAAATCATCTCGTTAATAATTATTCATCTCATATTCATCCGGATCACATTTCTAGAATGCCAAAATCATCTTGTTAATAGATCTTGTATCTTAAGAACATCTCAATCACGGATGTTGCATCTCATATACATCTTGTTTACAAATCCTCCATCTCGAGATCATCTCGATCACATATCAAGTATCTTGTAATTATCCTGAACATGAATCTTGTAATTTAAATTTTTCATATTTACGTAACCTAAACCTCAAGAAAGATTCCATACCCTAAAAAGATCTCAGATCACTGAATATCCTTGTTAAACGAAAAACACACTTGTCAAGAAATCACACTCTCGCTAGAACAAGAACTTCGCAAAGGTAAGATAGGGCATTGTACACCCAAGAAGATTTCCAGGTATGTAATTCCCCTTTCAAGTTATGTCCCTATAATATCTTTTGCTGAATTACATTCTTTCTTTATGGTTTATTCCTAGTACGAGAATAATACATTGCTGGTTAACAAATAAATTATTCATGATGACTTGATTTTTAGCTTTCTTGTTAGTTGTAATTCCACTATCTCATCTATCTAATCCTATTATAAAGTTTAATCATGTGATCTAATCTATCTTGTTATCTAGATTCTTGTTGATGCACAATTTATGGGAACTATGTAATATGAACGAATAATAAAGACTTCTTTATTGATAATAAGATTGAGTACAATAAACGGGGTCACCGGCAACGGTGGTTACAAACTAGGCGTCAATGCCTTGATCACAAAGATTAAATCCAGAATACAATGATAATCAGAGAGGAAGAATACAGAGAGAGAGAGAGAGAAGATGATCGCAGTGAATTGCTTGTGTTCTCGTGAATGAGTTCATGGCCTTCTTATAGTTGAGGCTTCGTCTTGGTGGTTGCGAAATTATAGGAGACCGTTATGGGTAAGGGACGTTGCACGTGCTCCGAAATATAAGGGCGACTGGCAAGATTGGTGGGAGACAATTCCGAAAAAGGTGGGCGACTAAGTCACTCTACTTCATAGTCGTTGATGATGTGTTTCCAACGTTCCAAAGACGTCCGTCTTGCTATTGGGCCTCTATCAAAGCCCAAGCCCATTAAAGATATAACGGTGTATAACATTAAGTCCCCCACTTCTCAATGCTTACGTCAGCGTACATTGGGAAGTAGCGGTTTCTCCATTTTCAACGGCTCAGATGCTCGCAGACATTTTTCCTCCTTTTTCCCTCTCAAACGAACGACCTGGATGGTTTCACTAAAATAACACTGTAACTTAACATCGTCAAACAGTCTACATATACTCCATTTCGACTGTTCATTTTCCCATCTTCCTTCGCTGAAGCTCTTTCTTCTTCATTCTTTCAACACTTCAAAAATCCAACCTTTAATCATTTACTCACGTCGAAGATTCATTCCATCCCCAACAAGGTATTTTCTCACTAAAAATATCATCTTTTATTACTTTTTATGAGAAAATTAATAATCATGTCTTCATCCGATTCTGAGAAAACTGCCTCTCACCAAATATACATTAGTGAAAATGCCTAGTCCAGTACTTCTTCCCCAATAATGGGTTGATGCTGGTTCATCACCCTCGACTAGTTCTGGGAGGAAATCTATTCCTAACCCCCAAATTGTAAACGCTCCCTATGCTTGTGAAACTGGGGGTTTGGAGACGACTAGAGTTGACATCCTTAATGACGTCAAAGAGCCGCTTTTGAGATTCCTGGAAATCTCTAAAATGCCATCAATTTACTATTTTGACCCTAGAGTACCTTTTAGGTTGCCAGAAGATGGGGAAGCTCTCGACTCTTGGTCTAGCGACACAATCGCTTTGAGTTTTGAGAGTTTTCGTTATGTCAATCCTTTCCCACTCCCAAATATAGCCTTAGAGTTATGTGTCTTCTATGAGATCTCTCCTTCCTAGCTTTCTCCCCATATCGCCATGGCTGAGTTAATGCGTCATGAGATAGGGGTCGAATTAGATATGTTTGATATATTCGGCTCCTATAAACTTCAAGAAATTCGAAAGGGCGTCTACTCTTTTGTCCATTCCAAAGAAGGGTTACCGTCCTGGACACATGGCTCACTACCCAATGACCGTCAATGGGATGCATGTTTTGTGATTGTTGGAAAAAGTACGCCCTTTTATGGGCACATTAAATATTCTGGAATTAAATATAATTTTATTTAATAAATCAGATAAATGATTTAATTGAATAAATTTCTATTTATTAAATAAAACAAAAAGGTTTTATTAATTCCATTATAAATAGGGATAAGTGTAGCCCTAACATTAACGATGGTGGTGAGAGGCTCTCATGTGTGGAGAAGCCGTCTTTGAGAGAACGGGTTCTCTCTCTCCAACGTTCCTATCTCTCACCGTTTTCCTTGAGAGGGTGATTCGCTGTGCGAATCTGATTCGGGTTCTTGTAACCCGATTCTGCATGAGCTGAATCCTTTGGGATTCTTGGCTCCCTGTTTTTGTCACGGCTTTCTTTGTTCTTATTCTTACAGGAATTCTAGAGATCGAGTTCGAAGCTCCGGGATCTGGGAACACCGATAAGCCGGGTAATCACTAAATTCCTTCATTGGCATCAGAGCCACGATGATTCTGAGGCTGGATTTGAGGTAGGCCTCTAATCATTTTTTTCCGCTGCGTTGCATATGTAATAAAATAATTCACTGTGAGTTTATTATTTTATTAATATGCTAAATATATATACATGCTATTTGCGTTGTAACATGAATGAATGTGTTTCATTGTTTGTAGAAATCTTTTCTATATCTGATAAATTAGTTTAATTTTTCAGAATGTTTATATGCATGTATATGTATATGTTTGAGTAAACATGCTTATTTTTTTGATTTGAACCGCATGAAAGTGTCTATGCTTCTCTAAATCTGATAAAGCATGAACGACTAGTATGTTTACTGTTTTTTCGTTCTAGAATGTTTCCCAATTGGATTTGAGCATGAACGAGTTCGTGTATCGTCGGGATTTTTTTTCTTAACATGTAATGTGAACGTGTTGTTAGATTCTTGAACCGGTCAAAAAAACTGAATCCATGAATTTAGGAGTTTTTTTTCTTAGGTTTATATTTATTCTGTGTGATAATAATAAACTTAGAAATATGTAACGTTCAAAACATTCTGGAACTGGTCAAAGGCAACGATTTTTGTTTTCTCACCGGCCGGTGCACGTTTTCGCGAAATTTGGGTCGTGATTTTCGAATACCCATATGCATAAACGTGTAGATCTCGTCGAGATGATTCCAACGGCGCAAAAATCGCGTCAAACGGAGTCCGGACGAGAGAGTTATGGTTCCCCGAAGTTTCGGGGTGAGCCACCGCCGGCGGCGAGAAGTTCGCCGGAGTTTTCGCCGGCGGACTGAGGTTGAAGAAGGGGCGGGGGTAAAACGGTAATTGCGCGCCTTTAATGAAACGGTGCGTTTCATGTTCTGGGGTTTCTTGGACCGAACCGGATCAAAACGGTTTAGTTAATCCGGTTTGTTTTTCTCTGGTTCGGTTCCTTTTTTTTTTCAAAAAAAAAAAAAGGAAATGGTATATGGGCCGTGGCCCTATAAAAAAAAGAGTTTTTTTTTACTTCTGGGCCGTACAGGTTCGGCCCAGATCCCGTTTTTGGCCAGTTTAAAATTTTTTTTCGGGCCTATTATTTTTTACCAGATTAATAATTAATTATTTAATTATTTAATTAATTAATAACTATTTAATTAATTATTTTTCAAAAAAAATGAAAATCCTTAATTTTTTTTTTCTTTATTTTTTTAAGGTATGTGGGTCCAAATATTTTTGTTATTTTTTTATTAGACACATAAATTGATTTTGTATCAATTAAATAAGGATAAGTGATCCTTATTTGACCTAATTGATTATGTATCAATTAAAATTAATTGTGTATTAATAAAATAGAAATAAGTGATTTCTATTTGACATTAATTGATTGTGTATCAATTAAATAAAAAAAATGTTTTGATTGTGTATCAATTAAATAGGAATTGAGTAATTTCTATTTTACATATATATGTGAATAATCATGAATTAAACTTACATAAGTGATGTAAGTTGTCTTTAAAATTTATTGAGATTCTTTGTGAATTCTTTAATTTTTTTTTCATGATTAATATATATGAATCATGTGTTTAATTTAAAATATTTTTTTTTGGGACCAATGTTTTAGTAAAATTAATCATATGTTGATTAATAACTCCTTTGGCAACGCAAACCAGAAATTACCCCAGACATCAGTGTTTGATGCTATGAGCACTAACAAAAGGTCACCGTCTACTTCACAGAATGAGGGAACGAGTCTGTGTGACTGTGAATTCTAAAGATGAAGTGAAAGGACCTGACAATGTAGACATTGTCTAGTACACCTATGAGGACAAGATCATAAATGTGGTTGATGTAAAATACTGTGTGTATCTAATTTCCATTACCATGATCTAGTCCAACAAGGTAAACTACCCCCTCTTCCTCAAAAAGTTTTGGAAAAATGCTTTTGTCCATGGGATATAAATTTATTTATTGAATTACATGTGTTGTTTTTCTGATTAAATAAATTTAGTGCTCAAATTGAGTGGGAGTTAAATTTATTTATTTATTGAATTACATGTGTTGTTTTTTTTCTGATTAAATAAATTTAATATTCAAATGGAGTGGGAGTTAAATTTATTTATTGATTGCATGTGTTGTTTTTCATCTTAATAAATTTGATACTCCAATTGAGTGGAGTTTAATTTAATGAATTTCATGTGTTGTTATTCTTAAATTTAATACTCCAAATAAAATTTATTAATGAATTACATATGTTGTCTTTCCATTAATAAATTTAATTGAGTGGGAGTTTAATAATAATATGCAAGTGTTGCCATTATTATTTTTTTTAAACTATTATAGTTCAGAGAATATAAGAAAAACTTAATAATGAATAGCAAACTAGAATGAGTTGGATGGGGGTCAACCTAGTTGATTCCTGAAAACAAAACTAGTAAGCTACCATTGTTGGATTTTTCGGAGGATTCATAGAACTATTAATCTCAAGAGGAGATTACTTGTGCATACTTTATAGAAAAATATCAATTTTGATGTCTATATGTATAAAAACATATTCATCGTTGTCCTTACCAGAAGTGAGACGATGAATGGAGAAAATTTTGACATATGTCGTCATAAGATCTCCTATGTCCTGGTGGAGCAAGAAGTGTCTAAGTCCCAAATAGTGTTCTTCCATAGTACAATGCAATTATTCCATAGAGGGAACAACATGCATACAATGTATGGAAGAGGAATTAAGGCTTTTACTGACGTTGCTCACCAAATCCCGCTTAAGAATGACCAAATGGATCATGTGGAACCAAAAGGTCAGACAATTTAAATTAAAGAAATTATTTTTTCATTAATTGAAAAGTAAGTCCAATAATGGAGAGATGATCCTGAAGGCTTAAAAGGAAACAAGTCCTTTAAGAAAAGGGAAGAACAAGCTAAGAAACATGATCTTTCGTAGATCAAGTGTTATGCTTGTAGAAATCCCGGCCACTATGCCCAGGGGCATACAGACCATGTGATTAGAAACCGTCAAAACTTTACGAACTTTCTCCGGTTACCAACAAAAGGCATGTGGCTTTACGTTGGAAACATTACGAGAATTGTTGTCAAAAGGATTGGTACCTACAAATTAAATTTTTATGGAGACCAAGTTTTGACGTTAGAGTGAAGTTCTTGACGTGTCGGATATCCGGTGATATCTTGGGTCTATTATTTCTTTAATTAAAATTTGTGTATAATGTCAATATTGTTGACATTAATAATGAGACAGATCTTTTCAGATTTTGGATATGTTCCAAAAATGTTTCCTTGTTTTAATGAAATTGAGATTTCATTTCTTGTTGTTCAACATTATTTAATGTTGATTACGATACATACCATGCTATATATTAGAATATATTTTTGTCATAACGATATGACTAAATTATTCAAATAAGGGCATGTTGTGTAATGTATCAAAAGGGAATAGTCCCTATGTGAGAATGGTCTCGCATATAAGAGCACAAGGAAACCTTTCAGAAAAGGAACCAATGCAGAGTACCCTCTTAAACTTATTCATTTGAATATTTGCGTATCTATAAATATTAGGGCACATCATAGAGCATGATACTTTATTACTTTATCGATGATTTTTCACGATATTAATATGTATGCTTGATCTCTCAAGTCTGAAGCATTGGAATGTTTTGGGAAGTATCTGAGTTTGGTAGAGAACCAACTTAACTTTAAGGTGAAAACCTTTAGAACTATTAGAGGCTGAGATACCTTTACGAACAGTTCAATATACTCTATGATGAAAAGAGAATCGTTATGTATATAACAATTCTTGGCACACCGCAAGATGGTGATGCTGAAAGAAGGAACAAAGTCCTTCTTGTTATGGTTAGATGAATGATGTCTATGATAGATGTGTCTATCTGCTAAAGAGTGATACACTCTTAGCTATTACATTCATACTTAATCATGTGCCTTCGAAATCAGTCACCACAACACCATATAAGTTATGGACAGGATGCAAGTTGGACTTAACAGTCCTACAACCATGAGGGTTAGCATCCTATTTCCAAAATTTGTTTTACAAGTATGGAATTGTTGGGGTATAGAGGTTTGAAGTATCTTTGCAAGATATTTTGTAAACTCTAAAAGATATGTCTTCATTAGTGAAAATGAGGACGGATCAGTGACTGAAGTCGAGTTTAGAGACGCAATATTCATTGAATCCTTTTTCCTAGTAGAGGAAGCCTTAGGTATTCCAAAACTCTAAGTGAGTATGACGAATAAGAAGGCTATACTCAGTTAACTGCTCCGGGTGGGAGGATTTAACCATTTTCACTAGATGACAATGGTGACTACAATCCATCACAGGAAAGTGAACCTGTTGAAATCCCAATTCGAGAAAGCCAAAGGGGTTTTCCGTTGAGGGCGCAGTACTTAATCCTCAGTCCAAAAGACGATGAGGAGGATTCTTTAAGTGTCAGAGATACACTTTCAGATCCGGCTAAGGAAAATTGGCAAAAGGCCAAATAAGAGAAATGAATTTCATGAAAGCTAATAGAATGTGGGAATTGATTGATCTTTCGAAAGGCCGAAAAGCTATTGTGAATATGTGAATTCTCAAATATAAGCAAAAGGCTTATAGATCAATCAACAAGCCCAAAGCTCGATTGGTAGCCAAAGGGTATACCTAGCGAGAAAAGATGAGTCAAGAGGACTCCTTCTCTCCAATGGTAAGTTTTAACTTGATTAGTTTTATATTGGTTTTTGTAACCAACCTAGACTTGGAATTACATCAAGTGGATGTGAAAATCGTTATCCTCAATGGAGGACTAGATGAATTGTTTCTTACACGAAACAACCTAAAGCTTTGTGCAATAGGAAAGCAAACAAAGAATTTGCAAGCTCCTAAAGTCCATTTGTGGACTGAAATAATCATCAAGACAATGGAATTTGAGGTTTCATGAGACTGTAACTTCATTCGACTTCGAGATGATCGAAGAAGACCATTGTAAAACGGTTGTGAGGTAATTTGTGAAATTATCTCTTTATTTTCCTTCCTAGGACTAGACCTAAGAAGTTAAAGCAATGAAAGACTGACTGTCTTTGAATTTCTAAGTGAAATACATGGGTAGAGGAGTAAATATCTTGTATGTCAAGATATAAAAGGATTGTTCAAAGTGGATGCTGTCATTGTCATAACAGACATACATAGCAAAAATCCCGGAATAATTCAATATTGAGTGACTACAAACCTATGCATACCCTTATGGTGAAAAGACATTATCTTATAGGAGATATGTGTCTTGTGAAACAATCCGAGGTACAACGCATGAAAAGAGTCTCATACTCAAGCGTGATTGAAAGTCTAATGTACACTGTGTTGTGTGCTAGACTGGACATATGTTTTGTCGTTGGCTTTGTAAGCCGATTTCAGTCTGTGAAGCTGAAAATCAAATTATATGATACCAATAGGGTAATGAAGTGGAAGTTGTGCTATAAAGGAGAAAGTCTCCAGAAGGATACTCTAACGCCATCTGGCAGGAGATCTGGATGGAGGACACTCAGCTTAGCAAACTTGATGACACCATCATCTATAGAATCTGAATATGTGGTTTGTGCGGCTACTATTCGAAAAGTTGTGTGACTTAAAAGATTCTTAAAAGCGTATAGGCATAAATGGTATGGATACCATTGCGACAGTGAAGTCGTGATAGCCTACACATTGGACCCTAAGGATCATAAAGGACTAAATATATAGATATCAAATGTCATTTTATAAGAGATGTGATCTCTTAGAAACGAGTGATTGTTCAGTACTATTTTCACTCACTAAATGTTTGCTAATCCACTCACTAGCTTAAAAAGCGTTTTAAGCACAAGCAACATTTGACGTATAAAATGATGCATTTTTCAATTTGTTATTGTTTTCGCACATATATACAAAGCTATGTGTTTGTATATAAAAGCATGAATGTAAAGTATGCAATATGTCGTACAGACCCAAGGAAGGTTAGTCCACTCACACGGATAACTGTCCTCCATATTTGTTGGAGGTATGAGAAGATAAGACGTGCAAGAGATCATCATGTGTTGATGAATACTTCACATAGGTCGACCCAATTAGTTTGGGATATGACAATTCATGTCATGATAAGGAGTACACATGTATTCCGTCGGGTCTGTAGCCAGACATTAAATTCTCCTGTGGGAGTTTAGGAGTCCATTAAGGGACTGATGCCTGTACGGTGATTATATTTAGAAATCGACATACGACATTTGGTCGATCACCGTAACATGTAAATCGTATTACATGTGCTCAATTAACCGCAACTGGGACGTAGATGGAAAATCCCTGATCCATAACGGTGTGAGTCCCAGACATATGTAGGAAGAGAAATTGTCCTTTCTACCGATACCCTTGTGACTTAGACGTCATCAAGGATACTTGTATTTGTGCCTGCTACTCTAGCTGAACATCTATGGTCATGAGAGATCCGGCCTAACGAGTAATAGCTGGGCAAGCGGAAAATTCAAGCAAAATTGATGTTCAGTCAGAAAGGAATGGTCTTAACTCGAAACACACATGTAACGCTAGATTTCCATGATCGATCCCTTACTAGAAGTGCTAGTAAGTGTGGAATTCTAGGTGCACGTGAAGACATCTGAGTTAATGCGTACATATTAGCTCGTGAGGGATTGAGAATGTCACTTGTGTGTGAGTTAGCCTTATTCCTAGGAATTCTAGTTTGTAAACATCTAAATTGCATAGATTGTGCTCGCGCGGTCACGGCGAAAGCCGAATACGAATGCTCAGGAAAACGAATCGCAAGGTGGTGTGTCCATCAAAGTGCGAGTGGGAGATGTTGGAAAAAGTACGCCCTTTTATGGGCACATTAAATATTCTGGAATTAAAAATAATTTTATTTAATAAATCAGATAAATGATTTAATTGAATAAATTTCTATTTATTAAATAAAACAAAAAGGTTTTATTAATTCCATTATAAATAGGGATAAGTGTAACCCTAACATTAACGATGGTGGTGAGAGGCTCTCATGTGTGGAGAAGCCGTCTTTGAGAGAACGGGTTCTCTCTCTCCAACGTTCCTATCTCTCACAGTTTTCCTTGAGAGGGTGATTCGCTGTGCGAATCTGATTCGGGTTCTTGTAACCCGGTTCTGCGTGAGCTGAATCCTTTGGGATTTTTGGCTCCCTGTTTTTGTCACGGCTTTCTTTGTTCTTATTCTTACAGGAATTCTAGAGATCGAGTTCGAAGCTCCGGGATCTGGGAACACCGATAAGCTGGGTAATCACTAAATTCCTTCAGTGATGGTGCCCTTCCAAGCTGTCGCCCAAGAAGATCATGTGTCTCCTATGTGGCGTCGCTTGAGTAAGTTGTCGTCTTAACAACATTCATCTTATTGCACTTGTCATCTGATTTATAATATCTCAATTATTTTGCAGGTACTTACGAGTTGAGGATTTCTCCACGCTCCAACAGCGACACCAAAAAGAAAATCAAGAAAATCCTCCAAATTCCAGCTAATCAACGGAAATTCGCCACCATGGTGGAAAGTAAGACTTTATCACCCATATTCTCTTGTCAATTTAAACACTCTTACCTCAACTAATTTACTTTTAATTCTTTCTGTCAACCAGGAAGGAAAGTCATCCCAAAGGCTTCTGAACAAAAAATTGACAAAGAAGCTCTTATCAAAGCAAGGGCTGAGCGACTAGAGAAGTTGAAAGCAAGAGGGGCGACTACGATGCCGAAGCAAGAAAGGAAGGCCATGATCCTCGAGGTCCCCCTCCTCCAAATCCTGAGCAAACCATAACTCCTTCTCCTCAACCTAAGAAGAATGATAAGCCTGCATCCCCAAAAAATAAAGGTGTTGTCTCAACGGGGAAGAGACCTACGGATGTACCCGCCAAAGAACCTGTCGCCAAAAAATCCAAAGCTTACAAGTCCTCGAAATCCGCCAAAACTAAGGGCGACAAGGAAGATTCTGGCGAAGTCACTCTAACCTTTCCTCCCAACTCATCTGTCAGAAATAAAGAAGGATGGGACGATGTCTATTCTGAGTTAAATAAATTGGAATTTGAGTACGACAAAGCTACCCTAGAGTCTTTGGGGAAGAAGGAGTCTTTCAAGAAGGCAATCCGTCACTAGATGAAGGTACTTCTTTTCTAATCATCTGTTAATTCTATTTTACCTATTTAATATTGGACGTCTCTAATTATTTTTATTCTTGCTATTCTCAGTCTCTACAAGTTCTTCTCCACCATGCCGAGGATATCGAAGACGACATGGCGACAATCATTGCGCAAAGGGACGCAGCCATAGCCGACAGAGAAAAAATCTTGGCCGATTTGAAGTCCGCCCTCCATTTCAAAAAGCAAGCTAATGAAGACAAAAGGAGGGCGGAAGAACTGATGAATCAATCTGACAGAAAGCAAGAGGAATTAAAGGCGTTCATTAAGAAGTTAAAAGCTGAGCATCACAATGACGTCGGAAAACTCAAGGATTATATCAATCAGTCTCGAGCCGAATCATCTGCCAAAGATGAAGAAATCAAGGCTCTTCAATCGGCCAATGATGAGTTAAAGGCTGCTTATTCTCAGCTGGAGAAAGACATGGGTGAGATGGATGAAAATTACCAAACTCATATCTTAGAAGTTGACGCCCGTGCCCGCATGGAGCTCATGAAAGAGTACAAAAGCGGCGATGATTGAACCTATTTTTATATGTTTAAGCATGTGCAATTGACCTTAATTAGTGAGATTTAATTGATATATTTGATCATTTTTGGAGAATTTTATTGCGCATGCTTATATATATTAATTGGGAAATACTAGCCTTATTACTTGCATTTTAAGTAAGCAAGGGTATTTTGGTCATTTTCACTATTTTGTGATTTTCTACATGTAGGGGGGTCCCACGTGGGCCCCACAACCCTTTGGGATGGTTTGGAGTGCAAGGAATTGGCTTGGAGGGAAAGGCAAAGACATAAGACAAAAATTACCTCATTTGTCAAAAAGAAGGGATTTTGATGTTACTAAAAGGGGTAATTTTGGCTCCACTTTCAAATTCAAATTTGGAGATGTTGAAGGCCTCATTAAGGGCATTTTTGGAAGCACAAGAAAGAGGAGAAAAAGGAGCAAGCTTTGGAAATGCACCTAGGCCATATGGAGACTACATCCATCCTCATATTTACCCTAATACCTAAAACAGCCCTCTCCCTTCCACTCATCACCAACATCACGAAATTTCACCCTCCATAACCATCAAAAATATATTTTGACAACTCATTAATCCCACTTGACACCTCATCAACTCCTAATCCTTATCATTAACCTAACTTCCACTTCATTTAAGCTAACCACCACTTCATTTGTGACACATTCCCAATTTCACCTTTCTCTCTCTTCATCTCATTTTCTCTCACTTTCTCTCATCTCCTCCCACTCCATCTTCACCAAAACTCACGGCCTCCTTCCATTCCTCCATGGATCTTCACGTTTTCCACCTTCCATTCATCATCTCCATGTGCAACTAAGCTTCTTCATCCTCTCCCTTCAAGGAAAATGTGCTTGTAGATGAGAAATCAAAGCGGCTTCATGTATTTGCATGTTGAAACTTTTAGGTTACAAGTTAGATTTATCCTATGTCTTTGTGATTTCCTAAAATTAGGTTTCACTAGACTTGAATACTTGATTCTTTAAGTGTTCTCTTCATCTTAGCTTGTAATTTCTCTTTGTGTTTCTCACACATGAAAACCTAAGCATATTTTTGTGTAAGTTCATAAGACATATATGTGTGATTAACTTGTGTATGATTCTTGTGAAGTGAATGAATTTCTTAGGTTCTATGATTTAGACCTAATGTTGCTAAGGTGTGTGTGAGAGATGGAAAAAGCATCTAACTTGATTATTCTAGTTAAATTCTCTTATGTTTCTTCTAGATCTAAGAGATCTTGAGAATTTAACTAGGATAGATCAAAAATTTGCAAATACATGAAGTCTCATTTATCATTAAGCACATGAGTACTATGAGGGAGAGGTGCTTCTTCTTGATATTCCTTCACTTTAATTCGGCTATTCTTGTTCTTTTGCTAGAATATTTGTAGTTCTAAAAATCAAATTCACTCTCTAATTGCTTGTTAATTTGCGTGATTTAGCCTTGGAATTAGCTAGATAAAAAAACCTAAGTTGTGGAAAAGACCTAATACTCACCACTATTAACTTAGTGGATTTGAGTTTAGAATTTTGATTGACCTAAAAGGCGACTAAATAGGTTAAATCAGGCGACCACGTGAAGTGGAAACCTGATGATGTCATAGATGACTACTATATGCTCTTTCCAGAGGCCACTCATTCTGAAGAGGAACCTGTAGTTAGTCCCGCTACTGAAGATAATCAAACTATCAATGAGATGAGGGCTCAGGGCGACAATCAAACAAGGGAAGGTCAGGGTTGCGGCGGCGCCTAAATCATTTAATGTAGTTTTGTAACTAAGTCCGTTTAACAAAACTTTCATATGAACTCAGATATTTATAACAACTTTAAAGTACCTGTATTCTTGTGTTCAATTCATGTCATGTACTCCCGTTGTGTTTGTCCTTTATGGTCTCGATGTCCTTTTCTGTCGAGCGTCCACACCTTCAACAGGTGTGGGCGACATCCTAACAAAAAATTCAATTAATCATTAACATAATCGATTTACCATGGACGTCAATCAACTTGTAAGCACCAGGACCAGTGATTTCAATCACCTTATAAGGGCCCTCATATGAAGCATTTAACTTTCCATCTTTATGTTCAGGTGTATTAGGAAAGATTTTTCGAAGAACCCAATCTCCTACTTGGAAATGGCGCTCCTTAACACCTTTGTTCCAAAATTTTGTCGCCCTTTGTTGATAGGCGGCAATTCTAACAAGAGCTTGTTCCCTACGTTCATCAAGCAAGTCTAAATCTTAGGCTAAATGTTCATTGTTAGATTCTTCTCTAGTCCATTGTCTCCTTAAAGATGGAATTCCTACCTCTACTAGTATCATAGCTTCAGATCCATAAACTAGAGAGAAAGGCGTTTCACCAGTTAACGTCCTAGACGTCGTTCGGTACGCCCATAAGACGGCGGGCAACTCTTCAGCCCATCTGCCTTTGGCTTTATCTAACCTCTTTTTCAAAGATGTTACTATGGTTTTGTTGCTAGCTTCAGCCTGCCCGTTTGATTGTGGGTTTCTAGGGGTGGAAAACTTAAGCTTAATATGCCACTTATCACAAAATTTTCTAAATTTTCTTCATATAAACTGAGATCCATTATCACATACAATTTCTTGGGGCAAACCAAATCTACATACTATGTTCTTCCAAAAAAAATCAATTACCTGGGGTTCTTGTACCTGGCTCAGGATGACGGCTTCTACCCATTTGGTGAGGTAGTCTGTGGCAACCAACAAGAAGACTAGTCGTCCAGGTGCTGGGGTGAACTTTCCTACAATATCCATTCCCCATTTAAGGAAAGGCCACGACGGCACTATTACATGCAATTGTTCAGGGGGTTGTCTTGTCACGGTGCAAAATTTTTGGCATCGTTCACATTTAGTCACCATATTTACTGCATCTTTTTGCAAAGTCGGCCAGAAATAACCTGCTCTAGTCACCTTCCTTATCAACGATCGACTTCCACTATGGTCTCCACAATCACCTTCATGAATTTCCCTTAATACATAGTTTGCCTCAGATGGAGAGACACATTTCAACAAGGGTCCACCAGTGAAAGTACGTCTATAAAGATCGTCGCCTACAGGAGTAAATCTAGCAGCTCTAACAACTATTCGTCGCGCTTCATTCTTATCAGAAGGCAATTTACCCTGCAACAGATATGAAAGCAAAGGGGATCGTCAGTCCCAAGTCAAGCTGTTATTCAACACAATTCGGTTATTTACCTCGATCGCCGGTGTTTTCAGATAGAACAATGGGATTTGTTTTGTCTCTGTAACTTCTATGGAAGATCCAATGTTGGCAAGGGCGTCGGCCTTCCGATTGTCTTCTCTGCAAAGGGGGCTCGTGAGATATTCCTTCAAGTCCTGAAGCACCTTTTCGGCGGCGTCATTCCATACAAACTCCTTGTTCTTCTTCAATATATCAAAGAATGGTTGGCACTTTTCAGAGGACTTGGATATAAATCTGGTCAAAGCAGCTACCTTGCCCGTCAGGCGCTGGACGTCCTTCACACACCTGGGCGACGAGATGTCTAATACAACTTTGATTTGTGATGGGTTTGCTTCAATTCCTCTCTTTGACACCAAGTACCCTAAAAACTTGCCAGACTGCACCCCGAAAGTGCATTTTTCGGTGGTTAAGTTTCATGTTATACCTTCTCAAAAGATCAAACGTCTGCTGCAAATGGTTGACATGATCTTCCGCTTTCAAGGACTTGACTAGCATATCATTTATGTAAACTTCCATCGTCTTCCCAAGCTGGGCGGCAAACATGCGATTGACTAATCTTTGGTATGTAGCACCAGCATTTTTCAACCCAAAAGGCATTACCTTATAACAATAAGTTCCACGATCTGTGATAAACGACGTCTTCTCCTGGTCGTTTGGATGCATCAATATCTGATTGTACCCGGAGAAGGCGTCCATAAAACTTAACAATTCATGGCCTGACGTTGCGTCTACTAGGCTGTCGATGTGTGGCAGTGGAAAAGAATCTTTCGGACAACCTTTGTTCAAATCGGTGAAATCAATGCATACCCTGTGCTTACCATTTTTCTTTGGGATGACCACAACATTAGCAAGCCAATCTGGATACTTCACCTCTCTAATAGACCCAATTTTCAGTAATTTCTGATCCTCCTCATTAACAATTCTATTTCGTTCTGGTGCAAATTTCCGTCTTTTCTGTCTGACCGGATTGAATGTGGGGTCGACGTTCAGTTGGTGTTCAATGACGTCCGGGCTTATACCTGTCATATCACCATAGGACCAAGCAAAACAATCTAGGTTATTTGTTAGAAAAGAAATTAGCTCCCTTCTTACCTCAGGAGCTAGGTCCATTCCTATGGACAAGAGTTTTTCAGGATTTTCAGGATCTAAAATTAATTTTTCTAAATTATCGTCTTCTTCCTTTGTCACCCTGTCCATAGGAATGAACGGGCAGGGCGTTCCATTCCCAAACACCAAGACAGTTGGAGCCTTAATTATTTGGGATTCTAATTGTAACTCTTTGACAGTTTGAAGGTAAATAATATTAACGGAGCTACCAGCATCTACTAATATTCTTTTGGTCAAACAATTGGCAATAAGTAAAGATATTACCAGGGCGTCGTCGACGTTTTGAATATCAATGTCATTGAAGGTTATTGGACCTTCAACAGCCTGATCGTTACTTACATTGTTAGCAATCCACTCTACCTCTTTCGGTAAAGATCTGGCATTTCTCTTTGCAGCGGAATAGGACATCCCGCTTATCGCTGACCCCCCGATGATTGTATTAATCGTTCTGACGGCCTATGGGGGCTGAGCTGGGGCATTCTGCCTCTGATCTCTGTCTGCATTGTTAGTAGCATTATTCTTAACACTACTACAGAATAACCCTATACCATCGCACCTTTACATGCGCTTCAAGAAAAGCGTTGGTAATGGACTCTTATACATGCGCTTTCGAGAAGAACAGAAAAAAGCGCATGTATATAATACCTTATTACATGCGCTTTATAAAAAAGAGCGCATGTATATGACTCAATGTATAGAGTACCTCTTTGCATGCGCTTCTAGATGAACAGCGCATGTATATGATTGTAGCTTTTACATGCGCTTTATCCCAGAGAGCGCATGTAGAAGTTTTACTTAAAATATCTATATTTTTGAACAATATATCCATGCATAGGATGAATTTATATGTTATAACATGTCTCATACTCATATACATTAAGTGAAACCATCATAAATATATATAATATAAATACCTATACATGCGCTTGTAAGAATAAAGCGCATGTATAACATATATATTATTACAATTGTGAAATTACTTAAATGTTTGAACAAAAAATTTTCTAGATGTTTAAAACTTGACTCATTGCAAATAATTTATGCCAATGCATTAATTGATTCAACACATTTGATTTGTTCAATCTTTTCTCTGATCTGATAATTTTTTTGCAGCTCCGATTTCATAGTAAATCAAACTTTTTGTACTAAAAACTAAGTCTTATAGTTTGAATAATTTTGGAAATTGATATCAAATAATTAATATATTGAAAACTTAATTATTAAGTTCACATAGATATTAAAATAATGAACTTCTAGCCTTATACAGTATACCAAATAAAATTTTATGCACTAAATATTTATTAAAAAATTTCATTTTTCCCGCGCCCTTATGTCTTCCCTCTTTTTTTTTCCAAGTCCCTCATGCATACACTCACGTACACTCACCCTTACACTCCCAGCGAAGCCCTCCTCCCTCTCAATCGATTTTTCCCTTCAAAACAGCGAAGCCCTACTCCTCCCTCTCAAACGCGATTTTTCCCTTTGTTCATATCAAAACAGCGAAGGCTCAACACAGTGAAGGCTTCATCACTTCAAAAGGTTTGTGCTTTTAGTTTAAAAGTATGAGATTATGAGTTTTTGGGGGCAAAGGTTTGTCCTTTTTGCTTAAAGTTATGAGCTTTTGTTTTTATCTTTCCTGTGCTTTTGATTTTGATTCGTTTTGATGATTTTTTGATATGAACTCATGAATTTCTCATTTCTATTGTTATAATATGCATTTCAGCCATCATATTGCTTTATTATTGTTTTGCATCTTTATACTGTTTTACAATAATAATCAATAATAATTCCTTGGGCATTTCTATATGGCGTGGATTCTTGTAACTGCTTGTTTCCTTTTTCTGTGTATAGTTTCACTGTTTAAAGTCATTTCCTGTGGTTATGACAAGCTTTGTATGGCCCTTGTGAAGCTTTCATGATGATGGTGATGGTACAAAGCAGATTCAGTTCATGGGTTAAATTGTTGTTAGATTTTATTTTTGTAGTTTTAATTTTACTAGAGATGGAAGTGTAGGTTTCTAACATGGTTAGAATTTGGATTCCCATTATGTTAGGATTTGATTCCTTATTATTTTGACTGTACTGAAGATTGATTATAGTAAAATCATAAATCGATTGGCTTTATTGCTGAGTTATTTTGCCATTTCTAAAAGAAATGATTTTCTAGTGGCTTGGAAAATGTATCTAATGCAATTGGTATCTTTGTTTCTTTTATTGGTATTTATATTTAACAAAGAAGCTGAGATGAGGATTGTGAGCGAGAAAACAATCCTCATATATTTCGGGTTGGTATGAACTGTTTTGTACATATATGCTGGTGATCAGGCCTTCTTGATACTGTTAAAACCATGTTGCCTTCAACAGCATTGAAAATTGCTTACTATTGGAAGATAATTAGTTTGTTGTTTTTGGTTTATATTTAGGAAGTATTCATTTTTATCGTATTGGCAATTTCAGTGGTATTATTTTTACTTTTCATTCTTGTTGGCTGTTATTTTCTTTTTATCTCCTTGTGATGAAACAATATATGAACGTGAATGTGGAAGTACGTCTGGGTTTGCTGTTTACTATGTATATCCAAACAGCAAGTTATAAATTGGCAATTCATCTAGGCAAGTCTACTCATTTCCAATTGATTTGTATTGTATCCTAGCATTTGGTGCATATCCAATCTGTGTTGTCATTACTCTCATTGTGGATGTGGATTTTTGGTCACATTTGATCTTTCTGATATTAAAACTGTGTCATGCTTGCCTTGAATAGGGCTTAATTTTCAGCATATTTTTAGCTCATATGCTGCTGAAATCAAGTCTTTTAAGAAAAATGTTCAGTTTTTAATTTCAGGTCTTCAACTGTATGTATCTCTGTTCATTTTCTTTTATTGTGAATTGCATCTCTATTGTTTGATTCAATTTGAAATTGTCAATTTAACCCTCATTTGTAACCAATCACGGGTCATTGATCATTTTGTAACTTAAACTAACTTGTCAGTTTAACCCTCATTTCTTCACTGCCATTGAGCAATTGATCTTCTAAGTAGTCATTGATCATTTTGTAACTTCAACTAACTTGTAGGAGTCAAAAGCTGCATTCAATTATTGTGTTAATGGTTATTATCTTTATCAGTCACATTTCTGCAGGTGCCTTTTGGAAAGATTTTGGTCCTAGTTGTTGAATAGCTGTTGCTGTTGCCCAGCCACAACAAGGTATTCAGGTATTTTCATGTGTTCTGTACATGTTAAAATCTTATTTCACAAATTTGATGTAGCTGCACCTGACAGTAAGGCAATTCTTTATGGTGATATTTTTTAATGAACTAATAATCTCTAGCTCTTTGAATATCTTGGTAATTTATCATCATATTCCTCCACTTACAATCAAATTTTTTTTATCGGCAGTTACAATCTATATCTTGAAATAAGATAAAACAAACATAATGAAACATCCCTTTTTTGCAAGGCTTCTCAATTATTCTGTCTGATTCTTATTCAAGAATCCTCATCCTCCTCACCAGGAGGATATGGAGAAGCTTGTAAGATAATCATACAGAAACTGCAAATTAAATTCTTCTATATCATCTTCCTTGACATCAATATGAAGTCACCTTCCATGGCTGTCCTCATGGTCATCTTCTTAGCCTTCTCTTCCATTGCTTTTTCACAATCCTCATCAAATACCTTCATTCCCAAAGATAACTTCCTCATTGATTGTGGCTCAGATAACCCTACCAAAACCCCAGATGGAAGACAATTCCAATCAGAATCACAAACAAGTTCATTCTTACAAGCCAAAGATAACTACAAAGTCTCATCCAACAATAATGACACCAAAAATAATATCTCCTCCCCAATTTACTCCACCGCTAGGATTTTCAAAGACCAAGCTACATACACCTTCAATTTAACTCAACCTGGCTTCATAACTCCTCCACTTATCTCATTTTTAGATATTTTTATCAAATATTTCAAGTAATTAATTAATCAGCATAACTCCAGCCACTTGAGGTTATTTTGTAGTTTGTACCATAATATCAAGCTGATTATGTTTTTACTCTCATCATTCATCAAATCTATATGTATATTTTGAATATTTCTTTGATAATGTTCATTATATTGAGCCAGCTTATGACTTTCTGCAGTGACAGCTGCAGTGCATGTGAGCTAGTTTCATTGGGTTTTGTTCTTTGTTCGGTTGGAGGGTTTTCAGTCTACTTGATTCCAAGGTTTTCTCCTTGTTACTGCAATGAGAATTTAATTAAAGCACTGGTGTTTTGGCTAACTTTCTGAGAATAGTGGACAGTATTTTCCAGTCTTCATTTTTATAAACTGTTCAATTGTGTTCTTGTGTGGTTGAATTTGAATGAGAAATATCTGTGGTGATTTGCAATTGATGTGACTGATTTGGGAAGTTTTCCATCTAATCTCTAGTCTCTTGCACGTAGCAGATTTTTTTTCTTTTTGGCTGTCACCTTCTGACTTAGAAAGCGTTTGAACATGTTATGTGCCTCCATATAATCTTTCCTAAATCTTGTCATGCACGATTGTAAACACTCTGCTTGATCTCGCATTGTTTTTAAATGAATTATATTATATGATTTCCATTATTTTTTAATTCAATTATTGACTTCTCTTTTTTGGAATCTGTTTCATTAGTGAAATTTGTTCCTTGTTTTATCATTTATGGACAGAAATAAAAAGTTGGAATACTGATTATGGAAAAAGCATTTAGTGTTTTGCTGAAAAAAAATTTAGTGAAGGAGGATTGTACTGGCCGTACAGCTATACCTGAGTAGTCATAAATTTCTTTATGGATCGTGTTCTAGCTGGCCATACAGTAGCTATTGTGTTGCCTAATATCATGCTTAATCATGAGAGTAATCCTGATATCATGCTTTTACTTTTACTTTTGCATTCGTTTGTTCTGCTGTTGTGCCTAATATCATGCTTAATCACAAAAAAAGATCCCAGGGCTGAAGCTTTTCTGAAGCATTCGTTTGTTCTGCTGTTGTGCCTAATATCATGCTCCCATATTTCGTTTGTAGGAGCTTTTTTGTTTTTTTGTTTGCTTTTTTTATGGGGTTGATTGATTATAGTTGAAGCATTCTATATTGAAAGTCTATATTGAAACTTTAGCTCAAATTCCTTCCCTTAAGTACGTTTTCTAGGAGCTTTTTTTGTTTTTTTGTTTGCTTTTTTTATGGGGTTGATTGATTATAGTTGAAGCATTCTATATTGAAAGTCTGTGTAGCATATTAGATGAAGAATTTAAAGAATTTATCTGCACTGATTTTGGTGGTTATTTTTTTGGGTATGATTTTTATTCTCACCAATTTTGGAAAATAGGAGGAGGGTGTGTTTGTTATTTTCAGCATTGAGTATTATTAGAAAATGGAGTTGTGTTGCATTTCATTTAGGATGAGACAATCTTTTTCCTAGAGGATTTGTACTTAAATCAATCTTTTTTATGCGCTATTGATCACATGAACTTGTGAAACCTTAAGGTCTCAAGCAATTCAGTCTTTCCTCATATCACTACCTCTTATCAGTTAAGTCCACATGGTGAGATTAGGCTTTTTAGTTTTTACTGCTGCCAAAAACATTATGTCTCCCTGCCTCTCCTTTTCTTGACTGATTTTTGGTTCATGAATTTGATAACTTATTCGGTACGGTAATTTAATTTGTTCCTGTACTGGTATAGCAGCTGCATATCAATGAGTAATTAACACACTACTTTAGTAGGTCATGATGTTGGACCGAAAATGGATGCATTGTGAACGAACTTCAGCTGAATATATAAATGGCGTAAAGGAGTTTGTTGATTTTGCAGTTGCTCGTGTAGACGATGCTAACAAAATTGTGTGTCCTTGTATGCGTTGTTTGTATGGGAAATGTGTCAATCCCATTGACTTGATGAGTCATTTAATATGTCATGGCATTGATCGATCTTATACACGTTGGACACAACATGGTGAGACCGATAAGGCTAATTGCGGTGATCGGGAACCTACTGTTAGTAGTGCTTCAAATGATGATGAGATTGCTCAAAGTGATGATGATTGCCTTGAGGAAATGTTGAAGGTGGTGGGTGAGGAGAACCCTGAAATATTCGAAGAATTGAAAAGTGATGCAGAGACACCATTGTATGTCGGATCAAAATATTCCAGATTGCGTGCGGTGGTTAAATTGTATAACTTGAAGGCTCGATATGGCTGGAGTGATACAAGTTTCACCGCGTTGCTCACCTTTCTCCGGGATGTTTTGCCAGAGGATAATGTACTCCCTTCAAAAACATATGATGCAAAGAAAATTCTCCTTGCTACTGGTTTGAAGTATGATAAGATACATGCATGTCCTAATGACTGTCTCTTATAACGGAACGAGTATGCTTGTTTGGATAAGTGTCCGAAGTGCGGGGTCTCTCGATATCTAAAAAATGGCAAAAGCCCTGCCAAGGTCTTGTGGTACTTCCCAATAATTCCAAGACTAAAGCGCTTGTATAGTAATAAGGAAACTGCAAAACTGTTGACATGGCACGAGGATGAGAGGATCAAAGACAATAAGCTTCGGCACCCTGCAGATTCCCCTCAATGGAGGAAAATTGATTTCCAGTATCCGGAGTTCGGTGAAGAACCAAAAAATCTTCGATTCGCATTGGCAAGTGATGGAATCAATCCGCATGGGGTTCAACGCACTACTTATAGCACATGGCCTGTTATTCTAATGAATTACAATCTCCCCCCGGATTTGATCATGAAGCGCAAGTTTATGATGCTTTCGATGCTCATTGGCGGGCCAAGTCAGCCTGGCAATGATATAGATGTGTACTTGGCCCCGTTAATTGAAGATATGAAGCATTTGTGGGTCACAGGTGAGAGTGTGTTTGATGGCTGCCGGGAAGAAAATTTTATGTTGAGAGCCATGTTGTTTGGCACAATAAATGATTTTCCAGCTTACGGTAATTTGTCCGGGTATAAGATCAAAGGTTATGGTGCATGTCCTATATGAGAAACTAGTACCCATTCGATTCGGCTGGCTCATTGCAAGAAAAATGTTTACATGGGGCATCGACGGTTTTTGCCGAAAACCCATCCTTGGAGAAGGTGGAGAAAGTGTTTTAACGGTAATTCGGAAGAAGGCATTCCACCTCCGATTTTAACAGGGGAACAATTGTTTGAGAAGTTGGAAGCGATCGAGAACGATTTTGGCAAAACTGCTAAAGTTGTGGCGGGTTCTAGTTGGAAGAAGAGGTCCATATTCTTTGAACTCCCGTATTGGAAGTATTTATATGTTAGACATTTTCTTGATGTGATGCATATTGAGAAAAACATTTTTGATAACTTATTCGGTACGTTGTTGAATGTGCGAGGAATGAGTAAGGACAGTGTCAAATCGAGATTGGATATGGAGGCGATGGGCATTAGAAAAGAGTTAGCACCTGTTCAGAGGGGAAGCTGTACATATTTACCTCCAGCGGCTTATAGCCTTTCGAGGAGAGAGAAGAAATTGTTCTTTGAGTTTCTGGACGGAATCAAAGTGCCTGAAGGTTATTCTTCAAATGTACAGAGCCTTGTGTCTATGAAAGACTTGAAGTTGAAAAATGTAAAATCTCATGATTGCCATGTCCTACTGCAAAATTTCTTGCCTATTGGTATTCAAAACATTTTACCGAATAGGTTGCGTGGTACGATCACTAAGCTGTGTTTATTCTTTAAGGCCATTTGTAGCAAAGTTGTTGATACCTCAATGTTGAATGGTTTGTACCAGCAGATTGTTCTCATCTTGTGTGAACTTGAAATGTACTTTCCCCCTGAAAGTAATGGATGCACAAGAGGGGGGGTGAATTGTGCTTCAAAAATAAATGCTCAAATAAAACAACACAAGAGTTATACTGGTTCGGTCTACCTGACCTACGTCCAGTTCTCAACCACCCAGGCCGAGTTCAACTATATCTCCAGGTTTTAAATCGGGTTCACCTGGAACCTTACAACCGCAAGTTTTGAACGGGATCACTTGCAACCTTACAACTACAAGTTTTACACAAGGCTCACTTGAAACCTTTCTAACTAGCTCCCCTTACACCTAGCAAGGGTTCAACCTTTACAATTAAAGGATTTTTCTAACTAAGTTCTCTTTAAGAACAGATAGTGTTACACACTTAAGTACAATCAATGCTCTTATAACACGAAGAGACTTAACTACAAAGAGTATAGAATATGTAGATGAAAAGATCACTCAATGTGTTAAATGCTCTTTCACTTTTCTGGGCAGCTTTGAATGCTTGAAGAATTTCTTAGTTTCTCGCTCTAGCTTCTCTCAAGAATATCAAAGATGATTGTTAGCTTCATAAATGAAGTTGAGCTCCTTTATATAGTCTTCAAACATTCTGACTCTTGGTAGGTGGGTTAGCCGTTTGAATATGGCCGTTTTTCTCATGTTACCGTTTGCCCAATAAATGCTTCATCAATGCATAGCAGGGTTGGCTTGCTTTATCTCTGAAAAGTAGTCCTGACACCTCTGCTCTGACAAAAGCATTCTGACACTGCACTTCTGACATTTTGATTGCTTGCGGAAGCAGATTCTCATCCGGAAGCAATTCTACTTAGTGTGCTGCACTTGAATGTTAGTCTAACAATATAAACACATAGTCACATGCAGTGGGAGTGTACTTAGTCTAAGAGGTCTTCCTTGTATCCGGAAGCACTTCTACATCCGGAAGTAAATCCACTGGATGAAGGATTTTGTTCACTATTACTCACTTTCGCTCAGTGTCCTTCAATCCAACAGTCAGCGCTAGTCACTAAGCTATCGGAAGCAATTCTACTGGACGTGGCTTATGTTCACTGACGCTTAGTGTTATATATTCTATCAGCCAGCGCCAGTATAAATCTAACAGGAAGCAAAATTCACTTCCGGTTGAATCTTAGCTTAGTCTTAAGGTTTTGTATATCTAGTGCTCATGGACTAAGTTATTTCCCTAGTGAATTATTTGCTCTCGCTGGGGGATGAGTCATTCATCTGCGAGCGCTAGTCCTAGTCTATCCGGAAGTAAATCCACATCCGGTTGCACTCTTACTTGGGATTCTATGTTCACCTATTGCTTTCTAAGTACTTGACTTATTCTTTCATATTTTAGTCTTCATCAAAACTTAAGATTCTAACATTCTCCCCCTTTTTGATGATGACAAACTAAGTCTTATCGATTAAGTTCATATGAAAGGATTAGTAGAAAAATAAAAGCAATAGATAAGAACAAGTAACTTAGACAAATATTATTGATAAACAGAGATTACAAGTTAAAGTATACAAGCAAAAACATATATAGGTAATATACACTAAGCAAGAATGAAATATGCATGAAAACAAGGAAAAATTTTATAAGTTAAAAAGGGTTGGAATGGGGGTTCATAATTTGTGTTTCTTTTTCCTCTCCCTCTCCTTCTGTCTCTCTTCATTCTCTTTCTGGAGTTTGGCTAATTCGGCCTCATGCACATTCCGGTCAATCTGGGCAATGATCTGCTGAAGCTCTTCTTCCTCTCTTTCTCTTCTGAGTCTCTCAGATTCAATAGACTCCTCGAATGCCCTCTTCATGTTTTCCACTTCCTCATACCCAAGGAACCCTGTAGCATCATCGAAGTAGGTGACCATGCCATTCGGGTAGTGGACAGCTCGAATTTTCACATTCCATACTGGGAAGTTGGGATCCTCCTCAACTTCCTGGGCTTTCCTCTTCCCCTTGCCTTTACTCTTCCCTTTGCTCTTGCTGATTGATGGAGTGGGCATGGCACTTGCTCTGTCAGCATCCAGGCAAGCCATCTGACCAAAGGATAGTCTGTCTGTGTATCCATATTTCTCGAATCCCTCAGGAGTCATGTCTTCTATTTCCAATTTGACTTCCTTCAGAATTGGAACTGCTTGTACTACTGGGATTTCTTGTTCAACTTGGACAGACAAAGTTTCTGGCTCAGGTTGGTCAGATGGAGTCTCTTCCTCACTCTCAGCAGATTCAGTGGAGGCAATAACCTTCTTGGCACGCTTCCTAGCAACGGCCTTCTTTCTAGACTCACTGAATGTGACTGCTGGCTCAGATGAGGGAGGGGGGCAGATGATTGCTCAGAGGTAGGTATCTCAGACGCTTGCCCAGAGGATGCAGGGATTGACTTGGCGATCACAATGGGAGGATGGTTGATCTTCTTCAGTCCCCACTTCATCATTATCTCCTCAACAATAGTTTTACTTGTCTTAGTTGGAGGAAGCTCTAATGATGATGGCTCAGGCTGTGAAGATTGTTCATTCTGCTCAAAGACTACCATGTCCCATTGTGGTCCTTGCTCAACCGACCTCTGCTGCTGCATGAACCAGATTACTTCTCCTCTAATTAGGCTCTCAGCACCACCCAATCTCTGGGACTCCATGGCACGGCGGAGAGCAGCAGTGATGTCTTCATCAAGCCAGAGGGATGGTTGGCTGAGAACATCCCTTGTGTCCATAGTTAGGCGAAGAGCAGACATCACATTTCTCCCCCTTTTGTCATCATCAACAAGAGCGAGTGCCATGGATGGAGTGGATGAAGAGGAGGGTGGAGGTTCAGGGCCACATCTCTTTGGGGGTGAGGATTCTGGAGAAGAAGTAGGTAAGGTATTTTCTGGGGATGAGGCAGGGTTGGGGAACCAAGTGGGATTAACAAAGAGACCTTCGAAGGGATAAGTGGAGGAGTATTCAGTGAAGGAAGTGGTAGAGTGTGGGGTAAAAGGTAATTGGTCATCAGAGAGTCTCTGAAGGCGGGGGTAATCTCTTATATAGATGGAACTGAGGGGGTGAATGGCAGTGTGAAATCCAAGGTGCTCGACCAAGGGGTTGGATCTGGGTCTAGAGTTGGGGTTGATAAGGGCAGGTTGGGATGGTCCGGCAGAGAGATTGAGAGGTGAGCGAGTAGGGGCGTTAGGTGGTGTGCGAATGGGTGAGGAAAGTGTAGATGGGGAGTTTAGAGGGGATTGGCGAGGAGAGTGTTGGGGTGAGTCTTGGGTATGCTGGTCATGGTTAGGTGAAGGTTGGGATTGGTGGTCATTTTGTGGAGGTGGCTGTGGTTGTTGAGGTTTAGGAGGAGGAGGAGGAAGTTGAGGGTGACCAGAAGGAGGAGGAGGTGGGTTTTGGGGAGGAGGAGGAGGTGGTAGATTACCTTGTTGTGGTTGGGGAATTTGGAGGTGTTGGAGAATAAGATCTAGTTTGGCATCCACCCTGGCAAGCTGAGTTTCGACCTGGCCTACTCGGTCCTCAAGACGTTGGATCCGCTCCCCTTGCTGCTGGAACCCAGCATCACAATCATTCCTCAAAGGGGCCACCAAGGACTCAGACAGTTGAAGGAGAATCTCATCCTTCATCTCTTGAGCAAATGCCTTGACAGTGGCTGGCACCCTTGCAGCACGGCTTGGCCCGGCATGAGAGTCGACTTCCTGATCCCCTGCACCAGATGTAGAGGGGGCTGAAGTCTGAGAGGCACTGCCTGCCTGTGATCCTGAGCGAGTGGGCTTAGCAGCCCTCAAGTACTTGATCCACATCTTCCCGATATTAAACCTCCCCACAGGAGTACACTTGATATTTTCTTCCTCCACATCAGACGTGGCCTTGATCAGATTCTTCTCAAGGAGGAAGGCAATGATGGTGGGGTAGGGAAGGTATCCAGCCTTGTCATTAATCAACCATCTCTGAAGCTCAAGGCTGATCAACTGCCCGGGGTTGATAGGTTGATGGGAGAGAAATCTGGGGAACCACGGGTTGTCCAGATTTGCGAACTCATTGAAGTTACCCCCTTTGTGTGTCATCATGCGGGAGTAAACGTAATACAAGAGCCTGTAGGAGTCAGACATCTTGGACACCTTCTTCCCTTCGGTGCCATACAACTTCTCAAGTTCCTCTTTGCTGTACTTGAGTGACTCAGGATACAGCCACTCGTTCATGCCTTCTTCAGTGATCCCCATGAGAGCATTGAGTGTCCTCCAGGTGAAACTGAAGGTTCTTCTTCTGACTGTGGCAGTGAAGTAGAGTCGGTGGATCTGCTCCTTCCCATCTACCTTCTTGTACTTAACCTTTCCAGATAGGGATTGACAGAAGACTCGCAGGACATTGATGTTGTAGTCCTGTTTGATCCCTAGCCAAGGCATGTATTTCTCCAAGTAAGGGCGTAGGTGAGGAAATCCTAGTTCATCAATCTTGGCCAGATCGATGAACAGGCCGTGGTTGAAGTAGGGCTTGACAGTCTCAAACTTGGAGGCAAAAGGCTCCAATGCCCCATCTCTGTAAACTGTAGGGTCATCCTCTTCAACCCTTTGTCTCTTGGAAAAAGGCTCTTCAGCGAACTGAACCTTCTTCTACTTTCCTTTCCTTTTGGCTTCCCTTGCTTGCTCATGCCCAGATGCCTCTGGCTGTTCTGCCACTCTCCCAGAATTTCCAGGCTGGTCCTGGACTTGTTCATCCTGCCCTTGTGTTTGCCCAGAAATTTCATGGTGTTCATCATGTTCTTCATGGTGTTCATCGCGTTGCCCAGATTTTCCAGAATGTTTATGCCCAGATTTCCCAGATTTGGACTTATGTTTCTTGGATAAGGAAGATTTCTTGGTGACTGGGTTTGTTTCATGTGATCCGGCCATTTTTGTGTGGGTTGGTATGATTTTGATAAGAGATGCGAAGAAGAGTATGAAGTAGATGAAGAACACAGATGAAGATGAAAAAATGTATGCAGAGGATATGTGGGTGAAAAGTTTGTGCAAGGAAAAAGTGAAAGTGAAAAATGACACCCTATTTATAGGCAAAGTTACTGAGGGTAAAATGGGCATGTCATTTCAGATTAACCAAACGTTTGCACATTGGGTAACGTAAATATTTTAATTGAAACGGCGCACCTTATGACATGTATCGCTTCATCTAGTCAGAGAGGGCACAACTTCTCATAGAGGGAGATGAAGTGTTTTCTGAAGTGACGTGTCCCTTGGTCTGGCACTGGCGCTCTCTTGGTTTGATCATCCAGTGTCAGCGAGTGATCATCCGGAAGTGGTCTTGCTTCCGGTTGAAGTTGCTTAAGATTTAACATTGAGAACCTGCAAAAACACATATTGGCACTCCGATGCCTAAGTTAGTATTGTTGTAGGTTTTAAAACACTCAAGTACAATAAATAGGACTTACACCTCATTTGGGTTTACCATCCCCAAATCACCTCTTATGAAAGTAAATTGGTCAACCCCCAGAGGCTTGGTGAAGATGTCAGCAAGCTGTTGTTGTGTGGGGACAAACTGCACCTTGACATCCTTCTTTTGAACATGGTCTCTAATGAAGTGATGTCTGACATCAATGTGCTTTGTCCTTGTGTGCTGAACTGGATTCTTGGCGAGGCTGATTGTGCTTGTGTTGTCACAGAGGATGGGTGCCTCAGGGAACTCCAAGCCAAGATCTCTCAGTTGGTTCTTCAGCCACAGCACTTGAGCACAACAGCTTGCAGCAGCAATGTATTCTGCCTCAGTGGATGACAAGGACACGCAGGTTTGCTTCTTGCTAGCCCAAGACACCAGACAACCACCTAGGAAGGCGCATTGTCCACTGGTGCTCTTTCTATCAGTCTTATAACCTGCATGGTCAGAATCAGAGTAAGCCCACAAGAACTCTTGGTTACCTCTGGGATACCAAAGACCAAGTTCTTGTGTTCCCTCAAGGTATCTCAAAATACGTTTAACACATGTTAAGTGTGACTCCTTGGGGTTGGCTTGAAACCTAGCACACATGCCTACACTAAATTGAATGTCAGGCCTGCTTGCCGTTAAGTATAGGAGGGAACCTATCATTCCCCTGTACATGGGCAGGCTGACAGATTTACCCTTTGCGTCAGCATCGAGTGCGGCAGTGGTGCTCATAGGAGTGTCATACTCCTTGCATTCGTCCATCCCAAACTTTTTGAGTAGCTCTCTGCAGTACTTAGCTTGGGAGATGAAGATTCCATTCTTCTTCTGTTTAATTTGCAGGCCTAGGAAGAACGTGAGTTCTCCCATCATAGACATTTCAAACTCACCCTGCATAGTCTTAGAGAAATCTTCACAAAGCTTTTCGTTAGTTGCCCCAAAAATAATATCATCAACATAAATTTGGACAATTAACATATCTCTATCTTTGTGAAGGATAAACAGTGTATTATCAAGTTTGCCTCTTGAGAAACCCTTGCCTAGCAGAAAACTGCTGAGTCTCTCATACCAAGCTCTAGGAGATTGTTTCAGGCCATATAAGGCTTTCTTTAATCTATACACATGTTTGGGATGCTTGTGATCCTCAAAGCCAGGAGGTTGTTCTACATATACCTCTTCCGTAATATAACCATTAAGAAAAGCAGTCTTTACATCCATTTGATATAACCTAAATCCTTTCATGGATGCAAAGGCTAGAAGAATCCTTATTGCTTCAAGTCTAGCGACTGGAGCAAAAGTTTCTTCATAGTCAATGCCTTCTTCTTGGTTATATCCCTTGGCTACTAATCTGGCTTTGTTTCTTGTAATTTGACCTGTCTCATCCAGTTTGTTTTTAAAGACCCACTTGGTCCCTACTATAGATTGATGAGACGGCCTTGGGACTAGTTCCCAGACTTGGCTTCTCTCAAATTGATTTAGCTCTTCCTGCATGGCAATAATCCAGTCGCAGTCTTCAAGAGCTTGTTCAACTGAAGTTGGTTCAATTTGAGATAGAAATGTTCCAAACTCAACTTCATTTTAAACATGCCTTCTGGTTCTGACACCAGAAGAAACATCACCAAGCACTTGATCAAGAGGATGATCCCTGTGATGTCTCCTAGCTGTTGGCAACTGTGCCTCATCAGGCACGGTCTGCACTCTAGGTTCATCACTGAGTTCATCTTCTTCTTTAAGATTGCTTGCTGGTGTTTCTTTTGGTGGTGAAGAAGATGATGGTAATTTTGGAAGATTAAGTATTTCATCATCTTCTGTGGATTGTCCCCATGTAGGAGTTTCATCGAATACAACATGCATTGATTCTTCTACAACTCTAGTTCTCATGTTGTATACTCTATATGCTTTACTCCTAAGGGAATATCCTATGAATATAGCTACATCAGCTTTTGGATCAAACTTACCCAGATTTACCTTTCCATTGTTATGCACATAGCATTTTGATCCAAAGATTCTGAGGTGGCTGATGTTAGGCTTCCTCCCTTTGTACAGCTCATAGGGAGTCTTGTCCAAGCCCTTGCGAACATAGGCTCTGTTAGAGATATAGCAAGCAGTGCTCACAGCGTCCGCCCAGAACACTTGAGAGACCTCTTTCTCATTGAGCATGCTTCTTGCCATCTCTGTCAGAACCCTGTTCTTTCTCTCGACAACTCCGTTTTGTTGAGGAGTTCTAGGAGCTGAGAAGTTGTGTTCGATGCCATTTTGTTCACATAGCTCAGAGAAGCTATGGTTCTCAAATTCTCCTCCATGGTCTGTCCTTATGGCTGTGATTTTGAGCACTCTCTCATTCTGCACTTTCTTAGCCAGGACAACAAAGGCATCAAAAGCATCTTGCTTAGAGGCAAGAAACATAGTCCAAGTGAACCTTGAATAGTCATCCACCCCCACTAGAGCATACAGGTTTCCACCCAAGCTCTTCACTCTCGCTGGCCCAACTAAATCCATGTGGATTAGTTCCAATGGCCTGCTGGTGGAGACTTTCTTCTTGATTTTAAACGAGGACTTTGTTTGCTTCCCTTGTTGGCAGGTTTCACAAATAAAATCATGCTTTACTTTAAAGGATGGAATACCTATAGCTAGCTCCTTTTTAATTAGCATATCAAGTTGAGTAAAGTTAACATGAGCTAATCTCTTATGCCAAAGCCAACTGTTCTCATCACTGGATATTAAACATTTTTCTTCTAGTTGTTGACATAAGTCTAGAGTATATAGGTTTCCATTTCTGTTTGCCTTAAGTTTGCATTTTAAGTTGGCCTTATCTAAATTCAGATCCTGCTTATCAACTATCATGCACTCATGTGAATCAAAGATTACCCAATTTCCTTTGTCAGTGCTCTGGCTCACGCTCAGCAGGTTGTGACAGAGACCGTCCACTAGATAGACGTCTTTTACTGGTCCGACTTCTCCAACTCCAGTGATCTTTCCACTTTGATTTCCTCCAAAGGTCACTGTGGCTCCATCTTTGATCACCAGAGATTTGAACTTGTCTCTGTCTCCAGTCATATGTCTCGAGCATCCACTGTCAATATACCATTTTCTGTTCTTGGATGCTTTGAGACACACCTGTAAGAATCAAGTAAGCTTAGGTACCCAATCTTTCTTGGGTCCTCGGTCATTAGTTTTCAGTGCCCTTGGTCTAGTGTCAGCCTTGACCTTGGGCTTATGATCATTCGGAGCCTCTGGCCTAGTGCTGGCTCTAGGCTCTTGAGTTTTCCCTGTGGATTGTTTCCAGGCTCGGGATCCTTGTCCTCCCTTGGTTTCCTTTGCAGGTGGAGGATCCTTTGTAGCCTTGGTTCCTTTAGGGACCCATTTGTAAGAGCTACTTGCTCCATGCTTCTTGGCATTACAGGTGGACGTGGAGTGTCCCTTCCTGTTGCAATAGTTACAGAAGCTGAAGGGTGAGGAGCTATGACTAGTGGCTTTATGGAAGAACTTTAAGTAGGGCTTTACTTTTGGTTCCACCCACTTCTTCCCTCTAGGAGTATATCCTAAGCCAGTCCTATCCCTATATGCCCTTTGATTCATTAAAATTATATTTAACATTTCTGAGCCATTTGTAAACTTCTGCAGGGCATTTTGCAGCTTGTCTTTCTCAGCTGAGATTTTGCTGCAATTAGGGCAGCTCTCAAGTGTTGGGGCATTGGGTTCTGTTTGGGGAGAACCCTGGCATTCCACTACCGGAAGTTTTCTAGCTTCCGCTAACTCTTCACTTAGTGAGTCCACCTTGGACTCAAGTGATTCCTTTTTAGTTTTCAACACTTTATATGCTTTACATAAGCGGAAAAATTCTACATGGACCTCATTATATGCTTCTTGAAGTTCAGGGAAAGTTACCTCACTGTCCTCATGGATGGGATCAAATTCTGAGGATGCTTCCTCATCTTCTTCTCTGGCTACTAGGCAGAGGTTGGCTACCTCTTCCTCATCACTTGCTTCGTCATCCGAGCTATTCACCCAGATAGAGGATACAAAGGCCTTTCTTTTGTCTTTGCCTTTTGACTTCTGCAGGCTGGGACACTCAGCCTTGAAGTGACCAGGCTTCTTACATTCAAAGCACACAAGAGCTTTTTCCTTCTTGTATCCCCTCCTCTGGCTGGAGTCACCCTTTTGAAAGCCTCCTGTCTTCCTGAAAAACTTCCTGAACTTTTTCACCATCATAGCCATCTCCTCATCGTCCATTTCCTCCTCATCATCATCTTCAATCTCCTTGCTGGGAGCAACAAGGGCAAGATTCTTGGCCTTGGATGAGGCTTGAGGGGCTCTCTGAGCTAGCAGAGTAGGCTCATATTCAGCCAGAGAACCAAATAGTGCGGTGATGGAGCTGGTTGATTCTCCTTGGACTTCCTGCAAGATGGTTACTTTGGTGATCCAGTCACCTTTCATGATCTTTCGGATCTTGCTAACTTGCTCTCTTTCAGGAATATCCTTACCCAGCGAGGCCAAATTGTTGATGAGGTGAGTGAACCTGAGCTCCAGCTCTCTGATAGGCTCAGTTGGACTAAGCATGGCGAACTTGTGAAATTCTTCCACCAGCATCTCAACACGTCTTGCTTTCACTCCCCTGGTCCCAGAGTGAGCAGCCTCAAGAGCCTACCACATATCTTTAGCATTTTTGTGGTGGCTGATCCTGTGAAACTCCTTGGGACTGAGAGCACACTGGATGTAATGCATGGCTCTATAGTTCAGTTGGACTAGAGCATAGTCCTCAGGGGTGTACCTGGCTTTTATCTTAGCAAAGTCATCCTCATCTAGGGGAGTGTGATCCCCACGTTCGATTACATCCCAGAGTCTAAGGTCACTTGACTTGATGTAAGTCTCCATTCTAAACTTCCAGAATGGATAGTTGTACCCATCAAAGCCTGGGGGCTTGTTGGGTTGAATAGAGACATCTGGTAGAGAGTAATCTGTATCCATTACTGGATCTTTGCTTTCTGGATTCGTTGGAATCGAGTGAGAAAGACCTGCTCTGATACCAAATGAAAGTAGTGGATGCACAAGAGGGGGGGTGAATTGTGCTTCAAAAATAAATGCTCCAATAAAACAACACAAGAGTTATACTGGTCCGGTCTACCTAACCTACGTCCAGTTCTCAACCACCCAGGCCGAGTTCAACTATATCTTCAGGTTTTAAATCGGGTTCACCTGGAACCTTACAACCGCAAGTTTTGAACGGGATCACTTGCAACCTTACAACTACAAGTTTTACACAAGGCTCACTTGAAACCTTTCTAACTAGCTCCCCCTTACACCTAGCAAGGGTTCAACCTTTACAATTAAAGGATTTTTCTAACTAAGTTCTCTTTAAGAACAGATAGTGTTACACACTTAAGTACAATCAATGCTCTTATAACACGAAGAGACTTAACTACAAAGAGTACAGAATATGTAGATGAAAAGATCACTCAATGTGTTAAATGCTCTTTCACTTTTCTGGGTGTTAGAATCTTAAGTTTTGATGGTGACTTAGGTATGATATGGTCTAGTACTTAAAAGAACATAATTAACACTTAGGAAGGATTAGATGACATGGTTAGAACCCTGAGTTAGATCACTTGTGAATGCAAGATCATTTCCGGAAGTATTAGCACTAGAGTCACAACCGGATGCAGATTCACTTCCGAATGAATCAAGACTAGCGCTCACGGATGCGGAATCACTTCCGGATAGACTAGGACTCGCGCACGCGGATAAATGTGTCATCCCCCAGCGGCAGCGAGTAAATCACTAGGGATTTAACTTAGTCCATGAACTTTAGGTGCACAAACCCTAAGACTAAGCTATGGTTCAATCGGGAGCGAAGTTGCTTCCTGTTAGATTTAGACTGGCGCAGAGCGATAGAATAGATATTACTCCAAGCGACAGTGAGTCTACTTCCCCAAGTGAAAGCGCTTCCTGTTAGAATTAGACTGGCGCAGAGCGACAGAATAGATATTACCCCAAGCGTCAGTGAGTCTACTTCCCCAAGTGAAAGCGCTTCCTGTTAGACTTAGACTGGCGCAGAGCAATAGAATAGTTATTACCCCAAGCGTCAGTAAGTCTACTTCGCCAAGTGAAAGCACTTCCTATTAGATTTAGACTGGCGCAGGTTGATAGACTAGATATAACCCCGAGCGTCAGCAGAAATGCAACATCAAGTGAAGTTGCTTCCTATTAGATCTTGACTGGCGCAGACTGATAGAATAGATTTCACCCTAAGCGTCAGTGAATTCACCACGTCAAGTAAAAGTGCTTCCGATAGCTCAGTGACTAGCGCTGAGTGGTGGAATGAAATAGACTAAGCGAGAGCAAGTCATGGTGAACTAAATCCCTCATCAAGTGAATTCACTTCCGGATGGAGAAGTGCTTCCGGATACATCCTAGACTAAGTAAACTCCCACTTCATGTGATTGTGTGTTGACTTAATATACATAGCATGAATGACACACTGAGTCACTTAGGAAGACTTAGAGTAAACTAACGAGACTTAAGCTGACTATTGGAATAGAAATCCCTTAGAGTCAGTAGACATTACACTAAGTCAGAACATAGTCTAAGTAAGACTACTTCCCATAGCAAACTTCCCACAACATGTGTAGTTTTACTATATCTGATTATATATATTGCTATGTTGGACTAACCATTATGTGCAGAACTTAGTTACACTTGCGGATGCAAATGAGCTTCCGGATGGAAAGACTCTTGGCATTGGATTTCAGAGACTAACCCTTGCAGAGCAAGATTGCCACTTCCGGATGAACGATGATCATCCGTCAGCAAGAGTACAAGAGTGAACGTCACATACTCAGAAGACAGAATGCTTTTAACAGAGCAGAGGTGTCAGGACTACTTTTCAGAGATAAAGCAAGTCAACCCTGCTGAAGCATTTAAGAAGATGTTCCTTCCAACGGTAACAAGAGGATAACAGACATATTCAAACAACATTGTTACCTACCAAGCATGAGGAGTATGAGAACATAATCTGAAGATTCACTCAAGGTGTCAAAGCTCATACTGCCCACAAGAGTCAGAGTCCATAAGAGAGCTTCTGATAGCAAGAGAGGATCCAATAGCAAAGCACTCTTATCATTCATGGACAAGTGCTTGGAAGACAAAGTTCCTCTATGTGATAGCAAGCAAAATGTTAGAGTCCACGAGCTTCAGATAGCAAGAGAGCTTCCGATAGTGAGTCTCTTAACATCCTGGACTTATGCTTGAGGAACGAAGTCCTCTCTGACAGCAAGCAAGAGTCGGACCGTACAAAGTGTTCAGATGTCAGAACGACTTTTGTCAGAATAGTATTGTCAGAACAGTGTTGACAGAACAGCATGGTCAGAGCACCTTTTTCAGATAAAGCAAAGTCAACCCTGCTGTGCATTAATGAGGACAACGTAAACAAGGCCCCAACGTCTATAATCAAACGATCTTATTGCCTCTCCAACGGCTAGATATTCAGAGACTGGTATAAAAGGGATGTTCTTCATTTCTGAAGGGGGGGCTTGAAAAAGTGAGAGAGAACAGAGCTATTATCTGAAAAACACTATTCTACATTCCTCTCATCTTCTACTCTCGGACTTTGATATGTAATATTCTTAGAGAGTGATTCATTTGTACTTAAGTGAGTAACATCATCCACTCTTTGAGAGAGTTAGTTTTGAGCTTAAGTGTTTAGCACAATCAGTTCATAGAGTGAACATAGTGTAAACTTACAATTTGTAAGGGGGAGCATTTAGAGATTGTCTAAATCTCCATAGGTTGCAAGTTAGCCCGTAAAACTTGCATTTGTAAGGTTTGCAGGTGAACCCGGTGTAAAACCTGTGGGTTGTTAGGTGAACCCGTGCTCGTAAAACCTAAAGTGTAAAGGCTTCTCTTGTGCCCGGTTTAAACAAGAATAGTGGATTGGAAATCTCAGGTGTAGCCTGGGGACTGGATGTAGGTCTGGGTGACCGAACCAGGATAAATTTATGTGTGCATATATTTATACTTGATCATTCTATTTTGCATCACATAGCATACTGACTTGTGCATAGCATTATTTATTATCATCATCACCGAGCACAAGCAGTCTTTCGAAAAGAGTTTAAGTTTTTATTCCCTCACCCAATTCACCCCCCCCTCTTGGGTGACAGCCACGAATTTCATTTGGTATCAGAGCAGGTCACTTGTTTAAAGGATCCAACGATCTCAAGTGTAAAGACCTTGGCTGATTTGGGTTAAAATGTTTTCCAAAGGCCTTGATCATACCATTCCACCTGTGTTAGAAAATATTGATTTTTGTTGGTGGAAAGCAAGAATGGAAAGTTTTATAAAATCCACTAGTTTGAAAATGTGGGATATTTTTGAAAATGATTTTGATTTCAAACCAAGAGGAAACTGGACTGAAAAGGAGAAAAATTTGTTTTCCTTAAACATTAGAGCAATGCAAATTTTATACAAAGGCTTAACTGAAAAGGATTTCCAGAAAATCAAACATTGCTCTAGTGCTAAAGATATTTGGAATACTCTTGATGTGATATATGCTTCTAACCCATCTCTTGAAAGCACAGCTGTCCCAAGCTCAACTCGTGCTCTTTGTGGATCATCTACTGATGAGCTTCTGGAAGCTGATATTGAGGAAGCAGACTTCAGTGAAGAGAGTATCCATCTCTGCCTAGAAGATTCAGAAAGTGAGGTATCTGGATCTGAAATTGAACTCTCTGATTTGCAAGATGCATACAATGAGTTATATACTGAATATTGTAAACTTGCAAAAGAACTTCTAGGCTTAAAAGAAAAAGATAGGAAACTTGAAAAACTAATTTCTTCTTCTACATCTAAAGTTTCCGAGGGTTCTTTTAAAGAACTAGTGGTTCCGATAGCTAGCCCACTATCGGTAGGGAAAACTTCAACATGTCTTGAAAAATGTTTTGATTGTAAACACGTGTTGAAGGAAAAAGAAAAGCTTTCAAAAGAAACTGAAATTTCAAAGGAACAAAAAGCTTTTCTAAAGAAAACTAATCATGATAATGATAGGAAGCCTCATTTTGATTATCATTCCATTATCTGTCATTATTGTGGTAGATTAGGACATATTTTTCACACATGCAGTCTTAGAAGAAATTCAAATGTGAGAAATAAGTTTGTATGGATTCCTAAAGGACAAGTAAGGTCCAGTGCTAACCATGTAGGACCCAAGTACAAATGGGTACCAAAACATCCTCCTAGTGCCTTACTTGTGCAGGAAAAATCAAGAGTTCCTCTTATCCCAAAGAAGAGAACTCGTGGTGATGCAACTGCTGAAACCCACTGGTACAATCATAAGAAGCTGTCGGCCACCACAAGGGACAATGGTTCTGTCTCAAGGATGAGCTATCACAAAGTTCCATTCAATTATCCTGAGAAGAACAAGAGAGAGTGGACTCCTCGATCATCATTGAAAAGGCTCTTGAATCCTACCTCTCAGAAGAAAGTGCTTCGAACCAAGGATAAGTATAGAAGATCTCCTTGGGTAAGCAAGGGATCACTTAGGAACGAAGCATTTGATAGTAAAATCTCCTATGCTAATGTTAGATGGACTTATTGAGATTTTACATTAAGCATCCTAAGATGTGAACATTATATTCATCAAAAAAAAAAAAGGGGCTGAAGAAATAAGTAATGTTCATAATCTACATGCTGTCCATGACTATCTTGATCAAAAACCTTGTATATCCTTGTGCATATAGTCATGAAAGAAAATAGTTTATGCATTCACCCTGAGTTTTGAAAGATCCTTCTGAAATGCAAACTTTCAAAAATAGATTCTGATCCTCTTCAAACTTGCATGACAACTATACCTCATGATAGCACTCAAAAGTTATTTCTGATTTTCCATTTCATGTGGTATCTCTTGCATCAACGTTTTCAATGCATAAGCAGCTATGATTTTGAGAACAATACATCCCTCTTAATTACATCTTTAAGTTCTCAATCTACTAATGATCTCAGTTCAAGTTTGTGGTTTAAGAATGTTGACACAGATTATTGAAGCTTAAACAATGAATATAACCAAGAGAGAATGGCAACGAAAATGTCTCTTATCAAGATGTGTGGAATGGCTATACCAAACCTGAGAAACTCTCGCCAATACACATGAGCATTTCTATCCCTTACATATTCTGTTGTGAAACTAAATGGATAGTCTCTCTCTTGTCTGACATGCATTAGAAATCTTAGGAAATGCCTTGAATTAAACTCTGCTAGATCTGTAAAACATGGCATAGTATCACAAGCATGCTATAATCTGTATTAATTTCAAGCTTGTTGATGTCCTAAGAACAATGAGATCACACTGAGCATATCTAGAAGAACTTGAGCTAAAATTTGGAAATTATTCTCGTAATCATATGCTGAAATTTGGTTGTTTTTGTAAAACGAATTCAATCCTAATCAAATTATTTTGTGAGGATGAAGATTCTCTTTTTCAAAATCTCATTATGTTAAAAATTCACATGTCTTCATGATCTAACATGAACATCCTTGAGGCATATTTATTGAACTATACTTGCTTATGAAACTCTGAAAGTATGCCACCTGTTTGATACTCTTTGTACTATAACATTGATATTTATCTATGAGAGTATAAATAGAGTTCATGTCTTGATAGTGAAACTATGTGAACGTATAGACAATTTCAAAATTAGTTTTCACATAATCATTGTTCATATTTTCTTAAACCAACTAGCAAGCATGATTTCTTAAAATTATTAACTTGTGGTGATTAACACAGATTGACTTGAATGTCCAGAGGATGGTCTCCAATGTTAAATCTTAAGTTCTTTCACTGACCATCAGAAAAGCACTTGTTTCCTCAAGCACATGAAGGCCCAATCATCAAGTTTGAGCAAGGATGCTTTCGCAACAAACAGCGCTTTCGATAGCAGGCCAACTATTGAACCATGGGAAGAGTAGAGTGACTGCCCAGTCATGTCTGCTTTTGGTTGTAGCTCAGCTTGCCGAAGCGAATCATCAAAGCACTTGCACTAGGGGTTTCCACTTGAGATAGCACATCTCTTGAAGATGTCAGGAAGCATGCTTATGATTAAGATTCATGAGTCTAATAGAGTCTGGAGATTCCTCATCTGTGGTAACATCTACACCTTACCATCTCTTATATATGATGCATACATGGCATTGGTAAGGGTGTCAATTTAGGATTTCTTTGCTCAATCTGCATTGACTTCAAAATCATTCACTGCTTTAGAAAATCATCCTAGCTCACACATCTGTATCCTTTATATGACACGCTGGAAAGTAAATTGATAACATACCTCTCTTATATGCTTCCTTTCTTGATTCAGTAATGATTAACCTTAATATAGAAGAGAAGTAAAGGACATTACTCGATAATGATCCCTTGGAAATAGAGGGTTGCATGCTGTCATAGATAATAAACTCTTAAGATGCTGTGATGCAATTATTTGGAAATTATTTTTGGCACTTTAAACTCACAAATTTCATTTGACTTGATTTCATTTTTCACATGGTATCACAAATTTCACTTGGCAGTCAATCATTTCATTTGATATCACAAGTTCAAACTCACATATTTCATTTGATTTCATTTGGTATCACGAATTTAAAAATCACAAATTTTCAATTGATATCATAATCATCATTTTAAACGCACCAAAATTATTTTGATATCATGTTAATCATTTCAAGAAGGTCAAAATTACTTTTGATGTCTTTTATATTTAAAAAGGAACTTTCACCTTCAAAAAGAGAACTGTTTTTGTATGTTTTGATCTAGACTTAATTCTTGCAAAACTTGTTCTGTTATCTTGCATAATGGTTAGGGAAAGTAAACACACTTAGAATACTGAATCAATATTTTCTTCCTTCTGTCTCACACTGTTTAGTTATCCTACATAATATTTAGGAAGAATAGGGAGAAATATTAGGTAGAAAGCCCATTCCTAGGAGAACGATAGAAGTATCCCCATCCCTAAGGCTAGCTTGCACTTGTTGAATTTTGATGAAGCCAAAAGGGGGAGAGAAATGAGACACGAGATGTCTAGAGATGAGACATGAGAAGTCTAGAGCTGAAAGATAAGATATCTGGGGAGAGAACTGGGAATGAAATATAGCTCTGGAAGTGATCTAAGTTTAATTATGTTCTCTAGTCATCTATGGGTTTGTCATCATCAAAAAGGGGGAGAATGTTAGAATCTTAAGTTTTGATGGTGACTTAGGTATGATATGGTCTAGTACTTAAAAGAACATAATTAACACTTAGGAAGGATTAGATGACATGGTTAGAACCCTGAGTTAGATCACTTGTGAATGCAAGATCATTTCCGGAAGTATTAGCACTAGAGTCACAACCGGATGCAGATTCACTTCCGAATGAATCAAGACTAGCGCTCACGGATGCGGAATCACTTCCGGATAGACTAGGACTCGCGCACGCGGATAAATGTGTCATCCCCCAGCGGCAGCGAGTAAATCACTAGGGATTTAACTTAGTCCATGAACTTTAGGTGCACAAACCCTAAGACTAAGCTATGGTTCAATCGGGAGCGAAGTTGCTTCCTGTTAGATTTAGACTGGCGCAGAGCGATAGAATAGATATTACTCCAAGCGACAGTGAGTCTACTTCCCCAAGTGAAAGCGCTTCCTGTTAGAATTAGACTGGCGCAGAGCGACAGAATAGATATTACCCCAAGCGTCAGTGAGTCTACTTCCCAAGTGAAAGCACTTCCTGTTAGACTTAGACTGGCGCAGAGCAATAGAATAGTTATTACCCCAAGCGTCAGTAAGTCTACTTCGCCAAGTGAAAGCACTTCCTATTAGATTTAGACTGGCGCAGGTTGATAGACTAGATATAACCCCGAGCGTCAGCAGAAATGCAACATCAAGTGAAGTTGCTTCCTATTAGATCTTGACTGGCGCAGACTGATAGAATAGATTTCACCCTAAGCGTCAGTGAATTCACCACGTCAAGTAAAAGTGCTTCCGATAGCTCAGTGACTAGCGCTGAGTGGTGGAATGAAATAGACTAAGCGAGAGCAAGTCATGGTGAACTAAATCCCTCATCAAGTGAATTCACTTCCGGATGGAGAAGTGCTTCCGGATACATCCTAGACTAAGTAAACTCCCACTTCATGTGATTGTGTGTTGACTTAATATACATAGCATGAATGACACACTGAGTCACTTAGGAAGACTTAGAGTAAACTAACGAGACTTAAGCTGACTATTGGAATAGAGATCCCTTAGAGTCAGTAGACATTACACTAAGTCAGAACATAGTCTAAGTAAGACTACTTCCCATAGCAAACTTCCCACAACATGTGTAGTTTTACTATATCTGATTATATATATTGCTATGTTGGACTAACCAGTATGTGCAGAACTTAGTTACACTTGCGGATGCAAATGAGCTTCCGGATGGAAAGACTCTTGGCATTGGATTTCAGAGACTAACCCTTGCAGAGCAAGATTGCCACTTCCGGATGAACGATGATCATCCGTCAGCAAGAGTACAAGAGTGAACGTCACATACTCAGAAGACAGAATGCTTTTAACAGAGCAGAGGTGTCAGGACTACTTTTCAGAGATAAAGCAAGTCAACCCTGCTGAAGCATTTAAGAAGATGTTCCTTCCAACGGTAACAAGAGGATAACAGACATATTCAAACAACATTGTTACCTACCAAGCATGAGGAGTATGAGAACATAATCTGAAGATTCACTCAAGGTGTCAAAGCTCATACTGCCCACAAGAGTCAGAGTCCATAAGAGAGCTTCTGATAGCAAGAGAGGATCCAATAGCAAAGCACTCTTATCATTCATGGACAAGTGCTTGGAAGACAAAGTTCCTCTATGTGATAACAAGCAAAATGTTAGAGTCCACGAGCTTCAGATAGCAAGAGAGCTTCCGATAGTGAGTCTCTTAACATCCTGGACTTATGCTTGAGGAACGAAGTCCTCTCTGACAGCAAGCAAGAGTCGGACCGTACAAAGTGTTCAGATGTCAGAACGACTTTTGTCAGAATAGTATTGTCAGAACAGTGTTGACAGAACAGCATGGTCAGAGCACCTTTTTCAGATAAAGCAAAGTCAACCCTGCTGTGCATTAATGAGGACAACGTAAACAAGGCCCCAACGTCTATAATCAAACGATCTTATTGCCTCTCCAACGGCTAGATATTCAGAGACTGGTATAAAAGGGATGTTCTTCATTTCTGAAGGGGGGGCTTGAAAAAGTGAGAGAGAACAGGGCTATTATCTGAAAAACACTATTCTACATTCCTCTCATCTTCTACTCTCGGACTTTGATATGTAATATTCTTAGAGAGTGATTCATTTGTACTTAAGTGAGTAACATCATCCACTCTTTGAGAGAGTTAGTTTTGAGCTTAAGTGTTTAGCACAATCAGTTCATAGAGTGAACATAGTGTAAACTTACAATTTGTAAGGGGGAGCATTTAGAGATTGTCTAAATCTCCATAGGTTGCAAGTTAGCCCGTAAAACTTGCATTTGTAAGGTTTGCAGGTGAACCCGGTGTAAAACCTGTGGGTTGTTAGGTGAACCCGTGCTCGTAAAACCTAAAGTGTAAAGGCTTCTCTTGTGCCCGGTTTAAACAAGAATAGTGGATTGGAAATCTCAGGTGTAGCCTGGGGACTGGATGTAGGTCTGGGTGACCGAACCAGGATAAATTTATGTGTGCATATATTTATACTTGATCATTCTATTTTGCATCACATAGCATACTGACTTGTGCATAGCATTATTTATTATCATCATCACCGAGCACAAGCAGTCTTTCGAAAAGAGTTTAAGTTTTAATTCCCTCACCCAATTCACCCCCCCCTCTTGGGTGACAGCCACGAATTTCACTGGGCAGCTTTGAATGCTTGAAGAATTTCTTAGTTTCTCGCTCTAGCTTCTCTCAAGAATATCAAAGATGATTGTTAGCTTCATAAATGAAGTTGAGCTCCTTTATATAGTCTTCGAACATTCTGACTATTGGTAGGTCGGTTAGCCGTTTGAATATGGCCGTTTTTCCCATGTTACCGTTTGCCCAATAAATGCTTCATCAATGCATAGCAGGGTTGACTTGCTTTATCTCTGAAAAGTAGTCCTAACACCTCTGCTCTGACAAAAGCATTATGACACTGCACTTCTGACATTCTGATTGCTTGCGGAAGCAGATTCTCATCCGGAAGCAATTCTACTTAGTGTGCTGCACTTGAATGTTAGTCTAACAATATAAACACATAGTCACATGCAGTGGGAGTGTACTTAGTCTAAGAGGTCTTCCTTGTATCCGGAAGCACTTCTACATCCGGAAGTAAATCCACTGGATGAAGGATTTTGTTCACTATTACTCACTTTCGCTCAGTGTCCTTCAATCCAACAGTCAGCGCTAGTCACTAAGCTATCGGAAGCAATTCTACTGGACGTGGCTTATGTTCACTGACGCTTAGTGTTATATATTCTATCAGCCAGCGCCAGTATAAATCTAACAGGAAGCAAATTCACTTCCGGTTGAATCTTAGCTTAGTCTTAAGGTTTTGTATATCTAGTGCTCATGGACTAAGTTATTTCCCTAGTGATTTATTTGCTCTCGCTGGGGGATGAGTCATTCATCCGCGAGCGCTAGTCCTAGTCTATCCGGAAGTAAATCCACATCCGGTTGCACTCTTACTTGGGATTCTATGTTCACCTATTGCTTTCTAAGTACTTGACTTATTCTTTCATATTTTAGTCTTCATCAAAACTTAAGATTCTAACACCCCCTTCTTTCTTTGACATTATGGTTCATCTTGCTTTACACCTGGTTAGGGAGGTCCAACTATGCGGTCCTATATATTTAAGATGGATGTACCCGGTTGAGCGTTTCATGAAAGTGTTAAAGGGGTATGTTAAGAATCGATATTGACCGGAGGGTTGTATAGCTGAGCGATACATTGTTGATGAAGCAAGTGATTTGTGTGCTGACTACTTATCAAGTGTTGAATCTGTTGGTATGCCAAGACCTCGTCCCGAATGCCGTTCAAAGGGAAAAGGGATTAGTGTGGGCAAATTAGTTGGCATTTCAAATGTTGATAGAGATTTAGCTCATTTACATGTTCTCCATAACACTGCCGAGGTTGAACCATTTGTTGAAGAACACAAAAATGTTCTTCGACACATATACGGTGATAGAAATGAAAGCTTAATTACAAAGGAGCATAACAAACATTTCATTGAATGGTTTGATGAACGGATCAATCATTTGGAGATAGATGACGGGTCAATTTGTGAAAAATTGTATTGGTTGTCTCGGAGACCGGGTTCAAAAGTGTTTTCATATACGAGTTATACAATCAATGGTTACACATTCTACACAAAAGCACAAGATGAAAAGAGTCTAATGCAGAATAGTGGAGTTACAGTGGTTGGTGCAGGATGGCATGTATCAAGTGCAAAAGACACAAATCCAATATATGCGGAGATGACATACTTTGGTGTGATTGACCACATCTTGGAGTTAGATTACTCCGGTTTCAGAGAACCTGTCTTCAAATGCCAATGGATCAACAACTTTGGTGGACGGCAGATCGATGAACATGGTTTTGTATCGGTTGACCTTTCTAGAGTTGGATATGAGGATGATCCTTACATTCTACCTTCTTTGGTTGCTCAAGTGTTTTACATTGTAGATCCTTGTAGGAAGAATTGGTCGATAGTGTTACAGTCCAATAAAAATTATGCTGCACAAGTTGATGATGAGAGTACTGAAACAGATATGAGTCATTTGATTGAGAATGAAGCTTCATTCTTCACATTGATTTTGTGAGAGTTAGATTCACCAGAAAAAGGTCTTGAAGGTGAACTTGTCTATGTTAGACATGATCACAGAGAAGGCATTTGATATAATAACCCAAAGAGAAAACGGAAGCCAATGGTCGTCGTTCGTTTTCGACAAAGGAAACGGATACGACCGTCAAGAAAATGATTGTTCTTTTGTAATGTAATTTCTTACTTACATTTACTTACATTTGCATATCGTTATAAACTTATCTAACATTTCTGCTTTATTTCTTACAGGATAATGGATGAGGAAACTGAAGGCTCAGTTTCTAGTCACTCTAAAGGGAAGGCAGCTGCGTGCAGAATAATTAAACGTGGTAGGACTGTAATGAAAAAGATTATAAGAAGAAGGAATCTTGGTATTAAGACTCAGGTTAAATGGAACCAAAACGGGCAACCAATAGGAGAAGAAGCTCATCTCTTAATCGACTTCATTGGTGTAGTAGCTCGGAAGAATATCCCAATCACAACGAAAGATTGGAGATATGCGACTCAGCAAACACTCGATGCTGTTTGGTTGGAGATTTTGGTAAGTCTTGAACCTACACACCTATAATTTTTCTCTTTCTTGTCTCTTTTTACTTACCAGTTTATTATGATTTTTAGTATAAGTGTTATGTTTATAACTTTTTTGTTTTCCTTTGTTACAGACCGCCTTTGACTTAGATAACTATGTGGGTGCCAAAGATTTTGTGTTCAAGAAAGCGGCGGTGTTGGCCAGAGGGTGGCGCTCTTATCTGACAAAGTATTTTTTGCGCAATGGAGACGGGGAAGTCGTTCATACCCGTCCTTCAGAAGTATGCCACATCATTACTCAAAAGCAATGGGATCAATTCGTTTCGCTGCGTGCATCAAACGAGTTTATTAAAGTCAGCAAAAAAAATAGTAAAGCGGCGGCTAACAATCCTTATCCCTATATGCGTGGCCGAGATGATTATGCTCAGATAGAACAAGTTTTGGTATGTTAATATTTCCTTTTTATGGATTATATGCACATATTTTTCCCTAATCAATTTATTTAAACCTTGTTTGTGGTTACAGCTAGCTAAGAATAACGTTCCAAAAGTTGGGCGAGTTGATCTGTGGTTTGAGGGGCACACAAAGAATGATGGCACAATAGTGCATGATTCTGTTAAAGTCGCTCGTGAACGGGTTGTAAGTCATGCTCTTGATCATATATTTTTGCTTATATTGGATATAGTATATATTTTCGACATCGACTAATTATTGTTTTGTTACAGACTCAGCTGACGCAACAGGCCTCTGGAGATAACCCAACAGACGACGTGCTTGACGAAGCGCTCGGTCTCCCATTGTATTCGGGCCGTGTTAGGGTCGTCGGCTTCGGGGTCACTCCCACTGTTTTTTTCGGAAAAAGGCCTACCGATCGTCGGAAGCCCAAAGAGAAACCGATGACCGAAAGAGAAGAACAAATGTGGTCCTTGATCAAATCATTGCAAGAACAAGTGGCTCAACTCCAGCCACAGCAATCAGGGCAACAATCTCATGCTCCGCCGCTTGCTGAAAGTCCGAGTATTGAATGTAATATGCCGATGGTCGACATCCCAGAGGTATTTAATGTGTATCCCTTATATAAATGTTTATTGTTACTATTACGTTTTGTTTTCATAACTAAAAGAGAACATTCTTTTGTAGGGTGAGTCTGACTGCAAGTTATTTATCGATGATAACCACAGTACAGTTGTTGCTCTTGCTCTAGTATTCAATGACATGAGAAGCATACTACACAGCTCGCCCCTCCCAGAAAACACCCTCAGGGTGTCCATCCATACACCTCTGATAAATGATGCGCCATTGCCATATCCCATTGAGGAGGCGAGTGTGGTTTTTGATGCAGCCCATACTTTTGTTGCCTGGCCCAAACGATGGATCGCCCCGTTACCAAAGCCGGTATACTTTATTAATTGTTTATAATTACTCTATGATAGCCAATGACCTAATTAATACATGTCTAATTGATTATTTTATATTTTGTAGTCCCAAAAAGATGCAACAAAGAAGGAAAAGGGCAAATACGTCCAGCAAGACAAGCCTAAGCCGGTATACTTTATTAATTATTTATAATTATTCTATGATAGCCAATGACCTAATTAATACATGTCTAATTGATTATTTTATATTTTGTAGTCCCAAAAAGATGCAACAAAAAAGGAAAAGGGCAAAAACGTCCAGCAAGACAAGCCTGCTTCTAAGATTATTCCTACAAAAAAGAGAAGGAGTGTTTCGAAGGTATTTATCTACTAATTAATTAATTTACATGACAGAGTTTTGCATGATTGAAAACTGTAACATTTTCATTTACATTAATTCAAGAAGCCAGCAAAGCCTAGTGGACATGATCAGGCTGGTCCTTCAAGCAGTATTGATATCAACTCAACCGGTGTTGATTCCTTTCGGCTAAGTTGAAGGCTTTGGCCAAAAAAATGACTAATGAAGATTTGGTGCATGTCAACATTACAAGAACCATATATTACTCTCAAGTAACTGAGATGCTTGACAATGAAGTGCTTTTGGAAGTAATTAATCATCAATGGATCGGATCTTCAGTAATCAACATGTGGATCCAGTATGTCATCCAATTTTAATTTTCATTATGGTTTCTATATTGCCATAAGAAATTCTCAAGGCCTTTGTTTGTGTAGGCACCTACATGATGAAGTCATTGTTCCGGAAGAAAATGCTTCATTTGCCTTCATCAATCCGAATTCAACATCGGTGATTAATGGAAAACCCATGTGGAACAAGGAAGATATCAAATGTAGAATGCGAACATGTGCTACAGAAAGGACGTTGTTTTTAGCTCCAATGAATGTGGGGTAAGTCAACATTGGTCATCAAATTAATCTTCATTTTTTCAAACTAGACAGAAAATTTATATAATCTAACTTTTTAACATTTCAGGAATCACTGGGTTTTGATTGCCTTCAATCCTATGGTAAAGGATGTAAAGGATATTGTAGTCTATTACTTGGATCCAATTGAGACTGCTCTTCCAAGTAATAGGCCTAACTATATGTGTTTCATTAATAGGTAAGATTGTTATGTTGTGATTTGTTTTTATCCTTAATCTTATTTTTATTGCATTTTTAACCTTCATTTTTTTCTTCTATAGTTTGATAACAGCTTTTAGGGCAAATTGTAAGAATAAAAATTTGGCCTACTCAAAATCAACTGATCAAACACAATCCTATCCATGGTTGAAAATTCAGGTTGTACTTGTTTTATAAGCAATTGAAATCATGAATTTTTAAAGTGTATAAAAGTCTTTTGACTAACGTGTTTGTGTTTTTTCTTGTTGCAGTGCCCTTTCCAACCCAACGACAATGATTGTGGTTACTATGTGATGAAATTTATTAAGGACATAGTAACACATGACCAATTGGAGGTGCCTGAATTTGTAAGTTTATTATTGCACATGACATATATAGTTTTAACTTACAAAATTGTTGTTGACTTGTTATTTAAAGTGAATTGTCACATAAATATGTTTATTATGTTCATTAACTCAATATTATGAAGATTGTCGATCATCAAAGTTATCTATGGAGGAGGTGGATGATCTCATTGAAGAGTGGTGCAAGTATGTTTTCCCTATTGCTCATCCTATTATTCAAAATTTACATCCTTCTTAGAGTTTCATACATTAAGGAGGAAGTGGGAGTATGACACTTTTGATAGATGAACTAGTTGGTTATTTAATCTAAATGTCTTTTGTTAGTACAACTTTGATGTGTATTTTGGCTGGTACAAATTAGATAACTTTTGGTGCTACAAATTAGATGTAAATTCTGATTGGGATATGTGGATGACTTTTATATTACATGTAAAGTAGTTCTTGATATATAAAGGATTTTGGTTATTCTGGCTGGTTGGGTATATTATATTGTGCAGGTAGCAATTTAACTGCCAAAAAGCAGGAAAAAGAATTATGACAAATGAAAAAAAAATAACTTATACATGCGCTTATGGCGCAAGATCAAAAGCGCATGTAATAAATACATCTTTACATGCGCTTTGAATACAAAAGCGCGTGTATATATATATATTTACATGCGCTTTTATTACAAAAGCGCGTGTATATATATATATATATATATATATATATATATATATATATATATATATATTTACATGCGCTTTTAATACAAAAGCGCGTGTGTATATATATATTTACATGCGCTTTTATTACAAAAGCGCGTGTATATATGTATATTTACATGCGCTTTTCTGACGATAAAACACATGTATAAGTATAGATATACATGCGCTTTTTACAAGCGCATGTAAATCCTTTCCCGGCGAGGCCATTGCCAGCGTTTTTTAAGCGCATGTAAATAATATTATTCCTCCTCAATTTATTCCTCCAAAATGAGCGCATGTAAAGGGGTTATTTTGTAGTAGTGTAAGAAGGTGTTGCAAGTTCCCGTGTTTAAGTTGGAAGGCTATTTCTTTTCTGAACCTCCAACAATCTTCTGTTCGATGGCCGACGTCTTTGTGGTAGTCACTGTTAGAATCTTAAGTTTTGATGAAGACAAAGATATGAAAGAACAAGCTAAACACTTAGAGAGAATTAGGTTAATATAGAACCCCCAAGTAAGAGTACAACCGGATGTGGATTTACTTCCGGATGGACTAGGACTAGCGCTCACGGATGAACGTCTCATCCCTAAGCGGAAGCAAGTACTTCACTAAGTCAACTCAGTCTAGGAGCATTAGTTGTATAAAACCCTTGAGACTAAGTTAGGATGCAACCGGTTGTGGATTTGCTTCCGATTGCTTAGTGACTAGCGCTGGCTGTTGGTTTGGACAACACTGAGCGTCACTCAGTAAAATATGAACATAACCCAACGTCCAGTGGAAGTGCTTCCGGATGTGGAATTGCTTCCGGATGTAAGAGAGCTCCCTTAGACTAAATGAACTCCCACTGCATGTTACTATGTGTTTATATTGCTAGACTAACGTTCAAGTGCAGCACACTGAGTGATGTTGCTTCCGGATGTGGATTCGCTTCCGCAAGCAATAAGAATGTCAGAACGTTCAGAGCAGTGCAGTGTCAGAATGCTTTTTGACAGAGCAGAGTTGTTAGAACTACTTTTCAGAGATAAAGCAAAGTCAACCCTGCTGAGCATTAATGGAGCATTAAATGGGCAAACGGTAACTTGTGATAAACGGCCATATTCAAACGGCTAACCCACCTACCAAGAGTGAGAATAGTTGAAGACTATATAAACAAGCTCATCTTCATTTATGAAGACAACTTTGACATCTTGAAGAAAGCTAGAGTGAGAAACTTAGAATATCCTTCAAGCATTCAAAGCTGCCCAGAAAAGCGAAAGAGCATTTAACACATTGAGAGTTCTTTTCATCTACTTATCTTGTACTCTTTGTAGTTAAGTCTCTTCATTTTATAAAGAGCATTAATTGTACTTAATTGTGTAACATTATCCGTTCTTAGAGAGAACTAAGTTTTAGTAAATCCTTTATTTGTAAAGGTTGAACCCTTGCTGGTTGTAAGGGGGAGTTAGTTAGCAAGGTTGCAAGTGAGCCTGGAGTAAAACTTGTGGTTGTAAGGTTGCAAGTGATCCCGTTCTAAAACTTTTGCGGTTGTAAAGGTTCCAGGTGAACCCGTTTGTAAAACCTGGGGATAGTGGAACTCAACCTGGGTGGTTGAGAACTGGAGGTAGGTCAGGAAGACCGAACCAGTATAAATCCTTGTGTTGTTATTGTTTGATTTTTATTTGGTAGCACAATTCACCCCCCCTCTTGTGCATCCACTACTTTCATTTGGTATCAGAGCGGGTCTTTCTCACTTGATTCCAACGAATCTAGAAAGAAAAGATCTAGTAATGGATGCAGATTATTCCTTGCCCGATGTTGCTATTCAGCCAAACAAGCCTCCTGGCTTTGATGGCCACAACTATCCATTCTGGAAGTTCAGGATGGAGACCTACATCAAATCCTGCGACATCCGCCTCTGGGATGTGATTGAACGTGGGAACAACGTTCCGCTAGATGATGAAGGTCTTGCAAAGCAGCGATCCAGATACACCAATGAGGACTATGCTCTAGTACAGCTAAACTAGAGGGCCATGCACTACATTCAATGCGCCCTTAGTCCTAAGGAGTTCCACAGGATCAGCCACCACAAAACAGCGAAGGATATGTGGGAGGCTCTTGAGGCTGCTTATTCTGGCACCAAGGGAGTAAAGGCAAGACGGGTCGAGATGCTGGTTGAGGAGTTCCACAAATTTACCATGCATAGTCCAACTGAGCCAATCAGAGAGCTGGAGCTCAGGTTCACTCACCTTATCAATAACCTGACCTCCCTGGGTAAAGACATTCCTGAAGAAGAACAAGTCAGCAAGATTTTAAAAGTCTTGAAAGGTGATTGGATCACCAAAGTTACCATCTTGCAGGAAGTCCAAGGAGAGTCAACCAGCTCCATCACTGCCCTGTTTGGTTCTCTGGATGAAAATGAACCAACCCTGCTGGCTCAGAGAACTCCTCAAGCTACATCTAAGACCAAGAACCTTGCTCTTGTGCTCCCAGCAAGGAGAAAAATGATGATGATGATGATGAGGATGATGAGGAGGACATCGATGATGAGGAGATGACTATGATGGTAAGAAAGTTCAGAAAGTTCTTCAAGAAGAAAGGAGGCTTTCAGAAAGGTGAATCCAGCCAGAAGAAAGGATATAAGAAGGAAAGGGCCCCAGTATGCTTTGAGTGTAAGAGGCTTGGTCACTTCAAAGCTGAGTGCCCAAGCTTGCAGAGATCAAAAGGGAAGGACAAAAGAAAAGCCTTTGTGTCCTCTATCTGGGTCAACAGTTCTGATGAGGAAGCAAGTGATGATGAAGAGGTTGCCAACCTCTGTCTCGTTGCCAGAGAAGATGATGAGGAAGCATCCTCAGAATTTGATCCCATCCAGGAGAACAGTGAGGTAACTTTCCCTGAACTACAAGAAGCATATAATGAGGTCCATGAAGAATTTTTCCGCTTATGTAAAACATATGAAGTATTGAAAACTAAAAAGGAATCACTTGAGTCCAAGGTGGACTCACTCAGTAAGGAGCTAGCGGAAGCCAAAAAGCTTCCGGTAGCGGATGGCAAGGGTTCTCCCCAAGCAGAACCCATAGCCTCAACATTAGAGAGCTGCTCTAACTACAGCAAGATCTTAAGTGAGAGAGATATACTGCAAAATGCCCTGCAGAAATTTACTAGTGGATCTGAAATGCAAAACATTATCTTAATGAATCAGAGGGCATATAGGGACAAGACTAGATTAGGCTATAAACCTAAAGGGAAAAAGTGGGTGGAGCCAAAAGTGAAGCCTTACTTAAAATTGTTTCATAAAGCCACTGATCACAGCTCCACACCTTTCAGCTTCTGTAATTATTGTAACAGGAAGGGACACTCTACGTCCACTTGTAATGCTAAGAAGCATGGAGCAAACAACTCTTATAAGTGGGTCCCAAAAGGAACCAAGGCGACAAAGGATCCTCCCCCAAGAAAAAAAACTAAGGGAGGACAGGGATCCAGAGCCTCGGAACAATTCTCAAGGAAAGCCCAAGAGCCTAGAGCCAACACTAGGCCAGAGGCACAGATTAATCATAAGCCCAAGGTCAAGACTAGCACTGGACCAAGGGCTCTGGGAACTAATGACAGAGGAGCCAATAAAGGTTGGGTACCTAAGCTTGTCTGATTCTTGTAGGTGTGTCTCAAAGCATCCAAGAATAGAAAATGGTACATTGATAGCGGATGCTCGAGACATATGACTGGAGACCGAGATAAATTCAAATCCTTGGTGATCAAAGATGGAGCCACAGTTACCTTTGGAGGAAATCAGAGTGGAAAGATCACCGGAGTTGGAGAAGTTGGGCCAGTGAAAGACGTCTATCTGGTGGATTGTCTCTATCACAACCTGCTGAGCGTGAGCCAGAGCACTGACAAAGGAAATTGGGTAATCTTTGATTCACATGAGTGCATGATAATAGATAAGCAGGATCTGAATCTAGATAAGGCCAACCTAAAATGCAAACTTAAGGCAAATAGAAATGGAAACCTATACACTCTAAATTTATGTCAACAACTAGATGAAAAATGCTTAATATCTAGTGATGAGAATAGTTGGCTTTGGCATAAAAGGCTAGCACATGTTAATTTTACTTAACTTGACATGCTGATTAAGAAAGAGCTAGCTATAGGGATTCCATCTTTTAAGGTTAAGCATGATTATATTTGTGAATCCTGCCAATGAGGGAAGCAAACAAAGTCCTCGTTTAAAACCAAGAAGAGAGTCTCCATGAGCAGGCCCTTGGAACTAATCCATATGGATTTGGTTGGGCCAACAAGAGTGAAGAGCTTGGGTGGAAACCTGTATGCTCTAGTTGTGGTAGATGACTATTCTAGGTTCACTTGGACAATGTTTCTTGCCTCTAAACACGATGCTTTTGATGCCTTTGTTGTCCTGGCTAAGAAAGTGCAGAATGAGAGAGATCTCAAAATCACAGCCATAAGGACAGACCATGGAGGAGAATTTGAGAACCATAGTTTCTCTGAGCTGTGTGAGCAGAATGACATTGATCACAACTTCTCAGCTCCCAGAACTCCTCAGCAAAACGGTGTGGTCGAGAGGAAGAACAGGGTTCTGACTGAGATGGCCAGGAGCATGCTCAATGAGAAAGAGGTTTCTCAAGTGTTCTGGGCGGACGCTATGAGCACTGTTTGCTACATCTCTAACAGAGCCTATGTTCGCAAGGGCTTGGACAAGACTCCCTATGAGCTGTACAAAGGCAGAAAGCCCAACATCAGCCACCTCAGAATCTTTGGATCAAAATGCTATGTGCATAACAATGGAAAGGTAAATCTAGGTAAGTTTAATCCAAAAGCTGATATAGGTGTATTCATAGGGTATTCCCTTAGGAGTAAGGCTTATAGAGTATACAACATGAGGACTAGAACTGTAGAAGAATCTATGCATGTTGTATTTGATGAAACTCCTACATGGGAACAATCCACAGAAGATGATGGGATACTAAACTTTCCAAAACCACCATCATCTTCACCACCAAAAGAAACACCAACAAACAATCCCAAAGAAGAAGATGAAACCAGTGATGAGCCTAGAGTGCAGACGGTGCCTGATGAGGCACAGTTGCCAACAGCTAGGAGACATCACAGGGATCATCCTCTTGATCAAGTGCTTGGTGATGTTTCTTCTGGTGTCAGAACCAGAAGGCAGGTTCAAAATGAAGTTGAGTTTGGAGCCTTCTTATCCCAGATCGAACCAACTTCAGTTGAACAAGCTCTTGAGGACTGCGACTGGATTATTGCCATGCAGGAAGAGCTAAACCAGTTCGAAAGAAGCCAAGTTTGAGAACTAGTCCCAAGGCCGTCTCATCAATCCATAGTTGGGACCAAATGGGTCTTCAAAAACAAACTGGATGAGACAGGTCAGATAACAAGAAACAAAGCCAGATTGGTAGCCAAAGGGTATAACCAAGAAGAAGGCATAGACTATGAGGAAACCTTTGCTCCAGTCGCAAGACTTGAAGCAATAAGAATTCTTCTAGCCTTTGCATCCATGAAAGGTTTTAAATTATATCAAATGGATGTAAAGAGTGCATTTCTTAATGGTTATATTAAAGAAGAGGTTTATGTAGAACAACCTCCTGGTTTTGAGGATCACAGGCATCCTAAACACGTGTATAGGCTAAAGAAAGCTTTGTATGGCCTGAAACAAGCTCCTCGAGCTTGGTATGAGAGACTCAGCAGCTTTTTGCTGGGCAAGAGTTTCTCAAGAGGTAAACTAGATAATACACTGTTTATACTGCACAAAGATAGAAATATGCTAATTGTCCAGATTTATGTCGATGATATTATTTTTGGGGCAACTAATGAAAAACTTTGTGAAGAATTTTCTAAGACTATGCAGGGAGAATTTGAGATGTCAATGATGGGAGAGCTAACGTTCTTCCTAGGCCTCAAATTAAGCAAAAGAAGGACGGCATTTTCATCTCCCAAACTAAGTATTGCAGAGAGCTCTTCAAGAAGTTTGGGATGGATGAGTGCAAGGAGTATGACACTCCCATGAGTACCACTGCCGCACTCGATGCTGATGCAAAGGGAAAATCTGTGAGCCTGCCCATGTACAGGGGAATGATAGGTTCCCTGTTGTATTTAACGGCAAGCAGGCCTGACATTCAATTTAGTGTAGGCATGTGTGCTAGATTTCAAGCCAACCCCAAGGAATCACATCTAACTTGTGTTCAACGTATCTTAAGATACCTTGAGGCAACACAAGAGCTTGGTCTTTGGTATCCCAGAGGTAACCAAGAGTTCTTGTGGGCTTATTCTGATGCTGACCATGCAGGTTATAAAACTGATAGGAAGAGCACCAGTGGACAATGCGCCTTCCTTGGTGGTTGTCTGGTCTCTTGGGCTAGCAAGAAGCAAACATGCGTGTCTTTATCATCCACAGAGGCAGAATACATTGCTGCCGCAAGCTGTTGCGCCCAAGTGCTGTGGCTGAAGAACCAACTGAGAGATCTTGGTTTGGAGTTCCCTGAGGCTCCCATCCTCTGTGACAACACAAGCACCATCAGCCTAGCCAAGAATCCGGTTCAGCACACAAGGACAAAGCACATTGATGTCAGACATCACTTCATCAGAGATCATGTTTAGAAGAAGGATGTCAATGTGCAATTTGTCCCCACTCAGCATCAGCTTGCTGATATTTTCACCAAGCCTCTGGGGGTTGATCAATTCACATTCATAAGAGGTGATTTGGGAATGGTAAACCCAAATGAAGTTTAATTCTTCAAAATAAACCTGTGCTTAATTGATTAATACCTGCAACTATACTAACTTAGGCATCGGAGTGCCAATCCTTGGTTTTGCTGGTCCCCAATGTTAAATCTTAAGTAAGTGCAACCGGAAGCAAAACCACTTCCGGATGATCATTTGCTGGCGCTGAGTGTTGAATCAAAGTGAGCAAGAGCGCTAGTGTCTGGACAAAGGACACGTCACCAAAACGTTTCACCTTCTCCCACCAAAAACTGTGCCTTTTCTTACAATGCAGAGACACGTGTCACAAAGGTGCGACGCTTCAATTTGAATGTTTACGTTTTCCCACAAAAGGTGCATATTTTCAATGAAGAGTCATTATGATTCATCACATCGCTTGTCACTTTGCATATATATAGGCATTGTCATTCAGTTTTTTTTCACTTCTCACACAAATCAAACACCCAAAACTCTCTGAAATCATTTTTCATCTTCATCGCATCTTCTTCATCTACTTTGCACACCTCTGCGCATTTCATCACATTTACACCTTAAACCCTCACATAAAATGGCCGGCTCACATGAATCTAACCCCAACATTGAGATCCCAACCACTTCCAAGAAATCCAAGTTGAAATCTGGGCATTCTAAATCTGACAAATCTCGGAAACGGCATAAACATTCTGGGAAATCTGGTCAAATTCAAGAACACCAAGAACAGTCTGGGCGTTCTGAGCAACATCATCATGAACAGTCAAAGAAAAAGGGCAAAAAGAGGGTTCAGTTTAGCGAAGAGCCCTCATCCAAAAGACAGCGAGTCGAGGAGGATGATCCACTCGTATACAGAGATGAACCACTAGAGGCTGTTTCCTCCACATTTGAAACTACAAAGCCCGAATTCTCTCATGGCATGTTCATCGACCTGGACAAAATTGAAGAACTAGGGTTTGGGCATTTGAGGGAACATCTCCAAAAGTACATGTGCTGGCTGGGGATCAACAATGAGTATAACATCAATGTGCTGAGGGTGTTCTGCGAGTCTCTCACAGCCAAAGTTAAGTATAAGACGGTGAATAAGAAGGCGACCGTTCGAAGAGTCACCTTCACAGCCACAGTGAGGGGGAGGACCTTCAACTTCACTTGGAGAGACATCAATCGCCTGCTCGGGGTCACTGATGAAGAGATGAACGAGTGGCTATACCCTGAGAAACTTAGCCAGGCAGAACTTGAGAAAGTCTATGACACCAAGGGGAAGAAGGTGTCTAGAATGTCTGATTCCAACCGGGTCCTTCATTACATCTACTCCCGGATGATGACTCACGAAGGGGGAAACTTCAACGAGTTCACTCTTCTTGACAACCCCTGGCTCCCCAGATTCCTCACCCGGCAGCCAATTAACCCAGGCAATTTATAAGTTTAGAGCTGCACAGGTGGATTGAAAATAAGAAGTCTGGATTTCTTCCCTACCCAACGATCATCGCCTTCCTCTTGGAGAAATTCCTGATCAAATCCACATCCACTGAGGACGCTGAAAATGTTAAATGCTTGCCCGTCAGTGCAATGAACATCAACAAGATGGGGATTAAGTACAACAAGCCTGCAAAGGCCACTCGCTCAGGATCCCAGGCTGGAAGTGCTTCACATACCACGGCCCCCTCTGAATTGGTGCAGGGGATCAAGAGGTCGATTCTCATCCTGGTCCAAGCCGTGTTCCGAAGGTGTGAGCCGCAGTAAAGGCCTTTGCTGAGGACGTAAAGGAGGAGATTCTCTTTCGGCTGTCTGATTCCTTGGTGGGTCCCCTTCGTGATGAGTGTGACACTGGCTTCCAGCAGCAGGGGCAGAGAATCCTGAGGCTCGAGGACCGAGTAGGTCGGGTCGAGGCTCAGCTAGCGAGGGTAGATGCCAAGTTAGACCTCATCCTCAATCACCTTCAAATCCCTCCACCACAAGGTAACTTACCACCACCTCCTCCTCCTAACCCACCTCCACCTCCTCCACCTAATCAACTATCACTCCCTCCTCCTAATGCTCAACAGCCACAACAACCAGCCCCTCAGAATCACCAACAACCCAACACTTCACCCAGAAATGACCATCAACCATCCCCTCACAACACCCCTCAGAACTCTCCCCAACACTCCCCTCGCCAATCACCCCTTAACCCCAATAACTCTTCATCTCCACATAACTCCCCAAACCACTCACCACCCCCAAACCCCATAGGGCCCTCCAATCCACGTTCTAACACTCGCCCCACCATAGCCCAATCTCTGGGATTTACCTCGCCTGATCACCCACTTCACACCTTCTACCTCAGAGACCATCCCCATATTCGGTGGAGAGTTAAACAACCCCCCGCCTACTCCTCTACCTACCCCTTCGATGGCCTATTCACCAACCCCACCTTCTTCGAAAGAAACACAGCCCTCTTCCCTAACCCTCCTAATTCACCAGAACACACCTCACCCACATCCTCACCCGAAACCTCACCACCCAGAACTTTTGGCCCTGACCCTCCTCCACCTTCTACTTAACCCACTCATTCCTCCCTGGCACTCGCCCTCATTGATGATGACAAAAGGGGGAGAAATGGTGCTACTGCCCTCCGCCGTACCATGTATATGAGGGATGCCCTGACTCAACCTTCCCTCTGGCTGAATGAAGACATCACTGCTGCCCTTCGCCGAGCCATGGATATGAGAAGAATTGGTAGTGCTGAATGTCTGATCCGTGGGGAAGCCATCCGATTTATGCAATAGCAGCGATCAGATGAGCAAAGGTCAAAATGGGCAATGGTTTTGTTTGAGCAAACTGATGAGATCCCACAGCCTGAGCCTAAGCCAGAGCCTTCATCTTCTGAGCCTCCTCCCTCTGTGCCTGGCCGAAACATAATTGAGGAGATTATGATGAAGTATGGGCTGAAGAGGCAAAACCATCCACCTATGGTGATAGCCAAGCCAATTCCTCCTCCTAAGTCAACCTCTGCTCCTCCTCCTCCTCCAGTAGTCCCTCCTTCTGAGCCAACCTCTGCTCCTCCTCCTTCAGTAGTCAAGTACAGCGAATCAAGGAAGAAAGAAGTTGCTATAAAGGGTGTTAACAAGAGTGCTACTACTAATGTGCCTGCTGAAAGTGAGCAAGAGGTTCCATCTGTTCAAGCTGTAGTTGTGCCTGAGACTCAGTCACCCTCTCAAGAGTTACATGCTCCTCCGCCACTAAAGGAAGTAAAGCTGCAAATAGAGGATATGACTGCTGAAGAGTTTGAGAGGTATGGATTTACTGACAAGATCTCGTTTGGTCAGATGGCTTGCCTATATGCTGAAAGAGCGAGCGCCAAGCCTACCCAAGCGATAGGCAAGGGCAAAGGAAAAGGCAAAGGCAAAGGGAAATGGAAAGCCAAGGAAGTTGAGGAGGACCCCAACTTTCCTGTGTGGAATGTGAAGATTAAGGCTGTCCATTATCCCAATGGCGAGGTCATTCCCTTCTCCGATGCAACTGGGTTCCCTGGGTTTGATGAAGTTCAAAATCTGAAGAGAGCCTTTGAGGAATCCGTTGAATCTGAGAGACTCAGAAGGGAGAAGGAAGAAGGAGAGCTTCAGAGTATAATTGCTTAGATTGACGAGAGCGAGAAGGATGCCCACATAGCCCAACTTCAAAGAGAGAATGAGGAAAGGCAAAAAGAGAGGGAGAGGAAAAAGAGACACCACCTATAAACCCCACTCTACCCTAGGCATTTAACATAAAAAATTCTCTTTTCTCATATTTTTTCATGCATAGTTCACTTTGCACAGTTTTGATTACTTGTGAATTTTATCTGTTATTATAATTCTAACTTGTAATCTTTTGCTCATCAATGATAATTATCTTAGTTCTTTGTGCTTTATCTGATTATTACTTTTAATTCTTTCATATGAACTTAATTGGATAACTTAGTTTGTCATCATCAAAAAGGGGGAGAATGTTAGAATCTTAAGGTTTGATGAAGACAAAGATATGAAAGAACAAGCTAAACACTTAGAGAGAATTAGGTTAATATAGAACCCCCAAGTAAGAGTACAACCGGATGTGGATTTACTTCCGGATGGACTAGGACTAGCGCTCACGGATGAACGTCTCATCCCTCAGCGGAAGCAAGTACTTCACTAAGTCAACTCAGTCTAGGAGCATTAGTTGTATAAAACCGTTGAGACTAAGTTAGGATGCAACCGGTTGTGGATTTGCTTCCGATTGCTTAGTGACTAGCGCTGGCTGTTGGTTTGGACAACACTGAGCGTCAGTGAGTAAAATATGAACATAACCCAACGTCCAGTGGAAGTGCTTCTGGATGTGGAATTGCTTCCGGATGTAAGAGAGCTCCCTTAGACTAAATGAACTCCCACTGCATGTGACTATGTGTTTATATTGCTAGACTAACGTTCAAGTGTAGCACACTGAGTGATGTTGCTTCCAGATGTGGATTCGTTTCCGCAAGCAATAAGAATGTCAGAACGTTCAGAGCAGTGCAGTGTCAGAATGCTTTTTGACAGAGCAGAGTTGTCAGAACTACTTTTCAGAGATAAAGCAAAGTCAACCCTGCTGAGCATTAATGGAGCATTAAATGGGCAAACGGTAACTTGGGATAAACGGCCATATTCAAACGGCTAACCCACCTACCAAGAGTGAGAATACCAGAAGACTATATAAACAAGCTCATCTTCATTTATGAAGACAACTTTGACATCTTGAAGAAAGCTAGAGTGAGAAACTGAGAATATCCTTCAAGCATTCAAAGCTGCCCAGAAAAGCGAAATAGCATTTAACACATTGAGAGTTATTTTCATCTACTTATCTTGTACTCTTTGTAGTTAAGTCTCTTCATTTTATAAAGAGCATTAATTGTACTTAAGTGTGTAACATTATCCGTTCTTAGAGAGAACTAAGTTTTAGTAAATCCTTTATTTGTAAAGGTTGAACCCTTGCTGGTTGTAAGGGGGAGTTAGTTAGCAAGGTTGCAAGTGAGCCTGGAGTAAAACTTGTGGTTGTAAGGTTGCAAGTGATCCCGTTCTAAAACTTGCGGTTGTAAAGGTTCCAAGTGAACCCGTTTGTAAAACCTGGGGATAGCGGAACTCAACCTGGGTGGTTGAGAACTGGACGTAGGTCAGGAAGACCAAACCAGTATAAATCCTTGTGTTGTTATTGTTTGATTTTTATTTGGTAGCACAATTCACCCCCCTCTTGTGCATCCACTACTTTCAGTCACAGTATCTGGTGGCGTCTCTCTCATTGATAGGCGTCGTCATGGGTTTAGGCCATTTCACCCTATCCATCTTTTCAAGTGCACTAACCATTTCAGCTGGTCCGATGGACATGTTGAATTCTTCATATCTAGGAGGAGGTGGATCCCTTCTCTGTTTGTCGCCTTGTTCATATTGTTAGTGTAAGGGTGAAAACAAAAATTTCTACCTCGTTGCCGTTTAGAACGGCGATCTGTGGACCCCAAATTGTTCTATTGTTGGTTGGGCTTATCTGTGTTTGTCGTAGTTGCTGGGTTAGCAAGATTGGTTGACGCCACTCCTTGGTTCATTTTCATTGCATGATTTCTGCTAGCGTCGTCCTCTTGAAGATTGATGTGGGACCACGTGTAAGACTGGACTTCTACCCAAGTCGTTACTCGTTTCAAAACTAGCTCTTGATAGAGGCCACATGTGGGCGGCAATGCTCTTCTAAATGCCTGCACAGCGATGTTAGGATCACAATTTGGGATACTTACCATCTCTGTCATGAACCTTTTCAAAAGATCTATGTATGATTCGTCTGGCCTCATGACGATTCAATATAGGTCGTCTGACGTCTTGACCATGACTCTGCTGCTTGCAAATTGTTCAACAAAAATGTCAGTTAAATGACTAAATGAAGTTATTTTACCTTGAGGGAGATTGGTCCACCACATCAGGGCGGGGCCAATCAAGATTATCCCGAACCCACGACACATAGCTGCATGTCGTTTGTCGGCTGGGAGAACTGCTGCTAGCATAATCTGCCTGTATTGGGCTAAATGTTGATCCGGATCTGACTTTCCATCATATTTGGGCATAGTTGGAAAAACAAATCTCTCAGGTAAGTCCGCGGATGCTATGTCGTCTATGAAGGGCGACTCTGAATAACTTCCTATGCGCGCTGCATCAAGGGGCCTCTGGACACCTGGAATTTCGTTCATCTTTCTCCTTAGTTCAGCAACCTTCTTCTCCATCCGGAGAGCAAAAGAAAGGATCTCGTCGTCTTTCTTTTGTCCTCCATGTGCATGACTGTGAGGGACTTTTTCCTGTGACCTCTGAGCAGACCGCTGTTCACCTTGTTCTCGACTATCATACGTCTGAGAATCATCATAGCCCTCTTCGTCCTCGCGACCTGTTTCATCATTAGGAATATCATTATTGTCAGTATTCTTACCCTTATTACCTCTATCGCCGTTTGGATTGCGTTCATGATCATTCGGATTGGGCACTTCGCGAATCTCCCTTTCAGGTCCGCTCTGCCTTCTTTTATTTTTCTTGGACCCTAAGCTTGCTAGGTGCAACTTTAATTCATTGTTTTCTTCCTCCAAACGTTTCATCCTCTCAGATTGAATTCCTGCAGATTGCTCTAGACGTTTCATTTGTTCAGACTGAGAGGTTAAGGCTTCTAAGACTTTTTGGAGGTCAGTGGAAGGGCTGGTTGGCTTGGAAACAATTTTCGGTTGCTGTTCCATCTTGAAATCTTAATCGCTCACTCAGAGAACGTGAAGCTTTTGAAAATAATGTTGCCAGAGTCCCCACGGTCGGCGCCAAAATGTTGATGCACAATTTAGGGGAACTATGTAATATGAACGAATAATAAAGACTTCTTTATTGATAATAAGATTGAGTACAATAAACGGGGTCACCGGCAACGGTGGTTACAAACTAGGCGTCAATGCCTTGATCACAAAGATTAAATCCAGAATACAATGATAATCAGAGAGGAAGAATACATAGAGAGAGAAGATGATCGCAGTGAATTGCTTGTGTGCTCGTGAATGAGTTCATGGCCTTCGTATAGTTGAGGCTTCGTCTTGGTGGTTGCGAAATTATAGGCGACCGTTATGGGTAAGGGACGTTGCACGTGCTCCGAAATATAAGGGCGACTGGCAAGATTGGTGGGAGACAGTTCCGAAAAAGGTGGGCGACTAAGTCACTCTACTTCATAGCGTTGATGATGTGTTTCCAACGTTCCAAAGACGTCCGCCTTGCTATTGGGCCTCTGTCAAAGCCCAAGCCCATTAAAGATATAACGGTGTATAACAATTCTCATGTTGTTTAATTCAATTATCATGCTATTTAATTCATCTTGTCATCAAATTTATCCTACTATTCAAATTATCCTATTATTTGATTTATATCATGCTATCTAATTTATCGTGTCATCAAATTTATCGTAGATCTAACCCTGTTATTTAATTTAATAAAGTTATCTAAACTAATCCAATTATACAATCTAATACTATTATATGATCTAATCATGTTATCTAATCTAATCCTCTTATCTAGTATTATCATATTATATAATCTAATCCCATTATCTAATCTAATTATGTTATCTAATTTAATCCTGCTATATAATCTAATAATGTTGTTATCTGATCTAATCCTGTTAGTTAATCTAATAAAGTTATCTAAACTAATCCAATTATACAATCTAATACTGTTATATGATCTAATCATGTTATCTAATCTAATTCTTGTAACATCCTAAAAATTTAATACAGGATCAAGGAGTGTTTTGGGAAATAATAAATGGAGAAATTAGGAATTTTGGAATTTTTAGGAATTTTTGGTGATTTTTGAGAACATTTTTGAAATTGTGAGCAGTAAATGTGCATATAATTAATTAGGAAATTGAAGAGTTTGAAATATGAGGGAATGGTAAAGGTAAAAATATTTTGAAGTTTAAGAAGATTGGAGGCTGGTTTATGTGGTTTTAAATCAAAATGAGTACACTATGATAAGTTTAGGCTTTAATTATCAAAAACCACCCTTATTTCTCCCTAACCAAACACGCCCCTCCATCCTTCTTTATCAATAAAACCTACTCCCTCCTCCTATCTCACCCGAAAAACCCTCCCTCCATCCTTCTACTTCATCATCATCGATCTCCGTCGCCTTCTTCTTCCTCTTCTGCGTTTCCGGCGGCACACGGCGGCGACGCCGTCGTCTCTTCCTTCCCTCTTCTTTGTGATTCACCTTCCCCAAACACCTTCTTTTTCATCTCCTCCGCCCTTCTCGCGATCTCCGCCCTCCTCGCGTTTTCCGGCAGCCAAAAACACGGCGACACCGACCTCAGTCGCCACAAGCAAGTGAGTTTCTTTTCTTCATTTCTTTATACTTCCTCTGAACCAAAGACCTGTATCTTCACTTTCTTCTCCTTACCTCATCCGTTCAGTCGACTTCATTCGGCCATTTCTGACGAGGCTCGACGGTGATACACGGCGGTGGTGGCTGCCATTCCGTCCTACGAGCTCGAGCTTCATTATGTGAGTTTTCTTCTTTGATTTCCTATCCTTTTCTTCTTTTCTGGTGTCAATGAGAGGGAGTCCGAATTGAGTTTCAGATTTTTGGGTCTTCTAATTAAACAAAAACAGAGTCCAATATGCAATTAAAGATGCTAAAGAGTGGATTGAAATGATTGATTATGGTTTTATGAAGTTTGTAGAAAACCCTAACCTTTAGGCATATTTTTAATCTGATGTGTTTAAGGGGATTTTGGGTTCAAAAATCTTCTTACTGCTTTGTTGATGATTATTTTCTAGTGTGTATGCGTGTGCAGTGTTTCATTTGTGATTTTAGTATGTTAAATGAAAGTAGATTAATGATTTGCTTTCTTGCATGTTTAATATATGATTTAAGTTTCATCTTTTCCTATTTGCTTCCTTCAACTCTTGTTTACTATTGGTATTATTCCTCAATTTATTTAATGAAATGATGATTTGAGTTTGGATTTAGTTTCTTGAAAGTCAGAAGGTTTCAATGTTTCAAATTTCACTTATATATGACGGTTTTCTGAGAAATTTCTTCTCCTTTTGTTTGGAATGCTACTGGAAGGCATGTATATTGGTAGTAAATATTATTGTTAGTACATACTGTGGTATGAAGGTTTTTGGGTTTTCTAATCTGATTATGGCTGAATGAATTCTTGTGATGGAAGTACTCCGAAATGCAATTTAATCATATTAAGTGGAAGATAGAAATTGTTGATGAATATTCATGTTGGGATTTGGTTGAAAACCATAACCTTTCTCTTATTTTTTATGTTTATATACTATGAGAAATAGTATCTTATTATGGTTGAAGTTCTGTGTTCTTTCCTTAGTTTCTGGTTAATGCTGATGATTAGGTTACTATAAAAGTCTGATAATTGTTTTATTGCATATGAGGGCGGAAGATTCCAAAGTTGGATGTTTTGTTTGTTCTTGGTGAAATGTAAAGTTTAATGTGATTTGTTTTCTAGGTTGATGGTGGCTGAAATAGACTGGGCTATACATTAGTTAGGAAATTTGATGCATGTTTGCTACAATGAACATCATTATGCAAATTTAAACTTAGTCATCGTGGTTCAATAATTCACTGATGTGGAAACTCAATATTACATGTAGGTGATTTTGTTAAGAGAAAATAAATACTCGAGAAGTTTCTGCACGTCAGAATTTTAACGAATAGCCTTAATCATATGAAAACATTAATGATTGTTGGATGCATTTGTTAATGCCAAATTCTGTACCCTTTTCTGCGAAATTTCTAAGTCGATACGAGGACCTAAATAAATTAATTGCGCGAAGTTTTATTGAGATGAGAATGCTATGAATTGTTGGATTAGCTAGGAAGGAATCAGGGTGATGGTTCAAATTGAATACCGGTTTTGTTTAGGCTATGTTTAAGTAACGGATTATATTTTAAGGGAATTGCCTTAGCTTGATTAGGATTTCGATGAAGGTAAAATAAAATTCGGTATAACTACAAGTTCCTTGGAAATGTGGTTCTTTATGTCATAGAAGGAAATGTGGATTGTTTCTCTTCTATTTTATGGTTGATGATCATTGTTATTGTTTATTTGACTTCTAAAATGAAATGACTTGGTGGTTGCGAAAAGTTTAATATATGTGTATAGAATGTTGTATTGCAAGAAAGCATAGTTAGTTGTTGATGTGATTAATTTTGATTGAAGTGGATTGTATTGATTGAGTTGAAATGATTTGATTAAAAATTGAATGTAAGTAAGGGGATTGGGTAGTAACATATAAGAACGAGAGAGAGACGTCGAACTACGATAAAAGGGAAATGATATTAATTTATCATTTGGCTATATATTATTATAGGAGTGGATGCAGTAGGCTTTCGTGGCATCGAGGAAGAAAGGTTGAGAAATCGCGTAGAATTGCTGAAGGGCGACAGGTAATCACTCTTACCTTGCTATAACATTGAGGGTGACGTTAGTTAGGGATTTTGTAAAATCCCTTTTCACCCTCTATATATATATTATCTTTAAAAGGTATTTTTATACAAAATAGGCTATTGGGTGCCTTTCAAACTGGATTATTTTCGTATTAAAGACTGTGACACATTTTGTATACATATACATATATTATATTATCCTGGTTGGTTGTGGTGGATAGTTAGTTTGAGGGAAAGAATTGAATAGTTGTGAATGACATTGTGATATTGAAGAGAATTTGTGATGGAAATGTTGAGATTGTGGATGAAATTTGATAGGGATATTGTGAGGATTGCATGACACTGAAATTGATGTACCATCGCGCGATGATAACTGTCGATAGGCCAATCGACAGTTATTTGTACCGAGGATCCTTTTTAGAATTAATTGGATCGGGGTTCATAGGTCAACTTATTGAGAGAAGTGACCTACGGTTGTTTGGCATTGAAGAGCCCAACCGCCCCTACGGTTGTTTGGCAGTGGAGAGCCCAACCGTTCCCGTTCTGTAATGGAAAACAGAATTGGGGTTCCCTCTCTGGAGATTGCCAGAGAGGGAAATTGTCCCCTCATTATGGAGAGGGACACAGTGTCAAATCATATAGTGAAGAATAGATGCTTGAATGCACCGTGGTGGCACAATGCATCTTTAGGTGAGTGTGAGGGATGTTGAGTGATACATGAGAAGTAGAGATGACGAATTTGAGTTGATTGAGACGTGACAGAAGGTTTTAAGTAATGGATGAAAGGAAATGAGAAGTCTATATATATATTATTGATTTTAGAACTGTGGTACCCTTTAGACGCCCTTACTACCGCACATCTCACTGTTATAGTGAGTTAAGCGGTGATTACTGGGACAAATTGTCTCATCCCACGATTACTGACATTTTTGCAGGTATTCATGCACAGGCGCAAGCATCAGGAAAGGGAATTAGGTAGTAGAGGTTATATAATTTATTTAGAGTTGTATATTGCCAATTTGTATAGGCCTGCATCTGCTTCCGCATGTATACATATTTATTTATTATTTAATATCAATTAGTTCTGTTTAATAACCATGTTAGGCAAATCTTTTCTAACATGGTTAGTAAGAATATATTTATATGTATTTGATATTATTGAACACTAGGTTGTTTATTTTTCTAACCATGTTAGGTGATTCTTTTCTAACATGGTTAGCTATTAATTATCCATGATAGTATTCAGGTTGCATTAGTTTATTCTTTCCTATCATGGATAAATTATAAAAGGATTAGAATAATTTTTTCTAACTATGATAGAGATATTAATATTATGGAAATTCCTTTTTCTATCATAGTTAGTAAAGAGATTAATGAATTGAAATAAATATTATTGGTTAACTTGGTAATTAGTAACATTATGTTACATTTCTCTTATCTAATATTATCATATTATCTAATCTAATCCCGTTATCTAATCTAATCATGTAATCTACTCTAATCCTGCTATCTAATCTAATCCTGATGTTATCTAATCTAATCCTCGTATCTAATATTATCATATTATCTAATCTAATCCCGTTATCTAATCTAATCATATTATCTAATCTAATCCTGCTATATAATCTAATCATGCCGTTATCTGCTCTAGTCCTGTTATCTGATCTAATCCTGTTATCTAATCTGATTCTGTTATCTGATCTAGTCTTGTTATCTAATATGATCCTATTATCTCATCTGATCCTTTTATCTCATCTAATCCTATTATCTTATCTAATCCTGTTATCTGACCTAATCCTGTAATCTGATCTTATCGTGTTATTTAATTTGATCATGTTAGCTGATCCTGTTATCTCATCTGATCCTGTTAACTCATCTAATCTTGTTATCTCATCTGATCCTGTTATCTAATCTGATCATGTTATCTAATCTGATCCTGTTATCTAATCTAATCCAATCCTGTTATTTAATCTAATCCAATTATCTGATATGCTCTTGTTATCTGAGCTAGTCCTGTTATCTAATCTGATCCTGTTATCTGATCTAATCCTGTTATCTGATCTAATCCTGTTATTTGATCTAATCATGTTATCTAATCTGATCCTGTTATCTAATCTAATCCGATCCTGTTATTTAATCTAATCCAATTATTTGATCTAATCATGTTATCTGATCTAATAATGTTATCTAATCTGATCCTCTTATCTAATCTAATCCGTACCTGTTATTTAATCTAATCCAATTATCTGATCTGCTCCTGTTATCTGATTTGCTCCTGTTATCTGATTTGCTCCTGTTATCTGATCTTATCATGTTATCTAATCTGATCCTGTTATCTGATATAGTCCTGTTATTTAATACTCCCTCCGGTCCTAAATATAGAACCTAGATAGAGTCTTCATTTTGGTCCTAAATATAAGACCTAATTACATTTTTGGTCACCTTTTTCCTAAATTACCCTTCTTCTTCTTCAACTCCTCAATAATGTATGTTACATTAATACGAAAAAGGAAATCAACCTCATTGGTTGATGGCTTCACCACATGCATCCGGGTTCGAAACCCCTTGCCGCCATAATTACCAATAGTGTTCAGTTTCCCTTTTTATATTAGAGTAACCCAGAAACAAACTGTGATGAAGGTTGCTGCTGGAGTGGTCGAAGGTTTATACTGGAATGCACATGACGCGTGTTCGAACTACCCCAGGTTACCAATAGTGTTCAGTTTCCCTTTTTATATTAGAGTAACCCAGAAACAAACTGTGATGAAGGTTGCTGCTGGAGTGGTCGGAGGTTTATACTGGAATGCACATGACGCGTGTTCGAACTACCCCAGGCCAGTTTGCATCCTTAGTCTTTCATTTTAATTGATAAATTAAAAAAAACACGCATTTGATCCTGACTGGAATCGAACATGAAACACCTAACACATGCGAAAATCTAAGTGTGCACCCACGACCACTCCGACAAACGTTACTAATGATATTGCTTACTCTGATAATTAATGAGGGGTATTATTGGAAAGACATCTAAAATTAAAGCTTCCTTAATCTCCCCAAAAAAAGTCATCTAGGTCCTATATTTAGGACCGGAGGGAGTATGATTCTGTTATCTGATCTGATCCTGTTATATGATCTGATCCTGTTATCTTATCTGATTTCATCTTGTTATGTAATCTAATCATGTTATCTGATCTAATCCTATTATCTGATCTAACCATGCTATCTGATTGATTTGACCAATTCACATCTAATTTATCCTGCTATATAGTTTATTCTGTTATCTAATTGATTTTGTTATTTGATTCATCTTATTATTTAATTTATCATGTAATTTGATTTGTCCTATTCTCAAATTTATCCTTTTGTTTGATATATCTTGTTCTTCCTATTGCCAAAATAAAGGACACCATACAAAGCCACATTTTAAATTCCGAGATTATAAAACATTAGAAAAGTCTTCATAACAAAATATTCTCAAAACTTTGGAACAAACATGACCTAAATAAGTCCAAGAAATTCCAAAATCTTGATCACAGATTGCGAATTTACACACGATTAAAAGGGATTTCACAAGAAACACTCAACGTGTATGAACTCAAAATTCCTGAAGTCTGAGATTGATGACTGTGAGCTAAGTATGATGGTTTAACAATAAACTCTCAAAATGCCTAATACCCGGGACATGATCCAAATTTTTCCAAACTTATAAGAACATCTTGAACACCCGATGTTACGCCAAATTCACAATTTTATAAGTATATCTTGTACACCAGATACTACATCAAATTCAAAGACTCAAAGGAACATGCAGTAAGAACATGTTATAGGAACTTCTAAATCATATATCAAAGAAATATATCATAACAGCCCCTGTACCATATAACAAGGATAACTCATGATCTTGTATCACAAGAACATTCCTCAGAACTAATATGACCGAAATGAGAACATTTAAGCTAAGTATACCAAGAATTGTTCAATCAAATTTCCTTTGTGAAAATAGGGAGGCCTATACAGTAAGAGCCTTAATTAGATGCTTCCTTAATGGTTTTACAACATGAACCTCTCATAATCCTGATAAGTTTTGTACATCAAAAACTTTTCAAAAAAAAAAAGATTACATGTCCTAAAATGCTATCCTTATACATCCTGTACTGTTAAGATCTTTCACAATACCACAGTTGGCATTCAAGACCACACACTTATTCTACAATAAGAACTTCACGAAACTCTTCTTAGCGATATCTAAATTCTCAGACAATGTACTTATTTGAGAAACATTATTATACTCTATCGTGGACATGAGCTAACAAACATAATCAAGATCTCCTATCTAGTTTTCTTATTTGTTTCGAACTAACTTCACTAATACAATTGTTACTCACACTTGAAAGCTAACTCTCGGATCAAATGCACCGAGACACTAATAAACAAAAACTAGAGTACACTCTAGATACACTAATAGCCCAGAACACACCAGAGTACACACAAGCATACACTGATACATCAAACTCTAATCTTATAGGTCAAACACTCAAATACTAAAAGAAAGTAAATAATAAATGATTGATGCCTTGAACCAAGTTTATGGGTAAGTCTTCTCTAAAGTACCACCCGTTGGCTTATGAGATTCACCAAAACCTTCCTAAGAAGTAGCACTTGAAGAAGCCCTGCAGGCGTATTGTGGAGGAGTATAAGTAACTTCCTCCCCTTCTTCATCCTCTAAATCACTATTCAAAAACTAGGAAAAACTCATCTTCTCATACTTTACTCCTATTTTCCATGAATCCATTCGCCGCGGCACCCTTCTGAAACTCTCTTGTCGTCTTGATTTGAGCATGCAACCTGAATTTCTTCATAGCATCCTTCTCATTGATTGTCATTTCAATCAAATCTTCATCCAACTACTTATTCTTAATCTCGAGCTATTGTAACTCTAAATCTGCTCATAGATCCATAACCTTAACATGAGCTAATTGGACCGCACTCTAGGCTCTATCCTCAAATTTCAAGTAGGTATCCTCAAACTCAAAAAACAAAGATGCCAATCAAATCTCAGAGATGAAAAATTTCAATCTCCTAAAAACGCATTAGTCCAAGATTCCGGAAGATGCACCATAGTGTTCAAAAGGTATAACCTTGTATATTAGATCTCATTTCTTTTTCAATTCTTCAATTTGAAACTTGATACAAACTAGCAGAGTAGAAAATGATGAAAATGATGAGTCATGTCCTATGGGCTTTAAACCATTAGCATTACGAGATGTCCTAGCAATAACCAGAATCCTTGATTCTACAATCCCTCTAACTGAGATCACTACAAATTTCTGTGTCTCTTCAAAATCAATTTCACATGAATAAATCCATATTCATAGAAAGAAACACATACCAGATTCACAAATATAAAACATCTCAAATTCATGTTTACAAACAAAGTCCTAAACTTTCATACATAGATCGATCTCAGATTACAAGTAAACACTGAATCAAAGTACTTGGAAAGCTTAATAAATCTACTAATCATGTACAAAAACCACCGGATAATCATAAAACTACAATTGATTCTCACACTCAGAACCATTCATGCACGAGGAATATATAGTTCTTGAACCCATCAATATTTTTCTAGAAACCAAAACCTCTTTGCAACACAGGGGGAGTACACAACTTCTCTGAGCAATGTTTCCTTTATTGCGAAAACATTTAACTCCTATCATCATGTTCCTTATGCTAAGACTAATCTCCTATAACCTGGAAATCACGAACTTGTTCATACAAGAACCTCTCAAATCTTATAAATAAGAATCTAACCTAGGCGAGAGATTTCCAAATCACAAACACACAAATCCTGATTATTGTCAAGTTAACTTCATCCCCTATCTTAAAGTGAAAGCGTCAAAATTTCTTATAAACAAAGTCACGATTCCATTTACATCTTAGGAGTGACATTCCCAGACTTAATACTTCATGTCGACTCCAATCTTCACATATATTGTTTAGAAATATCAAAACACCATATATGACAAATGTCAAGATGTTGTATACATAATTTCCAGTCTAGAGACCTAAATCCTAATTTCCTTTCTACAAGAAAACTTTCTACGTATAGATGCGACAAATATGATTGGACGTTCAAAACCAGAATGAGACACAGCTCCAATTCGAACGAGACAAAATTCTACATGTCCAACTTGAGTTAGTCACGTAGAGTGGGGGAGTAAATGTATGCCCTAATTCCCGCGAAGCATATTCTGAGTCAAAACATAATAATTGGGCCTAATATTCAAATAATTGATATGCAAAGCCCAAAAATCAGTTTGGCCCAACCCTTTCTATTCATGATAAGGATGTGAAGCAGTGTGCCAATTCAGCGTAAGTTATCTCCTCAATTCGAAATTCAAATAGCATAGGACACATGTCAAGAGCAGAGTTGAAGGAAGTCCACGTGGAGGATAATTGGAGATGGAAAGAGAACGTGCTAGAAGACATGGTGAAGCAGTTATAAAGGAGAGGGAACACATATTAAAACCATCCTGAGATCATGAACAAAATATATAGATGAAACAACCTCTCATCTTTTCAATATTCAGATTCATATCAACATTTATATTTAGATGTCTGACTTCAAATTCATAACTCCAATATCAACCAACGAGATCCATCCCTTGTTTCCTTAGTATTTCATTATTTTGTATATTTTCTTGTAATTTTCCTTTTCTCTTGTAATCATCTATGTTATCTATTCTATGTTGGTGACTCCTCTTTGTAATTCTCATAAATACTTAATAAAATATCATCTTTCACTTTAATTGTTCTTTTATCAATGTACACCATTTTATTTTTGGGCAGGATTCACATTTTTTAAAATTATAGTATTAATTTAGCGCAAAAGTATTTTAGTCCATTTGACCAGAGGCCAGAGGCCAAAATGAGCCAATTTTATTAATTTATTATTGAGTGCAAAAATAAGACCCTTTATTGTTTATTATTTATATTTATATGCTAAATTCCAAATAGTTGAGTGGGCAGATCTTTAACCCCCTTGAAACAATGGCATATGGCATCTGGAATTTTAGAAGACAAAAGACAAAATAAAAAACAAAACACTTGCGCTTGAAGAAACAAAAATGGAGAGGTTGAAGACTAGAGTCGTCGTCGTCGTCGAGCTCCGTTGTGGATTAGAGACACGAAGGAGAGGGTGAAGACAACATGAACGGTGTGCCTTTGTGGACTTGTTCCTTGTTCTTTATTCTCATCCTTTTTCGTTTTCAGATCTCCAACTTAGAACGGTTATTTGTACATTTGGTTCGTTTTCTTCTTTGTCAGCTGTGCTGATTTGGTGTTGAACTAATTTTGTTCAAAAACCTTAAAAGAACTTCAGATCCATGTACTGATTTGTTAGTTGTTACTTTGTTCTTCTTCTAGTTATAACTCATAAACCATTTGTTCAGCTTCAGTAGGTTATTCTGTGAAATTCCATCAGTGTTATTTGTTTGTTGGCAATAGGGCTTGCATCAGTATTTTTTTATGAGATGTTTTCTGGGTTTCCAATTTGAATGAAATTAAGTGGAATCATTTTTTAACCACATGCATGCTTGAGTAGGTTATATTCACATACATTATCTTTAATTTGTGAGTGATAGGGTAGTGGTAACCAAGTGGGTGAAAATGGTAGAGTAGAAGAGAAGCTAATCCCGTTACCACAATTCAATTTGTACATTGAGGAATTTTCTTTGATTGATACAATTGTTTCAAGTTCAACTAGACCACTTGTTTATTTGATGTTTACTTTGGGATATGGTTATCCAGCCAATTAAATAGGGTAAATGAATTTAGAAGTTACTATTGTGCTTGTTTGTTTCCCCTCGATGTTGTCATCTCTTACAGTTTATGATGGAAATGCCGTTTACTTTCATTATAACTGATTGTGATTTTGTTCAGTAAAAATATGCTGTTCTGTTTCTTGATTGAGAAAAAAATGCTGTTCAGCCAAAGAAATGTTGACGTGTTCAGCTTTCTGTTTTCCAGTTTATGAATAATGTTAGGCGATGTCTTATGCAGCTGGTTTTTTACTCAGTTTTAGCGCAATTTTTAACTTAGCAGGTTTGTAATTAATGGTTTAGCTAGTGAAACAACCTTTTATATAAAAGGAATTGTAGCCCCTATCTAATATATTATGCAGCAGGCTTTTTACTCAGTTTTAGCTCATGTTTTAACTCTTCCCAGCAAGTTTATATAAAAGGAATTGTAGCCCCTGTCTAATATATTCTTTTGTACTTGGCTGAAGAAGTGTATGTATGGTGCTGAATTTGGTAGTAAGTTTCTATCTTTCTCGGGTTCCATTGATTGATCTGATGGTGAGTGGGTTGAGAGGAAATTTCACTATTATTCCCATCTAACATTTCCATTCTCCTTCTTCCCTCTTTTCCTCATCATCTTACCTTTACTTTTTCACAATTCTGTTGAATAGTTATTGGTACCCTAGAATGTTTAAGGTTGCAACCTTTTGCTTTGCTGATAATTATCTTAAATAATTTCCAGTATTTGGGTTTAGCAACTATCCTGCTAAGGGAAGAGAAGGCCTGTCTCTTCCTTCCAACCTTATGACGTTGCTTATGGATTGTTTGATTGATTTTTAGGTGAATTCTGTTGTTCTCAATCACCTTCTCATTTTTTAGAGAACCAAGTTAAATTATACGCTACCTCTTTTTGGGATTATCATGTTCACTCTTTTTTCTTTTTCTTTTTTTTTTTGAGAAATTTAGCTTGAATTGTTTGTATATATATTTTTTATTAAAACTAATTTATTTTACTTATTGTGTAACGTGTAATGTAATTTCACTTAGGAGATTGTAAACTTTTGTTCTATACTATGCAAGAATACTTTGAATTAAAAGGTTGCAACCTTTTGCTTCAAAGTTAGCTTTTTATTAGATGCACTAGAAAATAAGGCATTTTTATTTAGTACATTAATCAGGTAGGTAACTGAGAGGAGAAATACTTGCCTGTATGTTTGTCTTCCAATTCATGATGGTGTCCATAAAATCTATGTTGTCAAAAGGTTCTGTACTGTATTCTTGAAATCCTCACCATACCTTCTCATGCTTTTGCTTCTGCTAATTGCAATGATTCCAAATACGCCAACATGGAGTAATGGTGAGTGATGAAGCCTTTGTAAGCTATTATTGTACTTCAGGCTAAACATTTCAAGAATCTGTTGGTTGAAGCCAACTCAGAATGTTCTTTGAGGTAGCATGTTCTTTGATATTGGTTGAAGCCATCTCAGAATCTGTTGGTTATTTTTGAGGAGTTTGAGGGTGATCATTCTAGATTTTCTCTTCTCTAGTAAAGATATTAGTATTCACTCTCTGCCTAACTATTAGGATTTAGATATTCTTTTCACATCGCCCAAATCTGATCAATGTTTTCTTGTTTCTTTTATCTAACTACAAGGTGATGTTAGTGGCAGGTGTCACCCGTGTGACAGTCAAAAAGAGCAAGAATGTATGGGTTGGACATCTCCATTATTCCATGTTTCAATTTTCCTTCTTTTGTTCAGTAGTCAACTGACAAGTAGGTCCATGGTATTCTTCAAGCTTTGGAACAAAAGCATCAGATGCAGAGATATCTTTCCATATATGCTCAAGTTGTTCTATTGATATGGATACAATTTTTTTTACTGGAATGATTTACATTGGAATGATTAATGATTAATTTCTGTTGTAGGAAAAATTTATATTGTTTAGACGACGGAGACTGAGATAACCATGGAGGAGTCCACCCGAGAGCAAGCCCAAAAGCCTTCCTTCAAAGACATGCTCGTGAACAACACGACCATGTCGGAGGAGGACAAGGACCAGAACTTGAATTTGAGGAGACTGATGTGGCCTATTCTCTAAAAGATGGTATCCCCTCAATTAATTTTTCTGATCGCATCAAGGGGCTCATGGACAAGAGTATGCAGTTTGTTGTGTTTGTCAAAGTCCTTGGCTGAAGCATCAGGTACACCACGCTAAGAGATAAGCTCCCTTACATTTGGCCCACCATAGGGCCTTACCGCCTCATCGACTGTGCCGGCGATTGCTATATCGTCAAGTTTATCAATATGCAGGATCACCAAATGGCCTTGCTCAATGGACCCTGGATGATCTTCCGCCATTATCTTTCTGTCCAGCATGGAACCCAGATCTCTCCCCCATGGACCACTCCATTAACCAAGTCATCGGATGGGCGAGGCTTCCTATGCTCCCTCTCCGATACTACCACAAACAGATTGTTCGTGCCATTGGCCACTCGTTGGGCAAAGTTATAAAAGTTGACTACAATACCGAAGCTGGTGCAAGCTGGTGCAAGAGGGAGGTTGGCGCGGCTCGTCATCCTCATTGATCTGGCCAAGCCCCTGGTGTCCAAAATCAACGTTGATAACAAAACATCTTCATTGAATATGAAGGTTTGCCCACCATTTGCTACCATTGTGGCCTGTATGGTCATTTAGCAGAAATTTGCCCTCAAAAGTTGACTCCGACCGCCGCTGAGTTCAACCCCAATGCCGCTCCAGAGCCACGCCGCCAATGGATGATTCTAGAACCACTGACTCCTAGGGCCCTGGATGCGCGCGCCTTCACAGGCCCCTAGGACCACAAGACAAAATCTGGACCCACAAGGCCAGAGGAGAGACAGAGAAAGTCATACCAACTCCTTTGACGTGCTTGCTGTGACTGATGATGAGACCCCTGTGCCCTCCTCGAGCAGCACACATGCCACTTCCTTACGCAACAACCCGGCCTAGATACAAACAAGGAGCAGAGAGGCAACAACAAAAGCCCCAGGCAAAAGGGAAAGGGGTCAACCAAACCGCAGGAAAGAAAAAAACAGGTCACAATTCAGAGTCTATATTCACCTCAGATGCCTACAAAATGACTCAAGGTACCACAACCTTGGAAGCCGCAAATCATGGAGTAGTCATTGCGGATAACCTCAAAGAGGGACCACTCACGTCTGCTAGCACGCAGCCGTCAAACCCGAAGGCAAAAAGAATTGGGGCCCAAGCAGGTAAAGAAAACTTTGAGCCAAGAGGCCCAGACAAAGGGGCAGCTGGATTTCATATTGGGCTGACTGTTAAAGTCAAAGGGGCCCAACACAGAACCAAAGACTCAGAGGCCTCCTCCTCTCCTCAGCTGGCCCGAACACTAGTTAAGGAACTGGACCAGGCCTCTTTTCATGATTTGGACTTTGAAGGGGGCAACCCTTCTCAATAATCAACCCGTTTTTCTGATGTCAATAATGGTATGGAATTGCCAGGGAGCTCGTGCTCCCAAATTTATCTCTGTTTTAAAATCCTTTTTGCAGGGATTCAGACCCCATGTCCTTGTACTTGTTGAACCAAGAATCTCAGGCATTGTGGCGTTGCGGCGGACTGAGTTATCAGGAGAATCGGTTTCTAATCCCACAAGATTGAGGCAATTGGCTTCTCCGGTGGCATTAGGCTACTCTGGAATCACATGGTCGAGGTAGACATCATCTCCAACCACCACCAATTCGTTCACGCCTCCTTGCACTGGCCTGACACTGGTTACACTACTCAATTCACAGCCATCTATGGCAGCCCCACCCCCTCCTTGCGCAGAGTTTTATGGTCCAGCCTCTCCAATCTCCAAGTCAGCCCCTCGACCCCGTGGCTCCTGGCTGTAGATTTCAACACCACTTTGGCCTTTGGTGAACGTAAAGGTGGGAGACAATCAAATACCATGGGATGCAAATCATTCATCAACTTTGTTAGTGCGGAACAACTTGTTGATCTCGGTTTCTCTTGGCCCCGTTTCACTTGGAGAAGGGGGTCTTTATTTGCAAGACTTGACCGTGCGCTTGCCAATGACTCCTGGATCTCTCACTTTCCCGACGCCTCAGTCCAACACCTCCCAAAAATTGGTAGTGACCACCGGCCCATCTTGATCCACTTTGACAGACAATAGATGGATGATAGGCCGCGTCATTTCAGACTCCTAGCTGCATGGATAACACATCCTGATTTCCCTCGCCTCGTTAAAGACTCCTGGTCAATAGACTAGGACTTGACCACCAACATTGCATCTTTTCAACACCAAGCAGCAACTTGGAATAAGGAAATTTTTGGACATATTGGCAAGAGGAAGCGCAGATTGGAAGCTCGGCTTAAGGGTATTCAACAATCTCTTGAACAAAGGCCATCATTATATATACCTCATGCAGCTTGAGCAAGAACTTTGTTTGGACTATGAAAACACGTGCCTCCAAGAGGAAATGTTGTGGATGCAGAAATCGAGAAACACCTCGATTAAATTGGGGATAGGAATACAACATACTTCCATTCTAAAACCATTGCTCGGAGACGACGGAACAGAATCCTCACCATCCAGGACCACGAGGGTGTTTGGCAAACAGATGCTGAGACTCTCAAAGGTATGGCTCAATCCTTTTTTCGTGACCTATACTCGCCCCAGAAGAGCCCCTTCCCCCTTACCACATACGGGGACACTTTCCCACTCTGCCAAATGACGCCTATAGCTCCCTGGCAAGGGACATAACTCTTGAGGAAGTCCGCAAGGGAGTTTTTGACATGAGCCCCTTAAAGGTCCCAGGGGAGGATGGATTGCCAGCCCTGTTCTTTCAAAATCAGTGGGAAACCACCAGTCCTACCATCTTCCAACTTGTCCAAGATGCCTTCAGGAATAAAGTTTTGCCATCTGCTATTAACAGAATCATGATCACCCTCATTCCTAAGCTTGAGCATCCCAAATCTCTCAGAGACTTCCGACCTATCAGCCTCTGTACAGTTGGTTATAACGTCATCACAAAAATTTGTGGCCAACCGCATTAAATGCCTATTGCCTGACCTAATTCTCCCCTACCAAACCAGCTTCATCACTAGGAGAAATATCACAGATAACATCATCATTGCTCAGGAGGCCATACATTCCATGCGACAGAAGAGAGGCCGAGTGGGGTGGCTAGCAATAAAGGTGGATTTGGAAAAGGCCTTTGATAGGCTCCGATGGGAATTCATAGCTGATACTCTCCAAGATGTGGGATTCCCCTGTGACCTTATTGATCTCACCATGGCTTGTATCTCATCTTCATCCATGAAAGTATTGTGGAACGGCCAGCCATTTGAATCATTCCAACCGTTCAGGGGTGTACGGCAAGGAGACCCTCTCAGCCCTTACATCTTTGTTTTGTGCATGGAGAGACTCTCCCAAGCTACTGAAGCAGAAGTCAACAAGGGCACTTGGCACCCCATAAAAATGGGTCGCCGTGGTCGCCCACTATCCCACTTATTTTTTGCGGATGATCTCATCCTTTTTGGCACCACCGCCGATGACCAGGTCACCATAATTAAGAAAGTAACTTCTGCAAATCTTCCGGCCACAAAGTTAGTGCAGCGAAGACTCGTGTATATTTCTCCAAAAATGTGCCCCAGCACCAAGCCACTACCATTTGCAGGAAGTTAGGCTATCATGCAACCTCTCACTTAGGCCGATACCTTGGGGTGCCCCTTCTGCATGAGCGTGTAACTTCCTGTATTTTAATATTTAGAAATAAATTATTTTGCGACATTTAAAATTTTATATTTAAGAATATGGTATTTTATGAGTCCAAAAGAAATATTAAATTTGTTTAAAAAAATTTATATATATATATATATATATATATATATATATATATATATATACCGGAAGGTGATGATACTAAGGACAGGGAGTACTTCAATTATTGAAATTTTCTGTCGTTTTTCTGTCTTGTCGTACTGTTCCTTTCCCACTCTCACTACTTTACAACTTTGTCTTTACTGTTTCTGTCCTTTATATTCCTTTTACTTTATTTATGTCCCCCTTACTTTATGGCTTCCTTTTTTCGCTCCTTTTCTTCTAAATTTGGGAGTTCATCCTCCTCTTCCTCCATAAACAGTGAGGATCCGTCCTCAAACAGAAACCAAGTCTTCAAAGAAGAATTCTCCTTTGAAGATATAAACCAAAACATTGACAATTGGGTTTTACCCACAATCTCCATTGACTCTCTCTATCAACCACAGGATAAGACCTAGTTCTCTGCATCTGATCACGTCATCAGAACTGTAGAAGAATCAGTCTCTATTCTTCCAGATAAACAGGACTTCTATCTTCTTTCTCCAAAATCAATAGAAAGGCATACGAAGAAGTACAGTTTTCTGCACATAGAGAGTGTCCAAATTGCCATCAAACCACTAACCAGAAAGGCTTAAATGTCTCGGCCTTAGTGTGTTTATTGGACAATAGACATAACAACTTTGCTAATTCACTGCTCGCCGCAGCTGAATTTGGCCTTCATGATGGACCCGTCTTCTTTAATTGCTTTCCTGATACGTTAGCAAATTTAGGAGATGAACATATCCATGAAGTGTTGAAACTGAAACTCAAATTGCACGGTCTAGATATGAAACCGGGATCCATACCTGCAACTCTTACATATAGGGTGCACTATATGGTCTAGAACTCTTCAAAGTCAATGACCAAACAATTTCCCACGACAGGAGAAACAGTGATATGTTTGACAGACCCTTCACATGTTAACCTGTCGGTCACCAAAACCATCATGTGGAAAGACGTCTTGTTACCAGATGACTGGACGTTAGAAAGGGTTTCCAGACCCACTCCACCCCCAACAGTAAGTCAGGTGAGTAGAATCACTCACACCACTGACGGAACTGTAAAATTATCATTTGATCGACCAAGAAGGTCTGTTTCCTCTAGTTATGGGTCTAACTCAGGATATGAAGACTGTAGATCCCAATTAGAGTTCGCTAGGCATTCTTGTTCGTCCTCTAGGCCGCCATCTCATGTTTATTCCAGACCTCCGTTTGTTATTTACATGTCGGCACCTCCCCAAACTGTTAGGAACATTCCCTCACAGGTAGTTCCTTCTTAGGCCAGTGTCTCAATTCATGGAGTGGATAATACCACAAACATTCCGCAACCGAGTTATGAAAGGATTGAAGACGCAAGTCTACCACAGTCCTCTACCTACTCATCCATGAATGTGGGAGAACCTTTTGAATCTCTTACCATAAACGATGAAGAACCCTATCCAAGCATAAACTTTTTGGAAAAGCAGTTCTCTATTGACAAACATGCCCTTAGAAAAGATTTCTATTCTAAGGAAAACAAACCCAAGAAAATCTGGTTCTTAGCCAAATTCAAAGGAAATAATAGACAGTATGTCCAAGATAAGTTCTATGAATTCCTAGAAGAGGTATTGAATATCCATTCCCAAAAAGCATAAACATGACCAAACAGGAATGGAAATTGCCTGATGGATCCACAACATCTTCTCTGTTGCCTCCCCCAAAAACTGTCCAGTTGACACAATTAAAGGATGACCAAAATCAACCTTTAATAGCATCTCCATTTAAATTCGAAAACACTAGTAAACCCATTGACTCCATGGACATTAAAAATCTTTGCGAACAAAATAATTACACCAACAGGTATTTACAAACTTTGGGTAGTTATATTGTTCAAAAGGCAGTGTCATCTCCAACAACAACAAAACCTTCACCTGTATTTGAGGCACCTATCTTTAAACCATTTGAGGTAGGACCGAAACTCAGGTCAGAGTTTCTAGGATATAAGACTAATTTACAAAGAAAAATTGAGCAAAAAATGGAACAGCTCAGTAATCTCCAGTCTACAGTAATCCCAGAAACTCCTCAGGGAGAAGTCTCTTCAGCATCTCAACAAATGTTGAATATTGAAGAAAATTCTCAAACTTCAGAATCTGAAGCCAGATCATCAGATCTTCAGATTAACAATCAGAATTGGAAAACCCCTACCAGACTTTACTATCCCAGGGCATCATCGCCTGATATATTGCTTGAAGAAAGGGTAACCCAAAACTTCAAATCATTCAGTGCTGACCATATCTATGAATGGAACATAGATGGGCAAAGTGAGACCAGCATTTTGCAAATTCTCCAACAAATGACAATGGTTAGCACGCCATATCAAACTGCAAATGATGCTTCTGATGAGGCCATCACTAATCTATTAATTGCAGGGTTTTCTGGGCAATTAAAAGGTTGGTGGGACAATTATCTCTCATCTGAAGAAAAAATTGTCATACTAACCTCTGTCAAGACTGAACCAGATGGTACTCCAATCTTATATGAGGGGAGTAGCATTCCTGATTCAGTTAATACATTAATTTTTACAATCATTAAACACTTTGTTGGAGATCCATCTCTCTGGAAAGATAGGTCAGCAGGACTCCTTTCAAATCTCAAGTGCAGAACTTTATCTGATTTCAGATGGTATAGGGATAACTTTCTGCAAAGAGTTCTCACAAGAGATGATGCCAATCAATCTTTTTTGGAAAGAAAAATTCCTAGCTGGATTACCTAAATCATTAGGTGATAAAGTTAGAGAAAAATTAAGAAATCATAACGATTGCAACAATCTTATGAGAGATTGACATATGGGCAGCTAGTATCTCATGTACAGAGGACTGCATTAAAGATTTGCCAGGATGACAAAATCCAGAAACAGCTTGCAAAGGAGAAAGCCACAAGCAATAGGGAATTGGGCACTTTTTGTGAGCAGTTTGGCTTTCCAGCCTGCAAGAAGTCTAGGCCATCCAAACCCAAACATAAACAGTTTAGGCAGCATAAACCAGACTACCAGAAACCAAGAAAACCCTTTAGGAAAGCCCTTAGGGAACAAAATAAACCTAAAAAGGATTTTCCCAAAACTAAGCTAACATGCTTCAGATGTGGAAAGCAAGGCCACATTTCTAAGTATTGTCGGTTTAGTAAGAAACTGCAAAAGATCAGAAACATCGATGAATCTGTTCTTGAGCAGATCAATAATCTGCTGATTCACACTTCAGAATCTGAGACAGAAACAGAAAATACCTCAGATGATCTTAATAACATTCAGGAAGATGATCTAGCAGGATCTTCCTCCTCCATCAATGTTATTACAAAAGAACAAGATTTACTCTTTGACTTCATCAATAAACTGCCCGATGACGAACGAGGAGAATATCTGTTCAAACTCAAGAAACTTTTCAATACGAATAGTTCCAACCCAAAGACACCATTGCCCATAAACAAATATGATTTAACAGAAACAATAAACAGGTTCAAACATTCTGTTAAACCAACCACTCTTCAAGATCTTGAGCATGAAATCCATAATCTCAAAGCTGAAGTTTCATTCTTGAAATTGCAACAAGAGACACAGGCAGCTGCAATATCCCAAATTCAAGATATTCAGCTTCAGAAACAACAAGGATCATTAGAACATCAAAGTGATGAAGAAGCTGATGATGCCTTCATAAGTCTAGTGTCCAGAATACAAGTTCCGAAATTTTATATCTTTGTCAAGATTATCATTAATGACGAACTAGTATTAGAACAGCCTGCCTTATTTGATACAGGAGCAGCGTCTAACTGTTTCAATGAAGGGCTCATCCCCACCAAATTTTTTGAAAAAACAACAGAGAGATTTAGTGGTGTCAATCAAACTAGATTGGATGTCAAATACAAAATCTCCAATGATGTCATAGAAAATGGAACTTTCCAAGTTCAAACTCCATTCATATTGGTCAAGAACATGGGATCTCAGATTATTCTGGGTGCTACATTTGCAGGATTAATTTTCCCCTACTTGACTAGTCAGGATGGAATATCCTTTGAACACTTAGGACAGACCATCACTTTCCCTTTCACACAGAATCCAAAAATCAAAGAATTAAATTTACTTTCTTCAAGACAAAACCAAATAAACTTTCTGAAGGAAGAAATTTCATTCAAACACATAGAATCACAGATAGAGCAACCACAGGTTAAAACCCGAATCCAAGATTGCTTAGAAAAGATCCACCGAACAATCTGTTTGGATCTTCCTAATGCCTTCTGGAATCGTAAAAAACATGTAGTTGATCTACCCTATGAATCCACCTTCTCAGAAACACAAATCCCAACAAAATCCAGGCCTATCCAAATGACTTCCAAATTGTTGGAAACCTGTAAGACAGAAATACAGGAACTTTTGGATAAGAATCTCATACGCAAATCTAGAAGTCCTTGGTCTTGTGCAGCCTTTTATGTCAATAAAAATGCTGAAATTGAACGAGAAACTCCTAGACTTGTCATAAACTATAAACCTCTGAATTCGGCTTTAAGATGGATTAGGTATCCTATACCTAACAAATCCGACTTATTAAAACGTTTGTATTCTGCAAAAATCTTCTCAAAGTTTGACATGAAGTCTGGATTCTGGCAGATTCAAATTTCCGAAAAAGATAGGTATAAGACTGCTTTTACAGTTTCTTTCGGGCAGTATGAGTGTAATGTTATGTCTTTTGGTCTGAAAAATGCCCCATCAGAATTCCAGAGGATCATGAATGAGATCTTTAATGATTATAGCCAATACATTATTGTATACATTGATGATGTATTAGTTTATTCTCAGTCTATAGATCAACATTTTAAACATATAAACTCTTTCATGAAGATCGCAGAAACTAACGGTTTAGTGGTCTCAAAGCCGAAAATCAGCCTGTTCCAAACTAGAGTCAGATTTCTTGGGCATTGGATTAGTCAAGGATCCATTACCCCAATTGATAGGGCCATTCAGTTTGCGGACAAATTCCCAGACCAGATCCTTGAAAAGAACCAGCTTCAAAGGTTTCTAGGCTGTTTAAACTACGTTGCAGATTTCATTCCACAACTCAGCAATTTCATTAAGCCGCTACATCAGTGTCTTAAACAGAATCCTCCTCCATGGACAGATGTTCATACAAACATTGTCCAAAAAAATCAAATCTCAGGTTAAGCAACTTCCTTGTCTTAGCCTTCCAAATCCTATTGCCTTCAAGATTGTCCAAACCGATGCTTCTGATCTCGGCTATGGTGGGATCCTTATGCAAAGGATAGATAATCAAGAAAAAATTGTCTCCTTCACTTCTAAACATTGGAATAGTACTCAGCAAAACTATTCCACGATAAAAAAAGAAATTTTGGCAATTGTATTGTGCATTTCCAAATTTCCAATTGTAGAACTCCATGAGCTTTTTCAACAGAATTTCTTCCAAATTCCAAAAACAGAAAGACCATTGGCACCGATTCCTGCAGAATTGCTGAATTATTTTACAAGTCTAAAGGAATCAAAACCTTCGGGGTCGTCCACCCCATCCCAGAAACAGATAGAGGGGTCACCAACCCCAACCCAGAAACCACAATCAACTCTTCATGGGTCATCTACCCAAGAAAAAATAGCCAGAAAATTGACTTTGGAATCCATTGCCATAGACCTGGCTAAAAAACAAATCCCAGCAGTTACTTATGGTGAGATTGTTACAAAAACAGATAAACAATCTGATTTAGTAGTTGTTAAACCCCAGAAACAGGTGGCTTCAATTGCGTCCTCCAAAGCAATTGTGCCACACCAAAACACTTAGGGTCAAAGGAATACTACTCCTTTCATTAAGAAACAGAGATGTATAAGGAATATTATTTAGATTGAACCTGAGTTTTTTAATCAAAATCCTAATCAAGTGGCTGCTAATCTATTTCCCCCGGGAATGCATTACCAGCCAAAATCTTTTTCAAAATCGATTTTATGAGGCTATACTCATTCATTCTGAGTCTGTTATTATTGAACATATAATAGATCGGAATAATGAAGAACAAATAGCCTACTCTAAATTTCAGATATTGAAAGTCCTCACTCCCACTATGTGGGGAAAAAACCTTTTAAAACCAAGAGGACTTCCAATAAAAGCAAAAGATTTTCCTGATACCTATAACTATTGGGACTATGTTGACGCATGGGACCATGTGTTTTGGTATCAAAACAAAAAATCATCACATACTTGGTTTATGTATTTTCGTACTAGAACTGAGTATGAATTTCCTCAATGGTTCGCTTACTGGTGGAATTTCTTTGGCCCTGCACCAGAGATATTTCCAAAACATGTAATTGAATCATTCGAGTATTTTAAACAGAAATTTGACATTGGTGAAGACCCATTTCCCTTGAGTCTTCATTATTGCTCGAAAATTTCAATGTCCTGGATTTTCTCTTGGAAGTATGAAATGAGTAAAATCGATGAAACTTCCAAGCTATTCCTAGTGTTACAACGAGTTCCATACTCAAGATGGTGGGACAAGTTCGACACACGAAGAGTTGATAAGTCGGCGATTGATCAATGGTTCAATGATAATCCTAAGTATCTTTGCCAGACGGAACAAAGCAAATTCCTCAACCAAAGATCAAGGATAACCTCCTTATTATCATCAACGACAGATAAGGCGGCCCTCATGAACCATCTGACAACCTTCCTTTTGGCTCTTCAGGATAATTCAGGATCATCCTCTCAAGCCCAACATACCTCCCCAACTGAAGAAACAGTACCAGAGGAGGAGGATTATGTAGTGGATTTAGATGAGGACTAGAATCTTTTCTCTTTACATGTGTGTATTTTGATTTTGATGTATAGTGTATTTTAGAAACAGATGTATGCTATACTTAGTTGTATTCAAAATAGACACGTGGAAAGCAAATACAGGCTCGCAGATGTTAACCAGAACTGCTCAAAAACAGTACAAGTTCTAGGTTAAAGGCATAACCGGAACTGTTTAGAAACAGTACCAGTTCCAGGTCAAAAGCACATCAGCTCGCCTATAAAATGGAGGCCAGAAGAACGAAGAAGGCAGAGTTTTCATTTTCATCACTTCTCACTAAGATAGTCTTTGAGAGAGAAAGTCTGCTTGTTTTCATTTTTCTGATTTCCTTTTAAAGTTTTATATTTTCAATAAAAGTTCATGTTTTAAGTTTCTGCATCTTTACTTTCCTGCATTTTCATCATATCCTCCATCTGGTCCAGAGGTCAAGGTGGCTGCTACAATGAACTAATTGGCTGGTTCTTCTTTACTGCCTGTTCACACGCCCTTTGATACTTCCAGAACCCCTTTCCCCTACTCATCTTGCATATTTTAAGAAGCGTTGCTTCTTCTCTGCTTCTCTTTCTCTATCAGTGATTCTCCGCGCTCTTTAGGGGCCCAGCTCCCCTACACACACACACACACACACACACACACACACACACACATATATATATATATATATGGGTTAATATGCAAATCCACCCCGGAAGTATACCAAAAGGTGCAAACTCAACTTTTCTTTTCACCCATTGTCTTCTTCTTTTTCTTTTTATCCAGGAATCACGTTTTATTTTATTTTCATTTGGTCTAAATTATATATATATATATATATATATATATATATATATATATATGTTTCACTCTAAAAACTCTGCATTAAACCTCTGCCCTAGTTTATGGAAATATTTAGGTATGAATTATATGCAACTATAAATATTCAATGAATGTAATAATTTCATGTGTACCCTATTTAAGTATTATTTCCCTACAACATCTTTATTATCTTCAACAAATTATATTATAATAAAATCTAAAGACAAAAGATTTCTCAATTGATAGATGTACAAAATTGATTTTAGGGGGGTGGCCTAAGGCTTAGATTAGCATCGGAGTATGATAGTTTCAAATAAAATATTAACAGATGTTAATATGAGTGTTGTTGTACAGTGTTATTAAGAGCTTCAGATTGATTTTGTGTGATTGATTACCTATGAACTGGATCAACAGGTAACTCTGGGAAATTCTTACGTATACTTGCGAATTGTGTATAATTAGATTATAAATAATTATTACTTGACTGTGTGATGTGTATGATTAAATTTAATGTTATATATTGAAGCATTTATTAGACCAATTGTATAAAATTTAAATATTAGTTTAATCTTTTTAAGCATGCTTGTCTTCTTTATATATAATGTGAAATGTATTTTAGTTTATTCCTTTTCAAGTATGCTTATGTTGGCTATATATTTTGTGAGATGTATTCTAGTCTGTTCCTTTTCAAGCATGCTGATGTTGGAAGAATGATTACATATTTTGAGAATGTTGTAGTATCATGAACTGGATACTGATTTCTAAGAATGCCATCATTATCATAGCATTCAATTTGCATTCATGGTGATGGGATAGGTTGTAAAGGAGAAATATGTATGGTGAATTATATGACGACGTGGTATGTCATTACTCAGTGCACAATGGATGACACTTGTGAGGGCCCTTCTTCAATGTTTTCCTTGCCCAGGATTGCATTGGAGTAGTGGGACATGTGACACCTACTTCGTTCTTTTAAGGAGGGGAGCCATAGTCCATGCTTGAACTCTATACCTTTGGGCGGGTATATCTCAAGTTTGGTGAGCTTGGGACAATCTACTTGCTTGGATATGTTTCTGTTTGGACTATGTGTTATGTTAGCCTATGGCTCCTGTCAGCTGAATAAGGGTACAGCGGAATAAGGGTGTGATATAAGGGAGGTTGCATAAAACATTCATTCATGAGGAAATTACTTCTATATAAATGTTTGATTGTATGCAATATTTGTTCTATATAAATGTTTGATTGTATGCAATATTTGTTCTATATAAATGTTTGATTGTATGTAATATATGTGTGTGCGAGGTAGTAAAGAATAAATAGCATGTGAAGTATAATTGTTTACAATGTAATTGTATATGGTTTGTTTAGCGTATGTTAGATGCTTTCAGTAGTTACTGAGATGTCAATCTCACCCAGTATTAACATTTTTAGGTAAAGGTTCAGTTGTAAAACAAGGGAAGGTATGAAGAACAAGCTTAAAAGGCTCTTTTGTGCTTATTGAGCACATTTATATTGTTTTATATTTAATTGTCATGACATTAGGGAATTTGTTTCTAAATTTATGACATGATCCTGTTGGTGAATAATGTAATTTCCAAATATATTATTTTTGTAGACCTTACTATATTATTTTTTAGTATTTTTTTAATTCTGAAAAATTTTCAAATAATATATTATTTTAGAAACATTTTAAGGTGGTAAATCATTTTATACCATGGTATTATTTTAGAAATATTTTAATCGTTATTTTAAAATAAGTGATTTTTATATAATCATGGTAGACATTTTAAATGATGTTTTATTCTTTTCTACCATAATTAGTTAGTCATACAAAAATAAGATTTACTCTTTTATACTATGGTAGAGTTTTAAATTGGGTCAATTCTTTTTCTAGCTTAGTAGGGTGTAATGATACAACCTCTCTATGTGTATTTTAGATTTTTCTACCTTTGTGAATTTTATTATTTAAGCTTATTTTTCTTTACTATACTCCCTCCGTTCCTAAATATAGGACCTAGATGACTTTTTTTGGGGAGATTAAGGAAGGCAATTAAGTTAGTTTCTTTCCAATAATACCCCTATGAAACTCCAAATCCTTAGCAAATTGCATCCTCTGTTTCTGCAACTCCACCATTTGCCTCTGCTTGCAAAGAAGGCGAATGTTCTTCCGTACATTCGTCACCGGCGACATGAAAGACTCTCCGGACGGTGATAGCTTGCCGGAGATCGGAGATCCGCCCGATCTCCGCCGGAGCTACGTCAGTAAAGAGCGAGTGAAGAATTAATGTTGAGATTTTCAGCGTAGGAGAGGAAGGTCAAATTGTAATTAGATTGCTTATAACGTAGGTCAAATTACGTGAATTACGTGAATGCAGTGAATGAGAATTACGTGAATTTATTTCAGAAAAAGGAGAATTACGTGAATGCAGTGAAATAGGTGAAATTTGAGGAGAAATCGAAGAGAATAAAAGGAAATGAGGAATTTTCATGGAGGAAAAATGAGAATTAGGAATGGAGTGAAGAGAAATTACTTGTAGGGAAGAGGAAGAGGAAGAGAAAATGTATCTAGGTCTTATATTTAGGAATAAAATAAACTCTCTATCTAGGTCCTATATTTAGGAACATTTAGAAAGGGAGGGAGCATTATTTTAATCAAGGATGTTACAAATGCGTATCCCCATCCCCATCCACCTACAACTACCTTGTGGACCGAGTCAAGCAAAAATTAGCAGGCTGGAAAGCAAGGGCCCTATCCCTCGCAGGGCGGATCACCCTTGCCAAAAGCGTGCTAAGTACAATCCCTTCATACGGCATGCAAACCACCAAACTGCCACATGGGAGCTGGAGTTGAATTGATAAGCTTATCAGAGATTTCATTTGGGGGTCCAATGATTAAGTGCGAAAGCCGAGCTTGATGAAATGGAGTAGCATGTGCCAACCAACGGCAAGGTAGGCAAGGCAAACCGGGGGTGTGGTATTCGCAGCATGGAAGACCAAAACTGGGCTTTCCTCTCTAAACTGGCCTATAAAATGGTAGCACAACCTCAAGCATTATGGGTCCAGGTCCTGAGAGGCAAGTACAACTGGAGAAAACTGGGGGCACAATCCTTCAGCAATAAGAACTCCTCTCATGTGTGGAAAAGCATAGCATGGGCGTGGGAAGATGCAAAGATTCATGTCACCTGGAGGCCTGGGGATGGGAAGCAAACTACCTTTTGGACTGATAATTGGCTTGAGGGAACGGGCCCTTAAAACTCCGTGCTTTCTTGGACATACCCGCTAGCCAGGAGCTAAGGCCCATCAGCGAGTTTGTCAACCAGCAAGGTACCTGGAGGTTTGAACTGTTTGACCAACTCCTGCCAGCAGAAATCCTTCTGCAGATTAGTACGATACAGCCCCCCCACCTTTACTTTACTGTCAACGCGTCCGGACCTTCCTCATGACATCCGACACATCTTGCCCCCTCTGTTCACACCCAGCAGAAGACATGGACCACATTCTTCGGTACTGTCTGTATGCCTTAAAATGCTGGGAACTCATGGGACCAGGGCACACACGGCACCTATACCACCAGACCTCCCTGTTGATTGGATTTTCAACAACCTCAATCCTTTGAACAATGGTCAAGTCTGGAGAGCAGAGGAATCGAAGGATCTTCCAAGAAGAAGAGCTGCAGGCAGAGTCATTAGTTTACAATATTCTAGTACTCACAGGGCACACTACTCATGCTAACTCAGCCCTCTTGCTTTTTTGAAAAAGAGGCCATTGTAAATAGCATTGGGTTCCTTTTGGAGATCTCTCCACCAATGTGTTTATCATCACACCGATGTAACCTCATTTTTTGAAGTAATACAATCCCATTTCACCCAAAAAAAACAATGCTTGCTGGGTTGGCAAGTGACAGAGGTCCCCTTATTCTGCTGGGAATCCAAAGGACCAAATGAAAATAATTGCAGTGCTTCACATTGGCCAAGATTTAATACCTCTAATAAAGGACACTCCAAAGTATATCTTTTTGGGCATAACTAATGTTTGCATTGCCATTTTACTATTCCTCTACTCTAACTGATGGAACAAATTTTTGCTGATTAATGATGTTATACTGTAATGGAAATTCAACATTTAATTGTTTCTTTCTTCATAATTGACATGGAGGGTGTGAGTTCTTTTTATGGGAGGATGAAGTGATGAATGAGACAGAGAGAGTGGGTGGGGAACAATGGAGGCGTCTTACAAGAAAGAAGAAAGAAGAGATGTTGACTATAATGCAGATTATATGTGCCAATTACAAAAACGGCTTTTTTTAGTGGGTACACTTTCTCTTTGTGGTATTCCACCCTTTGCTTGTTGACAATTATCACGGCAATAATGAGCCAAGCTACCATGTGGTGTGAACTGGTCTTGAATTGGTTAATGTTGTTTTCTTTTATTTTGATGTATGTTTTCGAATGTATGAAGAATGATTGGTGAATGTTTAGAATGAAAACAATAAAGTCAGCCTCTCTCTTTCTGTATGGTTAATTTCTTGCTTTATGTAACTAGATATTGCCTCAAAAAGGCACATTTGCAAAATTGTCATGAAACCAATAACAAAAATAGATGCATTAATAGGTCAGGTTTAGGGTCCCTAACTGTTAAACCAAGAACTGCAGTAACAAGTGTGCCACATCAGTAACAAGTGAGTAATCATGAAACTAGTAGCAATGGATGTCCATCATATCCCTTTCCCGTTCGTTCAAAGGTGCAGGAACGTCGTGATCCGATAGGCAGTTGAGTCCGGATTTTAATATTGTCTCTTTTTTTAATTTTTAATAAAAAGTAAGGGTGTTTATTGTTTAGACCACCAGAAAACTTATTTGAGCACAAAATCAGCAAAATAACATAGGGAAATTTGTAATGTAGTCCTAATCCTAAGACAAATTACTACTCAAAGGTCCAAGGGACTTAGTTGCAAGAGTTTCCATTTATTTAGTGACAATTTCGCCCTTCCTTCTTCAAGTAAGACTCTTTGTCTCTCTCGTTGTATTTGGGGTTAGTAGCTTGAGAAGAAATTGGGTTTTTCTTTTTCATTGTCACTGTGTTGCTCATGCTATTGAATAAGATATGCCAACATTTCATCTCACACAACATTCAAACACCTCATATTCCAATGGACAACATTTGGGTCTTTTAGTTCTTTTAGTTTTTGTTGTAATATGGGGTGGATTTTCCAAGTGATTGCTTTATCCTTCGTGTTTGTAGCTCTTCTTTTAGAAGTATGATATTTATGGATTCTTTTGTTACTTATTTGCGTTTTAACTGATTTCTTTTCTTTTCCTGTTATAGAAGGACAAAATGATATCAAGTACTACCTTTATTCCTAAATATCACATCACTTCCAAAATTAGATCACATTATCTTCTCAAAATACCCCACACTTCAATTTAAAATACCCACACTTCAATTTAAAACTAGAAATAGGGATTTCAGAAAGAAGTGAAAGAAGTGAGGGAGGTAAGAAGAAGTATACTGTAATTTGGACTATATTAATACAAAATAAATAATAGAAAATAGAAAGTGATGTTATATTATATTAGGGAACTTATATATTATATTTAGGAACTTATGGTCATCTTATATTTTAGGTATTTAGGAATGGAGCGAGTAATTAAGATTTTTACAAGCACCCAAAACATGAAGAAGAAATATTGATTGTTAGAATCTTAAGTTTTGATGAAGACTAAAATATGAAAGAACGAGCTAAACACTTAGAGAGAATTAGGTTAATATAGAACCCCAAGTAAGAGTACAACCGGATGTGGATTTACTTCCGGATGGACTAGGACTAGCGCTCACGGATGAATGTAACATCCCAACTTTTAAATTAGAGATAATAAATAATTTATTAAGGTCTTGAGGTTTAATTTAGGAAATTTAAAGTTTTAGAAAGGAATTTTAAGATATTATGGGCAATTTATGAATATTAGATCTGATTTAATTTGAAATTTAAAGAAATATAGTTAGAAGAATTAATTAGGGATAGAAACTTCCATGAAAAGTAAATTGGAATTTGGACCATGCTATGATGAAAAGAAGGAGAAATAGTAATATATATAAACTTCTGGGCTAAAAATATAATTCAGAATGAATGATAGGGTACTTAGTGGTAATTTTCACATATATATATATATACCCCTTCCTTCTCCTTCACTCCCAAACTCCCTCCGCCTCCGACCCTCCCTCATCCGACCCTCCCTCCTCTCCTCTGCCTCGCGACTCCGGCGGCCTCCGGCGCGGCGGCGCCGACACTCCCTCCCTTGCCTCTCCTCTGCCGTAAACCGCACCTCCTTCCCTCTCACTAAAACCCTTCCACCCTCACCATCACTCTCAACCGATTTCTCTCCCTCTCTGGCCGATCGACGGCGGCGGCGGCCAAAGTTGGCTGGGCCGTCGTGGCTTCCTCCGTCTTTCCCTTCCCTCACGAGCTAACTAACACTTTTAGTGGGTAGAATCGCAACAAGAACGGTCTAGTGATATTGGTAAATGGATTAGGATTTTACAAGATTGAACAGTGAAATTGAATTATTGAATGAGATTTTTTGTGAAGTTTTTGCAAAACCCTAAAGTTGGGCATTCTCAAATCCAACGGGGTTAAGGATGTTAGTGATTTAAAGGTTCAAACTTTTGATACATATATTCATTTAAGCTGTAAAATGACTCTGCATGTTTGATTTGTGTTTGGATTGAAGATTTCTAAAGTTTTTCTCTCTCTTTTGTAATGGCTGAATGGAATTTTAGCAAGTAATGAAGCTTCATGATTCATTTGGGCTTAATGCTAATTGATTTACAATTGGTAAAAGGCAATAATGCTTGTATTATGCTTGTATGCAATTGGTGGTTATGATTTGGTAAACAAAATCTTAACGATGTAGCTATGCTTGTTGGTTTTCATATTTGATTGGAAGTAGTTAGATTATTAGGAGCGTGCTTGTGAGTCTTGTTGACTTTCTGTTGTTTTTGTGAAGTAGTCGAACTGAATTGTGGCCTTGTTTAAGGTTGTATTGGAATGAAAAGATGGGTTGGTGATTAAGATTTGAAAAGTTTCAGGTTTAAGAAAAGGGATAGCAATTGTTTTGGAAAGAGGATATCTATGAATTTTCTGCCCATTTACCTTCACTGGCTGAATTGATTCTTGGCTGGTCTTTATTGTGTAGAAGGATTAGTACATATTTCTGGTGTGGTTATAAATAAATAAGTAATGTGGCTGTTGCGAATGTGTAAGCTTGTAGATAGGCATTTCTTTTAATTGGAGAAATAAGATTGTTGTGAATTTTGTAGAAAAGATTAACTATAAAATATAGTTTCTGTTGTGGAATGGAAATTAGAATGAAATGAGAATTGGTTATTGATATTTGATATGGATGATAAAGGATTAAAGTTATAAATGATCATATGTGAGATTTTGCTTGTTAAAAGGTTGACTTAAATAGATTTTATTAGAAATCCTTTGGATATGAGTGGTAAAGCATGGATTATGATTCTAGAGGATTACTGGAGTTCAAAGATGATGTTGGGTGAGTTTATTTAGTTAGATTTGGCATTCGGTGAAATTGGGAGTTTTGGGAGTCTTAGAAAAGAGCTAAGATTTATTGAGATGTATTATGGAGAGAATGATTTAATGGTTTAGATAGATGAATGACACAGAATCATGGATAGGAATTTTGACCTATAGTGACTATACTTTGTGAATTGGAAAGGTAAGGAAGCAAGTAGTTATGTAATTTGAGTAAAATGAAAGTGATTGTTTATCCAAGTGCTTCATGTTTGGGCTAAATGACTAGGTTTTCAGAGGAATACATTGAAGTGGCGGTGGAGTGCTTAAAGTTCATGAATATTTGGAATAAACTATAGAAGTCGAGTGAATGATGATTTTGAGATAAAGTGAGACTATTTAGAGATTTGGTTAATGTTAGCAAATGAATTGTTAGATGTATGTTGTTGAGAAGTTGATGATTTTTAAAAGGGTTATTGGTGCTAAGTATAGTTGTTAAAGCATGGAATATTTTATGGGGTTAAACATTAGTTGTTAAGGAAAGGGAAATTACATGTTAAACATAGGGATGGTTAGATTGTAAATGATTGCAAAGTATCAATGATATGATGTAAATGAATTATGAATAGTTTGTTTTGTAATGAGAATAACTGAGGATTGATGGATACTGGGAATAAATACGGATAGTTGAAGATGTGTTAGTTAGCATGGGCCTTAGATGAATTTAAATTACCTTAGTCAAGTCATATGAGCCCGAACCATGTATTGACACTGTGTTGCGTATTTTCTAGTGATTGTGGACAACTTTGGGCCGAGTTGCGAGCAAGGACTTCGATGATTATTGTATTGTCTTGATGTGGAGCAGGTTCAGGTAATCACTCTTACCTCGCTATAACATTGAGGGTGATGTTAGGTGGGATTTGAAAATCCTTTCTAACCCTCTATATAAATATAAAATCTTTAAAACTTACTTTTATACAAAATAGGCTATCGGGTGCCTTTCAAACACGACTATTTTCATATAAAGAAATTTGTGACACTATATATATATTATTCTGGCTGGTGGTTGTTATTGAGTTGTAATGGTTTGAAAGGTATGTAGGTATAGTGTTCTGGCAGTGACATTGAGAGTTAATATAGATAAGAGAAGGTGAGAGATGAAGGGTTTGAGGCTTTGGAAATTTAAGTTGAGGAATAGTGATTTGAGTTAGAAAAAAATTGTATGTTGTGGTTGAAGAAATTTGAAAGAGGTGTTGCAGGATAATATCACAGGTGATTATTGATATGTTGAAGGAAATGGTGATTGAGATATTGAATGAGATTCAGATTTTGAAAGGAATTGGGCGCATTGCATGACACTGAGAAATATGTACCATCGCGCGATGATAACCGTTTGATAGGCCAATCAACGGTTATTTGTACTGGTCAACAGATTGGAGACTGTGACCAATGGTCAACAGATTGGAGACTGTGACCAGCAGTCATCTGATTGGAGACAGAGACTGCTCCCTTTCTGATTGGAGACAGATTGGGGTTTCCCTCTCATGGGGTTACCAAAGAGGGAAATTGCCCCCTCACTTTTGAGAGGGGCACAGTGTCAACTCATTTGGAACATATATAGGGCTCGACCGTAGTGCCTCTGGAATGGCATGAGAAGAGCACCAGGATTGTACATGGATGTGAGCCGAGAAGTTGGATTTGAGGAAGTGCGAATAAGATTTACAATGGTGATAGCAAGGATTGGAGATTGGAAGGTGAAGTTTAGTTGATATGGAAATTGATTGAGTGATAATTGAAAAGTAGAGATGATGAACTTGATTTAAATTGGACATGACAGAGGGACCAAAGTGATTAATGGAAGGAAACTTGGCTTTATATATATATATATATATATATATATATATATATATATATATATATATACTGTTTTTGAAATGTGGTACCCTTTAGACGCCTCACTACCACACATCTCACTGTTATAGTGAGTTGAGCAGTAGATTACTGAGACAAGTTGTCTCACCCTACGATTACTTACATTTTTGCAGGTGATCATGCACAGGCGCGAGCAACAGGAAAGGGAATTAAGTTCAATGGTTGTTTTGTTTATTTAGACATGTATATTGCCAAAATGTATAGGTCTGCATTTGCTTCCGCATATATTTATTTGTATTGATATTATTGGTTAATTGGAGGATTGTTGTAGGTTGCTCCTTTTTCTAACCATGTTAGGTGATTCTTTTCTAACATGGTTAGCTATTAATTATCCATGATAGTGTTCAGGTTATATTAGGAAATTCTTTTCTATCATGGATAATGATTATTATTAGGAAATTCTTTTTCTAACTATGATAGATTTATTGATATTATGAAAAATCATTTTTCTATCATAGTAACTGTATTATTGAATTATTCAGGAAATGAGTAACGATATGTTACAATGAACGTCTCATCCCTCAGCGGCAACAAGTATTTCACTAAGTCATAACTCAGTTTAGGAGCATTAGTTGTATAAAACCCTTGAGACTAAGTTAGGATGCAACCGGTTGTGGATTTGCTTCCGATTGCTTAGTGACTAGCGCTGGCTATTGGTTTGGACAACACTGAGCGTCAGTGAGTATAATATGAACATGACCCAACGTCCAGTGGAAGTGCTTCCGGATGTAGAATTGCTTCCGGATGTAAAAGAGCTCCCTTAGACTAAATGAACTCCCACTCAATGTGACTAAGTGTTTATATTGCTAGACTAACGTTCAAATGCAGCACACTGAGTGATGTTGCTTCCGGATGTGGATTCGCTTCCGCAAGCAATCAGAATGTCAGAACGTTCAGAGCAGTGCAGTGTCAGAATGCTTTTTGACAGAGCAGAGTTGTCAGAACTACTTTTCAGAGATAAAGCAAAGTCAACCCTGCTGAGCATTAATGGAGCATTGAATGGGCAAACGGTAACTTGGGATAAACGGCCATATTCAAACGGCTAACCCACCTACCAAGAGTGAGAATACCTGAAGACTATATAAACAAGCTCATCTTCATTTATGAAGACAACTTTGACATCTTGAAGAAAGCTAGAGTGAGAAACTCAGAATATCCTTCAAGCATTCAAAGCTGCCCAGAAAAGCGAAAGAGCATTTAACACATTGAGAGTTCTTTTCATCTACTTATTTTGTACTCTTTGTAGTAAAGTCTCTTCATTTATTAAGAGCATTCATTGTACTTAAGTGTGTAACATTATCCGTTCTTAAAGAGAACTAAGTTTAGAAAATCCTTTATTTGTAAAGGTTGAACCCTTGCTGGTTGTAAGGGGGAGTTAGTTAGCAAGGTTGCAAGTGAGCCTGGAGTAAAACTTGTGGTTGTAAGGTTGCAAGTGATCCCGTCCAAAACTTGCAGTTGTAAAGGTTCTAGGTGAACCCGTTTGTAAAACCTGGGGATAGTGGAACTCAACCTGGGTGGTTGAGAACTGGACGTAGGTCGGGAAGACCGAACCAGTATAAACCCTTGTGTTGTTATTGTTTGATTTTTATTTGGTAGCACAATTCACCCCCCCTCTTGTGCATCCACTACTTTCATTGATTACTCTGAAAATTTACAAAGATGAGGCAAGTGGCCCCTCAGTACATCGATGCAGCCCCTCAATACATCCATGTGATGGGTGTATCCATCTTTTACAAAACAACTAAAATGGGTGTATCCTCACTATATGGATGTAGCTCCTTACATCGATATGATGGGTGTATCCATCATTTACAAAAACTACCAAAAAGAGACTAACTTTTCATGTTTTTTATTTGTTCCTTTTATTCACGGCTGGAAATTGATTAATAAGACAAACACTGAAATAACATAGAATCAAATCAATAGTCTGATTATTATCTGCTATGCTACACGTGTAGTCCCTTGTCTTTGTGCTCTATCTACCCTTAATGAATCACAAACTTTGATATTTTAAATTTGAAAAACATTAATATTGCAATTGTGACAAGTCTCAAGAATTTGACAAGTATCATTATCGGCAATTGGAGAGTTATATTTGTTCAAGAAAGAAAGGGCTGTCAGCCACATCGATAGTTCAATGTGCTTATCGGCGCATCCAAGGCACATTAGCATGGCCTACTTCTCCTGTTTGAACCAAGGTCAAAATCTAGACTTCCATGTTTCTGGTGGTACACAATGGTCTTGTTTGTTTCGTGCTTATTGATAAGAATATCTATTTTTGTTGGTTAGGATCATGTGTTAGTATTCGGGCAACATTAGGAATTTTCGGAAATCAGGAAATTTATATATGTTTCTCTCCCTTTGAAAAGTGTTTAAACATTTAATTGAAGCATTCTCATTATTATTATTGTTTTTATTATAATTAACAGTTTGGATGTTGCTTTTTCTGATGTTGCTTTTTCTGATGAGTTGATGGTGATATGGATGAATGAGACAAGTCAAATCATAAATGAGATAAATAGTTAAGGAGGCAGAGTGCTATTTTTAGACAAAAACTCAAATCATCACAAGAAAAAACAAACTCAAATCAACCAATGTAACTTTGCTTCCCTTTGAATAAAAAAAAAAAACCTCATATCATCACAGGCTAGTATTGAAAAATTTGCAAAATTAATGCCCCTTAACTATTTATTGGATGTGGATTATCCCAAATTTGGGCAATATTGACATTTAATGACAGACAGGACTTTGAAGGAGACAAAGATTAGACAAAAATTAGGCATCTTTCAAGTTCATTTTTCAGATGTTGGACATGGGTTATTCCCATGTTTTGACTATATATATTAACAGTTAATTTTTCTTATGTGCCTATATTGTTAGAGGTGAAAAACCCAAAATAATGCATGTAAAAAGTGTTTTTCTAATGTTGATAAATGAATAATTTAAAAAATGAATGTTTTTCTATGTATAAGTACGGTACTTAATGTGCATATAATATATGGCTAGATAACTATATATTAAGTTTAAATTATAATTAAAATATATTTTTGTACAACAGCGAAAATTAACTATGTGATCTAACAAGTTGTGATTTCCAAGTTTAATCAATTGTTGAATTTTGAAAATTATATCTTATTACTACAATTTATATATTTCCTGCCATAAATAATTATAAGCACCCATGACAACCTTTATGTAATGTTGGCAAACAATACAAAATCACAATAGTTGACTATGTGATAGGCGACAATCTGATAGGTGATGGGCGACCGTGTGCTAGGTGATGGGCGACGTCGTCTGCTAGGTGATGGGCGACAGTCTGCCAGGTAGGTGATGGGCGACCGTCTGCTAGGTGATGGGCGACCGTCTGCTAGGTGATGGGCGACCGTCTGCTAGGTGATGGGCGACCCTCTGCTAGGTGATGGGCGACCGTCTGCTAGGTGATGGGCGACAGTCTGCTAGAACACAGCAACAAACACAGAAATGTAATGATCTGAGTCGCGTCCTCAGGGACACTGTCCTTTAGAGGTATTCCGCGACCACCGGCAAACTTAGGAAGCGGCTCTCCCCAGGATTAAACAGACCCGTCCTACAAATGCAAGGAGCTACAGAACAACAGAAGAAAATAGTAAACAACAGAGATATTTCCAGAGGAGGAAGAGAAAGCTCGAATACTGGAGCTGATACACTTGGACTGACTACATACACTGCCTTTTATAGGCGGTAGATCCAAGTTAACGTTGGGACGACAATAATGGCACATTATCACCCATTATTTTGCTGTTACAAAATAATGACAATTAAAGAACGGTTTTGAACGTTAAGCAGAATAAATATCCGGATAAGCACACACGCAAAACCACGTCAACAATTTTAGAAAATGAAGGATATCAAAATTTGAAGTCTCAAAATATAAGGTAGTCTGGTAAGCCATTTAATATTTATTTATTTGTAATTTTTTGCAAAACCCGGATAAGTAAAAATGTGCCGACTCCGTATTTACCACGCGCGCACGGGGGGGGGGGGGGGGGGGGGGAAATCGCCGGATTTCCACTACGTTTGCCTCAACGGTGGCCCAACTTGTGCGCGCGAGGCCCATGCCTCCTTTGGCCCTTTAACTTGAGCTAGAACACAAGTGTCTTATATACACTTGCATGTTCTCACTCCCAAGCAATGTCGGACTTCTCTTTTTGACACACCCACATGTTTTCATTAGAAACTCTCACAATCTCCAACAATCCCCCACATGTGTCAAATAAGAGTCTCTAGCTGTTCTACACACATGGATATAATCATTGTATCTAGTGGTCCTCTGGACTATGAACTAGACCTAGACAAATAATACTTAGTACACAGAGAAGTCAGTGGTCCTATGGACTATGAACTCACAACTCTTGGCGTATACTAGAGGTATTATAGCGAGATTATACCCCCATATTTCCGCTGTTAACGGCGGTTGTGCCCGTTGTCAGTCATGAGCGTGCCTGGTGCATAACGAATGCTCTAGAAACTTTGCCAAGGTTTCATAGGAGTGGCCCCACTCTGACATTCGTAGAGGTGATTTCATTAAGTGTACCTGCAATGAGCACACCATCCCGTAGGATTATGAAATCATTAAGAGTATTTACTCAGCCTCACCAAAAATGCAATCTAGCACTTTCCGGTACCATAGGAATGGACTAGCATACTTATTCAGTGCTAGCAGAACTGACGCACGACTTGTTCTTACCCATTGAACCTCCTTCATGGGATCACCAATCACAGAGGATGGGCTGTCATCGCTGTCAATTTCAAATTGCCTTTAGTCCAATTCTCCTCGATGAATAAACAATTTGTTTCCTCCCCAGGGGTTTAGTTAACGGATCCGCGAGGTTAACATCAGACCTCACATAATCGATTGAGATTACACCGGTTTTTAGCAGCTCCTTTATAATGTTATGTCTCAATCGAATATGTCTACTCTTACCATTAAAGGTTTTATTTTTAGCTATGGCTATCGCAGATTGGTTATCATAGTGTATTGACACTGAAGATATTGGTTTACTGCCTAGTGGAATATCTGCTAAGAAGTTTTTCAACCACTCAGCCTCTGAACCAGCCAACTCAATGTCTAAGATTCACAATAACATAGAACTTATCTAAGATTCACAATGTCTCATATTATAAGCCATAATCATTTCCACCGCTCATATCTCTAAATCTCTAAGCTCCAAAATAATAGAATAACTCAATTAAACCAACAATCTCTTTCAATAATTCAATCTCACAGTGAAATCTTGTAAAATGCTAATCCCTTTACCAACATCACCAGACAATCTTGCTACGGGTCTACCACTCTCCCCACCAAGGGATTGATCATAACCCCACAGACAGCCGATGATCATGCACAGAAGAAAAGGGAATTCATAGAATGTATATTGCCAATCTAAATGCAATGCAACACAGTCCAGGGTTATCGTATACCTGATACTGATAACCAAGTTGTAACATACTGTTACTAATTCCCTGATTAATTCAATAATACCTTCACTAACTATGATAGAAAAATGATTTCCATAGTATCAATAAATCTATCATAGTTAGAAAGAGAATTTCCTCATAATATTCACTATCCATGATAGAAAAGAATTTTCTAATATAACCTGAACACTATCATGGATAATTAATAGCTAACCATGTTAGAAAAGAATCACCTAACATGGTTAGAAAAAGAAGCGACCTATTACAATTCTCCAATTAACCATTAATATCAATACAAATAAAAATATGCGGAAGCGAATGCAGACCTATACATTTTGGCAATATACATGTCTAAATAATTTATACAACCTTTGAAACATAATTCCCTTTCATGACGCTCGCGCCTGTGCATGATCACCTGCAAAAATGTAAGTAATCGTGGGGTGAGACAACTTGTCTCAGTAATCTACTACTTAACTCACTATAACAGTGAGATGTACGGTAGTAAGGGCGTCTAAAGGGTACCACAATTTTTAAAATCACTATATATATATATATATATATATATATATATATATATATATATATATATATATATATATGAGAATCAAGTCTCCATCCATAAACCATTCCAAGCCCTCTGTCACATCCAAAACAAATCAAGTCCATCCTTACTACTTTTCAAAAATCACTCTCAACCCCTCAATCAAATTCCACATCTATAAACTTCACCATCCAATCCTCAGTTCATGCTTTCCTTACTGAAATTCTCATTCATGCCTTCCTCAAATCCCATTTCTCGGCTCACACGCATGTACAATCCCTGGTGCTCTACTCATGCCATCCCGGAGGAACTACACTCGATCTCTACATATATATATATTCTAAATGAGTTGACACTGTGCCCCTCTCAAAAGTGAGGGGCAATTTCCCTCTCTGGTAACCCCATGAGAGGGAAACCCCAATCTGTCTCCAATCAGAAAACTGCTGGTCACAGTCTCCAATCTGTTTGACCAATGGCCACAGTCTCCAATCTGTCGACCCGTACAAATAACCGTTGATTGGCCTATCAACCGGTTATCATCGCGCGATGGTACCTATATCTCAGTGTCATGCAATGATTACAATACCTTTCAATATTTCAATATCACATCAACGTCCAGCACTTCCACAATTCCCTTCAATATCACAATGTCAACATTTCAATATTTTCCCTCAACTTACTCCCCAACATCTCAAATTCAACATTTAATTCTCTTATTTCTACATAACCTTTCCAATGTCACTATCAGAACACTCCACATGTGTAAATGTCACACCATTCCAGGCTTTTCACCACAACTAAACAGTACTACATATATAAGGTGTCAAAATTCTTTATACGAAAATAATCGTGTTTAAAAGGCACCCGATAGCCTATTTTTTATAAAAATAACTTTTAAAGATTTTGAGGGCTAGAAAGGATTTTGAAAATCCAAACTAACGTCACCCTCAATGTTATAGTAAGGTAAGAGTGATTACCTGTCGCCCTTACCACTCCACTGCCTTCCTTACCATTTCCTTTAGAACTTCCAAGTACTTTCCTCTTAATCCCTCCTATTATTACACAAAGTAATAATAGTCATAAACATTTATTCTTATATATATGATTACTGAATAACGTCACTCACAAACCTACATTCTACCCAAACCCCTTTCTTTTACTTGTCCTATACATGCATTCCAAACACAATTCAAATTCAATAACAGAATTCACATAATGTCATCCAAATCAGAAACAGATAATTGAGACAAAAATAAACAGAATGGAGCAACTCTATAGTATCACATCAATTCATGAATTAAATCACCCTTGTTTCCTCAATCATTATTTCACATCTATAAGTTCATCACCACAACCTAATAACATCCATTAGCCATTATATTCCTCAACCATCTATCACTTGCAAAGTCAAATAATATCGTATTCAAAATTAAAAAGGACGAAGTCTAAACTACTACTTCAGTCATCTAATCAATACACCATCACAATCAAGCACTGCATTTATAAATTCAAAAGTAGTTAAAACTATTTCAATCACTTCCCCATGCATTCTGTTATAGCATATCCACTTATACACTTCCGAATCAACCTCAAATCTGCCCAACAACCAGTATGCATTCAACAGCATTCCAGAAAGTTTAACAAAAGACTAGCGACATAATCACACAGGATCTTGGATAAGAAAGCCCCAAGAGACAAGTTAAAATCATTTTATAATGTCAAGTTCAATGTGCGTCAAAATCATCAACATCATCAATTCCTTTTATGTATATTAGTTGTAAGGTATAAATAAAGAAATGGAAAAACATTGTCATGTATCAATCCATTCCTAATCTTAGAATCATGGAATTGCCAAATAATAAACACCCATACAAGTGCTCCTTTGAGCAACATCTAGAGAAGATGGTGAAATCTGAAAAATTCCAAAACAACAAGAAATCTAAACATCTACTTCTCTATATTAACTATTTAAAATGCTTAAACATACTACTTATTATTTCGTTTCCTAATCCCTTCAGTTTTCATGTACAGCCTAATCAAGCATGTTCAAACATCCAACAAAACAGAAAATATTATTCACATTCGATCCTATAAAGCTAAATACACACCAGAAAAGGAGTGAAAGATGTTTACTCATGATCGTTTCTCAAGTACTTGATATATAGTAATGTGCCTATTTAAACAGCACATAGCAAATTATTCCTTCTTATTTCATTATCCTGGCCAATTGGCACAAAAAAAAACAACATAAAGATAATAAATTCCTAATTCGGAGCTAACATTCACAAACTTTCACTTCCTATTTACCGTATAAAAGCCGACAGAACCAGGAGCAATAGAGCTGAGCAAACCAATTTACCCACATACAAGGCCAAATTCTCATTCCTCTTTACTAGCAAAGGATTAGCAACATAATCCTTAACAACAATCCAGAGATTATAGGGAACAAACAAGTAAATTTAGTTCCATTAGCATTATAATCAATATGAATTGAACTTGTAACCCCAAAGTCAACAGCACCAACAAAACCTGAACAAAACTGTGAATTCAACTTGGTTTCCCTTCACTTCAACCACCACAAAAATCAAAGCACGAGCTTCACTCAAATGGGTGTAAGAACCCTTATAATTTCGATTAATCATAACCCTTGAACATAACAACTTTACATGTTACATCAATAATTCTTTCCTATTGCTTGGCCGAGCATAACAAAGGCAAGAAAGGAGATGGCCAGCCCTACTCATACACACCAATCACATTTAAATTCACAATTATACAAGCAATTTCAAACTCAACCAAGCAGAGAGAGAGAGTAACAGAGTTTCAAAACCCCATTCACAATTTCAAAAACATGCAACATAAAGCAACACGCAAGAACAATAGAAACTTCATCAAACCAACCATATTATACAAGCAATCAGTTTCATACACCATTTTTCGGTCCAGAACCCCACTCTCAAACGAACTCAGGATGAATGTCGCTCAAAAACTTGAAGAACAGAAGGGTAAAACGGAAAGGAAACTCACCTAAGTTGGACCCGAGCTTGACAGTCCGGGCGGCGGCCATCTCCGCCGTGTTTCTCACTGAGTCTCGCCGGAAATGAAGGAGGGCGGAGCTAACTAGGTGAACAAACGAAAACAGTGAGGAAAACGGAGGAGAAAGGAGATGTAACATGAAGAACCAAAGGAAATCAGCAAAGCTCACCTCTCACCACCGCCGACCGCCGCGTTCGCCGGAAAAAGTTGAAGAAAAATGAGGAAGAACAAAGGAGATTGAGTTAAATAGAAGAAGAGGGGTTCAGTTTAAGAGGAGAGGAAAGGAAGTGAGGGAGGCCGCGCCGGATCCGCCTCTGCTGGGTGCCGCCGTTCGTCGACGGCTTTCAGGCGGAGGGGAGGAGAAAACGAAGGAGATGAAAGGGGAGGGGGTGCGGCTCGTTTTGGAACGAAGGAAGGAGAAGAAGGCGGGTTGGTGGAGGGGAGCCGCCGTCGCCGTCGGCTCCCTTGGTGGCAGCGAGCATACAAGGACGGAGGGAGGTCGAGAGTGAGGCGGAGGAAGAAAATGAAAGAAGGGGAGGGGGTGTGCCGTCGGGTTTTGAGGAAGGGAGGAGGAAGGAGAGGAAGGGAAAATTACGGTTCTGCCCCTGAAGTTTCTTTCCTTTTCAATTTAGCCCCTCTTCAAACTTTATAATTAGGAATTTAGCTCATTTTCAACAACAATGCTCAATGAAATTAATAACATTTTTCCATTATAATTTAGTTTAGACTTCCAAGTATTTTTCATACAACTACTAACTCCAAATAAATCCTTTAACTATATTTCTTTAATTCCAAAGTTTTACGATTTAATATCAATAAATCATCCCAAACCTCATAAATCCCTCCCTAAAGCTCTAAGTTTCCTAAATTACATCACAATAACTTCTTATTATCCTTAATTAAAATTTGGGATGTTACAACTTCCACGTAACAGCTCCACCCCCAAACTTAAACACATAGCCACTAGTGGATTTGGACTCATCTGAATCAGATTTCCAATTAGCATCACTGTATCCTTCCAATACAGCGGGAAATCCACTATAGTGAATACCATAATTCATGGTACCTCTTAGGTATCTTAATACCCGCAACAAAGCCTTCCAATGTCCATCACTCGGACAATGGGTATACTTGCTCAATCTACATACAGCGTAAGCTATATCTGGCCTTGTAAAATTCATCAAATGCAAAAGACTTCCAATAATCTTTGCATATTCAGATTGAGCAACATGATCTCCTTCATTTTTTCATAAAATAACATTTGAATCATAAGGAGTACTCAAAGGAGATTCATCATATTGATCAAACTTTCTCATAATCTTCTCAACATAATGTTCTTGAGAAAGTATGATACCACTATCATTCCTTATGATCTTAACACCCAAAATTACTTTTGCTTCACCAAGATCTTTCATATCAAAGTTAGAAGCAAGAAACAACTTAGTATCATTTACAACATTCATGCTAGTGCCAAATATAAGCATATCATCCACATATAGACAAATGATCACACAATCATTATTTACAAGTTTTGTATAAACACATCTTTCTACTTCTACAGTAGAGAAACCACCACTTAACAAAACTTGGTCTAATTTTTCATGCCATTGTTTGGGTGCTTGTTTAAGGCCATAAAGCGATTTAACAAGTTTACAAACTTTGTTTTCTTGTCCAGGAATTACACATCCATCAGGTTGTACCATATAAATCTCCTCTTCTAAATCACCATTTAAAAATGCTGTTTTAACATCCATTTGGTGAATAAAAAGCTTACACACAGAAGCTAAAGCAATTAGGATTCTAATTGAAGCAATCCTAGCCACAGGAGAAAAGGTATAAAAATAATCAACATTTTCTTTTTGTGTAAAACCTTTGGCTACTAACCTGGCCTTATATTTGTCAATTGACCCATCGGGAAAATATTTTTTCTTAAAGACCCACTTGCAACCAATAGGTTTTGCTCCTGGAGGTAAATTTACTAAAACCCACGTTTTATTTTGACTCAAAGAATCAAGTTCAGCTTGTATAGCTTCTTTCCAAAATTTTGCTTCAGGAGAAGAAACAGCTTCATAAAAATTTTTGGGCTCATTTTCTACCAAATAAGTATAAATATCATCTCCAAAAGATGTTTCTTTTCTTTTCCTTTTACTTCTCCTTAACTCCTCAAAAGAATCTTCGTTTGATATTTGTTCAAAAGAAGAAACGTTATTTCCAATTCTCTTTGATATATACTCAACTTTTAAGGGATATGTATTTTCAAAAAATTCAGCATCTTTTGTTTCAACAATCGTATTACGATCTAAAATATTTCGTTTCAACACTAGAAAACGATAGGCAGCACTTTGTTGAGCATATCCAATAAACATACAATCAGAAGTTTTAGAACCAATTTTCCTCTTTTTAAAATCTGGTAATAAAACTTTTGCAAGACACCCCCATACTTTCAGATAATTCAGATTTGGTACAAATCCTTTCCATAATTCATAAGGTGTCTTTTGAGTTTTTCTTATGGGGTATTCTATTTTGAAAAAAACAAGCAGATAATAAAGCTTCTACCCACAAATTATTAGGTGCAGCAGAACTCACAAGCATGGCATTCATCATTTCTTTTAAAGTTCTATTTTTTCTTTCTGCAACACCATTTGATTCAGGTGAATAAGGAGGTGTTACTTCATGAATTATTCCTTCTTTTTCACAAAAATCATCAAACAACAATTATTCTCCTCCTCTATCTGACCTAACTCTTTTAATTTTCCTACCAAGTTGGTTTTCTACTTCTGCCTTGTACAAAAGAAACTTATCAAACGCTTCATCCTTATTTCTTAACAAATATACTTAAGTATATCTTGAAAAATCATCGATGAAAGTTATGTAGTATCTTTTGCCACCCCTAGTCTCAGTTTGTTTAAGATCACCTAGATCAGTATGAACTAAGGACAATAATTCAGTTTCCCTTTGTGTAGAAAAATGTGTTCTTTTTGTTAATTTAGTTTCTGCACAAACTTCACATTTATTTTTCACATTATCATCAATTTTAGGTATTATACCTAATTGTTGCAGTCTAGTAACATATGTCTTATGAACATGTCCTAGTCTAGCATGCCACAAATCAAACGAGTCAATCAAGTAAGCAGAAGAAGATGCATTGTTATTCATTTCATCAACACTAAGCAAAAACAAACCCTGATTACAATAGCCCTTCCCAATCAATACATTATTCTTAGTCATGACAATCTTGTCAGACTCAAAAGAAACTTTAACTTCAGCCTTTCCTAGCAGAGACACAGAAATTAAATTGGCTCTAATTTCAGGTACATACAGTACATCATTTAGTGCTAGTGTTTTTCCTGATGTGAGCTTAAGTATCACTTTTCCTTTTTCCCAAAACCTTAGCGGTTTGAGAATGAGCAGCAAGGTAAATGCGGTCTTCCCCTTCTTCAAAGGAGGTAAACATCTCTTTGTTTGCACAAATATGTTTGGTAGCTCCAGAATCTACCAACCACTTCTTCACATCAGAAACTAGCAGAACTTGGGAGACCACTGCAGCAATGACCTCATCGTCAGTACTCCTTCCATCACCATTCACCAAATTGACATTTGGTTTAGGTGGATTATTGCCTTTCTTGGAGTTGTCTCCCATAGCTCTTTTCCTGCACTACCCTGCATAGTGACCAGGTTTTCCACAAACATAACAATTTCCTTTCTTTTTAAATTTGGAGTTAGAATCCTTAGGCTTGTAATCAGAATTTTGTTTTTGCTTTTGTTTCTTTTTATGTTTGGAATCATACCTCTTGAAGTGAGGCTTGTCTTCCACCAGATTTGCTTTTGCAGCTGCTTCTTTTGTTTTTGCAGCTTGTATTTCTTTCCTATTTGTGTCTTCTATGATGATATGAGTGATCAGGTCAGTGAGCGTCAACTGCTTCTGTTTGTTTTTGAGTTACTGCTTGTAGTCATTCCAAGAACCTGGCAGCTTCTCAATCAGAATTCCAGCCACGAACTCATCTCGCAGATTGATGTTCTCGGCTCTTAGCTCCTCAAGGAGCTTGTGGTACTCATTAATCTGCAGCTTTATATCCTTTTCGTCTGTCATCTCCCACTTATAGAAATTACCAACAACAAACTTCTGTTTTCCACATCCTCAGCAGTGTACTTGATAATAAGTGACTCCCATATTTTGCTTGCCTCCTTGTATACATGGTACACATCGAACAGATCATTAGATAAAGTACTAATCAGAGTATGTCTGCAAACCTTATTCGCATAGGTCCAAGCGTTGATGTGGGCTTGGTCAGATTCAGTCGAAGGAGCAGAATCAGTGAGTGCATCGGCCACACTATGCAGGTCCAGAATAGTGTAGACACGTTCCTGCCAGCGTCGGAAATTTTTCCCATCAAAATGCTCAATTCTCGTAATGTCCGGAAAATGTCTGGGCAAAGGAATTGCTCCTGGAATAGCAACAGTGATACGGGGTTGCTCAAAATTTGGATTACCAGTATCTTGTTCCATCGCGATTACCTCTAAAGATTGTTGGCAAACAATACAAAATCACAATAGTTGACTATGTGATAGGCGACAATCTGATAGGTGATGGGCGACCGTCTGCTAGGTGATGGGCGACCGTCTGCTAGGTGATGGGCGACAGTCTGCTAGAACACAACAACAAACACAAAAATGTAATGATCTGAGTCGCGTCCTCAGGGACACTGTCCTTTAAAGGTATTCCGCGACCACCGGCAAACTTAGGAAGCGGCTCTCCCCAGGATTAAACAGACCCGTCCTGCAAATTCAAGGAGCTATAGAACAGCAGAAGGAAATAGTAAACAACAGAGATATTTCCAGAGGAGGAAGAGAAAGCTCGAATACTGGAGCTGATACACTTGGACTGACTGCAGACACTGCCTTTTATAGGCGGTAGATCCAAGTTAACGTTGGGACGACAATAATGGCACATTATCACCCATTATTTTGCTGTTACAAAATAATGACAATTAAAGAACGGTTTTGAACGTTAAGCAGAATAAATATCCGGATAAGCACACACGCAAAACCACGTCAACAATTTTAGAAAATGAAGGATATCAAAATTTGAAGTCTCAAAATATAAGGTAGTCTGATAAGCCATTTAATATTTATTTATTTGTAATTTTTTGCAAAACCCGGATAAGTAAAAATGTGCCGACTCCGTATTTACCACGTGCGCGCAGGGGGAAATCGCTGGATTTCCACTACGTTTGCCTCAACGGTGGCCCAACTTGTGCGCGCGAGGCCCATTCATCCTTTGGCCCTTTAACTTGAGCTAGAATACAAGTGTCTTATATACACTTGCATGTTCTCACTCCCAAGCAATGTGGGACTTCTCTTTTTGACACACCCACATGTTTTCATTGGAAACTCTCACAATCTCCAACATGTACTTCATCAGTTAACTTCACACACACACACACATAAGAGAAAGAACAAGACTTTTTAAGAACTTCAATAATATTTGTAATATGTAATTGAAAATCTGTCCAAATTAAAACTTTTTAATGAAACGGTCTTTTTGATATAATTCTTTCTAAAACAATTTAAGAATAAACTTTTTAAAATAAAAGGAAGTTTCTTAAAATACATAGATGATCTATATTAGTTTTATAAAATAGAACGTTTTTAAAAAAACATATTTCTAGCTATTATTTCCAAAACTAAAACATTTATCTTTTCCTTTGATGTTCTAACGTTTACCCTAGAAAATATTTTTTCTAAAACTTAGTTTTACAAATATATAAGTCAAGATATGAATTCAAAATAATTATGAAGTACATAAAGTATCCAAGGTTTATCTTCTACAAAATTTATAGAAATTACATGCCAAAATATAACTATACAATTTCCTTTAAAAATATACATTAATAAAAATATAATTAGGAGCAGACATTCCTCTATTCCTCGTTTCCTCTCATAACTCCAAAATTCTCTATCTATTGTGTAACTCAAACCAAATTTACCGCAGTTTATTTTATACACTCTAATTCATGCATTCACTTCACCTAGAACCTAATTCATTTAATCCTACTTCAGGTAATAATGATATGCGCTCCTGTTGGTGATTACTACCTGTGCCCTACCTTAACAATATATTTGTTACAGCTAAAATATCTAACACATGTGCCTATTGCACAACCTTACTACTTATAGGAAAAATAAATTCAATAACAATATGTTAAACATGTATTTTGGATGACGTTAAATAGGGATATTGTTATTGTTTGAGGTCTAGTTGGAGTTGAATTCAAGTTTTTTGAGAATTGTTTCTGAAATAATAGTACTAATGATATCAAAGATGATGTAAATATAGGAGAGTAAGGTAGGGATGATGTCCAAAGGAGCTTGAATTAAATGGAAAAGAGCAATATGCTTAATTTTGAGGGAAAATTGTGAATTCATTATTGTTTTGTCATGAACTAGCAGGAATAAAGTTGACTTAAGGATTTTTGAGATTAAGGATTGCATTTAAAGAATTTGTCATGTTTAAACATGTAGAATGTTAGTTTATATAAAAAAAATTTTGATAGAATCATATGGTTTATCTATCTGGTACAAGTTATTCATTCCTTTAGCTAAGAGAAATTAGTAAGCTTTGAATGTAGAAAGGCAATGTCAGTTCTAGATTTCAATATCTTGGATATTTTTATGATTAACTTTGATAGTTTTAATGTTAAGTGTGAGCGACTTTAGTGAAAGCAAATTGTTGTATTTAATGTAGAAGATATTACTGACTAATTTAAGGTGGAGTGTTATGTTTTGATATGGACATTAGATCTAAAGGAGTTTCAAGGTTTTCTTGGTTTGTTAGACTTGTTGATTTTAATATTAATGAATAGATCATAAGTTGAAATTGTGGGGATTTACATATGTAACATCCTAAAATTTTAATACAGGATCAAGGAGTGTTTTGGGAAATAATAAATGGAGAAAGTGGGAATTTTGGAATTTTTAGGAATTTTTGGGATATTTTTGGAAATTTTGAGTAATTAATGTGCATATAATTAATTAAGAAATGAAGAGTTTGAAATATGAGGGAGTGGTAAAGCTAAAAATATTTTGAAGTTTAAGAAGATTGGAGGCTGGTTTAAGTGGTTTTAAATTAAAATAGTACACTATGGTAAGTTTGGGCTACAAATCATCAGAGAATCTCCCTTATTTCACCTAACCAAACACTCCCTTCCTTCTTTTCCCTTCCTTATGACTCCCTCCTCCCTTATCACTTCCATTTTCTCTCAAACTAAACACACCCACACACCATATCAATTCCCATCTCTCCAAATCCTCTCCATTCCGTTCAAGTCTTCATTTTTCCTCCTCAAACTTGTTGAAACCGAGCAGATTCGGTCCTCCATTTGCCTAGCCACATGTCTCATCGGCCTCTGCAGTTTTCCGGCGAGTTTTCTCCGGTTTCCGGCGACTGACGGCGGCGGGTGGTGGTTAGAAGGTGGGTTGTAGTTCTTTTTTGTCTTTCCAAGCCATTCTTTCTCTTTTCAACTCCATTTTCGTCACTCCTCAATTTCTTTCCCTCTCAGCTGCGGCCAGCCACTGTTGTGGCCATTCTCCGGCGATTTCCGGCCATTCACGGCGGCGCCGGCCTCTGTTCAGCAGGCATAATCGGATTTGATTTCCGGTGAGCCTACTTTGCACCCTTCTAGCCTTTGATTCTTCGATTTGAGATGTTTGAGAGTTGGGGTTTTGAATTGGGTTAGAGTCTTAAGAGTTTCAGCTTATTAAAATGAAGATAAAGATTCAATCTTTAATATGTTGGAGAAGATTAAAGCTTTACTTTAAAGATTTCATTTGTTAGATTTTGTTATTTTACATATTTTCAATTCTTCCTCTTTCGTTGGCCTGATTGTACAGTGCTTGGGTGTTCTGTTCTTGTTTTGATAAATTTGATGAAATCATGGTAATGGTTGTTTCAGTTCTGTTTCGTTGTGATTAAGCTTAAGCAAAGCCCCTATTTTTATATTGTTATTCCTTTGTGAATTGGTTGGTTTATATTTCAATTACCCTTTCTTTTCTTGTTCTGTTTGATTTCTGGATTATGATGTTCTATCTTGTGATTAAGGATAGTGAAAGGAAGATTGTTAATATTATCAAGCTTACATGTTAAATATTTCAGAAGTGGTAATTAAATTGTTGAAGTTGGTTATTCCCATGATTTGGCTTAGTTAAAATGCTTGGGATAGTGTGAGTTTTCTATATTGTTGTCATATGTGTGTAACAATTCTGTTTGCTGAGTTATAGTTCTTTTATAATCATAGCTACTTGCTTTGTTTCTAATCTTGAGCAATATATGTGAGGGTAGAGATGAAGGGAATTGTGATGCTTGTGGGATTAAATTAGGAATGAGTATAAAACGTGTGTGCATGAGTATTTAAAATTATTTTGTTTCTTATTTCTTAAATAATCAAATGACTGAAAGAGTTGAATGAGTTAATTGGTGTTGATATTCACTTCTGTTTTGGTTACTGATATGGTTTCTTTGGGGAAAATCTGTTTTGAATTCTTATGCCTTTTTAATCCACTCTAACTGATTTTCTCTAATGTGGGTGTTCTTCTCAATTTGCTTCAAGATGGAATATATATTTATTAGCATAATTAGTTTATGGCTGGAGTCTAAAATTTTGTGACTGAATTTTCATGGGTTAAAAGTATGAAAGTAGTATTCTGTTTGATGTCAGATTCTGCTGTGTTGAATGTTGTTGCAAAGGATATGAGTTAACCCTTAATTATACATGTAAAGTAACATGAATGCTTGAGATTTATTTTGGTTGACATGAAGTGGTATATGATCATTCTAATACTCTTTGACTATAACCTTGCAATTTGTGAGTGTATATTATATGTGGTCTGTGTAACTTGTGGTGATAAGTAAGTTGATTGTTATTCATTGGTTATTATATTGTTTGAAGGTATGTTTTAGTGTTTGTATACTGATTTGAGATACCAGGTGTCCATTTTATATACTGGACTTTGAAGCATTGCTATGCTAATTGATAGGAAAGTTAGTGAAAATGAGAAATGTTTGTGAGGAGACTTAAGTGTCTTCATGTGACTTTGAAAGATGGTTTCCTTTGGTGCTACGTTGGTTATGTTTATATAGTATTATTTTCCTGGTTTTATACAAAAGGTAACAGATTTATTACTTAGAATAATGAAATTGGAGTGTATTTTGAGTGCAAAGAGTAAACAACTTATATATATCTAGTTAACTTGGTAATGATTTCATACAAGTAGATGTTGGTTTTAAGAAATAAAAATAAGAGGAAAATGTTTGCTTTTGAATATGGGTGTTTGTCTTGATCAAGAGAAATTAGTGTTTGTATGCGTGTGCAAAAGAGAGTGTTTACCTTGGTTTGGTGTAGTATTATTGGATATTGATGTGATTGCTGCAACATGAGGTTCTTCCTCTCTCTGTGTGTAATAGAATTCATGGGGGAAATTATTGAAGTAGCTTTAACTACGTGAATTTATAAATGAAATGTGTGATTGTGATGGTGGTTATGTTTGATACATGGTTTATTGGTTGTTTGTGTTTTAAGAATGTGTACTATGGAAATGGCTTGTGAAATGATTTCATAAAATGAATAAGATTATGTGAAATAAGGGATTGGGTAGTAATATATAAGAACGCGAGAGACGTTAAAGTATTATCAAGTGGAAATGATATTAATTTATCATTTGTATCCTATATTCATAGGAGGAACTAAAGTATTTGGAGGAAATCTACAAGAAATGGTAAGGAAGAACGTCAGATTGCTAAAGGGCGACATGTAATCACACTTACCTTACTATAACATTGAGGGTGATGTTAGCTAGGATTTTGTAAAATCCTTTCTCACCCTCTATATATATATATATATATATTTTATCCTTGAAAGGTTATTTTTATACAAAACAGGCTATCGGGTGCATTTTAAACACGATTATTTCTATATAAAGATTTTTACACATTATATATACTATTATCCTGCCTGGTGGTGGCCATTGATCTGGAATGGCGTGGAATGTATATAGGGATAGTGTTGGGTAGTGGTTTAAGAGTTGATGAGGATAGAAAAGAGAGTTACATATTGAGTTGAGAGTTATGTTGATGAAATATAGAATAGGGATTGTGAGTATTGCATGACACTGATTATTGGTACCGTCGGCCGATGTAACCTATCGATTTGCGCAATCGATAGGTTAATTGTACAGGTTCCTCGGATTGTAAAGGAACCAGGGATGTGTACACTTTTTATAGTGCTCCCTTTTTCAGGGACGTTTTCACTATTTAAAGTGCTCCCTTTTTCATGCTTTCAGATTTGAGACTGGGCACAGTGTCAATCACGTTTATTTTTGTTGTTGAGTTTGAGATTGTAGTGAGTTAAGTTGTGGGGAACATTTGATGTTGTTGATTAAAGTATTGACAAGTGATGTGGAATTGATGGAGGGATTTGAGAGATGAATGGAAGAAGAATTGACACGGATATATATATATATTACTAGTTTTAAATGAGGTACCCTTTAGACGCCCTCGCTACCGCACATCTCACTGTTATAGTGAGTTAAGTGGTGATTACTGGGACAAATTGTCTCATCCCACGATTACTGACATTTTTGCAGGTATTCATGCACAGACGCAAGCAGCAGGAAAGGGGAATTAGGTAGTAGAAGTTATATAATTTCTTCGGAATTGTATATTGCCAATTTGTATAGGCCTGCATCTACTTCCGCATGTATACATATTTATTTATTATTTAATATCAATTGGTTCTGTTTAATAACCATGTTAGGCAAATCTTTTCTAACATGGTTAGTAAGCATATATTTATATGTATTTGATAATATTGAACATTAGGTTGTTTATTTTTCTAACCATGTTAGGTGATTCTTTTCTAACATGGTTAGCTATTAATTATCCATGATAGTATTCAGGTTGTATTAGTTTATTCTTTCCTATCATGGATAAATTATTAAAGGATTAGAATAATCTTTTCTAACTATGATAGAGATATTAATATTATGGAAATTCTTTTTTTTTCTATCATAGTTAGTAAAGAGATTAATGAATTGAAATGATTATTATTGGTTAAATAGGTAATTAGTAACACTATGTCACAACTTGGTTATCAGTATTTGGTATACGATAACCTAGGACTGTGCTGCATTGCATGTAGATTGGCAATATACATTTCTTGTATTCCCTTCCTTATGTGCATGAATATCTGTCCTTTTTGAGAGGAATATCACTCATCCCGTGGTGGGGAGAGAGTGATAAGAGCAATTGAATAGGTGTTGTGGAGAGATTGAGATGAATATAGTAAGAATAACTATATAAATAAAGTAATTGATAAGAGTTTAGGAAGAATAACGAAATAAGGATGTTTCTCTGGGGTTTCGATTATAATTATGAGTCGACCATAATCATAGTCGAGGCATCATGAGATACCTTATTGGGTTAAGGGATTAAGGAAATTGGAAATAACAATGAATAATGAATATGATGTGGAATAAGAAATTATTAATCCTGTTTTGCATATTGTTTGTTAAATTGTTTGATTTGTTGTTGATTTGACTTGTACTATTTGAATGTTTGGAATAAATTCTCTTGAAATAGTTTGTTTTTATAAGCTTCAACAGGTTATATGCTTTTGTTTTTGAATGTGCTTTGATTATCCATCACCCAGTAATGGTTGGAGTTCACATCGTCATGGGTAGTAAGAGGTTGTTGCCCATTTATTTTAAGCGGCTGGAGGCTTCCTCACTATATTTAGTGACTGGAAGCAGTCCCCTTATTAATAGATGTTGGTAGCCCTCACTACTTTATGAGTGTATCCCCACCGTTACTAAACAAATGAACGGTAAGTTGTTTGTTTAAAAGTGTTTATGGATTGAATTTTTATTGATTATTCAAAAAGTTTTGTAAGTTAATCGTATGTAATTGGAAGAATTTAACTGTTACTACTCTGTAAATGGGAAAAATTATAGTTGATAATTGTTAGTAAAATTGTGAATTGTAGTTACAAATGTGATATTGAATGGAAATTTGTATGGTGGTAATTGTTGGTGAAATTGTACATTGTAGTGATAGATATGAACTGATTTCATTTCTAGTGAATTTTGTTGGTTGATTGTCACGATATGGAAGTTTGTTTAAATAATGAAGGGTGTTAAGAACTGATTTGTGTTTATGTGTTTGTTTTAGCAGTAAATTGAACTGGAATTATATGAATTCGTTAGCAAAGCTTGTTGTTTATTATCATATTTTTTTTATGTATGTTATAGCTAAAATAGAACTGATTTGGGGATGAAATTATGATTTCAGGAAATTAATTTAGGGTTTGTTGTATGTTCAATCTGTATGAGTTGGTTGTTTAAGGGGAAGTAACCTCCTTTACAAATTGATAATTTTATTTGATTAAAGATTTCGGTTTATAATGGTTTGTGAAATAGTGATTATGATTGTGAATATATAGATATATATGAATCATGATTGAGTTTTAGTGGTGGATGCTGATTAGGTTGGGGGCATCTCTAATGGTATCGCAAGCTTGATAAATGAAGGATCAATGAGGTTTTAGAGTTAGCGTCTTAAAAATTTCAAACTTGAATAGAAGTTTCTAACATTGATATATAATCTCTATGTGGTTGATTGAATTGTATTCCCTGTTAGGATGGTGTGGTATTAGGTCTGATTCTTGGTGAGCAGAAAGCTTAGTATTTGCTATGGTATAACCATCATTGATTTGCCTTGAATTCGAAAATGGGATTAAAGGATGGTGTTGATGACTTGATGTATCACTGTGAATATAATGAATTGCTATTGATGTTTTAAGTACAGATACCTGTTAGCCTAATACTATTTGTATAATGTTGATGATGATTCCTTTTATACTATATTTCATATGATCATTATTAAAATGAATGTATTTGGATTGATTATTGCTTTGTCTATATGTGAGAATGCTATTAAATTTAGTATATTATTAGCACGTGATGGTTCTTTTAAGGAAGTATGCCATGGGTTCTAAATGGTAACTTTGCAGGAATTATTCTCGTGAGCTGCTTTAATCGTGATTTGACTATCCTATAATTAATTGTGATGTTGGTTGCAAAATTAACTATGAAGTATGATTCCTATTAATAAATGTGACTTGATTTTGTTTTGAATCGACAAGTAAGAAAATAGAATAAATTGCAAATGCTTATGTGTTGGATAAATTGAGATAATCAAATGTCTATGTGCATGCATGATTTTTATAGAGCCAAACTATGCTTGTATTTTTCGGTTAGTGTTGGTTTAAATGGTTCTTCAGTCGTATGCTTTAGCTTAGTTTAAAGGAATGGGAAGTGAAGTCAAAATGGAAATTGTTTAATTTGACAGATTGAATGCATGTTGATTCATATAATTTTTAGAGTTTGACTTACTTGCTCTCATTTCCCACTACTTGACCATGAATTGAAGAATTTATTGCTATATTAATTGCATTTTAGAGTTGTTGTATAGGTAAGATCTGATTGTGTACAGGATTCTTGCATCATTTTTGCTTTGTGCATCAGATTTTGCATTAGAATGGGTTTTGGTATTCGCTGGTGCTTAAGTGATTTTTGATAAATTTGTTGGTTGCATGACAGAATCAGTTGTGATGTGCTTAGAATATTATTTATACTCCTAGTTTTCTTACGTAGTGCTTATAGCCTTGTTCAAAAGGTTATATATATTCAAGTCAATTTGACTTGATTTCGCCTCTTTTTGAATCCCTAAAGGAACATGAGAATGAGTTCTAGCATGCCTAACCTCAACTTTATCCTGAGAAACATCTTTCCTACCTTGCACTTGACTACATCTAACCAGAAAAACTGCGACAACAACCTTAGTTAAAGTGTTCATAGTTCTTCTAAATCATCAATAGCATCTCTGCGGTGTCATATGGATGACACTTATGGCAATGAATTCTCATTGCCAATGAGTTCAGTCTTCCTTACTTATAACCAAATTCCATTTTCTTTTTCTTAAGATGGGATTATCAGTCAAAGAAACTGTTTCTTTTCTTATTTCTAATGGAAAATTCCCTTAATTTCGAGGACGAAATTATTTTAGAGGAGGAGAATTGTAACATCCTAAAATTTTAATACAGGATCAATGAGTGTTTTGGGAAATAAAAAATGGAGAAAGTGAGAATTTTGGAATTTTTAGGAATTTTTGGGATATTTTTGGAAATTTTGAGTAATTAATGTGCATATAATTAATTAAGAAATGAAGAGTTTGAAATATGAGGGAGTGGTAAAGCTAAAAATATTTTGAAGTTTAAGAAGATTGGAGGCTGGTTTAAGTGGTTTTAAATTAAAAGAGTACACTATGGTAAGTTTGGGCTACAAATCATCAGAGAACCTCCCTTATTTCACCTAACCAAACACTCCCTTCCTTCTTTTCCCTTCCTTATGATTCGGCCGATACTCCCTCCTCCCTTATCACTTCCATTTTCTCTCAAACTAAACACACCCACACACCATATCAATTCCCATCTCTCCAAATCCTCTCCATTCCGTTCAAGTCTTCATTTTTCCTCCTCAAACTTGTTGAAACCGAGCAGATTCGGTCCTCCATTTGCCTAGCCACATGTCTCGTCGGCCTCTGCAGTTTTCCGGTGAGTTTTCTCCGGTTTCCGGCGACTGACGGCGGCGGGTGGTGGTTAGAAGGTGGGTTGTAGTTCTTTTTGGTCTTTCCAAGCCATTCTTTCTCTTTTCAACTCCATTTTCGTCACTCCTAAATTGTTGAAGTTGGTTATTCCCATGATTTGGCTTAGTTAAAATGCTTGGGATAGTGTGGGTTTTCTATATTGTTGTCATATGTGTGTAACAATTCTGTTTGCTGAGTTATAGTTCTTTTATAATCATAGCTACTTGCTTTGTTTCTAATCTTGAGCAATATATGTGAGGGTAGAGATGAAGGGAATTGTGATGCTTGTGGGATTAAATTAGGAATGAGTATAAAACGTGTGTGCATGAGTATTTAAAATTATTTTGTTTCTTATTTCTTAAATAATCAAATGACTGAAAGAGTTGAATGACTTAATTGGTGTTGATATTCACTTCTGTTTTGGTTACTGATATGGGTTCTTTGGGGAAAATCTGTTTTGAATTCTTATGCCTTTTTAATCCACTCTAACTGATTTTCTCTAATGTGGGTGTTCTTCTCAATTTGCTTCAAGATGGAATATATATTTATTAGCATGATTAGTTTATGGCTGGAGTCTAAAATTTTGTGACTGAATTTTCATGGGTTAAAAGTATGAAAGTAGTATTCTGTTTGATGTCAGATTCTGCTGTGTTGAATGTTGTTGCAAAGGATATGAGTTAACCCTTAATTATACATGTAAAGTAACATGAATGCTTGAGATTTATTTTGGTTGACATGAAGTGGTATATGATCATTCTAATACTCTTTGACTATAACCTTGCAATTTGTGAGTGTATATTATATGTGGTCTGTGTAACTTGTGGTGATAAGTAAGTTGATTGTTATTCATTGGTTATTATATTGTTTGAAGGTATGTTTTAGTGTTTGTATACTGATTTGAGATACCAGGTGTCCATTTTATATACTGGACTTTGAAGCATTGCTATGCTAATTGATAGGAAAGTTAGTGAAAATGAGAAATGTTTGTGAGGAGACTTAAGTGTCTTCATGTGACTTTGAAAGATGGTTTCCTTTGGTGCTACGTTGGTTATGTTTATATAGTATTATTTTCCTGGTTTTATACAAAAGGTAACAGATTTATTACTTAGAATAATGAAATTGGAGTGTATTTTGAGTGCAAAGAGTAAACAACTTATATATATCTAGTTAACTTGGTAATGATTTCATACAAGTAGATGTTGGTTTTAAGAAATAAAAATAAGAGGAAAATGTTTGCTTTTGAATATGGGTGTTTGTCTTGATCAAGAGAAATTAGTGTTTGTATGCGTGTGCAAAAGAGAGTGTTTACCTTGGTTTGGTGTAGTATTATTGGATATTGATGTGATTGCTGCAACATGAGGTTCTTCCTCTCTCTGTGTGTAATAGAATTCATGGGGGAAATTATTGAAGTAGCTTTAACTACGTGAATTTATAAATGAAATGTGTGATTGTGATGGTGGTTATGTTTGATACATGGTTTATTGGTTGTTTGTGTTTTAAGAATGTGTACTATGGAAATGGCTTGTGAAATGATTTCATAAAATGAATAAGATTATGTGAAATAAGGGATTGGGTAGTAATATATAAGAACGCGAGAGACGTTAAAGTATTATCAAGTGGAAATGATATTAATTTATCATTTGTATCCTATATTCATAGGAGGAACTAAAGTATTTGGAGGAAATCTACAAGAAATGGTAAGGAAGAACGTCAGATTGCTAAAGGGCGACAGGTAATCACACTTACCTTACTATAACATTGAGGGTGATGTTAGCTAGGATTTTGTAAAATCCTTTCTCACCCTCTATATATATATATATATATATATTTTATCCTTGAAAGGTTATTTTTATACAAAACAGGCTATCGGGTGCATTTTAAACACGATTATTTCTATATAAAGATTTTTACACATTATATATACTATTATCCTGCCTGGTGGTGGCCATTGATCTGGAATGGCGTGGAATGTATATAGGGATAGTGTTGGGTAGTGGTTTAAGAGTTGATGAGGATAGAAAAGAGAGTTACATATTGAGTTGAGAGTTATGTTGATGAAATATAGAATAGGGATTGTGAGTATTGCATGACACTGATTATTGGTACCGTCGGCCGATGTAACCTATCGATTTGCGCAATCGATAGGTTAATTGTACAGGTTCCTCGGATTGTAAAGGAACCAGGGATGTGTACACTTTTTATAGTGCTCCCTTTTTCAGGGACGTTTTCACTATTTAAAGTGCTCCCTTTTTCATGCTTTCAGATTTGAGACTGGGCACAGTGTCAATCACGTTTATTTTTGTTGTTGAGTTTGAGATTGTAGTGAGTTAAGTTGTGGGGAAACATTTGATGTTGTTGATTAAAGTATTGACAAGTGATGTGGAATTGATGGAGGGATTTGAGAGATGAATGGAAGAAGAATTGACACGGATATATATATATATTACTAGTTTTAAATGAGGTACCCTTTAGACGCCCTCGCTACCGCACATCTCACTGTTATAGTGAGTTAAGCGGTGATTACTGGGACAAATTGTCTCATCCCACGATTACTGACATTTTTGCAGGTATTCATGCACAGACGCAAGCAGCAGGAAAGGGGAATTAGGTAGTAGAAGTTATATAATTTCTTCGGAATTGTATATTGCCAATTTGTATAGGCCTGCATCTACTTCCGCATGTATACATATTTATTTATTATTTAATATCAATTGGTTCTGTTTAATAACCATGTTAGGCAAATCTTTTCTAACATGGTTAGTAAGCATATATTTATATGTATTTGATAATATTGAACATTAGGTTGTTTATTTTTCTAACCATGTTAGGTGATTCTTTTCTAACATGGTTAGCTATTAATTATCCATGATAGTATTCAGGTTGTATTAGTTTATTCTTTCCTATCATGGATAAATTATTAAAGGATTAGAATAATCTTTTCTAACTATGATAGAGATATTAATATTATGGAAATTCTTTTTTTTTCTATCATAGTTAGTAAAGAGATTAATGAATTGAAATGATTATTATTGGTTAAATAGGTAATTAGTAACACTATGTCACAACATAGGTGAAATAACAAGAACTAAATTATGATTATTTAGCTTGTATGGACTAAGTTAGATGTATTGGAGATGAGTTTTTGACTTTCAGGATTAGAATATATTGTAATGGTAATGACTTGATGATTGAGAGGAAAATGTTGACTCAGTGAAATGAAGAGATATAATGATTATTATGGATTGATGACTGGCCAGTGAAATTTTGCTTGAAGGTGAAATTAATAGATTTAAGTTTTGAATTAAAGTTGAGAAAGGGAATTACTCGAGATTGAAATATGATTGGATGACTTGGATATAGATTGATTATGAAGTAATGACTAAGTAAGATAATTTATTGAAATTTGAGGTTTTACCATTGTTTAAAAGAATAACTATATTGATCATGGAGTTGAGAATTATTGGGCATGAATGACCTTATTAGGCTTGTTGACATAATTAAAGTTGCTTTCTATTATAATGGTAAATAATCCGTGAATAAAGTTGTCTGAATAGATTTATTATGAATTTATGAGTTTTGGAGATAGATGAAATTTTCTTTTTGATTTTAAAGACTATTGAAAATTGAGTTTGATAGTATTGATTAAAGGTATTATCATCGATATAGTGATCTATTAAGAGAATAAGGGAAAGAGTGAGTTATTGCTAGATTTTTGTTGAGGAGTTTAAGGATTAGTGACGAATTTTGAAGTTGTCATCACGATTGGACTAAATAGATTAAGAAGCTATTTGTGCTGAATATTTTATGTTGGAGTTTGAGCAAACATTTTTTTTAACTGATTGGAATGAAAGACAATTGATAATGATTTTGGTGATGATGTTGGTTTGGAATATGAGTGAAGGAAATAGTTGGAGTTGGAATAGTACTTTTGAGGAGTAATACTTATTGTGAAAAGTGTAATGAATAACTGGATAATTGCGGTGTTATTAGTTTTAGAGATATATTAAGGAAAATTAATGGTTGATTAAATTAGGAGAAGCTCAATAGTTACTGGATTGTTATTTGTGTAGGTTCTAAGATTTACTTTCGTATCCTAGTATTTAGTTCAAAAGGTTTATTAATCTACCTTTATTATGATGAGATATGCTTTTTGGCAATTAAATCATGTTCTTCCTTGTTGAAATAGTTAAGAAGTTAGAAATTAATGGAGTAGCAAGGTCTGTTGTTTTGAGTATTCAAATGAAATTTAAGATTTTGGTTATTGTTACTATAGGGGAATGTTTTAGAGTTAGTGACCTAACTAGGGAGCAATTGAAACCCCTTAAAAAGAGTCAGTTATGCGGTTTTTGTCTTAACTTGGAAGTGATATGATAGTAGTATAGGAGAGGAGATCACCTATATGTTGAAAAATAAGGTATAGTAAAGTGAGAAAGATGACTTGATAAATTAGGTGAGAGTAATGACATATTATTTTTACTAGAATCTAAAGTTTTATGGACTAATTAAGTTCTTAGAAATGTATTGAATGACTTATGTTATGTCATTATTTCTTATAGTTGTTTGACATAGTGAATGTTGGGGACAAAATTCTTAAAAGGTGGGTAGAGTTGTAACATCCTGAATTTTTAATTATAAAATTATAAAACACATTAATAAATAATTATGTGAAATTTAACCTTATAATTAATTTAGAAAGTTTAGTTTGCTTTTAGGGAATTTTTATTTATAATGTGATATAGAATGGAAGTGAATGAATCTAAATGAGTATGATTCAATGTCCAATTAAAGAAAAATGAAATGATTTTTTTGATCAAAAAAAATGAAATGATTTTTACTCTTCATAAAAATAGAAATGAGATTTTACTGCCATCTCTCTCTCTCTCTCTTGTTAGAATCTTAAGTTTTGATGAAGACTAAAATATGAAAGAATGAACCAAGCACTTAGAAAGCATTAGGTTAATATAGAATCCCAAGTAAGAGTGCAACCGGATGTTGATTTACTTCCGGATAGACTTGGACTAGCGCTCGCGGATGAACGTCTCATCCCCCAGCGAGAGCAAGTAATCCACTAAGGAAATAACTTAGTCTAGAGGCACTAGATATTCACAACCTTAAGACTAAGCTAAGATGCAACCGGATGTGGATTTGCTTCCAATTATATTTAGACTCGCGCTAGCTGTTGGTATAGATAACACTGAGCACCAGTGAACATAACCCAACGTCCAGTAGAATTGCTTCCGATTGCTTAGTGACTAGCACTGGCTGTTGGATTGAAGGACACTAAGCGAGAGTGAGTAAAAGTGAATATAACCCTTCATCCAGTAGTAGTGCTTCCGGATGTGGAAGTGCTTCCAGATACAAGGAAGACATCTTAGACTAAGTGAACTCCCACTGCATGTGACTATGTGCTTATATTGTTAAACTAACATTCAAAGTGCACCACACTAAGTAGAGTTGCTTCCGGATGTGAATCCGCTTCCGCAAGCAATCAGAATGTCAGAACGTTCAGAAGTGTAGTGTCAGAATGCTTTTGTCAGAGCAGAGTTGTCAGGACTACTTTTCAGAGATAAAGCAAGTCAACCCTGCTATGCATTGATGAAGCATTAATTGGGCAAACGGTAACATGGGAAAAACGGCCATATTCAAACGGCTAACCCACCTACCAAGAGTGAGAATGTTTGAAGACTATATATAAAGGAGCTCACCTTCATTTATGAAGTCATCTATTATCTTTGACAACTTGAAGAAAGCTAGAGAGAGAAATCGAGAAAAACCTTCAAGCATTCAAAGCTGCCCAGAAAAGAGAAAGAGCATTTAACTCATTGAGTGATCTTTTCATCTACATATCTTGTACTCTTTGTAGTTAAGTCTCTTCTTGTATTAAGAGCATTCTCTGTTCTTAAGTGTGTATCATTATCTGTTCTTAGTGAGAAAATCCTTTATTTGTAAATGTTGAACCCTTGCTGGTTGTAAGGGGGAGCTAGTTAGAAAGGTTGCAAGTGAGCCTTGAGTAAAACTTGTAGTTGTAAGGTTGCAAGTGATCCCGTCCAAAACTTGCGGTTGTAAAGGTTCCAGGTGCACCCGTTGTAAAACCTGGGGATAGTGGAACTTGGCCTGGGTGGTTGAGAACTGGACGTAGGTCAGGAAGACCGAACCAGTATAAACTCTTGTGTCGATTTTATTTGAGCTTTTATTTTGTAGCACAATTCACCCCCCCTCTTGTGCATCCATTACTTTCATTTGGTATAAGAGCGGGTCTTTCTCACTCGATTCCAACGAATCCAGAAAGTAAAGATCGAGTAATGGATACAGATTACTCTCTACCAGATGTCTCTATTCAACCCAACAAGCCCCCAGGCTTTGATGGGTATAACTATCCATTCTGGAAGTTTTGAATGGAGACTTACATCAAGTCAAGTGACATTAGACTCTGGGATGTAATTGAACGTGGGGATCACACTCCCCTAGATGAGGATGGTTTTGCGAAGCAGCGATCCAGGAACACCAATGAAGACTATGCTCTAGTCCAACTAAACTTTAGGGCCAAGCACTACATTCAGTGTGCTCTCAGCCCTAAGGAGTTTCATAGGATCAGCCACCACAAAAATGCTAAGGATATGTGGGAGGCTCTTGAGGCTGCTCACTCTGGAACCAGGGGAGTGAAAGCAAGACGAGTTGAGATGTTGGTGGAAGAGTTTCACAAATTCGCCATGCTTAGTCCAACTGAGCCAATCAGAGAGCTGGAGCTCAGGTTCACTCACCTTATCAGTAACTTGGCCTCCCTGGGCAAGGACATTCCTGAAAGAGAGCAAGTCAGCAAGATTCTAAAAATCCTGAAAGGTGATTGGATCACCAAAGTAACCATCTTGCAGGAAGTCCAAGGAGAGTCAACCAGCTCCATCACTGCACTCTTTGATTCTCTGGCTGAATACGAACCAATATTGCTGGCTCAGAGAGCTCCTCAAGCTTCATCCAAAGCCAAGAATCTTGCCCTTGTTGCTCCCAACAAGGAGATTGATGATGATGAACTGGACGATGAGGAGGAACTGGACGATGAGGAGATGGCCATGATGGTGAGAAAGTTCAGGAAGTTCTTCAAGAAGAAAGGAGGCTTTCAGAAAGGTGACTCCAGTCAGAGGAAGGGATACAAGAAGGAAAAGACCCCGGTGTGCTTTGAATGTAAAAAGCCTGTCCACTTCAAGGCTGAGTGTACAAGCTTGCAAAGATCAAAGGGGAAAGACAAAAGAAAAGCCTTCGTGTCCTCCATCTGGGTGAATAGCTCAGACGATGAAGCTAGTGATGCGGAAGAAGTTGCCAACCTTTGCCTGGTGGCCAGAGAAGATGATGAGGGAGCATCCTCAAATTTTGATCTCACCCAGGAGGACAATGAGGTAACTTTCTCTGAATTACAAGAGGCTTACAATGAGGTTCATGAAGAATTCTCTCGATTATGTAAAGCCTATAAAGTGTTGAAAATTAAAAAGGAATCACTTGAGTCCAAGGTGGACTCACTGAGTGAAGAGCTAGCGGAAGCCAGAAAGCTTCCGGTAGTGGATGGCAAGGGTTGAGAGCTGCCCTAGTTGCAGTAAAATCTCAGCTGAAAGAGATAAACTGCAAAATGCCCTGCAGAAGTTCACAAATGGATCTGAAATACTGAATATCATTTTAATGAATCAAAGGGCATATAGGGACAAGACTGGCTTAGGATACACACCTAGAGGGAAAAAGTGGGTGGAACCAAAATTGAAGCCCTACTTAAAATTTTTCCAAAAAGCCACTAGTCACAGCTCCACACCTTTTAGCTTCTGTAATTATTGCAATAGGAAAGGACACTCCACGTCCACCTGTAATGCCAAGAAGCATGGAGCAAGTAGCTCTTACAAATGGGTCCCAAAAGGAACCAAGGCTACTGAAAGTAATGGATGCACAAGAGGGGGGGTGAATTGTGCTACAAAAATAAATGCTCAAATAAAACCAACACAAGATTTATACTGGTTCGGTCTACCTGACCTACGTCCAGTTCTCAACCACCCAGGCTGAGTTCCACTATCTCTCAGGTTTTAAATCGGGTTCACCTGAAACCTTACAACCGCAAGTTTTGGACGGGATCACTTGCAACCTTACAACTACAAGTTTTACACAAGGCTCACTTGTAACCTTTCTAACTAGCTCCCCCTCACACCGAGCAAGGGGTTAACCTTTACACTTAAAGGATTTTACAAACTAAGTTCTCTCAAAGAACAGATAATGTTACACACTTAAGTACAATCAATGCTCTTATAACAGAAAGAGACTTAACTACAATGAGTACAGAATAAGTAGATGAGAAGATCACTCAAAGTGTTAAATGCTCTTTTCTTTTCTGGGCAACTTGAATGCTTGAAGATGTTCTTAGTTTCTCGCTCTAACTTCTCTCAAGAATATTCAATGATGAACAGTTTTCTCATAAATGAAGATGAGCTCCTTTATATAGTCTTCAAACATTCTCACTCTTGGTAGGTGGGTTAGCCGTTTGAATCTAGCCGTTTTTCCCATGTTACCGTTTGCCCAATTAATGCTTCATCAATGCATAGCAGGGTTGACTTGCTTTATCTCTGAAAAGTAGTCCTGACACCTCTGCTCTGACAAAAGCATTCTGACACTGCACCTCTGAACGTTCTGACATTCTGATTGCTTGCGGAAGCAGATTCTCATCCGGAAGCAACTCTACTTAGTGTGCTGCACTTGAACGTTAGTCTAACAATATAAGCATATAGTCACATGCAGTGGGAGTGTACTTAGTCTAAGAGGTATTCCTTTCATCAGGAAGCACTTCTTCATCAGGAAGTAAATCCACTGGATGAAGGATTTGTTCATTGTTACTTACTCTCTCTTGGTGTTAAGTCAATCCAACAGCCAGCGCTAGTCACCAAGCTATCGGAAGCACTTTTACTTGACGTGGTGAACTTACTGTCGCTTAGGGTTATATTACCTCTATCAGTCTGTGCCAGTCTAAATCTATCAGGAAGCAATTTTACTTGATGTGGCTTTTTCACTGACGCTTGGGGTTATTCTATTCTGTCAGTCTGCGCTAGTGAAAGTTCATCAGGAAGTGATTCTACTGGATGTTGCTTATGTTCACCGACGCTTAGTGTTATCTTGTTCTAAGAGTCAGCGCCAGTACAAATCTATCAGGAAGCAAAGTCACTTCCGGTTGACTCTTTAGCTTAGTCTAAAGATTTTGTATATCTATTGCTCATGGACTAAGTTATTTCCCTAGTGAGTTACTCGCTGTCGCTGGGGGATAAATCATTCATCCGCGTGCGCGAGTCCTAATCTATCCGGAAGTAAATCTACATTCGGTTGCACTTCTACTTAGGGTTTTCTATGTTCACCTATTGCTTTCTAAGTTCTTTCATATTTTAGTCTTCATCAAAACTTAAGATTCTAACATTCTCCCCCTTTTTGATGATGACAAACTTAGCTTGATAGATTAAGTTCATATGAAAGGATTAGCAGAAAAATAAAAGCAATAGATACAAACAAGTAACTTTGACAAGTATTATTGATAACCAGAAGTTACACGTCAGAGTATACAATCAAACAAAATATACCAGTAAAGAATATACACAATCAAACAAAATATACCAGTAAAGAACATATGCAAGTGAATTACACTAAGCAAGTAGAAAGTATGCAAAAAGAAAAATTTCTAAGTTAAAAGTATGTTTGGATTGGGGGGGGGGTTCAGAGTTTGTGTTTCTTTTTCCTTTCCCTCTCCTTCTGTCTCTCTTCACTCTCCTTTTGCAGCTTGGCTAATTCAGCCTCATGAACATTCCGGTCAATCTGAGCAATTATGCGCTGGAGCTCTTCTTCATCCCTCTCTCTTCTGAGTCTTTCAGACTCAATGGATTCATCAAATGCCCTCTTCATATTTTCCACTTCTTCATACCCAGGGAATCCAGTAGCATCATCGAAAGGAATGACAACGCCATCAGGATAGTGGACAGCCCGGATCTTTACATTCCATACAGGGAAGTTGGGGTCATCTTCAACTTCCTGGGCTTTCCTCTTCCCCTTTCCTTTGCTCTTGGGTATTGGCAGAGAGGGTTTGGCTTTTGCTCTGTCAGCATCCAAGCAACCAAGCTGACCAAAAGTAATCTTGTCTGTGTACCCATACTTTTCGAATTCCTCTGGAGTCATGTCTTCTATTTCCAACTTGATCTCCTTCAGAATAGGAACAGCTGGGTCTTCTTGTTCAGCACGGGCAGAGGAAGATTCTTGCATAGGTTGACCAGAGGGAGTCTCTTCTTCCTCGCTCCCAGATTCAGTGGAAGCACTAACATGCTTGGCACGTTTCCTAGCAACGGCCTTTTTCCTGGATTCACTGAATGTGACAGCTGGCTCAGATGAGGGAGGAGGGGCAGACGATTGCTCAGATGATTCAGGAATAGGCTTGGCTATCACAATGGGAGGATGGTTGGTCCACTTCAGTCCCCATTTCATCATAATTTCCTCAACCATTTCTTTATTTGTCTTAGTTGGAGGAAGCTCTGATGATGAGTCATGCTGTGGCGATTGTTCATTTGGCTCAAAGACAACCAACTCCAATTGTGGTCCTTGCTCAGCCAACTTCTGCTGCTGCATGAACCTAATGGCTTCTCCCCTTATAAGGCTTTCAGCACCACTCAGCCTTTGGGATTCCAAGGCACGACGAAGGGCAGCCGTGATATCTTCATCAATCCATAGTGATGGCTGGCGGAGGATGTCCCTTGTGTCCATGGCCAGGCGAAGAGTTGACAGAGTATTTCTCCCCCTTTTATCATCATCAAAGAGGGTGAGTGCCAGGGATGGAGTGGATGAGGAGGAGGGTGGAGGTTCAGGGCCAAATTTCTTTTTGGTGGGTGTGGAGTCTGGGGAGGAAGTGTAAGGATTAGGTTCTGGAGAGGATACAGTGTCGGGGAACCAAGTGGGGTTTACAAAGAGGTCCTCATAGGGATAAGTGGAGGAGTATTCTTTGTAGGAGGTGGTAGAGTGTGGGGTAAATGGCAAATGGTCATCAGAAAGTGGCTGAAGGCGAGGATACTCTCTGATATATGGTTGACTGAAGGGGTGAATGGCAGTGGTAAATCCAAAGGTTTGAGAATTAGTGTTGGGAGGGGCAGGTTGGGATGGTTGGGCTGAGAAAGGGAGAGGAGAGCGAGTGGGTGCGTTGGGGCGTGTGAGAATAGGTGAGGTAGATGGAGAGTTGCTAGGGGACTGGTGAGGAGAGGGTTGGGGTGAGTCTTGTGTTTGCTGGTCATTGGAAGGGGAAGATTGAGAGTGATAGTCATTGTTTGGTGACGGTGGGGATTGATGGTCATTTTGTGGAAGTGGCTGAGGTTGTTGGGTGTTGGGAGGAGGAGGTGGAGGAGGGGGAAGTGGAGGGTGACCAGAAGGAGGGCGAGGCGGGTTTTGGGGAGGAGGAGGAGGAGGAGGGGGTAGGTTACCTTGTTGTGGTTGGGGAATTTGTAGGTGTTGGAGGATGAGATCTAACTTGGCATCCACCCTGGCAAGTTGATGTTCGACCCGGCCAACTCTGTCCTCAAGCCGCTGGATCCGCTCCCCTTGGTGCTGGAACCCAGCATCACAATCAAGTCTCAGAGGGGCCACCAATGACTCAGACAATTGAAGGAGAATTTCAGACTTCATCTCCTGAGCAAATGCCCTCACAGTCGCCGGCACTTTGGCAGCACGGCTTGGCCCAGCATGGGAGTCAACTTCCTGATCCCCTGCACCAGATGTAGAGGGGGCTGAAGTCCCAGAGGCACTCCCTGCCTGAGATCCTGAGCGAGTCGGCTTGGCAGGCTTTACATACCTAATGCCCATCTTCCCAACATTTGTTGCTCCCACAGGCTTACACTTGACATTCTCTTCGTCCACAGCAGATGTGGCCTTGATCAGGTGCTTCTCAAGGAGGAAGGCAATGACAGTGGGATAGGGAAGATGGCCAGACTTGTTATTAGTCACCCAGCGCTGAAGCTCAAGGCAGATCAACTGGCCGGGATTGATGGGTAGCTGCTTGAGAAGTCTGGGGAACCAAGGGTTGTCTACATTGGCGAATTCATTGAAGTTACCCCCTTTGTGTGTCATTATCCGGGAGTAAACGTAGTACAAGACCCTGTAAGTGTCAGACATCTTGGACACCTTTTTCCCTGAGGTGCCATACAGCGTATCAAGATCCTCCTTGCTGTATTTGAGTGCTTCTGGATACAGCCACTCATTCATGCTCTCTTCTGTGATCCCCATCATCTCATTCAGTGTCTTCCACGTGAACCTGATGGATCTCCCCCTTACAGTGGCAGTGAAGGAGAGTTTGTGAATTTGCTCCTTCCCATCAACCTTTTTGAACTTAGCCTTGACTGTGAGAGATTGAGAAAATACTCGCAGGACGTTGACATTGTAGTCCTGGTTGATCCCTAGCCATGGCATGTACCTCTCTAGATAAGGGCGAAGGTGAGGAAACCCTAGTTCATCAGTCTTGTTCAGATCGATGAACAGGCCATGGTTGAAGATGGGGATTGATGTCTCAAACTTGGCCGCCACTGGCTCTAATGGCCCATCTCTATACACGGTGGGGTCGTCTTCTTCAACCCTCGGCCTCTTGGAAGAAGGCTCCTCAACAAATTGAACTCTCTTCTTCTTTCCTTTGCTCTGGGCTTCTCTATCTTGTTCTTGCCCAGAACCAGCAACCTGTTCAGCCACTCGACCAGAAGCTTCAGGCTGACCTTGAGTGTTCTCATTCTGCCCTGGTGTCTGCCCAGAAACTTCAAGGTGTTCTTGATGTTCTTCATTTTGCCCAGATTTTCGAGAATGTTCATGACGAGATTTCCCAGATTTTGATTTATGTTTCTTGGATGAAGAATGTTTTGACTTGTGTTTCTTGGTAACTGGGTTTGATTCATGAGATCCGGCCATTTTGTATGGAATGGGGGCAAAAAGAGATGATATGCGAAGAGATGTGTGAAGAAATATGAAGAACAGATGAAGAAGATGAAGAGAATTTCAGAGAAAATGGTGAAAGTGAAAATGATGCAAGTAAAAAGTGAAAGTGAAAAATGACACCCTATTTATAGGAAAAGTAACTGAGGGTAAAATGGTCATGTCGCTTCAAGTTTTCACACATTGGGTAACGTAAACAATTTAAGTTGGAACGACACACCTGATGACACGTGTCGCTTCAATTAGTCAGAGAAGGCACAACGCTCCATAGAGGGAGTTGAAACGTTTCTGAAGTGATGTGTCCCTTGGACTGGTGCTGGCGCTCTCTTGGTTTCATCATCCAGCGTCAGCATGTGATCATCCGGAAGTGGTTTTGCTTCCGGTTGCACAGGTGCTCTTGGTTGCCTTGAGTAATCATCCAGCGTCAGTGTGAGAGCATCCGGAAGTGGTTTTGCTTCCGGTTGCACTAACTTAAGATTTGACATTGAGGGACCTGCAAAAGCAAAGTTTGGCACTCCGATGCCTAAGTTAGTATTGTTTGAAGCATTTTTTTTTAAACAATCAAGTAAAATAAATAGAATTTACACTTCATTTGGGTTTACCATTCCCAAATCACCTCTTATAAAAGTAAATTGGTCAACCCCCAGAGGCTTGGTGAAGATGTCAGCAAGTTGTTGTTGTGTGGGGACAAACTGCACCTTGACATCCTTCTTTTGAACATGATCTCTGATGAAGTGATGTCTCACATCAATGTGCTTTGTCCTTGTGTGCTGAACCGGATTCTTGGCCAGGCTGATTGTGCTTGTGTTGTCACAGAGGATAGGTGCCTCAGGGAACTCCAAGCCAAGATCTCTTAGTTGGTTCTTCAGCCACAGCACTTGAGCACAACAACTTGCTGCAGCAATATATTCTGCCTCAGTGGATGACAAGGACACACAGGTTTGCTTTTTGCTGGCCCAAGACACCAGACAACCACCAAGGAAGGCGCATTGTCCACTGGTGCTCTTCCTATCAGTTTTATAACCTGCATGATCAGAGTCAGAATAAGCCCACAAGAACTCTTGGTTACCTCTGGGATACCAAAGACCAAGTTCTTGTGTCCCCTCAAGGTATCTCAAGATACGTTTAACACATGTTAGATGTGACTCCTTGGGGTTGGCTTGAAATCTAGCACACATGCCTACACTAAATTGAATGTCTGGCCTGCTGGCTGTTAAGTATAGGAGAGAACCTATCATTCCTCTATACATGGGCAGGCTGACAGATTTACCCTTTGCGTCAGCATCAAGTGCGGCAGTGGTGCTCATGGGAGTGTCATACTCCTTGCATTCATCCATCCCAAACTTTTTGAGTAGCTCTCTGCAGTACTTAGCTTGGGAGATGAAGATTCCATTTTTCTTTTGTTTGATTTGCAGGCCTAGGAAGAACGTGAGTTCTCCCATCATTGACATTTCAAACTCACCCTGCATAATCTTAGAAAAATCTTCACAAAATTTTTCATTAGTTGCCCCAAATATAATATCATCAACATAAATTTGGACAATCAACATATCTCCATCTTTGTGAAGGATAAACAGTGTATTATCAAGTTTGCCTCTTGAGAAACCCTTGCCTAGCAGAAAGCTGCTAAGTCTCTCATACCAAGCTCTAGGAGCTTGTTTCAGGACATATAAAGCTTTCTTTAATCTATACACATGTTTGGGATGCTTGTGATCCTCAAAGCCAGGAGGTTGTTCTACATATACCTCTTCCTTAATATAGCCATTAAGAAATGCACTCTTTACATCCATTTGATATAGCCTGAAGCCCTTCATGGATGCAAAGGCTAGAAGAATCCTTATTGCTTCAAGCCTAGCGACTGGAGCAAAGGTTTCTTCATAGTCAATGCCTTCTTCTTGGTTATATCCTTTGGCAACTAATCTGGCTTTGTTTCTTGTAATTTGACCTGTCTCATCCAGTTTGTTTTTAAAGACCCATTTGGTCCCTACTATAGATTGATGAGATGGCCTAGGGACTAGTTCCCAGACTTGACTTCTTTCAAATTGGTTTAGCTCTTCCTGCATGGCAATAATCCAGTCGCAGTCCTCAAGAGCTTGTTCAACTGAAGTTGGTTCTATTTGAGATAGAAATGCACCAAACTCAACTTCATTTTGAACTTGCCTTCTGGTTCTGACACCAGAAGAAACATCACCAAGCACTTGATCAAGAGGATGATCTCTGTGATGCCTCCTAGCTGTTGGCAACTGTGCCTCATCAGGCACGGTCTGCACTCTAGGTTCATCACTGAGTTCATCTTCTTCCTTAGGGTTGTTTGCTGATGTTTCTTTTGGTGGTGAAGAAGATGATGGTAATTTTGGAAGATTAAGCATCTCATCATCTTCTGTGGATTGTCCCCATGTAGGAGTTTCATCAAATACAACATGCATTGATTCTTCTACAACTCTAGTTCTCATGTTGTATACTCTATATGCTTTACTCCTAAGGGAATATCCTATAAAAATACCTACATCAGCTTTTGGGTCAAACTTACCCAGATTTACCTTTCCATTGTTGTGCACATAGCACTTTGACCCAAAGATTCTGAGGTGGCTGATGTTGGGCTTCCTCCCTTTGTACAGCTCGTAGGGAGTCTTGTCCAAGCCCTTGCGAACATAGGCTCTGTTAGAGATATAGCAAGCAGTGCTCATAGCGTCCGCCCAGAACACTTGAGAAACCTCTTTCTCATTGAGCATGCTTCTAGCCATCTCTGTCAGAACCCTGTTCTTTCTTTCAACAACTCCATTCTGTTGAGGAGTCCTAGGAGCTGAGAAGTTGTGTTCTATGCCATTTTGTTCACATAGCTCAGAGAAGCTATGGTTCTCAAATTCTCCTCCATGATCTGTCCTTATGGCTGTGATTTTGAGCTCTCTCTCATTCTGCACTTTCTTAGCCAGGACAACAAAAGCATCAAAAGTATCTTGCTTAGAGGCAAGAAACATAGTCCAGGTGAACCTTGAATAGTCATCCACTACCACTAGAGCATATAGGTTTCCACCCAAGCTCTTCACTCTTGCTGGCCCAACCAAATCCATGTGGATTAGTTCCAAGGGCCTGCTGGTGGAGACTTTCTTCTTGGTTGTGAACGAGGACTTTGTTTGCTTTCCTCTTTGGCAGGATTCACAAATAACATCATGCTTTACTTTAAATGATGGAATGCCTATAGCTAGCTCCTTTTTAATTAGCATGTCGAGTTGTGTGAAATTAACATGAGCTAGTCTCTTATGCCAAAGCCAACTGTTCTCATCACTGGATATAAAGCATTTTTCTTCTAGTTGTTGGCACAAGTCTAAAGTATATAGGTTTCCATTTCTATTAGCCTTAAGTTTACACTTTAAGTTGGCCTTATCTAAACTTAGATCCTGCTTATCAACTATTATGCACTCATGTGAATCAAATATTACCCAATTTCCTTTGTCTGTGCTCTGGCTGACGCTTAGCAGGTTGTGACAGAGACCGTCCACTAGGTAGACATCTTTGACTGGTCCGACCTCTCCAACTCCAGTGATCTTTCCACTTTGATTTCCTCCAAAGGTTACTGTGGCTCCATCTTTGATCACCAGAGATTTGAACTTGTCTCTGTCTCCAGTCATATGTCTCGAGCATCCGCTGTCAATATACCATTTCTTGTTCTTGGATGCTTTGAGACACACCTGGAAAAATCAAGCAAACTTAGGTACCCAATCTTTCTTGGGTCCTCGATCATTAGTTTTCAATGCCCTTGGTCTAGAGTCATCCTTGACCTTGGGCTTATGATTGTTCAGAGCCTCTGGCCGAGTGCCAGCTCTGGATTCTTGAGTTTTCCCTTTGGGATGATTCCAGGCTTGGGATCCTTGTCCTCTTTTAGTTTCCTTTGCAGGAGGAGGATCCTTTGTTGCCTTGGTTCCTCTAGGGACCCATTTGTAGGAGCTGCTTGCTCCATGCTTCTTGGCATTACAGGTGGACGTGGAGTGTCCCTTCCTGTTGCAATAGTTACAGAAGCTGAAGGGTGAGGAGCTATGACTAGAGGCTTTATGGAAGAACTTTAAGTAGGGCTTTACTTTTGGTTCAACCCACTTCTTCCCTCTAGGAGTATATCCTAAGCCTGTTCTATCCCTATATGCCCTTTGATTCATTAAAATTATATTTAACATTTCTGAGCCATTTGTAAACTTCTGCAGGGCATTTTGCAGCTTGTCTTTCTCAGCTGAGACTTTGCTGCAATTAGGGCAGCTCTCAAGTGTTGGGTCATTGGGTTCTGTTTGGGGAGAACCATGTCCTTCCACTAACGGAAGTGTTCTAGCTTTTGCTAGCTCATCACTCAGTGAGCCCACCTTGGACTCAAGTGATTCCTTTTTAGCTTTCAACACTTTATATGCTCTACATAAGCGGAAAAATTCTACATGCACCTCATTATATGCTTCTTGAAGTTCAGGGAAGGTTACCTCACTATCCTCATGAATAGGATCAAATTCTGGGGATACTTCCTCATCTTCTTCTCGAGCAACAAGGCAGAGGTTGGCTACCTCTTCCTCATCACTTGCTTCATCATCCGAGCTATTCACCCAGATAGAGGATACAAAGGCCTTCCTTTTGTCTTTGCCTTTTGACTTCTGCAGGCTGGGACACTCAGCCTTGAAGTGACCAGGCTTCTTGCATTCAAAACACACAGGAGCCTTTTCCTTCTTGTAACCCCTTCTTTGGCTAGAGTCACCCTTTTGAAAGCCTCCTTTCTTTTTGAAGAACTTTCTGAACCTTTTCACCATCATAGCCATCTCTTCATCATCCATTTCCTCCTCATCATCCTCATCATCATCTTCAGTCTCCTTGTTGGGAACAACAAGGGCAAGATTCTTGGCCTTGGATGAGGCTTGAGGAGCTCTCTGAGCAAGCAGTGTAGGCTCATATTCAGCCAGGGAGCCAAACAAAGCGGTGATGGAGCTAGTTGATTCACCCTGGACTTCCTGTAAGATAGTCACTTTGGTGATCCAGTCACCTTTCAAGATTTTCAGAATCTTGCTCACTTGCTCCCTTTCAGGAATGTCCTTACCCAGCGACGCCAAGTTGTTGATGAGGTGAGTGAATCTGAGCTCCAGTTCTCTGATAGGCTCAGTGGGGCTAAGCATGGCGAACTTGTGGAATTCTTCCACCAGCATCTCCACACGTCTCGCTTTCACTCCCCTGGTTCCAGAGTGAGCAGCCTCAAGAGCCTCCCACATATCTTTAGCATTCTTGTGGTGACTGATCCTGTGGAACTCCTTGGGACTGAGAGCACACTGGATGTAGTGCATGGCTCTATAGTTCAGCTGGACAAGAGCATAGTCCTGAGGGGTATAACTGCTTCTTGGCTTGGCAAAGCCATCATCATCCAAGGGAGTGTGATCCCCACGTTCAATGACATCCCAGAGTCTAATGTCACTGGACTTGATATAAGTCTCCATTCTAAACTTCCAGAATGGATAGTTGTACCCATCAAAGCCAGGAGGCTTGTTGGGCTGAATAGAGACGTCTGGTAGAGAGTAGTCAGTATCCATTACAAGATCTTTGCTTTCTGGATTCGTTGGAATCTAGTTAGAAAGACCCGCTCTGATACCAAATGAAAGTAATGGATGCACAAGAGGGGGGGTGAATTGTGCTACAAAAATAAATGCTCAAATAAAACCAACACAAGATTTATACTGGTTCGGTCTACCTGACCTACGTCCAGTTCTCAACCACCCAGGCTGAGTTCCACTATCTCTCAGGTTTTAAATCGGGTTCACCTGAAACCTTACAACCGCAAGTTTTGGACGGGATCACTTGCAACCTTACAACTACAAGTTTTACACAAGGCTCACTTGTAACCTTTCTAACTAGCTCCCTCTCACACCGAGCAAGGGGTTAACCTTTACACTTAAAGGATTTTACAAACTAAGTTCTCTCAAAGAACAGATAATGTTACACACTTAAGTACAATCAATGCTCTTATAACAGAAAGAGACTTAACTACAATGAGTACAGAATAAGTAGATGAGAAGATCACTCAAAGTGTTAAATGCTCTTTTCTTTTCTGGGCAACTTGAATGCTTGAAGATGTTCTTAGTTTCTCGCTCTAACTTCTCTCAAGAATATTCAATGATGAACAGTTTTCTCATAAATGAAGATGAGCTCCTTTATATAGTCTTCAAACATTCTCACTCTTGGTAGGTGGGTTAGCCGTTTGAATCTAGCCGTTTTTCCCATGTTACCGTTTGCCCAATTAATGCTTCATCAATGGATAGCAGGGTTGACTTGCTTTATCTCTGAAAAGTAGTCCTGACACCTCTGCTCTGACAAAAGCATTCTGACACTGCACCTCTGAACGTTCTGACATTCTGATTGCTTGCGGAAGCAGATTCTCATCCGGAAGCAACTCTACTTAGTGTGCTGCACTTGAACGTTAGTCTAACAATATAAGCATATAGTCACATGCAGTGGGAGTGTACTTAGTCTAAGAGGTATTCCTTTCATCAGGAAGCACTTCTTCATCAGGAAGTAAATCCACTGGATGAAGGATTTGTTCATTGTTACTTACTCTCTCTTGGTGTTAAGTCAATCCAACAGCCAGCGCTAGTCACCAAGCTATCGGAAGCACTTTTATTTGACGTGGTGAACTTACTGTCGCTTAGGGTTATATTACCTCTATCAGTCTGTGCCAGTCTAAATCTATCAGGAAGCAATTTTACTTGATGTGGCTTTTTCACTGACGCTTGGGGTTATTCTATTCTGTCAGTCTGCGCTAGTGAAAGTTCATCAGGAAGTGATTCTACTGGATGTTGCTTATGTTCACCGACGCTTAGTGTTATCTTGTTCTAAGAGTCAGCGCCAGTACAAATCTATCAGGAAGCAAAGTCACTTTCGGTTAACTCTTTAGCTTAGTCTAAAGATTTTGTATATCTATTGCTCATGGACTAAGTTATTTCCCTAGTGAGTTACTCGCTGTCGCTGGGGGATAAATCATTCATCCGCGTGCGCGAGTCCTAATCTATCCGGAAGTAAATCTACATCCGGTTGCACTTCTACTTAGGGTTTTCTATGTTCACCTATTGCTTTCTAAGTTCTTTCATATTTTAGTCTTCATCAAAACTTAAGATTCTAACAGCTACAAAGGATCCTCCCCCAGGAAAAGAAACTAAGGGAGGACAGGGATCCCGAGCCTGGAAACAATCCACAGGGAAAACCCAAGAGCCTAGAGCCAGCACTAGGCCAGAGGCACAGAATGATCATAAGCCCAAGGTCAAAGCTAACACTAGACCTAGGGCACTGAAAACTAATGACAGAGGACCCAAGAAAGGTTGGGTACCTAAGCTTACTTGATTCTTTCAAATGTGTCTCAAAGCATCCAAGAATAGGAAATGGTATATTGACAGCGGATGCTCGAGACATACGACTGGGGACAGAGACAAATTCAAATCTCTCGTGATCAAAGACGGAGCCACAGTTACCTTTGGAGGAAATCAAAGTGGAAAGATCACTGGAGTTGGAGAAGTTGGACCAGTAAAAGACGTCTATCTAGTAGACGGTCTCTGTCACAACCTGCTGAGCGTGAGCCAGAGCACTGACAAAGGAAATTGGGTAATCTTTGATTCACATGAGTGCATAATAGTTGATAAGCAGGATCTGAACTTAGATAAGGCCAATTTAAAATGCAAACTTAAGGCAAATAGAAATGGAAACCTATATACTCTAGACTTATGTCAACAACTGGAAGAAAAATGTTTAATATCTAGTGATGAGAACAGTTGGCTTTGACATAAGAGGCTAGCACATGTTAACTTTACTCAACTTGACATGCTAATTAAAAAGTAGCTAGCTATAGGTATTCCATCCTTTAAGGTAAAGCATGATTTTATTTGTGAATCCTGCCAACGAGGGAAGCAAACAAAGTCCTCGTTTAAAACCAAGAAGAAAGTCTCCACCAGCAGGCCCTTGGAACTAATCCATATGGATCTGGTTGGACCAGCGAGAGTGAAGAGCTTGGGTGGAAACCTGTATGCTCTAGTGGTGGTGGGTGACTATTCTAGGTTCACTTGGACTATGTTTCTTGCCTCTAAGCAAGATGCTTTTGATGATTTTGTTGTCCTGGCTAAGAAAGTGCAGAATGAGAGAGACCTCAAAATCACAGCCATAAGGACAGACCATGGAGGGGAGTTTGAGAACCATAGCTTCTCTGAGCTATGTGAGCAGAATGGTATTGAACATAATTTCTCAGCTCCTAGAACTCCTCAGCAAAACGGAGTGGTCGAGAGAAAGAACAGGGTTCTGACTGAGATGGCTAGAAGCATGCTCAATGAGAAAGAGGTTTCTCAAGTGTTCTGGGCGGACGCTATGAGCACTGCTTGCTATATCTCTAACAGAGCCTATGTTCCCAAGGGCTTGGACAAGACTCCCTATGAGCTGTACAAAGGAAGGAAGCCCAACATCAGCCACCTCAGAATCTTTGGATCAAAATGCTATGTGCATAACAATGGAAAGGTAAATCTGGGTAAGTTTGATCCAAAAGCTGATGTAGGTATATTCATAAGGTATTCCCTTAGGAGTAAGGCATATAGAATATACAACATGAGAACTAGAGTTGTAGAAGAATCAATGCATGTTGTATTTGATGAAGCTCCTACATGGGGACAATCCACAGAAGATGATGAGATACTTAATCTTCCAAAACCACCATCATCTTCTTCACCACCAAAAGAAACACTAGCAAGCAATCCCAAAGAAGAAGATGAACCCAGTGATGAGCCTAGAGTGCAGACAGTGCCTGATGAGGCACAGGTGCCAACAGCTAGGAGACATCACAGGGATCATCCTCTTGATCAAGTGCTTGGTGATGTTTCTTCTGGTGTCAGAACCAGAAGGTAGGTTCAAAATGAAGTTGAGTTTGGAGCATTTTTATCTCAAATCGAACCAACTTCAGTTGAACAAGCTCTTGAGGACTGCGACTGCATTATTGCCATGCAGGAAGAGCTAAATCAATTTGAAAGAAGCCAAGTTTGGGAACTAGTCCCAAGGCCGTCTCATCAATCCATAGTTGGGACCAAATGGGTCTTCAAAAACAAACTAGATGAGACAGGTCAAATTACAAGGAACAAAGCCAGGTTAGTGGCCAAAGGATATAACCAAGAAGAAGGCATTGACTATGAAGAAACCTTTGCTCCAGTCGCTAGACTCGAAGCAATAAGGACTCTTCTAGCCTTTGCATCCATGAAAGGCTTTAGATTATATCAAATGGATGTAAAGAGTGCATTTCTTAATGGTTACATCAAAGAAGAGGTTTATGTAGAACAACCTCCTGGCTTTGAGGATCACAAGCATCCTAAACATGTATATAAGCTAAAGAAAGCTTTATATGGCCTGAAACAAGCTCCTCGAGCTTGGTATGAGAGACTCAGCAGCTTTTTGCTGGGAAAGGGTTTCTCAAGGGGAAAACTAGATAATACACTGTTTATTCTCCACAAAGATAGAAATATGTTAATTGTCCAAATTTAAGTTGATGATATTATTTTTGGGGAAACTAATGACAAGCTTTGTGAAGAATTCTCTAAGACTATGGAGGGTGAGTTTGAAATGTCGATAATGGGAGAACTCACATTCTTCCTAGGCCTGCAAATTAAACAAAAGAAGAATGGGATATTCATCTCTCAAGCTAAGTACTGCAGAAAGCTACTCAAGAAGTTTGGGATGGATGAATGCAAGGAGTATGACACTCCCATGAGTACCACTGCCGCACTCGATGCTGACGCAAAGGGTGAATCTGTCAGCCTGCCCATGTACAGGGGAATGATAGGTTCCCTCTTATACTTAACGGCAAGTAGGCCTGACATTCAATTTAGTGTAGGCATGTGTGCTAGGTTTCAAGCCAACCCCAAGGAGTCACATTTAACATGTGTTAAACGTATTCTAAGATACCTTGAGGGAACACAAGAGCTTGGTCTTTGGTATCCCAGAGGTAACCAAGAGTTCTTGTGGGCTTACTCTGACTCTGACCATGCAGGTTATAAGACTGATAGAAAGAGCACCAGTGGACAATGCGCCTTCCTTGGTGGTTGTCTGGTGTCTTGGGCTAGCAAGAAGCAAACCTGCGTGTCATTATCATCAACTGAGGCAGAATACATTGCTGCTGCAAGCTGTTGTGCCCAAGTGCTGTGGCTGAAGAACCAACTGAGAGATCTTGGCTTGGAGTTCCCTGAGGCACCCATCCTCTGTGACAACACAAGCACAATCAGCCTCGCCAAGAATCCGGTTCAGCACACAAGGACAAAACACATTGATGTCAGACATCACTTCATCAGAGATCATGTTCAAAAGAAGGATGTCAAAGTGCAATTTGTCCCCACTCAACAACAGCTTGCTGATATCTTCACCAAGCCTCTGGGGGTTGATCAATTTACATTCATAAGAGGTGATTTGGGAATGGTAAACCCAAATGAAGTTTAATTTCTCAAATAATCATATGCTTGATTGATTAAACCTGCAACAATACTAACTTAGGCATCGGAGTGTCAATCCTTGTTTTTGCAGGTCCCCAATGTTAAATCTTAAGCAAGTGCAACCGGAAGCAAAACCACTTCCGGATGATCACCCGCTGGCACTGAATGTTGAACTAGTGGATGAACCAAGGGACACGTCACTTCAGAAAACGTTTCATCTCCCTCCATGAGAAGTTGTGCCTTCTCTGATAAGGTGAAGCGACACATGTCATAAGGTACGCCGTTTCAATTAAATGTTTACGTTACCCAATGTATGAACGTTGAAAGTAATGGATGCACAAGAGGGGGGGGGTGAATTGTGCTTCAAAAATAAATGCTCAAATAAAAACAACACAAGAGTTATACTGGTTTGGTCTTCCTGACCTACGTCCAGTTCTCAACCACCCAGGCCGAGTTCCACTATATCTCCAGGTTTTAGAACGGGTTCACCTGGAACCTTTACAACCGCAAGTTTTGAACGGGATCACTTGCAACCTTACAACTACAAGTTTTACACAAGGTTCACTTGCAACCTTTTTAACTAGCTCCCCCTTACACCTAGCAAGGGTTCAACCTTTACTAATAAAGGATTTTTCTAACTAAGTTCTCTTTAAGAACAGATAGTGTTACACACTTAAGTACAATCAATGCTCTTATAACACAAAGAGACTTAACTACAAAGAGTACAAGATATGTAGATGAAAAGACCACTCAATGTGTTAAATGCTCTTTCTCTTTTCTGGGCAGCTTTGAATGCTTGAAGATTTTCTTGGTTTCTCGCTCTAGCTTCTCTCAAGAATGTCAAAGATAATAGTTGGTTTCATAAATGAAGTTGAACTCCTTTATATAGTCTTCAAACATTCTGACTCTTGGTAGGTGGGTTAGCCGTTTGAATATAGCCGTTTTTCCCATGTTACCGTTTGCCCAATAAATGCTTCATCATTGCATAGCAGGGTTGACTTGCCCAATAAACATTCTGACACTGCACTTCTGAACGTTCTGACATTCTGATTGCTTGCGGAAGCAGATTCACATCCGGAAGCAACTCTACTTAGTGTGCTGCACTTGAACGTTAGTCTAACAATATAAACACATAGTCACATGCAGTGGGAGTGTACTTAGTCTAAGAGGTCTTCCTTGTATCCGGAAGCACTTCTACATCCGGAAGTAAATCTACTGGATGAAGGATTATATTCACTATTACTCACTCTCGCTTAGTGTCCTTCAATCCAACAGTCAGCGCTAGTCACTAAGCTATCGGAAGCAATTCTACTGGACGTGGCTTATGTTCACTGACGCTTAGTGTCATCTATTCCAACAGCTAGCGCCAGTCTAAATATAACAGGAAGCAAATTCACTTCCGGTTGAATCCTAGCTTAGTCTTGAGGTTTTGTATATCTAGTGCTTATGGACTAAGTTATTTCCCTAGTGATTTACTTGCTCTCGCTAGGGGATGAGTCATTCAACCGCGAGCGCTAGTCCTAGTCTATCCGGAAGTAAATTCACATCCGGTTGCACTCTTACTTGGGATTCTATGTTAACCTATTGCTTTCTAAGTACTTGATTCATTCTTTCATATTTTAGTCTTCATCAAAACTTAAGATTCTAACATTCTCCCCCTTTTTGATGATGACAAACTTAGTTTTATCGATTAAGTTCATATGAAAGGATTAGTAGAAGAATAAAAGCAATAGATAAGGCACAAGTAACTTTGAAATAATTCATTGATAAACAAGGTTTACAAGTTAGAGTATACAAGCAAATAACATATACAAGTAATCTACACTAAGCAAAAGTGAAATATGCATGAAAAATAAAGAAAAAACTTTCTAAGTTAAAAGGGTTGGAATGGGGGTTCAGATTTGGTGTTTCTTTTTCCTCTCCCTCTCCTTTTGTCTCTCCTCATTTTCTTTCTGGAGTTTGGCTAATTGGGCTTCATGCACATTCCGGTCAATCTGAGCAATGATCTGTTGAAGCTCTTCTTCATCCCTTTCTCTTCTGAGTCTCTCAGACTCAACAGATTCCTCGAAGACTCTCTTCATATTCTCTACTTCCTCATAGCCTGGGAATCCTGTTGCATCTGAGAAGTAAGTGACCTCTCCATTGGGGTAGTGGATAGCCCGAATCTTCACATTCCATACTGGGAAGTTGGGATCCTCCTCAACTTCCTGGGCTTTCCTCTTCCCCTTCCCTTTACCCTTCCCTTTGCCCTTGCTTATTGACGGAGTGGGCTTGGCACTTGCTCTCTCAGCATCCAGACAGGCCATCTGACAAAAGGATAGTCTGTCCATGTACCCATACTTTTCGAATTCCTCAGGAGTCATGTCTTCTATCTCCAACTCGACTTCCTTCAGAATTGGAACTGCTTGTACTGATGGGATCACTTGCTCAACTTGGGCAGACGAAGTTTCTAGCTCAGGTTGGTCAGATGGAGTCTCTTCCTCACTCTCAGTAGGTTCAGTGGAGGCAATAACCCTCTTGGCACGCTTTCTAGCAACGACCTTCTTCCTAGACTCACTGAATGTAACTGCTGGCTCAGATGAGGGAGGAGGGGCAGATGTTTGCTCAGAGGTAGGGATCTCAGATGTTTGCCCAGAGGATGTAGGGATTGGCTTGACGATCACAATGGGAGGATGGTTGATCTTCTTTAGCCCCCACTTCATCTTGATTTCCTCAACTATGTTTTTACTCTTCTCAGTTGAAGGAGACTCAAATGAAGATGACTCAGGCTGTGAGGATTGCTCATTCTGCTCAAACACCACCATGTCCCATTTAGATCCTTGCTCATCCGACCTCTGCTGTTGCATAAACCGGATAGCTTCTCCTCTGATTAGGCTCTCAGCACCACCCAGTCTTTGGGATTCCATGGCACGGCGGAGGGCAGCCGTGATGTCTTCATCAAGCCAGAGGGATGGCTGGCTGAGCACATCCCTTGTGTCCATGGTCAGGAGAAGGGCGGACATCACATTTCTCCCCCTTTTGTCATCATCAACAAGGGCGAGGGCCAGGGATGGAGTGAATGAAGAGGAGGGTGGAGGTTCAGGTCCAAATCTTTTTGGGGGTGAAGGCTCTGGGGAGGATGTAGGTAAGGTAGTTTCTGGGGATTTGGGAGGGTTGGGGAACCAAGTGGGATCTACGAATAGACCTTCGAACGGATAGGTGGAGGAATATTCAGTGAAGGCAGTGGAAGAGTATGGGGTAAAAGGTAAGTGATCCTCAGAGATTCGCTGAAGGCGGGGGTAATCTCTCAGATATATGTGGCTGAGGGGGTGAATGGCAGTTTGGAAGCCAAGGTGCTCGGCCAATGGGTTGGATCTGGGTCTAGAGTTGGGGTTGGTAGGGTTAGGATGGGATGGTCCAGCAGAGGGGTTGAGTGGTGAGCGAGTAGGGGCGTTGGGTGGTGTGCGAGTGGGGGAGTTAAGTGAAGATGAGGAGTTTAGAGGTGATTGGCTAGGAGATTGTTGGGGTGAGTCTTGGGGTTGCTGGTTATGGTTAGGTGAAGGCTGGGATTGTTGGTCAGTGGTTGGTGATGGTGGGGGTTGATGGTCATTTTGTGGAGGTGGCTGTGGTTGTTGAGTGTTGGGAAGAGGAGGAGGGGGAAGTTGAGGGTGACTAGAAGGAGGAGGAGGTGGGTTTTGGGGAGGAGGAGGTGGTGGTAGGTTACCTTGTTGTGGTTGGGGAATCTGGAGGTGTTGGAGAATAAGATCTAGCTTGGCATCCACCCTGGCAACTTGAGTCTCAACCTGGCCTACCCTGTCCTCAAGTCGCTGGATGCGCTCCCCTTGCTGCTGGAACCCAGCATCACAGTCATTCCTCAGAGGGGCCACCAAAGACTCAGAAAGTTGAAGGAGAATATCTTCCTTCATCTCCTGAGCAAATGCCTTCACAGTGGCTGGCACCCTTGCAGCACGGCTTGGCCCGGGATGGGAGTCAACCTCTTGATCCCCTGCACCAGATGTAGAAGGGACAGAGGTCTGAGAGGCACTCCCTGCCTGTGATCCTGAGCGAGTGGGCTTAGCAGGCCTCAGGTACTTGATGCCCATCTTCCCGATATTAGTTGCCCCCACAGGAGCACACTTGATATTCTCTTCCTCCACGTCAGATGTGTCCTTGATCAGATTCTTCTCAAGGAGGAAGGCGAGGATGGTGGGATAGGGAAGATACCCAGCCTTGTGGTTGATCATCCATCTGTGAAGTTCCAGGCTGATCAACTGCCCGGGGTTGATTGGTTGATGGGAGAGAAATCTGGGGAACCATGGGTTGTCCAGCAGTGTGAACTCGTTGAAATTACCCCCCTTGTGTGTCATCATGTGGGAGTAAACATAATACAAGAGCCTGTAGGATTCAGACATCTTGGACACCTTCTTCCCTTTGGTGCCATACAACTTCTCGAGTTCCTCCTTGCTGTACTTTAGTGACTCAGGGTACAGCCACTCGTTCATGCCCGCTTCTGTGATCCCCATTAGATCATTAAGTGTCCTCCAGGTGAAACTGAAGGTTCTCCCCCTGACTGTGGCAGTGAAGGAGAGTCTGCGGATCTGCTCCTTCCCATCTACCTTCTTGTACTTAACCTTTCCATAGAGGGATTCACAGAAGACTCGCAGGACGTTGATGTTGTAGTCCTGTTTGATCCCCAGCCAGGGCATGTATTTTTCCAGATATGGGCGCAGATGAGGAAACCCTAGGTCATCAATCTTGACCAGATCAATGAACAATCCGTTGTTGAAGTAGGGCTTGATTGTTTCAAACTTGGAGGAAACAGCCTCCAAAGCCCCATCTCTGTAAATCGAAGGGTCATCCTCTTCAACCCTCTGTCTTTTGGAAGAAGGCTCTTCAACGAACCGAACCTTCTTCTTCCCTTTCCTCTTGGCTTGCGCTTGCTCATGCCCGGTTTCCTCTGGCTGTTCTTCCACTCTCCCAGAATGTCAAGGCTGTTCCTGGACTTGTTCATCCACCCCTTGTGTCTGCCCAGAAAGTTCATGGCGATCTTCATGATGTTCATCAGATTGCCCAGATTTCCTAGTGTGCTTGTGCCCAGATTTTCTAGATTTGGACTTAGATTTCTTGGATGTGGTAGATTTCTTGGTAATTGGGTTTGTTTCATGTGAGCCGGCCATTTTTGTGTGGGTTCGTATGATTGTGGTGAGTAATGCGAAGAAGAATATGAGGAAGATGAAGAACACAGATGAAGAAATGAAGAATGTATGCAGAGAATATGTGGGTGAGTAAATTTGTGCAAGTAAAAAGTGAAAGTGAAAGTGACACCCTATTTATATGCAAAGTTACAGAGGGTAAAATGGTCATGTCTTTTCAGATGAAAGCAAACGTTTACACATTGGGTAACGTAAATATTTTAATTGGAACGGCGCACCTTATGACATGTGTCGCTTCATCTTGTCTGAGAAGGCACAACTTCTCATGGAGGGAGATGTAGCGTTTTCTGAAGTGACGTGTCCCTTGGTCTGACACTAGCGCTCTCTTAGATTCAACATCCAGTGTCAGCGAGTGATCATCCGGAAGTGGTTTTGCTTCCGGTTGCAATTGCTTAAGATTTAACATTGAAGACCTGCAAAACATGCATTGGCACTCCGATGCCTAAGTTAGTATTGTTGTAGGTTTTAAACAATCAAGTATAATAAATAAAAAAAATTTACACCTCATTTGGGTTTACCATTCCCAAATCACCTCTTATGAAAGTAAATTGGTCAACCCCCAGAGGCTTGGTGAAAATGTCAGCAAGCTGTTGTTGAGTTGGGACAAATTGCACTTTGACATCCTTCTTTTGAACATGGTCTCTAATGAAGTGATGTCTGACATCAATGTGCTTTGTCCTTGTGTGCTGAACTGGATTCTTGGCGAGGCTGATTGTGCTTGTGTTGTCACAGAGGATGGGTGCCTCAGGGAACTCCAGGCCAAGGTCTCTCAGTTGGTTCTTCAGCCACAGCACTTGAGCACAACAGCTTGCAGCAGCAATGTATTCTGCCTCAGTGGATGACAAAGACACGCAGGTTTGCTTCTTGCTAGCCCAAGACACCAGACAACCACCAAGGAAGGCGCATTTTCCACTGGTGCTCTTTCTATCAGTCTTATAACCTGCATGGCTAGAATCAGAGTAAGCCCACAAGAACTCTTGGTTACCTCTGGGATACCAAAGACCAAGTTCTTGTGTTCCCTCAAGGTATCTCAGAATACGTTTAACACATGTTAAGTGTGACTCCTTGGGGTTGGCTTGAAACCTAGCACACATGCCTACACTAAATTGAATGTCAGGCCTGCTTGCCGTTAAGTATAGGAGGGAACCTATCATTCCCCTGTACATGGGCAGGCTGACAGATTTACCCTTTGCGTCAGCATCGAGTGCGGCAGTGGTGCTCATGGGAGTGTCATACTCCTTACATTCATCCATCCCAAACTTTTTGAGTAGCTCTCTGCAGTACTTAGCTTGGGAGATGAAGATTCCATTCTTCTTCTGTTTAATTTGCAAGCCTAGGAAGAACGTTAGTTCTCCCATCATTGACATTTCAAACTCACCCTGCATAGTCTTAGAGAAATCTTCACAAAGCTTTTCATTAGTTGCCCCAAAAATAATATCATCAACATAAATTTGGACAATTAACATATTTCTATCTTTGTGAAAAATAAACAGTGTATTATCTAGTTTGCCCCTTGAGAAACCCTTGCCCAGCAGGAAGCTGCTGAGTCTCTCATACCAAGCTCGAGGAGCTTGTTTCAGGCCATATAAAGCTTTCTTTAGTCTATACACATGTTTGGGATGCTTGTGATCCTCAAAGCCAGGAGGTTGCTCTACATATACTTCTTCTTTAATATAACCATTAAGAAATGCACTCTTTACATCCATTTGATATAACCTAAAGCCTTTCATGGATGCAAAGGCTAGAAGAATCCTTATTGCTTCAAGTCTAGCGACTGGAGCAAAAGTCTCTTCATAGTCAATGCCTTCTTCTTGGTTATATCCTTTGGCTACTAATCTGGCTTTGTTTCTTGTAATTTGACCTGTCTCATCCAGTTTGTTTTTGAAGACCCACTTGGTCCCCACTATGGATTGATGAGACGGCCTTGGGACTAGTTCCCAGACTTGGCTTCTTTCAAATTGATTTAGCTCTTCCTGCATGGCAATAATCCAGTCGCAGTCCTCAAGAGCTTGTTCAACTGAAGTTGGTTCGATTTGAGATAGGAATGCTCTAAACTCAACTTCATTTTGAACTTGCCTTCTGGTTCTGACACCAGAAGAAACATCACCAAGCACTTGATCAAGAGGATGATCCCTGTGATGTCTCCTAGCTGTTGGCAACTGTGCCTCATCAGGCACGGTCTGCATTCTAGGTTCCTCACTGAGTTCATCTTCTTCTTTAAGATTGCTTGCTGGTGTTTCTTTTGGTGGTGAAGAAGATGATGGTAGTTCTGGAAGATTAAGTAATTCATCATCTCCTGTGGATTGTCCCCATGTAGGAGTTTCATCGAATACAACATGCATTGATTCTTCTACAACTCTAGTTCTCATGTTGTATACTCTATATGCTTTACTCCTAAGGGAATATGCTATGAATATACCTACATCAGCTTTTGGATCAAACTTACCCAGATTTACCTTTCCATTGCTATGCACATAGCATTTTGATCGAAAGATTCTGAGGTGGCTGATGTTGGGCTTCCTCCCTTTGTACAGCTCATAGGGAGTGTTGTCCAATCCCTTTCGAACATAGGCTCTGTTAGAGATGTAGCAAGAAGTGCTCATAGCGTCCGCCCAGAACACTTGAGAAACCTCTTTCTCGTTGAGCATGCTTCTAGCCATCTCAGTCAGAACCCTGTTCTTTCTCTCGACCACTCCGTTTTGCTGAGGAGTTCTAGGAGCTGAGAAGTTGTGTTCAATACCGTTTTGCTCACATAGCTCAGAGAAGCTATGGTTCTCAAATTCTCCTCCATGGTCTGTCCTTATGGCTGTGATTTTGAGCTTCTCTCTCATTCTGCACTTTCTTAGCCAGGACAACAAAAGCATCAAAAGCATCTTGCTTAGAGGCAAGAAACATAGTCCAAGTGAACCTTGAATAGTCATCCACCACCACTAGAGCATACAGGTTTCCACCCAAGCTCTTCACTCTAGCGGGCCCAACCAAATTACCAAATCCATGTGGATTATTTCCAAGGGCCTGCTGGTGGAGACTTTCTTCTTGGTTTTAAACGTGGACTTTGTTTGCTTCCCTCATTGGCAGGATTCACAAATAAAATCATGTTTTACCTTAAAGGATGGAATACCTATAGCTAGCTCTTTTTTAATTAGCATATCAAGTTGAGTAAAGTTAACATGAGCTAATCTCTTATGCCAAAGCCAACTGTTCTCATCACTAGATATTAAACATTTTTCGTCCAGTTGTTGACATAAGTCTAGAGTATATAGGTTTCCATTTCTGTTTGCCTTAAGTTTGCATTTTAAATTGGCCTTATCTAAATTTAGATCCTGCTTATCAACTATTATGCACTCATGTGAATCAAAGATTACCCAATTTCCTTTGTCAGTGCTCTGGCTCACGCTCAGCAAGTTGTGACAGAGACCGTCCACTAGATAGACGTCTTTTACTGGTCCGACTTCTTCAACTCCAGTGATCTTTCCACTTTGATTTCCTCCAAAGGTCACTGTGGCTCCATCTTTGATCACCAGAGATTTGAACTTGTCTCTGTCTCCAGTCATATGTCTCGAGCATCCGCTGTCAATATACCATTTTCTGTTCTTGGATGCTTTGAGACACACCTGGAAAAATCAAGTAAGCTTAGGTACCCAACCTTTCTTGGGTCCTCTGTCATTAGTTTTCAATGCCCTTGGTCTAGTGTTAGCCTTGACCTTGGGCTTATGATCATTCAGTGCATCCGGCCTAGTGCTGGCTCTAGGCTCTTGGGTTTTCCCTGTGGATTGTTTCCAGACTCGGGATCCTTGTCCTCCCTTGGTTTCCTTTACAGGGGGAAGATCCTCTGTAGCTTTGGTTCCTTTAGGGACCCACTTGTAAGAGCTACTTGCTCCATGCTTCTTGGCATTACAGTTGGACGTGGAGTGTCCTTTCCTGTTGCAATAGTTACAGAAGCTAAAAGGTGAGGAGCTGTGACTAGTGGCTTTGTGGAAGAATTTTAAGTAGGGCTTTACTTTTGGTTCCACCCACTTTTTCCCTCTAGGAGTATATCCTAAGCCAGTCCTATCCCTATATGCCCTTTGATTCATTAAAATTATATTTAACATTTCTGATCCATTTGTAAACTTCTGCAGGGCATTTTGCAGCTTGTCTTTCTTAGCTGAGATTTTGCTGCAATTAGGGCAGCTCTCAAGTGTTGGGGCATTGGGTTCTGTTTGGGGAGAACCCTGGCCATCCACTACCGGAAGCTTTCTAGCTTCCGCTAGCTCTTCACTTAGTGAGTCCACCTTGGACTCAAGTGATTCCTTTTTAGTTTTTAACTTTTTATAGGCTTTACTCAATTGAGAAAATTCTTCATGAACCTCATTGTAAGCCTCTTGCAATTCAGAGAAAGTTACCTCATTGTCTTCGTGGGTGAGGTCAAGATCTGAAGATGCTTCCTCATCATCTTCTCTGGCTATTCACCCATCACTTCTTCCTCATCACTTGCTTCGTCATCTGAGCTATTCACCCAGATAGAGGATACAAAGGCCTTTCTTTTGTCTTTGCCTTTTGACTTCTGCAGGCTGGGACACTCAGCTTTGAAGTGACCAGGCTTCTTACATTCAAAGCACACAAGGGCCTTCTCCTTCTTGTATCCCCTCCTCTGGCTGGAGTCACCTTTCTGAAACCCTCCTTTCTTTCTGAAGAACTTTCTGAACTTTCTCACCATCATAGCCATCTCCTCATCGTCTATTTCCTCCTCATCATCCTCATCATCATCATCAATCTCCTTGCTGGGAGCAACAAGGGCAAGATTCTTGGCCTTGGATGAGGCTTGAGGAGCTCTCTGAGCCAGCAGGGTAGGTTCATATTCAGCCAGAGAGCCAAATAGTGCGGTGATGAAGCTGGTTGATTCTCCTTGGACTTCTTGCAAGATGGTTACTTTGGTGATCCAGTCACCTTTCAAGATCTTCAGGATCTTGCTAACTTGCTCTCTTTCAGGAACCTTTACAACCGCAAGTTTTGAACGGGATCACTTGCAACCTTACAACTACAAGTTTTACACAAGGTTCACTTGCAACCTTTCTAACTAGCTCCCCCTTACACCTAGCAAGGGTTCAACCTTTACTAATAAAGGATTTTTCTAACTAAGTTCTCTTTAAGAACAGATAGTGTTACACACTTAAGTACAATCAATGCTCTTATAACACAAAGAGACTTAACTACAAACAGTACAAGATATGTAGATGAAAAGATCACTCAATGTGTTAAATGTTCTTTCTCTTTTCTGGGCAGCTTTGAATGCTTGAAGATTTTCTTGGTTTCTCGCTCTAGCTTCTGTCAAGAATGTCAAAGATAATAGTTGGCTTCATAAATGAAGTTGAACTCCTTTATATAGTCTTCAAACATTATGACTCTTGGTAGGTGGGTTAGCCGTTTGAATATGGCCGTTTTTCCCATGTTACCGTTTGCCCAATAAATGCTTCATCAATGCATAGCAGGGTTGACTTGCTTTATCTCTGAAAAGTAGTCCTGACACCTCTGCTCTGACAAAAGCATTCTGACACTGCACTTCTGAACGTTCTGACATTCTGATTGCTTGCGGAAGCAGATTCACATCCGGAAGCAACTCTACTTAGTGTGCTGCACTTGAACGTTAGTCTAACAATATAAACACATAGTCACATGCAGTGGGAGTGTACTTAGTCTAAGAGGTCTTCCTTGTATCCGGAAGCACTTCTACATCCGGAAGTAAATCTACTAGATGAAGGATTATATTCACTATTACTCACTCTCGCTCAGTGTCCTTCAATCCAACAGTCAGCGCTAGTCACTAAGCTATCGGAAGCAATTCTACTGGACGTGACTTATGTTCACTGACGCTTAGTGTCATCTATTCCAACAGCCAGCGCCAGTCTAAATATAACAGGAAGCAAATTCACTTCCGGTTGAATCCTAGCTTAGTCTTGAGGTTTTGTATATCTAGTGCTTATGGACTAAGTTATTTCCCTAGTGAATTACTTGCTCTCGCTGGGGGTTGAGTCATTCAACCGCGAGCGCTAGTCCTAGTCTATCCGGAAGTAAATTCACATCCGGTTGCACTCTTACTTGGGATTCTATGTTAACCTATTGCTTTCTAAGTGTTAGAATCTTAAGTTTTGATGGTGACTAAGGTATGATATGGTCTAGTACTTAAGAGAACATAATCAGCACTTAGGAAGGATTAGATGACATGGTTAGAATCCTGAGTTAGATCACTTGAGAATGCAAGATCACTTCCGGATAGATTAGGACTTGCGCATGCGGATGAATGTTTTCATCCCCCAGCATCAGCAAGTAAATCACTGGGAAATAACTTAGTCCATGAGAATTAGTACACAACCTTAAGACTAAGCTATGTTTCAATCAGAAGTGAATTTACTTCCTGTTAGACTTAGACTGGCGCAGAGCGATGGAATAGATCTCACCCCAAGCGTCAGTGAGTCTACTTCCCCAAGTGAAAGCGCTTCCTGTTAGAATTAGACTGGCGCAGAGCGACAGAATAGATATTACCCCAAGCGTCAGTGAGTCTACTTCCCCAAGTGAAAGCACTTCCTATTAGATTTAGACTGGCGCAGGTTGATAGACTAGATATAACCCCGAGCGTCAGCGGAAATGCAACATCAAGTGAAGTTGCTTCCTGTTAGATCTTGACTGGCGCAGACTGATAGAATAGATTTCACCCTAAGCGTCAGTGAATTCACCACGTCAAGTAAAAGTGCTTCCGATAGCTCAGTGACTAGCGCTGAGTGGTGAAATTAAATAGACTAAGCGAGAGCAAGTCATATTGAACTAAATCCCTCATCAAGCGAATTTACTTCCGGATGTAGAAGTGCTTCCGGATACCCCTTAGATTTAGGGATCACCCACTGCATGAGATTATATGATTATATTGCTAAACTAACGTTCAAGTGCAGCACACTCAGTAAGGTTGCTTCCGGATGAGAAGTTGCTTCCGCAAGCAATCAGAATGTCTGAACGTTCAAAGAGATGCAGTGTCAGAATGCTTTTAACAGAGCAGAGGTGTCAGGACTACTTTTCAGAGATAAAGCAAGTCAACCCTGCTGAAGCATTTAAGAAGATGTTCCTTCCAACGGTAACAAGAGGATAACAGACATATTCAAACAACATTGTTACCTACCAAGCATGAGGAGTATGAGAACATAATCTGAAGATTCACTCAAGGTGTCAAAGCTCATACTGCCCACAAGAGTCAGAGTCCATAAGAGAGCTTCTGATAGCAAGAGAGGATCCAATAGCAAAGCACTCTTATCATTCATGGACAAGTGCTTGAAAGACAAAGTTCCTCTATGTGACAGCAAGCAAAATGTTAGAGTCCACGAGCTTCAGATAGCAAGAGAGCTTCCGATAGTGAGTCTCTTAACATCCTGGACTTATGCTTGAGGAACGAAGTCCTCTCTGACAACAAGCAAGAGTCGGACCGTACAAAGTGTTCAGATGTCAGAACGACTTTTGTCAGAATAGTATTGCCAGAACAGTGTTGACAGAACAGCTTGGTCAGAGCACCTTTTTAGATAAAGCAAAGTCAACCCTGCTGTGCATTAATGAGGACAACGTAAACAAGGCCCCAACGTCTATAATCAAACGGTCTTATTGCCTCTCCAACGGTTAGATATTCAGAGGCTGGTATAAAAGGGATGTTCTTCATTTCTGAAGAAGAGGGCTTGAAAAAGAGAGAGAGAACAAGGCTATTATCTGAAAAACACTATTCTACATTCCTCTCATCTTCTACTCTCGGACTTTGATATGTAATATTCTTAGAGAGTGATTTATTTGTACTTAAGTGAGTAACATCATCCACTCTTTGAGAGAGTTAGTTTTGAGCTTAAGTGTTTAACAAAATCAGTTCATAGAGTGAACATATTGTAATCTTACATTTTGTAAGGGGGAGCATTTAGAAGGTTTTCTAAATCTCCATAGGTTGCAAGTTAGCCCGTAAAACTTGCGTTTGTAAGGTTGCAAGTGATCCCGTAAAACTTGCGGTAAGGTTTGCAGGTGAACCCGTTGTAAAACCTGTGGGTTGTTAGGTGAACCCGTGCTCGTAAAACCTAAAGTGTAAAGGCTTCTCTTGTGCCCGGTTTAAACAAGAATAGTGGATTGGAAATCTCAGGTGTAGCCTGGGGACTGGATGTAGGTCTGGGTGACCGAACCAGGATAAATTTATGTGTGCATATATTTATACTTGATCATTCTATTTTGCATCACATAGCATACTGACTTGTGCATAGCATTAGTTATTATCATCATCACCGAGCACAAGCAGTCTTTCGAAAAGAGTTTAAGTTTTTTATTCCCTCACCCAATTCACCCCCCCCTCTTGGGTGACAGCCACGAATTTCATTTGGTATCAGAGCAGGTCACTTGTTTAAAGGATCAAACGATCTCAAGTGCAAAGACCTTGGCTGATTTGGGTTAAAATGTTTTCCAAAGGCTTTGATCATACCATTCCACCTGTGTTAGAAAATATTGATTTTTGTTGGTGGAAAGCAAGAATGGAAAGTTTTATAAAATCCACTAGTTTGAAAATGTGGGATATTTTTGAAAATGATTTTGATTTCAAACCAAGAGGAAACTGGACTGAAAGGGAGAAAAATTTGTTTTCCTTAAACATTAGAGCAATGCAAATTTTATACAAAGGCTTAACTGAAAATGATTTCCAGAAAATCAAACATTGCTCTAGTGCTAGAGATATTTGGAATACTCTTGATGTGATATATGCTTCTAACCCATCTCTTGAAAGCACAGCTGTCCAAAGCTCAACTCGTGCTCTTTGTGGATCATCTACTGATGAGCTTCTGGAAGCTGATATTGAGGAAGCAGACTTCAGTGAAGAGAGTATCCATCTCTGCCTAGAAGATTCAGAAAGTGAGGTATCTGGATCTGAAATTGAACTCTCTGATTTGCAAGATGCATACAATGAGTTATATACTGAATATTGTAAACTTGCAAAAGAACTTCTAGGCTTAAAAGAAAAAGATAGGAAACTTGAAAAACTAATTTCTTCTTCTACATCTAAAGTTTCCGAGGGTTCTTTTAAAGAACTAGTGGTTCCGATAGCTAGCCCACTATCGGTAGGGAAAACTTCAACATGTCTTGAAAAATGTTTTGATTGTGAACACGTGTTGAAGGAAAAAGAAAAGCTTTCAAAAGAAACTGAAATTTCAAAGGAACAAAAAGCTTTTCTAAAAGAAACTAATCATGATAATGATAGAAAATCTCATTTTGATTATCATTCCATTATCTGTCATTATTGTGGTAGATTAGGACATATTTCTCACACATGCAGTCTTAGAAGAAATTCAAATGTGAGAAATAAGTTTGTATGGATTCCTAAAGGACAAGTAAGGTCCAGTGCTAACCATGTAGGACCCAAGTACAAATGGGTACCAAAACATCCTCCTAGTGCCTTACTTGTGCAGGATAGATCAAGAGTTCCTCTTATCCCAAAGAAGAGAACTCGTGGTGATGCAACTGCTGAAACCCACTGGTACAATCATAAGAAGCTGTCGGCCACCACAAGGGACAATGGTTCTGTCTCAAGGATGAGCTATCACAAAGTTCCATTCAACTATCCTGAGAAGAACAAGAGAGAGTGGATTCCTCGATCATCATTGAAAAGGCTCTTGAATCCTACCTCTCAGAAGAAAGTGCTTCGAACCAAGGATAAGTATAGAAGATCTCCTTGGGTAAGCAAGGGATCACTTAGCAACGAAGCATTTGGTAGTAAAATCTCCTATGCTAATGTTAGATGGACTTATTGAGATTTTACATTAAGCATCCTAAGATGTGAACATTATATTCATCATAGAAGAAAGCTTGAAGAAATAAGTAATGTTCATAATCTACATACTGTCCATGACTATCTTGATCAAAAACCTTGTATATCCTTGTGCATATAGTCATGAAAGATTCACCATGTCATACACATAGGACGTAATCTAAATGCATGTGAACTATATATAGCCTACAAACTAACCTTCAGATCCAGACTTGGATACAAAAGGAAGGGACTATCTGATATTTTGTAGGAAGGGCAATCCGAAGGTTCAGCAAGACAAGGGTGATGAAGACCCTTGCTAAAAGGAAGATCTCCTCCCCCCCACAGTGAGCCATCTGATTCATGTGCCCCCAACAATCTGCTAGCTCAGAGGCAAACTTGAGATAGCGCTGAGTGATCAACCTGCGGAGATACCTTCTGCTGAACCTGTGTCTCCCTCTGCGCCAGCACCCAATCTGAGTGAAGAGCTGTGTATGAAGTATGGGTTCAAGAGGCCAGAGATGCCAGTGGTAGTGATCACAAAGTAAATTCATCCCTCTGCACCAGCTCCAATCCATCCTATTAGCCTCAGCAAGACTCAGGACTGTACCTCATCTGAACAATTAGTCAAGTCTTGATAAGCATTCGTCACGCATAGATTTTGGTACTGCTCTAAATATAGATTCCATGCATTGCCAACCAAAATCAAGCGAGCTACTGCTAGATGCGAATGGAGCTATGGTGATATTATTCTTACCTTCCTCTTTACTTGAATAATCACTTGGCTAGTAAATGCATGATGGGCTTAACAGCTTTTATTTCTCTGAAACTGATATGATTTCCCTTATCTGTGATGAACACTTATTTTCTGTAAAAACGACCCTATCATATCAAATTCATTTTCTGATATAATGCAAACAGATTCTGATCCTCTTTAAACCTACATGACAACCGTACCTCATGATAGCACTCAAAAGCTATTTCTGATTTTCCATTTCATGTGGTATCTCTTGCATCAAATTTTTCAATGCATAAGCAGCTATGGTTTCGAGAACAATACATCCCTCTTAATTACATCTTTAAGTTCTCAATCTACTAATGATCTCAGTTCAAGTTTGTGGTTTAAGAATGTTGACACAGATTATTGAAGCTTGAACAATGAATATAACCAAGAGAGAATGACAACGAAAATGTCTCTTATCAAGATGTGTGGAATGGCTATACCAAACCTGAGAAACTTTCGCCGATACTCATGAGCATTTCTATCCCTTACATATTCTGTTGTGAAATTAAATGGATAGTCTCTCTCTTGTCTGACATGCATTAGAAATCTTAGGAAATGCCTTGAATTAAACTCTGCTAGATCTGTAAAACATGGCATAGTATCACAAGCATGCTATAATCTGTATTAATTTCAAGCTTGTTGATATCCTAAGAACTATGAGATCACATTGAGCATATCTAGAAGAACTCGAGCTAATATTTGGAAATTATTCTCGTAATCATATGCTGAAATTTGATTGTTTTTGTAAACCGAATTTAGTCTTAAAATCAAACTATTCTGTGAGCATGAAAATTTCCAGTATTTCATTTTTGTGAGGATGAAGATTTTTCTTTTCAAAATTTCATAGTGTTAATAATTCACATGTCTTCATGATCTAACATGAACATCCTTGAGGCATATGTATTGAACTATACTTGCTTATGAAACTCTGAAAATATGCCACCTGTTTAATATTCTCTGTACTATCACATTGATATTTATCCATGAGAGTATAAATAGAGTTCATGTCTTGATAGTGAAACTATGTGAATGTATAGATAATTTCAAAATTAGTTTTCACATAATCATTGCTCATATTTTCTTAAACCAATTAGCAAGCATGATTTCTTAAAATTATTAGTTTGTGCTGATTAACACAGATTGACTTGAATGTCCTGAGGATGGTCTTCAATGTTAAATCTTAAGTTCTTTCACTGACCATCAGAAAGCATTTGTTTCCTCAAGCATATGCAGGACCAATCATCAAGTTTGAGCAAAGTTGCTTTCACAACAATCAGCGCCTTCGATAGCAGGCCAACTATTGAACCATGGGAAGAGTAGAGTGACTGCCCAGTCATGTCTGCTTGTGGTTGTAGCTCAGCTTGCCAAAGCGAATCATCAAAGCACTTGCGCTAGGGGTTTCCACTTGAGATAGCACACCTCTTGAAGATGTCAGGAAGCATGCTTATCTGCGTACGATTCAGATTCCTGAGTCTAATAGAGTATGAGTACCCCTCATCTGTGGTAACATCTACACCTTACCATCTCTTACATATGATGCATACATGGCATTGGTAAGGGTGTCAACTTAGGATGTTTCTCTCAATCTGCATTGACTTCAAAATCATTCACTGTCTTAGAAAATCATCCTAGCTCACACATCTGTATCCTCTAAATGACATGCCGGAAAGTAATTGATAACATACCTCTCTTATATGCTTCCTTTCTTGATTTAATGATGATTAATCTTAATATAGAAGAGAAGTAAGTGGACATTACCTGTTAATGATCCCTTGAAAATCGAGAGTCACATGCTGTCATCGATAATAAACTCTTAAGATGCTGTGATGCAATTTGTTTGGAAATTATTTTGGCACTTTTAAAAACACAAATTTCATTTGATTTGATTTCATTTCATATGGTATCACAAATTTCATTTGGCATTCAATCTTTTCCTTTGATACCACAAGTTCAAACTCACAGATCTCATTTGATTTCATTAGGTATCAGATTTCATCTCATTTGAATTTAAAATCACATATTTCATTTGATATCATAATCATCATTTTTAAACACATCAAAATTATTTTTGATATCATGTTAATCAATTCGAGAGGATCAAAATTACTTTTGATATGTTTTGTATGTTTTGCTCTTGACTTAATCCTTGAAAAACATGTTTAGCTATCCCACATAATGATTAGGGCGAATACAATCATTTAGGATCATGAATCATTATTGTTTTCCTTGATAATTCTCGTACGTTGTATTGAATAGTCTAGAACAAATCCTTATTAACGATACATAGGGAGAAATATTAGGTAGAAAGCCCATTCCGAGGAGAACGATAAAAGTATCCCCATCCCTAAGGCTAGCTTGCACCTGTTGGAATTTGATGAAGCCAAAAGGGGGAGAGAGATAGAGATGAGATGTCTAGAGATGGAGATGAGATGTCTAGAGATGAGATATAAGATGTCTAGCGAGAGATGAGACATGAGATGTCTAGAGCTGAGAGATAGATAAGATATCTAAGTTTAATTATAGCTCTGGGAGTGCTCTGGGAGTGATCTAAGTTTAATTATGTTCTCTAGTCATCTATGGGTTTGTCATCATCAAAAAGGGGGAGAATGTTAGAATCTTAAGTTTTGATGGTGACTAAGGTATGATATGGTCTAGTACTTAAGAGAACATAATCAGCACTTAGGAAGGATTAGATGACATGGTTAGAATCCTGAGTTAGATCACTTGAGAATGCAAGATCACTTCCGGATAGATTAGGACTTGCGCATGCGGATGAATGTTTTCATCCCCCAGCATCAGCAAGTAAATCACTGGGAAATAACTTAGTCCATGAGAATTAGTACACAACCTTAAGACTAAGCTATGTTTCAATCAGAAGTGAATTTACTTCCTGTTAGACTTAGACTGGCGCAGAGCGATGGAATAGATCTCACCCCAAGCGTCAGTGAGTCTACTTCCCCAAGTGAAAGCGCTTCCTGTTAGAATTAGACTGGCGCAGAGCGACAGAATAGATATTACCCCAAGCGTCAGTGAGTCTACTTCCCCAAGTGAAAGCACTTCCTATTAGATTTAGACTGGCGCAGGTTGATAGACTAGATATAACCCCGAGCGTCAGCGGAAATGCAACATCAAGTGAAGTTGCTTCCTGTTAGATCTTGACTGGCGCAGACTGATAGAATAGATTTCACCCTAAGCGTCAGTGAATTCACCACGTCAAGTAAAAGTGCTTCCGATAGCTCAGTGACTAGCGCTGAGTGGTGAAATTAAATAGACTAAGCGAGAGCAAGTCATATTGAACTAAATCCCTCATCAAGCGAATTTACTTCCGGATGTAGAAGTGCTTCCGGATACCCCTTAGATTTAGGGATCACCCACTGCATGAGATTATATGATTATATTGCTAAACTAACGTTCAAGTGCAGCACACTCAGTAAGGTTGCTTCCGGATGAGAAGTTGCTTCCGCAAGCAATCAGAATGTCTGAACGTTCAAAGAGATGCAGTGTCAGAATGCTTTTAACAGAGCAGAGGTGTCAGGACTACTTTTCAGAGATAAAGCAAGTCAACCCTGCTGAAGCATTTAAGAAGATGTTCCTTCCAACGGTAACAAGAGGATAACAGACATATTCAAACAACATTGTTACCTACCAAGCATGAGGAGTATGAGAACATAATCTGAAGATTCACTCAAGGTGTCAAAGCTCATACTGCCCACAAGAGTCAGAGTCCATAAGAGAGCTTCTGATAGCAAGAGAGGATCCAATAGCAAAGCACTCTTATCATTCATGGACAAGTGCTTGAAAGACAAAGTTCCTCTATGTGACAGCAAGCAAAATGTTAGAGTCCACGAGCTTCAGATAGCAAGAGAGCTTCCGATAGTGAGTCTCTTAACATCCTGGACTTATGCTTGAGGAACGAAGTCCTCTCTGACAACAAGCAAGAGTCGGACCGTACAAAGTGTTCAGATGTCAGAACGACTTTTGTCAGAATAGTATTGCCAGAACAGTGTTGACAGAACAGCTTGGTCAGAGCACCTTTTTAGATAAAGCAAAGTCAACCCTGCTGTGCATTAATGAGGACAACGTAAACAAGGCCCCAACGTCTATAATCAAACGGTCTTATTGCCTCTCCAACGGTTAGATATTCAGAGGCTGGTATAAAAGGGATGTTCTTCATTTCTGAAGAAGAGGGCTTGAAAAAGAGAGAGAGAACAAGGCTATTATCTGAAAAACACTATTCTACATTCCTCTCATCTTCTACTCTCGGACTTTGATATGTAATATTCTTAGAGAGTGATTTATTTGTACTTAAGTGAGTAACATCATCCACTCTTTGAGAGAGTTAGTTTTGAGCTTAAGTGTTTAACAAAATCAGTTCATAGAGTGAACATATTGTAATCTTACATTTTGTAAGGGGGAGCATTTAGAAGGTTTTCTAAATCTCCATAGGTTGCAAGTTAGCCCGTAAAACTTGCGTTTGTAAGGTTGCAAGTGATCCCGTAAAACTTGCGGTAAGGTTTGCAGGTGAACCCGTTGTAAAACCTGTGGGTTGTTAGGTGAACCCGTGCTCGTAAAACCTAAAGTGTAAAGGCTTCTCTTGTGCCCGGTTTAAACAAGAATAGTGGATTGGAAATCTCAGGTGTAGCCTGGGGACTGGATGTAGGTCTGGGTGACCGAACCAGGATAAATTTATGTGTGCATATATTTATACTTGATCATTCTATTTTGCATCACATAGCATACTGACTTGTGCATAGCATTAGTTATTATCATCATCACCGAGCACAAGCAGTCTTTCGAAAAGAGTTTAAGTTTTTTATTCCCTCACCCAATTCACCCCCCCCCTCTTGGGTGACAGCCACGAATTTCACTAAGTACTTGATTCATTCTTTCATATTTTAGTCTTCATCAAAACTTAAGATTCTAACAAACGTTTGCTTTCATCTGAAGAGTCATTGCCCATTTTACCCTCTGTAACTTTGCATATAAATAGGAAGTCACTTTCACTTTCACTTTTTACTTACACAAATTTTTCACCCACAAATTCTCTGCATATTCTCTTCATCTTCTTCACTATGTTCTTCATCTTCTTCATTTTTTTCCTTCGCCCTTCATCACAAACAAACCTTAAACCCTCACAACAATGGCCGGCTGACATGAATCTAACCCCAACACAAAGAAAGCCACCACATCCAAGAAATCGAAGTCCAAATCGGGCAAATCTGGGCATTCGCACTCTCGGAAATCTGGGAAATCCCATGAACACCATGAACACGATGAACAACACCAAGAACAATCTCGGCAAACCCAGGGACATAGTGAGCAAGTCCAGGAGCAGCCTGGACATTCTGAACGAGCCCAAGAAGAGCCTGGGCAGACTGAGCGTGAACGAGAACAAGCCAAGAGGAAAGGGAAGAAGAAGGTTCAATTCAGCGAGGAGCCTTCTTCCAAAAGACAGAGGGTAGAGGAGGATGACCCTCTTGTTTATAGAGATGGACCTTTGGAGGATGTCTCTTCAAAGTTTGAAACCATCAAACCCTACTTCAACAACGGGCTGTTCATCGATTTGGTCAAAATAGAGGAACTAGGGTTTCCACATCTGCGGCCTTATCTGAAAAGGTACATGCCCTGGCTGGAGATCAACCAGGACTACAACATCAACGTCCTGCGAGTATTCTGTGAGTCCCTCACTGGGAAAGTCAAGTATAAGAAGGTAGATGGGAAGGAGCAGATATGCAGACTCACCTTCACTGCCACAGTTAGGGGGAGAACCTTCAGTTTCACCTGGAGGGACATCAATGCCCTAATGGGGGTTACAGAAGAGGGAATGAATGAGTGGCTGTACCCTGAGTCACTCAAATACAGCAAGGAGGAACTCGCGAAGATTTATGACACCCAAGGGAAGAAGGTGTCCAAGATGTCTGACTCCAACAGACTCTTGTACTATGTCTACTCCCGAATGATGACACACAAGGGGGGTAACTTCAACGAGTTCACTCTGCTGGACAACCCGTGGTTCCCCAGACTTCTCTCCCAGCAGCCAATCAACCCGGGGCAGTTGATCAGCCTTGAACTTCATAGATGGTTGGTCAACAACAAGGCTGGATATCTTCCCTATCCCACCATCCTTGCCTTCCTCCTTGAGAAGAATCTGATCAAGGCTACATCTGACGTGGAGGAAGAGAATGTTAAGTGTGCTCCTGTGGGCAACTAACATCAGCAAGATGGGCATCAAGTATCTGAAGAAGGCCAAGCCCACACGCTCAGGATCTCAGGCAGGTTGTGCCTCTCAGACTTCTGTCCCCTCTGTATCTGGAGCAGGGGATCAAGAAGTTGACTCCCATCCCGGGCCAAGCCGTGCTGCGAGGGTACCAGCCACTGTGAAGGCTTTTGCTCAAGAGATGAAGGAGGAGAATCTCCTTAGGCTTTCTGACTCCCTGGTGGCTCCTCTCAGAAATGACTGTGATGCTGGCTTTCAACAACAAGGGGAGCGAATCCAGAGACTTGAGGATCGCGTGGGTCAGGTCGAGGCTCACTTGGGTCGGTTGGACGCCAAGCTAGACCTTATCCTTCAACACCTTCAGATCCCTCAACCCCAACAAGGTAACTTACCACCACCCCCTCCTCCAAATCCACCTCCTCCTCCTCCATCTAATCCACCCCTACTTCCCCCTCCTCCTCCTCCCAACACTCAACAACCACAGCCACCTCCACAAAATCCCCAACCATCACCAAACAACGATCAACAACCCCATCCTTCACCCAACCATGAACAACAACCCCAAGACTCACCCCAACAATCTCCTCGCCAATCACCTCTTCACCCTAATAACTCCCCATCTCAACATAACTCCCCTACTCGCTCACCACCCAACACCTCCGCCGGACCATCCAATCCTAACCCAACCACATCTCAAACCCCCATAGCCTTTACCTCTCCCGATAACCCAGACCACACTTATTACCTCCGCGACCAATCCCCTATTAGGTGGAAAGTTAGACAACCTGATGTCTACTACTCCACCTATCCTTTTGATGGGCTCTTTACCCACCCCTCTTTCTTCGAAAGAAACTCCATCTACTTTCCCAACCCTCCTGACTCACCCAAACAAACCTCCCCCACATCCTCGCCCAACCCTTCCCCAACTAAGAAATTCGGCCCTGAACCTCTACCCTCCTCCTCACCCACTCCATCCTCCCTGGCCCTCGCCCTTGTTGATGATGACAAAAGGGGGAGAGATGCTGTTATTGCCCTCCGCCAGACCATGGACACAAGGGATGTTCTCAGTCAGCCATCCCTCTGGCTGGATGAAGACATCGCGGCTGCCCTCCGCCGCGCCATGGAATCTCAGAGACTGGGTGGTGCTGAGAGCCTGATCAGAGGGGAAGCTATCCGATTTATGCAACAGCAGAGATCGGATGAGCAAAGGGCTAAATGGGACATGGTTGTATTTGAGCAAAGTGAAGAAATCCCACAACCAGCCTCTTCATCATCAGAGCCTCCTTCAACTGAGCAGAGTAGGAATATTGTTGAGGAAATCATGATGAAGTACGGGCTGAAGAAGGTCAACCATCCTCCCATTGTGATCGCTAAGCCAATCCCTTCATCCTCTGGGCAAACAATTGAGACTCCTGCTTCTGAGCAAACTTCTGCCCCTCCTCCTCCATCTGAGCCAGCCTCTGCTCCTCCTCCTTCAGCAGTTAAGTTCAGTGACTCAAGAAAGAAGGCAGTTGTCAGAAAGCGTGCCAAAAAGGGTGCTACCTCCACTGAGTCTGCTGAGAGTGAGGAAGAGACTCCATCAGGCCAAGCTGAGCAAGAGACTACGTCTGTCCAAGCTGAGCAAGAGATCCCATCAGTACAAGCCATTTCTATTCTAAAGGAAGTCAAGTTGGAGATAGAGGACATGACTCCTGAAGAATTCAAAAGATATGGCTTCACGGACAAGATCTCTTTTGGTCAGATGGCTTGCCTTGATGCTGAGAGAGCAAGAGCCAAACCTACTCAGCCAATGGGGAAGGGGAAAGGAAAAGGAAAAGGCAAGGGGAAGAGGAAAGCCCAGGAAGTTGAGGAGGACCCCAACTTCCCTGTATGGAATGTGAAGATCCGGGCTGTTCACTATCCAAATGGAGAGGTCACTCCCTTCTCAGATGCAACAGGGTTCCCAGGCTTTGAGGAAGTTGAAAACCTGAAGAGAGCCTTTGAGGAGTCTGTTGAGTCTGAGAGACTCAGAAGGGAAAGGGACGAGGAAGAGCTTCAAAGGATCATTGCCCAGATCGATCAGAATGTAAAGGAAGCCCATCTAGCCCAGCTCCAAAAAGAGAATGAGGATAGGCAGAGAGAGAGGGAGAAGAAAAAGAAACACCAACTCTGAACCACCACTTCAACCCTTATACCTTAGAATTTTTTCTTTGATTTTCATGCATATTTCATTTTTGCTTAGTGTAGATTACTTGTATATTTTATCTGCTTGTGTAACACTAACTTGTAATATTCTATTTATCAATGATAATTGTCTAAGTTATTTATGCCTTATTTAATTATTGTTTTTAATTCTTTCATATGAAATTAATCGATAGACTTAGTTTGTCATCATCAAAAAGGGGGAGAATGTTAGAATCTTAAGTTTTGATGAAGACTAAAATATGAAAGAATGAACCAAGCACTTAGAAAGCATTAGGTTAATATAGAATCCCAAGTAAGAGTGCAACCGGATGTGGATTTACTTCCGGATAGACTTGGACTAGCGCTCGCGGATGAACGTCTAATCCCCCAGCGAGAGCAAGTAATCCACTAAGGAAATAACTTAGTCTAGAGGCACTAGATATTCACAACCTTAAGACTAAGCTAAGATGCAACCGGATGTGGATTTGCTTCCGATTAAATTTAGACTCGCGCTGGCTGTTGGTATAGATAACACTGAGCACCAGTGAACATAACCCAACGTCCAGTAGAATTGCTTCCGATTGCTTAGTGACTAGCACTGGCTGTTGGATTGAAGGACACTAAGCGAGAGTGAGTAAAAGTGAATATAACTGTTCATCCAGTAGTAGTGCTTCCGGATGTGGAAGTGCTTCCGGATACAAGGAAGACATCTTAGACTAAGTGAACTCCCACTGCATGTGACTATGTGCTTATATTGTTAAACTAACATTCAAAGTGCACCACACTAACTAGAGTTGCTTCCGGATGTGAATCCGCTTCCGCAAGCAATCAGAATGTCAGAACGTTCAGAAGTGCAGTGTCAGAATGCTTTTGTCAGAGCAGAGTTGTCAGGACTACTTTTCAGAGATAAAGCAAGTCAACCCTGCTATGCATTGATGAAGCATTAATTGGGCAAACGGTAACATGGGAAAAACGGCCATATTCAAACGGCTAACCCACCTACCAAGAGTGAGAATGTTTGAAGACTATATATAAAGGAGCTCACCTACATTTATGAAGCCATCTATTATCTTTGACAACTTGAAGAAAGCTAGAGAGAGAAATCGAGAAAAACCTTCAAACATTCAAAGCTGCCCATAAAAGAGAAAGAGCATTTAACTCATTGAGTGATCTTTTCATCTACATATCTTGTACTCTTTGTAGTTAAGTCTCTTCTTGTATTAAGAGCATTCTTTGTACTTAAGTGTGTATCATTATCTGTTCTTAAAGAGAACTTAGTGAGAAAATCCTTTATTTGTAAAGGTTGAACCCTTGCTGGTTATAAGGGGGAGCTAGTTAGAAAGGTTGCAAGTGAGCCTTGAGTAAAACTTGTGGTTGTAAGGTTGCAAGTGATCCCGTCCAAAACTTGCGGTTGTAAAGGTTCCAGGTGCACCCGTTGTAAAACCTGGGGATAGTGGAACTCGGCCTGGGTGGTTGAGAACTGGACGTAGGTCAGGAAGACCGAACCAGTATAAACTCTTGTGTCGATTTTATTTGAGCTTTTATTTTGTAGCACAATTCACCCCCCCCTCTTGTGCATCCATTACTTTCATCTCTCTCTCTCTCTCTCTCTCTGCTAGGGTTTATGGCCACTTGATCTAATAATCTCACCTCTCCTTTAAGTGTTTCAATTCAACAATATAAGTGTTCGCATTTATTTTGTTTTCCCCGATACACAATACTGAATCCTTCGCCTCGATCTACTGAATTCTTCAATTTCAAGCCTCCAATAAATTCATTCAAGAAAGCTTTTTGCCACTGCCAATCAAGCCAAGGGAGGTTCTTTTATTTAACAAGGTCTTGTACAATCTTTTCTCTCCAAATCTATCTTTAATTCAGTTAAGGCGTACGTTCTTTTATTTAGCATTATATGTGTTATATCAAATTCTACTCTTATTAGGTACTCTCTATCTCTCTCTTTGATTATTCTTCTTCTTCTTTATCTATTGTGTCCTTTTTTTTCATTTATTTTTAGTAATGGAGTTTTAGTTTTTACTTTTGATTTCTGCTTTCATATATGTATTCTATTCATTTTTATGCTTTTACTAAATTTTACTTCTTTTTATTGCACTATTATCCACATGAACAATTATAAGTTTACAACCTCCTCTTTTTTTGATTTCTTAAGGGTATCCCACCCGCGTGTCAAGTGGGACTAATCCTTCGCTGTTCTGAAGTCCCATGTAGGGGGTAGACATCTGGCCTGTGAATTTGCTCTATTCGCAAAGGCTGGGGATCGAACCCCCAACCACTTGTTTAAGGGACGTGAGTACTTACCACTCACGCCAACCCGCCAGGTTAGTTTACAACCTCCTCTATTTTCTTCTTTTCTTCTTTTCAACAATTTCATCTTCTTCTTCTTCTTCTTCTCTCTCTCTCTCTTTTTTTGTGCGAAAATTGCAGTTTTTTACCCATTCTCCTATTTTTGCGGAAACTGCAGTTTTGACCCAGTTTTTTTTCCCGAAAATTGCAATTTTTGACCCATTCTCCTACTTTTGCGGAAACTGCAGTTTTAACCCATTTTTTTAGGGAAATTGCAGTTTTGACCCATTCTCTTACTTTTGCGGAAACTGCAGTTTTGATCCAATTTTTTTTTTGACAGAAATTGCAGTTTTTGACACATTCTCCTACTTTTGCGGAAATTACAGTTTTGACCCAGTTTTTTTTTGCGGAAATTGCAAGTTTTGACCCATCCTCCTACTTTTGGGGAAACTGCAAGTTTTTTTTGACCCATTCTCCTACTTTTTTTTTGTCGTCGTCGTATTATCTATGTTATTCATATCTGATATTTTCTCTTCTTCCTCTCATTTCTTATAATCTTTCTCCTCATCAATCTATCAAAATGAATTAATTTTGATTTTCTTTTTAAGGCATTTTACTAAATTTACATAGTTTTATTAAATCTTTTGTTTCTCATGCATATCTTAACCTTTGTATATTATTTGTTGAACATTGTGTTGTTCTGTTTTCATAGTATATTTATTATTTATTGTTTTATTTTATTGTTGAATATTGAGGTGGTTCTGTTTTATTGTTTATTGTATATTGTTATTTATTTATTATTTGTTTATGTATTATTTTATTTTGTTTTTATGGTTTTATTGTATTTTGTTATTATTTTATTGTATTGTGATTATTGTTTTTATTGTTTATCGCTTTATTTATTTGTTATTATTTGTGCTAGTTTAATTATTATTAGTGTTTAGTGTTATTATTTTATTGTATTTTTGTTATTATTGTAAGTAATACTCTGCCTATGATATAGCCGGTCCTAAGCCCGGATAAAAAAGAGTAGGTTGTGTTAGGCTTCGGCAGCCAAACCCGGATAAAAAAGAGTAGGTTGTGTTAGGCTTCGGCAGCCAACGTAAAAATTTGTCTAATTTTAAAGCATGGACACACACAACCATTTTTGCAATATGTCATCGTCTAGCATTTTACAAAAGAAGGGATATATAAAGAAACAAGTGAATGAGTGTAGAATTAGATTTAGTATGGGGAATGTTGGAACCTTAAAAGGCAAAGCTTGGGAGATAATAGGTGTGATGAGGGATAGAAAGATAAACATTTTATGTCTACAAGAGACTAAATGAGTATGTGAAAATGATAAGGATATTGATGGTTATAAACTTTGGGTACACTGGTAAAGTGAGTCATATGAATGGTGTAGGTATAATTGTGGATGAAGTATGGAAGAAGAATGTGGTTGAAGTTTATAGAAGTGGTGACAGATTATTATTATCGATAAAAATGGTAATTGAGGAGGAAACAGTTAATGTAAATCGTGAATGACGGGTAGTTAAAAAACAACAAGAACATAAGATGGATGTGACAAAATGAAAATGTTGAGAGGGATGAGTGGGTATATACTAAAAGATAGGATTCGTAATGATGATCACATTAGTGAAAGAGTTCAGGTAACACCAATTTTTAGAGAAAATGAGATATTAGTGGAACATGTTCAAAGAAGATAATTAGATGTGCTAGTAAGATTAGTGGAACAGGTGGTAAGGGAGCCATATATAAGAAATAGAGGAAGACCATAGAGAACTCTTGATGAAGTTATTCAAAGAGATATGTTAGTGAAAGGTTTATCTCGAGGAATGACTAGGGACATAGCAAAATGACGTCCTGTGATCCATGTAGTCGACCCACTTCAGTGGGATAAGGTTTACGTTGTTATTATTATAAAAATAGAAAACTTCATTGGGTATATTGGGGATTTTTGTAATTTTCTTCTTGGGCCATAAACTCTAAATTTCCCTAAATTTCCCTAAATATATATATATAGAAAACTAGATAGAAATGTTATCTTTGTTTTTGTTTTTAGTTATTTGGCGCCACATGGAACTCTCGTTTCCCGCCACGTACAGGCAGAGACACTCCAGAATTCACCCAAAATCTCTACACTCATTACTCAAATCAAATTAAAATCAATCTAATTTTATACTTTTCACCCATTCATCAATTGCTCCTCTCCTCAAGCCTCTCCTTTGGATCGGTGACCTTCACCCTTACGTCTTCACCAATCTCGTCCGTTGCTTCCTCCAAGATGACTACGACGACGATGATGATTACGCTAACGGTGACGGTAACGGTTATGTTAACGGTAATGGCAAACGTCGTGCTTCTGTGACGAATCAGTCTCATGATCGCCCATGGCAGGAACGTGGGAACGTGGTTGAATATCTTCATCAAAGGGACGTCTTCAACATCAGAGACAAAGACAAACAGGGCCGCAAGATCCTTCGCATCATTGGAAAATTTTTCCCCGGTAACATAACCATCACAAAATTTCTCAGGTCAGTTCAGTATTATCATTTACTCAAATGTATGGTTCATGATTATTAAGGTACGATTTCCTACTTACATACCTCCTTTGTTTGTTTATTTATTATTTATTGTGTGTGTTATTTTCAAGTTTATGGTGTCATATCATCACAATTCTTAAAACATTTCTTCTTCTTCTTCTTTCTATGCTCTTAAGTTGTATTTCCAGATTTTTATTTATTTATTTAATCTTCTTTCTATGCTCTTAAGTTGTATTTCCAGATTTTTATTTATTTATTTAAGTTGGGGGAGTATTATAGTTTGGCTCTCTTTACTGTTTCTATTACTCCATAAGCATATTATTTATTATTTCTCTAGTGGCTTATAAGGCGCCTTATAATATATATTCATCCCTTATCTCTAGGCGCCTAATAAATCAATGAATTTTCTGAACTTTGTCATTGGAATACTATGAATGGAGTCGTATGCCGACAGCTAAGTAGCATTTTCTTTTTCTATTTTGGTTTTCCTTTTTTCGATTAATTTATGTTAACTAAGTGCGTGACTAATGCATGAGTTTTCTGCCTTCTTCCTCACTTGAGTTGAGGAGTTAATGATGTTTTTATGCTTTTATGTTTAGTTTGTGATTAAATTGTGAAGTTGGAATTGTGTTCATTTTTCTCACCCGTTAAGGAAAAACCCTCTAATGATAACTTTCCCATCCATGATAGCTCTTCACTCCTTTATGGACTGTGATATGATCCAAAGTTTACATCTTTATTGATGTGGAATTTGTTTTATGTGTTATTACAGGTTCATAAAAGTCGAATGTTTTCTTCAATCAACACAAAAGAGAACAATATGGTTATTAAATTTTACGTTGTGTAAGTGACTCTTCCTTTTTCTTCTTCTTATTTCTTTCTTTTGTGTTTGTTTTGATGGACATTCATCATGTTGAATAATAATTCAAGATGCATTAATTTGTAATTATTGTTTGATTAATTAATTGTTCAATAATTTAGAAAATTCGTTGGTGGTTATTCGGGTAGATTTCCTGAGGCACTTATTTAGGATTTTGTTACTTGACTTATTCATTTTGTTGGCATTTTCTTTTTGGCCGTTTTATTATTTAAACCTTTTCCATGTTTTTCTGCACGATGGATATATCGTGTGTGTTATGTACTCCCACTATTTTCCGTTGCATTTTGAGATTACTTTTACTGCATTCATTCTTATTTTATTTTAAAAAGATCTCTCAAATTTTTTATTTATTTTTTTTGTTTGAATTTTAAATAATCAGAGAAATTTCTGTTGAATTTTTAATGTTAGTGCTGATCATGTGGGCATAGTCAGAGAAATTCAAGGTAATGCGACGAAGATGTTTTTTTTTCGAAAATTATAATTTATTCCCGTTTAACATCTGCGAAAATTATAATTTATTCCCGTTTAACATCTGCGATTTTTTTTTGCGAAAATTATAATTTATTCCCATTTAACATCTGCAAAAATTGATATTTATGACCGTTATTACGTTTTTGACCGTTATTGTTTTGCGCTTATATATATCATAAAAATATCTGTATTCTTTTATACAATTCTGCTCTTCTTTATTCTTCTTTCGATTCTTATATTATTTCTCCTCGTCCTCAATCTTCTAATTCTTACACTCCTCCTCATTATCAATTTTTCGGAGAATCTCATTAAGTCCATCAACGTATCTATTTTCCGGTAATCACGATTCATATCATCAAAGAATCTCTCGTTTGAATTTTGATTTTCTTTTAAGTCATTTTCACTAAAATTACTTAGTTTTCTTAAATATTTTCGCTTTATCATATACATTGTAACCTTTATACAATCTGCTCTTTTCTATTCTTTCTCTCATTCTTATAATCTTCCTTCTTCATCCTCCTCAATCTTCTCATTCTTATAATCTTCTTCATTTAAGTCCATCATCATCATTTTCCTACAATCACAGTTCACATCATTTGAATTTTGATTTTTTTTTGTTCCCTTTTAAGTCATTTAATTAAAATTATATAGTTTTCTTAAATCTTTTGTTTCTCGTATACATATCTTAACATTTGATCATTTTTGTTGAACTTTTTTTAAATCATAGTAATTATTATTAATTATTGTTTTAATTTATTGTTGATTATTGCTATTGTCCTCTTCTCTTTTTCTCCTAAGTTATTATAATCTTTCTAAGAATTTCATTATTCTCACGGATAATTTTGAGATTACATTTATCTATTATCATCAACACTTATACAACATTTATACAACGATATTAATTCACTAAAAAGCTCTGGTTTCCTCTCATTCTTATAATATTATTCCTCCTCAATTTCTCATTCTCACAATCTTCTTCATCTTCAATCTTCTGGAGAAATTCATTACGTCAAGCATCATATCTGTTTCCCTACCATCACAGTTTACATCATCAGAAATATCTGGTTTGAAGTTTGATTTTCTTTAAGTTATTTCATTTGAAATTCCATAGTCTTCTAAAATCTTTTGTTTTTCATACATATTTTAACCTTTGAATATTGTTGTTGAGTATTGTTGTTATTTTATTTTCTATAGTATATTTATTAATCATTCTTATAATCTTTCCCTCCTCAATCTTCTAATTCTTATAATCTTTCTCATTCTCAAAATTTTCGTGGAATTTTCATTAAGTTCATCACAATCATTTTTATGCAAGCACGGTTTACACCATCAACAACAATCTCTAGTTTGATTAATTATTATTGATATTGAACATTATTGTTGTTGTGTTTGTTATAGTATTTATTATTAATTTATTGTTTTATTTCATTGCTGAAATATATATTCATCTTCAATCTCTCGTTTTTACAACTTTCCTCATCATCTTTTGGTGAAATCCATTACGTTAAGTATCATAGCAGTTTTACTATTGTAACAGTTTACATATCAGAAATTCCTGGTTTTGAAGTTTGATTTTCTTTAAATTATTTCATTGAAATTTCATATTCTTCTAAAATCTTTTGTTTTATATAGTCTTCTTGAAGTTTGATTATAATCTTTTGTTTTATTATATATATCTTAATTTTTGAATATTGTTTGTTGTTGAACATTAGTTGTTATTTGGTTTTTTAGAGAATATTTATTAATTTATTGTTTTATTTTATTCTTCAGTATTGTAGTTTTATTATATATTGTTATTTCATTTATTTATTTATTTATTTATTTATATATTATTTATTTATTTCAGTATTGTGGTTTTATTATATTGTTATTTATATTATATTGTTTATTGTTATTATTTGTTCTAGATTCATTCTTATTAGTGTTAGATTTATTTGTATTAGTTTTAATATTTATGCTATTTTATGTATTATTATAATTGTTGTGAGCAATCCTCTGCCTATTTATTTAGTCGGTCCTAAGCCCGGATAAAAAGAGTAGGTTGTGTTAGGTTTCGGCAGCCAACGTAAAAATTTGTCTAATCTTAAAGCATGGACACACACAACCATTTTAGCAATATGTCATCGATGGACAGTGGACAAAAGAAGGAATATATAAAGAAGAAAGTGAATGAGTGTAGGATGAGATTTAGTACGTGGAATATTGGAACCTTGAGAGGCAGAGCTTGAGAGGTAATAGGAGTGATGAGGGATAGAAAGATAAATATTCTATGTCTACAAGAGACTAAATGGGTAGGTGAAAAGTCTAAGGATATTGATGGTTATAAACTTTGGTATACTGGTAAAGTGAATCATAGGAATGGTGGTATAATTGCGGATGAAGTGTGGAAGAAGTGAAAGTAATGGATGCACAAGAGGGGGGGTGAATTGTGCTACCAAATAAAAACTCAAATAAAAACAACACAAGAATTTATACTAGTTCGGTCTTCCTGACCTACGTCCAGTTCTCAACCACCCAGATCGAGTTCCACTATCCCCAGGTTTTACAACGGGTTAACCTGGAACCTTTACAACTGCAAGTTTTGAACGGGATCACTTGCAACCTTACAACCACAAGTTTTACTCAAGGCTCACTTGCAACCTTTCTAACTAGCTCCCCCTTACAACCAGCAAGGGTTCAACCTTTACAAATAAAGGATCTTCTAACCTAGTTCTCTTTAAGAACAGATAATGATACACACTTAAGTACAATGAAAGCTCTTAATACAAGAAGAGACTTAACTACAAAGAGTACAAGATTAGTAGATGAAAAGATCACTCAATAAGTTAAATGCTCTTTCTTTTTTCTGGGCAGCTTTGAATGCTTGAAGGATTTCTCGGTTTCTGTAACATCCTAAAAATTTAATACAGGATTAAAGAGTGTTTTGGGAAATGATAAATGGAGAAATTAGGAATTTTGGAATTTTTAGGAATTTTTGGGATATTTTGGAAATTTTGAGTAATTAATGAGCATATAATTAATTAAGAAATGAAGAGTTTTAAATATGAGGGAATGATAAAGCTAAAAATATTTTGAAGTGTAAGAAGATTGGAGGCTGGTTTAAGTGGTTTTAAATCAAAATGAGTACACTATGACAAGTTTGGACTACAAATCATCAGAGAACCCCCTTATTTCACTAAACCAAACGCGCCCCTTCTCCTTTTCTTCCTTATAAACACCGGTCCCTCCCTTCCTCATTCGAACTCTCTCTGCCTCTCCAATCCTCAAACCCGTCATCTCCCTTCCCTCAAAACCTAACCCTTCGGCCACCACCCTCTTCTCCGGCGACGACGAGCCGAAGCGGCAGCGCAGTGGCGCGACCTTCCCTCCCCTCTTTTCCCTTTTATTTCAGTTTGTCTTGCTCTCTTCTCTCACCCAATGAAGCATCTTTGTTTTCTCCTTGTAAATCCGGCGAGGGAGGCCGCCGTGCTCCGCCACCTCCCATCTTCCTTTACTCCATCTTTACTTCTATGTTCTCTGCCTCTCCTTCCTAAAAAAAAATCCCTTTTGACCCGAGAAGGAAATGGAAGAGGGGGAGACAAATTTTGGCCGGTGCTTGGTTGTTCTCCGGCGAGATTCCGGCGAGCAAGGAAATGAACACTCGTACTATGTAATTTTCATTGCCTTACTTCCTTTTGTGCTAATTTTCCTTTTCGAAGAGAAATTTCTAGGGTTTGTATTAATTTTTGAAATCTGTGTTAAATGGTTAAATTGGTTTTTCCTTCATGATTATTTGAGTTATATGATGATGATGAATGGGTCAGTTTTGTTGGAATTAGTCTTATATGAGATTTTTCTTGTTTAGAGTTTGATTAAGATGGGTTTATATTTAGAACTCCTTTGAATATTAGTTGTTAAACTTGATCTATTGTTTTTAAGAGAGCTATTATAGTTCAATGATAATGTTTATTTGACTTATTTGGTTTAATTTAGAATGAGACAAAGAGTTGGAATATTTAGGGGGTTTTGGGAATGAATTTTATCTCTTTGATTTCCCCCTGCTTTATTTCATTTGATTAATTTGATGGTATTGGTGATGCTTGGAGACTTTGAATTGGATTCTTTGTGTTCTGTTTTGGTGATGGCTGGAGAGTTCTTTTCACTTCTTATTTTGCTATGGGAACAAGTTAATAGTTGTTGTTGTAGAGATTATAAATTAGATCCAGAAATTAACTTTGGCAATGAAGTAGGAAAATTTTGAGATTCTAATTTCTCCTTGCATCCCTTAGAAGTTATTGAATTATTTGGTTTCTTTCTTGTTTTGTGTTGGCCTGTAAACATAAGAGATAATGTGTGTTTTCTTCTTTTTCTTTCTTTTTGAACACAGTTTCAATACAGCCCGGTTTGGTACATGGAAGAGTGGGGAGTAGGAAATTATTGTGTGGGTGTTTTGAATGATAATTAATGTGAGGTTAGGGAATTCTGTAGTTTGATGTTTTGTTATAATATTAATTTCAAAGTCTCTTTGGTTTATGACGTGGAGTCATTGATTTAAAGGGATGTTAAATCTGATTAATTCAAATATAACTGATCCAAGGTTCCAAATGGTAAATTAGGAGGCACTAAGACATGAAATATTTTGATTACTGTTGTAAGATATCAAGTATGAATTACGGTTCAGTCATTGATGAATGATTGCATTGATAACTGATTTAGTTTTGGATAATAACAAGTCACCTTATTGTTTTGAAATGTATAGTTTATGAACTATGTTATAAAAAGTATATGACACTACTTAAGATCAAAGCTCTTATCTTTGAAGTTGTGCATTTACATAGTAAATCAAGTGAAATTAGTGTTTGATGTTTGTTGCTTTAATAGAAAGTATTAGCCAAACATTGAGAATCAGGATAAATAAAAAGAGAACATTTGAAAAGGGTTGAATGTGGCTGCTTGCAAGCTAAATTAGTAAATATATGTATGTAGGCTTACCTTGGTTAGCTAGGCTCTATATGCATGTGATTATTGTAAAGCTTGATTACTAACCGTAAATTACAACCTTATGAATCTAGCTACTTAAATAAACAAACATACATAATATATTATTTTGAAGACCCTTAGATGACAATTTGATTAGCAAAAGTGTTAAGGTATGATAAATGTAGTTGGTAATGACTAGTATGTAAATATGAAATGGTGATTATAATGTATGGTTTTATTGGTTGATTGTAAATGCATGTGGCTAATTAGAATAGAGGAAAGAAGTAAATAAGTCGTGTACATTTTTGATTGTCCACTGGAAAGGGATGCTTGCATATATATGTGATTAAATGTATTTGTGAGGGTGAATTGCCTTCCTTATAATGGTGAATTGTTGTTGGAGATTTTAGCCAAGTTTTGACTTCTCTGAGTAGATTGATGTTGTTTCTTTCCTTGATAAATTGATAATAAGCTTGTTTGTTAATGTAAAGCTAAAATGTGAATGTTTTGGGCTGTATGCTTTGATTGTGGGATATATGCTTGTCCTTTGACTTTTGATTGATTAAGTTGAAATTGGACTATTGGCTTTGACTTCGATTGATTGAAAATGTTCACCTTACAATAAAATAAATAAGAAAAGGGATTGGGTAGTAATGCGGATATGAGAGAGACATTTAATATTGTGAAGTAGAAATGATACTAATTTATTATTCTATACTACATCATTATAGGATTGATTGTGATGTGGTTGTGAGACATCGGGAAAGGATGGGAAAATGCGCAAAGTGCAAAAGGGCGACAGGTAATCACACTTAACCTTACTATAACATTGAGGGTGATGTTAGCTAGGATTTTGTAAAATCCTTTCTCACCCTCTATATATATATATATACATTTTATCTTTGAAAGGTTATTTTTATACAAAACAGGCTATCGGGTGCCTTTTAAACACGATTATTTCTCTATAAAAGATTTTTACACATTATATATACTATTATCCTGCCTGGTGGTGGCCATTGATCTGGAATGACGTGGAATGTATATAGGGATAGTGGTTTAAGAGGTGATGAAGATAGAAAAGAGGGTTATATGTTGAGTTGAGATAGTTGAGAGTTATGTTGATGGAATATAGAATAGGGATTGTGAGTATTGCATGACACTGATTATTAGTACTGTCGGCCGATGTAACCTATCGATTTGCGCAATCGATAGGTTAATTGTACAGGTTCCTCAGATTGTAAAGGAACCAGGGATGTGTACACTTTTTATAGTGCTCCCTTTTTCGGGGACGTTTTCACTATTTAAAGTGCTCCCTTTTTCATGCTTTCAGATTTGAGACTGGGCACAGTGTCAATCACGTTTATTTTTGTTGTTGAGTTTGAGATTGTGGTGAGTTAGGTTGTGGGGAAACATTTGATGTTGTTGATTAAAGTATTGACAAGTGATGTGGAATTGATGGAGGGATTTGAGAGATGAATGGAAGAAACATTGACACGGATATATATATATATATATATATATATATATATATATATATATATATATATATATATATATATTACTGGTTTTAAAATGAGGTACCCTTTAGACGCCCTCGCTACCGCACATCTCACTGTTATAGTGAGTTAAGCGGTGATTACTGGGACAAATTGTCTCATCCCACGATTACTGACATTTTGCAGGTAATCATGCACAGACGCAAACAGCAGGAAAGGGAATTAGGTAGTAGAAGTTATATAGTTTTTTTTTGGAATTGTATATTGCCAATTTGTATAGGCCTGCATCTGCTTTCGCATGTATACATATTTGTTTATTATTTAATATCAATTAGTTCTGTTTAAATACCATGTTAGGCAAATCTTTTCTAACATGGTTAGTAAGCATATATTTACATGTATTTGATATTATTGAACATTAGGTTGTTTATTTTTCTAACCATGTTAGGTGATTCTTTTCTAACATGGTTAGCTATTAATTATCCATGATAGTATTCAGGTTGTAATAGTTTATTCTTTTCTATCATGGATAATGTCTCATTCATTAGAATGTCCTTTTTCTAACTATGATAGGTATATTGATGTTATGGAAAATCCTTTTCCTATCATAGTTAGTAAATACATTAAAGGATTAAAATGGATATCATTATTTAATTAGAGATTAAGTAACAGAGTGTAACAGTTTCTCTCTCTAGCTTTCTTCAAGATGTCAAAGATATTAGATGTCTTCATAAATGAAGGTGAGCTCCTTTATATAGTCTTCAAGTATTCTCACTCTTGGTAGGTGGGTTAGCCGTTTGAATATGGCCGTTTTTCCCATGTTACCGTTTGCCCAATTAATGCTTCATTAATGCTTAGCAGGGTTGACTTGCTTTATCTCTGAAAAGTAGTTCTGACAACTCTTCTCTGCCAAAAGCATTCTGACACTGCACTTCTGAACGTTCTGACATTCTGATTGCTTGCGGAAGCGGATTCACATCCGGAAGCAACGTAACTTTACTTAGTGTGCTGCACTTTGAACGTTAGTCTAACAATATAAGCACATAGTCACATGCAGTGGGAGTTCATTTAGTCTAAGAGGGCTTTCTTGCATCCGGAAGCAATTCCACATTATGAAGCACTACTACTGGACGAAGGGTTATATTCACTTTTACTCACTCTCGCTCAGTGTCCTTCAATCCAACAGCCAGCGCTAGTCACTAAGCAATCAGAAGCAATTCAACTGGACGTTGGGTTATGTTCACTGGCGCTTAGTGTTATCTATACCAACAGCCAGCGCTAGTCTAAATACAATCGGAAGCAAATCCACATCCGGTTGCATCTTAGCTTAGTCTTAAGGTTTTGTATATCTAGTGCTCTTAGACTAAGTTATTTTCTTAGTAAATTACTTGCTGTCGCTGGGGGATGAGACGTTCATCCGCGAGCGCTAGTTCTAGTCTATCCGGAAGTAAATCCACATCCGGTTGCACACTTACTTGGGGTTCTATATTGACCTAATGCTTTCTAAGTGCTTGGTTCATTCTTTCATATTTTAGTCTTCATCAAAACTTAAGATTCTAACATTCTTCCCTTTGATGATGACAAACTAAGTCTATCGATTAAGTTCATATGAAAGAATTAAAAGCAGTAATTAGATAAGGCACAAATAACTTAGACAATTATCATTGATAAACAAAAGATTACAAGTTAGAGTTATAGAGGCAGATAAAATTCACAAGTAATCTACACTATGCAAAATGAACTATGCATGAAAAATAAGAGAAAGAAAAAGTTACAATGCATATGGTGAAGTGGGGTTCACAGGTTATGTTTCTTTTCCCTCTCCCTCTCTTTTTGTCTCTCCTCATTTTCCTTTTGGAGCTGGGCTGGATGGGCATCCCTCACATTCTAGTCGATATGGGCAATAATCCTTTGAAGCTCTTCCTCTTCCCTTTCCCTTCTGAGTCTCTCAGACTCAACAGACTCCTCGAAGGCTCTCTTCAAGTTTTTTACTTCCTCAAAGCCAGGAACCCTGTTGCGTCTGAGAAGGGAGTGACCTCGCCATTTGGGTAGTGGACAACCCTGATCTTTACATTCCATACTGGGAAGTTGGGGTCCTCCTCAACTTCCTGGGTTTTCCTCTTCCCCTTGCCTTTCCCCTTTCCTTTGCCCTTGCCTATTGGCTGAGTAGGTTTGGCTCTTGCTCTCTCAGCATCCAGGCAAGCCATCTAACCAAAAGAGATCTTGTCCGTGTACCCATATCTTTCAAATTCTTCAGGAGTCATGTCTTCTATTTCCAATTTAACCTCCTTTAGAATTGGGATGGCTTGAACTGATGGGATCTCTTCCTCAGCTTGGACTGATGGAGTCTCTTGCTCAGCTTGGTCTGACGGAATCTCTTCCTCACTCTCAGCAGACTCAGTAGAGGTATCTGAAAAGTGTGGCTGTCACCCAAGAGGGGGGTGGATTGGGTGGCAGAATAAAACTTATAAAATTTTCCCTTTTTAAATCTTTACTCCTTGTGCTTGATGAGAGTGATGATGAATCATCCCAAGCATAAGTGAGTATGCAGTGGTGTGATGCTTGGTGTGGAGATTTAAATAAGCAGAATATGCACAAGTAAGTTTATCCTGGTTCGGTCACTCCCAGACCTACATCCAGTCCCCAGGCTCCACCTGAGATTTCCAATCCACTAACCTTCTTGTTTAAACCAGGCACAAGAAAGCCATTACACTTTAGGTTTTACGAACACGGGTTCACCTAACAACCCACAGGTTTTACCACGGGTTCACCTGCAAACCTTTACAACCACAGGTTTTATAACGGGATCACCTGCAACCTTTCAACCACAAGTTTTGCGGGCTAATCTTGCAACCTATGGAGATTTAGAAAACCTCTAAATGCTCCCCCTCACTTTTGTAAGATAACACTTCTGTTCTTCAAGCACAAGCTTTAGAACAGCCTCTATCAATTAGAGGATTTGATAATATGTTCACTCTATGAACTGATTGTGATAAACACTTAAGTACAAATGACTCTCTCTAAGAGTAGATGATGTTACTCACTTAAGTACAAAGAATGCTCTTAATACAAGAAGGGACTTAACTACAAAGAGTACAAGATATGTAGATGAAAAGATCACTCAATGTGTTAAATGCTCTTCCTCTTTTCTGGGTAGCTTTGAATACTTGAAGATTTTCTTAGTTTCTCGCTCTAGCTTCTCTCAAGAATGTCAAAGCTAATTGTTAACCTCATAAATGAGGTTGGAGCTTCTTTATATAGTCTTCAAACAATCTGACTCTTGGTAGGTGGGATAGCCGTTTGAATATGGCCGTTTTTCCCATGTTACCGTTTGCCCAATAAATGCTTCATCAATGCATAGCAGGGTTGACTTGCTTTATCTCTGAAAAGTAGTCCTGACACCTCTGCTCTGACATAAGCATTCTGACACTGCACTTCTGACATTCTGATTGCTTGCGGAAGCAGATTCTCATCCGGAAGCAATTCTACTCAGTGTGCTGCACTTGAAGGTTAGTCTAACAATATGAACATATAGTCACATGCAGTGGGAGTAACTTAGCCTAAGTGGTATTCCTTGTATCAGGAAGCACTTCTACATCCGGAAGTAAATCTACTGGATGAAGGATTTTGTTCACTATTACTCACTCTCGCTCAGTGTCCTTCAATTCAACAGTCAGCGCCAGTCATAGTTTATCCGGAAGTGATTCCACTGAACGTGGATTAGGTTCACTGACGCTTAGTGTTATTCAGTCTTTCAGTCTGCGCTAGTGAAAGTTTATCAGGAAGTGATTCTACTGGATGTGGCTTATGGTCACTGACGCTTGGTGTTATACATTCCATCAGTCAGCGCCAGTATAAATCTAACAGGAAGCAAATTCACTTCCGGTTGACTCTTAGCTTAGTCTAAAGGATTTGTATATCTAGTGCTCATGGACTAAGTTATTTCCTTAGTGAATTATATGCTCTCGCTGGGGGATGAGACATTCATCCGCGAGCGCTAGTCCTAGTCTATCCGGAAGTAAGTCCACATCCGGTTGCACTTTTACTTAGGGTTCTATGTTCACCTATTGCTTTCTAAGTTCTTTCATATTTTAGTCTTCATCAAAACTTAAGATTCTAACATTCTCCCCCTTTTTGATGATGACAAACTTAGTTTTATCGATTAAGTTCATATGAAAGGATTAGCAGAAAAATAAAAGCAATAGATAAGTGCAAGTAACTTAGACAAATATTATTAATAAGCAGAGATTACATGTTAGAGCATACAAGCAAAACATATACAGGTAATCTACACTAAGCAAGAAAGAAATATGCATGAAAACAAAGAAAAATTTTTCTAAGTTAAAAAGGGTTGGAAACGGGGTTTCAATGGTTGTTTTTCTTTTTCTTCTCCCTCTCCTTCTGTCTCTCTTCACTCTCTTTTTGGAGCTTGGCTAACTCGGCCTCATGAACATTCTGGTCTATCTGGGCAATTATCCGCTGAAGCTCTTCTTCATCCCTATCTCTTCTGAGTCTCTCAGACTCAATAGATTCCTCAAATGCCCTCTTCATGTTCTCCACCTCTTCATACCCAGGGAACCCTGTTGCGTCATCGAAGGGAATGACCATTCCATTGGGATAGTGAACCGCCCGAATTTTCACATTCCAAACAGGGTAGTTGGGATCATCCTCTTCAACTTCCTGGGCTTTCCTCTTTCCCTTGCCCTTACTCTTTCCTTTGCCTGTGGCTACTGGCTGAGAAGGTTTGGCTTTTGCTCTGTCAGCATCCAGGCAACCCAGCTGACCAAAAGTAATCTTGTCTGTGTACCCATATTTTTCGAATTCCTCAGGAGTCATATCTTCTATCTCTAATTTGATCTCCTTCAGAATAGGAACAGCTTGTACTGCTGGGATCTCTTGTTCAACACGGGCAGATGACGATTCTTGCTCAGGCTGGCCAGAGGGAGTCTCTTCCTCACTCTCAGATTCAGTGGAGGCAATAATCTTCCTGGCACGTTTCCTAGCAACGGCCTTCTTTCTAGACTCACTGAATATGATTGCTGGCTCAGATGAGGGAGGAGGGGCAGATGATTGCTCAGACGAAGGGATCTCAGACTCTTGCCCAGAGGATGCAGGGATTGACTTTGCTATCACAATAGGAGGATGGTTGATCTTCTTCAGTCCCCATCTCATCATAATCTCCTCTAGAATATTTTCACTTGACTTAGTTGGAGGAGGCTCTGATGAAGATGACTCAGGCTGTGAAGGATGTTCATTTGGCTCAAAAACAACCATATCCAATTGTGGTCCTTGCTTAGCCGCTCTCTGCTGCTGCATGAACCGGATGGCTTCTCCCCTTATTAGGCTCTCAGCTCCACCCAGCCTTTGGGATTCCATGGCACGGCGAAGGGCAGCCACTATGTCTCCATCAATCCAGAGTGATGGCTGGCTGAGGATGTCCCTTGTGTCCATGGCCAGGCGAAGAGCAGACATGATATTTCTCCCCCTTTTGTCATCATCAACAAGGGTGAGTGCCATGGATGGAGTGGGTGAGGAGGGTGGTGGAGGTTCAGGGCCAAATCTCTTAGGAGGGGAGGGTGAGAAGGTAGAGGTAGAGGATGTGGGAGAAGATTGGTGTTCTGGAGTTTGAGGAGGGTTGGGAAAGTAAGTGGAGTTCCTTTCGAAGAAGGTAGGGTGGGTAAAGAGGCCATCATAGGGGTAGGTGGAGTAGTAGACATCAGGTTGTGGTTCCTTCCACCTGATAGGGGATTGGTCCCGGAGGTAATAGATGTCATCTGGGTTATCTCGAGAGGTAAAGACTATGGGGGGTTTGAGATGTGGTGGGGTTAGGATTGGAGGGTCCGGCAGAGAGGTTGAGTGGTGAGCGAGTAGGGGCGTTAGGTCGTGTGTGAGTGGGTGAGGGAGGTGAAGATGGGGAGTTTCTAGGGGATTGGCGAGGAGAGTGTTGAGGAGAGTCTTGGGTTTGTTGGTCATGGGTAGGTGAAGGTTGAGATTGGCGGTCATTGTTTGGGGAAGGTGGTGATTGGTGGTCATTTGGTGGTGGTGGCTGAGGTTGTTGAGTATTAGGTGGAGGAGGAGGGGGAAGTTGAGGGTGACCAGAAGGAGGAGGAGGAGGAGGGGGAAGTTGAGGGTGACCAGAAGGAGGAGGAGGAGGAGGTGGATTTGGAGGGGGAGGTGGAGGTGGTAGGTTACCTTGTAATGGTTGGGGAATTTGTAGGTGCTGGAGGATGAGATCTAGTTTTGCATTCACCCCGGCAAGATAATTTTCAACCTGGCCAACTCTATTCTCAAGCCGCTGGATTCTTTCCCCTTGCTGCTGGAAGCCAGTGTCACACTCATCACGGAGAGGGCCTACCAAGGAGTCAGGCAATCTAAAGAAAAGTTCCTCCTTTAGTTCCTCTGCAAAGGCCCTGACAGTAGCTGGCACCTTTGTAGCTCGGCTTGGCCCAGCATGGGAGTCCACTTCTTGATCCCCTGCACCAGATGTAGAGGGGGCTGAAGTACCAGAAGCACTACCCGCTTGTGATCCTGAGCGAGTGGGCTTAGGGGCCCTCACATGATGCCCATCTTCCCAATGTTGGTTGCTCCCACAGGCTTACACTTTACATTTTCTTCCTCCACAGCAGATGTGGCCTTGATCAGATGCTTTTCAAGGAGGAAGGCAATGATGGTGGGATAGGGAAGATGGCCAGACTTGTCATTTGTCAACCATCGCTGAAGCTCTAGGCAGATCAACTGGCCGGGATTGATAGGTTGCTGTTTGAGAAGTCTGGGGAACCAAGGGTTGTCTACATTGGCGAACTCATTGAAGTTACCCCCTTTGTGAGTCATCATCCGGGAGTAAACATAGTACAGTAATCTATAGGAGTCAGACATTTTGGACACTTTTTCCCATCGGTGCCATACAACTTCACAAGATCCTCCTTGCTGTACTTGAGCGCCTCTGGATATAGCCACTCGTTCATGCTCTCGTCTGTTACCCCCATCATCTCATTCAATGTCCTCCAGGTGAACCTGAAGGTTCTCCCCCTTACAGTGGCAGTGAAGGAGAGTTTGTGGATTTGCTCTTTCCCATCAACCTTTTTGAACTTAGCCTTGCCTGTGAGAGATTGACAGAATACTCGCAGGACGTTGACGTTGTAGTCCTGGTTGATCCCCAGCCAGGGCATGTATCTCTCGAGGTAAGGGCGCAGATGAGGGAACCCTAGTTCATCAATCTTGTTCAGATCGATGAACAGGCCATGGTTGAAGATTGGAATGGATGTCTCAAACTTGGCGGCCACAGTTTCCAATGCCCCATCTCTGTACACTGTAGGGTCATCTTCTTCAACCCTCTGCCTCTTGGAAGAAGGCTCTTCAGCGAACTGAACCTTCTTCTTCTTTCCTTTTCTCTGGGCTTCCCTTGCTTGCTCATTCTCAGAAGTCACTGGCTATTCTGCCACTCTACCAGAAGTTCCAGGCTGACCCTGAATATTTTCATCCTGCCCCGGTGTTTGCCCAGAAACCTCACGGTGTTCATGATGTTCTTCATGATGTTCATCATTTTGCCCAGTTTTCCCAGAACATTCATGCCGAGATTTCCCAGATTTCGACTTGTGTTTCTTGGATGAAGAGGTTTTCTGTGTAACTGGGTTGGATTCATGAGATCCGGCCATTTTTGTGTGGGTTGGTGGTAAAAAGAGAGATGAAATGCGAGAAGTGTGTGAAGAAAATGAAGAACACGATGAAGAAGATGAAGAGAATTTCAGAGAAAATGGTGAAAGTGAAAATGATGCAAGTAAAAAGTGAAAGTGAAAAATGACACCCTATTTATAGGAAAAGTTACTGAGGGTAAAATGGTCATGTCTCTTCAGATTTTCACACATTGGGTAACTTAAAAATTTTAAGTTGGAACGACACACCTGATGACACGTGTCGCTTTATCTTGTCAGAGAAGGCACAACGTCTCATAGAGGAAGTTGAAACGTTTTCTGAAGTGACGTGTCCCTTTGCTCAGGCACTGGCGCTCTTGCTTGCTTTAGTTCAACACTCAGTCCCAGCAAAAGATCATCCGGAAGTGGTTTTGCTTCCGGTTAGATAGGCGCTCTTGGTTGCCTTGAGTAATCATCCAGCGTCAGCACGAGAGTATCCGGAAGTAGTTTTGCTTTCGGTTGTACTTACTTAAGATTTAACATTGAGGGACCTGCAAAACTAAAGATTGGCACTTCGATGCCTAAGTTAGCACAGTTGGCAGGTTTTAACAGTTAAGTACAGATGTTTTCTGAAGATTAAACTTCATCTTAACATTCCCAAATGTCTCTTTATAAGGATAAATTGATCAACCCTCAGTGGTTGTTTGGTAGCTATGTCTGTAGTTGAGAGACCATTCTCGAACATGCTTCCGGAAGTGTATCCGCTTCCGGATGTGAAGGTCTTTAGATTTAACATTGACAGCCTTTATGGTTCCCCTTCACTAGAGGACCTGCAGGTGCTAGCGGGAGCATATGTGCTTCCGGATGGTTAGTGGAAAAAAAAATTTAACATTAGTGTACATGCTGAGGCCTTTCCTAGTCACACCTTATGTTAATCAGCTCAATATCATAATCTTAAGAAAACGTGCTTGCTGGTTGGTTTGGTAAAACAAGAGCATTAATGAAGTGAAAACAGATTTTGAAAATTTAGTTCACAATTTCACATGGTTTCACTATCAAGTCATGAACTTTACTCATACTCTCTTGGATAAATACCAATGTGAGATAGTGTAGGGAGTGTAGAATAGATTGTATATTTTCAGAGTTTCATAAACAAGTATAGTTCGACAAATATGCCTTAAGAATATGTTCATGTCAGATTATGAGGGCATGTGAATTGTCAACACAAAACAACAAAAAAAACTTTAATGCCCATAATCAAGTTTTTCAAAGCAACTAAATTCTTATCATATGATCACATGAATAATTTTCAAATCTTAGCTCTAGTTCTTTCAAATATGCTTAATATGATCTCATTATTCTTAGGATTTCAACAAGCTTTGAGCTTAATTCAGATTGTACAAGGCTTGTGATAATGTGCCAGGATATAAGACTATCAGTGGGTAGAGATTCTTAATAGTTCTTTCCAGCCTAGTTATCTACACTCACTTAGGCTTCTATCCTATTGACATTTGCTCTTGGATTCATCAAATTTTGCAGAAATTAATTCAAGGCATTTCCTAAGATTCCTAATGTATGTCCGACAAGAGAGACTGTTAGAATCTTAAGTTTTGATGGTGACTAAGGTATGATATGGTCTAGTACTTAAGAGAACATAATCAACACTTAGGAAGGATTAGATGACATGGTTAGAATCCTAAGTTAGATCACTTGCGGATGAAAGACTCATCCCCCAGCGGAAGCTAGTGAGTCACTTAGTCGGAACTCAGACTTGAGTGTTAGATCCTTGATACTAAGTTAGATTACAACCGGATGAGGATTTACTTCCGGATGGACTAGGACTAGCGCTCGCGGATGAATGTCTTATCCCCCAGCGGCAGCGAGTAACTCACTAGGGAATTAACTTAGTACATGAGCATTAGGTACACAAAACCGTAAGACTAAGTTATGATTCAACCGGAAGTGAAATTGCTTCCTGATGGATTTAGACTGGCGCTGGCTGATAGAAGAGATATAACCCCAAGCGTCAGTGAATAAGCCTCGTCAAGTGAAATTGCTTCCTGATGGATTTAGACTGGCACTGGCTGATAGAAGAGATATAACCCCAAGCGTCAGTGAATAAGCCTCGTCAAGTGAAATTGCTTCCTGATAGATTTAGACTGGCGCAGGCTGATAAAAGAAATGTAACCCCAAGCGTCAGTGAATAAGCAACGTCAAGTAGAATCACTTCCTGATAAACTTTCACTAGTGCAGACTGAAAGAACAAGATAACACTAAGCGTCAGTGACCATAAGCCACATCCAGTAGAATCACTTCCTGATAAACTTTCACTAGCGCTAGCTGTTGGATTGACTTAACACTGAGAGAGAGTAAGTGATCCTTCATCCAGTGGATTTACTTCCGGATGTAGAAGTGCTTCCTGATACAAGGAATACCACTTAGTCTAAGTGAACTCCCACTGCTTGTGATTAAGTGTTGTTATACTACACATCCCATGAGTAAATGACACTAAGTCACTTAGGAAGACTTAGAGTAAAATAACGAGACTTACGCTGACTATTGGAATAGACATCCCTAGCGTCAGTAGACAATACACTAAGTCAGAACATAGTCTAAGTAAGAATGCTTCCCATAGCAAACAAACTTCCCACAGCATGTATAGTCCTTACTATACTTGATTATATATATTACTCTGTTGGACTAACAAGTATGTGCAGAACTTAGTTTTACTTCCGGATGCAAATGAGCTTCCGGATGCAAATACTCTTGGCACTGGGATTCAGAGACTAACACTTGCAGATCAAGATTGCCGCTTCCGGATGAACGATGATCATCCGTCAGCAAGAGTACAAGACTCAACGTCACATACTCAGAAGTCAGAATGCTCTTGTCAGAGCAGAGTTGTTAGAGTTGCTTTTCAGAGATAAAGCAAGTCAACCTTGCTGAGCTTTAATGGAGCATTTAAGAAGATGTACTTCCCAACAGTAACAAGAGGTTAACAGACATTCAAACAACATGGTTACCTATCAAGCATGAGGAGTATGAGAGAAAAACATAATCTGAAGATTCATTCAAACAGTCAAAGCTCATACTACCCACAAGTGTCAGAGTCCATAAGAGAGCTTCTGATAGCAAGAGAGCATCCAATAGCAAGCGCTCTTATCATTCATGGACCAATGCTTGGAAGACGAAGTTCCTCTATGTGATAGCAAGCAGAATGTTAGAGTCCATGAGCTTTACTTCAGATAACAAGAGAGCTTCCGATAGTAAGTCTCTTAGCATCCTGGACTTATGCTTGAGGAACGAAGTCCTCTCTGACAGCAAGCAAGAGTCAGACCGTACAGAGTGTACAGATGTCAGAACGACTTTTGCCAGAACAATGTTGTCAGAACAGTGTTGACAGAACAGCTGGTCAGAGCACCTTTTCAGATAAAGCAAAGTCAACCCTGCTGTGCATTAATGAGGACAACGTAAACAAGGCCCTAACGGCTATATTCAAACGGCCTTATTGCCTCTCCAACGGTTGGATAATCAGAGGCTGGTATAAAAGGAGAGCTTTATGAGTTTGATAAGGAAGAGAAATAGAATGAAGAAGCTCAAGCCTATTGTCTGAAATATCCTTCTACTCTCTGATTGTAAAGTTGTAATACTCTTAGAGAGAATTAGTGGAGAGCAATTATTGTACCTAAGTAAGTAGCATAATCTGTTCATTGAGTGAACCCACTTAGTAGAGCTTAAGTGTTTATCACAATCAGTTCATAGAGTGAACATATTATCAAATCCTCTAATTGATAGAGGCTGTTCTAAAGCTTGTGCTTGAAGAACAGAAGTGTTATCTTACAAAAGTGAGGGGGAGCATTTAGAGGTTCTCTAAATCTCCATAGGTTGCAAGTTAGCCCGCAAAACTTGTGGTTGAAAGGTTGCAGGTGATCCCGTTGTAAAACCTGTGGTTGTAAAGGTTTGCAGGTGAACCCGTGGTAAAACCTGTGGGTTGTTAGGTGAACCCGTGTTCGTAAAACCTAAAGTGTAAAGGCTTCTTTTGTGCCCGGTTTAAACAAGAATAGTGGATTGGAAATCTCAGGTGTAGCCTGGGGACTGGATGTAGGTCTGGGTGACTGAACCAGGATAAATTTATGTGTGCATAAATTTATATTTGATCATTCTATTTTGCATCACATAGCATACTGACTTGTGCATAGCATTATTTATTATCATCATCACTGAGCACAAGCAGATTTTCGAAAAGAGTTTAAGTTTTATTCCCTCACCCAATTCACCCCCCCTCTTGGGTGACAGCCACACATTTCATTTGGTATCAGAGCAGGTCACTTGTTTAAAGGATCCAACGATCTCAAGTGTAAAGACCTTGGCTGATTTGGGTTAAAATGTTTTCCAAAGGCTTTGATCATACCATTCCACCTGTGTTAGAAAATATTGATTTTTGTTGGTGGAAAGCAAGAATGGAAAGTTTTATACAATCCACTAGTTTGAAAATGTGGGATGTTTTTGAAAATGATTTTGATTTCAAACCAAGAGGAAACTGGACTGAAAAGGAGAAAAATTTATTTTCCTTAAACATTAGAGCAATGCAAATTTTATACAAGAGTTTAACTGAAAATGATTTCCATAAAATCAAACATTGCTCTAGTGCTAGAGATATTTGGAATACTCTTGATGTGATATATGCTTCTAACTCATCTCTTGAAAGGACAACTATCCAAAGCTCAACTCGTGCCCCTTGTGGATCATCTACTGATGAGCTTCTGGAAGCTGATATTGAGGAAGCAGACTTCAGTGAAGAGAGTATCCATCTCTGCCTAGAAGATTCAGAAAGTGAGGTATCTGGATCTGAAATTGAACTCTCTGATTTGCAAGATGCATACAATGAGTTATATACTGAATATTGTAAACTTGCAAAAGAACTTCTAGGCTTAAAGGAAAAAGATAGGAAACTTGAAAAACTAATTTCTTATTCTACATCCAAAGTTTCCGAGGTTTCTTTTAAAGAACTAGTGGTTCCGATAGCTAGCCCACTATCGGTAGGGAAAACTTCAACATGTCTTGAAAAATGTTTTGATTGTAAACACGTGTTGAAGGAAAAAGAAAAGCTTTCAAAAGAAACTGAAATTTCAAAGGAACAAAAAGTTTTTCTAAAGAAAACTAATCATGATAATTATAGAAAACCTCATTCTAAGTATCATTCTATTATCTGTCATTATTGTGGTAGATTAGGACATATTTCTCACACATGCAGTCTTAGAAGAAATTCAAATGTGAGAAAAAAGTTTGTATGGATTCCTAAAGGACAAGTAAGGTCCAGTGCTAACCATGTAGGACCCAAGTACAAATGGGTACCAAAACATCCTTCTAGTGCCTTACTTGTGCAGGAAAGATCAAGAGTTCCTCTTACCCCAAAGAAGAGAACTCGTGGTGATGCAGTTGCTGAAACCCCCCGGTACAATCATAAGAAGCAATGCGCAACCACCAGGAACAAAGGTTCTGTCTCAAGAATGAGCTATCACAGAGTTCCAGTCAACTATCCTGAGAAGAACAAGAGAGAGTGGATTCCTCGATCAACTTTGAAAAGGCCCTTGAATCCTACCTCTCAGAAGAAAATGCTTCGAACCAAGGACAAGTATAGAGGATCTCCTTGGGTAAGCAAGGGATCACTTAGCATCGAAGCATTTGATAGTAAAATCTCCTATAATAATGTTAGATGGACTTATTGAGATTTTACATTAAGAATCCTAAGATGTGAACATTATATTCATCATAGAAGAAAGCTTAAAGAAATTAATAATGTTCAGAATCTACATGCCGTCCATGACTATCTTGATCAAAAACCTTATATGTCCTTGTGCATATAGTCATGATAGATTCACTATGCCATACACATAGCAAGTAATCTTTAAGTGCATGTGAATTATATATAGCCTACAAACTGACCTTTAGATCCAGACTTGGATACAAAAGGAAGGAACTACCTGGTATTTTGTAGGATAGGCAATCCGGAGGTTCAGCAAGACAAGGGTGAAGAAGACCCTGGCCAAAAAAAAAAAAAAATATCTCCTCCCTCGGTGAGCCATCAAACAGTGAAGAAGAGTCAATTGCTGATTCTAAGAATGCTCTGAATGAACAAGAAGGAAAAAAGGGAAAAGCTAAGTTAAGCCAACCTCAAGACCCCAGCAACCCTGTCTAATAAACTCAGACTTCCCAATTTGAAGGTTGAGATCAAAATGTTCATCTCCCTCACGGATCCATTACAATAGGAGATGCATCAACATTCGGAGGGTCTGTTGAATTCAATGAGACTGTTGATCTGAAAAGCCATAATAGACCCTCTGGAGCTTCAACAGATTCTTGTCCAGATCAATTAATCCGAGTTAGATGAGATATGGACTAAGATGAACAAGGAGCATGAGCAGAATCAGAGAGAGAGAGATGCTAAGATAGCCATCCCTCGGACATGACCAGGATGTCACTACTGCCCTCAGAAAGGAAATTGACATGAAGCGGATTGCCCAAGCAGAAAGGCTCGCCCTTGGGGAAGCCATCTGATTCATGAGCCCCCAACAGTCTGCCTGCAACAGTCTGCTAGCACAGAGGCAAGCTTGGGATAGTGCTGAGTGATCAACCTGCGAAGATACCCTTTGCTGAGCCTGTGTCTCCCTCTGCACCAGCTTCAATCCATCCTATTAGCCTCAGCAAGACTCAGGACTGTACCTCATCTGAACAATTAGTCAAATCTTGATGAGCATTCGTCACGCATAGATTTTGGTGCTGCTCTGAAAATAGAAGAATCCTTGCATTACCCACCAAAATCAAGCAAGCTACGGCTTGACGCGAATGGAGCTATGGTGATATCATTCTTACCCTCCTCTTTACTTGAATAATCATTTGGGTAGTGAATGCATGATGGGCTTAACAGCTTTTAATTCTCTGAAACTGATATGATTTCTTTTATCTGTGATGACCTTATGATCCTATCATATCAAATTCATCTTCTAATACAATGCATACTAATTTTACAGATTCAGGAAGTCTGACACTTTGAAACTGAACCTTCTTCAAAACTCTCTGAACTTGTGCATACTGAATCATTGTGTTCCAAGATTTCTGACATTGTTAAGGAGATTCAGAACTAGTTTCAGAATTTTGACATAAACTAAAAACCTTCTTCAGAGTTTTCATGTGATGTCTAAATCAATTACTCATTTATGCTTAGCGAATCTTTTTAAGGGCACCTCTCATGAAAGAAAATAGTTTATGCATTCACCTTGATCTTTGAAAGATCCTTTTTGAAATGCAAACTTTCAAAAACAGATTCTGATCCTCTTTAAACTTGCATGACAACTATACCTCATAATAGCATTCAAAAGTTACTCTATGATTTTCCATTTCATGTGGTATCTCTTGCATCAAGTTTTTTTAATGCATAAGCAGTTATGACTTCAAGAACAATACATCCCTCTTAATTACAGCTTTAAGTTCTCAATCTACTAATGATCTCGGTTCAAGTTTGTGATTTAAGAATGTTGACACAGATTATTGAAGCTTGAACAATGAGAATGACCAAGAGAGAATGGCAACGAAAATGCCCCTTATCAAGATGTGTGGAATGGCTATACTAAACCTGAGAAACTCTCGCCAATACACATGAGCATTTCTATCCCTTACACATTCTGTTGTAAAATTTAATGGATAGTCTCTCTCTTGTCTGACATGCATTAGAAATCTTAGGAAATGCCTTGAATTAAACTCTGCTAGATCTGTAAAACATGGCATAGTATCACAAGCATGCTATAATCTGTATTAATTTCAAGCTTGTTGATATCCTAAGAACAATGAGATCACACTGAGCATATCTAGAAGAACTTGAGCTAATGTTTGGAAATTATTCTCGTGATCATATGCTGAAATTTGGTTGTTTTTGTAAACCGGATTTAGTCTTAAAATCAAACTATTCTGTGAGCATGAAGATTTCAGTATTTCATTTTTGTGAGCATGAAGTTTTTCAAAATTTCATTGTTATAACAATTCACATGTCTTTATGATCTAACATGAACATTCTTGAGGCATATTTATTGAACTATACTTGCTTATGAAACTCTGAAAATATGCCACCTGTTTGATACTCGCTGTTCTATCACATTGATATTTATCTATGAGAGTATAAATAGAGTTCATATCTTGATAGTGAAACTATGTGAACGTGTAGACAATTTTAAAATTAGTTTTCACATAATCATTGCTCATATTTTCTTAAACCAATTAGCAAGCATGATTTCTTAAAAAAAATTACTAACTTGTGCTGATTAACACAGATTGACTTGAATGTCTTGAGTATGGTCTCCAATGTTAAATCTTAAGTTCTTTCACTGACCATCAGGAAGATCTTGTTTCCTCAAGCACATGCAGGACCAATCATCAAGTCTGAGCAAGGTTACTTTCGCAACAATCAGCGCCTTCGGTAGCAGGCCAACTATTGAACCATGGGAAGAGTAGAGTGACTGCCCAGTCATGTCTGCTTGAGGTTGTAGCTCAGCTTGCCGAAGCGGATCATCAAAGCACTTGCGCTAGGGGTTTCCACTTGAGATAGCACACCTCTTGAAGATGTCAGGAAACATGCTTATCTACGCATAATTCAGATTCATGAGTCTAATAGAGTATGAGGATTTCTCATCTGCGGTAAAATCTACATCTTACCATCTCTTATATATGATGCATACATGACATTGGTAAGGGTATCAATTTAGGATGTTTTTCTCAATCTGCATTGACTTCAAAATCATTCACTGTCTTAGAAAATCATCCCAGCTCACACATCTGTATCCTTTATATGGACATTACTTGATAATGATCCCTTGAAATAGAGAGTTACATGCTGTCATAAACTCTTGAGATGCTGTGATACAATTTGTTTGGAAATTACTTTTGGCATTTTAAACTCACAAATTTCATTTGATTTGGTTTCATTTCATATGGTATCACAAATTTTACTTGGCATTCAATCATTTCATTTGATATCACAAGCTCAAACTCACATATTTCATTTGATTTCATTTGGAATCACGAATTTAAAATCACAAATTTTCATTTGACATCATAATCGTCATTTTAAACGCACCAAAATTAGTTTGATATCATTTCGAGAGGGTCAAAGTTACTTTTGATGTCTTTTATATTTGGAAAGAATTTATCCTTGCAAAACATGTTCTGTTATCTTGCATAATGGTTAGGGAGAGTAAACTCACCTAGAATACTGAATCAAAATTTTTTTTTGTCTCACACTGCTTAGCTATCCTACATAATGTTTAGGGAGAATACAATCATTTAGGATCATGAACCATTATTGCTGTCCCTTGCTAATTCTCGTACGTTGTATTGAATAGTCTAGAACAATTCATTATTAATGCCAAATAGGGAGAAATATTAGGTAGAAAGCCTATTCCTAGGAGAACGATAGAAGTACCCCCATCCCTAACGCTAGCTTGCACTTGTTGGATTTTGATGAAGCCAAAAGGGGGAGAGAGATGAGATGTCTAGAGATGAGATATAAGATGTCTAGCTAGAGATGAGACATGAGATGTCTAGAGATGAGATATAAGATGTCTAGCTAGAGATGAGACATGGGATGTCTAGAGCTGAGAGATAAGATAAGATGTCTAGATATTTGGGGAGAGAACTGGGGAAAGAAATATAGCTCTGGGAGTGATCTAAGTGTAATTATGTTCTCTAGTCATCTATGGGTTTGTCATCATCAAAAAGGGGGAGAATGTTAGAATCTTAAGTTTTGATGGTGACTAAGGTATGATATGGTCTAGTACTTAAGAGAACATAATCAACACTTAGGAAGGATTAGATGACATGGTTAGAATCCTAAGTTAGATCACTTGCGGATGAAAGACTCATCCCCCAGCGGAAGCTAGTGAGTCACTTAGTCGGAACTCAGACTTGAGTGTTAGATCCTTGATACTAAGTTAGATTACAACCGGATGAGGATTTACTTCCGGATGGACTAGGACTAGCGCTCGCGGATGAATGTCTTATCCCCCAGCGGCAGCGAGTAACTCACTAGGGAATTAACTTAGTACATGAGCATTAGGTACACAAAACCGTAAGACTAAGTTATGATTCAACCGGAAGTGAAATTGCTTCCTGATGGATTTAGACTGGCGCTGGCTGATAGAAGAGATATAACCCCAAGCGTCAGTGAATAAGCCTCGTCAAGTGAAATTGCTTCCTGATGGATTTAGACTGGCACTGGCTGATAGAAGAGATATAACCCCAAGCGTCAGTGAATAAGCCTCGTCAAGTGAAATTGCTTCCTGATAGATTTAGACTGGCGCAGGCTGATAAAAGAAATGTAACCCCAAGCGTCAGTGAATAAGCAACGTCAAGTAGAATCACTTCCTGATAAACTTTCACTAGTGCAGACTGAAAGAACAAGATAACACTAAGCGTCAGTGACCATAAGCCACATCCAGTAGAATCACTTCCTGATAAACTTTCACTAGCGCTAGCTGTTGGATTGACTTAACACTGAGAGAGAGTAAGTGATCCTTCATCCAGTGGATTTACTTCCGGATGTAGAAGTGCTTCCTGATACAAGGAATACCACTTAGTCTAAGTGAACTCCCACTGCTTGTGATTAAGTGTTGTTATACTACACATCCCATGAGTAAATGACACTAAGTCACTTAGGAAGACTTAGAGTAAAATAACGAGACTTACGCTGACTATTGGAATAGACATCCCCTAGCGTCAGTAGACAATACACTAAGTCAGAACATAGTCTAAGTAAGAATGCTTCCCATAGCAAACAAACTTCCCACAGCATGTATAGTCCTTACTATACTTGATTATATATATTACTCTGTTGGACTAACAAGTATGTGCAGAACTTAGTTTTACTTCCGGATGCAAATGAGCTTCCGGATGCAAATACTCTTGGCACTGGGATTCAGAGACTAACACTTGCAGATCAAGATTGCCGCTTCCGGATGAACGATGATCATCCGTCAGCAAGAGTACAAGACTCAACGTCACATACTCAGAAGTCAGAATGCTCTTGTCAGAGCAGAGTTGTTAGAGTTGCTTTTCAGAGATAAAGCAAGTCAACCCTGCTGAGCTTTAATGGAGCATTTAAGAAGATGTACTTCCCAACAGTAACAAGAGGTTAACAGACATTCAAACAACATGGTTACCTATCAAGCATGAGGAGTATGAGAGAAAAACATAATCTGAAGAATTATTCAAACAGTCAAAGCTCATACTACCCACAAGTGTCAGAGTCCATAAGAGAGCTTCTGATAGCAAGAGAGCATCCAATAGCAAGCGCTCTTATCATTCATGGACCAATGCTTGGAAGACGAAGTTCCTCTATGTGATAGCAAGCAGAATGTTAGAGTCCATGAGCTTTACTTCAGATAACAAGAGAGCTTCCGATAGTAAGTCTCTTAGCATCCTGGACTTATGCTTGAGGAACGAAGTCCTCTCTGACAGCAAGCAAGAGTCAGACCGTACAGAGTGTACAGATGTCAGAACGACTTTTGCCAGAACAATGTTGTCAGAACAGTGTTGACAGAACAGCTGGTCAGAGCACCTTTTCAGATAAAGCAAAGTCAACCCTACTGTGCATTAATGAGGACAACGTAAACAAGGCCCTAACGGCTATATTCAAACGGCCTTATTGCCTCTCCAACGGTTGGATAATCAGAGGCTGGTATAAAAGGAGAGCTTTATGAGTTTGATAAGGAAGAGAAATAGAATGAAGAAGCTCAAGCCTATTGTAAGAAATATCCTTCTACTCTCTGATTGTAAAGTTGTAATACTCTTAGAGAGAATTAGTGGAGAGCAATTATTGTACCTAAGTAAGTAGCATAATCTGTTCATTGAGTGAACCCACTTAGTAGAGCTTAAGTGTTTATCACAATCAGTTCATAGAGTGAACATATTATCAAATCCTCTAATTGATAGAGGCTGTTCTAAAGCTTGTGCTTGAAGAACAGAAGTGTTATCTTACAAAAGTGAGGGGGAGCATTTAGAGGTTCTCTAAATCTCCATAGGTTGCAAGTTAGCCCGCAAAACTTGTGGTTGAAAGGTTGCAGGTGATCTCGTTGTAAAACCTGTGGTTGTAAAGGTTTGCAGGTGAACCCGTGGTAAAACCTGTGGGTTGTTAGGTGAACCCGTGTTCGTAAAACCTAAAGTGTAAAGGCTTCTTTTGTGCCCGGTTTAAACAAGAATAGTGGATTGGAAATCTCAGGTGTAGCCTGGGGACTGGATGTAGGTCTGGGTGACCGAACCAGGATAAATTTATGTGTGCATAAATTTATATTTGATCATTCTATTTTGCATCACATAGCATACTGACTTGTGCATAGCATTATTTATTATCATCATCACTGAGCACAAGCAGATTTTCGAAAAGAGTTTAAGTTTTATTCCCTCACCCAATTCACCCCCCCCTCTTGGGTGACAGCCACACATTTCAGAGACTATCCATTAAGATGTACAACAGAAGGAGTAATGGAAAGAAATGCTCATCTAAGATTGACGAGATTTCCTCAAGATTGAATTCCGAACAGTCATTCCTTCTTATCTTGATAAAGAGCATACTCGATGACGTTCTCTCTTGTGCATCCACATCGTTCAAGCTTTCATAAACTGTCAACATACTTAACCACAGGCTTGAGCTGAGATCATTAGTAGATGGAGACTTAAGATGTGATTAAAGATTATTGCTCGAGTTCACAGCCAGTCAGTTTATCGCTAAGAATATTCAGGGTTAGTTTGTTTTCATAAAATTCTAATTGATGACTAGTGAAGGTTAACATTATGAGACAGTTAAGATGTTTTATGATTCATCAGTAGCACAAGCTTTAATTTGAAGGTTTGCATTTCGAAAATCTTTCAAAAATCAAAATGAATGCATAAACTATTTTATTTTGTGAATGGTGCCTTTTCAAAAAGAAATTATTTGATATGCACAAACGTTATAACCCCCAATAAAAACAGATTTGATGTGATTTGATCATTCACAGGTTAAAAAAAATCATATCAATATTACATTATTTGGAAGTTGTTAAACGCTACATGTTCTTCACACCCATTCCATAGAGCAATTTGACTTTTATCCTTAGTAGATACATGAAAGTCAACTACCGATGGATTGAGCGACATGCATTCGTTACCCAGATAATCACATAAGTAAAGGAGAGGGTAAGAATGTCATCACCAAGGCTTCATTCGAGTCAAGCAGTTGCTTGCTTGATTGGTTCTTTTCATTTCGAGGGCAGTACCAAAACCCAAGCGTGAAAAGCAGCTCATCAAGATTTGTCTAATTGCTCAGATGAGGTATAGTCTTGAGTCTTGCTGTTGGTTCCGACCTCCTTTCCTACAAAATATCAGATAATCCCCTTTTTCCCTTTTTCAGTATCCAGACTTGGATCTGAATGATTAGTTTGTAGGAAGTATGTAATTTATATGCACCTAAGAGTTATTTACCATGAATATGGCATTGCGAATCAATCATGACTATATGCACAAGGATATAGATGTATTTGGTTTTGATCATGACATTATGTAGACTATGGACATTGTGAAAGACGCTCTTTTATATGGAATAGAATGTTCATATCTATGATGCTTGATGTAAGATCTCAATAATTCCATCTAACATTTGCATAGGAGATTTTACTATCGCATGATTCAACTCTAAGTGATCCCTTGCTTACCCAAGGTGATCTTCTATACTTATCCTTGGCCTGAAGCACTTTCTTATGAGAGACAGAATTCATAGTCTTTCTCCATGTAGATTCAGGAATTCTCTTTCTCTTGTTCTTCTCAGGATAGTTGAGTGGAACTCTGTGATAGCTCATCCTTGAGACAGAACCTTTGTTCCTTGTGGTTGCGCACTGCTTCCTATGATTGGACCAGGTGGTTGCAGCAGTGACATCACCACGAGTTCTCTTCTTTGGGGCAAGAGGAACTCTTGATCTTTCCTGCACAAGTAAGGCACTAGAAGGAAGTTTTGGTACCCATTTGTACTTGGGTCCTACATGGTTAGCACTGGACCTTACTTGTCCTTTAGGGATCCATATATATTTATTTCTCACATTTAAATTTCTTTTAAAATTACATGTGTGAGAAATATGACCTGTTCTACCACAATAATGACAAATAATGGTATGATATTCAGAGTGGGATTTCCTATCATTATCTTGTTGGTCAATTTTGTTTTCAAAGACTCTCTGTTTCTTTAAATCAACTTTTAAAGTCTCAGGGCCTTTTGAAAACTTTTCTTGTTCTTTTGATAGGGATTCACAATTGGAACAATGTTCGGAACATGTTGGAGCTTCCGCTCCCGTTGGGGAACTAGCAATAGCTAGTTCTTCTATGGATGGAATATTGGAAACCTTGGATGTAGAGGGAGCAATGAATTCCTCTAGTCTCCTGTTCTTTTTCCTTAAGCCTAGAACTTCTTTTGCAAGTTTACAAAATTCAATATGTAACTCATTATAATTGTCTTGCAATTTAGTAAGTTCAAGTTTAGATACCTCAATTTCCTCAGTATCTGAATCTTCTAGGTAGAGATCAACACTCTCTTCACTGCCGCTAGCTTCCTTTATTTCAGCTTCCTGTAGCTCATCAAAAGTTGATTCACAAGGAACACAAGTTGAATTTTGGACAGCTTTAACTTCAAGAGATTGATTGGAAGCATACATAGCATCAAGAGTGTTCCAAATATCTCTAGCATTAGAGCAATGTTTAATTTTCTGGATATCACAGTCAGTTAAGCTTTTGTACAAAAATTGCATTGCTCTAATGTTCAAGTAAAATAAATTTTTCTCCTCTTCAGTCCAGTTTACTTTTGGTTTGAAATCAGAGTCATTTTCAAAGACATCCCACATTTTGAAATCCGTGGATAGTACAAAACTTTTCATCCTTCCCTTCCATAAGTAAAAATCAGTATTTTCTAACAGGGGTGGGATAGTATGATCAAAACCTTCAAAACACATTTTATATCCCAAGTCAGCCTAGGTCTTTGCACTTGAGATCGTTGGATCCTTTGAACAAGTGACCTAGCTCTGATACCAAATGAAAAGTGTGGCTGTCACCCAAGAGGTGGGGTGAATTGGGTGGCAGAATAAAACTTATAAAATTTTCCCTTTTTAAATCTTTACTCCTTGTGCTTGATGAGAGTGATGATGAATCATCCCAAGCATAAGTGAGTATGCAGTGGTGTGATGCTTGGTGTGGAAATTTAAATAAGCAGAATATGCACAAGTAATTTTATTCTGGTTCGGTCACTCCCAGACCTACATCCAGTCCCCAGGCTCCACCTGAGATTTCCAATCCACTAACCTTCTTGTTTAAACCAGGCACAAGAAAGCCATTACACTTTAGGTTTTACGAACACGGGTTCACCTAACAACCCACAGGTTTTACCACGGGTTCACCTGCAAACCTTTACAACCACAGGTTTTAGAACGGGATCACCTGCAACCTTTCAACCACAAGTTTTGCGTGCTAATCTTGCAACCTATGGAGATTTAGAAAACCTCTAAATGCTCCCCCTCACTTTTGTAAGATAACACTTCTGTTCTTCAAGCACAAGCTTTAGAACAGCCTCTATCAATTAGAGGATTTGATAATATGTTCACTCTATGAACTGATTGTGATAAACACTTAAGTACAAATGACTCTCTCTAAGAGTAGATGATGTTACTCACTTAAGTACAAAGAATGCTCTTAATACAAGAAGGGACTTAACTACAAAGAGTACAAGATATGTAGATGAAAAGATCACTCAATGTGTTAAATGCTCTTCCTCTTTTCTGGGTAGCTTTAAATTATAGATATGTATATCTAGTGCTCATGGACTAAGTTATTTCCTTAGTGAATTATATGCTCTCGCTGGGGGATGAGACATTCATCCGCGAGCGCTAGTCCTAGTCTATCCGGAAGTAAGTCCACATCCGGTTGCACTTTTACTTAGGGTTCTATGTTCACCTATTGCTTTCTAAGTTCTTTCATATTTTAGTCTTCATCAAAACTTAAGATTCTAACATTCTCCCCCTTCTTAAGATACTTGATCCCCATCTTGCTGATGTTAATTGCACTCACAGGGAGGCATTTGACATTTTCTCCCTCCACAGCAGATGTAGCCTTGATCAAATTCTTCTCAAGGAGGAAGGCGATAATAGTGGGGTAGGGAAGATACCCAGCCTTGTTGTTGACCATCCATCTATGCAGTTCAAGACTGATCAATTGCCCGGGGTTGATTGGCTGCTGGGAGAGAAGTCTGGGGAACCATGGGTTGTCCAGGAGAGTGAACTCGTTGAAGTTACCCCCTTGTGTGTCATCATGCGGGAGTAGACGTAGTATAGTAGCCTGTTGGAGTCAGACATCCCGGACACCTTCTTCCCTTGGGTGTCATAAATCTTCTCAAGTTCTTCCTTGCTGAGTTTGAGTGACTCAGGGTATAGCCACTCATTCATTCCCTCCTAAGTAATCCCCATTAGGGCGTTGATGTCCCTCCAGGTGAAACAGAAGGTTCTCCCCCTTACTGTGGCAGTGAAGGTAAGTCTCCGAATCTGTTCCTTCCCATCCACTTTCTTATGCTTGACCTTCCCAGTGAGAGACTCGCAGAATACCCGCAGGACGTTGATGTTGTACTCCTGGTTGATCCCCAGCCAGGGCATGTACTTTTCCAGGAATGGCCGCAAGTGAGGAAACCCTAGTTCATCTATCTTGGCCAGATCTATGAACATTCCGTTGTTGAAGTAGGGCTTGATAGTTTCATGTGAGCTGGCCATTTTTGTGTGGGTTTAAGGTTTATGCGAGATGAAATGCGAAGAAGAAGATGAAGAAGATGAAGAACAAGATGAAGAAGATGAAGAGAGTATATAATGAACGTATGAATACTTTCAGAGAATTTTGTTGGTAAGAAAGTTGTGTAAGTGAAAAAGTGAAAGTGAAAGTGACTTCCTATTTATATGCAAAGTTACAGAGAGTAAAATGGGTAATGACTCTTCATGAAAGCATGCGTTTATTCATTGGGTAACGTAAACATTTAATTGGAACGGCGAACCTTTTGACATGTGTCGCTTCACCTTATCAGAGAAGGCACAACTTCTCATGGAGGAAGATGAAACGTTTTCTGAAGTGACGTGTCCCTTGATCCAGGCATTGGCGCTCTTGCTTGCTTTAGTTCAACACTCAGTGCCAGCAAATGATCATCCGGAAGTGGTTTTTCTTCCGGTTGCACTTGCTTAAGATTTAACATTGGGACCTGCAAAAACAAGGACTGACACTCTGATGCTTGAGTTAGTATTGTTGCAGGTTTTAATCAATTAAGCAAATGGTTATTTAAACTTCATGTGGGTTTACCATTCCTTAATCACCTCTTATGAATGTAAATTGATCAACCCCAGAGGCTTGGTGAAAATATCAGCAAGCTGTTGCTGAGTGGGGACAAATTGCACTTTGACATCCTTCTTTTGAACATGATCTCGGATGAAGTGATGTCTGACATCAATGTGCTTTGTCCTTGTGTGCTGAACCGGATTCTTGGCGAGGCTGATAGTGCTTGTATTATCACAGAGGATGGGTGCCTCAGGGAACTCCAAGCCAAGGTCTCTCAGTTGGTTCATCAGCCACAGTACTTGGGCACAACAGCTTGCGGCAACGATGTATTCTGCCTCAGTGGATGATAATGACACGCAAGTTTGCTTTTTGCTAGCCCAAGACACCAGACAACCACCAAGAAAGGCGCATTGTCCACTGGTGCTCTTCCTATCAGTTTTATAACCTGCATGGTCAGAATCAGAGTAAGCTCACAAGAACTCTTGGTTACCTCTGGGATACCAAAGACCAAGCTCTTGTGTTCCCTCAAGGTATCTTAGAATACGTTTAACACATGTTAAATGTGACTCCTTGGGATTGGCTTGAAACCTAGCACACATGCCTACACTAAATTGAATGTCAGGCCTGCTTGCCGTTATGTATAGTAGGGAACCTATCATTCCCCTGTACATGGGCAGGCTGACAGATTTACCCTTTGCGTCAGCATCGAGTGCGGCAGTGGTACTCATGGGAGTGTCATACTCCTTGCATTCATCCATCCCAAACTTCTTGAGTAGCTCTCTGCAGTACTTAGCTTGGGAGATGAAGATCCCATTCTTCTTTTGTTTAATTTGCAGGCCTAGGAAGAACGTTAGTTCTCCCATCATTGACATTTCAAACTCACCCTGCATAGTCTTAGAGAATTCTTCACAAAGTTTTTCATTAGTTGCCCCAAAAATAATATCATCAATATAAATTTGGACAATTAACATGTTCCTATCTTTGTGAAGAATAAACAGTGTATTATCTAGTTTGCCTCTTGAGAAACCCTTGCCCAGCAAAAAGCTGCTGAGTCTCTCATACCAAGCTCGAGGAGCTTGTTTCAGGCCATACAAAGCTTTCTTTAGCCTATACACATGTTTAGGATGCTTGTGATCCTCAAAGCCAGGAGGTTGTTCTACATAAACCTCTTCTTTGATGTAACCATTAAGAAAAGCACTCTTTACATCCATTTGATATAATCTAAAACCTTTCATGGATGCAAAGGCTAGAAAAATCCTTATTGCTTCGAGTCTAGCGACTGGAGCAAAGGTTTCTTCATAGTCTATGCCTTCTTCTTGGTTATACCCTTTAGCTACCAATCTGGCATTGTTCCTCGTTATTTGACCTGTCTCATCCAGTTTGTTTTTGAAGACCCATTTGGTCCCAACTATGGATTGATGAGACGGCCTTGAGACTAGTTCCCAAACTTGGCTTCTTTCAAATTGATTTAGCTCTTCCTGCATGGCAATAATCCAGTCGCAGTCCTCAAGAGCTTGTTCAACTGAAGTTGGTTCGATTTGAGATAAAAATGCTCCAAACTCAACTTCATTTTGAACCTGCCTTCTGGTTCTGACACCAGAAGAAACATCACCAAGCACTTGATCAAGAGGATGATCCCTGTGATGTCTCCTAGCTGTTGGCAACTGTGCCTCATCAGGCACGGTCTGCACTCTAGGCTCATCACTGGGTTCATCTTCTTCTTTGGGATTGCTTGCTGGTGTTTCTTTTGGTGGTGAAGAAGATGATCGTGGTTTTGGAAGATTAAGTATTTCATCATCTTTTGTGGATTGTCCCCATGTAGGAGATTCATCAAATACAACATGCATTGATTCTTCTACGTTTCTAGTTCTCATGTTGTATATTCTATATGCCTTACTCCTAAGGGAATACCCTATGAATATGCCTATATCAGCTTTTGGATCAAACTTACCCAAATTTACCTTTCCATTGTTATGCACATAGCATTTTGATCCAAAGATTCTGAGGTGGCTGATGTTGGGCTTTCTGCCTTTGTACAGCTCATAGGGAGTCTTGTCCAAGCCCTTGCGAACATAGGCTCTGTTAGAGATGTAGCAAGCAGTGCTCATAGCGTCCGCCCAGAACACTTGAGAAACCTCTTTCTCGTAGAGCATGGTTCTGGCCATCTCTGTCAGAACCCTGTTCTTTCTCTCAACAACTTCGTTCTGTTGAGGAGTTCTTGGGGCTGAGAAGTTGTGTTCTATGCCATTTTGCTCACATAGCTCAGAGAAGCTATGGTTCTCAAACTCTCCTCCATGGTCTGTCCTTATGGCTGTGATTTTGAGGTCTCTCTCATTCTGCACTTTCTTAGCCAGGACAACAAAAGCATCAAAAGCATCTTGCTTAGAGGCAAGAAACATAGTCCAAGTGAACCTAGAATAGTCATCCACCACCACTAGAGCATACAGGTTTCCACCCAAGCTCTTCACTCTCGCTGGCCCAAGCAAATCCATATGGATTAGTTCCAAGGGCCTGCTGGTGGATACTCTCTTTTTGGTTTTAAACGAGTACTTTGTTTGCTTCCCTCGTTGACAGGATTCACAAATAAAATCATGCTTCACCTTAAAAGATGGAATACCTATAGCTAGCTCCTTTTTAATTAGCATGTCAAGTTGAGTAAAGTTAACATGTGCTAGCCTCTTATGCCAAAGCCAACTGTTCTCATCACTAGATATTAAGCATTTTTCTTCCAGTTGTTGACATAAGTCTAGAGTGTATAGGTTTCCATTTCTATTTGCCTTAAGTTTGCATTTTAAGTTGACCTTATCCAAGTTCAGATCCTGCTTATCTACTATTATGCACTCATGTGAATCGAAGATTACCCAATTTCCTTTGTCAGTGCTCTGGCTCACGCTCAGCAGGTTGTGACAGAGACCATCCACCAGATAGACGTCTTTCACTGGTCCAACTTCTCCAACTCCGGTGATCTTTCCACTTTGATTTCCTCCAAAGGTAACTGTGGCTCCGTCTTTGATCACCAGAGATTTGAATTTGTCTCTGTCTCCAGTCATATGTCTCGAGCATCCACTGTCAATATACCATTTCCTATTCTTGGATGCTTTGAGACACACCTGAAAGAATCAAGTAAGCTTAGGTACCCAACCTTTCTTGGGTCCTCTGTCATTAGTTCCCAGTGCCCTTGGTCTAGTGTTAGTTTTGACCTTGGGCTTATGATCAATCTGTGCCTCTGGCCTAGTGTTGGCTCTAGGCTCTTGGGCTTTCCTTGTGGATTGTTTCCAGGCTCGGGATCCCTGTCCTCCCTTAGTTTCTTTTCTTGGGGGAGGATCCTTTGTAGCCTTAGTTCCTTTTGGGACCCATTTATAAGAGCTATTTGCTCCATGCTTCTTGGCATTACAGGTGGACGTGGAGTGTCCTTTCCTGTTACAATAATTACAGAAGCTAAAAGGTGTGGAGCTGTGACCAGTGGCTTTATGGAAGAATTTTAAGTAGGGCTTCACTTTTGGTTCCACCCACTTTTTCCCTCTAGGTGTGTATCCTAAGCCAGTCTTGTCCCTATATGCCCTTTGATTCATTAAAATGATATTTAGCATTTCAGATCCATTTGTGAACTTCTGCAGGGCATTTTGCAGCTTATCTCTTTCAGCTGAGATTTTGCTGCAACTAGGACAGCTCTCAAGTGTTGGGGCATCAGGTTCTGCTTGGGGAGAACCCTTGCCATCCACTACCGGAAGTTTTCTGGCTTCCGCTAGCTCTTCACTCAGTGAGTCTACCTTGGACTCAAGTGATTCTTTTTTAATTTTCAACACCTTATAGGCTTTACATAATCGAGAGAATTCTTCATGAACCTCATTGTAAGCCTCTTGTAGTTCAGAGAAAGTTACCTAATTGTCCTCGTGGGTGAGATCAAAATCTGAGGGTGCTTCCTCATCATCTTCTCTGGCCACCAGGCAAAGGTTGGCAACCTCTTCCTCATCACTTGCTTCATCGTCTGAGCTATTCACCCAGATGGAGGATACGAAGGCTTTTCTTTTGTCTTTCCCCTTTGATCTCTGCAAGCTTGGACACTCAGCCTTGAAGTGGCCAGGCTTTTTACACTCAAAAGCACACCGGGGCCTTTTCCTTCTTGTATCCCTTCCTCTGATTGGAATCACCTTTCTGAAAGCCTCCTTTCTTCTTGACGAACTTTCTGAACTTCCTCACCATCATGGCCATCTCCTCATCGTCCAATTCCTCCTCATCATCCTCATCATCATCATTATCATCAATGTCCTTGCTCGGAGCAACAAGGGCAAGATTTTTGGTTTTGGATGAAGCTTGAGGAGCTCTCTGAGCCAGCAGGGTTGGTTCATATTCAGCCAGAGAACCAAAGAGTGCAGTGATGGAGCTGGTTGACTCTCCTTGGACTTCCTGTAAGATGGTAACTTTGGTGATCCAATCACCTTTCAAGACTTTTAAGATCTTGCTCACTTGCTCTCTTTCAGGAATGTCTTTGCCCAGGGAGGCCAGGTTATTGATAAGGTGAGTGAACCTGAGCTCCACCTCTCTGATTGGCTCAGTTGGACTAATCATGGCGAATTTGTGAAACTCTTCTACCAACATCTCAACTCGTCTTGCCTTCACTCCCCTGGTTCCAGAGTGAGCAGCCTCAAGAGCCTCCCACATATCCTTAGCATTTTTGTGGTGGCTGATCCTATGAAACTCCTTAGGGGTGATAGCACACTGAATGTAGTGCATGGTCCTGAAGTTTAGTTGGACTAGAGCATAGTCCTCATTGGTGTATATGGATCGCTGCTTTGCAAAACCATCCTCATCTAGGGGAGTGTGATCCCCACGTTCAATTACATCCCAGAGTCTGATGTCGCTGGACTTGATGTAAGTCTCCATTCGAAATTTCCAGAATGGATAGTTATACCCATCAAAGCCTGGGGGCTTGTTGGGTTGAATAGAGACATCTGGCAAGGAGTAAGACCCGCTCTGATACCAAATGAAAGTAATGGATGCACAAGAGGGGGGTGGATTGTGCTACCAAATAAAAACTCAAATAAAAACAACACAAGGATTTATATTGGTTCGGTCTTCCTGACCTACGTCCAGTTCTCAACCACCCAGGTCGAGTTCCACTATCCCCAAGTTTTACAATGGGTTCACCTGGAACCTTTACAACTGCAAGTTTTGAACGGGATCACTTGCAACCTTACAACCACAAGTTTTACTCAAGGCTTACTTGCAACCTTTCTAACTAGCTCCCCCTTACAACCAGCAAGGGTTCAACCTTTACAAATAAAGGATTTTCTAACTTAGTTCTCTTTAAGAACAGATAATGATACACACGTAAGTACAATGAAAGCTCTTAATACAAGAAGAGACTTAACTACAAAGAGTACAAGATAAGTATATGAAAAGATCACTCAATGAGTTAAATGCTCTTTCTCTTTTCTGGGCAGCTTTGAATGCTTGAAGGATTTCTCGGTTTCTCTCTCTAGCTTTCTTCAAGATGTCAAAGATATTAGATGTCTTCATAAATGAAGGTGAGCTCCTTTATATAGTCTTCAAGTATTCTCACTCTTGGTAGGTGGGTTAGCCGTTTGAATATGGCCGTTTTTCCCATGTTACTGTTTGCCCAATTAATGCTTCATTAATGCTTAGCAGGGTTGACTTGCTTTATCTCTGAAAAGTAGTTCTGACAACTCTGCTCTGCCAAAAGCATTCTGACACTGCACTTCTGAACGTTCTGACATTCTGATTGCTTGCGGAAGCGGATTCACATCCGGAAGCAACTTTACTTAGTGTGCTGCACTTTGAACGTTAGTCTAACAATATAAGCACATAGTCACATGCAGTGGGAGTTCAGTTAGTCTAAGAGGGCTTTCTTGCATCCGGAAGCAATTCCACATTCGGAAGCACTACTACTGGACGAAGGGTTATATTCACTTTTACTCACTCTCGCTCAGTGTCCTTCAATCCAACAGCCAGCGCTAGTCACTAAGCAATCAGAAGCAATTCTACTGGACGTTGGGTTATGTTCACTGGCGCTTAGTGTTATCTATACCAACAGCCAGCGCTAGTCTAAATACAATCGGAAGCAAATCCACATCCGGTTGCATCTTAGCTTAGTCTTGAGGTTTTATATCTAGTGCTCCTAGACTAAGTTATTTGCTTAGTAAAGTGCTTGCTGTCGCTGGGGGATGAGACGTTCATCCGCGAGCGCTAGTCCTAGTCTATCTGGAAGTAAATCCACATCCGGTTACACTCTTACTTGGGGTTCTATATTGACCTAATGCTTTCTAAGTGCTTGGTTCATTCTTTCATATTTTAGTCTTCATCAAAACTTAAGATTCTAACAAGAAGAAGGTGGTTGAAGTTTATAGAAGTGGAGATAGAATATTATTGATAAAAATGGTAGTTGAGGATGATACAATTAATATAATCAGTGCATATGCCCCTCAGATAGGGGAAGAATTGGTCATAAAGGAACAATTTTGGGATGAATTGGAGAAGATGATTAAAAGAATTCTTAACACTGAAAAGATTTTTATTGGTGGTGATCGGACATGTCGGTAAAGATGCAGGACAGTACACACAAGTTCATGGTGGTTTTGGTTTTGGCACAATGAATAATGAAGGACATTCTATTATTGAATTTTGTATGGCTAATAATCTTAAAATTGTTAACACTTGTTTTGAGAAACAGTAAGAACATTTAATTACATATAAGAGTGGAGGCAATAGATCACAGATCACAGATCACAGATTGATTTCTTTTTAGTAAGAAATTCGGATAAAAGAATGTGTATAAACTGTAAGGTGATTCCAGGTGATGGTGTGACTACACAACATAGGCCTTTAGTTTTAGATGTTCGTGTGAAATTTAATAGAAAGAAGAAGAGAGAAATGTTTCAACCAACAATTAGATGGTGGCAATTGAGAGGGGAAAAAATCAATATTTTTAAGAATAGGTTAATGAATGAATGTATTTGGGACAAACAAGGATGTGCTAATGATTTATGGATAGATTTAAGTATGATGATGAGAAAAATAGCAAAAGAAGTTTTAGGTGAATCAAAGGGCTATATTAGGCGTCAAAAGAAGACCTGGTGGTGGAATAATAATGTTCAAGAGAAAATTAAATTTAAAAAACAATGTTTTAAGGATTTGCAAATATGTGATAGTGAGGAAAATTGGGTAAAATATAGATTAGCAAAGAAAGAGGCGAAAAGAGTAGTTAGTATAACTCGAGCTAATTTCTTTGAGGAGTTTTATAAAGAATTAGGGACAAAAGAGGGGATACAAAAAATGTATAGAATAGCAAAGATAAAAGAGCAGAAATCAAGAGATTTAGATCAAGTAATGTGTGCTAAGGATGAAGAAGGTAATGTATTAGTTAAAGATGAGAGTATTAGGGATAGATGGAAGAACTATTTTTATAATTTGTTTAATGATAGAGTGAAAAGGGAAAAGCTGTTGGTCCAGATGGTATTCCTATTGAAGTATGGAAATGTTTAGGAGAAGATGGTGTGTGGTGGCTTACTAAATTATTTAATGAAATTTTAAGGTCTAAGAAAATGCCAGATGATTGGAGAAAGAGTACATTAGTACCTATTTATAAAGATAAAGGAGATATTCAAAATTGTGTAAATTATAGAGGAATAAAACTTATGAGTCATATAATGAAAATGAAGTTGTGGGAAAAAATAATTGAGCGTAGGTTACGTAATGAGACTAGAATATCGAAAAATCAATTTGGTTTTATGCCAGGAAGGTCAACCACAGAAGCAATATATCTAATTAGAGGCTTAATGGAAAGATATAGAAGTATTAGAAAAGACTTACATATAATTTTTATTGATTTGGAAAAAGCATATGATAGGGTGCCAAGAGATTTACTTTGGAAAATTTTAGAAAAGAAAGAGGTACAAGTTGAGTATATTAGAGCTATTCAAGATATGTATGAAGGTGTAATGACTAGAGTTAGAACACCGGTAGGTGATACAATTGATTTCCCAATAAAAATTGGTTTACATCAAGGTTCGGCGTTGAGTCCGTATTTGTTTAATCTTGTTATGGATGTTGTGACTGAAAGTATACAAGAAGAAATTTCTAAGTGCATGCTTTTTGCGGATGATATAGTAATTTTAGGGGATTCGAAAGATGAAATTAATTGGAAATTAGAGTTATGGAGGACGACTTTAGAGTCGAAAGGCTTTAGAATAAGTAGGAGTAAAACGGAATATATGTGCTGTAGTTTTGACAATAGGCAAACTCATGAGGACATAGAAACTGTATTAGGAGAGGATATACGTCAAGTGGATAAGTTTAAATATTTGGGATCAGTTATACAAGAGGATTGTGAGGTAGATGGAGATATCAATAATAGAATTCAAGCTGGTTGGTGCAAATGGAGAAAAGCTTCTGTGATTATTTGTGATGGAATGGTTCAAACTAAAGTAAAGGGAGAATTCTATCGTACAACTATTAGACCAATATTGTCATATGGTAGTGAATGCTAGGCAATTAAAAAACAGCAAGAACATAAGATGGATGTGTCAGAGATGAAAATGTTGAGATGGTCTAGTGGGTATACACTAAAAGATAGGATTCGTAATGATCACATTCGTGAAAGAGTTGGGGTAGCACCAATTTCAGAGAAAATGAGAGAATATCGTTTAAGGTGTTATGAGCATGTTCAAAGAAGAGAATTGGATGAGCCAGTAAGAATAGTGGAACAGATGGAAAGGGAGCCGTATATAAGAAGTATATAAGAAATAGAGGAAGACCAAAAAGAAGTCTAAATTATTCAAAGAGATATGGTTGTGAAAAATTTATCTGTAGGAATGTAGCCGACCCCATTTGAATGGGATAAGGTTTACGTTGATGTTGATGATGATGACACTCCTCTTCTTCATTCCAAACACATGCGCAGCCGCCCCCCTCATCATCATCATCTTCCCTTTCCACCCAAAAGAAAAAAAAATGAAACACTTCCTTTTATTCCTCATTTTCTTTTTTTTTCTTCATCCTCAACTTCGATCCCCCTTCATCTTCATTTTCCCAGCGGTGATAAACGATGAAGACACAAAAGCTTTGAATCCTCTCAAACTCTCCTCTGTTCTACCTTGTCTCCGACGTGCGACGGCCGGCGAGTTCAAGCGGCATGAAGCATCTTTTCCGGCAGTAAAACCAGTGGAGCTTGGCCCAGTTTTGCATACAAACCCAGAAAACAAGATTAGGTGATTTTTCATCTCTGATTTTACCATTTTTCTCAGCGAAATTTGAGAGGAATTTCGAATTGGGGTTTAGGATTGGGATTTAATAATCCACTAAGATGAAGATTAGCCTTTGATTTTGAAGTTATAGGAAAAATGTTGAGTAATGATTTGGGACTTGTTTGATTCCTTCTTTCCTCTATTTTCGGTTGGGTAGAAGTTTAGGAATTTAAGGAATTTTTCTAAGCAAGATATATATCATATGTGTGGGATTCTTTAGGCTTTGAAGACTTTGGGGTTTTGCTATTTCTTGCTCAATTTGGCTCGGTTGTTTCTCTCTTTACATGCTCCTCTTTTTTTTTCTTTTGATTTTTCTGTGTAGTTGTTAATTATTTTGTAGTGTTACTTTGTGATGAATGTGAAGTTTTGCTCGATTGTCCTTTCTCCCCTGCCCTGTGTCCCATGCTCAATACTGTTTAGTTACAATAGGAATATGACATATATATTGTGAGTATTATTTGGTTTTATGAAGTTTATGGATATAATTACTGTGCTGGTTAAAGTGGTGATGTTGGTGTAGTGAGCGTGAACATTTTGTTTTTGAAGAATGAAAGCTTTGTGCTCTAGTTGTTATTGGTTACTCTGTTGGTACGATTTTATTCAAGGAAGGAAGACTTTGTTTTCATAAATAATTACTGTTACGACATAATCCAGCTTAGTGAAGAAGGCCCATTAAGCCCAAAGAAGAGATAAGTCTGAAGGAGCCCAAAGTGCCAGAAGGTCGACAAAGTCTTTATTGATGGTCAAAGATATTTTGTAACCGTCCATTAATCCACTGTAACCTCCATATTAATTGGAATCAAAACCGAAATACCCATAAGTAAGGGAATTGATTACTCCAACGGGAAGGAAAATTGTAGCCTATATATAGAAACACAATCCATGTAAAGGGGGCATCCAAGATTCTCTGAACCTTCTACTTTCAATTTCACTCTTTCGTTAGTCGACTAAAAGTCTAAGTGATTAAGCTCTTGTACTATTATCGTGGCTCGTCCACCCATTCTGAATAAAGTCATTGTTCTTTGATTTGATATATTTGTCTATCAACATTTGGCGCCGACCGTGGGGACGATAGTCTTTTCACACAAGCTACCGTACTTTTTGGCAATTCACTTACAATAGAACAACCTAGTCATGGTGATCAATTCTCTCAAATTCTAGCAAAGTTGACTGAACAATCTGAAAGGGTGTCTCGGCAGGAGCAATTTGTCACACAGCAAAGTGAGGCTATTGCCATCCAAACTGAAACTCTGGAACGATTGCAGAAGGAAAATCAAGAGTTGCACCAAAAAATAAATGTCATCGCTGATAAGCATCCTGAGAATGAAGAAGAGCGCGAGGATGATATTCCTCACGATTCTGAAGGTGGAGGTAAGAAAGATACTGAGCATAACAATTCTGGTCATGATGCAGGATCTGAAGAAGAAGAATCCACAAAAGCATCCACTTATACAGGTGACACACGTGCCACTGAAACAGAGTTTTTGAAGAAGAAAGTGCAAACTCTTGAAAGAACGGTGTTGCAAATCCCAGGAATCAGAAAACCATTTGAGTCTGCCAGATTGGGAAATTATTCAGATAGCCCATTTGTCGATCAAATTGCTTTAATTGACTTACCTGAACGTTTTGTGTTTCCTGTTTTGCCAAAATATAGTGGAAAAAAGATCCTGATGAGCATATGGCACAGTATAGACAAATTATGATGGCTGCCGTCATACCTGCCGAAAAACGTCAAGCTGCGATGTGTCGTGATTTTGGCATTAGCCTAATAGGTCCAGCACTGTCATGGTGGACAAATCTCATGCGAGGTAGTATTAATTCGTTTAGTCAACTAACTGAAATGTTTGTGCAGCAATTTGCTAGTAGTCGTAATTTGGTCAAAACATCTAATGATTTATATAGAATTTTACAAAGACCTAATGAAACTACTAGGGAAATATTAACCAGGTTTACTCAAGAAATGGTAAGTATTCCAAATTGTGACGAATTCATAGCTGTACAAGCTTTTCGTAGATGTTTGCTTCCAGGTTCACAGCTTTATAAAGAACTCACTATGCATCAAGTTAAGACTTGGGTGGAAGTACAAGCTTATGCTTGGGCTCAGATAAGGTGGGAGGAAGATGATGCAAAATTTAAATTAGAGTTAGCTGAGTGACAGAAAAATACACAGCAAGGTGGTTACGTCGATAGGCGATCCCAACAATCTCGAGGTAAGAATTGGAGATCTGAACCTTATTCCACAGGTAATCGAGGAGGATCGCATGGAGATGACTCCAAAAAGCCGCCTGTACCCAAATTGAGTGAGCATAATTTTTCAATGAGCCCGACAGAATTAATGAACACATTGCAGAAGCTAGGCGATTCTGTTAGGTGGCCCAACAAGCTTAAACGTGAGCCAGAAAAACGTAACCCGGATAAATGGTGTCATTTTCATGACGACCATGGACATAGGACGGAAGATTGCATTCAACTGAGAAAAGAAGTGGTGGAATTGATGAAGAAAGGTATGTTAAAAGATATTATAAAAAGTAATAAAAATACATCTCGTGCAGGGGATGCTCAACAAAAGTCGGTCCATTCATCGACTACACCACAGAATGCTCGTACCATTCATATGATAATAGGTGGGTCCGAGGTAAGTGGAAGTACTTATTCTGCAGCAAAAAGGCATGCTCGATCTTTGTCTAATTATGATTCCTCGACTAGATCTTTAGGCGACGTAATGTCGACTAATAATATTAATGAACAGATAACTTTTAAAAGTAGTGAAATTCAGATGTTTTCTTATCATGACGACGCTCTCGTAATAACTTTAATGATAGCTAATTGCAATGTCAAACGAGTCCTAATCGATGCAGGTAGTTCTGTTAATATAATTTATTTACAAACAGTTAAAGAATTAAATTTGGAATCTCAAATTGTGCAAGCACCTACTATATTGGTCTTTGGAAATGGAGCACCAGATAGAACGGTAGGGGAAATTTCTTTAGTCACCCAGGCCGTGGGTGTCAACCAACTAATCAAATTTCAGGTGATGGATTGCCCTTCAGCATATAATGTGTTGTTAGGTCGACCATGGATTCATCAAATGAGGTCTGTACCATCTACTTTGCATCAATCCATCAAATTTCATACTGCTTGGGGGGTAAGGGAAATTAAAGGAGAACAAAGAATTGCAAGAGAATGCTATCAAACTGCTTTAAAAGGAATTTCAAAAAGTCTTGAGCCCGTATAGCAATTACAGAATCTGTCTCCAACGGATAAGGGGGGCTTAGGTGACGAATTAGAGAAAATTTCTTTAATTCCTGAAAAACCTGAGAGGACTTTATCCATTGGAGCAGATTTGAGTAAAGAAATTAGGGAAGAATTAATTGCATTTTTGTCTAACAATTTGGATTGTTTTGCTTGGTCTCATGAGGATATGACAGGAATTAGCTCAGAGGTAATAGTTCATCGGTTGAATGTGGATTCGTCGTTTAAACCAGTTAAGCAAAAAAGAAGGAAATTCGCACCTGAAAGAAATAAAATTATAAATGATGAAGTTGATAAGTTATTGAACATTGGTTCAGTAAGGGAGGTACAGTATCGAGATTGGTTAGCTAATGTGGTAGTAGTACCTAAAAAGAATGGTAAGCATAAAGTGTGTATTGATTTTACAGATTTAAACAAAGCATGTCCAAAAGATTCTTTTCCATTGCCTCATATAGATATATTAGTTGACGCTACTTCAGGTCATGAATTGTTAAGTTTTATGGATACTTTTTCTGGGTATAATCAAATTTTAATGCATAGTGATGATCAAGAGAAAACATCTTTCATAACAGAAAGAGGCACTTATTGTTACAAAGTCATGCCATTTGGTTTGAAAAATGCAGGAGCAACTTATCAACGATTAGTAAATAAAATGTTTTATCAACATCTAGGAAAAACTATGGAAGTCTATATAGACGACATGTTAGTTAAGTCTTTAAAAGCAGTAGATCACGTTAGTCATTTGAAACAAGCTTTTGATTTGTTAAGAGAGTATAATATGAAATTGAATCCTGAAAAATGTTCTTTTGGGGTAAAGTCAGGAAAGTTTTTAGGATATCTTGTTTCAAAAAGGGGAATTGAAGCTAATCCAGCACAAATTAAAGCAGTAGTGGAAATTCCTTCTCCTCAAAATGTTAAGGATGTTCAGAAACTAACAGGGCATCTAGCTGCATTGACTCGTTTTATTTCCAGGTCATCTGAGAAGTGTCAACCATTTTTTGAAGCTTTGAGAAAATGCAAAGATTTCCAATGGAATGATCGGGCAGAAGGAGCTCTGCAAGATTTAAAAAGTTATTTAAGTAGTCCACCTTTGTTGATGAAACCTGAAACAGGTGAAGTGTTGTATTTATATTTAGCTGTGGCAGAAAGTGCAGTAAGTGCGGTGTTGATAAAAGAGATTGGAAAGAAACAACATCCAGTCTACTACGTGAGTAAGGCGTTACTTGATACGGAGACCAGGTATTCTTTAATGGAAAAATTAGCTTTAGCTTTAGTATCAGCTTCTAAGAAGTTGAGGCCCTATTTTCAATGTCATCCCATAGTGGTAGTAACTAATTATCCTTTAAGGAGTGTTTTGCATAAACCCGATTTATCTGGTCGACTAGTAAAATGGGCAATAGAGCTTAGTGAATTTGATATTTCTTATCTGCCTAGAACAGCAATTAAATCTCAAGCATTAGCTGATTTTGTGGCTGAGTTTAGCCCTAATTTGTAGCAAGAAGTAAGTAAAAGTACATTAGGAGATAGTCGACAAGGTACTAGACAAGCTCCATGGGAATTGCATGTCGATGGTTCCACCCATTCTAAAGGAACAGAGGTAGGAATTGTTTTACAGAACATACATGGAGACAAAATAGAACAAGCTATAAAATGTGGGTTTAAAGCAACTAATAATGAGATAGAATATGAGACTCTAATTGCTGGTTTAAAATTAGCTCTAAGTTTAGGAATAGTATCCTTGATAGTCTGTAGTGATTCACAGTTGGTTTCAAAGCAAGTAGAAAAAAGTTATCAAACAAAGGATGATAGAATGAAAAAGTACTTAGGTATTGTGGAAGGTTTAGTAGACAAATTCGAGAGTTTTGAAATAAAACAGATTAGTCGAGAAGACAATCAACAAGCTGATGCATTAGCCAACTTAGGATCAACTTTAGATGCCAATCAAGATAAACATATTCCCTTATATTTTTTGACAACTTCAGCATTAGAAAGTTCTGATAAATTGATAAATAGTAACAATTTGACTTGGGATTGGAGAACACCTTTAGTCGACTACCTGAAAGATGGTCAATTACCAAACGATAGGAACGAAGCGCATAGAATAATTATTAGGGCAGCTAGATTTACCATATTAGGGGATGAGTTATATAAAAGATCATATGCAGGAGGTCCGTTGTTAAAATGTGTGTCCCCCTCAGAATCAAATTATATCCTTAGGGAAATCCATGAAGGAGATTGTGGGATCATAGTGGTAGTAGAAGCCTTATGAGGAAAGTGCGTCTAGCTGGTTATTTTTGGCCCACTTTGTAGAGCGACGCAATAGCATTAGTTAAGAAATGTGATAGTTGTCAAAAGTATTCCAATGTAGATAGGTTACCACCCTAAAAACTACATACCATTGCGCCTATATGGCCGTTCTTGAGATGGGGGATGGATATAGTCGGTAAGTTTCCAGCAGCCCCTGGGAATGTTGTGTTTTTACTAGTAGTCACAGATTACTTTACTAAGTGGATAGAAGCAGCTGTATTTGCTCAAATTAGAGAGGTAGAAGTAATTAATTTTGTGTGGAAAAATATAATTTGTAGGTTTGGTCTACCAAAAGATATAATATGTGATAATGGGTCACAATTTATTGGGAAAAGTTTTAGAAAATTTTGTCAAAAATGGCATATTCACTTGAAATTTTCGACACCTAGAAATCCTCAGTCTAATGGGCAAGCTGAATCAAGTAATAAAACCATAGTTAATTCGCTAAAGAAAAGGTTAGATAAGGCTAAAGGCCGATGGGCCGAATAATTGCCAGTTGTTTTATGGGTTTACAGGACGACGTCAAGGACGTCGACCGGCGAAACACCATTTTCATTGGTGTATGGTACGGAGGCAATGACCCTATAGAGGCAGGGGTGCCTTCATTAAGGTATAAGTGGTCTCGAGAGGAAACTAATAACGAAGGGTTACAACTAAATTTAGATTTGTTAGACGAAAGAAGAGAACAAGCATTGATTAGGATAACAACTTATCAAAATAGAGCAACTAAGTTTTGGAATAAACATATTCGAGAAAGACAGTTTAAAGTAGGTGATTGGGTTCTTAGGAAAGTGTTTCAGAATACTGAAGAAAGTAGAGATGGTAAGTTGAGTCAAACATTTGAAGGTCCTTATAAGGTAGTTGAAATTACAGGACCTGGAGCATATAGACTAGTCGATAAAAATGGTAAAGAACTTTTAAGAAGTTGGAATGCCGTACATTTGAAAAAATATTATTTTTAACCATAAAATTGATATTGATAATGCAGATTGTTTGATATTAACAAAGTCGTCAAGAACTTTGGAAAATGATGAATAATGTGCTAGCAGGATCATGGTATCATGGCGTTAATCTGCGGTACTTGAAATTCTGATCCATAGTCAAAACGAAAAAGTTTGTTTATGATTGTTGCAGGTTGCAAAGAAGTTACCCCAGATGATAAATGACGAAAATGCAAAAATCAAGCTAAACGACTAATCGTCAGAAATAGCTTAAGTCGACACAATTCAAGTAATATAGTCGACCATGCTTACTCAAAGTAGGATAGTCGACCAAGCATCTGAACTAGTCGATTGATCCAAAAAAGGGTAATGCTTTTTCCCAAACGAGAGTTGGCAACGTAACCAAGCATCTAAGCATGCTAGTAGTCTAACTCAAAAACGGGTAAGATAACTTGTTATGCAAAGATTCATGACAGTTATAAAATTGCAAATGCAAAGAAAGTTTAACATTCATAAACATGTTTGTAATAATATCCAGGGAAAGAAAATCCAGGGAAAGAAAGCAAAGAGCAAAAGCAGCGGAAATTTGAAGCAAATTATAGCTAAAATGCAGGCTAAGCAGCTGGAGCGTCGGTGTTGCCACCTCCATCTTGGGCTGGGGGACTCCGAGGCTCGTTTTCTGGAGAAGAGACAAAAGGATCTGGGAATGTTGCATAGTATTCATTAATCACGGCCTCAGGGTCCCAGTTGACATGCTTACCCTCCTTGTACTCCAGCATTAACTCCATTTGAGTCCTCATTTCCACCTCAGCAATGGCCTCTTCTAGGTATTTCTTTCTATCTTTAAGGGCCTTGTTTTCCACTAACAGCTACATGTTTTCTTGTGATTTGCTGGAACTTTCCTTGCCCAAATCAGTATTGATTTTCTTCAGCTCGGCAAATTTTTGTCGCCCCTCTTCGACACCTCTACGTAGATTGTTAATTAATTCAGTCTTTTGAATAGAGGCAGACTTTTCTTTGGCAAGCAACTGCTTCCCCTTCTCAATTTGGGCTTGAAGGTTCTCTATTTCTTTCTCCATTTTAGCAATCTTTTCTTCCTTTTCTGCTTTGAATTGGGTTAAATAATCCTGGGTGATCAAAGTTTTAACTTGTTCCCTATGCAAAGACATGAACTCCAGGGCCTGAGATAGGCAAACAAAGCATGTAACAAACAAAGCATGCAAGTAATAATGTAATGTTTACAACTACTTGCTAAATGAAAAGTGCGGATCATGTGGATTACCAGGAAAAGGTTCCTCATTGTATTATCAATGTTCTCTGTCACCTCTAGAGATTGAAAAGTTGCCCTATCAGTAGGGGTTGGGAGTCTTTGCAGGATTTCCAGGGTCATCGCCCAAGGCTTTCTGTGGAATGCAGAAGCTTCAGCAGGAAGAGAAAGATCTACACCCTTCATTTCTTCAGGGGAGACTAAGTCTTGAGAAGCACTTTGTAAGCTCCAGTTAGAGGTTGTTTTGAGTTTTTTAGGAGACGGGGGAGCAGAATGAACTGAAGGTTCTTGGATGATAATTCCCCCTCTAGGCCTCTTGCTTCTGGTGGCAAGGGGATCAGCTACGGCAATGGCTGTTTCTTTACCTTTAACCTTAGCAGGACTAAGGCTCTCATTTGGAGGAAGGGAAGGAGGAACAACAACGGCATGAGAAGTAGTAATGGCGGCATTCACAGAGTGTCTTTTCTTGCTCTTGATTTCAGAAGCGGCAGCATTCTTTGCTGCAGCCCTAAATTGAGCCCGTTCAGCAGCAGTCAACTTGGGAGGCATTTTTCCTACAAGGAGTATGGTAAAATTATCATTACTTCTATACAGTCATCATTACTTCTATACAGATTTTTTCAAAGATTATTTTTAAAGTTGAAAATTACCTGAGATAATAAAAGAAAAACGTCTAGATTCTTTTAGTAGGGCGAGGATCTTCTTGATCTTGTCGGTGGAGGACTTTTCAATAAGATGAGAATAACTTAGTTGCTTGTCACCTATAAATAAAAATAAAGTAAGAATAAGTGTCAAAGGATAATTTATGAATAAGAAATAAGGATAGCCGTCTTACTTAGACGACGCCACTCCTTTCTGAGTTTGACGCCAGAAGGCTCTAGGTTAGCAATTGGAATAATTAAAAACCTCTCATCCCATTGTCGGTCATTAGGGCCCTTGTCGGAAGTCCAAGTCTCAAGCCCTTTGCGGTTACGGATTAAAGTGTAGATCCCTGTCCTAACCTCTCCTGAAGGAGCCTTAACTTCACTAATAGAGTAAGAGGTCAAAACATCTAGGAGGTCAAGGGGAACACCTAAGTGACGCCCTAAAATGTCGGCTACTAACGCTACCCTCCAAACATGGGGCATAAGCTGAGAAGGGGATAGATCAAAATGCATACAAAGTTGTTCAATAATAAGGGGGACATGAAAGCAACTAGCATAGCGAAAAGCTTCTACGCTAAGCAATAGTGGTCTTAGAAAATGAATCAAGCCTTTCATGATTTTTGGGAATCCTAAAAGGTACTAGGGGGTTGAAAAAATACAAACTTTTTTCCTCTAACTTCTTAGATTCAATCGATTTCAACTTAACAGGTTTTAAATCACTTACCAAAGAAGACCTTTTGGTTTCAGTATTAACTATTTCTCAGGTATTACCCTAACTAGCGACCTAAGGGGTGGCGATTTCGAACTCGTACCTTCAGAGGGTACATTTTGGTTACCAATGTTTTTTGGTGTTTTACTACTCAACCCAGAATCAGACAGGTTAGGAGAATCCTCACTCGGATAACTCACATGCGATGGGTTAGAATCGGAACCATACATGTTCTTGATAAAAGGTAAAGGTAGAAGATACCTGAAGTGGAGACAATGAGAGCGCTTGAAAGAAGAACGACCTTGGGCGATGGGAGATGAAGCATGAGAATAAAAAGAGAAGTTTCAGATATAAGAAGAAGAGAGCGCCAATTTTGCGGAAATAGCGCCAATTCCGAAAGAAATAAATATAAGCCATCGGACGTGAGCAAATGAAGCGACGGATTGATCTCAGCCGTTAGATGTTTAAACCGCTACTTGCCAATGGCCATTTGCGACGTCATTGAGAAGTAGGGGACTTAATGTTACGACATAATCCAGCTTAGTGAAGAAGGCCCATTAAGCCCAAAGAAGAGATAAGTCTGAAGGAGCCCAAAGTGCCAGAAGGTCGACAAAGTCTTTATTGATGGTCAAAGATATTTTGTAACCGTCCATTAATCCACTGTAACCTCCATATTAATTGAAATCAAAACGGAAATACCCATAAGTAAGGGAATTGATTACTCCAACGGGAAGGAAAATTGTAGCCTATATATAGAAACACAATCCATGTAAAGGGGGCATCCAAGATTCTCTGAACCTTCTACTTTCAATTTCACTCTTTCGTTAGTCGACTAAAAGTCTAAGTGATTAAGCTCTTGTACTATTATCGTGGCTCGTCCACCCATTCTGAATAAAGTCATTGTTCTTTGATGTGATATATTTGTGTATCAACAATTACTATGAAGTTATGGAGTGTGATGTTATTTATCATGAAAGAGCAATGGCATGGATAGTATATGTTGATACACGAATTATATGATATCAAAGAGAAGAATAGTATCTTAATTCAGAATGGATGAGTGGACAAACCACAATGATAGTACAAGAGATTAGTCGCCTAGACTTTGGTCTACTAGCGAAAGAGAGAAATAGAAAGTACCAGATTCAGAAGATATTGGATGATCCTTTTCATGGATTTGTGTTTCTATATATAGGCTACAAGATTCTTGCCCGTTGGAATAATCAATTCCCTTACTTATGGGTATTTCCGTTTTGATTCCCATAAATATGGAAGTTACAAAGAATTAATTGGCAGTTACAAAGTATCTTTGACCAGCGAAAAGGACTTTGTCGACCTTCTGGCATTTTGGGCTGCTTCGGACTTATCTTTCTTTTGGGCTTAATGGGCTCTCTTCACTAGGTTGAAACATGTCATAACATTAAGTCCCCCACTTCTCGATGACGTTGCAAATAGTCATCGGGAAGTAGCGGTTGGAATATCTAACGGCTGAGACTAATCTGTCGCTTCACTTGCCCATGTCCAATGGCTTGGATGCATTTCTCCTATAATTGGCGCTATTTTCGCAATTCTGGCGCTCTTTCTTTTTACATTCAAGTTGCTTTTTCTTAACTTCTCGTCTCATCTTCCGTCGCCCTAGGTCATTCTCCTTTCGAGCATCTTCCTTAATTCTTCTCCAGGTATCCTCTTTTTCTATCTTTTATCTGGAATATGTCTGGTTCTGATTCTAATCCTTCGCATATGAGTTATCAAAGTGACGACTCTCCTAACCTGTCTGACTCTGGATCGAGTGAAACTCCAAAAAACATTAGTGATCAAAATGTACCTTTCGAAGGTACGAGTTCTAGATCGCCACCCCTTAGGTCATTGGTCAGGGTAATGCCTGAAGAAATAGTTAGTACTGAAACTAAAAGATCCTCTTTGGTAACTGATTTGAAACCTGTTAAGTTGAAGGCGATTGAATCTAAGAAGTTAGAAGACAAAAGTTTATATTTTTTCAACCCTTTAGTCCCTTTTAGGGTTCCTAAAAATGATGAAAGACTCGATTCATTTTCTAAACACACTGTTGCTTTGAGTGTAGAGGCCTTTCGCTATTCTAGCTGTTTTCCTGTGCCCCTTATTATTGAACAACTTTGTAAGCATTTTGATCTATCCCCTTCCCAACTTATGCCTCATGTTTGGAGGGTAGCTTTAGTAGCCGACATCTTAGGGCGTCATCTAGGTTTTCCCCTTGATCTCCTAGATGTTTTGACTTCCTATTCTATTAGCGAAGTTAAGAATCCTTCAGGAGAGGTTAGGGTAGGTGTTTATACTTTAGTCCGTAATCGCAAAGGGCTAGAAACATGGACCTCCGACAAGGGCCCTAACGACCGGCAATGGGATGAGAGGTTTTTAATTATTCCAATTGCTAGCTTAGAGCCTCCTGGTGTCAAACTCAGAAAGGAATGGCGTCGTCTAAGTAAGACGACTAACTTTATTTCCTAATTGTAACCTATCTTTTGATACTTTTCTTACCCCATTTTTATTTATAGGTGACAAGCAGCTGAATTACTCTCATCCCATTGAAAAGACTTCTACCGACAAGATTAAGAAAATCCTCGCTCTTCCCAAAGACTCTAGACGTTTTTCATTCATTATCTCAGGTAAAATTTAACTTATTTCAAGATCTTGACAACAATACTTGTACAAAAGTAATGACAAGTTTTACCATTCTCTTTGCAGGAAAAATGCCTCCAAAGTTGACTGCTGCTGAACGAGCTCAGTTCAGGGCCGAAGCAAAGAATGCTGCAGCTTCTGAAATTAGGAGCAAGAAAAGACATTCCATGAATGCCGCTGCTTCCACTCCTGCTGTCATTGCTCCATCGCCTCCCCCTCAAACTGAAAATCCCAATCCAGCCAAAGCAAAGGGTAAGGAAACAGTTGTTGTCATAGCTGATCCCCCTGCTACAAGAAGCAAAAGGCCTAGGGGGGCGGTTCTCCCTGGGATCACTATTCATGAACCATCGACTAACTCTGCTCCTCCGTCGCCTAAGAAGTTCAAAGCATCGTCTGACAAAGACTGGAGTTTAAAGAGTGCCTCTCAAGATTTAATTTCTGCTGAAGAAATGAAGGGTATTGATTTGTCCCTCCCTGCTGACGCTTCCGCATTTCACAGAAAACCTTAGGCGATTACTTTGGAAATCCTGCAAAGGCTACCAACTCCTACTGATAAGGCGACATTTCAATCCTTAGAAGTGTCAGAGAATATTGATAATACCATGAGGAACCTCTTTCTGGTAATTAATATAAACTCAAAATACTTTATGTTATAACTATTACTTATGTAATCTTACTGCCTTTTTCAGGCTCTTGAATTTTTGTCCCTGCATAGAGAGCAAATGAAAACCCTAGTCACCCAGGATCGTTTTAATCAATTAGAAGCAGACAAGAATGAAAGGATTGCCACTTTGGAAAAGGAATTAGAGACTCTTCAAGCTCTTGTTGACAAGGGAAAGCAATCCCTGGCCAAAGAGAAATCTGCCTCACTTCAAAAGACTGACTTGATTAACAACCTTCGCAGAGGTGTTGAGGAATGGAGGCAAAAGGTTTCTGAGCTTAAAGACATCAACACCAACCTGGGTGGACAGATCTCCAACAAGGCGCAAGAAATCACAGAGCTACTAGTGGAAAACAAGGCCCTTAAAGACAGAGCAAAATACCTGGAGGGGGCCATTGCTGAAGTGGAGATGAGGGCTCAAATGGAGTTAATGTTGGAGTTCAAGGAGGGTAAGCATGTCAACTGGGACCCTGAGGCCGTGATTAATGAATATTATGCAACATTCCCAGACCCTTTTGTTTCTACTCCAGAAAATGAACCTCGTAGTCCCCCAGCTCAAGATGGTGGTGGCAACAGTCCCCCAGCTCAAGATGGTGGCGGCAAAACTGACGGAGATGGCAACACCGACGCTCCAACTGCTTAGCCTTCATTTCAGCTATATTTTGCTTCACATTTCCGCTACTTTGGCTCTTTATTTTCCTGCCTTGAATTATATTTCCTGGATATTATCACAAACATATTTATGGATATTAAGTTTTATTTGCATTTGCAATTCTATAACTGCTATGAATCTTAGCATAACAAGTTATCTCACCCTCTTTTGGGTTAAACGACTAGCATGCTTAGATGCTTGGTCGCTAACTCTCGTTTGGGAAAAGCATTACTCTCCTTTGGATCAATCGACTAGTTCGAATGCTTGGTCGACTATCCTGTTTTGAGTAAGCATGGTCGACTATATTACTTGAATTGTGTCGACTTAAGCTATTCTTGACAATTAGTCATTTAGCTCGATTTTTGGATTTTCATCATCTATCATCCGAGGTAGCTTTTCTGCAACCTGCAATAATCATAAGCAAACTTTTTCGTTTTGACTATGGATCAGAATTTCAAGTGCCACAGATTAATCGTCATGAAACCATGATCCTGTTAGCACGCTATTCATCATTTTCCAAAGTTCTTGACGATTTTGTTAATATCAAGCAATCTGCATTCAATATCAATATCAAACTCATGGTTAAAAATAATATTTTTTCAAATGTATAGCATTCCAACTTCTTAGAAGTTCTTTACCATTTTTATCGACCAATCTATATGCTCCAGGTCCTGTAATTTCAACTACTTTATAAGGACCTTCGAATGTTTGGCTCAACTTACCATCTCTACTCTCTTCTGTATTCTGAAACACCTTTCTAAGAACCCAATCACCTATTTTAAACTGTCTTTCTCGAATATGTTTATTCCAAAACTTAGTTGCTTTATTTTGATAAGCTGCTATCCTAATCAATGCTTGTTCTCTTCTTTCGTCTAACAAATCTAAATTTAAATGTAATCCTTCGTTATTAGTTTCCTCTCGTGACCATTTATACCTTAATGAAGGCACCCCTGCCTCTACAGGGATCATTGCCTCCGTCCCATACACCAATGAAAATGGTGTTTCGCCAGTCGACGTCCTAGACGTTGTTCTATATGCCCATAAAACAGCCGGCAATTCTTCGGCCCATCTGCCTTTAGCCTTATCTAACCTTTTCTTTAGTGAATTAACTATGGTTTTATTACTTGCTTCAGCTTGCCCATTAGATTGAGGATTTCTAGGTGTTGAAAATTTCAAGTGTATATGCCATTTCTGACAAAACTTTCTAAAACTTTTCCCAATAAATTGTGATCCATTATCACATACTATATCTTTTGGCAGACCAAACCTACAAATTATATTTTTCCACACAAAATTAATCACTTCTACCTCTCTAATCTGAGCAAATGCAGCCGCTTCTATCCATTTAGTAAAATAATCTGTGACTACTAGTAAGAACACAACATTCCCAGGGGCTGCTGGAAACTTTCCAACTATATCCATTCCCCATCTCATGAACGGCCATATAGGTGCAATAGTATGTAATTTTTCGGGTGGTAACCTATCTACATTGGAATACTTTTGACAACTATCACATTTCTTAACTAACGCTATTGCGTCACTCTGTAAAGTGGGCCAAAAATAACCAGCTAGACGTACTTTCCTCATAAGGCTTCTACTACCACTGTGATCCCCACAATCTCCTTCATGAACCTCCCTAAGGATATAGATTGACTCTGAGGGGGACACACATTTTAACAGCGGACCTCCTGCATAAGATCTTTTATATAGCTCATCTCCTAACATGGTAAATCTAGCTGCCCTGATAATTATTCTATGTGCTTCGTTCCTATCGTTTGGTAATTGACCATCTTTTAAGTAAGCGACTAAGGGTGTTCTCCAATCCCAAGTTAAATTATTACTATTTATCAATTTATCAGAACTTTCTAACGCTGAAGTTGTCAAAAAATATAAGGGAATATGTTTATCTTGATTAGCATCTAAAGTTGATCCTAAGTTGGCTAATGCATCAGCTTGTTGGTTGTCTTCCCGACTAATCTGTTTTATTTCAAAACTCTCGAATTTGTCTACTAAACTTTCCACAATACTTAAGTATTTTTTCATCCTGTCATCCTTTGTTTGATAACTTTTTTCAACTTGCTTCGAAACTAACTGTGAATCACTGCAAACTATCAAGGATGTTATTCCTAAACTCAAAGCTAATTTTAAACCAGCAATTAGAGCCTCATACTCTACCTCATTATTAGTTGCTTTAAATCCACATTTTATAGCTTGTTCTATTTTGTCTCCATGTATGTTCTGTAAAACAATTCCTACCCCTGTTCCTTTAGAATGGGTGGAACCATCAACATGTAACTCCCATGGAGCTTGTCTAATATTTTGTCGACTCTCACCTAATGTGCTTTTATTTATTTCTTGCTGTAAATTAGAGCTAAACTCAGCTACAAAATCAGCTAAAGCTTGAGATTTAATTGCAGTTCTAGGCAAATATGAAATATCAAATTCACTAAGCTCTATTGCCCATTTTACTAATCGACCAGATAAATCAGGTTTATGCAAAACATTCCTTAAAGGATAATTAGTTACTACCACTATAGGATGACACTGAAAATAGGGCCTCAACTTTTTAGAGGCTGATACCAAAGCTAAAGCTAGTTTCTCCATTAAAGAATACCTGGTCTCCGTGTCAAGTAACGCCTTACTCACGTAGTAGACTGGATGTTGTTTCTTTCCAATGTCTTTTATCAACACCGCACTTACTGCACTTTCTGCTACAGCTAAATATAAATATAACACTTCACCTGCTTCGGGTTTCATTAACAAAGGTGGACTACTTAAATAATTTTTTAAACTTTGCAAAGCTCCCTCTGCTTGATCATTCCATTGAAAATCTTTGCATTTTCTCAAAGCTTCAAAAAATGGTTGACACTTCTCAGATGACCTGGAAATAAAACGAGTCAAAGCAGCTAGACGCACTTACTGCACTTTCTGCTACAGCTAAATATAAATATAACACTTCACCTGCTTCAGGTTTCATTAACAAAGGTGGACTACTTAAATAATTTTTTAAACTTTGCAAAGCTCCCTCTGCTTGATCATTCCATTGAAAATCTTTGCATTTTCTCAAAGCTTCAAAAAATGGTTGACACTTCTCAGATGACCTGGAAATAAAACGAGTCAAAGCAGCTAGACGCCCTGTTAGTTTCTGAACATCCTTAACATTTTGAGGAGAAGGAATTTCCATTATTGCTTTAATTTGTGCTGGATTAGCTTCAATCCCCCTTTTTGAAACAAGATACCCTAAAAACTTTCCTGACTTTACCCCAAAAGAACATTTTTCAGGATTCAATTTCATATTATACTCTCTTAATAAATCAAAAGCTTGCTTCAAATGACTAACATGATCTACTGCTTTTAAAGACTTAACTAACATGTCGTCTATATAAACTTCCATAGTTTTTCCTAGATGTTGATAAAACATTTTATTTACTAATCGTTGATAAGTTGCTCCTGCATTTTTCAAGCCAAATGGCATAACTTTATAACAATAAGTGCCTCTTTCTGTTATAAAAGATGTTTTCTCTTGATCATCACTATGCATTAAAATTTGATTATATCCAGAAAAAGCGTCCATAAAACTTAACAACTCATGACCTGAAGTAGCGTCAACTAGCGTATCTATATGAGGCAATGGAAAAGAATCTTTTGGACATGCTTTGTTTAAATCTGTAAAATCAATACACACTCTATGCTTACCATTCTTTTTAGGTACTACTACCACATTAGCTAACCAATCTGGATATTGTACCTCCCTTACTGAACCAATGTTCAATAATTTGTCAACTTCATCATTTATAATTTTATTTCTTTCAGGTGCGAATTTCCTTCTCTTTTGCCTGACAGGTTTAAACGACGAATCCACATTCAATCGATGAACTATTACCTCTGAGCTAATTCATGTCATGTCCTCATGAGACCAAGCAAAACAATCCAAATTGTTAGATAAAAAAGTAATTAGTTCTTCCCTAATTTCTTTTCTTAAATCTGCTCCAATGGATAAAGTCCTCTCAGGTTTTTCAGAAATCAAAGAAATTTTCTCCAATTCGTCACCTAAGCCCCCTTTATCCGTTGGAGACAGATTCTGTAATTGCTATACGGGCTCAAGACTTTTTGAAATTCCTTTTAAAGCAGTTTGATAGCATTCTCTTGCAATTCTTTGTTCTCCTTTAATCTCCCTTACCCCCCATGGAGTATGAAACTTGATGGATTGATGCAAAGTGGATGGTACAGACCTCATTTGATGAATCCATGGTCGACCTAACAACACATTATATGCTGACGGGCAATCCATCACCTGAAATTTGATTAGTTGATTGACACCCACAGCCTGGGTGACTAAAGAAATTTCCCCTACCGTTCTATCTGGTGCTCCATTTCCGAAAACCAATATTGTGGGTGCTTGTATAATTTGAGATTCTAAATTTAACTCTTTAACTGTTTGCAAATAAATTATATTAACAGAACTACCTGCATCGATTAAAACTCGTTTGACATTGTAATTAGCTATCATTAAAGTTATTACCAAAGCATCATCATGATAGGAAAACATTTGAATTTCACTACTCTTAAAAGTGATTTGTTCATTAATATTACTAGTCGACATAACGTCGCCTAGGTAACTAGGTGACGAATCATAATTAAACAAAGACCGAGTATGTCTCTTTGCAGCAGAATACGTACTTCCACTTACCTCGGACCCACCTATTATCATATGAATGGTACGGGCATTCTGTGGTGTAGTCGATGAATGGACCGGCTTTTGTTGTGCATCCCCTGGACGAGATGTATTTTTATTACTTTTTATAATATCTTTTAACATACCTTTCTTCATCAATTCCACCACTTCTTTTCTCAGTTGAATACAATCTTCCGTTCTATGCCCATGGTCGTCATGAAAATGACACCATTTATCCGGGTTACGCTTTTCTGGCTCACGTCTAAGCTTGTTGGGCCACCTAACAGAATCGCCTAGCTTCTGCAACGTGTTCACTAATTCCGCCGGGCTTACTGAAAAATTATGCTCACTTAATTTGGGCACGGGCGGCTTTTTGGAATCATCTCCATGCGACCCTCCTCGATTACCTGTGGAATAAGGTTCAGATCTCCAATTCTTACCTCGAGATTGCTGGGATCGCCTATCGACGTAACCACCTTGTTGTGTATTTTTCTGTCGCTCAGCTAACTCTAATCTAAATTTTGCATCATCTTCTTCCCACCTTATCTGAGCCCAAGCGTAAGCTTGTACTTCCACCCAGGTCTTAACTTGATGCATAGTGAGCTCTTTATAAAGTTGTGAACCTGGAAGCAAACATCTACGGAAAGCTTGCACAGCTATAAATTCGTCACAATTTGGAATACTTACCATTTCTTGAGTAAACCTGGTCAATATTTCTCTAGTAGTTTCATTAGGTCTTTGTAATATTCTATATAAATCATCAGATGTTTTAATCAAATTACGACTACTAGCAAATTGCTGCACAAACATTTCAGTTAGTTGACTAAACGAATTAATACTACCTGGCATGAGATTTGTCCACCATGATAATGCTGGACCTATTAGGCTAATGCCAAAACCACGACACATCGCAGCTTGACGTTTTTCAGCAGGTATAACGGCAGCCATCATAATTTGTCTGTACTGTGCCATATGCTCATCAGGATCTGTTTTCCCACTATACTTTGGCAAAACAGGAAACACAAAACGCTCAGGTAAATCAATTAAAGCAATTTGATCGACAAATGGGCTATCTGAATAATTTCCTAATCTAGCAGACTCGAATGGCTTTCTAATTCCTGGGATTTGCAACACTGTTCTTTCGAGAGTTTGCACTTTCTTCTTCAAATACTCCGTTTCAGTGGCACGTGTGTCACCTGTATAAATGGATGCTTTTGTGGACTCTTCTTCTTCAGATCCTGCATCACGACCAAAATTGTTAGGGTCAGCATCTTTTTTACCTCCTCCTTCAGAATTGTGAGGAACATCATCCTCGCGCTCTTCTTCATTCTCAGGATGCTTATCAGCAATGGCATTTATTTTCTGGTGTAATTCTTGATTTTCCTTCTGTAATCGTTCTAGAGTTTCTGTTTGAATGGCAATGGCTTCGCTCTGCTGTGTAACAAATTGCTCCTGCCTAGTCATCCTTTCAGATTGTTCAGTCAACTTTGCTAAAATTTGAGAGAATTGATCACCATGACTAGGTTGTTCCATCGTAAATGAATTGCCAGAAAGACGGTAGCTTTTATGAAAAGACTATCGTCCCCACGGTCGGCGCCAAATGTTGATACACGAATTATATGATATCAAAGAGAAGAATAGTATCTTAATTCAGAATGGATGAGTGGACAAACCACAATGATAGTACAAGAGATTAGTCGCCTAGACTTTGGTCGACTAGCGAAAGAGAGAAATAGAAAGTACCAGATTCAGAAGATATTGGATGATCCTTTTCATGGATTTGTGTTTCTATATATAGGCTACAAGATTCTTGCCCGTTGGAATAATCAATTCCCTTACTTATGGGTATTTCCGTTTTGATTCCCATAAATATGGAAGTTACAAAGAATTAATTGGCAGTTACAAAGTATCTTTGACCAGCGAAAAGGACTTTGTCGACCTTCTGGCATTTTGGGCTGCTTCGGACTTATCTTTCTTTTGGGCTTAATGGGCCCTCTTCACTAGGTTGAAACATGTCATAACAGTATATAGTATGTGAGATATAGTTTGTGAAGCTTTTCCATGGTCACGATTATGCGTATTATTACTGTTTTAGTAGACCTTGTAAATTGCTTAATTGCTTGTATTATTGGTTTTAATTGATTTGAAAATGACCTCTTATTAATAGAATAAATAAGGGGATTAGGTAGTATTACTATATTGAGACGAGAGCGACGTTAATTAATACTCCCTCCGTTCCTAATCCTAAATATAAGACCAAGATTTTTTTTTTATAGATTAAAGTTGCGAAATAGTTTATTAGATCATGACATGACATATTTGATATCTTATTAGATTATCCATTAGCTTATAGGTAAAATAAACTAGTTTAAGAGAAAAAATTAGGTAAATCAATTTATAATTAACTTATAGTTTTTTGCTTTTTTTAGGATTTTTCAAAAAAGTCATCTAGGTCCTATATTTAGGAACGAAGGGAGTATATACATAGGAGAATATAGTAAATGAGGTAATTGAAGAGTCTACAAGCAATGATAAGGAAAAGCAATGAAGTGCTAAGGGGCCTGAGGTAACTACTTCACTTGTTGCGTGTGTATGTCAATGAAGTGATGATGTGATTATAGAATGCTTTGATTGGAATTTCTGATTTGGTTGTGGTACACCGAGTAATATTATAAATTATTATTATTATGGCATTTCGGAATGAGGTTCCTTGCCCGTATAACACGGACTAAAATGAATAAAGAGAAAAATGTTATTGGGGAGAGCGCCCCGGTTCAAGCGAGGGTATATCGACCATCCAATCGTGAGTCCTATTGAACTAATATATTTTGTTCAAGCGAGGGTAGTCGAGAGTCCCTATTGAACTCATATTATCGGTGTAATTGTGTATTGTGTTTGATGATGATTATTATTGTTGTTGTGATTATTATTATTCTTAATGTTTGAGTTTGTGATGTGTTCCTAAATGAATATTTGTACCGCTGTAATATTATTTGGTAATTGATAGATATTTGGAATTGAAATTAGATAACATGTTCATGCAACACAAGGCACACACCACCAAACACGACATTAGCACACACTACCTTGCCGACATGCACATACACGTAGTGCAAAAATAATGTGCGTGGGCGAGTAGTTGTTAGTTACGACATTAGGGTATGCCCCTCGTGGTTGAACATTTTAGGTACTAGATCGGGGCAGGAGTGATGGGAAGGATCTGGAGACTAGAGAACTAAGCGTGTAGGCTCATATGTTTTTTCGCATTCTTTCATATTATGTTTCATATTCTTGTTTATTAATTTGCACATCTTTTGAATTTATTCTCCTCGATGACTCTAAATAAATATACGTTAGATTAGATAACTGTAAATATTAATTAATATAAGGTCGTGTGTTTATTTGAAATTTACTATGAAGAAATTTAATTAAGTTATATTAGATAAATTTAAATATCCGTGTTAGTCAATTTTTATCATGGATAAATCAATTTTAGTAATTTCTTAAATAAATGAGTTTTTTTAATTGTGAATTTTATCTTTCATTCTAAAATTATATTTATTTTAATTTATTAATTTCAAATTACATTAAATCTTTTTCTAACCATCATAGATTATTTTATTTGTGACTGAAATTATTTTTTCTATCATGGTTAGTCGATTAACTTATATTTTATTCAAATTTAGAAAAGTGGTTTTTTTAACTATGTTAGCTATTATATTAAATTCAACTTCTTTTTCTAACATAGTTAGACTTCAAACTAGTTTTAAATAAGGATTTCAAAAAAAATGCGTAAAAATAGTTATAAATATTGGGTTGTTACAATTCTCCTTATTTGTCTCCAAGCACCTCCTCTAGATTATCCTATTTTACATTTGTTAATAACAAATATAAGTATCTATTCTTAATACTAAAAACATATATCTCTTTCCCTCTTTTCCTACCCTAGTTTCCTCTACTTGTTTTTCATTTTGAGCAATCACAATGAAGACAATCGTAAGTTCAACACCACAATCAGATCAAAGCAACATCATACACCTTTTTGCAAACCACTTGTTAACAACCACAAGACAGATTAAACATGTCCGGAATAAAACAAGTTAATTGGCCAAACGAAAATTAAAAAGCACTCCACGTTCATAACAAGTTTAATGTGAAAAGTTGTGTGCCTTTACTGCTGGCCCAACATCAACGATGGAGGAACCTATGTTTAATCTTCAACTTCGTGCAAAACAGAAATGCAATCGCTCTAGATAAAAAAAATGAAAAGCAGCTGGACGGTGGGAGAGTTGAGTAGTTGCTTTAGAATGAAAGGTAATGTTTGTAGAGAAAGAAGAGGGAAGGACGAACTGTTAGAATCTTAAGTTTTGATGAAGACTAAAAAATGAAAGAATGAATCAAGTACTTAGAAAGCAATAACATAGAATCCCAAGTAAGAGTGCAACCGGATGTGGATTTACTTCCGGATAGACTAGGACTAGCGCTCGCGGATGAATGATTCATTCCCCAGCGACAGCAAGTAATTCACTGAGGAAATAACTTAGTCCAGAAGCACTAGATATACAAAACCTTAAGATTAAGCCGGGATTCAACCGGAAGTGAATTTGCTTCCTGTTATATTTAGACTAGCGCTGGCTACTGGTATAAATGACACTAAGCGTCAGTGAACATAAGCCACGTCTAGTAGAATTACATCCGATAGCTTAGTGACTAGCGCTGGCTGTTGGAATACGTAACACTAAGTGCCAGTGAACATGAGCCACGTCTAGTAGAATTGCTTCCGATTGCTTAGTGACTAGCGCTGGCTGTTGGATTGAAGGACACTGAGCGAGAGTGAATAAAAGTGAATATAACCCTTCATCCAGTAGTAGTGCAACCGGATGTAGAAGTGCTTCGGGATACAAGGAAGACATCTTAGACTAAGTAAACTCCCACTGCATGTGACTATGTGCTTATATTAGACTAACGTTCAAAGTGCAGCACACTAAGTAGAGTTGCTTCCGGATGTGAATCTCCTTCCGCAAGCAATCAGAATGTCAGAACGTTTAGAAGTGTAGTGTCAGAATGCTTTTGTCAGAGCAGAGTTGTGAGGACTACTTTTCAGATATAAAGCAAGTCAACCCTGCTATGCATTGATGAAGCATTAATTGGGCAGACGGTAACATGGGAAAAACGGCCATATTCAAACGGTTATCCCACCTACTAAGAGTGAGAATGTTTGAAGACTATATAAAGGAGCTCACCTTCATTTATGAAGACATCGATTATCTTTGACAACTTGAAGAAAGCTAGAGAGAGAAATCGAGAAAAACCTTCAAGCATTCAATGCTGCCCAGAAAAGAGAAAGAGCATTTAACTCATTGAGTGATCTTTTCATCTACATATCTTGTACTCTTTGTAGTTAAGTCTCTTCTTGTTATAAGAGCATTAATTGTACTTAAGTGTGTAACACTATCTGTTCTTTAAGAGAACTTAGTTAGAAAATCTTTTATTTGTAAAGGTTGTACCCTTGCTGGTTGTAAGGGGGAGCTAGTTAGAAAGGTTGCAAGTGAGCCTGAGTAAAACTTGTGGTTGTAAGGTTGCAAGTGATCCCGTTCAAAACTTACGGTTGTAAAGGTTCCAGGTGAACCCGTTCTAAAACCTGGGGATAGTGGAACTCGGCCTGGGTGGTTGAGAACTGGACGTAGGTCAGGAAGACCGAACCAGTATAAACTCTTGTGTTGATTTTAATTTGAGCATTTGTTTATTAGCACAATTCACCCCCCCCTCTTGTGCATCCATTACTTTCACGAACTAGGGAGTTGAGATTGGAAGAGAATTAGTGAATAGAGGGTGAGATAACGAATCTGTTGGGATTGGGAAAGAGAGAAAACAATTGAAGGGTTTTGGAGAGGAGAGAATTTTGTAGGCATATGAAGTGAGAAAAGAACATGTTTTTTTTTACGAGGAAGAAGAAGAAAACGATGTAAGTGGTATAGAACAGAGGGTGACGGCTAGGTTAGAGTGGGCTTAGGGTTTGTTACTTATGTATATATATATATATGATGATTAAAGAAAATTCTAATTATTTACCCACTAGTTTAATTTTAATTGTATTTCTTGACTCAAAATCTAATATATTAAAGTTATACCCTTTTCTTTCCATTTAAATCTCTTCTTCCTATTTATTTAATAAAACTTAGTTTGTGTGGAAACAAATATGGGTGAATACTTAATAGTCTAATGATTATTTCATTTATATAATAACATATTTATAATACAAAAAGTTTCCTAAAAATAATAAATGTCTCCTACAAGTTTATCTAATAATAATCCCTAATAATAATAAGGGCAAGGGGCAAAACTAACCACAATAATTTTCCAAATGGGCAACTTGGCACCCGTAAATTGGATGGTGCAAAAGGGTACATTATAAATCTAAATGGTGCAAAGTTAGCCACGTACGTGGGGGCCACCTTCATTAATGTGTGTGTAAACTTAACGGCATGACTAACTTTGTATTATTTTGATTTATAATGTACGATTTTGCACCATCCAATTATTTACCCTTATTTACCCGTGCCAGAGTTGTCATTTGTAAAATTACTGTGGCTAGCTAATAATAAACATCATTCTACTCTAATTATTTCCTAATACTATAGTTCACAATTATGACTAAAATATACAAATAGTCTACTAATAAAAAATAATAAGAAATATTAACATTATTTCCATAATATCTAACACTTTGTCCTAAATTTTCTCTTTTATTCCATTTCATAAAACTTTGACTTATAACTTATATTCTTTATTCCCTTTTTAATTTTATTATACAATAAAATAAAATTTGGGGTGTTACACCCACCATAAGAACAAATAGTGTGGCCATACCAATTACAAGCTTACCTTTCCCCATTTGATCCTTAATTACATGTTTAACATATATTTATGTCTTTCTTATAGCAAAGCTTTACCATACATCAAGCACATATTTATATATAGCCTTCAGGGCTTCTTATTCTTCTATCAAGTCATTGTTTTGTTTTTGTAGGTGTCAATTTTATTGGTATAGAGAAAGTTAGGTTTGAAATTAATGGGAGGAAGGGAATGAATTAATAGATTTGGGAAAATCTTAATAAAATAATAATTGAATATTAAAAGGGAAAAAATTGGTCACAAGTTTGCAAAAAGAAAAAATAAGATATAGATTATTCCTTATTTCAGAGAAAGAAGTTTTTTTTAATGGAAGGAGTATATTGATCAAAAAATATATTTTACACTACTGGAAATAAGGTCTTTCACGACCACAATATTGGGCTTTTCACGACCACAAATAGGTGGTCGTGGAATCCCGCGTCGTAAAAAAGTGTGTTTTTCACGACCACATGTTTGTGGTCGTGATAGATAGGACCTATCACGTCCACACTTGGATAAAAATGGACGTGGTAGCCTCTTAGGAGGCACCAAATTTGGTGCCTCCTAAGAGGCTACCACGTCCACACTTGAATAAGTGTGGACGTGGTAGCCTCTTCCTAAGAGGCTACCACGTCCACACTTATACAAGTGTGGACGTGGTAGGTGGACGTGATACCTATCACGTCCACACTTAGGTAGTGTGGACGTGATAGGGGGGACCTATCACGTCCACACCTTATAAGGTGTGGACGTGATAGGTCCCCCCTATCACGTCCACACTACCTAAGTGTGGACGTGATAGGTATCACGTCCACCTACCACGTCCACACTCCCTTATGTGTGGACGTGAAAGGGGTTTTTTGCAAGGTAATGGAAAGCTTAACATTTGTAGGGTCTGATACATAAAACACTTGTTTCGCATGACTTGCTAGAATAAATGGTTCATCCTTGTAGCCGACCCTATTAAGATCAACAGATATCATGCCACTTTGGCGCTCAATCACAACCGCATTACTATGTACCCACTTACATTTAAATATGGGAACCTTAAAATGCGGTGCGTAGATGATTTCCCAAATTTCTTCAATAACCCCATAATATGTAGTTGTAGCCAATTTTGGGTTTTTGTCTCTAGAGCTAGAAAAATGGGTTGCCTCAGCTTCAACCATCACCCCGCTGTTTTGTGTGGTGCGCTTGCCATCAATGACCTTAGTAGAGAAAGAATACCCATTTATTTCATAACCACCCCATGAAAAAACAATAAACTGAGGCTTCACAGCTAGCAACCTTACTGTGTCAGACACATCCTTTTGTTTTCGCGCATACTCCTCGAACCAACCAATAAATGACTTGTTATGTTCATTTGAAATCTGCATATCACTCTTCTTCGGGTTATTCTCTTTCAAAAGCCTTTTATGTTCAGCCAAATAAGGTTGCACTTCTTTCATGTTATTCAAGATGTATAGATGTGCCTGTAACAACTCCACTCTCTCTACACCCTTTACTTTCATGCCCCGCACCCCCTTACCAGAAAGTTCATCTTCATCCAGGTTGATTTCCTCGTCGTCAGGTTTTCTTAGGTATGGTTTGCAAAAGTCCATTGCCTCTTCAACAAGATATCTTTTAACAATCGAGGTCTCCGGGCGATATGGGTTCTTTGAATAACCCTTCAAAACTTTCATGAATTGCTCAAAAGGGTACATCCACCTTAGAGAAACCGGACCACAAAGTCTTATCTCTCGGACCAAGTGAACAATCAAATGAACTGATATATCAAAAAACGCTGGAGGAAAATGCATCTCCAATTGCGACAAAATAACATAACCTTCCTTTTCCAACTCATCGAGTATTTCATTGTCAATTACCTTACTGCAAATGGCATTAAGAAACTTACATAACCTTGTTAAAGTCTTCCGTGCATCATCCTCCAAAATTCCTCTTATAGCTACCGGCAAAAGTTGTTGCATTAACACATGGTAATCATGAGACTTCATTCCTGTCAACTTCAAATCATCCATTGACACAAGTTTGCTAATATTAGAGGAATATCCATGTGGCACTTTCATCCCACGTAAACACTCACACAATCGTGTTTTCTCAAGTTTGGAAAGTGTATGAGCAGCAGGCTCCATATATGCTTTCTTTCCATCTTCACTAATTGTCGGATGTAACCGCTGTCTTATGCCCATCTCAACTAAATCTCTTCTAGCGTTGAGCCCATCTTTGGTTTTTCCTTGAATGTGTAACAACGTTCCGACAATACTTTCTGCGAGATTTTTCTCCACATGCATCACATCAATACTGTGCCTCACATCAAGACAACGCCAATAAGGGAGATCAAAGAAGATTGACCTCTTCTTCCAAATGTTAGTCCATTTCTTCTTCTTCTTTCCTTTACCAAATTCCACAGTAACACGAGCAACACGACGATAAACTTCTTCACCTGTTAACGGAATTGGAGCAGATGCATGCTCAGGAAAGCCATTAAATCGCTTCCTCAGTCGACGGTATGGGTGGTGGCGATCAAGAAACCTCCTATGACCGAGGTAAACAGTCTTCCTTCCATACTTGAGCTGGACGAAATTAGTGTCATCCTCACAAATTGGACATGCCTTATGTCCCTTGACACTATATCCTGAGAGATTGCCATATGCAGGTAAGTCATTGATTGTGGTAAACAACAAAGCTCGCAACTTGAATGTCTCCTTTTTGTATGCATCAAACACATCAACACCTTCATTCCACAACATCTTCAAGTCATCGATCAACGGAGCAAGATAAACATCGATATCGTTCCCAGGCTGTTTCGGTCCCGAAATCATCATACACATCATAAGATATTTCCGTTTCGTGCACAACCAAGGTGGTAGGTTGTAAATGACAAGCAAAACTGGCCAAGCACTATGTTTGCTAGAGACACTCCCAAATGGGTTAAATCCATCTGTACAAAGGCCGAGACGGAGGTTTCTAGGATCACTAGCAAACTCTGGAAAAACTGAATCAACCTTTTTCCATTGAGGAGAGTCAGCAGGATGTCGAAGATATCTAGAATCAGAATTTCTCTGATCACAATACCACCTCAGATTCTCTGCTTCTGTTGCATTCGCGAACAATCGTCTAAACCTTGGAACTATTGGAAGGTACCACATTACTTTCGAAGGTTCACCTTTTTTTGGTTTGTTTGTCTCTTCGTCGTCGTCGTCGTCATCATCAGCACCCTTCCTCTGTTTATACCTTGGCTCCTGACATCTTGGACACACATGTAACCCTTCATATTCATTTCTATATAAAATACAATCATTGGGACAAGCATGTATCTTCTGATACTCCATACCCATCTTACTTAGCATTTTATTGGCCTCATACATTGTCTTCGGAACCGCATTGTTATCCGGGAACATATCGCTCAAAGCTGCGAGCATTTTCGAGAAACCCGCGTCTGCCCACCCATTTTCCGTCTTTATTTCTAGTATTGTTAGAATGAAGGTCAGACGGCTATACTTCTTACACCCTGGAAACAAAGGTGTCTCAGCATCACCACGCACTTTGTCGTACTCGTCTGACACAACAAACGACTCCGCTGCGATATCATTTATCATGTTGTCCATGCCAACATCGCAAACATATTCATCATCATCATTATCATCCACCTCCGCTGCTTTTACATGTTCCACGGTAGTTCCCAATTCCCCATGCCAAATCCACTTCCTATATCGGCGATTGATCCCCTCACAAATAAGGTCATTCCTTATAGAGTCAAGGCTCTTGCGATCAACATTCACACACTTCACACAAGGGCACGGGTACTTTCCATTCTTACTCGCCACATTTCTTTTGGCAAATTCAATAAACTCTTCCACCCCGTTTTGATATTCTTCACTAGTTCGCAAAGCATCCATCCAAGCACGATCCATTGGAGTAATGCGTATAATATGTATATACACTTGTCTTCATTAAAAAGAATAGAAGACAATTGAACCAATCAGAGGACTATCTATGGCACCCTAAAACAGTCCTAATCAACCAAAAACAGTCTCTCCAAGAAACTAGAGCCTATTTGCATGCAATTTTTACTACCCCTTCCAGCAAAGAAAACAAGCTTTTTCCAGCAGTTATTGCTAAATAGAGCAGCCCAAAACACTCTTAAAATGTCCAGAATAGTCAACCAAACAGTGTACCAAATTAAGTGCAAATCAGAATTTACCACAAATGCACAAACCAAAAGCTAGCTGAATTTGATATTCAACAATAGAAGCAATATTTAAGCCAGCAAATGAACCAAATATAATCACAATAATCAAAATAACAATTAACAATCTATTACCAAAACCAAATAAAATCAGTAATTCCATTGAGCTTATAAAATCAGTCAAACAATTTCAATGCTTAAAATGTCTTACAGTGCACACAAACTATATTAAAAAGCAAATACAAAAAATAAAAAAACACAAAAAATACAATGAGAGAAAAATAAAAAAAAAAAAAAAAAAAACTCACCTTAAAGGAGTGTGGCGGCGGCTGAGGCGGTGGTTGGAGCGGTGGTTGGAGAGAGGGCGAGAGGCGAGAGGGAGGAGAGAATGTGTTGTTGTTGCTGCTGTTGTTGTTGATGATGGTGGTGGTGGGGCCCAGTGGAGGTTGTGGAAGAAGGTGGGTGAGGGAGGAAGGAGGGAGGAGGGAGGGCGAGGAGGGAGGAGGGCGGAGGGAGGAGGGAGGGCGAGGAGGGAGGAGGGCTGGTGAGGAAGGAAGAGGGCGGAGGGAGGAGGGCGGAGGGCGGCGGCGAGAGGAAGGAGAGGGAGGAGAGAATGTTGAGAGTGACTTAGGTGAGATTATGCAGATAAGAGTGAATGTTGAGAGTGAATGTTGGAGGGAAATGAAAAGGCTTTTGGCGCGCATTGGAAAAAAATTTCCCACCTTCCACGACCACATATTGGTAAATATGGTCATGGAAGGGGCACCTTCCACGACCACACTTGGATAAGTGTGGTCGTGGAAGGTGCCTAGCCTTCCACGACCACAGTGTGGTACACTGTGGTCGTGGAAGACTAGGCTTCCACGACCACAGGTTTAAACCTGTGGTCGTGGAAGCCTAGTCTTCCACGACCACAGTGTACCACACTGTGGTCGTGGAAGGCTAGGCACCTTCCACGACCACACTTACTTAAGTGTGGTCGTGAAAGGTGCCCCTTCCACGACCACATTATTACCACATTATTAAATGTGGTCGTGAAAAGTCTCCGCTGGACAGTTATTTACATGTTATGCCACCGCGTTTTTTTTTAACGACCAACATTGGCTTTTTAGTCGTTTAATATGGTCGTGAAAAGCCTATTTTCTAGTAGTGTTACAATATTCTCACTTATGTCATGTCATTCATTTATGTCTTATAGCTTGACGATGCGCGCCCATGCGTGACTTTTCCTTTTTCGATGTTAATTTGTTCAACCACATCTACAATCTTCGTCCCGTAATGGTTGTCACGAAATGTTCACCCCAAGTGATATGACCACTTCTACTCTGACTTTGCCTTCCACACCTCCTTCCTTAGCATGACTGACCTCCATGGTTATGGAGGTGATGAAGAGGTTAGAGAGAACACCTTGTATCTAGACTCATAGAAGGTAGAGTGTTCAATGTGAAAAGGTTTACCACATGTTCCTCCTGTTGGAGTTATCAACAGGGTGTGTCAAAAAAAAAGAGAACTCCAATGAGAACCAATTCACTTGTTCACTTGTTCACTTCACTTGTGTTCTAACTCAAATTAAATTAAAGGGCTAAAGGAGGAGTGAGTATGGAGCACATATGTGGGCCACCGTGAGGCAAATCCGGCCATCTCCCGCCTCCAGTGCGTGTAGGCAAATATGGAAGTGCGTGTAGTAAAATATGGAGTTGGCACATTTTATATTTTACCTTTGTATTTCATCTGTCGATAATTATTTTGTTTAATGTAAAATAATTATCCAACGTTCAAAAGTGATATTTTAATTGTCATTATACCCTGAAATAATATAATGTGTCATAACTCCTATGCTGACGGCCTATATAAAAGGTAGAGTCTCCAGAGAGGAGACTTGTATCATCAGCTACTTCCAACTCTTTCCTCCTCTAATATATTCTCTCTCCTTGTTACTATGCTTACTGCCTATATAAAAGGTAGAGTCTCCAGAGAGGAGACTTGTATCATCAGCTACTTCCAACTCTTTCCTCCTCTAATATATTCTCTCTCCTTGTTACAATTTTTCTTAAGCCACTCAAATCATTATCATAGTTATTATTTTCTTTGTGTAGAGTGAACAATTTTCTCTAAGTGTGTATGTATATTTATTATTTTACTTTGTGTAGTATATGTGTATATTGATTGAGAAAGAAAAGAGAAAAAAAAATATACATCAATATACACTTTTTGTCACATCCATAGAATCAAAAGCTACATCCATAGAGCAACAACATCCATGTGCAAAAAGCTACATCCATAGAACATTCTTTTTCAAGAACAATCAAAAAGCTACATCCATAGGACTAAAAGCTACATCCATAGAACAACACCTCCCACCCACAAGATGTCGCCTTGGTCTTGAATAGAAGTGGTTTGTTGAAGGTCTGGGAGGAGTTATTTGATTAATTAGTATTGCCGTCATTTATGTTTTTTGTTGTTTTTTCCTTTTTTTTAGATTATGTTTCTTTATTGGGCTCGCTCATGTATATAAGTCAAGATTTTAATATTAGCCTTTTTTGGTGTACTTATTCTCGTGAACCCATTTCTATTAGATACCATATGGAAGAAATGAGTCATGTTTTAATTGCATCTGGACGAGGTGGTTTGCGTTTTTGTCTTTATTCCCGAGCGAGGGCAAGGTTATCCCTCTCCCAATTTTGAGCGAGTTGTTTTTATAAAACGATGTGATACCTAATAATGATAATGATGTGTGCATATTTGTATTTTGGTTACAGATGTGATACCTAAAACCATGCAAAATAAGATTTTGTTACTCATCCACTTTCACTTCAAATCAGCCCAACAATCAATCAGTATTCATTCAACAGCCTTCCAACTATTGGATGTGCATTTCTTTATATTACATTCAAACCAATTTGAAGAAGGTTTCGGATTGCCTTGCCTCAGAAGCAATCCCTCAGAATCCCTCCTCATCCCTTTATATATGTGTCTGTACATGTTACATTAATCCAAAGAGTGCATCATCATACCTTAAAAATAAAAAAAATGTATTATAATGTAAAATAAATTAAGAGGGTTTAATTTTTAAAACTTTCTATTATACAAATTGGTTTGCCGGTGGTGGTCGCCGAATAACTGTGACAGGACAGAGTTTCTTTGTGAATGAATTTAGTGATTACCCGGCATATCGGCATATCGGTGTTCCGAGATCCCGGAGCTTCGAACTGGAACATGATCTCTAGAATTCCTGTAAGAATAAGAACAAAGAAAGCCGTGACAAAAACATGGAGCCAAGAATCCCAAATGATTCCACTCACGCAGAACCGGGTTACAAGAACCCGAATCAGATTCGTAGAGCGAATCACCCTCTCAAGAAAAACTGTGAGAGATAGGAACTTTGGAGAGAGAGAACTCGTTCTCTCAAAGACGGTTTCTCCACAAATGAGAGCCTCTCACCACCATTGTTAATGTTAGGGTTACAGTTATCCCTATTTATAATGGAATTAATAAAACTCTTTGTTTTATTTAATAAATAGAATTTTATTCAATTAAACCAATTATCGGATTTATTAAATAAAATTATATTTAATTCCAGAATATTTAATGTGCCCATAAAAGGGCGTACTTTTTCCAACATCTCCCACTCGCACTTTGATGGACACACCACCTTGCGATCTGTTTTCTTGAGCATTCGTATCGGGCGTTCGCCGTGACCGCGCGAGCACAATCTATGCAATTCACATGTTTACAAACTAGAATTCCTTGGAATAGGATTGTTATGCCCATTATTTCACTAGATTTGCAGGCCCAATAAGCCAACAAGGAGGCCAGCTCAGTCAAATCAATCCATTAAAGACAGAATCAAGAGCAATAAATCCTTTGACCAGTAACGTCCAATAAATGACTAATAACTGCCACATTAATGAGAATCAATAGCTGTAAATGTGGAGATTAACTGCACCAACGGAAATGGAAGCCTGAAGACTATATATAGAACCTTATACCATGTAGAAAGGGCATCCAATATCTTCTGAATCTTGTACTTTCTATTTCTCTCTTTCGCTAGTCGACCAAAGTCTAGGCGACTAATCTCTTGTATTATCATTGTGGTTTGTCCACTCATTCATTATGAATAAAGATACTATTCTTTTCTTTGATATCATATAATTTGTGTATCAACATTTGGCGCCGACCGTGGGGATTCCGACAACTTTCTTAGAAAAGCCACTTGGAATCTCACTTGAAATACAACCATGTCTTCTTCTGCTGAGCTATCTCTGCAACAATTGGAGCAAGAAATCTGAGGACTTCAATTGCAGATCACTGAGCTTGATGCTGGACATCCAGATCATCTTAAAACGATTGAAAATAGCTATCTTCTTACATTTTTCATGCTACTGATGTCCCTAATCTTATAGGTAACACAGGTAAGCGCGTAATGGAAAATAAAACTAACAATTATGTTGATAATGCAGGGTATAATTCTGGATTTGATGATGAAGAATCAATTCAAACTTCGGAAAAATCGGTCAAGATGTCTATGGATCAAATGGAAGGACCCAAGAATCAAAGATGGATAAATAGCGGAAGGAATTGAAAAAATTGCAGAAAACAATATTACAGATTCTGGGAATTGCATAATCATTTGAATCTTCTCGTTTTGGGAATCATTCTGATAATCCGCTGAAATTATTCTGATAGTCCGTTTGTAGCCCATCTTTTGCTATGGTCGACATACCAGAATGTTTTGCTCAACATGATCAAATTTTTTTTTGACCATCTTTTTTATGTTTTTGCACAGTTTAACTAACATGTTTATCTTGAGGTCAGTGAATTAAAATGTTTGTTCAACAATTTGCTAGTAGTGGGAGTTTGGTCAAGACGTCCGACGACTAACACTTGATCTTTCAATGCCTTGATGAAGCTACTAGACAATTTCTTACAAATTCATTCAGAAAACGGTAAGTATCCCAAATTGCGAATAATATATTGCTATGCAGACTTTTAGAAGATATCTTCTGCATGGATCTTAAGTTGTATAAGAAGTGAACTATAAGCCAAGTGCAAACTTGAGTTGAAGTTCAAATGTTAGCTTGGACTACGATCAAGGGGGAAGAAGACGATGCAAGATTCAGAATTGAATTTATTAAGCGTCAACAGAAAAATCAACAAAATAGCACGTCGACAACTAGACATGAAAATAACACGTCGACAACCAGACAAGAAAATAGCACGTCGACAAACAGACGTTCTCAAAAACTCAAAGGTAAAAATTGGAGATTTGAACCTTATTTTGCAGGTGGACGAAGAAAGTCAAATGGGCAGAATCCAAAAAAGACAAGTCCAACAAGCTTGATGAGAAATGCAGTGTGATATCCTTGACGACCATACCCCAGGTTATTACCTAAAGATGGGTTAAGGACGTCAAATAATCAAAATGATGCTCAATCATCTAAGGGATTAATTTCATTTAATGATTTTGTTATTCAAGAGTTTCTTTTAATATTGCAAGTTCAATATTATTTATTTGCAAATAGTCCCAAATCTAAGAGAATTTTATTAGGTGAAAACAAAAGGTGTTAAAAAAATCATAACTATTGCATAACAATTACAAAATCTGACTCCTATGGACAAGGGGGACTGTGATGATATTATAAGAAAAATTCCTTTCTTTGATTCTAGAAATGTTGTTGTCCATAGAAGCAGATCTTGATAGAGAGGTAAGAAAAGATTTAATTTCTTTCTTGCCTACTAATTAATTTGGATTGTTTTGCTTGGTCCCACAGAGACATGACAAAGATTAGTCCAGACGCTATAGTTCGTTAGCTTAATGTGGACATATATTTCAATGATTGGTCGGCTAACGTAATCGTCATTGGTCGACTAACGTAGTCGTCATCCCCAAGAAAAATGGAAAACACAGAGTTTGTATAGACTTTACTTATTTAAATAAAGTTCATCCTAAAGATAGTTTTCCTCTTTAATATATTTTGACAGCTTAGTAGATGCTACATCTGGTCACAAGCAGTTAAGCATGTTGGACGTATTCTCTGGTTACAATCAAATTCTAATGCATTCTGACGACCAAGAAAAAAAGTCGTTCATTCCAAAAACAGGCTTACTCCTATAAGGTAATGTCATTTGGTTTAAAAATATTGAAGTCACATACCAAAGGTTGGTAAATAGAATGTTTTGTCAACATCTTATAAAAAAATGGAGATATATATAGATGACATATTAGTTGAAATCTCTAAAAGCAAAAGATCTTATATGCCATTTACAACATGCATTTGATTTATTGCAAAATATAGTATGAAATTTAATATTTCCTAATAAATGTTCCTTTGGAATTCAATTTGGAAAGCTTGTAGTTTATTTGGTTTTTAAGTGAGGTATTGAGGTAAATCCAGCTCAGACCAAGACGATCATGGAGATTCAATTCCTCGCAATATAAAAGTTGTTAAAAAAACGTACCGGCAGAGTAGCAACATTGACTCATTTTATTTAAGGTCGTCAAGAAAATGCCAATCATTTTGACGTCCTATGAAAGAACAAGGAATTTCAATGGATGAAAAGGCTAAACAAGCTCTTTAAGAGTCTCTTGTTTTATCTAAGCCAAAATCAGGTGAGACATTTTACATTTGTTTATTTGTTGCTACTAAAGTTGTAAGTGCAGTGCTTATTCAAGAAAAAATAGGCGTCAAAGTCTAGTCTATTACGTAAGCAAAACATTGCTAAATGCGGAAACCAGGTATTCTACTATGGAACAATTAGCATTGACACTAGTATCGGATTCATAAAGTTGAGATCATACTTCCAATGTCATTCTATAGTAGTTTATAATTATTTCTCACTTAGAAATATATTGCATAAATTTGATTTATTTGGACAACTAGTGAAATAAGCAGTAGAACTTAGCAAATTTGATATTTCATATTTATCAAGAACTGATATAAAATCTCAGGCCCTCACATATCTAATGGTTGACTTCAGTCCAAATTTGCAAGGGGCTGCTAATAAAGATTTTTGTGCGTTAGTCGACAGATACTTTCATCACCCTAGTGTTGTATGTCGACAGCTCCACTTGTTCTAAATGAACAGGGGTTGGAGTAACATTATAAATCTCATATGATGATGATGATGGTCAACTACCCAATGATAAAAATGAAAATTACAGGATAATCATTAGAACAACCAAATTTATAATGATAGACGACGATTTGTATAAATGATCATATACTAGGGGATCTTTGTTAAAATGTGTTTCTCTAGCTAAATCAAATTGTGCACTTAGAGAAGTATATGAAGTCTTATAAGGAAAGTCAGTGGAGCTAGATATTTTTGGCTAACTTCTCAAAATGATGTAGCTGCTTTTGTAACAACATGTGATCATTGCTAAAGATTCTCTAATGTTGCACGACAACCACCTGAGAAATGACATACTATTGCACCAGCAAGGCCATTCATGAGATGTAAAATGGACACATTTGGAAAACTTCCTTATGTACCAGGGCATCTTATCTTCTTATTGGTAGTAACAAATTACTTTACCAAGTGAATTGAAGCTGCAGCATTTGCTCAAGTTCAAGAAACTGAGGTAATTATTTTTGTTTGGAATAATATAATTTGTAGATTTAATCTTCCACGCGAAATAGTGTGTGATAATAGTTCACAATTTATTGGAAGAAATTTAGGCGATTAATGACATATGAATTTAAAGTTCTCAATGCCTAGAAATCCCCAGTTAAATGGACAAGTACAGTCTAGTGATAAAAACCAATAGATAAAGTTAAAAGAAAACAGGTTGATAGAATGACATCTAGAAAGTTAATGGGAGAAACTTTTTTATTGTTAGTTCATGGTTATGAAGCTATGTTATCTATAGAAATAGGAGTACCTTCTCTAAGATATCAATAAACTAGAAAAATAATAATAAGAATGAATTATTAGCACAAAATTAGGGATCTCCTTAAAGAACGTCAAGAACAACCTTTAGTCAGAATAACAGTCTACCAAAATAAGGCGACTAAATTCTGAAATAAAAGTGTTAAAGAATGGTAATTTCAAGTTGTTAGAATCTTAAGTTTTGATGAAGACTAAAATATGAAAGAACTTAGAAAGCAATAGGTGAACATAGAACCCCAAGTAAAAGTGCAACCGGATGTGGACTTACTTCCGGATAGACTAGGACTAGAGCTCGCGGATGTGTGATTCATCCCCCAGCGAGAACAAGTAATTCATTAAGGAAATAACTTAGTCTATGAGCACTAGATATACAAAACCTTAAGACTAAGCTAAGATTCAACCGGAAGTGAATATGCTTCCTGTTAGATTTTGGCTGGCGCTGGCTGTTGGAACAAGATAACACTAAGCGTCAGTGAACATAAGCCACATCCAGTAGAATCACTTCCTGATAAACTTTCACTAGCATAGACTGATAGAATGAATAACCCTAAGCGTCAGTGAATATAAGCAACGTCCAGTAGAAGTGCTTCCGATAGCTTAGCGACTAGCGCTGGCTGTTGGATTGACTTAACACTGAGAGAGAGTAAGTAACAATGAACAAAATCCTTCATCCAGTGGATTTACTTCCGGATGTAGAAGTGCTTCCGGATACAAGGAAGGTCTCTTAGACTAAGAACACTCCCACTGCATGTGACTATATGTTTATACTGTTAGACTAACACTCAGTGTAGCACACTCAGTAGAATTGCTTCCGGATGAGAATCTGCTTCCGCAAGCAATCAGAATGTCAGAAGATGCAGTGTCAGAATGCTTATGTCAGAGCAGAGGTGTCAGGACTACTTTTCAGAGATAAAGCAAGTCAACCCTGCTATGCATTAATGAAGCATTTATTGGGCAAACGGTAACATGGGGAAAACGGCCATATTCAAACGGCTCTCCCACCTACCAAGAGTCAGATTGCCTGAAGACTATATAAAGGAGCTCAAACTTCATTTATGAAGTTAACAATTATCTTTGAATATTCTTGAGAGAAGTTAGAGCGAGAAACTAAGAACATCTTCAAGCATTCAAAGCTGCCCAGAAAAGTAAAGAGCATTTAACACATCGAGTGATCCTTTTCATCTACATATTCTGTACTCTTTGTTGTTAAGTCTCTTTCTGTTATAAGAGCATTGATTGTACTTAAGTGTGTAACACTATCCGTTCTTTGAGAGAACTTAGTTAGAAAAATCCTTTAAGTGTAAAGGTTAACCCCTTGCTCGGTGTGAGGGGGAGCTAGTTAGAAAGGTTACAAGTGAGCCTTGTGTAAAACTTGTAGTTGTAAGGTTGCAAGTGATCCCGTCCAAAACTTGCAGTTGTAAGGTTTCAGGTGAACCCGATTTAAAACCTGAGAGATAGTGGAACTCAGCCTGGGTGGTTGAGAACTGGACGTAGGTCAGGTAGACCGAACCAGTATAAATCTCGTGTTGGTTTTATTTGAGCATTTATTTTTGTAGCACAATTCACCCCCCTCTTGTGCATCCATTACTTTCATTTGGTATCAGAGCGGGTCTTTCTCACTAGATTCCAACGAATCCAGAAAGCAAAGATCTTGTAATGGATACTGACTACTCTCTACCAGACGTCTCTATTCAGCCCAACAAGCCTCCTGGCTTTGATGGGTACAACTATCCATTCTGGAAGTTTAGAATGGAGACTTATATCAAGTCCAGTGACATTAGACTCTGGGATGTTATCGAACGTGGGGATCACACTCCCTTAGATGATGATGGCTTTGCCAAGCCGAGAAGCAGTTACACCCCTCAGGACTATGCCTTAGTCCAGTTGAACTATAGGGCCATGCACTACATCCAGTGTGCCCTCAGTCCCAAGGAGTTCCACAGGATCAGTCACCACAAGATTGCTAAAGATATGTGGGAGGCTCTTGAGGCTGCTCACTCTGGAACCAGGGGAGTGAAAGCAAGACGTGTTGAGATACTGGTGGAAGAATTCCACAAGTTCGCCATGCTTAGCCCCACTGAGCCTATCAGAGAACTGGAGCTCAGATTCACTCACCTCATCAACAACTTGGCCTCGCTGGGTAAGGACATTCCTGAAAGGGAGCAAGTGAGCAAGATTCTAAAGATCTTGAAAGGTGACTGGATCACCAAAGTGACTATCTTACAGGAAGTCCAGGGTGAATCAACTAGTTCCATCACCGCTTTATTTGGCTCCCTGGCCGAATATGAGCCTACACTGCTAGCTCAGAGAGCCCCTCAAGCCTCATCCAAGGCCAAAAATCTTGCCCTTGTTGCTCCCAACAAGGAGACTGAAGATGATGATGAGGATGATGAGGAGGAAATGGATGATGAATAGATGGCTATGATGGTGAAGAAGTTCAGAAAGTTCTTCAGAAAGAAAGGAGGCTTTCAAAAGGGTGATTCCAGCCAAAGGAGGGGTTACAAGAAGGAAAAGGCTCCTGTGTGCTTTGAATGTAAGAAGCCTGGTCACTTCAAGGCTGAGTGTCCCAGCCTACAGAAGTCGAAAGGCAAAGACAAAAGGAAGGCCTTTGTATCTTCTATCTGGGTGAATAGCTCGGATGATGAAGCAAGTGATGAGGAAGAGGTAGCCAACCTCTGCCTTGTTGCCCGAGAAGAAGATGAGGAAGTATCCCCAGAATTTGATCCTATCCATGAGGATAGTGAGGTAACCTTCCCTGAACTTCAAGAAGCATATAATGAGGTGCATGTAGAATTTTTCTGCTTATGTAGAGCATATAAAGTGTTGAAAGGTGGGCTCACTGAGTGATGAGCTAGCGAAAGCTAGAACACTTCCGTTAGTGGAAGGACAGGGTTCTCCCCAAACAGAACCCAATGACCCAACACTTGAGAGCTGCCCTAATTGCAGCAAAGTCTCAGCTGAGAAAGACAAGCTGCAAAATGCCCTGCAGAAGTTTACAAATGGCTCAGAAATGTTAAATATAATTTTAATGAATCAAAGGGCATATAGGGATAGAACTGGCTTAGGATATACTCCTAGAGGGAAGAAGTGGGTTGAACCAAAAGTAAAGCCCTACTTAAAGTTCTTCCATAAAGCCTCTAGTCATAGCTCCTCACCCTTCAGCTTCTGTAACTATTGCAACAGGAAGGGACACTCCGCGTCAACCTGTAATGCCAAGAAGCATGGAGCAAGCAGCTCCTACAAATGGGTCCCTAAAGGAACCAAGGCAACAAAGGATCCTCCTCCTGCAAAGGAAACTAAGAGAGGACAAGGATCCCAAGCCTGGAATCATTCCAAAGGGAAAACCCAAGAGTCCAGAGCCAGCACTCGGCCAGAGGCTCTGAATAATCATAAGCCCAAGGTCAAGGATGACTCTAGACCAAGGGCATTGAAAACTAATCATCAAGGACCCAAGAAAGATTGGGTACCTAAGTTTGCTTGATTTTTCCAGGTGTGTCTCAAAGCATCCAAGAACAAGAAATGGTATATTGACAGCGGATGCTCGAGACATATGACTGGAGACAGAGACAAGTTCAAATCTCTGGTGATCAAAGATGGAGCCACAGTAACCTTTGGAGGAAATCAAAGTGGAAAGATCACTGGAGTTGGGGAGGTCGGACCAGTAAAAGATGTCTACCTAGTGGACGGTCTCTGTCACAACCTGCTAAGCGTCAGCCAGAGCACAGACAAAGGAAATTGGGTAATATTTGATTCACATGAGTGCATAATAGTTGATAAGCAGGATCTAAGTTTAGATAAGGCCAACTTAAAGTGTAAACTTAAGGCTAATAGAAATGGAAACCTATATACTTTAGACTTGTGCCAACAACTAGAAGAAAAATGTTTTATATCCAGTGATGAGAACAGTTGGCTTTGGCATAAGAGACTAGCTCATGTTAATTTCACTCAAATCGACATGCTAATCAAAAAGGAGCTAGCTATAGGCATTCCATCATTTAAAGTAAAGCATGATTTTATCTGTGAATCCTGCCAAAGAGGAAAGCAAACAAAGTCCTCGTTCACAACCAAGAAGAAAGTCTCCACCAGCAGGCCCTTGGAACTAATCCACATGGATTTGGTTGGGCCAGCAAGAGTGAAGAGCTTGGGTGGAAACCTATATGCTCTAGTGGTGGTGGATGACTATTCAAGGTTCACCTGGACTATGTTTCTTGCCTCTAAGCAAGATACTTTTGATGCTTTTGTTGTCCTGGCTAAGAAAGTGCAGAATGAGAGAGAGCTCAAAATCACAGCCATAAGGACAGATCATGGAGGAGAATTTGAGAACCATAGCTTCTCAGAGCTGTGTGAACAAAATGGCATAGAACACAACTTCTCAGCTCCTAGGACCCCTCAACAGAACGGAGTTGTCGAGAGAAAGAACAGGGTTCTGACAGAATCAATGCATGTTGTATTCGATGAAACTCCTACATGGGGACAATCCACAGAAGAAGATGAAATGCTTAATCTTTCAAAATTACCATCATCTTCTTCACCACCAAAAGAAACACCAGCAAGCAATCCTAAGGAAGAAGATGAACTCAGTGATGAACCTAGAGTGCAAACCGTGCCTGATGAGGCACAGTTGCCAACAGCTAGGAGGCATCACAGAGATCATCCTCTTGATCAAGTGCTTGGTGATGTTTCTTCTGGTGTCAGAACCAGAAGACAAGTTCAAAATGAAGTTGAGTTTGGTGCATTTCTATCTCAAATAGAACCAACTTCAGTTGAACAAGCTCTTGAGGACTGCGACTGGATTATTGCCATGCAGGAAGAGCTAAATCAATTTGAAAGAAGTCAAGTCTGGGAACTAGTCCCTAGGCCTTCTCATCAATCTATAGTAGGGACCAAATGGGTCTTTAAAAACAAACTGGATGAGACAGGTCAAATTACAAGAAACAAAGCCAGATTAGTAGCCAAAGGATATAACCAAGAAGAAGGCATTGACTATGAAGAAACCTTTGCTCCAGTCGCCAGACTTGAAGCAATAAGGATTCTTCTACCCTTTGCATCCATGAAAGGTTTTAGGCTGTATCAAATGGATGTAAAGAGTGCATTTCTTAATGGTTATATTAAGGAAGAGGTATATGTAGAACAACCTCCTGGCTTTGAGGATCACAAGCATCCCAAACATGTGTATAGATTAAAGAAAGCTTTATATGGCCTGAAACAAGCTCCTAGAGCTTGGTATGAGAGACTTAGCAGCTTTCTGCTAGGCAAAGGTTTCTCAAGAGGCAAACTTGATAATACACTGTTTATCCTTCACAAAGATAGAGATATGTTGATTGTCCAAATTTATGTTGATGATATTATATTTGGGGCAACTAATGAAAAACTTTGTGAAGATTTTTCTAAGACTATGCAGGGTGAGTTTGAAATGTCAATGATGGGAGAACTCACGTTCTTCCTAGGCCTGCAAATCAAACAGAAGAAAAATGGAATCTTCATCTCCCAAGCTAAGTACTGCAGAGAGCTACTCAAAAAGTTTGGGATGGATTAATGCAAGGAGTATGACACTCCCATGAGCACCACTGCCGCACTTGATGCTGACGCAAAGGGTAAATCTGTCAGCCTGCCCATGTATAGAGGAATGATAGGTTCCCTCTTATACTTAACAGCCAGCAGGCCTGACATTCAATTTAGTGTAGGCATGTGTGCTAGATTTCAAGCCAACCCCAAGGAGTCACATCTAACATGTGTTAAACGTATCTTGAGATACCTTGAGGGAACACAAGAACTTGGTCTTTGGTATCCCAGAGGTAACCAAGAGTTCTTGTGGGCTTATTCTGACTCTGATCATGCAGGTTATAAGACTGACAGAAAGAGCACCAGTGGACAATGCGCCTTCCTTGGTGGTTGTCTGGTGTCTTGGGCTAGCGAGAAGCAAACCTGCGTGTCCCTGTCATCCACTGAGGCAGAATACATTGCTGCTGCAAGTTGTTGTGCCCAAGTACTGTGGCTGAAGAACCAACTGAGAGATCTTGGCTTGGAGTTCCCTGAGGCACCTATCCTCTGTGACAACACAAGCACAATCAGCCTCGCCAAGAATCCGGTTCAGCACACAAGGACAAAGCACATTGATGTCAGACATCACTTCATCAGAGACCATGTTCAAAAGAAGGATGTCAAGGTGCAGTTTGTCCCCACACAACAACAGCTTGCTGACATCTTCACCAAGCCTCTGGGGGTTGACCAATTTACTTTCATAAGAGGTGATTTGGGAATGGTAAACCCAAATGAGGTGTAACTTCTATTTATTATACTTGGTTGTTTTAAAACTCACAAAAATACTAACTTAGGCATCAGAGTGCCAATATGTGTTTTTGCAGGCTCACAATGTTAAATCTTAAGTAATTGCAACCGGAAGCAAAACCACTTCCGGATGATCCCCCACTGACACTGGATGATGAAACCAAATGAGCGCCAGCACCAGTCCAAGGGACACGTCACTTCAGAAAACGTTTCAACTTCCTCAATGAGACGTTATGCCTTCTCTGATAAGATGAAGCTACACGTGTCATCAGGTGTGTCGTTCCAACTTAAATTGTTTACGTTACCCAATGTGTGAAAATCTGAAGAGACATGACCATTTTACCCTCAGTAACTTTTCCTATAAATAGGGTGTCATTTTTCACTTTCACTTTTTACTTGCATCATTTTCACTTTCACCATTTTCTCTGAAATTCTCTTCATCTTCTTCATCGTGTTCTTCATTTTCTTCACACACTTCTCGCATTTCATCTCTCTTTTTACCACCAACCCACACAAAAATGGCCGGATCTCATGAATCCAACCCAGTTACACAGAAAACCTCTTCATCCAAGAAACACAAGTCGAAATCTGGGAAATCTCGGCATGAACGTTCTGGGAAAACTGGGCAAAATGATGAACACCATGAAGAACATCATGAACACCGTGAGGTTTCTGGGCAAACACCGGGGCAGGATGAAAATATTCAGGGTCAGCCTGGAACTTCTGGTAGAGTGGCAGAACAGCCAGTGACTTTTGAGAATGAGCAAGCAAGGGAAGCCCAGAGAAAAGGAAAGAAGAAGAAGGTTCAGTTCGCTGAAGAGCCTTCTTCCAAGAGGCAGAGGGTTGAAGAAGATGACCCTACAGTGTACAGAGATGGGGCATTGGAAACTGTGGCCGCCAAGTTTGAGACATCCATTCCAATCTTCAACCATGGCCTGTTCATCGATCTGAACAAGATTGATGAACTAGGGTTCCCTCATCTGCGCCCTTACCTCGAGAGGTACATGCCCTGGCTGGGGATCAACCAGGACTACAACGTCAACGTCCTGCGTGTCTTCTGTCAATCCCTCACTGGCAAGGCTAAGTTCAAGAAGGTTGATGGGAAAGAGCAAATCCACAAACTCTCCTTCACTGCCACTGTAAGGGGGAGAACCTTCAGGTTCACGTGGAAGACATTGAATGAGATGATGGGGATCACAGAAGAGAGCATGAATGAGTGGCTATACCCTGAGTCACTAAAGTTCAGCAAGGACGATCTCGAGAAGTTGTATGGCACCTCAGGGAAAAAGGTATCCAAGATGTCTGACTCTTACAGGCTCTTGTACTACGTCTACTCCCGAATGATGACACACAAAGGGGGTAACTTCAACGAGTTCAACTTGATTGACAATCCGTGGTTCCCCAGAATTCTCACCCACCAGCCAATCAACCCCGGCCAATTGATCTGCCTTGAGCTTCAGCGCTGGTTGACTAATGACAAGTCTGGCCATCTTCCCTATCCCACCATCATTGCCTTCCTCCTTGAGAAGCATCTGATCAAGGCCACATCGGCTGTGGAGGAAGAGAATGTAAAGTGTAAACCTGTGGGAGCAACCAACATCGGGAAGATGGGCATTAGGTACTTGAGGGCCCCTAAGCCTACTCGCTCAGGATCACAGGCGGGCAGCGCCTCTCAGACTTCAGCCCCCTCTACATCTGGTGCAGGGGATCAGGAAGTTGACTCCCATGCTGGGCTAAGCCGTGCTGCAAGAGTGCCAGCGACTGTGAGGGCATTTGCTCAGGAGATGAAGGCTGAGATTCTCCTTCAACTGTCTGAGTCATTGGTGGCCCCTCTAAGGCTTGATTGTGATGCTGGGTTCCAGCACCAAGGGGAGCGGATCCAGCGGCTTGAGGACAGAGTTGGCCAGGTCGAACATCAGCTTGCCAGGGTGGATGCAAAATTAGATCTCATCATCCAACACCTACAAATTCCCCAACCACAACAAGGTAACCTACCACCTCCACCTCCTCCTCCAAATCCACCTCCACCTCCTCCTCCAAATCCACCTCCACCTCCACCTCAACTTCCCCCTCCTCCTCCACCTAATACTCAACAACCTCAGCCACCACCACAAAATGACCACCAATCACCACCTTCCCCAAACAATGACCGCCAATCTCAACCTTCACCTACCCATGACCAACAAACCCTAGACTCTCCTCAACACTCTCCTCGCCAATCCCCTAGAAACTCCCCATCTTCACCCACTCACACACGACCTAACGCCCCTACTCGCTCACCACTCAACCTCTCTGCCGGACCCTCCAATCCTAACCCCACCACATCTCAAACCCCCATAGTCTTTACCTCTCGAGATAACCCAGATGACATCTATTACCTCCGGGACCAATCCCCTATCAGGTGGAAGGAACCACAACCGGATGTCTACTACTCCACCTACCCCTATGATGGCCTCTTTACCCACCCTACCTTCTTCGAAAGGAACTCCACTTACTTTCCCAACCCTCCTCAAACTCCAGAACACCAATCTTCTCCCACATCCTCTACCTCTACCTTCTCACCCTCCCCTCCTAAGAGATTTGGCCCTGAACCTCCACCACCCTTCTCACCCACTCCATCCCTGGCACTCACCCTTGTTGATGATGACAAAAGGGGGAGAAATATCATGTCTGCTCTTCGCCTGGCCATGGACACAAGGGACATCCTCAGCCAGCCATCACTCTGGATTGATGGAGACATAGTGGCTGCCCTTCGCCGTGCCATGGAATCCCAAAGGCTGGGTGGAGCTGAGAGCCTAATAAGGGGAGAAGCCATCCGGTTCATGCAGCAGCAGAGAGCGGCTGAGCAAGGACCACAATTGGATATGGTTGTTTTTGAGCCAAATGAACATCCTTCACAGCCTGAGTCATCTTCTTCAGAGCCTCCTCCAACTAAGTCAAGTGAAAATATTCTAGAGGAGATTATGATGAGATGGGGACTGAAGAAGATCAACCATCCTCCTATTGTGATAGCAAAGCCAATCCCTGCATCCTCTGGGCAAGAGTCTGAGATCCCTTCGTCTGAGCAATCATCTGCCCCTCCTCCCTCATCTGAGCCAGCAATCATATTCAGTGAGTCTAGAAAGAAGGCCGTTGCTAGGAAACGTGCCAGGAAGATTATTGCCTCCACTGAATCTGAGAGTGAGGAAGAGACTCCCTCTGGCCAGCCTGAGCAAGAATTGTCATCTGCCAGTGTTGAACAAGAGATCCCAGCAGTACAAGCTGTTCTTATTCTGAAGGAGATCAAATTAGAGATAGAAGATATGACTCCTGAGGAATTCGAAAAATATGGATACACGGACAAGATCACTTTTGGACAACTGGGTTGCCTGGATGCTGACAGAGCAAAAGCCAAACCTCCTCAGCCAGTACCCAAGGGCAAAGGAAAGGGGAAGAGGAAAGCCCAGGAAGTTGAGGATGACCCCAACTTCCCTGTATGGAATGTGAAGATCCGGGCTGTCCACTATCCTAATGGCGAAGTCATTCCCTTCGATGATGCAACCGGATTCCCAGGCTTTGAGGAAGTAGAAAATATGAAGAAAGCATTTGAGTAATCTATTGAGTCTGAGAGACTCAGAAGAGAGAGGGATGAAGAAGAGCTTCAGCAGATAATTGCCCAGATAGACCGGAATGTTCATGAGGCCGAGTTAGCCAAACTTCAAAAGGAGAGTGAAGAGAGACAAAAGGAGAGGGAGAGGAAAAAGAAAGACAAACTATGAACCCTCATTCCAACCTTTTTAACTTAGAAAACTTTTCTTTGTTTTCATGCATATTTCTTTCTTGCTTAGTGCAGATTACCTGTATATGTTTTGTTTGTATACTCTAACATGTAATCTCTGTTTATCAATAATATTTGTCTAAGTTACTTGCACTTATCTATCGCTTTTATTTTTCTGCTAATCCTTTCATATGAACTTAATCGATAAAACTAAGTTTGTCATCATCAAAAAGGGGAGAGAATGTTAGAATCTTAAGTTTTGTTGAAGACTAAAATATGAAAGAACTTAGAAAGCAATAGGTGAACATAGAACCCCAAGTAAAAGTGCAACCGGATGTGGACTTACTTCCGGATAGACTAGGACTAGCGCTCGCGGATGTGTGATTCATCCCCCAGCGAGAGCAAGTAATTCATTAAGGAAATAACTTAGTCTATAAGCACTAGATATACAAAACCTTAAGACTAAGCTAAGATTCAACCGGAAGTGAATATGCTTCCTGTTAGATTTTGGCTGGCGCTGGCTGTTGGAACAAGATAACACTAAGCGTTAGTGAACATAAGCCACATCCAGTAGAATTGCTTCCGGATGAGAATCTGCTTCCGCAAGCAATCAGAATGTCAGAAGATGCAGTGTCAGAATGCTTATGTCAGAGCAGAGGTGTCAGGAGTACTTTTCAGAGATAAAGCAAGTCAACCCTGCTATGCATTAATGAAGCATTTATTGGGCAAACGGTAACATGGGAAAAACGGCCATATTCAAACGGCTCTCCCACCTACCAAGAGTCAGATTGCCTGAAGACTATATAAAGGAGCTCAAACTTCATTTATGAAGTTAACAATTATCTTTGAATATTATTGAGAGAAGTTAGAGCGAGAAACTAAGAACATCTTCAAGCATTCAAAGCTGCCCAGAAAAGTAAAGAGCATTTAACACATCGAGTGATCCTTTTCATCTACATATTATGTACTCTTTGTTGTTAAGTCTCTTTCTGTTATAAGAGCATTGATTGTACTTAAGTGTGTAACACTATCCGTTCTTTGAGAGAACTTAGTTAGAAAAATCCTTTAAGTGTAAAGGTTAACCCCTTGCTCGGTGTGAGAGGGAGCTAGTTAGAAAGGTTACAAGTGAGCCTTGTGTAAAACTTGTAGTTGTAAGGTTGCAAGTGATCCCGTCCAAAACTTGCAGTTGTAAGGTTTCAGGTGAACCCGATTTAAAACCTGAGAGATAGTGGAACTCGGCCTGGGTGGTTGAGAACTGGACGTAGGTCAGGTAGACCGAACCAGTATAAATCTTGTGTTGGTTTTATTTGAGCATTTATTTTTGTAGCACAATTCACCCCCCTCTTGTGCATCCATTACTTTCACAAGTGGGGGACTGAGTGTTTAGGAAAGTATTTCCGAATACTCTAGAGAGTAGAAATGGAAAATTAGATCCAACTTATGAAGAACTTAAGTCAATGAATATGAAAACCAATTTCAATAAGGTGAAATGCAATTCATTTAAAGAAGTACTACTTTTAATTCATTTTCGATATTTATTTTATTTGAATTGTGTTAACAAATTGGCAAGGAAAATGAAATATGATGAAAAAGAGTGCTAGCTGGATCATGGTTTCATGGCGTTAATTGACAGTACTCAAAATTCTCATCCATAGTCAAAACGAGAATAGTTTGCTTATACTTGTTGCAGGTCGCAAGGAGATTATTCCAAATGACAAATGTCTAAAAGATCAAGCTAAATGACTAATTGTCAGAAATAGCTTAAGTCGACACAATTCAAGAAATATAGTCAATCATGCTTACTCAAAAAAGGATAGTCGACCAAGCATCTGAACCAGTCGATTAATTCAAAAGAGAGTAATGCTTTTCTCCCAAAAGAGAGTTGGCAACCAAGCGTCTAAGCATGCTAGTCGTCTAACTCAAAAACGGGTAAAATAACTTGTTATGCTAAGATTCATGACAGTTAAAGACCATGCTTACTCAAAAAAGGATAGTCGACCAAGCATCTGAACTAGTCGATTAATTCAAAAGAGAGTAATGCTTTTCTCCCAAAAGAGAGTTGGCAACCAAGCGTCTAAGCATGCTAGTCGTCTAACTCAAAAGCGGGTAAAGTAACTTGTTATGCTAAGATTCATGACAGTTAAAACATAAATTTGCAAAGCAAAATAAAATTAACGTAACCAGATTTGTTTATGGAAACATCCAAGTAGGTGAAACAAAAGCAACAAAGTTTGAGAGCAAGAGTACAAAGCACAGTCAAACAAAAAAGCAGATCAGATCAAGCAGATGGTGGAACATCAGCATTGTTTTCGTTCTCCTGGACTGGAAGACTGGAAGGATCATCCTCAGGGCCTGGAGCCGGATTATCTGAGAAAGTGGCATGACACTCCTCAATGATAGCATCAGGGTTCCAATCCACATGATTCCCAGCTTTGAATTCAACCATGAGTTCCATTTGAGCTCTCATTTCAACTTCATCAACGAAATACTCTAGATAATCTACATGCAAAGGAGCATACCTTCAAGGCAACTTGAAAATGACCAGAGAATTGATGACCTAAGACGAAGAAAGATGAAATGCTCAACTTCATAATACACAAATTGAAGGAGGAAAAGAACGCCAATTTCGAGAAAAATGCATCATAGCCGTGACACATGGGCAAATGAAGCAGCATGAACGATCACTACCGTTAATTTAAGAAACCGCTACTTCCCAATGACACTTGGCATCGTCATCGTGAAGTGGGGGACTTAGTGTTATGCCCATTATTTCACTGGATTTGCAGGCCCAATAAGCTAACAAGGAGGCCAGCTCAGTCAAATCAATCCATTAAAGACAGAATCAAGAGCAATAAATCCTTTGACCAGTAACGTCCAATAAATGACTAGTAACTGCCACATTAATGAGAATCAATAGCTGTAAATGTGGAGATTAACTGCACCAACGGAAATGGAAGCCTAAAGACTATATATAGAACCTTATACCATGTAGAAAGGGCATCCAATATCTTCTGAATCTTGTACTTTCTATTTCTCTCTTTCGCTAGTCGACCAAAGTCTAGGCGACTAATCTCTTGTATTATCATTGTGGTTTGTCCACTCATTCATTCTGAATAAAGATACTATTCTTTTCTTTGATATCATATAATTTGTGTATCAACAAGGATCAGAATGTAAGGACATCAATGCATATGGATTCTGAGTCCGTTTGTTGAGATTCCCGAGGCTAACTCACACACAAGTGACATTCTCAATCCCTCACGAGCTAATATGTACTCATTAACTCAGATGTCTTCACATGCACCTAGAATTCCACACTTACTAGCACTTCTAGTAAGGGATCGATATTGGAAAACTAGCGTTACATGTGTGTTCCGAGTTAAAACCATTCCTTTCTGACTGAACACCAATTTTGCTTGAATTTGCCGCTTGCCCAGCTATTACTCGTTAGGCCGGATCTCTCATGACCATAGATGTTCAGCTAGAGTAGCAGTCACAAATACAAGCATCCTTGATGACGTCTAAGTCACAAGGGTATCGGTAGAAAGAACAATTTCTCTTCCTACATAGGTCTGGGACTCACACCGTTATGGATCATGGATTTTCCATCTACGTCCGAGTTGCGGTTAATTGAGCACATGTAATACGATTTACATGTTACGGTGATCGACCAACTGTCGTATGTCGATTTCTTAATATAATCACCGTACAGACATCAGTCCCTCAACGGACTCCTAAACTCATACAGGAGAATTTGATGTCTGGCTACAGACCCAACGGAATACATGTGTACTCCTTATCATGACACGAATTGTCATATCCCAAACTAATTGGGTCGAGCTATGTGAAGTATTCATCAACACATGATGATCTCTTGCACATCTTATCTTCTCATACCTCCAACAAATATGGAAGACGGTTATCCGTGTGAGTGGACTAACCTTCCTTGGGTCTGTACGACATATTGCATACTTTACATTCATTCTTTTATATACAAACACATAGCTTTGTATATATGTGTGAAAACAATAACGAATTGAAAAATGCATCATTTTATACATCAAATGTTGCTTGTGCTTAAAACGCTTTTTAAGCTAGTGAGTGGATTAGCAAACATTTAGTGAGTGGAAATAGTACTGAACAATCACTCGTTCTAAGAGATCACATCTCTTATAAAATGACATTTGATATCTATATATTTAGTCTTTTATGATCCTTAGGGTCCAATGTGTAGGCTATCACGACTTCACTGTCGCAATGGTGCCTATACGCTTTTAAGAATCTTTTAAGTCACACAACTTTTCGAATAGTAGCTGCACAAACCACATATTCAGATTCTATAGATGATGGTGTCATCAAGTTTGCTAAGTTGAGTGTCCTCCATCCAGATCTCCTGCCCAGATGGCGTTAGAGTATCCTTCAGGATGGAGACTTTCTCCTTTATAGCACAACTTTTACTTCATTACCCTATTGGTATCATATAATTTGATTTTCAGCTTCACAGATTCAAATCGGCTTACAAAGCCAACGACAAAACATATGTCCAATCTAGCACACAACATGAAAGTAATGGATGCACAAGAGGGGGGGTGAATTGTGCTTCAAAAATAAATGCTCAAATAAAACAACACAAGAGTTATACTGGTTCGGTCTTCCCGACCTACGTCCAGTTCTCAACCACCCAGGCCGAGTTCCACTATATCTCCAGGTTTTAGAACGGGTTCACCTGGAACCTTTACAACCGCAAGTTTTGAACGGGATCACTTGCAACCTTACAACTACAAGTTTTACTCAAGGTTCACTTGCAACCTTTCTAACTAGCTCCCCCTTACACCTAGCAAGGGTTCAACCTTTACAAATCAAGGATTTTTCTAACTAAGTTCTCTTTAAGAACAGATAGTGTTACACACTTAAGTACAATTAATGCTCTTATAACACGAAGAGACTTAACTACAAAGAGTACAAGATATGTAGATGAAAAGATCACTCAATGAGTTAAATGTTCTTTCTCTTTTCTGGGCAGCTTTGAATGCTTAAAGATTTTCTTGGTTTCTCTCTCTAGCTTCTTTTAAGAATGTCAAAGATAATAGATGGCGTCATAAATGATGTTGAACTCCTTTATATAGTCTTCAAACATTCTGACTCTTGGTAGGTGGGTTAGCCGTTTGAATATGGCCGTTTTTCCCATGTTACTGTTTGCCCAATAAATGCTTCATCAATGCATAGCAGGGTTGACTTGCTTTATCTCTGAAAAGTAGTCCTCACAACTCTGCTCTGACAAAAGCATTCTGACACTGCACTTCTGAACGTTCTGACATTCTGATTGCTTGCGGAAGCAGATTCACATCCGGAAGCAACTCTACTTAGTGTGCTGCACTTGAACGTTAGTCTACCAATATAAGCACATAGTCACATGCAGTGGGAGTGTACTTAGTCTAAGAGGTCTTCCTTGTATCCGGAAGCACTTCTACATCTGGAAGCACTACTACTGGATGAAGGGTTATATCCACTTTTACTCACTTTCGCTCAGTGTCCTTCAATCCAACAGTCAGCGCTAGTCACTAAGCTATCGAAAGCAATTCTACTGGACGTGGCTTATGTTCACTGACGCTTAGTGTCATCTATTCCAACAGCCAGCGCCAGTCTAAATGTAACAGGAAGCAAATTCACTTCCGGTTGAATCCTAGCTTAGTCTTAAGGTTTTGTATATCTAGTGCTTATGGACTAAGTTATTTCCTTAGTGAATTACTTGCTGTTGCTGGGGGATGAGTTATTCATCCGCGAGCGCTAGTCTTAGTCTATCCGGAAGTAAATCCACATCCGGTTGCACTCATACTTGGGATTCTATGTTAACCTATTGCTTTCCAAGTACTTAATTCATTCTTTCATATTTTAGTCTTCATCAAAACTTAAGATTCTAACACAACATAGTGTACATTAGACTTTCAATCACGCTTGAGTATGAGACTTTTTTTCATGTGTAGTACCTTGGATTGTTTCACAAGACACATATCTCCTATATGATAATGTCTTTTCACCATAAGGGTATGCATAGATTTACAGTCACTCAATATTGAATTATTCCGCGATTCTTGCTATGTATGTCTGTTATGACAATGACAACATCCACTTTGAACAATCATTTTATATCTTGACATACAAGACATTTACTGCTCTACCCATGTATTTCACTTAGAAATTCAAAGACATTAGTCTTTGATTGTTTTAACTTCATAGGTCTAGTCCTGGAAAGGAAAATAAAGAGATAATTTCACAAATTACCTCACAACCGTTTTACAATGGTCTTCTTCGATCATCTTGAAGTCGAACGAAGTTAGAGTCTCATGAAACTTCAAATTCCATTGTCTAGATGATAATTTCAGTCCACAAATGGACTTTAGCAGCTTGCAAACTCTTTGTTCGCTTTCCTATTGCACAAAGCTTTAGGTTGTTTCGTGTAAGAAACAATTCATCTAGTCCTCCATTGAGGATAACGATTTTCTCATCCACTTGATGTATTTCCAAGTCTAGGTTGGTTACAAAAACCAATATAAAACTAATCAAGTTAAAACTTACCATTGGAGAGAAGGAGTCCTCTTGACTCACCTTTTCTCGCTAGGTATACCCTTTGGCTACCAACCGAGCTTTGGGCTTGTGGATTGATCTATCAGCCTTTTGCTTATATTTGAGAATTCACAATAGCTATTCGGTCTTTCAAAAGATCAATCGATTCCCACATTTTGTTAGCTCTCATGAAATCCATTTCTCTTATTTGACCTTTTGCCAATTTTCCTTAGCCGAATCTGAAAGTGTATCTCTGACACTTAAAGAATCCTCCTCATCGTCTTTTGGACTGAGGATTAAGTACTGCGCCCTCAACGGAAAAACCCTTTGGCTTTCTCGAATTGGGATTTCAACAGGTTCACTTTCCTGTGATGGATTGTAGTCACCATTGTCATCTAGTGAAAATGGTTAAATCCTCCCACTCGGAACAGTTAACTGAGTATAGCCTTCTTATTCGTCATACTCACTTAGAGTTTTGGAATACCTAAGGCTTCCTCTACTAGGAAAAAGGATTCAATGAATATTGCGTCTCTAAACTCGACTTGAGTCACTGATCCGTCCTCATTTTTACTAATGAAGACATATCTTTTAGAGTTTACAAAATATCATGCAAAGATACTTCAAACCTCTATACCCCAACAATTCCATACTTGTAAAACAAATTTTGGAAATAGGATGCTAACCCTCATGGTTGTAGGACTGTTAAGTCCAACTTGCATCCTGTCCATAACTTATATGGTGTTGTGGTGACTGATTTCGAAGGCACATGATTAAGTATCATAGCTGAGAGTGTATCTCTCTTTAGCAGATAGACACATCTATCATTGACATCATTCACCTAACCATAACAAGAAGGACTTTTTTCCTTCTTTCAGCATCACCATCTTGCGGTGTGCCAAGAATTGTTATATACATAACGATTCTCTTTTCATCATAGAGTATATTGAACTGTTCGTAGAGGTATCTAAGCCTCTATTAGTTCTAAAGGTTTTCACCTTAAAGTTAAGTTGGTTCTCTACCAAACTCAGATACTTCCCAAAACATTCCAATGCTTCAGACTTGAGAGATCAAGCATACATATTAATATCGTGAAAAATCATCGATAAAGTAATGAAGTATCATGCTATATGATGTGCCCTAATATTTATAGATACACAAATATTTAACTGAATAAGTATAAGAGGGTACTCTGCATTGGTTCCTTTTCTGAAAGGTTTCCTTGTGCTCTTATATGCGAGACGATTCTCACATAGGGACTATTCCCTTTTGATACATTACACAGCATGCCCTTATTTGAATAATTTAGTCATATCGTTATGACAAAAAATATATTCTAATATATAGCATGGTATGTATCGTAATCAACATTAAATAATGTTGAATAACAAGAAATGAAATCTCAATTTCATTAAAACAAGGAAACATTTTTGGAACATATACAAAATCTGAAAAGATCTGTCTCATTATTAATGTCAACAATATTGACATTATACACAAATTTTAATTAAAGATATCACCGGATATCCGGCACGTCAAGAACTTCACTCTAACGTCAAAAATTAGCCTCAATACAAATTTAATTTGTAGGTATCAATCCTTTTGACAACAATTCTCGTAATGTTTCCAACGTAAAGCCACATGCCTTTTGTTGGTAACCGGAGAAAGTTCGTAAAGTTTTGACGGTTTCTAATCACACGGTCTGTATGCCCCTGGGTATAGTGGCCGGGATTTCTACAAGCATAACACTTGATCTACGAAAGATCATGTTTCTTAGCTTGTTCTTCCCTTTTCTTAAAGGACTTGTTTCCTTTTAAGCCTTCAGGATCATCTTCCATTATTGGACTTACTTTTCAACTAATGAAAAAATAATTTCTTTAATTTAAATTGTCTGACCTTTTGGTTCCACATGATCCATTTGGTCATTCTTAAGCGGGATTTGGTGAGCGACGTCAGTAAAAGCCCTAATTCCTCTTCCATACATTGTATGCATGTTGTTCCCGCTATGGAATAATTGCATTGTACTATGGAAGAACACCGTTTGGGACTTAGACACTTTTTGCTCCACCAGGACATAGGAGATCTTATGACGACACACGTCAAAATTTTCTCCACTTCTCGTAAGGACAACGATGAATATGTTTTTATACATATAGACATCAAAATTGATATTTTTCTATAAAGTATGCACAAATAATCTCCTCTTGAGATTTATAGTTCTATGAATCCTCCGAAAAAGCCAACAATGGTAGCTTACTAGTTTTGTTTTCAGGAATCAACTAGGTTGACCCCATCCAACTCATTCTAGTTTGCTATTCATTATTAAGTTTTTCTTATATTCTCTAAACTATAATAGTTTAAAATAATAATAGCAACACTTGCATATTATTATTAAACTCCCACTCAATTAAATTTATTAATGGAAAGACAACATATGTAATTCATTAATAAATTTTACTTGGAGTATTAAATTTAAGAATAACAACAAATGAAATTCATTAAATAAAACTCCCATAATTGAGTATCAAATTTATTAAGTTGAAAAACAACACATGTAATTCAATAAATAAATTTAACTCTTACTCAATTTGAATATTAAATTTATTTAATCAAAAAAACAACACTTGTAATTCAATAAATAAATTTAACTCCCATTCAATTTTGAGTACTATATTTATTTAATCAGAAAAACAACACATGTAATTCAATAAATAAATTTATTTAACTCCCACTCAATTTGAGTACTAAATTTATTTAATCAGAATAACAACACATGTAATTCAATAAATAAATTTATATCCCATGGGCAAAAGCATTTTTCCAAACCTTTTTGAGGAAGAGGGGGTAGTTCACCTTATTGGCCTAGATCATGGTAATGGAAATTAGATACACACAGTATTCTACATCAACCGCATTTATGATCTTGTCCTCATAGGTGTACTAGACAATGTCTACATTGTCAGGTCTTTTCACTTCATCTTTAGAATCCATAGTCACACAGACTTGTTCTCACATGGAACGTTTGATTCATTTTGTGAAGTAGACGGTGACCTTTTGTTAGTGCTCATAGCATCAAACACTGATGCATGGGGTAATTTCTGGTTTGCGTTGCCTGAGGAGTTATTAATCAACACATGATTAATTTTACAAAAACATTGGTCCCAAAAAAAAAATATTTTAAATTAAACACATGATTCATATATATTGATCATGAAAGAAAAAAATTAAAGGATTCACAAAGAATCTCAATAAATTTCAAAGACAACTTACATCACTTATGTAAGTTTAATTCATGATTATTCACATATATATGTAAAATAGAAATTACTCAATTTCTATTTAGTTGATACACAATCAACGATTTTTTTTTTAAATTTTAATTGATACAAAATCAATTAATGTCAAATAGAAATCACTTATTTCTATTTTAATTAATTAATACACAATTAATTTAATTGATACATAATCAATTTGGGTCAAATAAGGATCACATATCCTTATTTAATTGATACAAAATCAATTTATGTGTTTAATTAAAAAAAAATAAAATAAAAATTGGACCCACATACCTTAAAAAACAAAGGGAAAAATAAGGATTTTCGTTTTTTTTTAAAATAATTAATTACATTATTATTAATTAATTAAATAACTAATTATTAATTCTGTCAAAAAAATATTATTGGGCCCAAAAAAAATGAGAAACAGGCCAAAAAGCCATCTGGGCCGAACCTGTACGGCCACAAGCATAAAAAAATCATCACCCTTTTTTTTTTATTTTGGGCCACGGCCCAAATACCATTTTCAGATTTGTTTTTTTTTTTTAACTGAACCAGAAAGCTTGAACCAGATTAACTAAACCGGTCCGATCCGGTTCGGTCCAAGAAAACCCCAGAACATGAAACGCACCGTTTCATTAAAGGTGCGCAATTACCGTTTTGCCCCCGCCCCTTCTTCAACCTCAGTCCGCCGGCGAAAACTCCGGCGAACTTCCCGCCGCCGGCAGTGGCTCACCCCGAAACTTCGGGAGGCTTAACTCTCTCGTCCGGACTCCGTTTGACGCGATTTTTGCGCCGTTGGAATCGTCTCGACGAGATCTCCACGTTTATTTCTATGGGTGTTCGAAAAAAAATCGAAAAACACGTACCCAGATTCGCGAAATAACGTGCACGGCCGATGAGGAAAAATCGGCGCTTTTGACCGGGAAATCCGGAATATTTTTAACACACAGGTTTATTGCCTTTAAACAACAAACAACAGAGAAAAAAAAATCCGGAATCGTGGATACAGTTGTTGACTTGTTCCACACACGCGTTCATGTTATTTACAAAAACATTTAAGAACAAAGGAACATGCTTTATCCAGTGAAAACATTCCAGATCCAGAAAGCATACAAATTCATACTCGCTGATGCATCTTTCAAATAAACTTTCAAAGCATATCCATATTTCATAACATGAACGATAACTTTCTAAGCATATTTGAACATATCATCAGATTCAACAAAAATATACACGTGTTTATAAACATTCTAGGCTATTCGAATGACAGAATTTTCACAAAACAACAATGAAACATATTCATCTTCAATAAACCCAGAAACATATATAAATCGTATATATTTAGCATATTAATAAAACGTATATATTTAAACGTTTATATATTTAGCATATTAGGAGCGGAAGATTAGAGGCCTACCTCAACGGAGCGGAAGATTACATGCAACAGAATCATCGTAGATGCCAAGATGCCAATATGCCAATGAAGGAATTTAGTGATTACCTCGCGCATATCGGTATATCGGTGCCCAGATCCCTCGGGAGCTTCGAACTCAATCTCTAATCTCTAGAATAAGAACAAACAAAGCCGTGACAAAAAGGTGACCAAGAATCCCAAATGATTAAGCTTGTAGACCATCGTTGATCGTTGTTAGGGTTACACTTATCCCTATTTATAATTTTTAATGGAATTAATAAAACCCTTTTATTTTATTTAATAAATAGAATTTTATTCAATTAAACCAATTATCTCATTTATTAAATAAAATTATATTTAATTCCAGAATAATATTTAATGTGGCGGGCGTACTTTTTCCAACACTTTGTGTAGAGTGAACAATTTTCTCTAAGTGTGTATGTATATTTATTATTTTACTTTGTGTAGTATATGTGTATATTGATTGAGAAAGAAAAGAGAAAAAAAATATACATCAATATACACTTTTTGTCACATCCATAGAACCAAAAGCTACATCCTCCATAGAGCAACAACATCCATGTGCAAAAAAGCTACATCCATAGAACATTCTTTTTCACATAAAGTGCATATGGTAGAACAATCAAAAAGCTACATCCATAGGACTAAAAGCTACATCCATCCATAGAACAACAATCTATCTTTAGAGGTATTCCCAGAACAAAATACTGGCCATGCAAATTCTGGACAAACCCCCATTACTATTGTTGTACCAGGAGGAATTCCTATGCCTAGAGATCGTTTCAGACATAACCAGAATTGAGCAATTTGACCGGAAGCGCTCACAAGAACGTGTCTATACTGTTCTGGACCTCCACTTCCACTATGGTCGATGCACTCACTGAGTCTGCTCGCTTCCAGATGCTGACCAAGCCAAGATTGCTGACCAAGCCAAGATTGCTGCTTGGAACTATGCAAATAAGGTTTGTAGACATACTACATTAATACTTTATCTAATGATCTGTTCCACGTGTGTTCCACGTGTATCTTGTATACAAGGAGGCTAGAAAATTTGGGAGTCGCTTATTCTCAAATACACTGCTTCACAGAAGTTTGTTGTTGGGAAATTTCTATAAGTGGGAGATGACAAAGGAGAAGGATATAAAGCTGGAAATTAATGAGTACCACAAGCTACTTGAGGAGCTGAAACATCAATGCCAGATTCATGGAATGACTACAAGAAGCAACTCAAACACAAACAAAAGCAGCAGTTGGCAGCAGTTGACGCTCACTGACCTGATTACATATCATCATTGAAGATACCAACAAGAAAGCAATACATGCTGCAAAAGCAAAAGATGCAGCTATCAAAGCAAATCTCGTGGAAAATAAGCCTAACTCCAAGAGGTAAGATTCCAAAAATAAGCATAAGAAACAAAAGCATAAAAAGAATTCTCATTACAAGCCAATCTAAACCGAATTTAAAAAGAAAGGACATTGTTATGTTTGTGGCAAGAAAGGTCATTATGTTTGTGGCAAGAAAGGTCATTATGCAGGACAATGGAGGAAGACAATGCAGGAAAAGGGCTGTGGTAAAAGACAATAATCCATCAAAACCAAATGTTAATTTGGTTAATGGTGATGAGGGGAGTTCTCACCATGAGGTCTCTGCTGCCCTAGTCTCACAAGTAGTCCTGTTAATTTCTAATGTGAAGAAATGGGTGGTAGACTCGAGCTACCAAACATATTTGTGCAAACAAAGATATGTATACCTCCTTTGAAGAAGGGGAAGATCAAATTTATCTTGATGCACAATCTCAAACCTGGTGCTTAAACTCACATCAGGTCAGGAAAGACTTTGGCGAACGATGTACTATATTACCAGATATTAGAGCCTGTCATTTCTAGGAAAGGCCGGGGTTAAAGTTTCTTTTGAGTTATTGTGATGACTAAGAATAATGAGTTGATTGGGAAGGGATATTGTAACCAGGACTCTTTATGGTGAATGTTGATGAAATGAATAATACATCTTCTCTTGATTGACTCGTTTGACATGTGACATGCTAGATTAGGACATGTGCATGAGTCATGTGATTAGATTGCAAAATCTAGGAATTATACCTAAAATTAAAAATAATATGGAAAATAAATGTGAAATTTGTGTAGAAACTTAGTTAACAAAAAGGCCACATTTTTCTACACAAAGACAAAGAGAAACTGATTTGTTGTTGTTAGTTCACACTAAACTAGAGGTGGTAAGAAATACTACATAACTTTAGATGATTTTTCAAGATATACTAAAGTATATTTGTTGAGAAATAAGGATGAAGCCTTAGATAAGTTTGTTTTGTACAAGGGAGAGGTAGAAAAACAACTTGGTAGAAAAATCAACAGGAGCAGAATATTTATTATTAAATAAATTTTGTGGAAAAGAGTGAAAAATAGAACTTTAAAAAGAAATGATGAATGCTATGCTTGTGAGTTCTCTGCACCTAATAATTTGTGGGGAGAAGCTATATTGTCTGCTTGCTTTTTACAAAATAGATTACCCCATAAGAAAACAAAAAAGACACCTTATCAATTATGAATTATGGAAAGGATTTAAACCAAATCTGAGTTATCTCAAAAAGTGTGTGGGAGTGTCTTGCAAAAGTTTTATTACCTGATTTAAAGAAGAGAAAAATTGGTTCTAAAACTTCTTATTGTTTATTTAATGGATATGCTCAACAAAGTTCTGCCTATCGATTTTCTAGTTTTGAAAAGCGATATTTTAGATCTAATACTATTGTTGAAACAAAAGATGCTGAATTTTTTGAAAATGTATATCCTTTGAAAGTTGAGTATATACCAAAGAGAATTGAAAATAATGTTTCTTCTTTTGAACAAAATTCAAATGAAGATTCTTTTGTGAATTTAAGGAGAAGTAAAAGGCAAAGAAAAGAAACATATCTTTTGGAGATAATTTTTATACTTATTTGGTACAAAATGAGAACTTGATTCTTTGAGTCAAAATAAAACATGGGTTTTAGTAGATTTACCTCGAGGAACAAAACCTATTGGTTGCAAATAATAGAAAGTTTTTTCGTGACGGTTCAATTGATAAATATAAGGCCGGACTTGTAGCCAAAGGTTTTATACAAAAAGAAAATGTTGATTATTTTGATACCTTTTCTCATGTAGCTAGGATTGCTTCAATTAGAATCCTAATTGCTTTAGCTTCTGTCTATAAGCTTTTTATTCACCAAATGGATGTTAAAAGAGCATTTTTAAATGGTGATTTAGAAGAGGAGATTTATATGGTACAACCTGATGGATGTGTAATTCCTGGACAAGAAAACAAAGTTTGTAAACTTGTTAAATCACTTTATGGCCTTAAACAAGCACCCAAACAATGACATGAAAAATTAGACCAAGTTTTGTTAAGTGCTGGTTTCTCTACTATAAAAGTAGAAAGTTGTGTTTATACAAAATTTGTAAATAATGATTGTGTGATCATTTGTCTATATGTGTGGATGATATGCTTATTTTTGGCACTAGCATGAGTGTTATCAATGAAACTAAATTGTTTCTTGCTTCTAACTTTGGTGGTGGAGCTCTAACGTGGAAGTCAGCCAAGTAGACAATGCTAACTAATTCCTCAAGGGATGATTCTGAGTTTATAGATTCTGAGTTTATAGCACTAGAGTTGGCTGGTAGTGAAAGACTTCTTAGCTGATATCCCACTACACAGTAAAACCGATATCCCACTAGGTAGTAAACTGATACCTTCAGTGTCAATACAGCCAAAAAAATAAAACCTTTAATGGTAAGAGTAGACATATTCGGATTGAGACATAATATGATAAAGCAGCTACTAAAAAGTTGCTAAAAACCGGTATAATCTCAATCGATGTGAGGTGAGGTCGGAAGTTAACCTTGCAGATACGTTAACTAAACCCCGGGAGGAAACAAATTGATAAATTATCGAGGGGAATAGGACTAATGCCAATTTGAAATTCACAGCGATCGCAACCCAACCTCTATGATATGATTGGAGATCCATGAAGGAGTGGTGCGTTAGTTCTGCTAGCACTAAATCAATTTGCTAGTCTACTTACGAAAGTGCTAGATTGCATTTTTGGTGAGGCTCAGATCATCTACGGGATGGTGGGATGGTGTGCTCATAATTGGAGTTACACTTCATCAAATCACCTCTACCAATGTATAGGAGTGGGGCCGCTCCTATGAAACCTTGACAAAGTTTCTATAGCATTCGTTATGAACCAGGTCGGTCTTAACGGGCACATCTGACTTTAATAGTAGGAATGTCAGGATATAATGATGATGATACCTCTAGTATACAAGAGAGTTGTCAATTCAATTCCATACATAGGAACATTGGCTTCTATGTATTGTTGGCCTAGGTCTAGTTCATAGTGTTAGAATCTTAAGTTTTGATGAAGACTAAAATATGAAAGAATGAACCAAGCACTTAGAAAGAAAGCATTAGGTCAATATAGAACCCCAAGTAAGAGTGCAACCGGATGTGGAATTGCTTCCAGATAGACTAGGACTAGCGCTCGCGGATGAACGTCTCATCCCCCAGCGACAGCAAGTAATTCACTAAGAAAATAACTTAGTCTAGGAGCATTAGACGTACAAAACCTTAAGACTAAGTTAAGATCCAACCGGATGTGAATTTGCTTCCGATTGTATTAAGACTAGCGCTGGCTGTTGGTATAGATAACACTGAGCGCCAGTGAACATAACCCAACGTCCAATAGAATTGCTTCCGATTGCATAGTGACTAGCGCTGGCTGTTGGATTGAAGGACACTAAGCGAGAGTGAGTAAAAGTGAATATAAGCACATAGTCACATAGACACTCCATGTGACTATGTGCTTATATAGTTAGACTAACGTTCAAAGTGCAGCACACTAAGTACAGTTGCTTCCGGATGTGAATCCGCTTCCGCAAGCAATCAGAATGTCAGAACGTTCAGAAGTGCAGTGTCAGAATACTTTTGGCAGAACAGAGTTGTCAGAACTACTTTTCAGAGATAAAGCAAGTCAACCCTGCTAAGCATTAATGAAGCATTAATTGGGCAAACGGTAACATGGGAAAAACGGCCATATTCAAACGGCTAACCCACCTACTAAGAGTGAGAATACTTGAAGACTATATAAAGGAGCTCACCTTCATTTATGAAGACATCTAATATCTTTGACATCTTGAAGAAAGCTAGAGAGAGAAACCGAGAAATCCTTCAAGCATTCAAAGCTGCCCAGAAAAGAAAAAGAGCATTTAACTCATTGAGTGATCTTTTTATCTACTTATCTTGTACTCTTTGTAGTTAAGTCTCTTCTTGTATTAAGAGCATTCCTTGTACTTAAGTGTGTATCATTATCTGTTCTTAAAGAGAACTAAGTTAGAAAATCCTTTATTTGTAAAGGTTGAACCCTTGCTGGTTGTAAGGGGGAGCTAGTTAGAAAGGTTGCAAGTGAGCCTTGAGTAAAACTTGTGGTTGTAAGGTTGCAAGTGATCCCGTTCAAAACTTGCGGTTGTAAAGGTTCCAGGTGAACCCGTTGTAAAACCTGGGGATAGTGGAACTCGACCTGGGTGGTTGAGAACTGGACGTAGGTCAGGAAGACCGAACCAGTATAAACCCTTGTGTTGTTTTTATTTGAGTTTTATTTGGTAGCACAATTCACCCCCCTCTTGTGCATCCATTACTTTCATTTGGTATCAGAGCGGGTCTTTCTCACTCGATTCCAACGAATCCAGAAAGTAAAGATCCAGTAATGGATACAGATTACTCCTTGCGAGATGTCTCTATTCAACCCAACAAGCCCCCAGGCTTTGATGGGTATAACTATCCATTCTGGAAATTTCGAATGGAGACTTACATCAAGTCCAGCGACATCAGACTCTGGGATGTAATTGAACGTGGGGATCACACTCCCCTAGATGAAGATGGTTTTGCAAAGCAGCGATCCAGATACACCAATGAAGACTATGCTCTAGTCCAACTAAACTTCAGGGCCATGCACTACATTCAGTGTGCTCTCAGCCCTAAGGAGTTTCATAGGATCAGCCACCACAAAACTCCTAAGGATATGTGGGACGCTCTTGAGGCTGCTCACTCTGGAACCAGGGGAGTGAAGGCAAGACGAGTTGAGATGTTGGTGGAAGAGTTTCACAAATTCGCCATGATTAGTCCAACTGAGCCAATCAGAGAGCTAGAGCTGAGGTTCACCCACCTTATCAATAACCTGGCCTCCCTGGGCAAGGACATTCCTGAAAGAGAGCAAGTCAGTAAGATCTTAAAAGTCTTGAAAGGTGATTGGATCACCAAAGTTACCATCTTGCAGGAAATCCAAGGAGAGTCAACCAGCTCCATCACTGCACTCTTTGGTTCTCTGGCTGAATATGAACCAACCCTGCTGGCTCAGAGAGCTCCTCAAGCTTCATCCAAAACCAAAAATCTTGCCCTTGTTGCTCCCAGCAAGGAGATTGATGATAATGATGATGATGAGGATGATGAAGAGTAATTGGACGATGAGGAGATGGCTATGATGGTGAGGAAGTTCAGAAAGTTCTTCAAGAAGAAATGAGGCTTTCAGAAAGGTGATTCTAGTCACAGGAAGGGATACAAGAAGGAAAAGGCCCCGGTGTGCTTTGAGTGTAAAAAGCCTCGTTACTTCAAGGCTGAGTGTCCAAGCTTGCAGAGATCAAAGGGGAAAGACAAAAGAAAAGCCTTCGTATCCTCCATCTGAGTGAATAGCTCAGACGATGAAGCAAGTGATGAGGAAGAGGTTGCCTGTAACATCCTGAAAAATTTAATTCAGGATTAGGGAGTGTTTTGGGAAATTTTGGAATTTTTAGGAATTTTTGGGATATTTCTGGAAATTTTGAATAATTAATATGCATATAATTAATTAAGAAATGAAGAGTTTGAAATATGAGGGAGTGGAAAAACTAAAAATATTTTGAAGTTTAAGGAAATTGGAGGCTGGTTTAAATGATTTTAGAATTAAAAGAGTACACTATGGCAAGTTTGGGTTACAAATTATCATATACCACCCTTATTACACCAAACCAAACAGAGCCTTCTCCCCCTTATAACACCAAAACCGACGGACCCCCTCCATTTCTCCATCTCCTTCATTTTCTCACCTTCGATTTCTCTCCCTCTCTGGCCGATCGAAGGCGCGCGCGACGTCGCCGGCCCCACCACCACCACCATCAAACCATTCCTCCTTCCTCACTTCTCTCCCTCACTTTCTATTTCGTCCTTCTTCCTCTCAGGTGACGGCGGGTTTTCTTCTTTTTCCGGCGAACCCACGGCGGATGACGGCGGGAATATGGTAAAGATTCGACCTTTCTAGCCTATCTCGATCTATGCTTTCATTTTCATGTTGTTTCATCTCTGTTCTTCACTTCTCCGTTTCGTTTTCCTTCGAACTCCGGCAGGCGAGGCGGTTTCCGGCGATGTCGAGCTCCGGTGAGTTACAGAAGGTCAAAAACGAGTTCAGGTAGTCTCATTTCTTCCATTTCTATCCCTTTCCTTCTTGTTCCTCGCGGTTTGAGAGGGGAGGCCGAAAATGATTTTCTGTTTTGAGTTAAACAATCTACCAAAAATCCTGTTTAGGCTTTGGTTTTGAAGTTTCTAGGAAGAGTTCAAATGATTGATTAAGGATTGGTTGATTTATCTCGAAAGCCCTAAAACCATTCTCTGATTTAACATGTGTTTGGGTGGTTTTGGGCTGAAGATTTATACATAGTTCGATTAAGTTAGGATTTAAGTAAAATAGAGTTATAAAAGTTCATTGTGTGTTCAGTATTGAAGATTTTCGAAATTTCATATTATTGCCTTTGTTTTGTTTGGTTTTTCTGCCTTGGATGATTTTTGGTAGATATATTGTCCTGCAAGTTGGGAATGAGCTTGGAATTGAATAATTAGAGAGGATAAGCATTAAATGAATCTGATTGAAGAATTAATTCTTTATGCTCTAAGATTGAAATGAAGTAATTGTTGGTTTGATTAGGATATGTATGAGAGGTTGGAGGTTCTTGAACTTGGTGGCTTTGAAGTTCAGATTTATTTATTGTGCTGTTTGGGTATAATTCCATTTGGTTTATGATTAGAGAATTGAAATAAAATATGTTTGAAGTGTGCATGTTAAGTTTTGTAAAAGAAATTTGTAAATAATTCTTGTAGGACCAAGCTGATTCTTGGTTGGTGGGTGTTCAAAATGTGTAGCTTCATCATTTAGTTCTTAGGTGTATTAAAAGTGAAATTTAAAGTGACAAAGTTAAATGAAAGATTGAGTGAAGATGCGATGCTTGAATTGGATTTATATTGTGTATAGTTATAGTCCTACAAATGATGGCGACTAATCTGTTATGTCCATCATAGATGCTGGTTTTGGTGAATATGAGTTTGATTCAATTGTTTTAAATATGAATGGGTATTGACTATGTGAAATTGTTGCTAGTATGTATATAGAAATTTAAATAGAATGATGTACTAAATTAAAAAGGGAATTTTTGTTTTGAAATAAAAGATAACTAGGAATGTAAATGGTAATTTAGGTAACAGAAATGAAAGGTCTAAGTTGTTTCAAAGCTTGTATATTGGTATTCTTTCTTTGTTTGATCCTTTGTTAAATGTGATGTTTAAAATCACATAGCAATTTGGTTTGTGTGTTCTTCTCTGTTGAAATTTGTTATAGGAAAAGTAATTGTAAATTAATACTGTCTAGAACTTGTGTATGTGTGCCTTGTGGGTGTTCAGCTAAACCTGTAATGTGCAGTTTGACCTTCTTTTTCTTCTCTTTCCCTATTTTGGGTGTGGTAAAAAGGTGTGTATGAAGATAGTAAATGTGCAGCATGCGTATATATATAAATTTCTTTACTTTGTACTCTTGTAGCTGAATGGAATTTGGGGAAGAAATGAAGGTTGTCATGTTAAATTGACAATGCATATAAAATTGGATGAAGTGGTGTGGTTTCTTGAACTTGTTCCTTTCCTGTTTTCTTTTGAAATTAATGAGTGTTCCTTAGTCTCCCATTTTCATTTGTAGTGGTGTTCAATATAGTGAATGTTGTTTGATATTGATTGAGTTACAATTTTCATTTCTTGGATTATTTAGATTAGAAACTGTGGTAATATAATTGTTTCTCTGAAACAGATTTGAAGAAGTTAAGGGAAAAGGCATTGTTGTTTGGTGTTCCTTGTTCTTTAATTTATTAAATTGTGAAGTTGAGATAGGAAGATTATTGTATGTGTATGACTTGTATGAGCTCATTTGCAAAGGAAAGAAAAATTAGGACTAACTTATTGATGAAGGGTTTGGGTAGCATATTAGGATTTGAGAGAGAGACGTTAAATATTATGAAATAGAAATGATATTAATTTATCATTTGGTATTATATTATTATAGGATTGGATGCGATGTGGCATCAAGGAAGAATAGGTCAGTGCATAGTTGCCGAAGAACAGGTAATCACTCTTACCTCGCTGTAACAATGAGGGTGATGTTAGTTGGGATTTTTAAAATCCTTTCTCACTCTCTATATATATAAAATCCTTGAAATGTTATTTTTAATACAAAATAGGCTATCGGGTGCCTTTTAAACGCGATTATTTTCATATAAAAGACTTTGACACATATATGTACTATCCTGCCTGGTGGTTGTTATTGATTTGGAATGGTGTGATGGATATATAGGGATAGTGGTTTGAGAGGTTATGAGGATAGAGAAGAGAGTTGGATGTTGAGTTGAGCTTGTGGAGAGTTAGGTTGTGGAAACAAGGATATGTTGAGATTGAGATATTGAAGGAATTGTGAGAGTGCATGGCATCGGTATTGAACTTGAAATATTGAATGAGATTGAGATGTTGAAAGGAATTGTGATCATTGCATGACACTGAGATTATGTACCATCGCGCGATGATAACCGGTTGATAGGCCAATCAACGGTTATTTGTACGGGTCGACAGATTGGAGACTGTGACCATTGGTCAACAGATTGGAGACTGTGACCAGCAGTTCTCTGATTGGAGACAGGAACTGCTCCCTTTCTGATTGGAGACAGATTGGGGTTTCCCTCTCATGGGGTTACCAGAGAGGGAAAATGCCCCCTCACTTTTGAGAGGGGCACAGTGTCAATTCATTCAGAGCATATATAGGGCTCGAACGTAGTGCCTCCGGGATGGCATGATTAGAGCACCAGGATTGTACATGGATGTGAGCTGAGATGTTGGATTTGAGGATGTGCGAATAAGATTTACACTGGTGATAGCAAGGATTGGAGATTTGAAAGTGAAGTTTAGTTGATGTGGAGATTGATTGAGTGATAATTGAAAAGTAGAGATGATGATCTTGGTTTAAATTGGACATGACAGAGGGACCAGAGTGATTTATGGAAGAAGACTTGAGCTATATGTATATATTGATTTTAAAACTGTGGTACCCTTTAGACGCCTTTACTACCGCACATCTCACTGTTATAGTGAGTTAAGCAGTAGATTACTGAGACAAGTTGTCTCACCCCACGATTACTTACATTTTTGCAGGTGTTCATGCACAGGCGCGAGTAACAGGAAAGGGAATTGAGTTAAAAAGGTTGTTTTACTTATTTAGACGTGTATATTGCCAAAAATGTATAGGTCTGCATTCGCTTCCGCATATTTCTATTTGTAATGATAATATTGGTTAATCAGGTGAATGTACTAGGTTAATCCTTTTTCCTAACCATGTTAGGTGATTCTTTTCTAACATGGTTAGCTATTTAATTATCCATGATAGTATTTAAGTAATATTAGAAATTTTTTTTTCTATCATGGATAATGATTATCTATAGGGAATTCTTTTCTAACTATGATAGATTTATTGATATTATGGAAATCATTTTTCTATCATAGTTAGTGAAGGTAGTATTGAAGTAATCAGGGAATTAGTAACGATATGTAACAACTTGGTTATCAGTATTTGGTATACGATAACCCTGGACTGTGTTGCATTGCATTTAGATTGGCAATATACATTCTCTGAATTCTCTTTTCTGTTGTGCATGATCACCAGCTGTCTGCGAGGTTATGGTCAATCCCTTGGTGGGGAGAGTGGTAGAATCACAACAAGAACGCTCGGGTGATATTGGTAAATGGATTATGACTGTATAAGAGTGAACCGTGAAATTGAATTATTAAGAAGAGATTATTAGTTTGATTGTGGTTTCCTTGGTTATTTTGGAGTTAGAGATTTGAGAGGTTGCATTAATTATGGTTTATGATCTGAAGTATTGTGGATTATTGATGAGTTCTATAGGTTATCGTGGTGATATAGCAATAGTGATTAGTTGGAGTAGGTTTAACTTCCCTTGGAAGGGGATTTGATGACTAAAGTTTGGAATAAATTGGAAATTAATGGAGTAGTCTTAGGATTCTAAGTATTGGAGTTGATAAAATAGTAAGTTTATTGGAAATTTAGTGTTGACTTAGATAAGATTTTCAAGAGGAGAATAAGAATGAGAAAAAAAAAAATAAGTTTTGAGTATAGCATGATTGTTTGTGAATAATTGAAATGTTGAAGCAAGAAGTTGATTTAGAGGTGGCTGAAGTGAATAGATGTATTACAGTTTGTTTCTGAGAATAAGCAGATTAGTGACTATTTTGATCGAATTGAAGAGAAATGGTATAGATTTAGGAATTTAGCGCAGTAAATTGATTTTCAATTATGGAAAGGAGGTCAAATCTTGTGATGATTAAGTTGATTAGTGCACATTAGTTATGACATTACTGAAGGGGGAAATGGTATAAAGTGAGATTATTATGGAATGTGATGCTTTCACCAAATGTTTATATGTTAGTGTTAGAATTTAGTTGGTTTGAGTGGAGTGATTATCTATGATTAATTGGAAAGAGTGGGACAAAGTAGAAATAGCTATAAGAATGAAATATAACCTATGGGGAAGGTCACAAAAGTGGTTGAAGGAATTTTGATACAATATCAAGTTGAAAAGGTTGTAAGTGTGCTTTTGCGTGGGAATCTAAAAGTTTATGGAGTTTTCGCCTTAGGTTTATGAGTGTATATGGAAGATTTATTGAGTTAAATTGTAAAAACTAAAGTTGGTTGGCTTGGATGGAGTTGGAATTAATAGAAAATTTAAGGATTTGGACTATATATGTGGATAGATGAATGCGTTTAATGGTATAATTGACATTGAGATGAAGTTTATGATTGAGGAATCAAATTGAATGAGGGTGACTTATTTGGTGTAGATGGTAAGGTTTTAGGATTTAGTTCCAATAATTATCTAAAATCAAGGTTTAATTTTTATTTGGAATGATGGGCGAGGACCTCCCATCTTTCTATATAAGTTTTGTTAGCATCCGGTGAGGATTCCGAGAACGCTTAGTACTGATATTATGGGTTATGGGAATTTTCAGAGCCTAAATATTCAATAAATTGATAAATAGGCTTATTTGAGATATTATCTCATTGTGTGTTGGATTCTTGTGTGGAGTTGTGTATTGTTAATTGGATGTTTATTATAGGCGCCTGAATGAATTTGAAATGATTTTGTACGTCTGATCAAGTGCTTGAATTGATGTTTCCCAAAGTTCTCTTCTTTGTTATGGCCGAGTAATTTACTTATGTGTGTGTGAAATTTATCTTGTGATTTTGGGATGCTAAATGAAGATGATTGTTGAGTTGTATATATTGCAAATTTTGCTTATTTGTGTTCTTTTGTTGTTTGTTCAAACTGCTGCTTGGAAGTGGAACTTTAGAGATCATGAATTTGTTGTGAGATAAAGGAATTTACATAAGGGAATAAAATAGAATTTTGAAGAAGTTAATGATTAAAATGTAAAGGAGATATAAGTAGTTAATTACCTTAGGAAGTAGATATTGATAGATGAATAGAAATTTTTGGAGGAAATTGACGGAATAAGGATTCTTCTTTTGGGGTCTCGGATATAATTATGAACCTAGGCATAATTATAGCCGAGACATCATTGAAGACCTTATGAGCCAAGTGGAATATAGAAAATTTGGAAGTAATTAGAGGTAATTAATATAGTATGAAGTGAGAAATATTAAATTTTTCTTATGTTTGCTAGATGAGAATGCTTGTTATTGTTATAGGAGACTTATCAAAAGTGTGAATTTTGTTGAGAAATGAGGTTGAGGAATGATGTTAGGACACTAAAGTAAAAATTTGTATAGGGTAAGTTGGAGTAGGGAAGGTAATTTAAGGTTGTATTGAGAGGATTATGCTATGTATTAGTTCTAAGAGAGGTTAGTCATGGTGAATTTTGGGGGCAAAATTCCTAAAAGGTGGGGAGAATTGTAACATCCTGAAAAATTTAATTCAGGATTAGGGAGTGTTTTGGGAAATTTTGGAATTTTTAGGAATTTTTGGGATATTTCTGGAAATTTTGAATAATTAATATGCATATAATTAATTAAGAAATGAAGAGTTTGAAATATGAGGGAGTGGAAAAACTAAAAATATTTTGAAGTTTAAGGAAATTGGAGGCTGGTTTAAATGATTTTAGAATTAAAAGAGTACACTATGGCAAGTTTGGGTTACAAATTATCATATACCACCCTTATTACACCAAACCAAACAGAGCCTTCTCCCCCTTATAACACCAAAACCGACGGACCCCCTCCATTTCTCCATCTCCTTCATTTTCTCACCTTCGATTTCTCTCCCTCTCTGGCCGATCGAAGGCGCGCGCGACGTCGCCGGCCCCACCACCACCACCATCAAACCATTCCTCCTTCCTCACTTCTCTCCCTCACTTTCTATTTCGTCCTTCTTCCTCTCAGGTGACGGCGGGTTTTCTTCTTTTTCCGGCGAACCCACGGCGGATGACGGCGGGAATATGGTAAAGATTCGACCTTTCTAGCCTATCTCGATCTATGCTTTCATTTTCATGTTGTTTCATCTCTGTTCTTCACTTCTCCGTTTCGTTTTCCTTCGAACTCCGGCAGGCGAGGCGGTTTCCGGCGATGTCGAGCTCCGGTGAGTTACAGAAGGTCAAAAACGAGTTCAGGTAGTCTCATTTCTTCCATTTCTATCCCTTTCCTTCTTGTTCCTCGCGGTTTGAGAGGGGAGGCCGAAAATGATTTTCTGTTTTGAGTTAAACAATCTACCAAAAATCCTGTTTAGGCTTTGGTTTTGAAGTTTCTAGGAAGAGTTCAAATGATTGATTAAGGATTGGTTGATTTATCTCGAAAGCCCTAAAACCATTCTCTGATTTAACATGTGTTTGGGTGGTTTTGGGCTGAAGATTTATACATAGTTCGATTAAGTTAGGATTTAAGTAAAATAGAGTTATAAAAGTTCATTGTGTGTTCAGTATTGAAGATTTTCGAAATTTCATATTATTGCCTTTGTTTTGTTTGGTTTTTCTGCCTTGGATGATTTTTGGTAGATATATTGTCCTGCAAGTTGGGAATGAGCTTGGAATTGAATAATTAGAGAGGATAAGCATTAAATGAATCTGATTGAAGAATTAATTCTTTATGCTCTAAGATTGAAATGAAGTAATTGTTGGTTTGATTAGGATATGTATGAGAGGTTGGAGGTTCTTGAACTTGGTGGCTTTGAAGTTCAGATTTATTTATTGTGCTGTTTGGGTATAATTCCATTTGGTTTATGATTAGAGAATTGAAATAAAATATGTTTGAAGTGTGCATGTTAAGTTTTGTAAAAGAAATTTGTAAATAATTCTTGTAGGACCAAGCTGATTCTTGGTTGGTGGGTGTTCAAAATGTGTAGCTTCATCATTTAGTTCTTAGGTGTATTAAAAGTGAAATTTAAAGTGACAAAGTTAAATGAAAGATTGAGTGAAGATGCGATGCTTGAATTGGATTTATATTGTGTATAGTTATAGTCCTACAAATGATGGCGACTAATCTGTTATGTCCATCATAGATGCTGGTTTTGGTGAATATGAGTTTGATTCAATTGTTTTAAATATGAATGGGTATTGACTATGTGAAATTGTTGCTAGTATGTATATAGAAATTTAAATAGAATGATGTACTAAATTAAAAAGGGAATTTTTGTTTTGAAATAAAAGATAACTAGGAATGTAAATGGTAATTTAGGTAACAGAAATGAAAGGTCTAAGTTGTTTCAAAGCTTGTATATTGGTATTCTTTCTTTGTTTGATCCTTTGTTAAATGTGATGTTTAAAATCACATAGCAATTTGGTTTGTGTGTTCTTCTCTGTTGAAATTTGTTATAGGAAAAGTAATTGTAAATTAATACTGTCTAGAACTTGTGTATGTGTGCCTTGTGGGTGTTCAGCTAAACCTGTAATGTGCAGTTTGACCTTCTTTTTCTTCTCTTTCCCTATTTTGGGTGTGGTAAAAAGGTGTGTATGAAGATAGTAAATGTGCAGCATGCGTATATATATAAATTTCTTTACTTTGTACTCTTGTAGCTGAATGGAATTTGGGGAAGAAATGAAGGTTGTCATGTTAAATTGACAATGCATATAAAATTGGATGAAGTGGTGTGGTTTCTTGAACTTGTTCCTTTCCTGTTTTCTTTTGAAATTAATGAGTGTTCCTTAGTCTCCCATTTTCATTTGTAGTGGTGTTCAATATAGTGAATGTTGTTTGATATTGATTGAGTTACAATTTTCATTTCTTGGATTATTTAGATTAGAAACTGTGGTAATATAATTGTTTCTCTGAAACAGATTTGAAGAAGTTAAGGGAAAAGGCATTGTTGTTTGGTGTTCCTTGTTCTTTAATTTATTAAATTGTGAAGTTGAGATAGGAAGATTATTGTATGTGTATGACTTGTATGAGCTCATTTGCAAAGGAAAGAAAAATTAGGACTAACTTATTGATGAAGGGTTTGGGTAGCATATTAGGATTTGAGAGAGAGACGTTAAATATTATGAAATAGAAATGATATTAATTTATCATTTGGTATTATATTATTATAGGATTGGATGCGATGTGGCATCAAGGAAGAATAGGTCAGTGCATAGTTGCCGAAGAACAGGTAATCACTCTTACCTCGCTGTAACAATGAGGGTGATGTTAGTTGGGATTTTTAAAATCCTTTCTCACTCTCTATATATATAAAATCCTTGAAATGTTATTTTTAATACAAAATAGGCTATCGGGTGCCTTTTAAACGCGATTATTTTCATATAAAAGACTTTGACACATATATGTACTATCCTGCCTGGTGGTTGTTATTGATTTGGAATGGTGTGATGGATATATAGGGATAGTGGTTTGAGAGGTTATGAGGATAGAGAAGAGAGTTGGATGTTGAGTTGAGCTTGTGGAGAGTTAGGTTGTGGAAACAAGGATATGTTGAGATTGAGATATTGAAGGAATTGTGAGAGTGCATGGCATCGGTATTGAACTTGAAATATTGAATGAGATTGAGATGTTGAAAGGAATTGTGATCATTGCATGACACTGAGATTATGTACCATCGCGCGATGATAACCGGTTGATAGGCCAATCAACGGTTATTTGTACGGGTCGACAGATTGGAGACTGTGACCATTGGTCAACAGATTGGAGACTGTGACCAGCAGTTCTCTGATTGGAGACAGGAACTGCTCCCTTTCTGATTGGAGACAGATTGGGGTTTCCCTCTCATGGGGTTACCAGAGAGGGAAAATGCCCCCTCACTTTTGAGAGGGGCACAGTGTCAATTCATTCAGAGCATATATAGGGCTCGAACGTAGTGCCTCCGGGATGGCATGATTAGAGCACCAGGATTGTACATGGATGTGAGCTGAGATGTTGGATTTGAGGATGTGCGAATAAGATTTACACTGGTGATAGCAAGGATTGGAGATTTGAAAGTGAAGTTTAGTTGATGTGGAGATTGATTGAGTGATAATTGAAAAGTAGAGATGATGATCTTGGTTTAAATTGGACATGACAGAGGGACCAGAGTGATTTATGGAAGAAGACTTGAGCTATATGTATATATTGATTTTAAAACTGTGGTACCCTTTAGACGCCTTTACTACCGCACATCTCACTGTTATAGTGAGTTAAGCAGTAGATTACTGAGACAAGTTGTCTCACCCCACGATTACTTACATTTTTGCAGGTGTTCATGCACAGGCGCGAGTAACAGGAAAGGGAATTGAGTTAAAAAGGTTGTTTTACTTATTTAGACGTGTATATTGCCAAAAATGTATAGGTCTGCATTCGCTTCCGCATATTTCTATTTGTAATGATAATATTGGTTAATCAGGTGAATGTACTAGGTTAATCCTTTTTCCTAACCATGTTAGGTGATTCTTTTCTAACATGGTTAGCTATTTAATTATCCATGATAGTATTTAAGTAATATTAGAAATTTTTTTTTCTATCATGGATAATGATTATCTATAGGGAATTCTTTTCTAACTATGATAGATTTATTGATATTATGGAAATCATTTTTCTATCATAGTTAGTGAAGGTAGTATTGAAGTAATCAGGGAATTAGTAACGATATGTAACATTGCCAACCTTTGCCTGGTGGCCAGAGAAGATGATGAGGAAGCATCCTCAGATTTTGATCTCACCCACGAGGACAATGAGGTAACTTTCTCTAAACTACAAGAGGCTTACAATGAGGTTCATGAAGAATTCTCTCGATTATGTAAAAGCCTATAAAGTGTTGAAAATTAAAAAGGAATCACTTGAGTACAAGGTGGACTCAATGAGTGAAGAGCTAGCGGAAGCCAGAAAGCTTCCGGTAGTGGATGGCAAGGGTTCTCCCCAATCAGAACCTGATGCCCCAACACTTGAGAGCTGTCCTAGTTGCAGCAAAATCTGAGCTGAAAGAGATAAGCTCCAAAATGCCCTGCAGAAGTTCACAAATGGATATGAAATGCTAAATATCATTTTAATGAATCAAAGGGCATATAGGGACAAGACTGGCTTAGGATACACACCTAGAGGGAAAAAGTGGGTGGAACCAAAAGTGAAGCCCTACTTAAAATTCTTCCATAAAGCCACTAATCACAGCTCCACACCTTTTAGCTTCTATAATTATTGTAACAGGAAAGGACACTCCACGTCCACCTGTAATGCCAAGAAGTATGGAGCAAATAACTCTTATAAATGGGTCCCAAAAGGAACCAAGGCTACAAAGGATCCTCCCCAAAGAAAAGAAACTAAGGGAGGACAAGGATCCCGAGCCTGGAAACAATCCACAAGGAAAGCCCAAGAGCCTAGAGCCAACACTAGGCCAGAGGCACAGATTGATCATAAGCCCAAGGTCAAAACTAACACTAGACCAAGGGCACTGGGAACTAATGACAGAGGAGTCAAGAAAGGTTGGGTACCTAAGCTTACTTGATTCTTTCAGGTGTGTCTCAAAGCATTCAAGAATAGGAAATGGTATATTGACAGTGGATGCTCGAGACATATGATTGAAGTAATGCTTTTGATGCTTTTGTTGTCCTGGCTAAGAAAGTGCAGAATGAGAGAGACCTCAAAATCACAGCCATAAGGACAGACCATGGAGGAGAGTTTGAGAATCATAGCTTCTCTGAGCTATGTGAGCAGAATGGTATTGAACATAACTTCTCAACTCCTAGAACTCCTTAGCAAAACGGTGTAGTCGAGAGGAAAAACAGGGTTCTGACTGAGATTGCCAGAAGCATGCTCAACGAGAAAGAGGTTTCTCAAGTGTTCTGGGCGGACGCTGTGAGCGCTGCTTGCTACATCTCTAACAGAGCCTATGTTCGCAAGGGCTTGGACAAGACTCCCTATGAGCTGTACAAAGGCAGAAAGCCCAACATCAGCCACCTCAGAATCTTTGGATCAAAATGCTATGTGCATAACAATGGAAAGGTAAACCTAGGTAAGTTTGATCCAAAAGCTGATATAGGTGTATTCATAGGGTATTCCCTTAGGAGTAAGGCATATAGAATATACAACAGGAGAACTAGAATTGTAGAAGAATCAATGCATGTTGTATTTGATGAAACTCCTACATGGGGACAATCCACAGAAGATGATGAAATACTTAATTTTCAAAAACTACCATCATCTTCTTCACTACCAAAAGAAACACCAGCAAGCAATCCCAAAGAAGAAGATGAACCAAGTGATGAGCCTAGAGTGCAGACCGTGCCTGATGAGGCACAGCTGCCAACAGCTAGGAGACATCACAGGGATCATCCTCTTGATCAAGTGCTTGGTGATGTTTCTTCTGGTGTCATCCTCTTGGGCATACTGAGCGTCAACAAGAACAATCCAAGAGGAAAGGGAAAAAGAAGGTCGAGTTTAGCGAAGAGCCTTCTTCTAAAAGACAGAGAGTAGAAGAGGATGATCCTCTTGTGTACAGAGATGGGCCTTTGGAGGCAGTTTCCTCCAAGTTTGAAACCATCAAACCCTACTTCAACACAGGGATGTTCTTAGATCTGACCAAGATTGACGAACTAGGGTTTCCCCACTTGCGGCCATTTCTGGAAAAGTACATGCCCTAGCTGGGGATCAACCAGGAGTACAATATCAACGTCCTGAGGGTCTTCTGCGAGTCTCTCACTCGGAAGGTTAAGCATAAGAAGGTGGATGGGAAGGAACAGATTCGGAGACTCACCTTCACTGCCAGAGTAAGGGGGAGAACCTTCAGTTTCACTTGGAGGGACATCAACGCCCTAATGGGGATTACTGAGGAGGGAATGAATGAGTGGCTATACCCTGAGTCACTCAAACTCAGCAAGGAAGAACTTGAGAAGATTTATAACACCCAAGGGAAGAAGGTGTCTGGGATGTCTGACTCCAACAAGCTACTATACTACGTCTACTTTCGCATGATGACACACAAGGGGGGTAACTTCAACGAGTTCACTATCCTGGACAACCCATGGTTCCCCAGACTTCTCTCCGAGCAGCCAATCAACCCCGGTCAATTGATCTGCCTTGAACTGCATAGATGGATGGTAAATCATAAGGCTGGATATCTTCCCTACCCCACCATCATCGCCTTCCTCCTTGAGAAGAATCTGATCAAGGCTACATCCCCTGTGGAGGAAGAAAATGTTAAGTGCCTTTCTGTGAGTGCAATTGACATCAGTAAGATGGAGATTAAGTATCTTAAGAAGGCCAAGCCCACTCGCTCAGGGTCTCAGGCAGGCAGTGCCTCTCACACCTCAGTCCCTTCTCTATCTAGCGTAGGGATCAGGAGGTTGACTCCCATCCCGGTCCAAGCCGAGTTGCGAGGGTGCCAGCCACTGTTAAGGTCTTTGCCCAGGATATGAAGGAGGAGATTCTCCTTAAGCTTTCTCACTCTCCGTAATGACTATGATACTGGGTTCCAGCAGCAAGGGGAGCGAATCCAGAGGCTCGAGGATCGCGTGGGTCAGGTCGAGACTCAATTAGGACGGCTAGACGCCAAGCTATACCTCATCCTCCAACACCTTCAGATCCCTCAACCCCAAGGTAACTTACCACCACCCCCTCCTCCAAACCCACCTCCTCCTCCTCCACCTAATCAACCCTTACTTCCTCCTCCTCCTCCCAACACTCAAGAGTTACAGCCACCTCCTCCTCAGAATGACCAACAACCCCACACATCCCTAAACAACAACCAACAACCTCAGACATCACCCAACCACAACCAACAACCCCAAGACTCACCCAACCATGACCATCAAACATCACCTCAACACTCCACTCAACACTCCCCTCGCCAATCACCCCTTAACTCCAATAACTCCCCATCTCCACATACCTCCCCTAACCGTTCACCATCCACCACTTCCGCCGGGCCTTCCAATCCTAACCCTACCAACCCTCAACCCACCATAGCCGAACACTTAGGTTTTACCTCTCCCGATCACCCACTTCACCCCTACTACCTCCGAGACCAATCCCCTGTTCGGTGGAAAGTTAGACAACCCGATGTCTACTATGCCACCTACCCATTTGATGGCCTCTTTACCCACCCATCCTTTTTCGAAAGAAACTCAGTCCTCTTTCCCAGCCCTCCTAATTCACCCGAACAACCTTCCCCCACATCCTCTTCACCCACCTCCTCGCCCAACCCTTCACCACCTAAAAAATTTGGCCTTGAACCTCCACCCTCCTCTTCACCCAATCCATCCTCCCTGGCCCTCGCCCTTGTTGATGATGACAAAAGGGGGAGAGATGCTGCTATCGCACTCCGCCACACCATGGAGACAAGGGATGTCCTGACTCAGCCATCCCTCTGACTGGATGAAGATATCACTGCTGCTCTCCGCCGAGCCATGGAATCTCAGAGATTGGGTGGTGCTGAGAGTCTGATCAGAGGGGAAGCCATCCGGTTTATGCAACAGCAGAGGTCGGATGAGCAAAAGTCCAAGTGGGACATGGTTGTGGTTGAGCAAAATGAAGAAACCTCACAGCCAGAATCTTCATCTTCAGAACCTCCTTCATCTGAGCAAAGCAAGAATATTGTTGAGGAGATAATGATGAAGTACGGCCTGAAGAAGATCAACCATCCTCCCATAGTGATTGCTAAGCCAATCCCTTCATCCTCTCGGCAAACATCTGAAACTCCTTCTGAGCAAACTTCTGCCTCTCCTCCTCCATCTCAGCCAACCTCTGCTCCTCCTCCTTCACCAGTTAAATATAGTGAATCAAGAAAGAAGGGAGTTGCTAGAAAGCGTGCCAACAAGGGTGCTACCTCTGCTGAGTCTGCTGAAAGTGAGCAAGAGACTCCATCAGACCAAGCTGAGCAAGAGATCCCATCATTTCAAGCCATCCCAATTCTAAAGGAAGTCAAGCTCGAGATAGAGCACATGACTCCCGAAGAATTTGAAAGATATGGGTACACGGATAAGATCTCTTTTGGTCAGATGGCTTGCCTGGATGCTGAGAGAGCAAGAGCCAAACCTACTCAGCCAATAGGCAAGGGCAAAGGAAAGGGGAAGAGGAAAGCCGTGGAAGTTGAGGAGGACCCCAACTTCCTAGTATGAAATGTAAAGATGAGGGCTGTCCACTACCCAAATGGCGAGGTCACTCCTTTCTCAGATGCAACAGGGTTCCGAGGCTATGAGGAAGTTGAAAACTTGAAGAGAGCCTTGGAGGAGTCAGTTGAGTCTCAGAGACTCAGAAGGGAAAGGGAGGAAGATCTTCAAAGGATTATTGCTCAGATTGACCAGAATGTGAAAGATGCCCATCTAGCCCAGCTCCAAAAGGAAAATGAGGAGAGACAGAAAGAGAGGGAGAGGAAAAAGAAACATCATCTCTCAACCCCCACTTCACCCTTTTACCTTATTTTTTTTCTTTCTTTTCTTATTTTTCATGCATAGTTCATTTTTGCATAGTGTAGTGTAGATTACTTGCGAATTTTATTTGCCTTTGTAACTCTAACTTGTAATCTTTTGTTTATCAATGATAATTGTCTAAGATTTTTGTGCCTTATCTAATTATTGCTTTTGATTCTTTCATATGAACTTAATCGATAGATTTAGTTTGTCATCATCAAAAAGGGGGAGAATGTTAGAATCTTAAGTTTAATGAAGACTAAAATATGAAAGAATGAACCAAGCGCTTAGAAAGCATTAGGTCAATATAGAACCCCAAGTAAGAGTGCAACCGGATGTGGAATTACTTCCGGATAGACTAGGACTAGCGCTCGCGGATGAACGTCTCATCCTTAGCGACCAGCGACAGCAAGTAATTCACTAAGAAAATAACTTAGTCTAGGAGCATTAGACGTACAAAACCTTAAGACTAAGTTAAGATGCAACCGGATGTGGATTTGCTTCCGATTGTATTAAGACTAGCACTGGCTGTTGGTATAGATAACACTCAGCGCTAGTGAACATAACCCAACGTCCAGTAGAATTGCTTCGGATTGCTTAGTGACTAGCGCTGGCTGTTGGATTGAAGGACACTGAGCGAGAGTGAGTAAAAGTGAATATAACCCTTCGTCCAGTAGTAGTAGTGCTTCCGGATGTGGAATTTGACCTGGGGATAGTGGAACTCGACCTGGGTGGTTGAGAACTGGATGTAGGTAAGGAAGACCGAACTAGTATAAACCCTTGTGTTGTTTTTATTTGAGTTTTATTTGGTAGCACAATTCACCCCCCTCTTGTGCATCCATTACTTTCACATAGTCCAAAAGGATTATGGTTGTATCCTAGTGTTTAACAAAGCTAAGAGACTCTTATTTGACACACATCTTGGGGGATTGTTGGAGTTATCAAATACCTGATACGTGGGTGTGTAAAGAGAAGTCCCGCTTCAGAATGAGAACCAATTCACTTGTGTTCTAACTCAAATTAAAATTAAAGGGCTAAAGGAGGAGTGAGTATGGCGCACATATGTTGGGCAAGGCAAATCGGGCTATCTCCGGTATGGAGTTGGCACATTTTATATTTTACCTTTGTATTTCATCTCTCCTTATCTCATAATTATTTTGTTTATTTTCAAATAATTATCCATCGTTCAAAACTATATTTTGATTGTCATTATTATTTTTGTAACCTGAAATAATGTGTCATAACTCCTAATTAACGTTACCACCGCCTATACCGTCTATATAAAAGGTAAAAGGTAGAGTCTCGAGAGAGAGACTTGTATCAGCTACTACCAACTCTAAGTGTGTGTATATTTATTATTTTACTTGTTATCTCTAAGTGTGTATGTATATTTATTATTTTACTTTGTGTAGTATATTTGTGTATATTGATTGAGAAAGAAAAGAGAAAAAAAAAATATACATCAATATACACTTTTTGTCACATCCATCCAAAAGCTACATCCATAGAGCAACAACATCCATGTGCAAAAAGCTACATCCATAGAACATTCTTTTTCACAAAGTGCATATCGGTGGAACAATCAAAAAGCTACATCCATAGGACTAAAAAGCTACATCCATAGAACAACACCTCCCACCCACAAGATGCCGCCTTGGTCTTGAATTGAAGTGGTTTGTTGAAGGTCTGGCAGGAGTTATTTGATTAATTAGTATTGCCGTCATTTATGTTTTTTGTTGTTTTTTCCTTTTTTTAGATTATGTTTCTTTATTGGGCTCGCTCATGTATATAAGTCAAGATTTTAATATTAGCCTTTTTTGGTGTACTTATTCTCGTGAACCCATTTCTATTAGATACCATATGGAAGAAATAAGTCATGTTTTAATTGCATCTGGACGAGGTGGTTTGCGTTTTTGTCTTTATTCCCTTTGAGCGAGGGCAAGGTTATCCCTCTCCAATAAGAGCGAATCGAATCTCATCCTTCCTTACGCTTAGGTTGTAGCCACTTAAGAGCTCCACCAACTACGTGGTTTTGAGGTTTTGAGCGAGTTGTTTTTATAAAACGATGTGATACCTAATAATGATGTGTGCATATTTGTATTTTGGTTACAGATGTGATGCCTAAAACAATGCAAAATAAGATTTTGTTAATCATCCACTTTCACTTCAAATCAGCCCAACAATCAGTATTCATTCAACCGCCTTCCAACTATTGGATGTGCATTTCTTTATATTCCATTCAAACCAATTTGAAGAAGGGTTCGGATTGCCTTGCTTCAGAAGCAATCCCTCAGAATCCCTCCTCATCCCTTTATATATGTGTCTGTACATGTTACATTAATCCAAAAAGTGCATCATATCATACCTTAAAAATAAAAAATGTATTATAATGTAAAATAAATTAAGAGGGTTTAATTTTTAAAACTTTCTATTATACAAATTTCAAGTAGATCTATTTCATTTCAACTGAATATAAGACATACAAACTTATCGAGTTAAATGTAAAATAGAAGATTCTATAAAAGATACACACAAACTTATCTAGTTAAGTGTAAAATACAGTTAACTATTTATATTTCTTATAGATCCTTCCTGTTGAAATTAAATTGGTCTAGATGGTTGAAATTAGGGTAATGGACCTAATCTGGTCTCCAAGTAACCAACCACCAGCACTAAGCACCCACCACCACGAGCACTAAGCAACCACCAGCACTAAGCACCCACCACCACGAGCACTAAGCACCCTGAACTAACAAAAGGCTAATATCTACACTCAAAGTAACCAATATGTTTAAAATCTACCCGTGACGTTTGACCGTCACTATGCCTCATCATCGCCTTTCATAGCCTTATCATTATTATGGTTCCACCTATAATAATAAATAATTTCTCTCTCCCACCACCCCCACCCACCTCTTCATCACCAAAATGTACCGTAGTTTACACTCTAAATCATGCAATAGCCTATATCATTCTAATTCCATTTTAACCTCTTCAGAGAATAATAGCATTTATCACTTCAGGCCAGTAATATATTCACCCCGCCATGAAGCTTCTTCTCTCAATCACTCATGGTGCTATGTGTACCAACCAACTCTTTACATTATGAAATGTTTATCATAATTAGCGTTTACGTTACCTGCAGGAAATTTCACCTCACCAACAAAATTTTAAATCAACAAAGAGGGAGGGACCCGGAGTACTCCATAAATCATAAATCATATATATGTATATAAAGGTATATAAGGACAATATGCTATTGACTCACCTTCAACAGTTTCAACAGTTATATTAGTGATGACAATAAATAAACAAATCACCCTATGTGTATGTGTGTATGGAACAAACTGTTATCCATTTACATCAACATTTATTTCCTTAATGGTACTTTGAAATTTCCACGGTCTTGTTATCTTCGATTTCACCTAAAGATAAAACAAGAAATAACTATGTTTGTATATATTTAACTACCGATCACTCCCGCCGCGCTTTCCTTTGCGTGGCTAGCATTATTTCCGAAATCTTATAGGGAGACAGTTTTTCTAATAATTAAAATGTTGGTCAAAAACATAATAACCTTGCCTCATGTTTGCCTCATCAACAATTTCCATGTTTCATCCACCACACAACAAACTTATCTAACTGATTCATAATTCACATACTTCACTTCATCACATTTAACTCAACAGTGTTTAGTATCACTTTACAGAGTTATAAATAAAATGATAGAAATTGCATCTGATACATATCTCAAATGGTGCATATTGCATTTCAGTTATGTAAGAGTTGATGTAAGAGTTGCTGGATGTTTAAGGCAAGTTTAGTTGCCATGTGAATATCTAAAATGTTACCAAGTCATGTTCAATTAAACCATAATGCTTGTTGACAAAACAAAAGGTTCTCTTACATAATTTTAGCAACACTTAATAAAATAATTTCAGGATTGTACAATATATCATCCAAGACATCTGTTAGCTCTATGGATGTGGTGATGATGTCTATAAATGTAGCTTCTTGCTTTTTGATAAGAAAATGAAAGAAGGGACTCTATCTATGGTCTTGCGTGTTTCCTTCTTCACTGTAGCTTCTTTCGTCTTATGTGCTATAGATGTGCTTCTTTAGCACATCCATGTGTACTCCCTTTCTTTTTCACTTTTGCACTGTAGATTTTTCCTATGTTCTATGGATGTACAGTACATCCATGTATATTTTCTTCCTTTTTTTTTACAATTAATATACACACTTGTACAACATAAAATAAAATGGTGAGCCACAGATAAACGTTGATGGCACACATTATGTTACGGTTACAAAAATAATTACAATTAAAACAATCGTTTTGTGTTACATTATGTTACTAATACCCTACTTTACCAGTGACATCTCTTTTAGTTCTATAATATCTTTACTAACTATGATAGAAAAAGGAATTGTCATAATATCAATATCTCTATCATAGTTAGAAAAAGAATATCCTAATGATTAAATACTATCCATGATAGAAAAGAATATACTAATACAGCACAGCTGCTATCATGGATAATTTATTGCTAACCATGTTAGAAAGAAAGTGCCTAACATGGTTATTTAACAAAACCAACTATTATTTAACAATACATAAATATAACTACATGCGGAAACGAATGCAGGCCTATACAAATTGGCAATATACAATTTAAATAGCCTATATAGCTCCTACTACCTAATTCCCTTTCCTGCTGCTTGCATCAGTGCATGAATACCTGCAAAAATGTCAGTAATCGTGGGATGAGACAATTTGTCCCAGTAATCACCGCTTAACTCACTATAACAGTGAGATGTGCGGTAGCGAGGGCGTCTAAAGGGTACCTCATTTTTAAACCAGTAATATATATATATATATATATATCCGTGTCAATTCTTCTTCCATTCCTCTCTCAAATCCCTCCATCAATTCCACATCACTTATCAATACTTTAATCAACAACATCAAATGATTCCCCACAACCTAACTCACCACTATCTCAAACTCAACAACAAAAATAAACGTGATTGACACTGTGCCCAGTCTCAAATCTGAAAGCATAAAAAGGGAGCACTTTTAAATAGTGAAAACGTCTCTAGGGAGCACTTTAAAAGTGAAAACGTCCCTGGGGAGCACTTTTTAAAAGTGAAAACGTCCCTGGAGAGCACTTTTAAAAGTGAAAACGTCCCTGGTTCCTTTAAAATCCGAGGAACCTGTACTATTAACCTATTGATTGCGCAGATCGATAGGTTACATCGGCCGACGGTACTATCAGTGTCATGCAATGCTCACCATTCCTATTCTATATTCCATCAACATAACTCCTTAATTTTCTCTACATAACCTACAATACACCCAAACCACTGTACCTCTCAATATCCCTGTCAAATCAAAATACCAAGATCCCAATATCTATACACTCACATACACAGTCCAACAATATCACCAGCAGGATACTACATATGTAATGTATCAAAATCTTTTATATGAAAATAATCGTGTTTGAAAGGCACCCGATAGCCTGTTTTGTATAAAAATACCATTTGAAAGATAATTTATATATATAGAGGGTGAAAAGGGATTTTACAAAATCCCTAACTAACGTCACCCTCAATGTTATAGCAAGGTTAAGTGTGATTACCTGTCGCCCTTAGCACTTTGTTGCTCTTCCTTACCGTATATTGTAGATTTCCCTCAAGTACCATCACCAATATGTACTCCTAAAATAATATAACACAAAAGGTTATATTAATACCACCTTCAACTTATAATACTTTACGTCGCTCTCGGTCTTATGAAATTACTACCCAATCCCTTCTCATTTGTAATATCTTTTGAAAGCCTTCTAATTCTAATGACATAGACCATTACAAAACAACAACATTACTAACCAAGTGATCAACAAAATCAAGTCAAAGATATTCTAACATCAGCCCAAACAGCATTTGTAAATGCAATCATTTACCTTTCCAAGATAAGCATTTCAAATTCATTAATTAAACCCTTATCAAAATACTTTAAATAATTGCCAATTCAAGTTAGATATAAACGTTTTTCCAACTAATAATTTGATGAACCTTGATCCTTCTCCCACATGACAGTAATCGGTAACAAACAAAGAGAAGAAATACATACATACATCAATCAAACAATCAGTTTTTATGCTTTCAAATTCCAATCAAACATTCGGTAAGTGCAGAAAAGAGAAGTAAGGCATTACAAAACTCATAGTACTTCATCCAACTTCATCAATCATAAACAGCATAGAAAAATGTCCAAGTAAAGCAAGCACTTCCATTCATTCACAAAGTTAATTCAGTTATATCAGTAGAAAGAGGAGAAAATTATAAACACATATGCATCAAAACCAAATCCAGCCAATACAAGAGGAGGATGAATTCAATATAAATCCACATTCAACATTCATACCTACCCAAATAAATTTCAACCAGCCCTTCATATCATTGGATATTTCCTTCAATCAGAACCAAAAATAACCATATGATAATCAATGACATAATACAACCAGATTGTACAAATGCAGCCAAAACATGATTTACAACTTCAGAGTAAAACTCAAATGATCCCTGAAAATTGTAGTTTTAAATCTTAAATTTAATATTCAAGTACATAGTCAATCAAACCTTGCACCTCTTCATATTTTATTCTAAATTTGAGACATCAACACACTTATATCAGTTTGAGCCTTTGCAAAAGAACACTAAATAACTTCAATAGCCACATGCAAAAGGGGAAACAAAATCAGTCTTAAACATTCATACAATATTTCCTAGTCTCAACTTAAAACATTTACATACCAAACACATTTCGACTAGTGTAGAAATAGAAACTGAAATCATTATTCTTTCTTCTAGAATGATGATGGAACTTATGCCATAAATTCCTTGAACACATTCACTTCATATTTCACATTACCAACAATTATCTCACACTTAATCCAATAAAAACTCAACACTGCTTAACCAAAACATAGATTGAACAGAAAAGCTTTAATGCTTAAAATCATATCATTCCATATCAAATCACTATTGTAATTATCTATGTCGCTGATCCTAATCATCAAATCCATTATCACTTCAAGCTTTCAACTCAATTTAAACCTCATCAAGATTACAAAATATTCCTAAAACATCACCATAATTTATTCACTACTAAACTACCAACTACCACTCATCCAAATTCTTTTTAATACAATGGAATTCAACAATTAATAACTTTTTCCTCCTCTTTTTAACACCTCTTTAGAAAAATCACCTATACAAACCCCAAGTTAAACTATTACAATATCTCCTAATCCACAAATCTTCTTCAAATTTTCAACATAGAAAAATTAAAATTCTCTTACATATACTCCTAACCTCATGAGCAAAAACCTAATCATACAAATCAAAGTGAAAACTACACCATATTTTCTATGATAAGACTATGGCAGAGAAATAGATAAAACATCCAGAATCAGCACATAACTATGATAAATGTACTCGTAACTTGCAATCAAACAAAGCAATGAAAGTTAAACTCAAATCTCACATTCCCTAACAGAGAAATAACAGAGAACTGTTCAGTTTCAAGTTGAGTATAAGGTCATCAAAGCAATCAAGCTCAATCAATTTCAAATACCCATTATCATTTACAGTATTAATACTAAGCACAAAATCAGCAACATACAAACACCAAACAGATTTATCATGCAACAACACTCAATTATATATTCTATATTTCTTCATCATTAGCTACCACCAACAAAACATTGAAAGTACGAAGCAAAGAGAGGGAAACAAATCACCATAAAAAAATCACACTTAATAAAACTCAAACAAATCCTACTTGAAAATGATGACGAACAACTCCAATGGTTTCCTAAGCAAGTTAATTAGGAATTTCGAGCCTTAAATCCCCATGAAACTCGTTGGCCATGAAGCCCCAAAAGTTAGGGTTTTGTACAAACTTCATAAAACTTCAATCAATCCTCAAATCATCAACCAAAACACTAAAAGATGAAGTTTAAACTTAGTTATTGTTCATCATAACACCCAAAATCTCGAAACCCATTCGGATTCCTCTCATAAGCCTCGGCCAAAACGAGGAAATAGTGTAGAAATCGGAAGAAAAGAGTCACCTGAGTTTGAATCCCACCTTGCTTGCCTCGCCGGAGGTGGACGTCGCCGGAAAATGGCTTGGCCGTCGCTGTCGGTGGCTGGGCGAAGGAAATGAGGGCGCGAGGGAGAGAAGAGGGAGCATAAGGGTGACCCACAGTGGGTTCTAGGTCCCACGCCGCTTACCAAGCCGTCGCCGTCGTTAGCCGCCGCCGCCGCTGCAGTCCGTCGCCGGGAAATCGCAAGGCGGAGGAGGGAAAGGAAGGAGAGTGATCGCGGGTGGAAGGGGGCTCTGCTGGTCCGAAAAAAATGAAAGGGAGGAGGGAGTGTTTGTTTGAGTGAAATAAAGGGATTATATGATAATTTGTAGCCCAAACTTGCCATAGTGTACTCTTTTAATTTTAAAACCACTTAAACCAGTCTCCAATCTTTTTAAATTTCAAAATATTTTTAGCTTTACCACTCCCTCATATTTCACACTCTTCATTTCTTAATTAATTATATGCATATTGATTACTTAAAATTTCCAAAAATATCCCAAAAATTCCTAAAATTTCAAAATTTCCTAATTTCTCCATTTATCGTTTCCCAAAACATTCTTTAATCCTGTATTAAATTTTCAGGATGTTACAATTCTACCCCTCTTAATTAATTTCGTCCTCGAAATTAGTAGAAATTATCACTAAATACAGTTTTCTTAGATTGACAATCCTATTTCAAGAGAAAGAAGAAGAAATTTGAATCTAACTTAGCAAGATTGAACTCATTGGCATTGAGAGTTCGTAGCCATGAGTGTCGTCCAAGCATCGCAATGGATAAGGTATTAATGATTTTGAGAAACTGTGAACATTCTAACAGAGGTTATTGACCACAAAGTTTTCTAGAAATACAGTCAAACGTGAGGTATGAAGGACGTGTTCTTATGGTAAAGGTGGTGTTAAGGATACCAGCACACTTCTCAAGTTCCTTTAGGATTCAGGAGAGATGAAATCAAGTCAGATTGACTTGAATGCATATAACTTTGTGAACAAAGTTAGAACACTACACAAGAAAACTAGGAGGTGTATAAATAAATTCTAAGCAAAATCACAAACCATTCTATCATATTTACAGATTGATGAACCAATCTGTGAAAAATACAATACCCCAACAATAGCAAGATCAATATCATAGCATAAAACGGAAAAGCACTACATTTCCTGCATTTATTTCTAACCAGATTGACGTATAATTCAGCATTTTTACATCAGCAACTAAAAACAGGAATACTATAGATCCTTTGAAGAATCTATTCAGTCATTTCAATACACAAGCTGCAGAAATAAACATGCATTAAACCCAACAAGTTAAACAATTCCCAATAGTATTTGACTTTAGTTAACATTCCTTTAAACTAAAACCAAGGCACAAGATTAAAAAAATTATTGAAACCAATGTTAACCAGAAGAACAAGTTAAGAATAACCCTATGAAAATCGTACAGGCACATACGCATTTAAATTATATCAATTTATCAAACGATTATGCATTTGTATTTTATTGCATTTACTCACCTATCCATTGATTCTACCTCCACTTTCAAAACAAAGTAATGATATTTATGCATCAACAAAAACTAATCTTTTCTAGCTCATATTCTTATTCCACAATATCCATACAAAACAATATATAACAAAATAGAGATTTTTAGTTAATTCATTTATCCAAGTAGAGGAAACTCAATTCACATATCAATCACAACCATCACTTGTATCCATCCTATTTTAAAACAACACTACCAATACCTAATTATCCAAATAAAATCAACTAGTACCAATCCACTTACTACAACCATTATAATAGCTATTAAAAGCATAGTAAAGGAAAAGCCCTTTTTCATAATCATATTACATCTAAAACTTTGCATCCAAAACTTGAATTTGTTATAAATGAATTGAAATCAAAATTCACGTTCATAAACTTCTATCATCATTATAGTTTGCATTCATCATTCAAACAGATTTCAGAGTCCTACACAATAATTCACATGTTTAACCCATAATACAAATCACATACAACACCAAAAATCAAGGAAAAAGGCTCAATTGAACCATTGCAGAACAATTGACCTTAATGAAGCATATTAACAATTATACATTTAAATAATAATCATGTTTTCCTTATACTTCCATATAATTGAATAATTCAGTCCACAAAACAAAGTACATAGAAAATTGAACTTAGAAAGCAAATTTACTTTGCTGCACCAACACACCGCTACTAGATTTATTTTATTTAAAATAACAATGAAAATTTTAAAATCTAATGATAATGATCGTGCTAAGTCTTAAGCTACATTTTATACTTCTCCACAGTTTCCAATAACCAATGCTAACATCTTTAAAACAAATATTGCATGCCCACAATTCCTAATCCTCTTATATCTCTTTTATATGAAACTGAACCTACTCTAAAACTTCTTTCAAATCATAGTTAAATCATGTTTTATTAGTAACAAAGCAATAGTAATAATTAATCAGTTAATAAGTCACCTCATTTCGATCACCAAGGAATCAAAACAATTCTTAACAACACATAACAACACAAATCACTTTCAGCCATTGAAATCAAATAGCAAAAAGGAATTAAAACACTGCCAAGCTATTCCATATGCTACCAGCAGGATTAAAGAACATTTATTCACACATTTCAGCAAAAATTTGACACAGAGAAGTCAAAAATCATTTCAGCCACAGCAAAAAGAAGCATAACACTTTAAAAAAATATCACATGATCACACTTCTAATAAATTCATCCACTTCAAATAGCATTATCAACTTGTAAAACCATCTCAGTAACCTATAAAAATTCAAACCATATTCACTATTAAACAAACAACTTACCGTTCATTCGTTTAGTAATGGTGGGGATACAGTCATAAAGTAGTGAGGGCTACCAACATCTATTAATAAGGGGGCTGCTTCCAGTCACTAAATATAGTGAGGAAGCCTCCAGCCGCTTAAAATAAATGGGCAACAACCTCTTACTACCTATGACGATGTGAACTCCAACCATTACTGGGTGATGGATAATCAAAGCACATTCAAAAACAAAAGCATATAACATGTTGAAGCATATAAAAACAAACAATTTCAAGAGAATTTATTTCAAACAATCAAATAGTACAAGTCAAATCAACAACAAATCCAACAATTTAACAAACAAACAACAAGCAAAACAGGGTCAATAATTTCTTATTCCACATCATATTCATTATTCATTGTTATTTTTGAATTATCTTAATCCTTTAACCCAATAATAAGGTCTCTCATGATGCCTCGACTATGATTATGGTCGACTCATAATTATAATCGAAACCCCAGAGAAGCATCCTTATTTCGTTATTCTTTCTAATTTCTTATCAATGTCTTTATTTATTTCGTTATTCTTTCTATATTCATCTCAATCTCTCCACAGTACCTATTCAATTTCTCTTATCACTCTCTCCCCACCACGGGATGAGTGATAATCCTCTCAAAAGGCAGAGTATCATGCACAGAAGGAAGGGAAACTATAGAATGTATATTGCCAATCTATATGCAATGCAGCACAGTCCAGGGTTATCGTATACCAAATACTGATAACCAAGTTGTTACATTATGTTACTAATACCCTACTTTACCAGTGACATCTCTTTTAGTTCTATAATATCTTTACTAACTATGATAGAAAAAGGAATTGTCATAATATCAATATCTCTATCATAGTTAGAAAAAGAATATCCTAATGATTAAATACTATCCATGATAGAAAAGAATATACTAATACAGCACAGCTGCTATCATGGATAATTTATTGCTAACCATGTTAGAAAGAAAGTGCCTAACATGGTTATTTAACAAAACCAACTATTATTTAACAATACATAAATATAACTACATGCGGAAACGAATGCAGGCCTATACAAATTGGCAATATACAATTTAAATAGCCTATATAGCTCCTACTACCTAATTCCCTTTCCTGCTGCTTGCATCAGTGCATGAATACCTGCAAAAATGTCAGTAATCGTGGGATGAGACAATTTGTCCCAGTAATCACCGCTTAACTCACTATAACAGTGAGATGTGCGGTAGCGAGGGCGTCTAAAGGGTACCTCATTTTTAAACCAGTAATATATATATATATATATATATATATATATATATATATATATATATATATATATATATATATATATATATATATATATATATATATATATATATATATATATATCCGTGTCAATTCTTCTTCCATTCCTCTCTCAAATCCCTCCATCAATTCCACATCACTTATCAATACTTTAATCAACAACATCAAATGATTCCCCACAACCTAACTCACCACTATCTCAAACTCAACAACAAAAATAAACGTGATTGACACTGTGCCCAGTCTCAAATCTGAAAGCATAAAAAGGGAGCACTTTTAAATAGTGAAAACGTCTCTAGGGAGCACTTTAAAAGTGAAAACGTCCCTGGGGAGCACTTTAGAAGTGAAAACGTCCCTGGGGAGCACTTTTTAAAAGTGAAAACGTCCCTGGAGAGCACTTTTAAAAGTGAAAACGTCCCTGGTTCCTTTAAAATCCGAGGAAACTGTACTATTAACCTATCGATTGCGCAGATCGATAGGTTACATCGGCCGACGGTACTATCAGTGTCATGCAATGCTCACCATTCCTATTCTATATTCCATCAACATAACTCCTTAATTTTCTCTACATAACCTACAATACACCCAAACCACTGTACCTCTCAATATCCCTGTCAAATCAAAATACCAAGATCCCAATATCTATACACTCACATACACAGTCCAACAATATCACCAGCAGGATACTACATATGTAATGTATCAAAATCTTTTATATGAAAATAATCGTGTTTGAAAGGCACCCGATAGCCTGTTTTGTATAAAAATACCATTTGAAAGATAATTTATATATATAGAGGGTGAAAAGGGATTTTACAAAATCCCTAACTAACGTCACCCTCAATGTTATAGCAAGGTTAAGTGTGATTACCTGTCGCCCTTAGCACTTTGTTGCTCTTCCTTACCGTATATTGTAGATTTCCCTCAAGTACCATCACCAATATGTACTCCTAAAATAATATAACACAAAAGGTTATATTAATACCACCTTCAACTTATAATACTTTACGTCGCTCTCGGTCTTATGAAATTACTACCCAATCCCTTCTCATTTGTAATATCTTTTGAAAGCCTTCTAATTCTAATGACATAGACCATTACAAAACAACAACATTACTAACCAAGTGATCAACAAAATCAAGTCAAAGATATTCTAACATCAGCCCAAACAGCATTTGTAAATGCAATCATTTACCTTTCCAAGATAAGCATTTCAAATTCATTAATTAAACCCTTATCAAAATACTTTAAATAATTGCCAATTCAAGTTAGATATAAACGTTTTTCCAACTAATAATTTGATGAACCTTGATCCTTCTCCCACATGACAGTAATCGGTAACAAACAAAGAGAAGAAATACATACATACATCAATCAAACAATCAGTTTTTATGCTTTCAAATTCCAATCAAACATTCGGTAAGTGCAGAAAAGAGAAGTAAGGCATTACAAAACTCATAGTACTTCATCCAACTTCATCAATCATAAACAGCATAGAAAAATGTCCAAGTAAAGCAAGCACTTCCATTCATTCACAAAGTTAATTCAGTTATATCAGTAGAAAGAGGAGAAAATTATAAACACATATGCATCAAAACCAAATCCAGCCAATACAAGAGGAGGATGAATTCAATATAAATCCACATTCAACATTCATACCTACCCAAATAAATTTCAACCAGCCCTTCATATCATTGGATATTTCCTTCAATCAGAACCAAAAATAACCATATGATAATCAATGACATAATACAACCAGATTGTACAAATGCAGCCAAAACATGATTTACAACTTCAGAGTAAAACTCAAATGATCCCTGAAAATTGTAGTTTTAAATCTTAAATTTAATATTCAAGTACATAGTCAATCAAACCTTGCACCTCTTCATATTTTATTCTAAATTTGAGACATCAACACACTTATATCAGTTTGAGCCTTTGCAAAAGAACACTAAATAACTTCAATAGCCACATGCAAAAGGGGAAACAAAATCAGTCTTAAACATTCATACAATATTTCCTAGTCTCAACTTAAAACATTTACATACCAAACACATTTCGACTAGTGTAGAAATAGAAACTGAAATCATTATTCTTTCTTCTAGAATGATGATGGAACTTATGCCATAAATTCCTTGAACACATTCACTTCATATTTCACATTACCAACAATTATCTCACACTTAATCCAATAAAAACTCAACACTGCTTAACCAAAACATAGATTGAACAGAAAAGCTTTAATGCTTAAAATCATATCATTCCATATCAAATCACTATTGTAATTATCTATGTCGCTGATCCTAATCATCAAATCCATTATCACTTCAAGCTTTCAACTCAATTTAAACCTCATCAAGATTACAAAATATTCCTAAAACATCACCATAATTTATTCACTACTAAACTACCAACTACCACTCATCCAAATTCTTTTTAATACAATGGAATTCAACAATTAATAACTTTTTCCTCCTCTTTTTAACACCTCTTTAGAAAAATCACCTATACAAACCCCAAGTTAAACTATTACAATATCTCCTAATCCACAAATCTTCTTCAAATTTTCAACATAGAAAAATTAAAATTCTCTTACATATACTCCTAACCTCATGAGCAAAAACCTAATCATACAAATCAAAGTGAAAACTACACCATATTTTCTATGATAAGACTATGGCAGAGAAATAGATAAAACATCCAGAATCAGCACATAACTATGATAAATGTACTCGTAACTTGCAATCAAACAAAGCAATGAAAGTTAAACTCAAATCTCACATTCCCTAACAGAGAAATAACAGAGAACTGTTCAGTTTCAAGCTGAGTATAAGGTCATCAAAGCAATCAAGCTCAATCAATTTCAAATACCCATTATCATTTACAGTATTAATACTAAGCACAAAATCAGCAACATACAAACACCAAACAGATTTATCATGCAACAACACTCAATTATATATTCTATATTTCTTCATCATTAGCTACCACCAACAAAACATTGAAAGTACGAAGCAAAGAGAGGGAAACAAATCACCATAAAAAAATCACACTTAATAAAACTCAAACAAATCCTACTTGAAAATGATGACGAACAACTCCAATGGTTTCCTAAGCAAGTTAATTAGGAATTTCGAGCCTTAAATCCCCATGAAACTCGTTGGCCATGAAGCCCCAAAAGTTAGGGTTTTGTACAAACTTCATAAAACTTCAATCAATCCTCAAATCATCAACCAAAACACTAAAAGATGAAGTTTAAACTTAGTTATTGTTCATCATAACACCCAAAATCTCGAAACCCATTCGGATTCCTCTCATAAGCCTCGGCCAAAACGAGGAAATAGTGTAGAAATCGGAAGAAAAGAGTCACCTGAGTTTGAATCCCACCTTGCTTGCCTCGCCGGAGGTGGACGTCGCCGGAAAATGGCTTGGCCGTCGCTGTCGGTGGCTGGGCGAAGGAAATGAGGGCGCGAGGGAGAGAAGAGGGAGCATAAGGGTGACCCACAGTGGGTTCTAGGTCCCACGCCGCTTACCAAGCCGTCGCCGTCGTTAGCCGCCGCCGCCGCTGCAGTCCGTCGCCGGGAAATCGCAAGGCGGAGGAGGGAAAGGAAGGAGAGTGATCGCGGGTGGAAGGGGGCTCTGCTGGTCCGAAAAAATGAAAGGGAGGAGGGAGTTTTTGTTTGAGTGAAATAAAGGGATTATATGATAATTTGTAGCCCAAACTTGCCATAGTGTACTCTTTTAATTTTAAAACCACTTAAACCAGTCTCCAATCTTTTTAAATTTCAAAATATTTTTAGCTTTACCACTCCCTCATATTTCACACTCTTCATTTCTTAATTAATTATATGCATATTGATTACTTAAAATTTCCAAAAATATCCCAAAAATTCCTAAAATTTCAAAATTTCCTAATTTCTCCATTTATCGTTTCCCAAAACATTCTTTAATCCTGTATTAAATTTTCAGGATGTTACATTTTGAACGTTGAATAATTATTTTGACATTAAGAAAAATAATTATTCAAGATAAATAAGCACGGAGACAAACTGGTAACTGCCCACAAAGATAATAAAAAGGATAAATAAAAATGTGCCCACTCCATATTTAGTACACTCAGAGGGAGGGGGCGGGAGATCGCCGGATTTGCCTCACTGTGGCCCAACTTGTCCGCTCGAAACTCACTCCTCTTTGGCCCTTTAACTTCAGTTAGAACACAAGTGAATTAGTTCTTACTCACACGACTTCACTTCTCTTTTTGACACACCCACGTACCCACATGAAATGTTATGTTGATAACTCCAACAACATCAACACATCAGCACACACTTTATGACCCCAGGAGTGTCCCCCAAATCAAAAGCATGTATTTCCATGAAATTAGCAGCAATAATCAAGCTAAGGTTAATATGGCAATCTTCTCTAAGTTCATCTGCATGTGTTTGGGAAGCCCTTCAACTCCAAGCAAGATCAACAAAATTCTACAATCATTAATAACACAGGTTAGTGATTGTTAATAAGGAAATGGTCAAATATAAGAGATTCAAATGCAGCAATAATGTATAAATTAGACTATAAATTACCAGGGCTGCAACAAAATATCTCACATGACTGAATTTTCACGCAAAGTTCTCTGAGTTGTCTGCAATAAACCAACAGAAAAGATGTTACGATAACAAATTAATCAATGAGGGAATTGGAAGGAAAGAAGAATCTCTTCTATGCCTAAAAACATAAGTTGATAATGATAAAACTGACCAGCCTTATTATTTGGTGGGATCGAGAGTTGGTATCATTTAGAGCAGTTTCACCAGAAAGGGGTTGATTCACATAGTATAGTGACCATTTTATCCTAGTGATCGCTTTCTAAGTTATTCATGATCGCACTTCCAGATTGCTTATCCGTGAGCACAGACCATTTTATCCTACTATTATTATTATTATGATCACATTGTCTTAAGAATATAAATATATGTGATCGTAAAGTCCTATTCTTAATGTTTGTGATTGCTTGATTGCACTTTCTTATATTTATACTTGTACACAAATAGCTCGTCCACCCTTTTTTCAAAATCACTAATTAACTTTTGGATTTGTAGACTCATAGCATAAGGGTGTTTTGGCGGGATTTGTTGCTGAAATGAAAGGGATGGGGTGCAATGAATGTAGTGTATAGATGGAAACACCCAGGTGGTGCAATAAATGCTGAGTTTTTTCGTCATATTTTATTGAGCTCACTTTTGCAAACCCCCATGGAGAAAAACAATTATTTTATAAAGAAAAGCAGTCATTCCCTTATTTCATAATGCTTGGACACTCGTGAGTTTGGACCCCACATTACTTGCTTATAAAAAGATAGACCTTCCACATCACTGAACACCCAATTCTACCCTTCCAGGAGCAAACGTTGTTCTTAATTTCTCTACTGTATACCATGCAACACCCGTGGAATCAAACGTGACCTCTCTGTGGATTGAGTCTTCAACCTTCGCTCTGATGGGTTCACGAATGAAGGTGATAGCTTGGTTAACATTTTTATGCTTTACCTTTCAAAACTATTGTAATACCGCATGAAAAATGTTTTCACCTCCTGCTGCTTATTTTTCGTTAATAATTGAGTGAAGTGAAGACCTCTATCATTATACACCTTCGTAGTTCATGGGTGGAAGTTGAGAGTTACAAATGAAGGAAACTTGACAACAAAAGTCATTTGGAGCCTTTCATCCTTAACAAGCATCCCCAGCTCAGGAGGCCGAGCTCAGGAGGCCGACATTTACAGGTATTTTTTTTATTTGATGGACGCTACAGTTAATAGGTTAATGGTTTTTTTCCCTTACTGACACTTACCCGTCCTGTTCTTCATTTTGTTTGTAATGCAACGAAGGTGGTGTACGGCGGCATCGACATTCAAGAAGTTGTCGAGATAGAAGAAAGCTGAGCTCTTATGTGTCTAATATTAGTTTAGTGGATGCCACTTGGGGTGGGCCATATTTACCAATTTTAATTCTATGTTGTGATTTTATTTTCGAAGTACGAAGCTGGATTTGTTTTTGCTATGTTTTGGCTAATAGTTTGTGGTGGTGTGCTTGAGTAGTAAGCAAGTGTGTTTGTTTTCTATTTTTTGTAATAGGAAAGTTTTCATCAAATTACATTGCATACGCAACAATTTAATTTTTGATATACAGAACCAATTTTTATATTTGACTTTTGAAGTTCAAGATGAGGACAAATTAATTTTTTGTTGCCAACACAATTAATTTTTTCCCTCCAAAACTAATCGCTAGAGTTTGATGTATTATGAATTTATGATAATCAATTGTTTTATGTATAAAAATTGTAGTGATTGTTAGAATAACAATTTCAATTTATAAATAACAACCAAATTCAGCCGGCTGGATAATTTATTTAAATTAGAAGGAAGATGGGCTTCATATTCGTCTTCTTCACTGAACGAAAACAAGGAAATTAAGCGATGGCGGTCAAGAACAAACACAGTCACTACTCATTACAATATCATTCATGACAAGCTCCTATACCTTCGCCACTTGGATGGAGTATATATTGTATTCACGTGAAGGACCCTAAATTGTGCTTTAGCTCATACTTCATCACCTTACTGACAAAGAAATATGATATGCCAAGGATGTGTTATCATACCAAAATGTTGATCTTTTCGTTACTTGTTATAACATGCTACTAAAAATTTAGTACTCTTACTATGTATCAGCTTTATATGCCCTTTATTCCCATGCTCCCTTTGATTTTCACACATTCATAATGTTTTTCAGTTCTGTAGGAGTGCACATTTATAAATTTCTAATTTGACATATGTGGCTTTTAAAATTTTCTGACGATTAATTAAATTTAGCTAAATTCGAATTGGGGGAATGATAAAAGTAGTTTATTGAAAGGTATGGTCAGGATATGATTAATGGTCAGCTCTTACTTCTTTTCCCGATAGTTCATAACTCGTGGCTGTAAAAAAATAGTTGTGCTTCAATTCCAATATTTTAGTCGCTTCAGGGGTCCAGATATCCTCAGAAGCGGTTCCCCTCAGAATCCCTCAGTATCCTTAATCTTGGCCGTTGGATTGTTCTAACAGCTCCAAAACTTGACACGTGGGGCTTTAAAAAATTTCTCATTTCTGCCCGCCCCACATAGAGGTCCCTCGGCCCTTCGTTTTCCACAAAATGTTTCATTTCTATTTTATACCCAATCTTTAGCAATATCAGATCTCACCCCTCATTTCCCATCTCCCACTTCGTCAGTCACAATGAATTATGTTCTGATGGCTATTAAGTGTCTCTTTACATTTAAAGAAATTAGAACGAACTAAAAAGGTGCCCCTGGTTCAATTCCATGTATGCTTAAAAAAGTGTGGTATATCATAATCATTCTTTATGCATCTGATGAAGTGTTGAAATATTGAACTAAACTAAAAGATGTCATCACTGAAACTCGGTGGACAGAGAGAAATATGGCAATACTAAGGAGTGAAGAGGATGAGATGACTCACATGAAGGAGAGAAGAGGAAGAACTATGAGAAGAAAAAAGGGGGAGAAGAAGCAAGCTTTTACTTGAACTGCGGGAGAATGGACCCATGAGTTTGGGAACCAATAAGCAAGAAAGCTAATGTTTTGGAGATGAGGAATTTTCTGGAAAACGAGTGGGCTGAGGGTCGAGTATGTGAGTAGAAATGAGAAATTTTTTAAAGCCCCACGTGTCAAGTTTTGGAGCTGTTAGATCAATCCAACGGCCAAGATTAAGGATACTGAGGGATTCTGAGGGGAACCGCTTCTGAGGATATCTGGACCCGTCGGTTCTGTGCCTTATAGTGCAGATGCTAGCCTATCCTTTCATAATTAAGGTTGCTTGGTTCCACAAGGTAGGAACATATGTGCAGGAGCTATGTTATCAACGTCTGCATCACTAGGTATCCCTTCATTTCTCTATGACTCAGTGACCATTTAATGCACATCCCTTCATCAACATAGATGAAGCTTTTAAGTTTTGATTGCTTTATTGGCTTGTCTGGCATCTTTCACGCCTATACCATGTGAGCAGCTTTTTAATACTATACTTTTATGCCTTTCATTATTGGTTCTGCCATACATCATCATATTGCTCGGTGGGGCTTTCACCTCGGGCATGCTGTTAATGCAGGTCAGTCGTCTGTGGTTAACTGTCTGTTGCCAGTCATATACTACAAGTAAAATTATGAGGAATCGTGCTCAACTCCACACTCTATCGCTTTGCACTTTCAAAGCATATTTCTCTTCTTTTAATTAAGAATTATATTTAGTTAGTTTCTCCTTGTCTGTCAACAATGTCAACAATAAGCTTTTATCCTTTAGGGTCAAATTCATTGCACTCTCTCCATCTCTGATTGTTTTTTTTTTTGGCCAACCTCTCCATCTCTCCATCTCTGATTGTTGCCACGTTAAACCAATTGTCTTTTTAGCCGTGCTTTGCTTTATCTTTTGCCAAATGCCATTAGTTAGGAATATTCTCCATCACCCTACTGACATAGAAATCTGATTAGATGAGGATATGGCATCACACCAAAGGGTTAATCCTTTAATCTTCTGTTATTACATGATAATAAAAAGGGTTAAAGATCAAATATGCCCCAGAAGTTTCGGGTAAGGATCATATTTGCCCCTAAACTTTTTTTCGGATCAAATCTACCCCTCAAGTTTACAAAATAGATCAAATGTGCCCCTCATATCCTACAGGTACTGCCACATCAGCCTCCATGTCAAAAGTAATTCCAACTCATCATCTTCTCCATTATTCCCTCTCTCTCCTCAGTCACCCCTGGCTCCTGCACCGTCCCCTCCCCCTCCGACCACTTCCCCGTCAATCTCACCCTCTCCCCTCCACCCCAACAAGAAAAATCCATTTCTCATCCTGGCGCAGAATGTAGTAAAAGAACTTCACCTGAGTTCCATTTCAAGCTTTATGTCGTTGGAGGTGGCCTTCACAACCGTCGGGAGTAGCAGGCCCAAGGAGATGAGATGAGAGAGTGATGACGTGGGAAGACACCTTAAATAGAACACAACAGCAAACATCCAATCCTTCCTCGTCATTCAGCTTCATGTGCAGCAGGCCCCACATCATGTGGAGTCTTTTGTAATTGAGTTACAGTACTTGTATAGTGCATCTGCTACCCTCTCTAAAACCCTCCCAAAGATCAAACCTTTCCACTACTTCAATGGCTTATCAGAGAACTACCACCAAGCCTAAACACATAAAGTTCAGATCTTTTTCTTGTTGGGGTGGAGGGGAGAGGGTGAGATTGACGGGGAAGTGGTCGGAGGGGGAGGGAGGGGTTGGGATTTGGCTTTTGAGAATGACATGGAAGGAGGAGAGAGAAAGGGGAAGGACGGTGCAGGAGCCAGGAGGGGTGACTGAGGAGAGAGAGGGAATAATGGAGAAGGTGATGAGTTGGAATTACTTTTGACATGGAGGCTGACGTGGCAGTACATGTAGGATATGAGGGCACATTTAATCCATTTTGTAAACTTCAAGGGTAGATTTGATCCGGAAAAAAGTTTAGGGGCAAATATGATCCTTGCCCAAAACTTCCGGGGCATATTTGATCTTTAACCCTAATAAAAAAGTTGAATTCTGACTCAGTATCAGCTTGACATGCCCCTTTCTCCCATGCTGCCATTTATTTTCAAACAACCATAACCTGCCTCTATATCATATTTTTCATCTATCTCGCTGACTATTTTTATTGCCATGTTAAACTACGTATTGCTGTTGCGCAATGACCATAAGGTTATCGCCTTGATTTAACCCCCTAACATCAACAAGGCATATAGTTTCTCTCCTTCTTTACGTTGTCAGGAAAATTTTAAAATTGTTTTACTGCCTCTATAATTGGCTCTGGATCACAGCACATTGCTCAATGAAACTGTTTTCATGACATCAGCATGAGCAAGTCTCACGGTTCATCAGCTTACTGTCAAGGAAATATGGTTCATCCAGGACATGTTTTTCAATTAATGTGTTTCCCCTTTCTCACATGCACCCATAGCCTTATTCCTTCAAGCATAGTGCATTAGTGCTTGTGTGTTTGACTGGAGTCCTCACTTAATATTTTTTTCAAGATACAAATTTTCATTATTTTAATTATGCCCATTATACCCAGTTGAAAGAACCAAAGGGATTGATTTAATTGTGGTGTAGTGAACAGTTAACGGATTGAATACCTAATTATATTTTTTATTCATAAATATGATAAACACCAAATTAGACAGATCAACTTGACGTAGAGTATGCTAGGAAGAAATCACATTGGGCAACAATAAAGTTGTGCCTACGCATTGTTTGGTACAAAGTTCTTTGTGATGGTCATAGATGAACAGTAGTTTATGTTGTCTAATTCGTTTTCTGCTGAAATTTGCTTTGTAGTGTGTTTGCCGCGCGGCGGGAATTAGAAGGGATAGTGATGAAAGAGAATGGGATTTGGGGCTCTTGTGCAAAGGTTTTGTTTATGAAATTCAAATTCAACATACACATACATACATTCAGATTACTCATTCGAAATTGTTGGTGGGAGTGTTGAAATTCCAATTACCTTGCACACTGATATGAAAAGAGGACACAGAGCCCAATGAAATTTAAAAAAAAAATAAAAAATTAAGCAACATTAAATGGTGCACATGGGCTGTTACCCCCAAAAAAAGGTGCACATGGGTTTTCAACTTAAAAAAAATGTTCCAGCCAAAAATTGCCTATCTACAGTAGAATGAGTCTACAATTGCAAAAGTGAATCAATAAAATTCAAATTGACGGTGGATCTCCTTTTAATGTATAAGTTGATTTCGGTCTCTCATCAATCCTAACAAGTTTAATACTACCCAGCCCTATATAATTTCTATAATTTTCTGAAATCATTATAATTCTTAGGCTTATTTTGGTTTCTTGTTAATTTCAAAAATCCTCCAATCATTTAACAAGTGTAAATCAAGTGACACAAGAAATTAATGATCACATGGAACAATTATAACATACACATCAGATTTGGCATACATTGATGCTTCCTTTCATAATTATCAATTCAAACAACTCAAAGAGAGGGAAATGAGCTTATTTCCACACACCAAATTCTACTATCATGTCATCAACCAAAAATAAATAAGAATATCACAGCACCATCATTCCAACCAGCAACTTACATAAGCAATTGAATCCATTTAATTTACTCTTTCAAACAGCCCTATCGATTCCAATCATTCATGCAACTTTTTAAGTTTACAAGTTGAGTTTCTTATATTTCCAAGCAATCATTTTAATGTTTATTAGCACTTCTTTAGATCAGATTCGAATCAGCAAAATGCATGACCATCCATGGCAACAAAACAAAGAATTAATTCCTTTAACCAATTCATTTTAGATGACATAAAACAAAATGCATTGTTGCATTTTTCCCCCACTTCCTTTTGTACAATTATTCATACACATACAAATCCATTTTATTCAACCCTTAAAAGAAACAAAAATGCATAACAGATCGGCCAAAGGAAAAATCCATTATCATTTCTTTACATTCCTTGCCAATTGAATCTAAGAAGGTTTATGCAAACACATATCAAGACCCACAACAGCAAAATAAAATCCTTAACCCATTCATCTTCTATGATATATGATAGAATTTATTTTTTTTATTAGTTCACAAAATCTGCATCATTTATCACAGATATTCATGAACAACTTTCAGCAATACAATTTATCTAACATACATGTATCAATAACAAACACCTCATACATATTTTCAGTGTCCAATAAGAAAGTATTTAGTCAAAGCAAGTACTTCCCTCACTTCCTCAAAACTGATTCAGTTATGACAGTTTCAGGTTAAGAAAAATTACAATTACACATGTAACAATTAATAACTAGACATTAGATCAAGATAAAGTGGTAAATCAAGGTCGATCCCACAGAGACTCAGACAATTAATAACTAGGCATTAGATCTCCTATTTTCATTCAAGTTGAGTAAACAAGAAAATTTGATTTTAATTACCTAATAGCTAAGAAAATAAAATAAAACAAATATTCACACAGATGGAATTCACGAGTCAAAAGAACAACCTAGAACCACTAATCCCTTATTTGCTTCTTAGATTTTATTCCCCACTAAATTAATTATGAATTAATTCAACTAGCTAATCTAGAGTACTAGTGTTTATAAATGCCTTCCAGTCCACTTACATCCTTACCTAGCTTAATTACACAATGTGCACTAATTTACTAGGCCAATTTATAACGGTTCCGCTCTAATGTGACTATGTAGGGCGTCTAGGTATATTCCTATCCTAGTCGCAAATCAGATTAAAATCCAATCCTACACTATTTATTCTCATGGTCTATTTAAAATTCCCTCTTCCGAGTCCAATTCTAAATTCCCTAAACATGTCTAATGGTGATCAAGCACTAAACAAGTTAATCAATAATATCAAGATTAAATAAACTAGATCAAATTAACCATGACTAAATAGTGGGAAATAAAATACTAAGTTACAAACAAGTTCATAGTACTATAGGATGTAAAAGAAAACTAGCCACACATGTTTTCAAACAAAATCATCATAGTCATAATGAAAAGAATCAAAGGATGCACCAAACAATTTATTCCTCTTCTCCTTCAGCGTATGTGTGTTCTTGCGTGTATGCTCTTGATGAATCAATTCAACAAACTCCGCAGTGCCTTCCCCTAATGTTGTCATATATTTAAACACCTCTTCCACTCCTCTTTTTCTTCTCGGCATAAACGCATAAAAAAAGGACCTCCTTCTTCACGTTCTCTCACTCTCCCATATCTATGTTCCCTTTTTCATCTCCTTCTCTTTTCTAACTGAAAACACTCATCTCCTTCATCACCAAACTTCATCTACTTCCTCTCAAGCTCTCTCTCTCTCTCTCTCTTTGCTGTCTCTGTTCACTCCGTCTTCATCCTGTCCATATGTAATGATTATAGCATCCTTTCCATTTTCTTACATTTTATCAACATAATATTTAAGCATACCTATAATTTATCAACTTATAGGAATATTTACAGGACGATAATGATCAAAATTAGTTTAGATATTATTGAAAGTGATGGTGCACAAGAGGGGGTGAATTGTGCTACAAAATAAAACTTAGAAAATTAAAATGCACAACACTTTTATATTGGTTCGGTCCAAACCCTTGACCTACGTCCAGTTCTCAATCTCCCAGATTGAGTTCCACTAATCCACAGGTTTTACAGCGGGTTCACCTGCAACCTTTACAATCACAAGTTTTAGGGGCTCACTTGCAACCTTACAACCTAACTAGCTCCCCCTTACAACTTGTAAGGGTTCAACCTTTAAAGAAAGGATTTTCTAACTTAGTTCACTCAATGAATAGATAATGTTACTCACTTAAGTACAATAAATGCTCTCAATAAATGAAGAGACTTAAATACAAGAGATACAAGAAGACTAGAGAAATACAATAAGTGCTCTCTTGTTTTCTAGGTAGTATGTGCTTTGAATGCTTGAATGATTTTGCAGATTGTGTTCGGTGCAATTCTTAGGTACCTCATAAATGTTGAAGTAATTCCTTATATATCATCTTCTCATACTCCTCATGTTTGGTAGGTAGCAATGTCGTTTGAATATTGCTGTTAAACCCTTGTTACCGTTGGCTCCATAAATGCTCCATTAATGCTTAGCAGGGTTGACTTGCTTTATCTCGAAAAGCAACTCTAACAACTCTGCTCTCACAAAAAGCATTCTGACTTCTCGGCATATGTACGTTCTGTCTCTTGTACTCTTGCTGACGGATGATAATCGTTCATCCGGAAGCGACAATCTTGCTCTACAAGTGTTAGTCTCAGAATTCCAGTGCCAAGAGTATTTGCATCCGGAAGCTCATTTGCATCCGGAAGTAAAACTAAGTTCTGCACATAATTGATAGTCCAACAGAGTAGTATATATATATAATCAAGTGCAGTAAGAACCATATATGTTGTGGGAAGCGTGTTTGCTATGGGAAGCATTCTTACTTAGACTACGTTCTGACTTAGCATGTTATTGACTTCCGTTGAGGGATGTATTCTTCATCCGTGAGCGTTAGTCACGTTATTTTACTCTAAGTTTTCCGGAAGCAATTTTGCATCCGGTTGTGTCCTAACTTAGGATTCAGTTTTAACCCAAATCTTCCCAAGTGATCGATCAGTCCTAACTTAGTCTTCATCAAGGTTCAATACTCTAACAGCTTGGGCTAGGTTCTGACTTAGTGTCTCACTTGCTTCCGCTATGGGATGTGTATTCTATCCGCGAGCGCTAGTTCTAATCCATCCGGAAGTAATTCTGCATCCGGTTGTGACTTAACTTAGGATTCACTTTCAACCTAGTTCTTCCTATGTGATCAACTAGTTTTTTCATATTTTAGTCTTCATCAAAACTTAAGATTCTAACATTCTCCCCCTTTTTGATGATGACAAACTAAGTTAACTAATGAATTCATACTTAAAGGCAGATAATTAAATAACACACAGATATAAATTCAAAGGCGAACTTCATTAATATGTAAATCAACTACATGTATATAAAAAGACAGTAAGCATATTTACAAGTATGACAGATAACTCTATGAACAATGAAAGAACAAAATGTTGTGCTATGCATGAGAGGTTGGGGTTTAGAGATTGTGTCTCTTGTTCCTCTCTTTCTCTCTCTGGATCTCTTCATGCTCCTCATTCATCTTGGCCCACATCTCATTTATCTGTTGTTGGTCGATCTGGGCAAGAATCTGTTGGAGCTCCCTCTCCTCATTGGCTTTTCTGAGCCTTTCCGTTTCAAGGGATTCAGCAATGGCTTTCTTCATATCGCTAGCCTCATCTAAGCCAAAGGACCTTCCAAGCTCTGTATCTCCGAGGGGGATGGATCCGTGGGGGAGATGTACAACTTTAACCTTGACATTCCAAGGAGGGTAATCAGGGTCTTGAGGTTGGCTTGACTTAGCTTTCCCTTTACCCTCCCCTTTCCCTTTCCCTTTATCTTGAAGATTCAGAGCATGAGCCCTCTCAGCATCCAGGACGAAGAGTTGCTCCTGTGTGAGTTTGTTAGTATTACCATAGCGCTCAAACTCTTCTGGTGTCATGTCTTCAACCTCTAGCTTGACCACCACTTCTGGTGGGATTTCATTATCTATTGCTTGAGCATGCTCTTGGGTGGATGACTGAGGCTCAGAAGCTTCCCCTTGCAGAGGCACAACAATCTCAGGATTAGCAATTGTTTCCTCTTCACTATCTGATGGCTCACTGGGGGAGTAGGCGACCTTCCTTTTAGCCAGGGCCTTCTTAACCCTTGTCTTGCTGAAGCTAACAACTGGAGGAGGGACAGGGGCTGGCGCAGAGGGAGGAATTGGCTTGGCTATAACCATCACTTGCGGCTCTCGCCTCTTAAAGCCATACTTCATGCATAGCTCCTCAATCAGGTCGGCAGCAGGCGCAGAGGCTGACACAGGCTCAGCAGTAGGTGGCACCTCAGGTTGGTCAGCCAGCACCATCTCAAGGTTGTTCTTACTGCTGGCAGACTGATGTTGGCTCATGAAGCGAATGACTTCATCACGGATTAGCCTTTCTGCTTGCCCCATATGCTTCGTGTTTATGGCCCTTCGGAGAGTAGGAGCCACTTCCTCATCGAGCCAAAGGGATGGCTGGGTTAACATATCTCTCCCCCTTTTGGCATCGTCAAGGAGGGTGAGTGCGAGGGAGGAGGCAGAGGGGGAAATGGTGGGAGGAGGCTCGGGGCCGTATTTAGGTGGAGGGGAGGTATGGTGAAGATGGTCGTTATAGTTGGAGGGAGGTGAGTTGGTAGGTGAAGGGGAGTTATAGGATGAGTGAGAGTGGCTGGGGGAATTAGAGTGGTTAGGGGAATTAGAGGGGCTAGGTGATGGAGAGTTGCTAGGGGAATTTGAGTGGCTTGGGGAGTTGGAGTGGCTAGGAGAGTTGGATGGAGAGTTGTGAGGTGAGGGTGAGTGGTGAAGGGAGGCTTGATGAGGGTTAGAGTCATTTTGTGGGGGGGCGGGGGTGGTGGCGGAGGTGGTGGTGGTGGAGGTCGAGGAGGAGGAGACGGAGGGGGTGAGTGAGGAGGTACCATAAGGTAGGCAAGGATGAGATCAAGTTTTGCTTCCATCCTATCAATGCGATCTTCCAATCGCTTGATTCGCCTGCGCTGCCTTCGGTAGTTGGTGTTAAACTCCTCACGCAGAGGGGCATTAGCGGGTCCGGCAGTCTAAAGAGAAGCTCTTCCTTTAATTCATTAACGAGAGCCTTCTAAGCAGCAGATGCTTTTGGCACACCAGAGCTGCTGGGACCAGCCTGGTGGGAGTCTGCTTCTTGATCCCTTGCTCTAGATGTAGAGGGTCCAGAGTTGTGAAAGACACTCCCAGCCTGAGAGCCAGACTAAGTGGCCTTCACAGGCTTGATATAGTTCACTCCCATTTTGCCCAAATTCATTGATCCCATGGGCAGGCATTTTCTATTATCGGCTTCCTCAGTGGCCTTGATGTTGAAGTTTTCAAGAATGAAGGCAATGAGCTGAGGGTAGGGGCTTGTCCTTACTCTCTACCCATCGGAGGAGCTCTACGGAGATCAGTTGCCCAGGGTTGATGGGCTCCTTGTTGAGGAATCTCGCTAGCCACAGGTTGTCCAGTTGGGTGAACTCGTTGAAGTTGCCACTCTTGTGCGTCATTATTCTCGAGTAGATATACTGGAGCACCCTCTGTGTGTAGGTGATTAACTCTTTTTGTTGCCTAAAAGAATTAAGCAAATAAAAACTAGAATTAACTACTATAGCAAGTAGCAAGTCCTAGGTCACTTCACAATTTGGTTAATTCACTTGCTTAGGTCAAATTATCACAAATTAACAAAGATGTTGAGAGTGTTGAGTTCAAGCTACAAACTACAATTTAAATTGTTAAAATATTAAAGTAGCCGAATCGAAGTGGATGAAAATGAAGAGAAATTACCTCCCTCTCCAAGCTACTTGCACTTTAGGATTAATTAGACTTCATGTATTTGAAAATAAATTGATATATCTTAGTTAAATCCTCTAGGTCACTTAAATCTAAAAGTAACCTAAGAGAGTTTAACAAAGATAATCAAATCAAAGGCTCTTTCCATGCTTCTCATACACTAAGGCAACATAGGACTAAATCTAGTACCTATTTATGTCATTCACTTCAAGCAACAAATATAAAGTAATCACTAATACTTGTTCTCACGAAGTTACACAAAATCTTGCCATAGTTCTCATATGAAAAGCCTACAAAGAGAGATTTTCAACTTGTAATTAAAGTAGGAACCTATACAAGCTTCCTAACTTAGCTAACCTTAGATCAAAGAGAAAGCTAAGTACATTGTAACTCAAAATTGCAAACCTAACACAAGAATCTTCACAAATACATGGAAGCCGAATTGATGTTGATCTTCTAGTGCATTTTCACTTGGAGAAGGAAGATTGGGACCTTAGCCACACATGGAGGATGAGAGGAGCAGATTTGGTTAAGAGGAGACCATGGAAATGGTGAGAGGTTTTCGAAAATGGAGGAGAGAGTTGAGAGAAAATGAAGATGAAGTGAGAGAAAGTGTTTCAAAAAGTGAGAGGGAAATGTGAGTTTAGGGTTTATATATGGTGATTAACTTTGGGATTAGCTCCCAAATGAAATGCAAATTCACCCTAGATGACATGTAAATGAGAGTTATGGAGGGAGTAATTTCGGCCAAATGAAGCTATGGGCAAGGAAAAGAGTGTATTGGCCAATATTACAAGGTGTGGTGATGAGATGAGAGGGAGTAAGGGTATTTTTGGAAATGAGGGTGTAAAGTAGATGAATGTGGCCTCCATTTGGTCTTGATGCATTCTCCAAAGCTCCCTCCTTTTTCTCCTTTCCATTGTGCTTCCAATTGTGCCCTTAATGAGGCTCCCAATTCAAATTTGAACTTGGAGCCATTTTTTCCCTTTTTGGAAAGATGCTTCACAAAGTGCTTTTTCCTCCTTTTACCAAAAATGGTAAAGTTGCTTTATGCCCACATGTGATGTCAATTAGCCTTTTCCTTGCCACCTAAGCTCCACCAAAGCTCCCCCAAGGGTGTGTGGGGCCCACGTGGGACCCCCCCTACAAATAAAATATCACCAAATAGTCAAAATGACCAAAATACTCTTGGTTTCTTAAAATGCAAGTAATAAGGCTAATATTCTCCAATTAAATCCAATAAGCATGTGCAAGTTAATATACCAATAATGATCAAATATAGCAATTAAATCACACTAATTAAACTCAATTGCACATGCTTAAACATATAAAAATAGGTCCAATCAATTCCCCCACACTTGGTCTTTGCACTCCGGGCAAAGTTATGTACAAAGACTAAATCAATCATATAGCATAATGAAGACACATGGAATTGACATAGAATACAAGTTGAGCTTTTTGAACCTTTCCTTAAAACATCACATAGGCCACATTTAAGAATACAAAGTGAATGCTAATTTAACAAGCAACTAGAATCAAGGAGGAATGCCAATTGAGATTTTCTTTCTCACCGGATTTAAGTGTTTGCACTCAATCTCTCAAGTTAGGAAAAATGCCTAACTAGGGTCGTTGTGATCACTCTTTGGCTCAATGCACTTAACCTCACCATAGGCTTGTAGTAGCTCTTCGTTCTCCACCCATTATGTTGCATGGCACAATCAAATCTAGGGGACTTTAGGGTAAGATGGAAGGCTAATATGAATGGTGAATGATGGAAAGTAGTCAATGACCAATAATGCAAACAAGTTACCACCACATATAAATGCAATACAATGAGCTCAATCCAAACAAACATGTTACATATCACTCTTTTTTTAAAAGCACTTTGTGCTTCTCTCAATTTTTCTTTTAACTCATATGTCTTTGGCATACATAAGCACTTTGTGCTTCTCTTTTTTTTTACTTAGGCCTTCGGCCTTATTATTTTTTTTTTCTTTTTCTTTTGCTTTTTCTTAGCCTTTGGCCACCTCTCTTTTCTTCTTTTTCACTCAAGGGATCTTGGCCTCTTTTATTTTTTCCTAATGTAGCATGCTTTCACAATATACAATCAATACAATTCAAAGGAGATATGCAATTATATGTTATAGATACTTATTCACACATTGGTCAAGGTGGAATGAAGAAAAATGAATGGCCCAAAGGGGTTGAATCAAAGGATATTTAGGTTGGCTTGTGTTCGGGTCAAAAGGGTTTAGAATAAAATGCCCCTTTCATTTTCAATCATGCCATACATTGTGATCTTGAACAAGAGCTAGGACAAGTTCTAGGAGGTAAAGTTGACTATTGGCCCACTCAATTCTGTTGAAGGCTTCTCACTTTAGTGGCTTACTCAAATTGATCACTTCCTCCCTAAGAAAAGTTGAATGAGAAACTAACACCCTCTTTATACCTTAAAAGTGTTAGAATCTTAAGTTTTGATGAAGACTAAAATATGAAAGAATGAACCAAGTACTTAGAAAGCATTAGGTTAATATAGAATCCCAAGTAAGAGTGCAACCGGATGTGGATTTACTTCCGGATAGACTAGGACTAGCGCTCGCGGATGAACGTCTCATCCCCCAGCGACAGCAAGCACTTTACTAAGCAAGTAACTTAGTCAAGGAGCACTAGATATACAAAACCTTAAGACTAAGCTAAGTTGCAAACGAATGTGGATTTGCTTCCGATTGTTTTTAGACTAGCGCTGGCTGTTGGTATAGATAACACTAAGCGCTAGTGAACAGAATCCAACGTCCAGTAGAATTACTTCCATTGCTTAGTGACTAGCGCTGACTGTTGGATTGAAGGACACCGAGCGAGAGTGAATAAAAGTGAATATAACCCTTCGTCCAGTAGTGCTTCCGGATGTGGAATTGCTTCTGGATGCAAGAAAGCCTTCTTAGACTAAGTGAACTCCCACTGCATGTGACTATGTGCTTATATTGTTAGACTAATGACAGAGGACCCAAGAAAGGTTGGGTACCTAAGCTTCCTTGATTCTTTCAGGTGTGTCTCAAAGCATCCAAGAATAGGACATGGTATATTGACAGTGGATGCTCGAGACATATGACTGGAGACACAGACAAATTCAAATCTCTGGTGATCAAAGACGGAGCCACAGTTACCTTTGGAGGAAATCAAAGTGGAAAGATCACCGGAGTTGGAGAAGTTGGACTAGTGAAAGATGTCTATCTGGTGGATGGTCTCTGTCACAACCTGCTGAGCGTGAGCCAGAGCACTCACAAAGGAAATTGGGTAATCTTCGATTCACATGAGTGCATAATAGTAGATAAGGAGGATCTGAACTTGGATAAGGCCAACTTAAAATGCAAACTTAAGGCAAATATAAATGGAAACCTATACACTCTAGACTTATGTCAACAACTAGAAGAAAAATGCTTAATATCTAGTGATGAGAACAGTTGACTTTGGCATAAGAGGCTAGCACATGTTAACTTTACTCAACTTGACCTGCTAATTAAAAAGGAGCTAGCTATAGGTATTCCATCTTTTAAGGTGAAGCATGATTTTATTTGTGAATCCTGCCAACGAGGGAAGCAAACAAAGTCCTCGTTTAAAACCAAGAAGAGAGTCTCCACCAGCAGGCCCTTGGAACTAATCCATATGGATTTGGTTGGGCGAGCGAGAGTGAAGAGCTTGGGTGGAAACCTGTATGCTCTAGTGGTGGTGGATGACTATTCTAGGTTCACTTGGACTATGTTTCTTGCCTCTAAGCAAGATGCTTTTGATGCTTTTGTTGTCCTGGCTAAGAAAGTGCAGAATGAGAGAGACCTCAAAATCACAGCCATAAGGACAGACCATGGAGGAGAGTTTGAGAATCATAGCTGAAATTCGTGGCTGTCACCCAAGAGGGGGGGGGTGAATTGGGTGAGGGAATGAAAACTTAAACTCTTTTCAAAAGACTGCTTGTGCTCGGTGATGATGATAATAAATAATGCTGTGCACAAGTCAGTATGCTATGTGATGCAAAATAGAATGATCAAGTATAAGTATATGCACACATAAATTTATCCTGGTTCGGTCACCCAGACCTACATCCAGTCCCCAGGCTACACCTGAGATTTCCAATCCACTATTCTTGTTTAAACCGGGCACAAGAGAAGCCTTTACACTTTAGGTTTTACGAGCACGGGTTCACCTAACAACCCACAGGTTTTACAACGGGTTCACCTGCAAACCTTACCGCAAGTTTTACGGGATCACTTGCAACCTTACAAACGCAAGTTTTACGGGCTAACTTGCAACCTATGGAGATTTAGAAAACCTTCTAAATGCTCCCCCTTACAAAATGTAAGATTACAATTATGTTCACTCTATGAACTGATTTTGTTAAACACTTAAGCTCAAAACTAACTCTCTCAATGAGTGGATGATGTTACTCACTTAAGTACAAATAAATCACTCTCTAAGAATATTACATATCAAAGTCCGAGAGTAGAAGATGAGAGGAATGTAGAATAGTGTTTTTCAGATAATAGCCCTGTTCTCTCTCTCTTTTTCAAGCCCCCTTCTTCAGAAATGAAGAACATCCCTTTTATACCAGCCTCTGAATATCTAACCGTTGGAGAGGCAATAAGACCGTTTGATTATAGACGTTGGGGCCTTGTTTACGTTGTCCTCATTAGTGCACAGCAGGGTTGACTTTGCTTTATCTAAAAAGGTGCTCTGACCAAGCTGTTCTGTCAACACTGTTCTGGCAATACTATTCTGACAAAAGTCGTTCTGACATCTGAACATTTTGTACGGTCTGACTCTTGCTTGCTGTCAGAGAGGACTTCGTTCCTCAAGCATAAGTCCAGGATGTTAAGAGACTCACTATCGGAAGCTCTCTTGCTATCTGAAGCTCGTGGACTCTAACATTTTGCTTGCTATCACATAGAGGAACTTTGTCTTCCAAGCACCTGTCCATGAATGATAAGAGTGCTTTGCTATTGGATCCTCTCTTGCTATCAGAAGCTCTCTTATGGACTCTGACTTTTGTGGGCAGTATGAGCTTTGACACCTTGAGTGAATCTTCAGATTATGTTCTCATACTCCTCATGCTTGGTAGGTAACAATGTTGTTTGAATGTGTCTGTTATCCTCTTGTTACCGTTGGAAGGAACATCTTCTTAAATGCTTCAGCAGGGTTGACTTGCTTTATCTCTGAAAAGTAGTCCTGACACCTCTGCTCTGTTAAAAGCATTCTGACACTGCATCTCTTTGAACGTTCAGACATCCTGATTGCTTGCGGAAGCAACTTCTCATCCGGAAGCAAATTCACTTGATGAGGGATTTAGTTCACCATGACTTGCTCTCGCTTAGTCTATTTCATTCCACCACTCAGCGCTAGTCACTGAGCTATCGGAAGCACTTTTACTTGACGTGGTGAATTCACTGACGCTTAGGGTGAAATCTATTCTATCAGTCTGCGCCAGTCAAGATCTAACAGGAAGCAACTTCACTTGATGTTGCATTTCCGCTGACGCTCGGGGTTATATCTAGTCTATCAACCTGCGCCAGTCTAAATCTAATAGGAAGTGCTTTCACTTGGCGAAGTAGACTTACTGACGCTTGGGGTAATAACTATTCTATTGCTCTGCGCCAGTCTAAGTCTAGGAAGCGCTTTCACTTGGGGAAGTAGACTTACTGACGCTTGGGGTAATATCTATTCTGTCGCTCTGCGCCAGTCTAATTCTAACAGGAAGCGCTTTCACTTGGGGAAGTAGACTCACTGACGCTTGGGGTAATATCTATTCTGTCGCTCTGCGCCAGTCTAAGTCTAACAGGAAGTAAATTCACTTCCGATTGAAACATAGCTTAGTCTTAAGGTTGTGTACTAATTCTCATGGACTAAGTTATTTCCCAGTGATTTACTTGCTGATGCTGGGGGATGGAAACATTCATCCGCATGCGCAAGTCCTAATCTATCCGGAAGTGATCTTGCATTCTCAAGTGATCTAACTCAGGATTCTAACCATGTCATCTAATCCTTCCTAAGTGCTGATTATGTTCTCTTAAGTACTAGACCATATCATACCTTAGTCACCATCAAAACTTAAGATTCTAACATTCTCCCCCTTTTTGATGATGACAAACCCATAGATGACTAGAGAACATAATTAAACTTAGATCACTCCCAGAGCTATAATTAAACTTAGATATCTTATCTATCTCTCAGCTCTAGACATCTCATGTCTCATCTCTCGCTAGACATCTTATATCTCATCTCTAGACATCTCATATCTCATCTCTAGACATCTCATCTCCATCTCTAGACATCTCATCTCTATCTCTCTCCCCCTTTTGGCTTCATCAAATTCCAACAGGTGCAAGCTAGCCTTAGGGATGGGGATACTTTTATCGTTCTCCTCGGAATGGGCTTTCTACCTAATATTTCTCCCTATGTATCGTTAATAAGGATTTGTTCTAGACTTATTCAATACAACGTACGAGAATTATCAAGGAAAACAATAATGATTCATGATCCTAAATGATTGTATTCGCCCTAATCATTATGTGGGATAGCTAAACATGTTTTTCAAGGATTAGGTCAAGAGCAAAACATACAAAACATATCAAAAGTAATTTTGATCCTCTCGATTTGATTAACGTGATATCAAAAATAATTTTGATGTGTTTAAAAATGATGATTATGATATCAAATGAAATATGTGGTTTTAAATTCAAATGAGATGAAATCTGATACCTAATGAAATCAAATGAGATCTGTGAGTTTGAACTTGTGGTATCAAAGGAAAAGATTGAATGCCAAATGAAATTTGTGATACCATATGAAATGAAATCAAATCAAATGAAATTTGTGTTTTTTTTAAAAGTGCCAAAATAATTTCCAAACAAATTGCATCACAGCATCTTAAGAGTTTATTATCGATGACAGCATGTGACTCTCGATTTTCAAGGGATCATTAACAGGTAATGTCCACTTACTTCTCTTCTATATTAAGATTAATCATCATTAAATCAAGAAAGGAAGCATATAAGAGAGGTATGTTATCAATTACTTTCCGGCATGTCATTTAGAGGATACAGATGTGTGAGCTAGGATGATTTTCTAAGACAGTGAATGATTTTGAAGTCAATGCAGATTGAGAGAAACATCCTAAGTTGACACCCTTACCAATGCCATGTATGCATCATATGTAAGAAATGGTAAGGTGTAGATGTTACCACAGATGAGGGGTACTCATACTCTATTAGACTCAGGAATCTGAATCGTACGCAGATAAGCATGCTTCCTGACATCTTCAAGAGGTGTGCTATCTCAAGTGGAAACCCCTAGCGCAAGTGCTTTGATGATTCGCTTCGGCAAGCTGAGCTACAACCACAAGCAGACATGACTGGGCAGTCACTCTACTCTTCCCATGGTTCAATAGTTGGCCTGCTATCGAAGGCGCTGATTGTTGTGAAAGCAACTTTGCTCAAACTTGATGATTGGTCCTGCATATGCTTGAGGAAACAAATGCTTTCTGATGGTCAGTGAAAGAACTTAAGATTTAACATTGAAGACCATCCTCAGGACATTCAAGTCAATCTGTGTTAATCAGCACAAACTAATAATTTTAAGAAATCATGCTTCCTAATTGGTTTAAGAAAATATGAGCAATGATTATGTGAAAACTAATTTTGAAATTATCTATACATTCACATAGTTTCACTATCAAGACATGAACTCTATTTATACTCTCATGGATAAATATCAATGTGATAGTACAGAGAATATTAAACAGGTGGCATATTTTCAGAGTTTCATAAGCAAGTATAGTTCAATACATATGCCTCAAGGATGTTCATGTTAGATCATGAAGACATGTGAATTATTAACACTATGAAATTTTGAAAAGAAAAATCTTCATCCTCACAAAAATGAAATACTGGAAATTTTCATGCTCACAGAATAGTTTGATTTTAAGACTAAATTCAGTTTACAAAAATAATCAAATTTCAGCATATGATTACGAGAATAATTTCCAAATATTAGCTCGAGTTCTTCTAGATATGCTCAATGTGATCTCATTGTTCTTAGGATATCAACAAGCTTGAAATTAATACAGATTATAGCATGCTTGTGATACTATGCCATGTTTTACAGATCTAGCAGAGTTTAATTCAAGGCATTTCCTAAGATTTCTAATGCATGTCAGACAAGAGAGAGACTATCCATTTAATTTCACAACAGAATATGTAAGGGATAGAAATGCTCATGACTATCCATTTAATTTCACAAGAGTTTCTCTTGGTTATATTCATTGTTCAAGCTTCAATAATCTGTGTCAACATTCTTAAACCACATACTTGAACTGAGATCATTAGTAGATTGAGAACTTAAAGATGTAATTAAGAGGGATGTATTGTTCTCGAAACCATAGCTGCTTATGCATTGAAAAAGTTGATGCAAGAGATACCACATGAAATGGAAAATCAGAAATAGCTTTTGAGTGCTATCATGAGGTACGGTTGTCATGTAGGTTTAAAGAGGATCAGAATCCGTTTTGAAAGTTTGTATTTCAAAAGGATCTTTCAAAAATCAAGGTGAATGCATAAACCATTTTCTTCCATGAGAGGTGCCCTTAAAAGAATTCACTAAGCATATATGAGTAAAATGATTTAGACACCATATGAAAAACTCTGAGGAATATTTTTAGTTTTAGTGTCAAAATTCTGAAACTAGTTCCGAATCATCTTAACAATGTCAGAAATCTTAGAACACAATGATTCATCATGCACAAATTCAGAAGGTTTTGAAGAAGGTTCAGTTTCAAGGTGTCGGACTTCTTGAATTTGTAAAATCTGTATGCATTATATCAGAAAATGAATTTGATATGATAGGGTCGTTTTTACAGAAAATAAGTGTTCATCACAGATAAGGGAAATCATATCAGTTTCAGAGAAATAAGAGCTGTTGAGCCCATCATGCATTTACTAGCCAAGTGATTATTCAAGTAAGGAGGAAGGTAAGAATGATATCACCATAGCTCCATTCGCATCTAGCAGTAGCTCGCTTGATTTTGGTTGGCAATGTATGGAATCTATATTTAAAGCAGTACCAAAATCTATGCGTGACGAATGCTTATCAAGACTTGACTAATTGTTCAGATGAGGTACAGTCCTGAGTCTTGCTGAGGCTAATAGGATGGATTGGAGCTGGTGCAGAGGGATGAATTTACTTTGTGATCACTACCACTGGCATCTCTGGCCTCTTGAACCCATACTCCATACACAGCTCTTCACTCAGATTGGGTGCTGGCGCAGAGGGAGACACAGGTTCAGTAGAAGGTATCTCCGCAGGTTGATCACTCAGCGCTATCTCAAGTTTGCCTCTGAGCTAGCAGATTGTTGGAGGCACATGAATCAGATGGTTCACTGTGGAGGGAGGAGATCTTCCTTTTAGCAAGGGTCTTCTTCACCCTTGTCTTGCTGAACCTTCGGATTGCCCTTCCTACAAAATACCAGATAGTTCCTTCCTTTTGTATCCAAGTCTGGATCTGAAGGTCAGTTTGTAGGCTATATATAGTTCACATGCATTTAGATTACGTCCTATGTGTATGGCATGGTGAATCTTTCATGACTATATGCACAAGGATATACAAGGTTTTTGATCAAGATAGTCATGGACAGTATGTAGATTATGAACATTACTTATTTCTTCAAGCTTTCTTCTATGATGAATATAATGTTCACACCTTAGGATGTTTAATGTAAAATCTCAATAAGTCCATCTAACATTAGCATAGGAGATTTTACTATCAAATGCTTCGTTGCTAAGTGATCCCTTGCTTACCCAAGGAGATCTTCTATACTTATCCTTGATTCGAAGCACTTTCTTCTGAGAGGTAGGATTCAAGAGCCTTTTCAATGATGATCGAGGAATCCACTCTCTCTTGTTCTTCTCAGGATAGTTGAATGGAACTTTGTGATAGCTCATCCTTGAGACAGAACCATTGTCTCTTGTGGTGGCCGACAGCTTCTTATGATTGTACCAGTGGGTTTCAGCAGTTGCATCACCACGAGTTCTCTTCTTTGGGATAAGAGGAACTCTTGATCTATCCTGCACAAGTAAGGCACTAGGAGGATGTTTTGGTACCCATTTGTACTTGGGTCCCACATGGTTAGCACTGGACCTTACTTGTCCTTTAGGAATCCATACAAACTTATTTCTCACATTTGAATTTCTTCTAAGACTGCATGTGTGAGAAATATGTCCTAATCTACCACAATAATGACAGATAATGGAATGATAATCAAAATGAGGCTTCCTATCATTATCATGATTAATTTTCTTTAGAAAAGCTTTTTGTTCCTTTGAAATTTCAGTCTCTTTTGAAAGCTTTTCTTTTTCCTTCAACACGTGTTCACAATCAAAACATTTTTCAAGACATGTTGAAGTTTTCCCTACCGATAGTGGGCTAGCTATCGGAACCACTAGTTCTTTAAAAGAACCCTCGGAAACTTTAGATGTAGAAGAAGAAATTAGTTTTTCAAGTTTCCTATCTTTTTCTTTTAAGCCTAGAAGTTCTTTTGCAAGTTTACAATATTCAGTATATAACTCATTGTATGCATCTTGCAAATCAGAGAGTTCAATTTCAGATCCAGATACCTCACTTTCTGAATCTTCTAGGCAGAGATGGATACTCTCTTCACTGAAGTCTGCTTCCTCAATATCAGCTTCCAGAAGCTCATCAGTAGATGATCCACAAAGAGCACGAGTTGAGCTTTGGACAGCTGTGCTTTCAAGAGATGGGTTAGAAGCATATATCACATCAAGAGTATTCCAAATATCTCTAGCACTAGAGCAATGTTTGATTTTCTGGAAATCATTTTCAGTTAAGCCTTTGTATAAAATCTGCATTGCTCTAATGTTTAAGGAAAACAAATTTTTCTCCCTTTCAGTCCAGTTTCCTCTTGGTTTGAAATCAAAATCATTTTCAAAAATATCCCACATTTTCAAACTAGTGGATTTTATAAAACTTTCCATTCTTGCTTTCCACCAACAAAAATCAATATTTTCTAACACAGGTGGAATGGTATGATCAAAGCCTTTGGAAAACATTTTAACCCAAATCAGCCAAGGTCTTTGCACTTGAGATCGTTTGATCCTTTAAACAAGTGACCTGCTCTGATACCAAATGAAATTCGTGGCTGTCACCCAAGAGGGGGGGGGGTGAATTGGGTGAGGGAATGAAAACTTAAACTCTTTTCAAAAGACTGCTTGTGCTCGGTGATGATGATAATAAATAATGCTGTGCACAAGTCAGTATGCTATGTGATGCAAAATAGAATGATCAAGTATAAGTATATGCACACATAAATTTATCCTGGTTCGGTCACCCAGACCTACATCCAGTCCCCAGGCTACACCTGAGATTTCCAATCCACTATTCTTGTTTAAACCGGGCACAAGAGAAGCCTTTACACTTTAGGTTTTACGAGCACGGGTTCACCTAACAACCCACAGGTTTTACAACGGGTTCACCTGCAAACCTTACCGCAAGTTTTACGGGATCACTTGCAACCTTACAAACGCAAGTTTTACGGGCTAACTTGCAACCTATGGAGATTTAGAAAACCTTCTAAATGCTCCCCCTTACAAAATGTAAGATTACAATTATGTTCACTCTATGAACTGATTTTGTTAAACACTTAAGCTCAAAACTAACTCTCTCAATGAGTGGATGATGTTACTCACTTAAGTACAAATAAATCACTCTCTAAGAATATTACATATCAAAGTCCGAGAGTAGAAGATGAGAGGAATGTAGAATAGTGTTTTTCAGATAATAGCCCTGTTCTCTCTCTCTTTTTCAAGCCCCCTTCTTCAGAAATGAAGAACATCCCTTTTATACCAGCCTCTGAATATCTAACCGTTGGAGAGGCAATAAGACCGTTTGATTATAGACGTTGGGGCCTTGTTTACGTTGTCCTCATTAGTGCACAGCAGGGTTGACTTTGCTTTATCTAAAAAGGTGCTCTGACCAAGCTGTTCTGTCAACACTGTTCTGGCAATACTATTCTGACAAAAGTCGTTCTGACATCTGAACATTTTGTACGGTCTGACTCTTGCTTGCTGTCAGAGAGGACTTCGTTCCTCAAGCATAAGTCCAGGATGTTAAGAGACTCACTATCGGAAGCTCTCTTGCTATCTGAAGCTCGTGGACTCTAACATTTTGCTTGCTATCACATAGAGGAACTTTGTCTTCCAAGCACCTGTCCATGAATGATAAGAGTGCTTTGCTATTGGATCCTCTCTTGCTATCAGAAGCTCTCTTATGGACTCTGACTTTTGTGGGCAGTATGAGCTTTGACACCTTGAGTGAATCTTCAGATTATGTTCTCATACTCCTCATGCTTGGTAGGTAACAATGTTGTTTGAATGTGTCTGTTATCCTCTTGTTACCGTTGGAAGGAACATCTTCTTAAATGCTTCAGCAGGGTTGACTTGCTTTATCTCTGAAAAGTAGTCCTGACACCTCTGCTCTGTTAAAAGCATTCTGACACTGCATCTCTTTGAACGTTCAGACATCCTGATTGCTTGCGGAAGCAACTTCTCATCCGGAAGCAAATTCACTTGATGAGGGATTTAGTTCACCATGACTTGCTCTCGCTTAGTCTATTTCATTCCACCACTCAGCGCTAGTCACTGAGCTATCGGAAGCACTTTTACTTGACGTGGTGAATTCACTGACGCTTAGGGTGAAATCTATTCTATCAGTCTGCGCCAGTCAAGATCTAACAGGAAGCAACTTCACTTGATGTTGCATTTCCGCTGACGCTCGGGGTTATATCTAGTCTATCAACCTGCGCCAGTCTAAATCTAATAGGAAGTGCTTTCACTTGGCGAAGTAGACTTACTGACGCTTGGGGTAATAACTATTCTATTGCTCTGCGCCAGTCTAAGTCTAGGAAGCGCTTTCACTTGGGGAAGTAGACTTACTGACGCTTGGGGTAATATCTATTCTGTCGCTCTGCGCCAGTCTAATTCTAACAGGAAGCGCTTTCACTTGGGGAAGTAGACTCACTGACGCTTGGGGTAATATCTATTCTGTCGCTCTGCGCCAGTCTAAGTCTAACAGGAAGTAAATTCACTTCCGATTGAAACATAGCTTAGTCTTAAGGTTGTGTACTAATTCTCATGGACTAAGTTATTTCCCAGTGATTTACTTGCTGATGCTGGGGGATGGAAACATTCATCCGCATGCGCAAGTCCTAATCTATCCGGAAGTGATCTTGCATTCTCAAGTGATCTAACTCAGGATTCTAACCATGTCATCTAATCCTTCCTAAGTGCTGATTATGTTCTCTTAAGTACTAGACCATATCATACCTTAGTCACCATCAAAACTTAAGATTCTAACAATAGCTTCTCTGAGCTATGTGAGCAGAATGGTATTGAACATAACTTCTCAGCTCCTAGAACTCCTCAGCAAAACGGTGTAGTCGAGAGGAAAAACAGGGTTCTGACTGAGATGGCCAGAAGCATGCTCAACGAGAAAGAGGTTTCTCAAGTGTTCTGGGCGGACGCTGTGAGCGCTGCTTGCTACATCTCTAACAGAGCCTATGTTCGCAAGGGCTTGGACAAGACTCCCTATGAGCTGTACAAAGGCAGAAAGTCCAACATCAGCCACCTCAGAATCTTTGGATCAAAATGCTATGTGCATAACAATGGAAAGGTAAACCTGGGTAAGTTTGATCCAAAAGCTGATATAGGTGTATTCATAGGGTATTCCCTTAGGAGTAAGGCATATAGAATATACAACATGAGAACTAGAATTGTAGAAGAATCAATGCATGTTGTATTTGATGAAACTCCTACATGGGGACAATCCACAGAAGATGATGAAATACTTAATTTTCAAAAACTACCATCATCTTCTTCACCACCAAAAGAAACACCAGCAAGCAATCCCAAAGGAGAAGATGAACCCAGTGATGAGCCTAGAGTGCAGACCGTGCCTGATGAGGCATAGCTGCCAACAGCTAGGAGACATCACAGGGATCATCCTCTTGATCAAGTGCTTGGTGATGTTTCTTCTGGTGTCAGAACCAGAAGGCAGGTTCAAAATGAAGTTGAGTTTGGAGCATTTTTATCTCAAATCAAACCAACTTCAGTTGAACAAGCTCTTGAGGACTGCGACTGGATTATTGCCATGCAGGAAGAGCTAAATCAATTTGAAAGAAGCCAAGTTTGGGAACTTGTCCCAAGGACGTCTCATCAATCCATAGTTGGGACCAAATGGGTCTTTAAAAACAAACTGGATGAGACAGGTCAAATTACAAGGAACAAAGCCAGATTAGTAGCCAAAGGATATAACCAAGAAGAAGACATAGACTATGAAGAAACTTTTGCTCCAGTCGCTAGACTCGAAGCAATAAGGATTCTTCTAGCCTTTGCATCCATGAAAGGTTTTAGATTATATCAAATGGATGTGAAGAGTGCTTTTCTTAATGGTTACATCAAAGAAGAGGTTTATGTAGAACAACCTCATGGCTTTGAGGACCACAAGCATCCTAAACATGTGTATAGGCTAAAGAAAGCTTTATATGGCCTGAAACAAGCTCCTCGAGCTTGGTATGAGAGACTCAGCAGCTTTTTGCTGGGCAAGGGTTTCTCAAGGGGCAAACTAGATAATACACTGTTTATTCTTCGCAAAGATAGAAACATGTTAATTGCCCAGATTTATGTTGATGATATTATTTTTTAGGCAACTAATGAAAAGCTTTGTGAAGAATTCTCTAAGACTATGTAGGGTGAGTTTGAAATGTAAATGAAGGGAGAACTAACGTTCTTCCTAGGCCTGCAAATTAAGCAAAAGAAGAATGGTATCTTCATCTCCCAAGCTAAGTAGTGCAGAGAGCTACTCAAGAAGTTTGGGATGGATGAGTGCAAGGAGTATGACACTCCCATGAGTACCACTGCCGCACTCGATGCTGACGCAAAGGGTAAATCTGTCAGCCTGCCCATGTACAGGGGAATGATAGGTTCTCTACTATACTTAACGGCAAGCAGGCCTGACATTCAATTTAGTGTAGGCATGTGTGCTAGGTTTCAAGCCAACCCCAAGGAGTCACATTTAACATGTGTTAAACGTATTCTAAGATACCTTGAGGGAACACAAGAGCTTGGTCTTTGGTATCCCAGAGGTAACCAAGAGTTCTTGTGGGCTTACTCTGACTCTGACCATGCAGGTTATAAAACTGATAGGAAGAGCACCAGTGGACAATGCGCCTTCCTTGGTGGTTGTCTAGTGTCTTGGGCTAGCAAGAAGCAAACTTGCATGTCATTATCATCCACTGAGGCAGAATACATCGCTGCCGCAAGCTGTTGTGCCCAAGTGCTGTGGCTGAAGAACCAATTGAGAGACCTTGGCTTGGAGTTCCCTGAGGCACCCATCCTCTGTGATAATACCAGCACTATCAGCCTCGCCAAGAATCCGGTTCAGCACACAAGGACAAAGCACATTGATGTCAGACATCACTTCATTAGAGATCATGTTCAAAAGAAGGATGTCAAAGTGCAATTTGTCCCCACTCAGCAACAGCTTGCTGATATTTTCACCAAGCCTCTGGGGGTTGATCAATTTACATTCATAAGAGGTGATTTGGGAATGGTAAACCCAAATGAAGTTTAAATAACCATGTGCTTAATTGATTGAAATCTGCAACAATACTAACTTAGGCATCGGAGTGCCAATCCTTGTTTTGCAGGTCCCCAATGTTAAATCTTAAGCAAGTGCAACCGGAAGCAAAGCCACTTCCGGATGATCATTTGCTGGCACTGAGTGTGAAACTAAAGCAAGCAAGAGCGCCAGTGCTTGAACCAAGGGACATGTCACTTCAGAAAACGTTTCATCTTCCTCCATGAGAAGTTGTGCCTTCTCTGAAAAGGTGAAGCGACACATGTCAAAAGGTGTGCCGCTCCAATTAAATGTTTACGTTACCAAATGAATAAACGCATGCTTTCATCTGAATAAACGCATCCTCCAAGTTTGAAACCATCAAGCCCTACTTCAACAACGACATGTTCATAGATCTGGCCAAGATAGATGAACTAGGGTTTCCACACCTGCGACCATTTCTGGAAAGGTACATGCCCTGGCTGGGGATCAACCAGGACTACAATATCAACGTCCTGCGGGTGTTTTGCGAATCTCTCACTGGGAAGGTTAAGCATAAGAAAGTGGATGGGAAGGAGCAAATTCGGAGACTTACCTTCACTGCCACAGTAAGGGGAAGAAACTTCAGTTTCACCTGGAGGGACATCAATGCCCTAATGGGGATTACTGAAGAGGGAATGAATGAGTGGCTATACCCTGAGTCACTCAAACTCAGCAAGGAGGAACTCGAGAAGATTTATGACACCCAAGGGAATAAGGTGTCCGGGATGTCAGACTCCAACAGGCTACTATACTACGTCTACTCCCGCATGATGACACACAAGGGGGGTAATTTCAACGAGTTCACTCTCCTAGACAACCCATGGTTCCCCAGACTTCTCTCCCAGCAGCCAATCAACCCCGGGCAGTTGATCAGTCTTGAACTTCATAGATGGCTGGTCAACAACAAGGCTGGATATCTTCCCTACCCCACCATCATCGCCTTCCTCCTTGAGAAGAATCTGATCAAGGCTACATCTGATGTGGAGGAAGAGAATGTTAAGTGTGCTCCTGTGAGTGCAATTAACATCAGCAAGATGGGCATTAGGTATCTGAAGAAGGCCAAGCCCACTCGCTCAGGGTCTCAGGCAGGCAGTGCCTCTCATACCTCAGTCCCCTCTGTATCTGGCGCAGGGGATCAAGAGGTTAACTCCCATCCCGGTCCAAGCCGAGTTGCGAGAGTGCCAGCCACTGTTAAAGCCTTTGCCCAGGAGATGAAGGCAGAGATTCTCCTTCAACTTTCTGACTCCTTAGTGGCCCCTCTACGTAATGACTGTGAGGCTGGATTCCAGCAGCAAGGGGAGCGAATCCAGAGGCTCGAGGATCGCGTGGGTCAGGTTGAGACTCAACTTGCCAGAGTGGATGCCAAGTTAGACCTCATCCTCCAACACCTTCAGATCCCTCAACCCCAAGGTAACCTACCACCACCTCCTCCTCCTAATCCACCCCCTCCTCCTCCATCTAATCAACCCTTACTTCCTCCTCCTCCTTCCCCAAACACTCAACAGCAACAGCCACCTCCACAGAATGACCAACAACCACACATCACCAAACAACGACCAACAACCCCAGACATCACCCAACCACGAACAACAACCACAAGACTCACCCCAACAATCTCCTCGCCAATCACCCCTTCACCCCAATAACTCCTCATCTCCACATAACTCCCCTAATCGCTCACCATCCAACACTTCCGCCGGGCCGTCCAATCCTAACCCAACCACATCTCAACCCCCCATAGGCTTTACCTCTCCCGATCACCCACACCACACCTACTACCTCCGAGACCAATCCCCTATTCGGTGGAAAGTTAGACAACCTGATGTTTACTACTCCACCTACCCATTCGATGGACTCTTCACCCACCCATCTTTCTTCGAAAGAAACTCCATCCTCTTTCCCAACCCTCCTAAATCCTCTGAACAACAACCTTCCCCCACATCCTCTTCAACCACCTTCTCGCCCAACCCTTCCCCACCTAAAAGATTTGGCCCTGAACCTCCACCCTCCTCTTCACCTGATCCATCCTCCCTGGCCCTCGCCCTTGTTGATCATGACAAAAGGGGGAGAGATGTTGTTATAACCCTTCGCCACACCATGGAAACAAGGGATGTTCTGACTCAGCCATCCCTCTGGCTGGATGAAGATATCACTGCTGCCCTTCGCCGAGCCATGGAATCTCAGAGATTGGGTGGTGCTGAGAGTCTGATCAGAGGGGAAACCATCCGGTTTATGTAACAGCAGAGGTTGGATGAGCAAAGGTCCAAATGGGACATGGTGGTGTTTGAGTAGAATGAAGAAACCTCACAGCCAGAGTCTTCATCTTCAGAACCTCCTTCATCTCAGCAAAGCAAGAATATTGTTGAAGAGATAATGATGAAGTATGGGCTGAAGAAGGTCAATCATCCTCCCATAGTGATTGCTAAGCCAATCCCTTCTTCCTTTGGGCAAACATCTGAGCAAACTTCTGCCCCTCCTCCTCCATATGAGCCATCCTCTGCTCCTCCTCCTTCAGCAGTTAAGCTCAGTGAATCAAGAAAGAAGGCAGTTGCTAGAAAGCATGCCAACAAGGGTGCTACCTCTACTGAGTCTGCTGAAAGTGAGGAAGAGACTCCATCAGACCAAGCTGAGCAAGAGATTTCATCTGTCCAAGCTGAGCAAGAGATCCCATCAGTACAAGCCATTCCAATTCTAAAGGAAGTCAAGTTGGAGATAGAGGACATGACTCCTGAAGAATTTGAAAGATATGGGTACACGGACAAGATTTCTTTTGGTCAGATGGCTTGCCTGGATGCTGAGAGAGCAAGAGCCAAACCTACTCAGCCAATAGGCAAGGGCAAAGGAAAAGGGAAAGGCAAGGGGAAGAGGAAAGCCCAGGAAGTTGAAGAGGACCCCAACTTCCCAGTATGGAATGTTAAGATCAGGGCTGTCCACTACCCAAATGGCGAGGTCACTCCCTTCTCAGATGCAACAGGGTTCCCAGGCTATGAGGAAGTTGAAAACTTGAAGAGAGCCTTCGAGGAGTCTATTGAGTCTGAGAGACTCAGAAGGGAAAGGGAAGAGGAAGAGCTTCAAAGGATCATTGCCCAGATCGACCAGAATGTGAAGGAAGCCCACCTAGCCCAGCTCCAGAAAGAAAATGAGGAGAGACAGAAAGAGAGGGAGAGGAAAAAGAAACATCACCCTTGAACCCCACTTCACCCTATGCTTTTACCTTAGATTTTTGTTTATTTTTCATGCATAGTTCATTTTGCATAGTATAGATTACTTGTGAATTTTATCTGCTTTTGTAACTCTAACTTGTAATCTTTTGTTTATCAATGATAATTGTCTAAGTTATTTGTGCTTGATCTATTTGTTTCTTTTAATTCTTTCATATGAACTTAATCGATAAGACTTAGTTTGTCATCGTCAAAAAGGGGGAGAATGTTAGAATCTTAAGTTTTGATGAAGACTAAAATATGAAAGAATGAACCAAGTACTTAGAAAGCATTAGGTTAATATAGAATCCCAAGTAAGAGTGCAACCGGATGTGGATTTACTTCCGGATAGACTAGGACTAGCGCTCGCGGATGAACGTCTCATCCCCCAGCGACAGCAAGCACTTTACTAAGCAAGTAACTTAGTCTAGGAGCACTAGATATACAAAACCTTAAGACTAAGCTAAGTTGCAACCGGATGTGGATTGCTTCCGATTGTCTAGGAGCACTAGATAACACTAAGCGCCAGTGAACAGAATCCAACTTCCAGTACAATTACTTCCATTGCTTAGTGACTAGCGCTGACTGTTGGATTGAAGGACACCGAGCGAGAGTGAATAAAAGTGAACTCCCACTGCATGTGACTATGTGCTTATATTGTTAGACTAATGTTCAAAGTGCAGCACACTAAGTAAAGTTGCTTCCGGATGTGAATCCGCTTCCGCAAGCAATCAGAATGTCAGAACGTTCAGAAGTGCAGTGTGAGAATGCTTTTGGCAGAGCAGAGTTGTCAGAACTACTTTTCAGAGATAAAGCAAGTCAATTCTGCTAAGCATTGATGAAGCATTAATTGGGCAAACGGTAACATGGGAAAAACGGCCATATTCAAACGGCTAACCTACCTACCAAGAGTGAGAATACTTGAAGACTATATAAAGGAGCTCACCTTCATTTATGAAGGAATCTAATATCTTTGACATCTTGAAGAGAGCTAGAGAGAGAAACTGAGAAATCCTTCAAGCATTAAAAGCTGCCCAGAAAAGAGAAAGAGCATTTAACTCATTGAGTGATCTTTTCATCTACTTATCTTGTACTCTTTGTAGTTAAGTCTCTTCTTGTATTATGAGCATTCATTGTACTTAAGTGTGTATCATTATATGTTCTTAAAGAGAACTAAGTTAGAAAATCCTTTATTTGTAAAGGTTGAACCCTTGCTGGGTGTAAGGGGGAGCTAGTTAGAAAGGTTGCAAGTGAGCCTTGAGTAAAACTTGTGGTTGTAAGGTTGCAAGTGATCCCGTCCAAAACTTGCGGTTGTAAAGGTTCCAGGTGAACCCGTTGTAAAACCTGGGGATAGTGGAACTCGACCTGGGTGGTTGAGAACTGGACGTAGGTCAGGAAGACCGAACCAGTATAAATCCTTGTGTTGCTTTTATTTGAACTTTTATTTGGTAGCACAATTCACCCCCCCTCTTGTGCATCCATTACTTTCAAAAAGTGCCCCATGCAATGTCTCAAATACTCATTCCAAAAATTCTACTTGCATACTAGAGGAAAATTCCATTGTTTTCAAGAGTCATGATCAAGTTAAATTCCCTACAAAATTATGCAATCAAAGTCCAAATACCAAGTGTGTGAGCTTTGACATAAACCACTTTTAAGCACTATTATGCACCCCCCACACTTATTCAACACATTGTCCTCAATGGGACCAATAAAACCAAGCAAGGGATGCATTTTAATACTAGGGCAGCAAGCATAATCCAGGGCAGTCCAAGCATACAATTCGGTCAATACATGTATTATTCACAAAACAAACACAAAACAACACTAAACACAACCTAACACATGTTTATAATAATTTTTTTCCTTTGTTTTTCTAAACAACCTATAACAACATACTAGAACATGAAACTAAACACAATCCTATTTTTCTAACATATATCTTCCCCCACACTTAAGATATAGAACTAACCAAAACAAGTGAGGAAAGGATAGAAACAACCTCTTATGGAGGCTTCAAGTCCTCCTTTAAATGTTTCTTCTTGTGGCCCTTGATGAGATATTTTCGGCCACACTTGTTATTGAACATGATTGATTCAAAATCATCATGAGAAGCATTGAACTTTGCTCCCAATTCAGCCTCCTTGGATAATTGAGCCTTGGCCTTGTGTTTCTTGCCACTTTTCTTCCTTGTGTCCTTCTTCTCCTTAAGCCTTCTAGCTCTTCCATGTGCTTGTAGTTTTAATAGGAACTTGTGCATCTTCTTAGCAAGGACATCAAGAAGTGTGGGATCACACATCTTCTTCCTCAACTCTTGGCCTTTTACTTCAATATTCATCTTGAGAATGCTCAACCGAACCATAAGCCTTTTGATCTCATCTTTGGTTAGCTTGCCATTGAAGAAGTCAAGCTCCTCCTTTGATGAATCAAGCTCCAAGCTTCTTTTAAGATTAGTTTCGGCCTTCACAAATTCAAAGCTTGAATTTTCCATTTTAGAAGTCCCTACAATATTGAGCAAACATCCCTGCAAAAGAAATCAACCATATCCAGCCAGCCAATACAAAAATATAACAGTCCAGAATATCCAGAGAAAATCCAGCAAAATAGCACAAGAAAGTGCTTTCAATTCCACTTCACTAGCTTCTCCAAAAAGTGGAGAAAAAATGCCAACAATTTAGCACAAGGGCAGCCAAGTACAGGGCACTTAAAACAGCCTTGAAAATGCTCAATGAAGCCCTGCCAATGTGTTCAACAGTCCTGCAAAACAATCCAGCCAAAACAGCCACAAGAAACAGTCCAAAAGACACTATATCCGATTTGAAAAGCAAGGCAACTAGAGGACCTTACCAAAACAATTTTCAAACCAAATTTTCCAGTCAAATGAAAAAGCAGATAGAGCAATTAAAGAGCTTCCAAACGCACTAAAAACTGCTCAAAGAAGTGCACAACTTCAATGTCAAACAGGTTCACAAAAACAGTGCACAAAACAATGACTATGTCACCAAAACATGCTCAAAAAGTCAACGAATTCAGCTTCAAAAATTGCACAATCAATTTTCTCAAATAGCCCTGTTATTTATGAGTAGGAAACAAGAACAATACAGGCAAAATCTCTGCTCAAATGTTCCCAGAAAGTTTTACAAAACAGCCTATCCGGTTTTACCAAAAGTGCAATAAAATGTGAAATCTTTCACCAACTTCTCAAGAGATTTATGTGCAAAATTTCCAGCAATGAGGAGCCTTAAAAGAGTGTTTAAAACTGTGCAAAGGCAGCTTAAATTCTTCCAAAACAGTGTGGTACAAGTCAAAACAGTTTGCACACAAAATCACCTTTACCGATAGAAGTTCCAGCAAAACAGGGCGTATTCAAAAATTCAGTCCAGGCAGTATACAACGAGTGTGCAGGCACATAATATGTCAAAATAAAGCTCTAATCTTGTAGTTGCTCCAGTTAAAACATTTTGACCAAACTCGTTATAACCAATTCCAGAAGCAAGAAAGAAGTACCCTGAATATTCAGCACTTTCAAACAGGATTTTACAGCAACTTCAACAATATTTTCCAGCAAGCTATAGACTATCTAGAGCAGTCTAATTAACACCAAAACAGTCACAAATGTCCACCCAAATAGTATTCAATGCCAAGAGTTTAACAAATTCCACACAATGCACACAAAAATTATTAACACTAACAACTACAACTAATAAAATGTGACAAAAAAAAAACCTAAGACAAGTAAGAAACCAAACCGGCAACGGCGCCAATTTGATTAACTCTTTTTGTCGCCTAAAAGAATTAAGCAAAAAAAAAACTAGAATTAACTACTATAGAAAGTAGCAAGTCCTAGGTCACTTCACAATTTGGTTAATTCACTTGCTTAGGTCAAATTATCACAAATTAACAAAGATGTTGAGAGTGTTGAGTTCAATCTACAAACTACAATTTAAATTGTTAAAATATTTAAGTAGCCGAATCGAAGTGGATGAAAATGAAGAGAAATTACCTCCCTCTCCAAGCTACTTGCACTTTAGGATTAATTAGACTTCATGTATTTGAAAATAAATTGATATATCTCAGTTAAATCCTCTAGGTCACTTAAATCTAAAAGTAACCTAAGAGAGTTTAACAAAGATAATCAAATCAAAGGCTCTTTCCATGCTTCTCATACACTAAGGCAACATAGGACTAAATCTAGTACCTATTTATGTCATTCACTTCAAGCAACAAATATAATGTAATCACTAATACTTGTTCTCACGAAGTTACACAAAATCTTGCCATAGTTCTCATATGAAAAGCCTACAAAGAGAGATTTTCAACTTGTAATTAAAGTAGGAACCTATACAAGCTTCCTAACTTAGCTAACCTTAGATCAAAGAGAAAGCTAAGTACATTGTAACTCAAAATTGCAAACCTAACACAAGAATCTTCACAAATACATGGAAGCCGAATTGATGTTGATCTTCTAGTGCATTTTCACTTGGAGAAGGAAGATTGGGACCTTAGCCACACATGGAGGATGAGAGGAGCAGATTTGGTTAAGAGGAGACCATGGAAATGGTGAGAGGTTTTCGAAAATGGAGGAGAGAGTTGAGAGAAAATGAAGATGAAGTGAGAGAAAGTGTTTCAAAAAGTGAGAGGGAAATGTGAGTTTAGGGTTTATATATGGTGATTAACTTTGGGATTAGCTCCCAAATGAAATGCAAATTCACCCTAGATGACATGTAAATGAGAGTTATGGAGGGAGTAATTTCGGCCAAATGAAGCTATGGGCAAGGAAAAGAGTGTATTGGCCAATATTACAAGGTGTGGTGATGAGATGAGAGGGAGTAAGGGTATTTTTGGAAATGAGGGTGTAAAGTAGATGAATGTGGCCTCCATTTGGTCTTGATGCATTCTCCAAAGCTCCCTCCTTTTTCTCCTTTCCATTGTGCTTCCAATTGTGCCCTTAATGAGGCTCCCAATTCAAATTTGAACTTGGAGCCATTTTTTCCCTTTTTGGAAAGATGCTTCACAAAGTGCTTTTTCCTCCTTTTACCAAAATGGTAAAGTTGCTTTATGCCCACATGTGATGTCAATTAGCCTTTTCCTTGCCACCTAAGCTCCACCAAAGCTCCCCCAAGGGTGTGTGGGGCCCACGTGGGACCCCCACTACAAATAAAGTATCACCAAATAGTCAAAATGTCCAAAATACCCTTGGTTTCTTAAAATGCAAGTAATAAGGCTAATATTCTCCAATTAAATCCAATAAGCATGTGCAAGTTAATATACCAATAATGATCAAATATAGCAATTAAATCACACTAATTAAACTCAATTGCACATGCTTAAACATATAAAAATAGGTCCAATCAGTAGGGCATACCCGAGACTTTCTTTCCACCAGTCCCATAGGCAAGCTCCAACTCTGCCTGGTCCACGCGCTCAGGGAAGGACCACTGGTTCATCTCTTCATCAGTGACCTCGAGGAAGCGATTGATGGTTCTCCAGTTAAACTGAATGCTTCTTCCCCTGATGGTGGCCTTGAAGTCAATCCGACCAATTGCAGTCTTGTTCTTGCTGATGTTTTTGCAGTCAGAGATTCATAGAACACCCTTAGTACTTGCACATTGTACTCATTCTGAATCCCGAGCCAGGTCATGTATTTCTGCAGATACCCAGCAAGGTCATAACCCAGATCTGCAAGCTTCTTTAAATCAACGTAGATTCCGTTGTTGAGGTAAGGGTTTCTGTTCTCAAACTTCTGGGAAATGGCTTCCAGCGGCCCAGATCTATACTCTGAAAAATCATCTTCTTGAATCCTCTGGCGTTTGGAAGGCTTTTCTTCGGCAAACCTGACTTGTTTATCTTTCCTTTTTCCAGATTTTCCAGATTTCTTGGAAGAGGAACCTTTCTGGAGATGAGGATTTGTTTCATTTGAATCGGCCATTTCTGTGATGTTTTTGTGGAAGGTAGGGAGTGCAGAGAGGATGAATGTGGTTGAAGATGATGAAGACGATGAAGAACGAGATGAAGATGAATAGTCAAGAACAGGCGAGAGAGTTCAGAGAGTTTGGGTGAAAATGTGTGTGATGAATGATGAATGAGTACCCCTATTTATGCAATGTGATGTTTTTGATGCGAAGGGTCATGATGGCAGTTTATGGAAAACATACACTTTTATGGGAAAACGTGAGCATTTAAAATTGAAACGGCGCACCTGATGCCACGTGTCGTTTCTGATTGTGAGAGAAGGCACATCTGTTGTTAGAGAAGATGAAACGTTTCTGAGGTGACGTGTCTTTTTCCCAACACTAGCGCTTCTGGTTGCTAAACGCCAAGAGCAAGCGTCAGCATCCATGCTGGGTAGAAGGAAGTGCTTCCGGAAGTGGATTCGCTTCCAGATGTGAAGAACTTAAGATTTAACATTTAAGTGCTGGGGGACCTGCAAAACTAAAGATTGGCACTCCGATGCCTAAGTTAGCATAGTTTACAGGTTTTATAAATTAAGCACAAGTTTATTCTGAAGATTAAACTTCATTTGGGTTTACCATTCCCAAATTTCCTCTTATGTACACAAATTGGTCTACCCTAGAGGCTTGGTGAAGATATCTGCAAGTTGATGTTGAGTAGGAACAAACTGCACCTTGACATCCTTCTTTTGAACGTGGTCTCTAATGAAGTGATGTCGAACGTCAATGTGCTTTGTTCTTGTGTGCTGCACTGGATTCTTGGCTAAACTGATGGTGCTTGTGTTATCACAGAGGATAGGTGCCTCTCGGAACTCTAGCCAAAGCACTTGTGCACAGCAACTTGCAGCAGCAATATATTCTGCCTCTGTGGATGATAGTGACACACAGGTTTGCTTCTTGCTTGCCCATGACACCAGGCCGCCTCCTAGGAAGGCACATTGGCCACTGGTGCTGTAACATCCTGAAAATTTTAATATAGGATTAGAGAGTATCTTAGGAAATAATAAATGGAGAAATTGGGAATTTTGGAATTTTTAGGAATTTTTGGTGATTTTGGGAATATTTTTGGAATTTTAAGTATTAGGTATGCAGATAACTAATTAGGCAAATAAAGAATTTGAAATATGGGAGAATGGGGAAACTCAAAATATTTTGAAGTTTAAGAAGATTGGAGGCTGGTTTAAGTGGTTGTAAATCAAAAAGAGTACAATATGGCAAGTTTAGGCAGTAATTATCAAAAACCACCCTTATTTCTTCCCAACCAAACGCGCCCCTCCTTCCTTCCCTTAATGAAACACGCGAACTCCCTTCCTCCTCCATTTTCTGCGTGCGTTCCGCCCCCTCCTCACCATTTCTTTATTTTTCTTCACACCCACACTCCCATTCATCCTTCTTTACCCAAAAAACTTCCTCATTTTCGTTCATCTCTCTTTTCTTCTCCACAAATCTGTAAGCTTAACCCGATCTGCTCCTCCTTCTTCTCCGGCGTCGTGTTGCGTTTTTCCGGCGGTGGTGGCTTCGTTTCCGGCAGCCGACGACGGTGGGAGGTCGGAGGTATCATTTTTCTTTTGTCCTTCAAGTTAGCTTCTTTTCCATCTTCACTTTCCTCATCCTTTTCGTTTCTCCCTTGGTTGAAATCGGCCGGCCACCTCCAGCGGCTGCTCCGGCGTGTTCGACGGCGGCCGATGGTGGAGATGTCTTTCTTTGTCACATGAAACCATGTAAGCATCTCCTACTACATTGATTTTGAATTTTTGGATAAAATTCCCTCTTTTAAAGTTAGGGTTTTGAATATATTGGGATTTTTAGAATTTTAATGTTTAAAAACTGAAATTAGGATATTGATTTTGGGAATTCTTGGGAGAAATTGGAATTTTTGGAAGAAGTGAAGCAATTGGGAATTTTCGGAGTTGGTAGTGGTTCTTTGAAGTTGGGTTTTACACATACTCAATGCCATGGGGCTTTAAACAAGAATTTATGAATGTTGAACTACTTAAATGGAGATGTTTGGAAAGTAATTAAGTTTTTGGTAGTTAGAAATTATTTTGGGAATTTTATGAACATTTTTGGACTCTTTGATGTTGGGATTTGTTAATGAGTGCTGTTTTGAATTAATTGGTGGGAGGATAATAGTTGTTGAAGTTATTTAATAATTTTGGAATGTTGGTTTTAGATGGATTAGTGTTGTAAGGAATTTTGTTAGTTAAAGTGTTGGTTAAAAGAGATTTTAGTTGGGAAAAGGAGTGTTTGAATAAATTGGTGGGTTTATAAATGCTTGTGAAGGTTATATTAGGATGTTGGAATGTTTATTTTGGTTGAGTTGGTGATTGGAACGAAATTTGGAAGTAAAGTGTTGATTTGAAGAGATATGGTTATGTAAAAGCATTATTTTGGAGATTTGGTGGAAAATTTTGGGCTCTTTGATTTAGGATTTGGTTAAGCCATGATGTCTTGAGATAAATTTGTGTTTATTTATGATGAAGGGATGTTAATTTATGGTAGGATTGGTGCTTAGGAAGAAGTTTGGTAATTTAAGAGTTGGTTAAAGAGGAAATTGGTGAGGTAAAGTTATATTCAGATTGTCATGGAAGGTTTGTAAGGTTGGGAGGCACATTTAGTTGTCATATTCATAAGAATGAGTTGTTTTGATGGGGTTAACATTAAAGGTTAGTTTTGCAAGAGTTACAAATAAAAGGTTAAGGGAATAGTGGGGTACAAAAGAATATAGAAAAGTGTATATGTTAGAAGTAATTTATTACTTTAATAATTGTTTTAGAATGTTTTAGAATTCGTCTGAATGGTAGGTCAAAGTCACTGATATTGTGCCTTGACCAACAGTAGCTCATTGAATGATTATTGACGGCGGAAATTCGAGTGGAGCTTAAGGAAGATTTTAGCTGCGTATATCTATTGCTACTAAATTATGTCTCAGTAATCACTACTTAACTCACAGTGAGACTCAGAAGTGGGGTAGCGGAGTGTCTACAGGGTACCACAGTTTTCAAAACCTGCATAAACCACATAATATATATATATATATACAGCACAGATACATCCATCTCTCAATAGACAAAATAAACGTGATTGACACTGTGCCCAGTCTCAAAACATGAAAGCATGAAAAAGGGACCACTCTAAAATGTGAAAAATCCCTGGTTCCTTTACAACCCGAGGAACCCGTACAATTAACCTATCGATTTGCGCAAATCGATGGTTACATCGACCGACGGTACTAATAATCAGTGTCATGCAACATACAAAGGATTTATATATGAATATGTATATATATAAAGTACAGTGTATTTAGAAAGGCACCCTATAGCCCACGTTTAAATATAAAATAATCTGAACACATTTCATTTATATATATAAAAGTAGAAGAGGATTTTAGAAATCCTCAACTACCATCACCCTCAGTATCACAGTCAGTTAAGCGTGATTACCTGTCAAGTTTAGTAGCAATAGATATACGCAGCTAAAATCTTCCTTAAGCTCCACTCGAATTTCCGCCGTCAATAATCATTCAATGAGCTACTGTTGGTCAAGGCACAATATCAGTGACTTTGACCTACCATTCAGACGAATTCTAAAACATTCTAAAACAATTATTAAAGTAATAAATTACTTCTAACATATACACTTTTCTATATTCTTTTGTACCCCACTATTCCCTTAACCTTTTATTTGTAACTCTTGCAAAACTAACCTTTAATGTTAACCCCATCAAAACAACTCATTCTTATGAATATGACAACTAAATGTGCCTCCCAACCTTACAAACCTTCCATGACAATCTGAATATAACTTTACCTCACCAATTTCCTCTTTAACCAACTCTTAAATTACCAAACTTCTTCCTAAGCACCAATCCTACCATAAATTAACATCCCTTCATCATAAATAAACACAAATTTATCTCAAGACATCATGGCTTAACCAAATCCTAAATCAAAGAGCCCAAAATTTTCCACCAAATCTCCAAAATAATGCTTTTACATAACCATATCTCTTCAAATCAACACTTTACTTCCAAATTTCGTTCCAATCACCAACTCAACCAAAATAAACATTCCAACATCCTAATATAACCTTCACAAGCATTTATAAACCCACCAATTTATTCAAACACTCCTTTTCCCAACTAAAATCTCTTTTAACCAACACTTTAACTAACAAAATTCCTTACAACACTAATCTGTTAGAATCTTAAGTTTTGATGAAGACTAAAATATAAAGGATTAGACCAAGTGCCTAGGAAGCAATAGTATACTTAGGATCCCAAGTAAGAGTGCTTCCGGATGAAGATTTACTTCCGGTTAGATTAGGACTTGCGCATGCGGATGAATGTTTTCATCCCCCAGCGTCAGCAAGTAAATCACTAGGGATTTAACTTAGTCCATGAACATTAGGTACACAAACCCTAAGACTAAGCTATGTTTCAATCGGAAGCGAAGTTGCTTCCTGTTAGACTTAGACTGGCGCAGAGCGACAGAATAGATATTACCCCAAGCGTCAGTGAGTCTACTTCCCCAAGTGAAAGCGCTTCCTGTTAGAATTAGACTGGCGCAGAGCGACAGAATAGATATTACCCCAAGCGTCAGTGAGTCTACTTCCCCAAGTGAAAGCGCTTCCTGTTAGACTTAGACTGGCGCAGAGCAATAGAATAGTTATTACCCCAAGCGTCAGTAAGTCTACTTCGCCAAGTGAAAGCACTTCCTATTAGATTTAGACTGGCGCAGGTTGATAGACTAGATATAACCCCGAGCGTCAGCGGAAATGCAACATCAAGTGAAGTTGCTTCCTGTTAGATCTTGACTGGCGCAGACTGATAGAATAGATTTCACCCTAAGCGTCAGTGAATTCACCACGTCAAGTAAAAGTGCTTCCGATAGCTCAGTGACTAGCGCTGAGTGGTGGGATGAAATACACTAAGTGAGAGTGAGTTATAGTGAACCAAGATCCTTCATCTAGTAGTTTTACTTCCGGATGTAAAAATGCTTCCAGATACATCATAGACCAAATCAGAACACAGTCTAAGTAAACTACTCCCCATAGCAAACAAACTTCCCACAGCATGTATAATTCTTATATATATATTGCTATGTTGGACTAACCAGTATGTGCAGAACATGGTCACGCTTCCGGATGCAAATGAGCTTCCGGATGGAAAGACTCTTTACATTGGGACTCAGAGCTTAACACTTGCAGAGCAAGATTACCACTTGCGGATGAAAGATGATCATCCGTCAGCAAGAGTGCAAGAGTAAAAATCACATACTCAGAAGTCAGAATGCTTTTGTCAGAGCAGAGGCGTCAGGACTACTTTTCAGAGTTAAAGCAAGTCAACCCTGCTATGCATTAATGAAGCATTAAATGGGCGAACGGTAACAAGGGAAAAACGGACATATTCAAACGGCTAGCCCACCTACCAAGAGTTCAAAATGCTTGAAGACTATATAAGGAAGCTAAACTTCATTTATGAAGAAGTTAATGATCTTCAAATATTCTTGAGCGAGAAAATCCTTATTCATTCAAGCTGCCCAGAAAAATGAAGAGCATTTAACACTTGGAGTGATTTTTCACCTACCTATTCTGTACTCACAGTAGTTAAGTCTCTTTCTGTTAAAAGAGCATTTATTGAACTTAAGTGTGTAACATCATTCGTTCTGTAAGAGAACTTAGTCAGAAAAGCCTTCAAGTGTAAACTTCAAACCCTTGCTTGGTGTGAGGGGGAGACAGTTAGATAGGTTACAAGTGAGCCAGTGTAAAACTTGTTGTAAGGTTGCAAGTGAGCCCGTAAAACTTGCGGTTGTAAGGTTTCAGGTGAACCCGATTTAAAACCTGAGTTATAGTGAAACTCTCGGCCTGGGTGGTTGAGGACTGGACGTAGGTCAGGTAGACCGAACCAGTATAAATCTTGTGTCATTTACTTTGAGTATTTATTTTTGAAGCACAATTCACCCCCCCCTCTTGTGCATCCATTACGTTCATTTGGTATCAGAGCGGGTCTTTCTCACTCGATTCCAACGAATCCGGAAAGCAAAGATCTAAGTAATGGATACGGAGTATGGTCTGCCAGATGTTGCTGTACAACCCAACAAGCCCCCAGGCTTCGATGGGCACAACTATACATTCTGGAAATTCAGAATGGAAACCTATATCAAGTCAAGCGATATCAGACTATGGGACGTGATCGAACATGGGGATCAAACTCCCTTAGATGAGGAAGGATTTGCTAAGGCAAAAGCCAGATATACTGCTGAGGACTATGCTCTAGTCCAACTCAACCATAGGGCTATGCACTACATCCAGTGTGCTCTCAGCTACAAAGAGTTTCACAGGATCAGCCACCACAAAAATGCAAAGGATATGTGGGAGGCTCTTGAGGCTGCACACTCCGGAACCAGGGGAGTTAAAGCAAGACGTGTTGAGATGCTGGTGGAAGAATTCCACAAATTCGCCATGCTAAGCCCCACCGAGCCTATCAGAGATCTAGAGCTCAGATTCACCCATCTCATCAATAATCTAGCCTCGCTTGGTAAGGATATCCCTGAAAGAGAGCAGGTGAGCAAGATTCTGAAAATCTTGAAGGGTGACTGGATCACCAAAGTCACTATTCTGCAAGAAGTGCAAGGAGAATCAACCAGCTCCGTCACCGCTCTTTTTGGCTCACTTGCTGAATATGAGCCAACCTTGCTGGCTATGAGAGCTCCTCAAACCTCATCCAAGAGTAAGAACCTTGCTCTCGTTGCTCCCAGCAAAGAGATCAAGGACAATGATGAGGATGACGACGATGAGATGGACGATGAGGAGATGGCCCTGATGGTGAGGAAGTTCAGGAAATTCCTCAGGAAGAAGGAAGGCTATCAGAAAGGTGACACCAGCCAGAAGAGGGGATACAAGAAAGAGAAGGTCCCTGTGTGCTTTGAATGCAATAAGCCTGGTCACTTCAAGGCTGAGTGTCCCAGCCTGCAGAGGTCCAAAGGCAAGGATAAAAGAAAGGCACTCGTTTCCTCCATTTGGGTAAACAGCTCAGATGAGGAAGCAAGTGATGATGAAGAAGTTGCCAACCTCTGCCTGGTAGCTAGAGAAGAGGATGAGGAAGCATCTTCAGATCTTGACCTCACCAATGAAGAACATGAGGTAACTCTTCCTGAACTACAAGAGGCTTACAATGAGATTCATGAAGAATTCTCTAAACTATGTAAAGCCTATAAATTCTTGAAAACCAAAAAGGAGTCACTTGAGTCCAAGGTGGACTCACTCAGTGAGGAACTAGCGGAAGCTAGAAGATCTCCAATGGTGGATGGACAGGGTTCTCCTCAAGCAGAACCCAACATCCCAACACCTGAGAGCTGTCCAAATTGCAGCAAAATCTCAGAAGAAAATAATAAGCTGCAAAATGCTCTGCAGAAATTCACCAATGGTTCAGAAATGCTGAATATACTTTTAATGAACCAAAGGGCATATAGGGATAGGACTGGCTTGGGATATACCCCCAGGAAGAAAACGTGGGAAGAACCAAAAGTAAAGCCTTACTTAAAGTTCTTCCATAAAGCCACCAGTCATAGCTCCTCACCTTTCAGCTTCTGTAATTACTGCAACAGAAAAGGACACTCGATGTCCACCTGTAACGCTAAAAAGCATGGAGCTAACAGCTCATACAAGTGGGTCCCTAAAGGAACCAGGGCTACAAAGGATCCTCCACCTGCAAAGGAAATCAAGAGAGGACAAGGATCCCAAGCCTGGAATCATCCCACTGGGAGAACCCAAGAGTCTAGAGCCAACACTAGGCCAAAGACTCCAAATGTGTATAGGCACAAGGATAAGCCCAAAACTAGGCCAAGGGTCCTAGACACTAATGACAAAGGACCCAAGAGAGGTTGGGTACCTAAAATTGCTTGATTGTTTCAGGTGTGTCTCAAGGCATCCAAGAACAAAAATTGGTACATCGATAGCGGATGCTCGAGACATATGACTGGAGACAGAGACAAGTTCAAGTCTCTGGTGATCAAAGATGGAGCCACAGTGACCTTTGGAGGAAATCAAAGTGGCAAGATCACTGGAGTTGGAGAAGTCGGACCAGTCAAAGATGTATATCTAGTGGACGGTCTCTGTCACAACCTGCTAAGTGTAAGTCAAAGCACGGACAAAGGTAACTGGGTAATATTTGATTCAAATGAGTGCTTAATAGTTGATAAGCAGGATCTGAATATAGATAAGGCCAACCTAAAATGCAAAATTAAGGCAATTAGAAATGGGAATCTATATACCTTAGATTTATGTCAACAGCTAGAAGAAAAATGTCTAATATCTAGTGACGAGAATAGCTGGCTTTGGCATAAGAGACTAGCTCATGTTAACTTTACTCAATTGGACATGCTAATTAAAAAGGAGCTAGCTGTAGGTATTCCCCCTTTTAAGGTTAAGCATGATTTTATCTGTGAATCCTGCCAACGAGGAAAGCAAACAAAATCCTCGTTTAAAACCAAGAAGAGAGTCTCCACCAGCAGGCCCTTGGAACTAATCCACATGGATTTGGTTGGGCCAGCAAGAGTAAAAAGCTTAGGTGGAAACCTATATGCTTTAGTGGTGGTGGATGACTATTCAAGGTTTACGTGGACTTTGTTTCTTGCCTCTAAGCAAGATGCTTTTGATGCTTTCGTTGTCCTGGCTAAGAAAGTGCAGAATGAGAAGGATCTCAAAATCACAGCCATAAGGACAGACCATGGAGGAGAGTTTGAGAACCATAGCTTCACTGAGCTATGTGAGCAAAACGGCATCGAACATAACTTCTCAGCTCCGAGAACTCCTCAACAAAATGGAGTAGTCGAAAGAAAGAACAGGGTTCTGACAGAGATGGCTAGAAGCATGCTGAACGAGAAAGAAGTCTCTCAAGTGTTCTGGGCGGACGCTATGAGCACTGCTTGCTATATCTCCAACAGAGCTTATGTTCGCAAGGGCTTGGATAAGACTCCATACGAGCTATATAAAGGAAGGAAGCCCAACATCAGCCATCTCAGAATATTCGGATCAAAATGCTACGTGCATAACAATGGGAAGGTAAACTTGGGTAAGTTTGATCCAAAGGCTGATGTAGGTACATTCATAGGATATTCCCTTAGGAGCAAAGCATATAGGATATACAACATAAGAACTAAAACTGTAGAAGAGTCCATGCATGTTGTATTTGATGAAACTCCTACATGGGGACAATCCACAGAAGATGATGAAGCACTTAACTTTCCAAATCTTCCATCATCTTCCTCACCACCAAAAGAAACAACAACAAGCTATCCCAAAGAAGAAGGTGAACCCAGTGATGTACCTAGTGGGCAACCCATGCCTGAGGAGGCACAACTGCCAATAGCTAGGAGACATCACAGGATCATCCTCTTGATCAAGTGCTTGGTGATGTTTCTTCTGGTGTCAGAACTAGAAGACAAGTTCAAAATGAAGTTGAGTTTGGAGCATTCCTATCTCAAATCGAACCAACTTCAGTTGAACAAGCTCTTGAGGACTGCGACTGGATTATTGCCATGCAGGAAGAGCTGAATCAATTTGAAAGAAGTCAAGTGTGGGAACTAGTCCCAAGGCCGTCTCATCAATCCATAGTAGGAACCAAGTGGGTCTTTAAAAACAAACTGGATGAGACAGGTCAAATCACTAGAAACAAAGCCAGACTGGTAGCTAAAGGATACAACCAAGAAGAAGGCATTGACTATGAAGAAACTTTTGCTCCAGTCGCTAGACTTGAGGCAATAAGGATTCTTCTAGCCTTTGCATCCATGAAAGGTTTCAGATTATATCAAATGGATGTAAAGAGTGCATTTCTTAATGGTTATATTAAGGAAGAGGTATATGTAGAACAACCTCCTGGCTTTGAAAACCATAAGAACCCCAAACATGTGTATAGATTAAAGAAAGCTTTGTATGGCCTGAAACAAGCCCCTCGAGCTTGGTATGAGAGACTCAGCAGCTTTTTGCTGGGCAAGGGTTTCTCAAGAGGCAAATTAGATAATACACTGTTTATTCTTCACAAAGATAGAGATATGTTAATTGTCCAAATTTATGTTTGAAATTCGTGGCTGTCACCCAAGAGGGGGGGGGGTGAATTGGGTGAGGGAATAAAACTTAAACTCTTTTCGAAAGACTGCTTGTGCTCGGTGATGATGATAATAAATAATGCTATGCACAAGTCAGTATGCTATGTGATGCAAAATAGAATGATCAAGTATAAATATATGCACACATAAATTTATCCTGGTTCGGTCACCCAGACCTACATCCAGTCCCCAGGCTACACCTGAGATTTCCAATCCACTATTCTTGTTTAAACCGGGCACAAGAGAAGCCTTTACACTTTAGGTTTTACGAGCACGGGTTCACCTAACAACCCACAGGTTTTACAACGGGTTCACCTGCAAACCTTACAAACGCAAGTTTTACGGGCTAACTTGCAACCTATGGAGATTTAGAAAACTTCTAAATGCTCCCCCTTACAAAATGTAAGATTACAATTAAGTTCACTCTATGAACTGATTTTGTTAAACACTTAAGCTCAAAACTAACTCTCTCAAAGAGTGGATGATGTTACTCACTTAAGTACAAATGAATCACTCTCTAAGAATATTACATATCAAAGTCCGAGAGTAGAAGATGAGAGGAATGTAGAATAGTGTTTCAGACAATAAGCTCTGTTCTCTCTCTCTTTTTCAAGCCCCCTTCTTCAGAAATGAAGAACATCCCTTTTATACCAGCCTCTGAATATCTAACCGTTGGAGAGGCAATAAGACCGTTTGATTATAGACGTTGGGGCCTTGTTTACGTTGTCCTCATTAATGCACAGCAGGGTTGACTTTGCTTTATCTAAAAAGGTGCTCTGACCAAGCTGTTCTGTCAACACTGTTCTGGCAATACTATTCTGACAAAAGTCGTTCTGACATCTGAACATTTTGTACGGTCCGACTCTTGCTTGCTGTCAGAGAAGACTTCGTTCCTCAAGCATAAGTCCAGGATGTTAAGAGACTTATTATCGGAAGCTCTCTTGCTATCTGAAGCTCGTGGACTCTAACATTTTGCTTGCTATCACATAGAGGAACTTTGTCTTCCAAGCACTTGTCCATGAATGATAAGAGTGCTTTGCTATTGGATCCTCTCTTGCTATCAGAAGCTCTCTTATGGACTCTGACTTTTGTGGGCAGTATGAGCTTTGACACCTTGAGTGAATCTTCAGATTATGTTCTCATACTCCTCATGCTTGGTAGGTAACAATGTTGTTTGAATGTGTCTGTTATCCTCTTGTTACCGTTGGAAGGAACATCTTCTTAAATGCTTCAGCAGGGTTGACTTGCTTTATCTCTGAAAAGTAGTCCTGACACCTCTGCTCTGTTAAAAGCATTCTGACACTGCATCTCTTTGAACGTTCAGACATCCTGATTGCTTGCGGAAGCAACTTCTCATCCGGAAGCAACCTTACTGAGTGTGCTGCACTTGAACGTTAGTTTAGCAATATAATCATATAGTCTCATGCAGTGGGTGATCCTAAATCTAAGGTGTATCTGGAAGCACTTCTACATCCGGAAGTAAATTCACTTGATGAGGGATTTAGTTCACCATGACTTGCTCTCGCTTAGTCTATTTCATTCCACCACTCAGCGCTAGTCACTGAGCTATCGGAAGCACTTTTACTTGACGTGGTGAATTCACTGACGCTTAGAGTGAAATCTATTCTATCAGTCTGCGCCAGTCAAGATCTAATAGGAAGCAACTTCACTTGATGTTGCATTTCCGCTGACGCTCGGGGTTATATCTAGTCTATCAACCTGCGCCAGTCTAAATCTAATAGGAAGTGCTTTCACTTGGCGAAGTAGACTTACTGACGCTTGGGGTACTAACTATTCTATTGCTCTGCGCCAGTCTAAGTCTAACAGGAAGCGCTTTCACTTGGGGAAGTAGACTTACTGACGCTTGGGGTAATATCTATTCTGTCGCTCTGCGCCAGTCTAATTCTAACAGGAAGCAAACTCACTTCCGATTGAAACATAGCTTAGTCTTAAGGTTTTGTGTACCTAATTCTCATGGACTAAGTTAAATCCCTAGTGATTTACTTGCTGACGCTGGGGGATGAAAGCATTCATCCGCATGCGCAAGTCCTAATCTAACCGGAAGTGATCTTGCATTCTCAAGTGATCTAACTCAGGATTCTAACCATGTCATCTAATCCCTCCTAAGTGTTGATTATGTTCTCTTAAGTACTAGACCATATCATACCTTAGTCACCATCAAAACTTAAGATTCTAACATTCTCCCCCTTTTTGATGATGACAAACCCATAGATGACTAGAGAACATAATTAAACTTAGATCACTCATCCTAGAGCTATATTCCTTTCCCCATTTCTCTCCCCAAAAATCTAGGCATCTTATCTATCTCTCAGCTCTAGACATCTCATGTCTCATCTCTCGCTAGACATCTCATATCTCATCTCTAGCTAGACATCTTATATCTCATCTCTAGACATCTCATCTCTCTCCCCCTTTTGGCTTCATCAAAATCCAACAGGTGCAAGCTAGCCTTAGGGATGGGGATACTTTTATCGTTCTCCTAGGAATGGGCTTTCTACCTAATATTTCTCCCTATGTATCGCTAATAAAGATTTGTTCTAGACTATTCAATACAATGTACGAGAATTAACAAGGAACAGCAATAATGGCTCATGATCCTAAATGATTGTATTTTCCCTAAACACTATGTAGGATAGTTAAACATGTTTTTCAAAGGAGATATTGATACATCAAATCTAATCATAATTAAATTAAGATCAAAACATACAAAACAGTTTTCTTTTTGAAGGTGAAAATTCTTTCCAAATGTAATTTTGATCCTCTCGAATTGATTAACATGATATCAAAAGTAATTTTGATGTGTTTAAAAATGATGATTATGATATCAAATGAAATATGTGATTTTAAAATTCAAATGAGATGAAATCTGATACCTAATGAAATCAAATGAGATCTGTGAGTTTGAACTTGTGGTATCAAAGGAAATGATTGAATGCCAAATGAAATTTGTGATACCATATGAAATGAAATCAAATCAAATGAAATTTGTGTTTTTAAAAGTGCCAAAAATAATTTCCAAACAAATTGCATCACAGCATCTTAAGAGTTTATTATCGATGACAGCATGTGACTCTCTATTTTCAAGGGATCATTAACAGGTAATGTCCACTTACTTCTCTTCTATATTAAGATTAATCATCATTAAATCAAGAAAGGAAGCATATAAGAGAGGTATGTTATCAATTACTTTCCAGCATGTCATTTAGAGGATACAGATGTGTGAGCTAGGATGATTTTCTAAGACAGTGAATGATTTTGAAGTCAATGCAGATTGAGAGAAACATCCTAAGTTGACACCCTTACCAATGCCATGTATGCATCATATGTAAGAAATGGTAAGGTGTAGATGTTACCACAGATGAGGGGTACTCATACTCTATTAGACTCAGGAATCTGAATCATACGCAGATAAGCATGCTTCCTGACATCTTCAAGAGGTGTGCTATCTCAAGTGGAAACCCCTAGCGCAAGTGCTTTGATGATTCGCTTCGGCAAGCTGAGCTACAACCACAAGCGGACATGACTGGGCAGTCACTCTACTCTTCCCATGGTTCAATAGTTGGCCTGCTATCGAAGACGCTGATTGTTGCGAAAGCAACCTTGCTCAGACTTGATGATTGGTCCTGCATGTGCTTGAGGAAGCAAGCGCTTCCTGATGGTCAGTGAAAGAACTTAAGATTTAACATTGGAGACCATACTCAGGACATTCAAGTCAATCTGTGTTAGTCAGCACAAGTTAATAATTTTAAGAAATCATGCTTGCTAATTTGGTTTTAAGAAAATAAGAGCAATGATTATGTGAGAACTAATTTTGAAATTGTCTACACGTTCACATAGTTTCACTATCAAGATATGAACTCCATTTATACTCTCATAGATAAATATCAATGTGATAGTATAGCGAGTATCAAACAGGTGGCATATTTTCAGAGTTTCGTAAGCAAGTATAGTTCAATAAATATGCCTCAAGGATGTTCATGTTAGATCATGAAGACATGTGAATTATTAACACAATGAAATTTTGAGAAATCTTCGTCCTCACAAAATAGTTTGATTTCAAGACTAAATCCGGTTTACAAAAACAGCCAAATTTCAGCATGTGATTACGAGAATAATTTCCAAATTTTAGCTCAAGTTCTTCTAGATATGGTCAGTGTGATCTCATTGTTCTTAGGATATCAACAAGCTCGAAATTAATACAGATTATAGCATGCTTGTGATACTATGCCATGTTTTACAGATCTAGCAAAGTTTAATTCAAGGCATTTCCTAAGATTTCTAATGCATGTCAGACAAGAGAGAGACTATCCATTAAATTTCACAACAGAATATGTAAGGGATAGAAATGCTCATGTGTATTGGCGAGAGTTTCTCAGGTTTAGTATAGCCATTCCACACATCTTGATAAGAGGCATTTTCGTTGCCATTCTCTCTTGGTCATTCTCATTGTTCAAGCTTCAATAATCTGTGTCAACATTCTTAAACCACAAACTTGAATCGAGATCATTAGTAGATTGAGAACTTAAGATGTAATTAAGAGGGATGTATTGTTCTCGAACCCATAGCTGCTTATGCATTGAAAAACTTGATGCAAGAGATACCATATGAAATGGAAAATCAGAAATAACTTTTGAATGCTATCATGAGGAATGGTTGTCATGTAAGTTTAAAGAGGATCGGAATCTGTTTTGAAAGTTTGCATTTCAAAAAGGATCTTTCAAAAATCAAGGTGAATGTATAAACTATTTTCTTTTCTGAGAGGCGCCCAAAAAAAAAAAATTGCTAAGCATATATGAGTAAAACGATTTAGACACCATATGAAAAACTCTGAAGAAGGTTTTTTGTTTGTGTCAAAATTCTGAAACTAGTTCTGAATCTTCTTAACAATGTCAGAAATCTTGGAACACAATGATTCAGCATGCACAAATTTAGTAGGTTTTGAAGAAGGTTCAGTTTCAAAGTGTCAGACTTCTTGAATCTGTAAAATCAGTATGCATTATATCAGAAAATGAATTTGATATGATAGGATCATTTTTACAGAAAATAAGGTTATCACAGATAAGGGAAATCATATCAATTTCAGAGAAATAAAATCTGTTAAGCTCATCATGCATTTACTACCCAAAAGATTATTCAAGTAAAGAGGAGGGTAAGAATGATATCACCATAGCTCCATTCGCATCAAGCAGTAGCTCGCTTGATTTTGGTTGACAATGCAAGGATTCTATTTTCAGAGCAGCACCAAAATCTATGCGTGACGAATGCTTATCAAGACTTGACTAATTGTTCAGATGAGGTACAGTCCTGAGTCCTGTTGAGGCTAATAGGATGAATTGGAGCTGGTGCAGAGGGATGAATTCACTTGGTGATCACTACTACTCGCATCTCTCGCCTCTTGAACCCATACTTCTTACACAGCTCTTCACTCAGATTAGGTGCTGGCGCAGAGAGAGACACAGGTTCAGCAGAGGGTATCTCCGCAGGTTGATCACTCAGTGCTATCTCAAGCTTGCCTCTGTGCCAGCAGACTGTTGGGGGCACATGAATCAGATGGCTTCCCCAAGGGCGAGCCTTCCTGCTTGGGCAATCCGCTTCATTTCAATTTCCCTTCTGAGGGCAGCAGTGACATCCTGGTCAAGTCCGAGGGGTGGCTATCTTAGCCTATCTCTCTCTGATTTTGTTCATGTTCCTTGTTCATTTTAGCCCATAACTCATCTTCACCCTTGTCTTGCTGAACCTCCGGATTGCCTTTCCTACAAAATATCAGATAGTTCCTTCCTTTTGTATCCAAGTCTGGATCTGAAGGTCAGTTTGTAGGCTATATGTAATTCACATGCACTTAGAGATTACTTGCTATGTGTATGGCATGGTGAATCTATCATGACTATATGCACAAGGATATACAAGGTTTTTGATCAAGATAGTCATGGATCTCATGTAGATTATGAACATTACTTATTTCTTTAAGCTTTCTTCAATGATGAATATAATGTTCACATCTTAGGATGCTTAATGTAAAATCTCAATAAGTCCATCTAATATTAGCATAGGAGATTTTACTATCAAATGCTTCGTTGCTAAGTGATCCCTTGTTTACCCAAGGAGATCTTCTATACTTATCCTTGGTTCGAAGCACTTTCTTCTGAGAGGTAGGATTCAAGAGCCTTTCCAATGATGATCGAGGAATCCACTCTCTCTTGTTCTTCTCAGGATAATTGAATGGAACTTTGTGATAGCTCATCCTTGAGACAGAACCATTGTCCCTTGTGGTGGCCGACAGCTTCTTATGATTGTACCAGTGGGTTTCAGCAGTTGCATCACCACGAGTTCTCTTCTTTGGGATAAGAGGAACTCTTGATTTTTCCTGCACAAGTAAGGCACTAGGAGAATGTTTTGGTACCCATTTGTACTTGGGTCCTACATGGTTAGCACTGGACCTTACTTGTCCTTTAGGAATCCATACAAACTTATTTCTCACATTTGAATTTCTTCTAAGACTGCATGTGTGAGAATTATGTCCTAATCTACCACAATAATGACAGATAATGGAATGATAATCAAAATGAGGCTTCCTATCATTATCATGATTAGTTTTCTTTAGAAAAGCTTTTTGTTCCTTTGAAATTTCAGTTTCTTTTGAAAGCTTTTCTTTTTCCTTCAACACGTGTTTACAATCAAAACATTTTTCAAGACATGTTGAAGTTTTCCCTACCGATAGTGGGCTAGCTATCGGAACCACTAGTTCTTTAAAAGAACCCTCGGAAACTTTAGATGTAGAAGAAGAAATTAGTTTTTCAAGTTTCCTATCTTTTTCTTTTAAGCCTAGAAGTTCTTTTGCAAGTTTACAATATTCAGTATATAACTCATTGTATGCATCTTGCAAATCAGAGAGTTCAATTTCAGATCCAGATACCTCACTTTCTGAATCTTCTAGGCAGAGATGGATACTCTCTTCACTGAAGTCTGCTTCCTCAATATCAGTTTCCAAAAGCTCATCAGTAGATGATCCACAAAGAGCACGAGTTGAGCTTTGGACAGCTGTGCTTTCAAGAGATGGGTTAGAAGCATATATCACATCAAGAGTATTCCAAATATCTCTAGCACTAGAGCAATGTTTGATTTTCTGGAAATCATTTTCAGTTAAGCCTTTGTATAAAATTTGCATTGCTCTAATGTTTAAGGAAAACAAATTTTTCTCCCTTTCAGTCCAGTTTCCTCTTGGTTTGAAATCAAAATCATTTTCAAAAATATCCCACATTTTCAAACTAGTGGATTTTATAAAACTTTCCATTCTTGCTTTCCACCAACAAAAATCAATATTTTCTAACACAGGTGGAATGGTATGATCAAAGCCTTTGGAAAACATTTTAACCCAAATCAGCCAAGGTCTTTGCACTTGAGATCGTTTGATCCTTTAAACAAGTGACCTGCTCTGATACCAAATGAAATTCGTGGCTGTCACCCAAGAGGGGGGGGGGTGAATTGGGTGAGGGAATAAAACTTAAACTCTTTTCGAAAGACTGCTTGTGCTCGGTGATGATGATAATAAATAATGCTATGCACAAGTCAGTATGCTATGTGATGCAAAATAGAATGATCAAGTATAAATATATGCACACATAAATTTATCCTGGTTCGGTCACCCAGACCTACATCCAGTCCCCAGGCTACACCTGAGATTTCCAATCCACTATTCTTGTTTAAACCGGGCACAAGAGAAGCCTTTACACTTTAGGTTTTACGAGCACGGGTTCACCTAACAACCCACAGGTTTTACAACGGGTTCACCTGCAAACCTTACAAACGCAAGTTTTACGGGCTAACTTGCAACCTATGGAGATTTAGAAAACTTCTAAATGCTCCCCCTTACAAAATGTAAGATTACAATTAAGTTCACTCTATGAACTGATTTTGTTAAACACTTAAGCTCAAAACTAACTCTCTCAAAGAGTGGATGATGTTACTCACTTAAGTACAAATGAATCACTCTCTAAGAATATTACATATCAAAGTCCGAGAGTAGAAGATGAGAGGAATGTAGAATAGTGTTTCAGACAATAAGCTCTGTTCTCTCTCTCTTTTTCAAGCCCCCTTCTTCAGAAATGAAGAACATCCCTTTTATACCAGCCTCTGAATATCTAACCGTTGGAGAGGCAATAAGACCGTTTGATTATAGACGTTGGGGCCTTGTTTACGTTGTCCTCATTAATGCACAGCAGGGTTGACTTTGCTTTATCTAAAAAGGTGCTCTGACCAAGCTGTTCTGTCAACACTGTTCTGGCAATACTATTCTGACAAAAGTCGTTCTGACATCTGAACATTTTGTACGGTCCGACTCTTGCTTGCTGTCAGAGAAGACTTCGTTCCTCAAGCATAAGTCCAGGATGTTAAGAGACTCATTATCGGAAGCTCTCTTGCTATCTGAAGCTCGTGGACTCTAACATTTTGCTTGCTATCACATAGAGGAACTTTGTCTTCCAAGCACTTGTCCATGAATGATAAGAGTGCTTTGCTATTGGATCCTCTCTTGCTATCAGAAGCTCTCTTATGGACTCTGACTTTTGTGGGCAGTATGAGCTTTGACACCTTGAGTGAATCTTCAGATTATGTTCTCATACTCCTCATGCTTGGTAGGTAACAATGTTGTTTGAATGTGTCTGTTATCCTCTTGTTACCGTTGGAAGGAACATCTTCTTAAATGCTTCAGCAGGGTTGACTTGCTTTATCTCTGAAAAGTAGTCCTGACACCTCTGCTCTGTTAAAAGCATTCTGACACTGCATCTCTTTGAACGTTCAGACATCCTGATTGCTTGCGGAAGCAACTTCTCATCCGGAAGCAACCTTACTGAGTGTGCTGCACTTGAACGTTAGTTTAGCAATATAATCATATAGTCTCATGCAGTGGGTGATCCTAAATCTAAGGTGTATCCGGAAGCACTTCTACATCCGGAAGTAAATTCACTTGATGAGGGATTTAGTTCACCATGACTTGCTCTCGCTTAGTCTATTTCATTCCACCACTCAGCGCTAGTCACTGAGCTATCGGAAGCACTTTTACTTGACGTGGTGAATTCACTGACGCTTAGAGTGAAATCTATTCTATCAGTCTGCGCCAGTCAAGATCTAATAGGAAGCAACTTCACTTGATGTTGCATTTCCGCTGACGCTCGGGGTTATATCTAGTCTATCAACCTGCGCCAGTCTAAATCTAATAGGAAGTGCTTTCACTTGGCGAAGTAGACTTACTGACGCTTGGGGTACTAACTATTCTATTGCTCTGCGCCAGTCTAAGTCTAACAGGAAGCGCTTTCACTTGGGGAAGTAGACTTACTGACGCTTGGGGTAATATCTATTCTGTCGCTCTGCGCCAGTCTAATTCTAACAGGAAGCAAACTCACTTCCGATTGAAACATAGCTTAGTCTTAAGGTTTTGTGTACCTAATTCTCATGGACTAAGTTAAATCCCTAGTGATTTACTTGCTGACGCTGGGGGATGAAAGCATTCATCCGCATGCGCAAGTCCTAATCTAACCGGAAGTGATCTTGCATTCTCAAGTGATCTAACTCAGGATTCTAACCATGTCATCTAATCCCTCCTAAGTGTTGATTATGTTCTCTTAAGTACTAGACCATATCATACCTTAGTCACCATCAAAACTTAAGATTCTAACAATGTTGATGATATTATCTTTGGGGCAACTAACGAGAAGCTTTGTGAAGATTTCTCTAAGATTATGCAGGGTGAATTTGAGATGTCAATGATGGGAGAACTAACATTCTTCCTAGGCCTGCAAATCAAACAAAAGAAGAACGGAATCTTCATCTCCCAAACCAAGTACTGCAGAGAACTACTCAAAAAGTTTGGGATGGATGAATGCAAGGAGTATGATACTCCTATGAGCACCTCAGCTGCACTCGACGCTGACGCCAAGGGTAAAAGTGTCAGCCTGCCCATGTACAGGGGAATGATAGGTTCCCTCCTATACTTAACGGCGAGCAGGCCTGATATTCAATTTAGCGTAGGCATGTGTGCTAGGTTTCAAGCCAACCCCAAGGAATCACACTTGACATGTGTTAAACGTATTCTGAGATACCTTGAGGGAACACAAGAACTTGGTCTTTGGTATCCCAGAGGTAACCAAGAGTTCTTGTGGGCTTATTCTGACTCTGACCACGCAGGTTATAAAACAGATAGAAAGAGCACCAGTGGACAATGCGCCTTCCTTGGTGGTTGTCTGGTGTCTTGGGCCAGCAAGAAGCAAACCTGCGTGTCCTTGTCATCCACTGAGGCAGAATACATTGCTGCTGCAAGTTGCTGTGCACAAGTGCTATGGCTGAAAAACCAGTTGAGAGATCTTGGCTTGGAGTTCCCTGAGGCGCCCATCCTCTGTGATAACACAAGCACAATTAGCCTCGCCAAGAATCCAGTTCAGCACACCAGGACAAAGCACATTGACGTCCGACATCACTTCATCAGAGACCATGTTCAAAAGAAGGATGTCAAGGTGCAGTTTGTTCCCACACAACAACAGCTTGCGGATATCTTCACCAAGCCTCTGGGGACTGACCAGTTTATTTTCATTAGAGGTGAATTGGGAATGGTAAACCCAAATGAAGTGTAATTATTATTTTTTTTTTTTTTTTTTTTTTACAACAATACTGACTTAGGCATCGGAGTGCCAATATATGTCCTTGCAGGTATTCAATGTTGAATCTTAAGTAAGTGCAACCGGAAGCAAAACCACTTCCGAATGATTACACACTGACGCTGGATGATCAAACCAAGAGAGCGCCAGCACAAGTCCAAGAAGACACGTCACTTCAGAAAACGCTTCAACTTCCAAATGAGACGTTTCGACTTCTCTGACAATATGAAGCGACACGTGTCATCAGGTATATCGATCCAACTTAAGGCGTTTACGCTACCCAATGTGTGATAATGTGAAGGAGCATGACCTTTTTGCCCTTAGTGACTTTACCTATAAAAGGGACATCTCATTTCACACATTCTTCATTTTCATCTATGTTCTTCATATAAACATTTCATCAACCCCACAAAAATGGCCGAACCCTCTGAAGCAAACCCAGTTTCGAGGAAACCCTCCTCATCTAAGAAACACAAGTCCAAATCTGGGAAATCAAGCCATCAACATTCTGGAAAATCTGGGCATCGTGAAAGACATCAAGAACATCATGAAGTTTCTCGGCAAATTGCCCTAGGGCAGGATGAAAATATTCAAGGTCAGCCTGAAACTTCTGGTAGAATGGCAGAACTGTTAGTGGGTTCTAAGAAGAGGAAGTCCATCCCTAAGGAGGAGGCTGCGGCGATCAAATATGGAAAACACTCTTTGATGATGCCAAAAGGGGGAGAAATGCATTGACCACTAGCCTTGCTACCCTGGGAGTTCCTTGATGAAGAAGAGCTTCAGCGAGAGGGAGAGAAAGAAGAAACAAAGAAACAACCCCCAGCCCAAATTTTTTTTACTTAGAAATGTTCATCTTTTCATGCATGTTCTCATATCTGCCTACTATATGCTCGCTGCTTGTAAATGTTATCTAATTATATGCTCTGACCTGTAACCTATGCTTATCAATAATATTTGTCTAAGTTACTTATTCTGAACTATTGCTTTTATTCTTCAGCTAATCCTTTCATATGAACTTAATCGATAAAGCTAAGTTTGTCATCATCAAAAAGGGGGAGAATGTTAGAATCTTAAGTTTTGATGAAGACTAAAATATAAAGGATTAGACCAAGTGCCTAGGAAGCAATAGTATACTTAGGATCCCAAGTAAGAGTGCTTCCGGATGAAGATTTACTTCCGGTTAGATTAGGACTTGCGCATGCGGATGAATGTTTTCATCCCCCAGCGTCAGCAAGTAAATCACTAGGGATTTAACTTAGTCCATGAACATTAGGTACACAAACCCTAAGACTAAGCTATGTTTCAATCGGAAGCGAAGTTGCTTCCTGTTAGACTTAGACTGGCGCAGAGCGACAGAATAGATATTACCCCAAGCGTCAGTGAGTCTACTTCCCCAAGTGAAAGCGCTTCCTGTTAGAATTAGACTGGCGCAGAGCGACAGAATAGATATTACCCCAAGCGTCAGTGAGTCTACTTCCCCAAGTGAAAGCGCTTCCTGTTAGACTTAGACTGGCGCAGAGCAATAGAATAGTTATTACCCCAAGCGTCAGTAAGTCTACTTCGCCAAGTGAAAGCACTTCCTATTAGATTTAGACTGGCGCAGGTTGATAGACTAGATATAACCCCGAGCGTCAGCGGAAATGCAACATCAAGTGAAGTTGCTTCCTGTTAGATCTTGACTGGCGCAGACTGATAGAATAGATTTCACCCTAAGCGTCAGTGAATTCACCACGTCAAGTAAAAGTGCTTCCGATAGCTCAGTGACTAGCGCTGAGTGGTGGGATGAAATACACTAAGTGAGAGTGAGTTATAGTGAACCAAGATCCTTCATCTAGTAGTTTTACTTCCGGATGTAAAAATGCTTCCAGATACATCATAGACCAAATCAGAACACAGTCTAAGTAAACTACTCCCCATAGCAAACAAACTTCCCACAGCATGTATAATTCTTATATATATATTGCTATGTTGGACTAACCAGTATGTGCAGAACATGGTCACGCTTCCGGATGCAAATGAGCTTCCGGATGGAAAGACTCTTTACATTGGGACTCAGAGCTTAACACTTGCAGAGCAAGATTACCACTTGCGGATGAAAGATGATCATCCGTCAGCAAGAGTGCAAGAGTAAAAATCACATACTCAGAAGTCAGAATGCTTTTGTCAGAGCAGAGGCGTCAGGACTACTTTTCAGAGTTAAAGCAAGTCAACCCTGCTATGCATTAATGAAGCATTAAATGGGCGAACGGTAACAAGGGAAAAACGGACATATTCAAACGGCTAGCCCACCTACCAAGAGTTCAAAATGCTTGAAGACTATATAAGGAAGCTAAACTTCATTTATGAAGAAGTTAATGATCTTCAAATATTCTTGAGCGAGAAAATCCTTATTCATTCAAGCTGCCCAGAAAAATGAAGAGCATTTAACACTTGGAGTGATTTTTCACCTACCTATTCTGTACTCACAGTAGTTAAGTCTCTTTCTGTTAAAAGAGCATTTATTGAACTTAAGTGTGTAACATCATTCGTTCTGTAAGAGAACTTAGTCAGAAAAGCCTTCAAGTGTAAACTTCAAACCCTTGCTTGGTGTGAGGGGGAGACAGTTAGATAGGTTACAAGTGAGCCAGTGTAAAACTTGTTGTAAGGTTGCAAGTGAGCCCGTAAAACTTGCGGTTGTAAGGTTTCAGGTGAACCCGATTTAAAACCTGAGTTATAGTGAAACTCTCGGCCTGGGTGGTTGAGGACTGGACGTAGGTCAGGTAGACCGAACCAGTATAAATCTTGTGTCATTTACTTTGAGTATTTATTTTTGAAGCACAATTCACCCCCCCCTCTTGTGCATCCATTACGTTCATAATCCATCTAAAACCAACATTCCAAAATTATTAAATAACTTCAACAACTATTATCCTCCCACCAATTAATTCAAAACAGCACTCATTAACAAATCCCAACATCAAAGAGTCCAAAAATGTTCATAAAATTCCCAAAATAATTTCTAACTACCAAAAACTTAATTACTTTCCAAACATCTCCATTTAAGTAGTTCAACATTCATAAATTCTTGTTTAAAGCCCCATGGCATTGAGTATGTGTAAAACCCAACTTCAAAGAACCACTACCAACTCCGAAAATTCCCAATTGCTTCACTTCTTCCAAAAATTCCAATTTCTCCCAAGAATTCCCAAAATCAATATCCTAATTTCAGTTTTTAAACATTAAAATTCTAAAAATCCCAATATATTCAAAACCCTAACTTTAAAAGAGGGAATTTTATCCAAAAATTCAAAATCAATGTAGTAGGAGATGCTTACATGGTTTCATGTGACAAAGAAAGACATCTCCACCATCGGCCGCCGTCGAACACGCCGGAGCAGCCGCTGGAGGTGGCCGGCCGATTTCAACCAAGGGAGAAACGAAAAGGATGAGGAAAGTGAAGATGGAAAAGAAGCTAACTTGAAGGACAAAAGAAAAATGATACCTCCGACCTCCCACCGTCGTCGGCTGCCGGAAACGAAGCCACCACCGCCGGAAAAACGCAACACGACGCCGGAGAAGAAGGAGGAACAGATCGAGTTAAGCTTACAGATTTGTGGAGAAGAAAAGAGAGATGAACGAAAATGAGGAAGTTTTTTGGGTAAAGAAGGATGAATGGGAGTGTGGGTGTGAAGAAAAATAAAGAAATGGTGAGGAGGGGGCGGAACGCACGCAGAAAATGGAGGAGGAAGGGAGTTCGCGTGTTTCATTAAGGGAAGGAAGGAGGGGCGCGTTTGGTTGGGAAGAAATAAGGGTGGTTTTTGATAATTACTGTCTAAACTTGCCATATTGTACTCTTTTTGATTTACAACCACTTAAACCAGCCTCCAATCTTCTTAAACTTCAAAATATTTTGAGTTTCCCCATTCTCCCATATTTCAAATTCTTTATTTGCCTAATTAGTTATCTGCATACCTAATACTTAAAATTCCAAAAATATTCCCAAAATCACCAAAAATTCCTAAAAATTCCAAAATTCCCAATTTCTCCATTTATTATTTCCTAAGATACTCTCTAATCCTATATTAAAATTTTCAGGATGTTACAATTCTCTCCACCTTTTAGGAATTTTGCCCTCAAAATTCGCCCTATCCAACAACTCTGACAGATAATACAAGACGTAGTTTACTCAATACATTCCTAAAACTTGGATTAGTGAAGAAGAACTCTGATTCTAACCAAATTAATACACATCATTTCTCTTGATTATAGATTTTCAAGTCATATTTCAACTTTACTACACCCTAATTTTGCTAATTTCCTTAACTTATAGGACAACGAAAGTCATTCCTTTGTCATCTATCAAAATATTTCCCCAAATACTTATCCATGGTCAATTCCTTAGTCCAATTTCTAGGGTATCTTCTCATTTATAGGGACAATTCCATCACATTGAAAATCGTCACTATCTAAACAACAACGCTTCAACAATCTATATCAACACTTAAACTTTCTTAAATTCAATCCTAAAACAATAAAGCTTCCAAATTATTTTCCTCCTCTCCGGAAAATCTTGAGTTTGCGATTTAAACCGGTTTTCTCCCCTTATTCAAACGGGTCATTCAAAGATAGAGTCCCACTACTAAATGGTGTGCCTAAATATATATATCTAATAATTGCTTCCATTATGCTCCTATTCTCTCACCTCGTAATTTCCAAATATTAATTCCTTTATAATTTACTCCTCATTTTGACAAGTACTCCAGTTTAATATATAATAAAAATATTCTCCAACACATTCACTGAACTATTTCCCACGACTTTCATAATCGTAATGAACGAACTAAAATTCTTACTAACGCCTCAAACAGTGAGTTTTCAATTTGTAATGTTTTCCTTATCTAATAATTTTATCCTTCATCATAACTTCAATTTCGACATTAAATTAACTCATCTTAATAATAGTCTAATAATAATTTCCCTATTCTTAAAATCACAAGTTCCATACTCATAATCCTTTGAATTGATCACTAATCCAAATTTCTCATTCCCCGTATTCCACTCATCAAGCCAACTTCAACCTTTATTTGCATAAGCAGTTTCTCAACAGAATTTCACATATGCTCAAGCTCATGAGTTCATACTAAATCTATATGAACAATTTTATTTATTGGTTGTATGACAAATCTTAGGGAATCACACTTCTAAAACTAGGAGTTCTTCCTAATTCCTCATAACTCAATCGATCACCATTTACTTCTTATTTAACATTCTTCCTTATAGCTCCCTTTACAAGAACTTCCTATTTACCTGGCCTTTATTTATATGTCCTACTCATTCTTTACATCACTTAAACGACAATTGTCTAACTATTAAATTCTCTAAATTTAAGATTATATGTTCTCTATCTATATTCCTTCAATAGATTCCGAACCAAATAACTCATACAAACCATCCTTTTCAAGACCCCAAGCAATCCTGATTATTGAACTAACTTCTTATTTTATCATACCGTCATATCATCATCACAACATTCACAACTATATTTCAACAACTCCTTTCACTCAATACAACAACTTAGGTACCATTGACCCGTATCTTCCTTCATCCTCCACTCCATCAAAATAATTCAAACCTAACCACTCAAGATGGTAATCACAACAATTATAACCTAAATTAGAATTTCAAATCTCTCAAAGTATAGTCCAATTGCGACTCAAATCAATCCCCTTACAAGGTTTATTTTCATTTCTCCTAGACATAATATACCTTCCCTATTTCTTAATAAAAATCCATACTCCAACAATGTTCTTCACATCTTGACCACTCTTTGATTCATTATCAACTCACAGTTGTAATCTAAAACCACTTGATCAATCACTAGACAATTTAAATGTAATGAAAATAAGGCTATAGAATAGAATAAGTTTCTAAGAAAGATAAGATAAAACAAATTGAATCCTTGAATCCAAAAACAAATACAGAATTTTGCCGTCTCTCCATAACACCCGAGACACATTTCCTCCCAATCCTATCTAAGCTCCAAAATATTCAATTTTGTCATCCCTCCTTTGCTACTTTATCAACAATTGCCATCACTTACCCTACAACCTATATCACCAATTTGCACATTTGAGAATCCGTACCACATCATGAAAATAAACTTTGCATACATTTGAGTCCTTAAATCTTTCCATAATCAAAAGTCTTGATGTAAACCCACTACTTCGAAACACAAATTTTCTAAATTATTTCCCCCAAAATACATTTAGAACACTCCAATTCATATGTTCCTCAATTCAAAACTAAGCCCTTAAATCAATCTAAAGCCCATAACCATATAAATCAAACTCTTTCCAATGACATTCAAATATATCATCATTCTACCTTCAATGAAGCCAGCTCGAAAAATTCTACCTCCTTTAACCAAATAAAGTCTCTCATGATGCCTCGACTATGATTATGGGCTGCGTATATCTATTGCTACTAAACTTGACAGGTAATCACGCTTAACTGACTGTGATACTGAGGGTGATGGTAGTTGAGGATTTCTAAAATCCTCTTATACTTTTATATATATAAATGAAATGTGTTCAGATTATTTTATATTTAAACGTGGGCTATAGGGTGCCTTTCTAAATACACTGTACTTTATATATATACATATTCATATATAAATCCTTTGTATGTTGCATGACACTGATTATTAGTACCGTCGGCCGATGTAACCATCGATTTGCGCAAATCGATAGGTTAATTGTACGGGTTCCTCGGGTTGTAAAGGAACCAGGGATTTTTCACATTTTAGAGTGGTCCCTTTTTCATGCTTTCAGATTTGAGACTGGGCACAGTGTCAATCACGTTTATTTTTGTCTATTGAGAGATGGATGTATCTGTGTTGTATATATATATATATATATATATATATATATATATATATATATATATATATATTATGTGGTTTATGCAGGTTTTGAAAACTGTGGTACCCTGTAGACACTCCGCTACCCCACTTCTGAGTCTCACTGTGATTTAAGTAGTGATTACTGAGACATAGTTTTGTCTCACCCCATTCCCCTTTATTTTTGCAGGTGATCATGCCCAGAGGTAGTCTGAGAGGAAGGGAAAAAGGGGCCGGCCAGCTGCACTGAGTCAGTGAGTAGGCCGGAGGTAAACCGTAGGAATATATATATTGTCATTTATTAGGCTGCATCAGCTTCCGCATTTGTTGTGTATTTTGGGTGAAATGTATTGCTAATTTGACTGTTTAATTGATTCTGTTAATTGCTATGTTAATTACTGATATTGTCATAATGTGATCATTGGTTACAGAAGGATTGCCTGCTAATGGAAAGGCAATTCCTTTTACTGATTGAGCTTAGCGACGTTTGATTTCGCTTTGTGATACTGACATGTTAAGTCAGAGAATTGTGTATTTGTGATGTGTTTGATTTAATGAAGCTAATGACTGGTGTTGTTGACACATGCTGTGTTAGGTGATTAAGTCACCATTGTATTGGATAATATTATTAGTTCTACAGGTGAATGGTCATGATCAAGTTAAGGAAATTCTCTTTTCCTAACTTGATTATAATATGTGAATGTTGAATGTTTGTAGGTTAATGGAAGTTGTTGTCTCATATAACCATGTTAGATGGGCCCCTCTCTAGCATGGTTATCCGTCTCCACGTATTATGTTGTCTCTTTTGCTAACTATGTTAGGAGAATCTCTTTTCTAACATAGTTAGATGTGTGCTAAAGATTATAAGTGTTTTTCCATTGTAGTAGATGATTCGTTTACTAACCATGTTAGATGAATCTTTTACTAACATGGTTAGGGCATTTGTTATGAATGTTATCGCTTTCTCTTTCTAACCATGTTAGGTGAATTCTTACTAACATGGTTAGGTACCATTGTTGAGATCTTTTGGTACGTATTGAATTAGATATGTATTAGTAGGTTAATAATGTATAAGTAACAGTATGTTAGGTTAAATTTCTGAGTGATATGTGTTTCTTCTTCTAACCATGTTAGGCAAATCCTTACTAACATGGTTAGTCATTAATTATCCATGATAGTATTAGCATTATATTAGGAAATTCTTTTCTATCATGGATAATGCATATAAATTATTAGAAATTTCTTTTCTAATTATGATAGTGTTATTGATATTATGGAAAAGTCTTTCTCTATCATAGTTAGTAAAGTAAATGATTGGATTGAAAGTGTTATTATTGTTAAAACAGGGATTTAGATATAGAATGTTATAGGTGCTCTTTCTATCAGTCTTGTAACCTGCATGGTCAGCGTTAGAATAAGCCCACAAGAACTCCTAGTTACCTCTGGGATACCAGAGACCAAGTTCTTGAGTTCCCTCAAGGTATCTTAAAATACGTTTAACACATGTTAAGTGAGATTCCTTAGGATTGGCTTGAAATCTTGCACACATGCCAACACTAAATTGAATGTGAGGTCTACTAGCTGTTAAATATAATAGGGAGCCTATCATGCCCCTATACATTGACTGACTTAGTGTACTTCCCTTAACATCTGCATCGAGAGCGGCAGAGGTGCTCATAGGAGTATCATACTCCTTACATTCATCCATCCCAAAATTTTTAAGAAGTTCTATGCAGTACTTGGTTTGGGAGATGAATATGCCATCCTTTTTCTGCTTGATCTGCAAGCCTAGGAAGAATGTCAATTCTCCCATCATCGACATTTCAAACTCTCCCTGCATTGTCTTTGAGAACTCCTCATAGAGTCTCTCGTTAGTTGCTCCAAAAATGATATCATCAACATAAATCTGAATAACTAACATGTCTTGACCCTCATGCAATATAAACAATGTATTATCGAGTTTGCCTCTAGAGAAACCTTTTCCTAGCAAAAAGTTCCTAAGTCTCTCATACCAAGCTCGTGGAGCTTGTTTCAGGCCACATAGGGCTTTCTTAAGTTTAAAAACATGTTTGGGATATTTAGGGTCTTCAAATCCAGGAGGTTGTTCAACATACATCTCTTCCTTAATATAGCCATTAAGAAAGGCACTCTTTACATCCATTTGATATAATTTAAAACCTTTCATGGATGCAAATGCTAGAAGAATCCTTATAGCCTCAAGTCTTGCAACTAGGGCAAAGGTTTCTTCATAGTCAATGCCCTCTTCTTGATTATACCCTTTTGCAACCAATCTGACTTTGTTTCTAGTGATTAGTCCGGTCTCATCTAGTTTGTTTTTGAAGACCCATTTGGTCCCAACTATGGATTGGTGAGACGGCCTAGGCACTAGTTCCCAGACTTGACTCCTTTCAAATTGGTTGAGTTCTTCCTCCATGGCAATGATCCAATCAGAGTCCTCTAGGGCTTGTTCAACTGAAGTTGGTTCAATTTGAGGTAGAAAGGCTCCAAACTCAACTTCATTTTGAACCTGTCTTCTAGTTCTAACACCAGAAAAAACATCACCAAGTACTTGGTCAAGTGGATGATCCTTGTGATGTCTCCTAGCTGTTGGCAACTGTACCTCATCACGCACCGTCTGCACTCTAGGTTCTTCAAGGGGATCATCCTCCCTTTTGGGATCACTTGCTGGTGTTTCCTTGGGTGATGAAGATGATGGTGGTTTTGAAAAGTTTAGAATTCCATCATCCTCTGTGGATCCTTCCCATGAGAGGTATTCATCAAATACAACATGCATGGATTCTTCAACTGTTCTATTTCTCATGTTGTATACTCTATAAGCTTTGCTTCTAAGGGAGTATCCTATAAAAATTCCTATATGTGCCTTAGAATCAAACTTACCCAAATTTACCTTTCCATTATTGTGGATATAGCACTTTGATCCGAAGATTTTTAGGTGGCTCATGTTTGGCTTTCTTCCCTTGTACAGTTCATATGGAGTTTTGTCCAAGCCCTTGCGAACATAGGCCCTGTTGGAGATATAATAGGTAGTGTGTAACATCCTAAAAAAACAGTAATAATAATATTAGTTAGAGTTTAATGTTTAATTAGAATTTTATTAGAGATTTAATTGGGTTTTAGGATTAAATTTAAACATGAGGATATAATAAAGTAATATTTAATTTGAGTTTGAAAATTTGTTTGGATAATCAAATTCAAAATTTCAATTTAGGAAATTGTCATATTAGTTAGAGATATTTATGATGGCTATTATGATAAATAGGTTATAACACATTCCAAAAGCATTTAATAATACTAATAATAATAATATAATAATAATAATGATAAAAGGAGATATTTATGGTAACACAAGAGACTGATTCAAAACGAAAAGTAGGGTTTTAGAAATCTTAATTTCCTCCCTTCTCCTATTTAAACATGTCAGCTTAGTCTTGTTAGGATATTTCTAAATAGGTTAGCCGTCAAATCTTAATCTCCTCTATTTCTCCAAAATTTAGAGTTACATTAAAATGATGAGTACGAATTCGTTCACCGTTGGAGCCTCTTCAAACTTAGGCATCCTGTTAGAAACATCACACAAGTAAATGTGAACGGTTGGATTGGTGATTGGATCTTTGGTGTGACCTCAATAAGCCGTTGAAGAGGAGCATTTTCCAATTCGCAGGAAACAGAAATCTAATTATTAGATTTCATGTTTCTACCTTTCCGGCCGTTGGATCATTGCAAAACTTGGTCAGGTTGTTCTACAGACCATGTTCGTCGTTTTGACCGGATGGATCAAGGTTTTAAGCAATAGGTTAGGACTATTCAAAGAGACATTAGTAAGGGAAAAACTACGTTGTTGTGAGATTGGTGCGAATTACCAGGTAACTATAATTATTTGTTTGCGTGTGTGTGTGGGTTAGCAAGTTTTTCAAAATTATATTTTGAAAAATTATCTACGCACACATCTTTGAATTAAATTTATTATAAAATTGTTTGGTGGAGTATGTATTTTGATCTGCATGAAGGTGTGTATTTCATGTTTGAAATTATTATACATTAACCATTTGTTTCATGTACGTTTTATGAAAGTTTGATGGTTTTGTGTCATACGATTTTGGGTGTTGCATAAGTTGATTGATGTGGTTTGTGTGTGTCACACACACCGGTATATTGGATATATGCCATCCATGGATGAGGTACCCTGCAAGATCTACAGGGACTAAATGAGAGAGACACTACTAGAAAATAGGCTTTTCACGACCATAATTAACGACTAAAAAGCCAATGTTGGTCGTTGATGAAAAACGCGGTGGCATAACATGTAAATAACTGTCCAGGCGGAGATCTTTCACGACCATATTTGTATATGTGGTCGTGGAAGGGGACCAGCCTTCCACGTCCACACTTAGAGTGAGTGTGGACGTGGAAGGGTCCCCTTCCACGTCCACACATATATGTGTGTGGACGTGGAAGGTGACCCTTCCACGTCCACACTCCCTATAAGTGTGGACGTGGAAGGGTTCTCCCCTTCCACGTCCACACCTTTAAAGGTGTGGACGTGGAAGGGGACCCTTCCATGACCACATATACCCAAGTGTGGTCGTGAAAGGTGGGCAATTTTTTTCCCATTGGCGCCAAAACCCTTTTTTATTTCCCTCCAACACTTTGACACTCACTTTACCCAACTCTCTGCGCCTCCCTTTCTCTCTTCTTCTCTCACACTTTGGCACTCACTTCTTCTCTCATTATCTCCGCCGCCTCTCTCCTCCCTCTCTCCAACCACCACCGCCGCCTCTCTCCTCCCTCTCTCCAACCACCACCGCCGCCTCTCTCCTCCCTCTCTCCTCCCTCGCCTCCGCCCTCTCTCCTCCCTCTCCTCCGCCCTCGCCTCTCGCCCTCTCTCAGGTAAGATCCACTCCTCCCTCCCTTTCGCCTCCCTCTCGCCTTATCAAGAAGTGGCCGAGAGTTTTACTCCCCTCCTCCCCCTCCCCCTCCTCCTCCCTCCTCTTCAAGATAATACTCTCTGATTTTTTTATTTTTTACTTTTCGCAGGGCATTTTGGGGACAAATTAATTGGGTTTCTTTAAGTTTTTTCGCTACAACTTCTGTTGCTGTTTCAGCGTCAACATCCTCCCAAGTTAAGGTGAGTTTTTTTTTTATTTTTTGTTTTTTTATTTTTCTCTCATTGTATTTTCTTTGTTTTTTATTTTGTGTATTTGCTTTTTAATATAGTTTGTGCCCACTGTAAGACATTTTAAGCATTGAAATATTGTTTGACTGATTTTATAAGCTCAATGGAATTACTGATTTTATTTGGTTTTGGTAATAGATTGTTAATTGTTATTTTGATTATTGTGATTATATTTGGTTCATTTGCTGGCTTAAATATTGCTTCTATTGTTGAATATCAAATTTAGCTAGCTTTTGGTTTGTGCATTTGTGGTAAATTCTGATTTGCACTTAATTTGTTACACTGTTTGGTTGACTATTCTGGACATTTTAAGAGTGTTTTGGGCTACTTTAGTTAGCCATTAATTGTTGGAAAAAACTTGTTTTCTTTGCTGGAAAGGGTATTAAATTGCATGCAAATAGACTCTAGTTTCTTGGAGAGGCTGTTTTTGGTTGTTGATTAGGACTGTTTTAGGTTGCCATAGATAGTCCTCTGATTGGTTCAATTGTCTTCTATTCTTTTTAATGAAGACAAGTGTATATACATATTATACACATTACTCCAATGGATCGTGCTTGGATGGATGCTTTGCGAACTAGTGAAGAATATCAAAACGGGGTGGAAGAGTTTATTGAATTTGCCAAAAGAAATGTGGCGAGTAAGAATGGAAAGTACCCGTGCCCTTGTGTGAAGTGTGTGAATGTTGATCGCAAGAGCCTTGACTCTATAAGGAATGACCTTATTTGTGAGGGGATCAATCGCCGATATAGGAAGTGGATTTGGCATGGGGAATTGGGAACTACCGTGGAACATGTAAAAGCAGCGGAGGTGGATGATAATGATGATGATGAATATGTTTGCGATGTTGGCATGGACAACATGATAAATGATATCGCAGCGGAGTCGTTTGTTGTGTCAGACGAGTACGACAAAGTGCGTGGTGATGCTGAGACACTTTTGTTTCCAGGGTGTAAGAAGTATAGCCGTCTGACCTTCATTCTAACAATACTAGAAATAAAGACGGAAAATGGGTGGGCAGACGCGGGTTTCTCGAAAATGCTCGCAGCTTTGAGCGATATGTTCCCGGATAACAATGCGGTTCCGAAGACAATGTATGAGGCCAAGAAAATGCTAAGTAAGATGGGTATGGAGTATCAGAAGATACATGCTTGTCCCAATGATTGTATTTTATATAGAAATGAATATGAAGGGTTACATGTGTGTCCAAGATGTCAGGAGCCAAGGTATAAACAGAGGAAGGGTGCTGATGATGACGACGACGACGAAGAGACAAACAAACCAAAAAAAGGTGAACCTTCGAAAGTAATGTGGTACCTTCCAATAGTTCCAAGGTTTAGACGATTGTTCGCGAATGCAACAGAAGCAGAGAATCTGAGGTGGTATTGTGATCAGAGAAATTCTGATTCTAGATATCTTCGACATCCTGCTGACTCTCCTCAATGGAAAAAGGTTGATTCAATTTTTCCAGAGTTTGCTAGTGATCCTAGAAACCTCCGTCTTGGCCTTTGTACAGATGGATTTAACCCATTTGGGAGTGTCTCTAGCAAACATAGTGCTTGGCCAGTTTTGCTTGTCATTTACAACCTTCCACCTTGGTTGTGCACGAAACGGAAATATCTTATGATGTGTATGATGATTTCGGGACCGAAACAGCCTGGGAACGATATCGATGTTTATCTTGCTCCGTTGATCGAGGACTTGAAGATGTTGTGGAATGAAGGTGTTGATGTGTTTGATGCATACAAAAAGGAGACATTCAAGTTGCGAGCTTTGTTGTTTACCACAATCAATGACTTACCTGCATATGGCAATCTCTCAGGATATAGTGTCAAGGGACATAAGGCATGTCCAATTTGTGAGGATGACACTAATTTCGTCCAGCTCAAATATGGAAGGAAGACTGTTTACCTCGGTCATAGGAGGTTTCTTGATCGCCACCACCCATACCGTCGACTGAGGAAGCGATTTAATGGCTTTCCTGAGCATGCATCTGCTCCAATTCCGTTAACAGGTGAAGAAGTTTATCGTCGTGTTGCTCGTGTTACTATGGAATTTGGTAAAGGAAAGAAGAAGAAGAAATGGACTAACATTTGGAAGAAGAGGTCAATCTTCTTTGATCTCCCTTATTGGCGTTGTCTTGATGTGAGGCACAGTATTGATGTGATGCATGTGGAGAAAAATCTTGCAGAAAGTATTGTCGGAACGTTGTTACACATTCAAGGAAAAACCAAAGATGGGCTCAACGCTAGAAGAGATTTAGTTGAGATGGGCATAAGACAGCGGTTACATCCGACAATTAGTGAAGATGGAAAGAAAGCATATATGGAGCCTGCTGCTCACACACTTTCCAAACTTGAGAAAACACGATTGTGTGAGTGTTTACGTGGGATGAAAGTGCCACATGGATATTCCTCTAATATTAGCAAACTTGTGTCAATGGATGATTTGAAGTTGACAGGAATGAAGTCTCATGATTACCATGTGTTAATGCAACAACTTTTGCCGGTAGCTATAAGAGGAATTTTGGAGGATGATGCGCGGAAGACTTTAACAAGGTTATGTAAGTTTCTTAATGCCATTTGCAGTAAGGTAATTGACAATGAAATACTCGATGAGTTGGAAAAGGAAGGTTATGTTATTTTGTCGCAATTGGAGATGCATTTTCCTCCAGCGTTTTTTGATATATCAGTTCATTTGATTGTTCACTTGGTTCGAGAGATAAGACTTTGTGGTCCGGTTTCTTTAAGGTGGATGTACCCTTTTGAGCAATTCATGAAAGTTTTGAAGGGTTATTCAAAGAACCCATATCGCCCGGAGGCCTCGATTGTTAAAAGATATCTTGTTGAAGAGGCAATGGACTTTTGCAAACCATACCTAAGAAAACCTGACGACGAGGAAATCAACCTGGATGAAGATGAACTTTCTGGTAAAGGGGTGCGGGGCATGAAAGTAAAGGGTGTAGAGAGAGTGGAGTTGTTACAGGCACATCTATACATCTTGAATAACATGAAAGAAGTGCAACCTTATTTGGCTGAACATAAAAGGCTTTTGAAAGAGAATAACCCGAAGAAGAGTGATATGCAGATTTCAAATGAACATAACAAGTCATTTATTGGTTGGTTCGAGGAGTATGCGCGAAAACAAAAGGATGTGTCTGACACAGTAAGGTTGCTAGCTGTGAAGCCTCAGTTTATTGTTTTTTCATGGGGTGGTTATGAAATAAATGGGTATTCTTTCTCTACTAAGGTCATTGATGGCAAGCGCACCACACAAAACAGCGGGGTGATGGTTGAAGCTGAGGCAACCCATTTTTCTAGCTCTAGAGACAAAAACCCAAAGTTGGCTACAACTACATATTATGGGGTTATTGAAGAAATTTGGGAAATCATCTACGCACCGCATTTTAAGGTTCCCATATTTAAATGTAAGTGGGTACATAGTAATGCGGTTGTGATTGAGCGCCAAAGTGGCATAATATCTGTTGATCTTAATAGGGTCGGCTACAAGGATGAACCATTTATTCTAGCAAGTCATGCGAAACAAGTGTTTTATGTATCAGACCCTACAAATGTTAAGCTTTCCATTACCTTGCAAAATAGAAATCAAATGGATTGTGCTCTCACAGTAAATGATGGTGATGATGATGAGATACAATTATTAGGCAAAACAACAAGAAGTTTGTTAGATGATGATGATGATGATGACTTCTGTGCGGTCAGAAATGATCATACTGAGGGTATATGGGACATATGGGACGACAACACATAATGTTAGAAAATGTATTGATTATTGTTATTGTTTTTCATTTAATAATCTATCTAATATTATTAATTGTTCTGTGCTAATGTATGTAATTGTTCCTCTTTCACAGGTTATAATGGCAGAAAATGACTCCGATCGCGAGCAAGAGTATCATGAGGAGGCCCAACCACCCCCTGTGAAGAAGAAGCAAAGAGGGCCTACAAAACTTTCGAAAGTGATTGCTCTGACAGTTGAGCATAAGAAGAAAAATCACTTGGAACTAGATGCAAAAAATAGGCCTAAAGGGCCAACTGCAAAGCCATTTTCAAGTTATCTTGGAACAGTGGCGAGAAACAGAGTTGACATCACAATAAATGAGTGGAAACACGTTCATAACGATGTTAAGCAACAATGTTGGTTGGATGTATATGTATGTACATTCGTATTTTAACTCCATATTTGTGAGATATTGTGGTGACTAATCACTAATCATATTTGTTTTTTCATTGCAGCAATATTGGGATGTGCCGGATACCAAAGATTTCAAAGAGTTCGTTTGGCAAAAAATTGCAAAAAGGTTTAGTGAATTCAAATATAACCTTGCCAAGGACTACATATTTGGGGGGTCTAAAATGGGTGAGGATCCATGTATAGCATATCCCAATATTGAACCAGAGAAATGGAAGGAGTTTGTTAAATATCGAACGTCTGAAGCATTTAAGGTATATCTACTATACATGTATAGTTCATAACTTGATTTTAATCTGTGTACCTGCATTATTAATATTTTATTATTGTGGTACATAGGAGTTAAGCAAAAAACAAGCAGAGATTCGGGCTAAAAATGAGTATAATCATACCATGTCCCGTGGGGGGTATGATTGGATGACTGATTATGTGGAAGCCGAGCGGCAAAAAAAGTGGGAGGAGCAGCGGAAATCTATGGAAGCTGAGTCATCTTCCACTGTCTTAGAACCTTTACCTGACCTCCAACGCCATGAAACATGGGCAGCGGCCCGGAGGAAGAGACCAACTGGAAAATATACCAGTGAAAAGGCTGAAGCGGTGGCAAACCGAATTGTAAGTGCTATATAAATTGTATTTAAACACTTACGTAGGATATTATTGTATATTAATCAATGTTTGTTCACTTTTGTAACAGAATGAACTGGAGGAGCAATCTTCTCAGGGGTCTTGGACACCGCAGGACCCCAGAATGGACATCCTAGCAACTTCGCTAGGGAGATTAGACAACCCTAGCCGAGTTGTAGGAGTTTCTGGGAGAGTTGGGGCAAAGGAATTTTTTGGGCCCAAAAAACGAGTGGTGTCTCGACCTAAAATGTCCACTGAGGAGCTTGATGCAATGGTGAATGCACGGGTGGACGAACGGATGGAAGAACGGGAGAGCCAATGGCAAATGAGGTTTGAATATCTTGCATCACAGTTAGAGGCTCTTCAAGCTTCCCAAAGAACAACTTCAACAATGAATGAGCCAAGTGCACCTGATCCTCTTGATGACTACCACGAGGAGTGCTACTTGCATCTTGACGAGCCTTGCCTACACCCTGTTGCTAAGGCTCTCAAGTACCCAAATCACACCACCATTCATAACAGGTCTATCCGGGATGATCAAGTAAAAGTGACAGTCATTTCCGTGATAAAGGGCCAAGAAATGACATGTGTTCCATTTCGTACTAAAGAGGTCACAACTTTAGGGCAAGCAATGAAGAGCTTTATTGTTTGGCCTAAAAGGCTTGTGTTCGATACTGCTCAAGAAGCTCAAGAAGCTCAACCACCAATTCTTCTCCCACAGGTACTCAAATTGTCTATGAATTGACCTTTATTAACAATGTTGTTGATATATGTGTTTACTGATGATGTGTTTCTTATTTTCATAATTTTAACGGTGAGAAGTACCCATATCTGAATCTGTTGTGGACGATGCAACCTGGATTTGAGCGTAATCTTTCAATACCTGCTGGAGTCGTCAATCCACTAGTTGAGGAGAAGATTTGGTTGCAAGGTTCTCGAGACGTTAAGGAGTTCTTGATGATGGAAGAGCTTGAGCAAAGCTGGCTTGATTTGGCCGTCTGGTAAGTGTGTCATATTTTTATCAATATAGTTGAATATTGTAATGAGGCTTTAAGTTCTAATCCATTTCGCCATGTCTAATAGGTACTGTCACAGTTTATGCCAAAGAACCCCAAAGGAAAAGTTTTGCCGGTTTCTATGCCCTTCTAGACTGGCTTATAATGAAAACGCCTTGAAATTACTTAAAAAGAGTAAGAAGGATCATTTTTGGGAGATGCAATGTTACGTCGAGCTGCAGATGGGCCTTGATTGCGGCACTCTTTATTTCGCCCCCGTTTTGAATTGGTAATGAGTTATCTTTTACACAATATTAAATGTTATGTCTTAGGTTAATTAACATTTATTTTCACTTATATCTTTCAGTGGACATTGGACTCTGGCTATAATTTGCCCGAAAGAGTTCAGGATTTTTTGGTTTGACTCTTTAGAGGGATTTATTAGCAACGATCACAGAAAAGTCTTCCACAAGTAAGTTTCTCTTTTTTTTTTACTTTTATGGTTGATAATAATATATCTTTATACTATATATAACATTATTGTTATGATTTTGTCTCTTTTGAAGAGGAATATTAAAATGGCATGATGCTCAAGATACTGATTATTACACAGCTAGTCAGACTTCGATTAATGTTATAAACGTAAAGGTAAAAGCAATTTTTATATTCATTTTCATTTATATTGCTTTTAGCCATACCCGAACTACCATGATATTGCTGATATTATCTGTGATTTATCAGTGTCCAAGACAGCGGGGCTCTGTAGAGTGCGGATACTATGTCTGCAAATACATGCTGGATATTGTATATCAAGATCAAATTAAGCAAGGGAGGAAATTCCAAAAGGTATGCACTCTTCTAACATATATCTCCAAGAAAATAGTGATTTCTAATTGTAAGTGGTACTTTCCTTGTCTTTTTTAATATTGTTTAATTATGTTGCAGCTTTTGGAGGGACTTTATGGACTTAGTACTGACTCGTTTAAACAAGATGAGGATATTGACTTTGTACGAAACGCACTTGCAGAATTTTTAATCACTATGTGAGGCAGAAATTGTATAGACTTAGATTGTTGTAGCTAAATTTTGAACTTATATTACTAGTAAGGCAAAGATATAAAACTTAGATTATGCCTTTTGTATTTTGTTGTCTAAGTAAGGTAATATTTATGGGATACGTTTTTGCAATTGCTCTGGTATTCTGTATTGTGCTGTAGTATGGTATTGACAGTGGTTTGTAAATGATCTGCAAGAATGCAGATGACTATAAAATGCATTTACAAAAAGTAAAAAAAAAAAACCTCTTTCACGTCCACACATAAGGGAGTGTGGACGTGATACCCTATCACGTCCACACTTAGAAAGAGTGGACGTGATAGGGAAGCTATCACGTCCACACTTTATAAGGTGTGGACGTGATAGCTCCCCTATCACGTCCACACTTTCTAAGTGCGGACGTGATAGGGTATCACGTCCACCTACCACGTCCACACTTGATAAGTGTGGACGTGGTAGCCTCTTAGGAGGCACCAAATTTGGTGCCTCCTAAGAGGCTACCACGTCCATTTTTATCCAAGTGTGGACGTGATAGGTCCTATCTATCACGACCACAAACATGTGGTCGTGAAAAACACACTTTTTTACGACGCGGGATTCCACGACCACCTATTTGTGGTCGTGAAAAGCCCAATATTGTGGTCGTGAAAGACCTTATTTCCAGTAGTGAGAATGAAATATAGAAATACGAATTGGGGGAGAACGCCCCAGGGAAATGAAATATAGAAATACGAATTGGGGGAGAACGCCCCCGGGAAATGAAATATAGAAAGACGCATTGGGGGAGAAGGCCCCCGTACCGGTATTTGTGTGGTTTGCTTGTGTTTGCAAAGTTTGATTATAATATTTCAAATGATTGAACATTTTTATATATGGATTGTCACTATAAATTTAATTGTTACATGTCACATGTTTTAAATATATATTATATGTATTTCTAGGGAGCTTCTCACGAAAGTGAGTCGCTAGGGAGCCACATTAGGATTTCATATATTCATGTTTGCATTTATTAAGATTTCTATATTTCTTTAATTCGATGAATTATTGTTATTAGTATTTTCATTATTTCCTTGAGAATTCATTTATGTTTAGGAGGCAGAGTTGTGCCGGATTATTTGAATAATTGAACTTCTAAGTATGGACTATGTTTTTCTTGATTACCCGGAGTGAGTGTTTTAGAATTTAGTTTAATCTTTTCTAACCATGATAGGGGTAGTTTACATAATTTAGATACTTTAATTTTTCTATCATGGTTAGGTAGTAAATAGTAATTTAGGAAATAAGTATTATTCTTTCTAACTATGTTACCTGTTTAATCAAGATAATTTCTTTTTCTAACATAGTTAGCACCATAATTATTTTAGTGAATTAAGTTGAGTTCTTTTTCTAACTATGTTAGGCCTTTAATCAAGTTAAACGTACTCTTTCTCTAACATAATTAGCATAAGTACAAAAGAAAAAAAAATATGTGAAAAATTAGGGGAAAATTGGGGATGTTACAAATTTGGTATTAGAGCTTAGGTTTACGTTTACGGTCGACCAAACTATAGTCATTGGGTGAGGAAGTAGATAGAATCATATTTGTAACTTGGCTGCAGTATGGATTACTGGAAAGAAGCTTCTACAACCAAGTCCACATGTTATAGTTTGGTTTAGTTGAAAAGGTTACTTTAAAAAAAATGAATTATGTCTTTAGTAAATATGGAAAAGAATTGTATTTCATGAAAGTAAAATTTTATTTTGCTCGAGTGGTTATATTGTTTCTTACATGACATATGCATTTGTAGTATTGTGGCAATAATTTCTCTGATCCTTTCTCTTTATATAGGCACGATTATAGAAAATTCTAATTATCGCAATTTACTTCCATAGGTTAGTAGGAAGTATGACACGTGGTCAAAGAAATAAATTAGTGAATCAGCAACCTCCTCCAAAGCTGAATATGAGACAATTGTAGGACAAGTTGGATTTACTTGAACAAGAAGTTAGATAGATTCAATGTTTTGAATATTATGGTTTGATATGGATTTAGAGAATTAAAAGAAATTTAAGGTTGTTGGTTTCTTTAGGCATATTAGTGCTGATGAAAAGTTGCAGGAGACCTTTGAGAAGTATGACTATTGAAAGTAAGGGATTAGAGTCGGGATTTGATAATGATTTTGAACATTTGAAAATATTATAGTTGTTACAAGGTACTGGTGGATGAATTGAGAATCTTACCAAGGTGTGAAATAGTAGAGAAACTCGTGTTTTAGGTTATAGTTTGATTAAGGACGAATGATTGAGATTATATAGTAGTTTTGAATGATTTGGAATTAATATGTGGACCATGAAGAGAAAATTGTTAGATAAGAATGGTTTGCTAGGCTCGGTGGTAGGAAATAAAGGAGTTAAGTTGGATAATGATATAATTACGTAAATTAATCTAATGTTTCATCTATGAAGTTTTGGAATCTTTTTGTGCTCTATGCAAGTGACATATTTTTAAAATTTTATTTTATTTATTTTTTTACTTAAAGTCGTGTTTAGAATCAAGTTTACACTTTTGAATTTGTTTTGAGTGTTGGTATACTTAAAAGAGAAAATCAATATTGTTTTTGTTTGTTAACTGATTTGTGATCCTTGAATGATATTTTTCTAAAAATTGATATTCTAGTGTTCTTATTTTTGTAAAATAATAATAATAATAATAATAATAATAATGATAATGATAATAATAATATTATTATTATTTTAAATTTGAGTTTAAAACGTTTTCCTCATTCCATGGTTTGTTATTGGAAAGGTTTATATCTTTTATTTTGTAATATATGTATATAATATCTTTTGCTTGAAATTGCAACCATATTCTATTTTTATATAAAAAAAATTTGTCATCATCTTTCCTAATGTATTTGAACCTTTTCACTTAGCTCAAAAACTTGTTCTAAGAGATAGAATCATTTTATATGTTGGAAGTATATTTTGTTTTCGAAATTATTTCTACATAGAAGCATATTTCATTTATGTTTTATTTGAAATTTATAGTTTGATTATTTTATAAATATTTTAATGTGTATTCAGTTGAAAATGTTTATTCTTGTCTTTTTTTTGGACCAATTATTCTTGTCTATTACAACACATCTTTAAGAGTAATTTTGAATTATAAAATATTTTTAAGTATTTGATGAAATTTTAATAGTGTTGAACCTATTTATTCATAAAGATTGATTTCTCTATTTTTTAAAAAAAAAATAAAGGAGGAAGAAATGATAATAGCAAAAGGAGGAATGATGCAATAAGTTGTAGTGAATCTTCATAGTCATTATAGGTTTCTATGTTAGGATTTTGTGTGGTATGATATGAAAGTAATGGATGCACAAGAGGGGGGGGTGAATTGTGCTACCAAATAAAAATCGAACAATAACAACACAAGGGTTTATACTGGTTCGGTCTTCCTGACCTACGTCCAGTTCTCAACCACCCAGGTTGAGTTCCACTGTCCCCAGGTTTTACAAACGGGTTCACCTGGAATCTTTACAACCGCAAGTTTTGGACGGGATCACTTGCAACCTTACAACCACAAGTTTTACTCAAGGCTCACTTGCAACCTTGCTAACTAGCTCCCCCTTACAACCAGCAAGGGTTCAACCTTTACAAATAAATGATTTTCTAGACTTAGTTCTCTTTAAGAATGGATAATGTTACACACTTAAGTACAATCAATGCTCTTAATACAAGAAGAGACTTAACTACAAAGAGTACAAGATAAGTAGATGAAAATAACTCTCAATGAGTTAAATGCTCTTTCTCTTTTCTGGGCAGCTTTGAATGCTTGAAGGATTTCTCAGTTTCTCACTCTAGCTTTCTTCAAGGTGTCAAAGATATTAGTTGTCTTCATAAATGAAGGTGAGCTTGTTTATATAGTCTTCAAGGAGTCTCACTCTTGGTAGGTGGGTTAGCCGTTTGAATATGGCCGTTTTTCCCAAGTTACCGTTTGCCCATTTAATGCTTCATTAATGCTTAGCAGGGTTGACTTGCTTTATCTCTGAAAAGTAGTTCTAACCACTCTGCTCTGCCAAAAGCATTCTGACACTGCACTGCTCTGAACGTTCTGACATTCTGATTGCTTGCGGAAGCGAATTCACATCCGGAAGCAACATTACTCAGTGTGCTGCATTTGAACGTTAGTCTAGCAATATAAACACATAGTCACATGCAGTGGAAGTTCATTTAGTCTAAGGGAGCTATTTTACATCCGGAAGCAATTCTACATCCGGAAGCACTTCCACTGGACGTTGGGTTATGTTCATATTTTACTCACTGACGCTCCGTGTTATTCAATCCAACAGCCAGCGCTAGTCACTAAGCAATCGGAAGCAAATCCACTGGACGTTGGGTTATGTTCACTGACGCTCAGTGTTATCCATACCAACAGCCAGCGCTAGTCTTAAGGCAATCGGAAACAAATCCACATCCGGTTGCATCTTAACTTAGTCTCAAGGGTTTTGTACATCTAATGCTCCTAGACTGAGTTATTACTTAGTGAAGTACTTGTTGTCGCTGGGGGATGAGACGTTCATCCGCGAGCGCTAGTCCTAGTCCATCCGGAAGTAAATCCACATCCGGTTGTACTCTTACTTGGGGTTCTATATTAACCCAATATTCTCTAAGTATTTGGCTCGTTCTTTCATATTTTAGTCTTCATCAAAACTTAAGATTCTAACATTCTCCCCCTTTTTGATGATGACAAACTAAGTTTACCAATTAAATTCATATGAAAGAATTAACAGTAACAAATAGATAAAGCATAAACAACTAAGACAATTATCATTGATGAACAAAAGATTACAAGTCAGAATTACATTAACAGATAAAATTCACAAGTAATTAAAACTTTGCAAAATGAACTATGCATGAAAAATAAGAAGTAAAATCTAAGGTAAATGCATAGGGTAGAGTGGGTTTAAAGGTGATGTTTCTTTTTCCTCTCCCTCTCTTTTTGTCTTTCCTCATTCTCCTTTTGAAGCTGGGCTATGTGGGCATCCTTCACGTTCTGGTCAATCTGAGTGATGATACTTTGAAGCTCTGCCTCTTCCCTCTCCCTTCTGAGTCTCTCAGACTCAACAGATTCCTCAAAGGCTCTCTTCAGATTTTCAACTTCTTCAAACCCAGGGAACCCAGTTGCATCAGAGAAGGGGGTGACCTCGCCATTGGGATAATGGACAGCCCTGATCTTCACATTCCACACTGGGAAGTTGGGATCCTCCTCAACTTCCTGGGTTTTCCTTTTCCCTTTGCCTTTGCCCTTTCCTTTGCCCTTGCCTATCGCTTGGGTAGGCTTGGCTCTTGCTCTTTCAGCATCCAGGCAAGCCATCTGACCAAATGAGATCTTGTCCGTGAACCCATACCTCTCGAACTCTTCAGGAGTCATGTCCCCTATTTCTAGCTTAACTTCCTTTAGTATCGGAGGGGCATGCAGCTCTTGAGAGGATCACTGAGTCTCAGGCACAATCTCAGCTTGAACAGATGGAACCTCTTGCTCACTCACAACAGACTCAGTAGAAGTAGTACTCTTGTTGGCATGCTTTCTAGCAACTGCCTTCTTCCTTGATTCACTGTACTTGACTACTGAAGGAGGAGGAGCAGAGGTTGGTTCAGAAGGAGGAGGAGCAGAGGTTGGCCCAGAAGGAGAAGGGATTGGTTTGACTATTACCATAGGTGGATCGTTTATCTTCTCCAACCCGTACTTCATCATGATCTCCTCAATTATATTTCTGCCAGGCTCAGAGGGAGGAGGCTCAGAAGATGAAGATTCTGGCTGTGGGGTGTAACAACCCCAATTTTACAACCATTTTTCCTCTATTTTTTTTTCTAATCCTTAATAAAAATAGTTTGGAGTCTAACTATGTTAGAAAAAGAATATAGTTAACATAATACTAACTAACATAGTTAGAAAAACAACTTTTCTTATTTTCCATAAAATATAAATTAATAGGCTAACCATGATAGGAAAAATAATTTAAGTCACAAATAAAATAATCTATCATGGTTAGAAAAAGATTTAATGTAATTTGAAATTAATTGTTTATAATAGATATAATTTTAGAATGAAATATAAAATCACAACCAAAAATCATTTAAGAAATTATCAAAAATTGAGTTATCCATGTTAGATAAAAATTGACTAACATGGATATTTAAATAAAGTTAGCAATACTTGATTAAGTTCTTTCATAGTAAGTTTCAAATTGACATGCAACCCTGTATTAAGTATTATTTACAGTTATCCAACCTAAGATTATTTACAGTAATTATTTACAGTAATCCAAAAGAATAAATTCAAGAGATATACAAATTAATGTCAAGAATATGAAACATAATATAAAAGCATGTCATATGAGTCTAAAGCTTAGTTCCTAACTCTCCAGATCCTTTTTCCCCATGACTCCTGCCCCGATCTAATACCTGTAAAATGTTAAACCACGAGGGGTAGACCCTGATGTCGTAACTAACAACTACTCGCCTACGCACATTTTTGCACTACGTGCATGTGCATGCCGGCAAGGTGATGTGTGCTACATGCTGTGTTGCATGAACATGTTATCTATTCTCTATTCCAAGTATCTATCAATTACCAAATGATACAGCAGTACAAGTATTCATTTAAAGCCACATCACAAACTCAAAACATCACAAACTCAACATAAAGAATAATAATAATAATCACATCAAACACAATACACAAGTACACCGATAATGAGTTCAATAGGGACTCACGACTCGATGGTCGATATACCCTCGCTTGAACAAAATATATCAGTTCAATAGGGACTCACGACTCGATGGTCGATATACCCTCGCTTGAACCGGGGGCGCTCTCCCCAATAACGTTTTTCTCTTTATCCATTTTAGTCCCTGCTGTACGGGCAAGGGAACCTTATTCCGGAATGGCATAATCATAATAATATTACTCGGTGTACCACAACCAAATCAGAAATCATAATCCAAGCATTCCATAACCACATAAGCAATAATCATATACCTATATACTACCTAAATGCTTACTAACATACACACACACGCAGACAAGTGAAGTAGTTACCTCCTTGCATTTAAACCAAAATAAACGTAAGCTCCACGTGCTCATGTGTCAATGACTGACCTCTACAGGCAATAGTACAACAGATACAAATAATTAAAAATTAATCACATGTCGTAATTTCTAATTTGAGAACTAATCTCTTCCAACTAATTAAGTGAAAAATAACTCATATAAAACCTACTAATTCCCAAATTTTCTTATGTTCCATTTCACAAAACCAAGTTTCAAAAGACTACCTTCATTCCTAGCTACTTACTCTCACCCTTACTAGTTCTTAATCTTAAATCATCATCTATAGAGAATCAAGTCCTAAGAACAACCGACAATTTTCCTACACTTGACAAGCATATAATTATATTGAAAGGAAGTTAGCCACTTGTCATGATAAAACAATATACCCATGGCAAATTAAATTGGCAACAATTTCTAAATATGACTCTGAATCAGTCCAAATATTTTGTTTTATTTTATTTTATATATTTCGTTATCTTTCATTAATGAGATTCCACTAAGCTAACTGATCAAAATAACCTAATCCACCCTTTTTAAACAAAATATAATTTTATCAATATATGAGAACTCCATCCAAAGATGTCAGTGCAAACTCAAGGCGCCCCACGTGAAATGGATTCCACTTACTTCTTATATACATAAATAAAACCTTCTAGTATTTACATAATTTTTTTTATTTTAATTTAACGTGGGTTTTTGAGGAATACACAAGAGACTATTGAAACCAACAAGGAAATAAGAAATTGACCAAAATCTTCATTACAATCCTAATTTACATTCAAGCAATAATGCATTTTCTAACGTCAAATCGTGAGTTTGAACAAACTAGGATTTTCCAAGTATGAAAATCAGATTCTATTCCCCCCCTCAAAATCTCATAAACAATCAAAACAGAAAACTGAAGAAGGAGAAATCGAAGGAGGCTTACCCATTGTGATCCGCCCATCCGTGGCCTCCGCCGTCGCCGTTCAGCACTGCTGGAGCTTAACAGAAAAGAGGGAGGCGAGCAGAAAGAAGAGGAAATCGGGTTTGAAGAGAAGAGGAAGTGATTCAGAGAGGAAAGGGAGGAAGAACACAATGGTTGAAGAGAGGGAGGAGATTATGTTGGTCATATTATCTTAGGTAATAAGGAGAAGTGGAAGAAGAAAACTATGAAGTGAAAGCAAGGTGTTTATGCGTTTGAATGGGGCGGCTGCGCGAAAGGAGTGAATATATAGTAAAGGAGAATTTAGGGTTTAAGGCTCAAGAATAAAATTACAAGAATACCCTATGAAGTTTTCTACCTTTATGGAAGAGTACACATCTTTTTTTTTCTTTTTTCTTTTTAATTAGACATTGAATTATACTCATTCAATTTAAACTCTAAATTTCTCATTTCTACAAGAATTTTCTTAATTAGCAAATTTAATTATGAGACCTTTATAGTTTCCCAATTTAATGCATTTAATATAAATTTCTCCCTCGTTTGTTTCTCCCTCGTTTTCTTAATTAGCAAATTTAATTATGAGACCTTTATAGTATTCCCAATTTACTATCATAATTTATTTTGATTTTTTTTTGAACGAAATAATTTATTTTGATTTACACACAAGGATTTTACAACATTCTAAACAAATTTTCCTAAATAATGAACATTCATTATTATTACTAAATAAAAAAAATACTAACTATTTTCCTTCACATATAATGGAAATAAAATTCTAACAAATTCACTAAAAAGATGTTAAACTTTCCAAATATATTTGCAAGATTAAATTTCAGGTATATATTAATTTATTTTATATTTAAATAAAATCTAGGATGTTACAGGGTCTCTTCAGGTTGCTCATACAGAACCATTGCCCACTTCGACCTTTGCTCATCTGATCGCTGCTGTTGCATAAATCGGATGGCTTCCCCTCGGATCAGACTTTCAGCACCACCCAATCTTTGAAGATCCATGGCTCGGCGGAGGGCAGCAGCTATGTCCTCATCTAGCCATAAGGAGGGTTGAGTTAGGATTTCTCTCCCCCTTTTGGCATCATCAATAAGGGCGAGGGCCAGGGAGGATGGATTGGGTGAAGAGGAGGGTGGAGGTTCAGGACCAAATGTTCTAGGTGGTGAAGTTTTTGGTGAGGATGTGGGTGAGGTGTTTTCTGGTGAATCAGGTGGGTTTGGGAAGAGGGCTGTGTTTCTTTCGAAGAAGGAGGGGTTGGTGAATAGCCCATCGAAGGGGTAGGTAGAGTAGTAGGCGGCGGGTTGTTTAACTCTCCACCGAATGGGGGATTGGTCTCTGATATAGTAGGTGTGAAGTGGGTGATCAGGAGAGGTAAAACCGAGAGATTGGGCTATGGTGGGTTGAGTGTTGGAAGGAGGATTGGAGAGCTCTGTGGGGCTTGGGGGTGGTGAACGGTTTGGGGAGTTATGTGGAGATGGGGAGTTATTGGAGTTAAGGGGTGATTGGCGAGGGGAGTGTTGGGGTGAGTTTTGAGTGGAGTTTTGAGGTGATGGTTGATGGTCATTGCTGGGTGATGTTTGGGGTTGTTGGTTATTCTGAGGAGGAGGTTGCTGTGGCTGTTCAGTGTTAGGAGGAGGGAGTAATGGTTGATTAGGTGGAGGAGGTGGAGGTGGGTTAGGAGGAGGAGGTGGTGGTAAGTTACCTTGTGGTGGAGGTTGAGGAATTTGGAAGTGGTTGATGATTAAGTCAAGTTTGGCCTCAACCCGTCCTAGGAGATCCTCAAGGCCTTGGATTCTTTGCCCTTGCTGCTGAAGGGCTCCATCATATTCAGCTCGGAGAGGGGCCAACAAAGTCTCAGGCAGCCTTTGAAATATTTCCTCTCGCAACTCTGCCATCATTGTCTTTTGTGCAACAGACAGCCTTGGTGCTCCGTTTGGGCCATAGGAGTCAGCCTCCTGATCCCCTGCGCCAGATACAGAGGGGGCTGTGGTATGAGATGCACTGCCTGCGAGCCTAAGCGAGTAGCCTTTGACTGCTTGATGTACTTTATCCCCATCTTGCCAATGTTAATTGCGCTGACAGGTACGCACTTAACATTTTCTTCATCCTTAGTAGATGTGGACTTGGTCAAATATTTCTCCAGGAGGAAGGCGATGACAGTGGGGTAAGGAAGACTTCCAGACTTCTGATTCTCAATCCACCTGAGCAATTCTAGACTGATCAACTGCCCAGGGTTGATTGGCTGCTGGGAGAGGAGTCTGGGGAACCAAGGGTTATCAAGGAGTGTGAACTCGTTGAAGTTTCCCCCTTTGTGTGTCATCATGCGGGAGTAGACATAGTATAGGAGCCTGTTGGTGTCAGACATCCCAGACACCTTCTTCCCCTTGGTGTCATAAACCTTTACAAGCTCCTCCTGGCTAAGTTTCTCTCGGAATAGCCATTCATTCATTGCTCCCTCAGTGATCCTCATCAGCCGGTTGATGTCTCTCCAAGTGAAGTTAAAGGTTCTCCCTCTTACTGTGGCAGTGAAGGTGACTCTTCGAATCTGATCCTTCCCATTCACCTTCTTATACTTGGCCTTGGCAGTGAGGGACTGGCAGAATACCCGTAGGACGTTCACGTTGTATTCCTGGTTGATCCCGAGCCAGGACATGTATTTCTCCAGAAATGGCCTCAAGTGTGGAAACCCTAGATCATTTATCTTGTCCAGGTCTATGAACATCCCAGAGTTGAAGTAGGGCTTGACAGTTTCAAACTTGGAGGATACAGCCTCCAATGGTCCATCTCTTTACACAAGAGGATCATCCTCCTCTACTCTCTGTCTTTTTGAAGGGGATTCCTCTCTGAATTGAACCCTTTTTTTCCCCTTCCTCTTGGACCAGATTGTTCATGCTCTTTTCTGGATTTCCCAGATTTCGAATGCCCCGATTTCCCAGTTTTGGACTTCTTTGATGTAGTGGCTATCTCAGTGTTGGGGTTTGTCTCATGTGATCCGGCCATTTTTGTGTTTAGGTTTAGGGTGAAGTGAATGGAATGAAATGGCAGAAATGTAGAAGAAGAGAATGAAGAAGATGAAGAGAATGCGATGAAGATGAAGAACACGATGAATGTATGCAGAGAGTTTGGGTGAGAAATTTGTGTAAGTGAAAAATGAAAAGAAAAGTGACTGTTGGTTCCTATTTATATAGAGTTGCAACGGATGAAATGCACATAATGACTCTACATTGAAAGCATGCATTTGTTCATTGGGTAACGTAAACATTTAATTGGAACGACGCACCTTTTGACAGGTGTCGCTTCACTTTGTCAGAGGAGGCACAATTTTTGGTGTGAGAAGATGAAACGTTTTCTGAAGTGACGTGTCCCTTTGTTCAGGCACTGGCGCTCTCGCTCACTTTAATTCATCACTCAGCGCCAGCAAATGATCATCCGGAAGTGGTTTTGCTTCCGGTTGCACTTGCTTAAGATTTAACATTGGGGACCTGCAAAACCAAAGATTGGCACTCTGATGCCTAAGTTAGTATAGTTGCAGGTTTTAATCAATTAAGCACAGGTTTATTTTGAAGAATTAAACTTCATTTGGGTTTACCATTCCCAAATCACCTCTTATGAATGTGAATTGATCAACCCAGAGAGGCTTGGTGAAAATATCAGCAAGCTGATGCTGAGTGGGGACAAACTGCACTTTGACATCCTTCTTCTGAACATGATCTCTAATGAAGTGATGTCTAACATCAATGTGCTTTGTCCTTGTGTGCTGAACCGGATTCTTGGCGAGGCTGATGGTGCTTGTGTTGTCACAAAGGATGGGAGCCTCAAGGAATTCCAAGCCAAGATCTCTCAGTTGGTTCTTCAGCCACAGCACTTGGGCACAACAGCTTGCGGCAGCAATGTATTCTGCCTCTGTGGATGATAAGGACACGCAGGTTTGCTTCTTGCTAGCCCAAGAGACCAGACCACCACCAAGGAAGGCGCATTGTCCACTGGTGCTCTTTCTATCAGTATTATAACCTGCATGGTCAGAATTAGAATAAGCCCACAAGAACTCTTGGTTGCCTCTGGGATACCAGAGACCAAGCTCTTGTGTTCCCTCAAGGTATCTTAGAATACGTTTAACACAGGCTAGATGTGACTCATTGGGGTTGGCTTGAAATCTAGCACACATGCCTACACTAAATTGAATGTTAGGCCTACTTGCCGTTAAATAAAACAGGGAACCTATCATTCCCCTGTACATGGGCAGGCCGACAGATTTACCCTTTGCATCAGCATCGAGTGCGGCAGTGGTACTCATGGGAGTGTCATACTCCTTGCACTCATCCATCCCAAACTTCTTGAGGAGCTCTCTGCAATACTTAGTTTGGGAGATGAATATGCCATTCTTCTTTTGCTTAATTTGCAGGCCTAGGAAGAACGTTAGTTCTCCCATCATTGACATTTCAAACTCTCCCTGCATAGTCTTAGAAAATTCTTCATAAAGCTTTTGATTTAGCCTAAAGTCGCCTTGGCTAATCAAAATAAAGTCAATACTCAAATCCACTAGATTGTAGTGGTGAGTAAGGGTCAAATCCACAATCTAGGTTTTATATCTTGCCAATTCCAAGTTCTTTAGTCACGCAAGTTAACAATTGGTTGATAGTGATGATTATACTAAGTAAACTACAATTAACAACTAAAATAGCTAATTAACCGAATAGAGAATGTGATAGAATGAGATGAGAAACAACCTCCCTCTCCAAAGATCTTTGTGCTTTTGGTTAATTGGACCTCATGTACTTGTTAAACTTGATCTAACCTAACTAAATCCTTGAGATCTCCTAAATCTAGGAAATCTTCAAGAGTTTAATTAGGTTAACCAAGCCTAATGCTCTTTCAAGCTAAGCACATACCTTAAGCAACATTAAATTCTAATCAAGAATTTAAGCAAATCTATCATTTCACAAACACAAGAGGAGTTAATCACACACACATGTATCTATGAAACTACACACATATAAGCTTTAGGTTTTCATGTACTTGACCTAAAAGAGAGATTTGTGAGCCAAAAATCTAATAGAACACTTAAAGCTAAATGTCCTAACCTAATGTAACCTAAAACTAGAGAGACATTAGGCGAAAATTTACATATAGCTCACAAACCTAAAAGTTACATACACAAGCACATGAGGCCAAATGTGAAGATCTACAAGCACATTCCGTTGGAGAGAGAGATTAGGAGCCTAGCCAAGTATGGAGAAGGTGGAAGGATGAAGGAATGGTGAAGATGAAGCCATCTTTGAGTGGAAATGGTGGAGGGAATCTCGGCCAAATGAGAAAAGGTGGAGAGAAAAGAGAGAAAATGGAGAGAAAAGAGATGAAGATGAAGTGGAAAGTGAAGGAATTTCTAAAATGAAGTGGGAGATGAGTTTATATGAGGCTAGATTCGGTTTTGGGTGGTCTTGGGAGTGTTTTCTATGTGTGTGTGAGTGTTTGGCCGAGAGGTTTAAGGGAAAAATGTATGTGTGTGGTCAAAAAGGGTATAAGGGGAAGTATGTGAAGAAATGTATGAAATGGAGATGAAATATGTGGGTATTTGACTTCAAAATGGTCTAAGTACATTCCTCCACTTTATTCCTCTCTTTATGCTCTTTCTCCTCTTTCCAAGGATGCCCTCCAAGTGCCTTTTGAGTTTGAAATTTGAATATTGGCACCATATTACCCTTTTTGGTATCATTTTTCAAAGTGCAAATCCCTTGTTTTTGACAAAAAGGGTAATATTTGTCCTTATGCCTTTGCCTTCCCTCCAAGCCTTTTCCTTGCCCTCCAAGCTTATCCAAGGGTATGTGGGGCCCACGTGGGACACCCCTACATATAGAAAAGCACCACATAGTCAAAATGACCAAAATACCCTTGGTTACTTAAATTGCAAGTAATTAGGCTAATATTCTCCAATTAATATACATAAGCATGCGCAATGAAATTCTCCAAAAATGATCAAATATAGCAAATAAATCACACTGATTAAGCTCAATTGCACATGCTTAAACATATAAAATTAGGTCCAATCAGCTTTTCATTAGTTGCCCCAAAAATAATATCATCAACATAGATCTCGACAATTAGCATGTTTATATCTTTGTGGAGAATAAATAGTGTATTATCTAGTTTGCCTCTTGAGAAATCCTTTCCCAGCAAAAAGCTGCTGAGTCTCTCATACCAAGCTCGAGGAGCTTGTTTGAGGCCATACAAAGCTTTCTTTAGCCTATACACATGTTTAGGATGCTTGTGATCCTCAAAGCTAGGAGGTTGTTCTACATAAACCTCTTCCTTGATGTAACCATTAAGAAATGCACTCTTTACATCCATTTGATATAATCTAAAGCCTTTCATGGATGCAAAGGCTAGAAGAATCCTTATTGCTTCGAGTCTAGCAACTGGAGCAAAAGTTTCTTCATAGTCTATGCCTTCTTCTTGGTTATACCCTTTGGCTACCAATCTGGCTTTGTTCCTTGTTATTTGACCTGTCTCATCCAGTTTGTTTTTGAAGACCCATTAGGTCCCAACTATAGATTGATGAGACGGCCTTGGGACTAGTTCCCAAACTTGGCTTCTTTCGAATTGATTTAGCTCTTCCTGCATGGCGATAATCCAGTCGCAGTCCTCAAGAGCTTGTTCAACTGAAGTTGGTTCGATCTGAGATAAAAAGGCTCCAAACTCAACTTCATTTTGAACCTGCCTTCTGGTTCTGACACCAGAAGAAACATCACCAAGCACTTGATCAAGAGGATGATCTATCACTGTGATGTCTCCTAGCTGTTGGCAACTGTGCCTCATCAGGCACCGTCTGCACTCTAGGTTCATCACTGGGTTCATCTTCTTCTTTGGGATTGCTTGCTGGTGTTTCTTTTGGTGGTGAAGAAGATGATGGTGGTTTTGGAAAGTTTAGTATCCCATCATCTTCTGTGGATTGTCCCCATGTAGGAGTTTCGTCAAATACAACATGCATAGATTCTTCTATAGTTCTAGTCCTCATGTTGTATACTCTATAAGCCTTACTCCTAAGGGAATACCCTATGAATACACCTATATCAGCTTTTGGATCAAACTTACCCAGATTTACCTTTCCATTGTTATGCACATAGCATTTTGATCCAAAGATTCTGAGGTGGCTGATGTTGGGTTTTCTGCCTTTGTACAGCTTATAAGGAGTCTTGTCCAAGCCCTTGCGAACATAGGCTCTGTTAGAGATGTAGCAAGCAGTGCTCATAGCGTCCGCCCAGAACACTTGAGAAACCTCTTTCTCATTGAGCATGCTCCTGGCCATCTCAGTCAGAACCCTGTTCTTCCTCTCGACCACACCGTTTTGTTGAGGAGTTCTGGGAGCTGAGAAGTTGTGATCAATGCCATTCTGCTCACACAGCTCAGAGAAGCTATGGTTCTCAAATTCTCCTCCATGGTTTGTCCTTATGGCTGTGATTTTGAGATCTCTCTCATTCTGCACTTTCTTAGCCAGGACAACAAAAACATCAAAAGCATCTTGCTTAGAGGCAAGAAACATTGTCCAAGTGAACCTAGAATAGTCATCCACCACCACTAGAGCATACAGGTTTCCACCCATGCTCTTCACTCTTGCTGGCCCAACCAAATCCATGTGGATTAGTTCCAAGGGCCTGCTGGTGGAGACTTTCTTCTTGGTTTTAAACGAGGACTTTGTTTGCTTCCCTCGTTGGCAGGATTCACAGATATAATCATGCTTAACCTTAAAAGATGGAATACCTATAGCTAGCTCTTTCTTAATCAGCATGTCAAGTTGAGTAAAATTAACATGTGCTAGCCTTTTATGCCAAAGCCAACTATTCTCATCACTAGATATTAAGTATTTTTCCTCCAGTTGTTGGCATAAATCTAGAGTGTATAGGTTTCCATTTCTATTTGCCTTAAGTTTGCATTTTAGGTTGGCCTTATCTAGATTCAGATCCTGCTTATCTACTATCATGCACTCATGTGAATCAAAGATTACCCAATTTCCTTTGTGAGTGCTCTCGCTCACGCTCAGCAGGTTGTGACAGAGACCATCGACCAGATAGACATCTTTCACTGGCCCAACTTCTCCAACTCCGGTGATCTTTCCACTTTGATTTCCTCCAAAGGTAACTGTGGCTCCGTCTTTGATCACCAAGGATTTGAATTTGTCTCTCTCTCCAGTCATATGTCTCGAGCATCCGCTGTCAATATACCATTTCCTATTCTTGGATGCTTTGAGACACACCTGAAAGAATCAAACAAGCTTAGGTACCCAACCTTTCTTGGGTCCTCTGTCATTAGTTCCCAGAGCCCTTGGTCCAGTGTTAGTTTTGACCTTGGGCTTATGATTAATTTGTGCCTCTGGCCTAGTGTTGGCTCTAGGCTCATGGGCTTTCCTTGTGGATTGTTTCCAGGCTCTGGATCCCTGTCCTCCCTTAGTTTCTTTTCTTGGGAGAGGATCCTTTGTAGCCATGGTTCCTTTTGGGACCCATTTATAAGAGTTGTTTGCTCCATGCTTCTTAGCATTACAGGTGGACGTGGAGTGTCCCTTCCTGTTACAATAATTACAGAAGCTAAAAGGTGTGGAGCTGTGATTAGTGGCTTTATGGAAGAATTTTAAGTAGGGCTTCACTTTTGGTTCCACCCACTTTTTCCCTCTAGGTTTGTATCCTAAGCCAGTCTTGTCCCTATATGCCCTCTCATTCATTAAAATGATATTTAACATTTCAGATCCATTTGTGAACTTCTGCAGGGCATTTTGCAGTTTACCTCTGTGAGCTGAGATTTTGCTGCAACTAGGGCAGCTCTCAAGTGTTGAGGCATTGGGTTCTGCTTGGGGAGAACCCTTGCCATCCTCTACCGGAAGCTTTCTGGCTTCCGCTAGCTCTTCACTCAGTGAGTCCACCTTGGACTCAAGTGATTCCTTTTTAATTTTCAAGACTTTATAGGCTTTACGTAAACGGGAGAATTCTTCGTGAACCTCATTATAAGCCTCTTGTAGTTCAGAAAAAGTTACCTCACTGTCCTCCTGAATGGGATCAAAATCTGAGGATGCTTCCTCATCATCTTCTCTGGCAACCAGACAGAGGTTGGCAACCTCTTCCTCGTCTGAGCTATTCACCCAGATAGAGGAGACAAAGGCTTTTCTTTTGTCCTTCCCTTTTGATCTCTGCAAGCTTGGACACTCAGCCTTGAAGTGGCCAGGCTTTTTACACTCAAAGCACACTGAGGCCCTTTCCTTCTTATATCCCTTCCTCTGGCTGGAATCACCTTTCTGAAAGCCTCCTTTCTTCTTGAAGAACTTTCTGAACTTCCTCACCATCATAGTCATCTCCTCATCATCAATGTCCTCCTCATCATCCTCATCATCATCATTATCATCAATCTTTTCCTTGCTAGGAGCAACAAGGGCAAGATTCTTGGTTTTGGATGAAGCTTGAGGAGCTCTCTGAGCCAGCAGGGTTGGTTCGTATTTAGCCAGAGAACCAAACAGTCTGGTGATGGAGCTGGTTGACTCTCCTTGGACTTCCTGCAAGATGGTGACTTTGGTGATTCAATCACCTTTCAAGACTTTTATGATATTGCTGACTTGTTCTCTTTCAGGAATGTCTTTGCCCAGGGAGGCCAGGTTATTGATAAGATGAGTGAACCTGAGCTCCAGCTCTCTGATTGGCTCAGTTGGACTAATCATGGCAAACTTGTGAAACTCTTCTACCAACATCTCGACCCGTCTTGCAGTTTTGTGGTGGCTGATCCTATGAAACTCCTTAGGACTAAGGGCGCATTGAATGTAGTGCATGGCCCTGAAGTTTAGCTGGACTAGAGCATAGTCCTCATTGGTGTATCTGGATCGCTGCTTTGCAAAGCCATCATCATCTAGAGGAGTGTGATTCCCATGTTCAATCACATCCGAGAGTCGGATGTCGCTGGACTTGATGTTGGTCTCCATTCGGAATTTCCAGAATGGATAGTTATAGCCATCAAAGCCAGGAGGCTTTTTGGGTTGAATAGAAACATCTGGCAAGGAATAATCTGTATCCATTACTGGATCTTTACTTTCTAGATTCTTTGGAATTAAGTCAGTAAGACCCGCTCTGATACCAAATGAAAGTAATGGATGCACAAGATGGGGGGTGAATTGTGCTACCAAATAAAAATCGAACAATAACAACACAAGGGTTTATACTGGTTCGGTCTTCCTGACCTACGTCCAGTTCTCAACCACCCAGGTTGAGTTCCACTATCCCCAGGTTTTACAAACGGGTTCACCTGGAACCTTTACAACCGCAAGTTTTGGACGGGATCACTTGCAACCTTACAACCGCAAGTTTTGGACGGGATCACTTGCAACCTTACAAAAGGCTCACTTGCAACCTTGCTAACTAGCTCCCCCTTACAACCAGCAAGGGTTCAACCTTTATAAATAAAGGATTTTCTAGACTTAGTTCTCTTTAAGAACTGATAATGTTACACACTTAAGTACAATCAATGCTCTTAATACAAGAAGAGACTTAACTACAAAGAGTACAAGATAAGTAGATGAAAAGAACTCTCAATGAGTTAAATGCTCTTTCTCTTTTCTGGGCAGCTTTGAATGCTTGAAGGATTTCTCAGTTTTTCACTCTAGCTTTCTTCAAGGTGTCAAAGATATTAGTTGTCTTCATAAATGAAGGTGAGCTTGTTTATATAGTCTTCAAGGATTCTCACTCTTGGTAGGTGGGTTAGCCGTTTGAATATGGCCGTTTTTCCCAAGTTACCGTTTGCCCATTTAATGCTTCATTAATGCTTAGTAGGGTTGACTTGCTTTATCTCTGAAAAGTAGTTCTGACAACTCTGCTCTGCCAAAAGCATTCTGACACTGCACTGCTCTGAACGTTCTGACATTCTGATTGCTTGCGGAAGCGAATTCACATCCGGAAGCAACATTACTCAGTGTGCTGCATTTGAATGTTAGTCTAGCAATATAAACACATAGTCACATGCAGTGGGAGTTCATTTAGTCTAAGGGAGCTATTTTACATCCAGAAGCAATTCTACATCCGGAAGCACTTCCACTGGACGTTGGGTTATGTTCATATTTTACTCACTGACTCTCAGTGTTATTCAATCCAACAGCCAGCGCTAGTCACTAAGCAATCAGAAGCAAATCCACTGGACGTTGGGTTATGTTCACTGACGCTCAGTGTTATCCATACCAACAGCCAGTGCTAGCCTTAAGGCAATCGGAAGCAAATCCACATCTGGTTGCATCTTAACTTAGTCTCAAGGGTTTTGTACATCTAATGCACCTAGATTGAGTTATTACTTAGTGCAGTACTTGCTGTCGCTGGGGGATAAGACGTTCATCCGCGAACGCTAGTCCTAGTCCATCCGGAAGTAAATCCACATCCGGTTGTACTCTTACTTGGGGTTCTATATTAACCTAATATTCTCTAAGTATTTGGCTCGTTCTTTCATATTTTAGTCTTCATCAAAACTTAAGATTCTAACATGATACGATAAGTATAGAGATTAAACGAAAGGCTGTTGGAGGATTATAAACTTAAAATAACCAAAGAGATGAGCTATTGTGAGATATCATTTAAGTATATTTAGGATTTCTTTGACCGATGAGATTTTTTGAGAGAAGTGACAATTGACTTAAAAGTATCAAGCTAGTGAAAATTGTTTTACGAGATTTTGTATGTTGTATCATTCGATTGGGACTTCGTATGATTTAGTAGAATTTTGGGGACAAAATTCCTAAAAGGTGGGGAGAATTGTAACATCCTAAAAAAACAGTAATAATAATATTTGTTAGAGTTTAATGTTTAATTAGAATTTTATTAGAGATTTAATTGGGTTTTTGGATTAAATTTAAATATGAGGATATAATAAAGTAATATTTAATTTGAGTTTGAAAATTTGTTTGGATAATCAAATTCAAAATTTCAATTTAGGAAATTGTCATATTAGTTAGAGATATTTATGATGGCCGTTATGATAAATAGGTTATAACACATTCCAAAAGCATTTAATAATAATAATAATAATAATAATATAATAATAATAATAATAATAAAAAGAGATATTTATGGTAACACAAGAGACTGATTCAAAACGAAAAGTAGGGTTTTAGAAATCTTAATTTCCTCCCTTCTCCTATTTAAACACGTTAGATTTCATGTTTCTACCTTTCCCGCCGTTTGATCATTGCAAAACTTGGTCAGGTTGTTCTACAAACCATGTTCGTCGGTTTGACCGGATGGATCAAGGTTTTAAGCAATAGGTTAGGAGTATTCAAAGAGACATTAGTAAGGGAAAAACTACGTTGTTGTGAGAATGGTGCGAATTACTAGGTAACTATAATTATTTGTTTGCGTGTGTGTGTGGGTTAGCAAGTTTTTCAAAATTATATTTTGAAAAAATTATCTACGCACACATCTTTGAATTATATTTATTATAAAATTGTTTGGTGGAGTATGTATTTTGATCGGCTTGAAGGTGTGTATTTCATGTTTGAAATTATTATACATTAACCATTTGTTTCATGTACGTTTTATGAAAGTTTGATGGTTTTGTGTCATACGATTTTGGGTGTTGCATAAGTTGATTAATGTGGTTTGTGTGTGTGACACCGGTATATTGGATATATGCCATCCATGGATGAGGTACCCTAAGAGATCTACAGGGACTAAATGAGAGAGAATGAAATATAGAAATACGAATTGGGGGAGAACGCCCCGGGAAGTGAAATATAGAAATACGAATTGGGGGAGAACGCCCCCGGGAAATGAAATATAGAAAGACGAATTGGGGGAGAACGCCCCCGGTACCGGTATTTGTGTGGTTTGCTTGTGTTTGCAAAGTTTGATTATAATATTTCAAATGATTGAACAGTTTTATATATGGATTGTCACTATGAATTTAATTGTTACATGTCACATGTTTTAAATATATATTATATGTAATGCTCCACTGAACACCTTGTTAGCACACACATGCACGTTGGCAAGTTGTTATAGTTACAATTGGGTCTACCCCAGCTTTTATCACTTTTCAGGTTCCAGCAGCGTATTCTAATACGATTAAGGGAAGGATCCAGAGACTTATCACTAAAGTGAGTCGCTAGGGAGCCACATTAGGATTTCATATATTCATGTTTGCATTTATTAAGATTTCTATATTTCTTTAATTCGACGAATTATTGTTATTAGTATTTTCATTATTTCCTTGAGAATTCATTTATGTTTAGCAGGCAGAGTTGTGCCGGATTATTTGAATAATTGAACTTCTAAGTATGGACTATGTTTTTCTTGATTACCCGGAGTGAGTGTTTTAGAATTTAGTTTAATCTTTTCTAACCATGATAGGGTAGTTTACATAATTTAGATACTTAAATTTTTCTATCATGGTTAGGTAGTAAATAGTAATTTAGGAAATAAGTATTATTCTTTCTAACTATGTTAGCTGTTTAATCAAGATAATTTCTTTTTCTAACATAGTTAGCACCATAATTATTTTAGTGAATTAAGTTGAGTTCTTTTTCTAACTATGTTAGGCCTTTAATCTAGTTAAACTCTTTCTCTAACAAAGTTAGCATAAGTAAAAAAAAATTTATGTGAAAAATTAGGGGAAAATTGGGGATGTTACAAAGTACTCATAGCGTCAGCCCAGAACACTTGAGACACCTCCTTCTCATTGAGCATGCTCCTGGCCATCTGAGTGAGCACTCTATTCTTTCGCTCAACCACTCCATTTTGTTGTGGAGTCCTTGGAGCTGAGAAGTTGTGATCAATCCCGTTCTCTTCACACAGCTCTGAGAAGTTGTGATTCTCAAATTCTCACCATGATCTGTCCTTATAGTAGCTATCTTGAGATTTCTCTCATTCTGCACTTTCTTAGCAAGGACAACAAAGACATCAAAAGCATCATGTTTAGAAGGAAGAAACATAGTCAAGGTGAACCTTGAATAGTCATCCACCACAACTAGAGCATACAGGTTTCCACTCAAGCTCTTCACTCTCGCTGGCCCCACTAAGTCCATATGGATTAGTTCTAGGGGTCTGCTTACCTCGTTGGCAGGATTCACAGATATAATCATGCTTTACTCTAAAAGATGAAATCCCTAGGGCTAGCTCCTTTTTGATAAGCATATCCAACTGTGTGAAATTTACATGTGCTAGTCGTTTATGCCATAACCAACTATTTTCATCACTAGTGATTAAGCATTTTTTAGTTAATTGCTGGCATAAATCTAGGGTATATAAATTTCCATTCCTATTGGCCTTAAGCTTGCATTTAAGACTGGTTTTATCTATGTCCAGATGATTCTTATCAACTATAAGACATTCATGTGAGTCAAAGATTACCCAATTTCCTTTGTCCGTGCTCTGACTCACGCTCAGCAGGTTATGGCAGAGACCATCTACCAGGTAGACGTCCTGGATAGGAACAACTTCACCAACACGAGTGATTTTTCCACTTTGATTTCCTCCAAAGTTCACTTTGGCTCCATCTTTGATCACCAGTGATTTGAACTTGTCCCTATCCCCTGTCATGTGTCTCGAGCATCCGCTATCAATGTACCACTTCCGGTTCTTGGATGCCTTGAGACAGACCTGCATGGATCAGACAGCCTTAGGTACCCAACCTTTATTGGGTCCTTTATCATTAGATCTCAGAACCCTTGGTCTAGTGTTGACCTTGGGTTTGTGAATGACGAGGCCTCTGGCCTTGAGTGGGCTCTAGGCGGATGGAATTCCCTTGGAATAGGTTTCCAAGTCTTAGACCCACGTACACCCTTAGTGTCTTGCCTTGGAAAGTCCCTATGCAGTTTAGTTTCTTTTGGAACCCACTTGTAAGTGCTATTTGTTCCATGCCTTTTAGCATTACAAGTGGACGTGGAGTGTCCCTTCCTGTTACAATAGTTACAGAAACTGAAGGGTGAGGACGTATGACTGGAGGCTTTGTGAAAGAATTTTAAATAGGGTTTCACTTTAGGTTCTACCCACTTTTTCTCTTTGTGCTTATAGCCTAGTCCTGTCTTATCTCTATAGGCCCTTTGATTCATTAAGATAACTTTAAGCATTTCAGACCCATGGGTGAACTTTTGCAAGGCATTGTATAATCTATCTCTTTCACTAGATATCTTGCTGCAGTTGGTGGAGCTCTCTGAGACTGAGGCATTGGGTTCCACTTGGGGATTTCCCATAGCATCCGCTACCGGAAGCTTCTTGACTTCCGCAAGCTCATCACTTAGTGAGCTTACAGTCAACTCTAGTGATTGATTTTTCTTCTTTAGAATCTTAAATGCCTTTGTCATTCGATAAAATTCTCTATGGATATCATTGTAAGCTTCCTGAAGTTGAGTGAGGCTTACCCCGTCATCATGGACAGATTCAAAGTCTGAATGAGTTTCTTCACTACCATCTTCCCTAGCAACAAGACAGAGGTTTGCAGCCTCTTCTTCATCGCTTGCTTTCTCATCTAAGCTGTTAACCCAAATAGAGGACACAAAGGCTTTCCTTTTGTCCTTTCCCTTGAATCTTTGGAGGCTTGGGCACTCAGCTTTGAAATGACCCGGCTTCTTACACTTGAAGCAGACATGGGCCCTTTCCTTCTTGTAGCTTGATTCTCCTCTCTGGAATCCTCCTTTCTTCTTAAAGAACTCTTTGAATCTTTTAACCATTATAGCCATTTCTTCATCGCCAATGTCCTCCTCATCATCATCCTTTTCCTTACTGGGGGCAACTAAGGCAAGATTCTTGGCTTTTGTAGTTGCTTGAGGAGCTCTCTGTGCAACAGAGTTGGTTCATATTCAGCCAGTGAACCAAATAGAGCGGTGACAGATCTGGTTGACTCTCCTTGTACTTCCTGCAAAATAGTAACTTTTGTCAGCCAATCACCTTTTAATACTTTCAGGATTTTAGTTACCTACTCCCTCTCAGGGATGGTTTTGCCCAATGAAGCAAGGTTGTTTATAAGGTGAGTGAATCTGAGCTCCAGATCTCTGATCGGCTCATCAGGAAGCATTGTGAACTTATGGAACTCTTCCACCAGCATTTCCACCCTTCTATCCTTGACTCGTGAGGTCCCCGAATGAGCTGTCTCGAGAGCCTCCCACATCTCCTTTGCGGTTTTGTGGTGGCTTATCCTGAAGTACTCTTTCTGACTCAGCGCACACTGAATATAGTGGATGGCTTTGTGGTTCAGCTCGACCTTGTAGTAGTCATCATTAGTGAACCTGGACCGAGGCTTCACAAAACCTTCATCATCCAAAGGAATATTGTCACCATGTTCTATAACATCCCAGATGCGAAGACCATTAGCCTTAATATAGTTCTCCATTCTGAATTTCCAGAATGGATAGTTGTATCCATCGAAACCAGGAGGCTTGTTTGGAGGCATCGAGACATCAGGGAGACCGCTCTGATCAGCATCCATCACTGGATCTTTTCTTTCCAGATTCGTTGGAATCAACTCAGAAAGACCTGCTCTGATACCAAATGAAAGTGATGGTGCACAAGAGGGGGGTGAATTGTGCTACAAAATAAAACTTAGAAAATTAAAATGCACAACACTTTTATACTGCTTCGGTCGAAACCTTGACCTACGTCCAGTTCTCAATCTCCCAGATTGAGTTCCACTAATCCACAGGTTTTACAGCCGGTTCACCTGCAACCTTTACAATCACAAGTTTTACGGGCTCACTTGCAACCTTACAACCTAACTAGCTCCCCCTTACAACTTGTAAGGGTTCAACCTTTAAAGAAAGAATTTTCTAACTTAGTTCACTCAATGAACAAATAATGTTACTCACTTAAGTACAATAAATGCTCTCAATAAATGAAGAGATTTAAATACAAGAGATATAAGAAGACTAGAGAATAAATCTCGAATACAATAAGTGCTCTCTTGTTTTCTGGGTAGTATGTTCTTTGAATGCTTGAATGATTTTGCAGATTGTGTTCGGTGCAATTCTTAGGTACCTCATAAATGTTGAAGTAATTCCTTATATATCATCTTCTCATACTCCTCATGTTTGGTAGGTAGCAATGCCGTTTGAATATTGCCGTTAAACCCTTGTTTCTGTTGGCTCCATAAATGCTCCATTAATGCTTAGCAGGGTTGACTTGCTTTATCTCTGAAAAGCAACTCTAACAACTCTGCTCTAACAAAAAGCATTCTGACTTCTAGGCATATGTACGTTCTGTCTCTTGTACTCTTGCTGACGGATGATAATCGTTCATCCGGAAGCGACAATCTTGCTCTGCAAGTGTTAGTCTCAGAATTCGAGTGCCAAGAGTATTTTCATCCGGAAGCTCATTTGTATCCGGAAGTAAAACTAAGTTCTGCACATAATTGATAGTCCAACAGAGTAGTATATATATAATCAAGTGGAGTAAGAACCATATATGCTGTGGGAAGCGTGTTTGCTATGGGAAACATTCTTACTTAGACTAGGTTCTGACTTAGCATGTTATTGACTTCCGTTGAGGGATGTATTCTTCATCCGTGAGCGTTAGTCACGTTATTTTACTCTAAGTCTTCCGGAAGCAATTTTGCATCCGGTTGTGTCCTAACTTAGGATTCAGTTTTAACCCAAATCTTCCCAAGTGATCAATCAATCCTAACTTAGTCTTCATCAAGGTTCAATACTCTAACAGCTTAGGCTAGGTTCTGACTTAGTGTCTCACTTGCTTCCGCTATGTGATCAACTAGTTCTTTCATATTTTAGTCTTCATCAAAACTTAAGATTCTAACAATTATGCTTACAAACAAAGTGTTTGTATGTATACCTTCGTGAATGTAATTTTAATTACATCGGTAACCATAAATGGTTACATTTTTATTGATGTGATTATATTTTGTCCTTATTAAAATAGACTCTTATGATTTTCTATGAGTCTTGATGATTGTCTCTAAGTCTTGTCATATGCCAATTGCTTTTCAATTACTTAATGATTAATGATGCGAATGTGTCTGTCTAACAATTAATTGAAAGCAGACGAACACATGCCAGAAGCTTTCTATTTGTAAGTAACTCATGAATTTTGAACTACTACACATCGTCAGTATTTTTTTGATTTTTGATATGAATTTTGAACACATTTCAGCTATATAGATCAGTAGATGGCTTTACATCTTCATGAAGATAGTCATTTCCTTGGTATATAACAAAAGCTGATGCCAAAGAAAAAAAATACCAAACCTTTGATTAAGGAAGAAGTAATAGGATCAGAAGTTAGGTATCTAAATCTTCAAGAATCACTAAATATGATTTGTTAATGAGAATGTAGACATCTTAATGGCAGTAGGGCATTAATCTGAATCTCACCTACTTTTTTCTTTGTATACAAGTATATGGGCAGTTTGGTTTCAATGTTAATTGACTTGAACTTGGCTTTTGCTTTGTAGGCAGCAGCAAAAATTATGTTGAATATGACAAAGGTAACATTGAACTTCATTGTTTTTATTATATTCTCCTTTAATTTCTGTCAATGGTGAGGATTTCCATGATTTTAGACAGAACCTTTTGGCCTTCATTCTGATTGGACATTGTGTTAGTTAATTGTTTCTATTATATTTGCCTATGAACTTTTCATCAATTTTCTTGAAAAGGATATATTATTGTTGTGTGCTATTTGTTGGAAATATTGATCGTGGGTGTGTCATAGGAACAAATCTCATATTGTTTGGGATTGTGGGTCCAAATTATAAGAGAATTTGGATTACTGTATGGTTAAGATAAGAGGAGTAATTAACTTGCAGAATAATGAGTCACTAAAGGTGAAATCCGGCTAATATTCCCCATCATTATAAAACTATATACTTTAATGAGTATTATTGCTGACATAAAAGTATATTGTTTTACACTTTATTACTTCCTGAACGTTAGCCACTCAATGAATCAAAATAATTGCACATGATTACATTTAAATTATCTTTATTTTGTAATTGATTCAAAAGGTTTTATAACCTTTCAGTTACTTCTGTCATATGTAATTATGGTTTTACTAATTTTCATTATACTTATATAACGTAAGATTCATTGGCTTTGTGAGGGTAGTAACGTTCAGAAACTTTGTGTTTATATATGGTGTCACTAAATCAAAGTAAAAGGATGGAAGACTCTTGACTCTAGAGTTACAGAGCACATTTCTTCCTCTATCTCCTCTTCTCCAAAATTCCTTTGAGTTACTATATACTTTCACTGTTCGCTTGCGAAACGCAGGAAGGCTCTGTTTAATGTTTAATCCTGGGAGAGCCGCCTCCTTTGTGTTGCTGCCGGTGGTCGCGGAGTCGCGGAATACCTCTACAGAGTCCATAAGGAAACGACTCAGATCACTATTTTATGTCACAGTGTTTGCAGAAATAGTTGATGATTGGATATTAGCATTGGAGAGGAGCTAGAAAACATCCAATTATTTGATGATTTGGGAGGCCAACAATCTTTAGAGCTATTCCGGTGCTGTTTCTCCAATGGAGTCGAACACTCAGACTACAATTCCGGCAAGAGATGATGTGGCGTCCGCATATTCATCAAATAAAGGAGACCCCTAAACTTTGGATTTAGTGGTGTTATTTTATATTTTCCTATTGTGTAGGAACTATATAATTTGTCTCACATCTATATTTGTTATTTTGTTGAGGACACTTTTGAGGTATAACAATTGAGATGATAGTGAACTAAGCCTTTAGCAAAATTATGACTAAAGATGATCTATTCTAAGAATTGAGTCTTAGATTATATTTGTCTCCATCTTGGGATAACTTGGAGATTTTATAAATTAGTGATTGGCTAAAATAGGCCATTATATTCCTCATTCCTATGGTAGGACTATGAGATGACAAGTTGTAATCCGTGAGCTAGAGATGATTTGATGTAAGATTATAGCCTTACATCTTTTTGTCCCAAAGTTTGTGATTTTATAATGAAGAAGCAAAAATGGGCTACTCCTCATTGTGTAAAACCTCTAGAAAGTGTTTGATACTAGAGATGATATGAGAATTGAGTTTTAACTCAAAGTGATATCCGGACAAAGTCACCTTGGTGATAGAAATAAATCAGATGAAAATAAATATTAAAAGCATTGAGTCCATGATTTTGTATGAACAAAATTGGTTTGTTGGACATGTGACCATGAGGGCTTATGGTGAGTGAGCACCAAGAGCTAAATTAATTGGAGTCATTTAAGACTTTATAAACACTGCATTGCATTTGGATGCAAAATCCCAGTCATGGGTGATGGGTGATGTGCAATTATGCAATTATGGAGAGATAATTGACATGTTTTGATTTCCACGGAACAGCAAGATGCTAAAGAAAAAGTGAAAATACTGGGCAAAAACTTGGTTAGAAGATTGCTCGGTCTTACTTGAATAAGTTTGAGTGGTTATGTTTGATTGGATATACTAATTTTAAATGATATTATATATTCTATCATACAACAACTTGTAATATTTATTGTTTTCTTTGTGTAGTTTTCTTTGTGTAGTGTGAACAACTTTTAGAGAGAATAAGTGTATATGTATTTTGATTGTTGAAGGAAAAAAAATTATATATAGAGCGTAGGAAAAGAGAGAAAGTTTTGTACATCCATGTGCTAAAGAAGCACATCCATAGAACATCTATAGTACAAAAGTAAAAAAGAAAGTGAGTACAAAAGAAAAGGCACATCAGTAGTCATTATTAGCACATCGGTAGGCAACAAGAGCTACATGGATAGAAAATTTTTCTTTCCTTCCTTTCTTTCTTGTATACATCGATAGCAACAAGAGCTACATGGATAGAACATTTTTCTTTCCTTATTTCATATATCCATAGCACAAGAAGAATTGTTAAAAGCTAAATTAATGGGCTTTAATATTATCAATTGAGAATCCATGTGTATGATGTGAGATATGATTGGTGATATATGTGGATATTACATATATTATTTTGAATGATTCTAAATTTCCAATTTGATGGTTAATTATTATTTAGTGTTATAAAAAAATTGGATGCTATATCATTCATTTTGATAATAATGAGTATTCCATTCGTGAATTTAATTCCTGGTGAGGTTTTAATTTTCAAAGTTAATTGATTGATTTGTTATAGTGAAGTAGTCACCTAAGAAATTATACAATGTCACGTACATACATGAAATTTTTTAATTTAATTGTTGAGGACTTCATTAACATTAAATTGGTAAATCAAAATTATTATCTTTGAATGAAAAGCATGTTGCTTGTTAGGAACACAATATAATTGTTTTATGTGGTGTTTAAATATAATCTCCATATAATCCCTTGGATTAATTGTTTTCCTGTGAAATTATATTTAACACATATCATGCAATGAAATTTCAATCTAATTGTAATTTCCTAATTACTAAATATATAGTTGAGATATTTAGTATTATGTGTTCCTAAAATGTGGATATACTTTGAAATATGTTTGAGGCTAAGTTGCTACAAACTTCTTACTAAATATATTGGAGAATAAAGGACGTTGTCGATGAATTGTGATAGTCAAATGACAATACGCATTGTTAAAATAACAATAAAATATTTTGAAATATTTCAAAGTGTGGGGTGCCTTACATTTAGGATACTATATGCTAAATTATTGTTTTTGCTAAACACTTTGTTTGAAGTGTTTTACTACTCAATTTGGGTATTTATTTGTTGAATAATGGATTTACTGAATCCATGAGATATAGCTACTCTATATAAAAAATTGAGCATATAGAGAACTCTCGAGGAGGGTAAAATATTCAATAGATATCATAAATAATAAATGATATAATATACGGTGGATTCCTCTTGTATATGTTGAGATACACAGAACTTAGAACTTAAATGAGAAAATCCACTAGTTTCCAAAATAAAATATTTTGGACTAAATCCATGTGTTGATGTTTTATACGCCAAGTTTCTAAATATATGAGATATTTGGAACTGTGCGGGCATAAATTATAAATTGCCTAAAAATAGCAAACAAATTGGTGATAAGCCAACATTTAATGTTGATGAGTTATGATTGCTAAAAGGCAATAACCATTATGAAGAAAAATAATGGTATATGTGAAAATCTTTTGAGATATAATATTAATAAGCTAGCTTGAGAATGGTGAAGATATCTCAAATGATTTTGTGGGGTCAAAATATTGACCTATGGGATCCGTTAACTAAGCCTCCGGAAGAAATAATTAGTCGAGGGGAATGTGACTAAAGTCAACTTTAAATTGGCAGATGGAAACCCAACCTTTGTGATTGGAGATCCCATGAAGGAGGTTCAATGGGTAAGAACAAGTCATGCGTCTTCTGCTAGCACTTAAATAATTTGCTAGTCCATTCCTATGACCCGGAAAAGTGCTAGATTGCATTTTTGGTGAGGCTGAGAATAATTCTCTTAATGATTTCATAATCCTACGGGATGGTGTGCTCATTGCAGGTACACTTCATGAAATCACCTCTATGAATGTCGGAGTGAAACCTTGGCAAAGTTTCTAGAGCATTCGTTATGAACCAGGCACGCTCATGGCGGTGTTAACGGGCACAAATGACTTTAATAGTGGGAATGTGAGGGTATAATCTCGCCAGTGATACCTCTAGTATACATCAAGAGTTGTCAATTCAATTCCATAGGAACATTGGCTTCTGTGTGTGCTAAGTATTATTAGTCTAGATCTAGTTCAAAGTCCAAAGGACTGCTAGATACAATGAGAATATCCTAGTGTGTAACTCGGATAAAGGATCATGGAATGACTACAAGTAGCAACTCAAACATAAACAAAAGCAGTTGACGCAGTTGATGCTCACTGACCTCATCACTCACATCATCATCGAAGATACTAATAGGAGAGCAATACATGCTACAAAAGCAAAAGATGCAGCTGTGAGAGCAAATATGGTGGAAGATAAGCCTCACGCCAAGAGGTATGATTCCAAACAAAAGCATAAGAAACAAAAGCATAAAAAGAAGGGAAAATGACATTTAAATCCCTCCGAATATACAGGACAATTCAGGAACTCAAACTTCCAAAAGGACCATGAAGGAACTAGGACCTAGTTGACATTTTAAAATTGTGTGAAAAGACAAAATTGCCCTAATCATAAAACAGAAATTACTAACCACCCTATTGAAAACGGTGGGTGTAAGGGTGGTTAGTAATTTCTGTTTTATGATTAGGGCAATTTTGTCTTTTCACACAATTATAAAATGTCAACTAGGTCCTAGTTCCTTCATGGTCATTTTGGAAGTTTGAGTTTCTGAATTGTCCTTTTGTATATTCGGAGGGATTTAAATGGCATTTTCCCTAAAAAGAATTCTAATTACAAACCCAATGAATCTAACCCGAAGTTTAAAAAGAAAGGACATTGTTATGTTTGTGGCAAAAAAGGCCATTATGCATTAAAGTGTAGGAAGAGGGCTATGGTAAAAGACAATAATCCACCAAAGCCAAATGTTAATTTGGTCAATGGTGATGAGGGCAGTTCTAACGATGAGGTCATAGCTGCTTTGGTCTCCCAAGTCCTATTAATTTCTGATGTGAAGAAGTGGGTGGTAGATTCTGGAGCTACCAAACATATTTGTACCAAACATATTTGTGCAAACAAAGATATGTATACCTCCTTTGAAGAAGTGGAAGATCGGATTTATCTTGCTGCACAATCTCAAACTACTAAGGTTTTGGGAAAAGGAAAAGTGGTGCTTAAACTCACATCAGGAAAGACTTTGGCACTGAATGATGTACTGTATGTACCGGACATTAGAGCCAATTTAATTTTTGTGTCACCGCTAGGAAAGGCTGGGGTTAAAGTTTCTTTTGAGTATGACAAGATGTCATGACTAAGAATAATGTATTGATTGGGAAGGGTTATTGTAACCAGGGCCTGTTTATGCTGAATGTTGATGAAATGAATAATGCATCTTCTTCTGCTTATTTGATTGACTCGTTTGATATGTGGCATGCTAGACTAGGACATGTTCATAAGACATATGTTGCTAGACTTCAACATTTAGGATTAATACCTTAAATTGATAATAATATGAAAAATAAATGTGAAATTTGTGTAGAAACTAAATTAACAAAAAGGACACATGTTACAACACAAAGAGAAACTGAATTATTGTCCTTAGTTCACACTGATCTAGGTGATCTTAAACAAACAGAAACTAGAGGTGGTAAGAGATATTACATAACTTTCATCGATGATTTTTCAAGATATACTAGAGTATATTTGTCGAGGAATAAAGATGAAGCGTTTGATAAGTTTTTGTTATATAAGGTAGAAGTAGAAAATCAACTTGGTAGGAATATCAAGAGAGTTAGGTCGGATAGAGGAGGAGAATATTTATTGTTCAATGATTTTTGTGAAAAAGAGGGAATAATTCATGAAGTAACACCTCCTTATTCACCTGAATCAAATGGTGTTGCGGAAAGGAAAAATAGAACTTTAAAAGAAATGATGAATGCTATGCTTGTAAGTTCTGCTGCACCTAATAATTTATGGGGAGAAGCTTTATTGTCTGTTTGTGTTTTACAGAATAGAATACCCCAGAAGAAAACCCAAAAGACACCTTATGAATTATGGAAAGGATTTGTACCAAATCTGAGTTATCTGAAAGTGTGGGGGTGTCTTGCAAAAGTTTTATTACCTCATTTAAAGAAGAGAAAAATTGGTTCTAAAACTTCTGATTGTTTATTTATTATTGGATATGCTCAACAAAGTTCTGCCTATCGTTTTCTAGTTTTGAAAAGCGATGTTTTAGATCGTAATACGATTGTTGAAACAAAAGATGCTGAATTTTTTGAAAATATATATTCTTTAAAAGTTGAGTATATACCAAAGAGTATTGAAAATAATGTTTCTTCTTTTGAACAAAATTCAAATGAAGATTCTTTTGAGGTTTTAAGGAGAAGTAAAAGGCAAAGAAGAGAAACATCTTTTAGAGATGATTTTTATACTTATTTGGTACAAAATGAGCCCAAAAATTTGTATGAAGCTCTTTCTTCTCCTGAAGCAAAATTTTGGATAGAAGCTATACAAGCTGAACTTGATTCTTTGAGTCAAAATAAAACATGGGTTTTAATAGATTTACCTCCAGGATCAACACCTATTGGTTGTAAATGGGTATTTAAAAGGAAGTATTTTCCTGACGGTACAATTGACAAATATAAGGCCAGGCTTGTAGCCAAAGGTTTTACACAAAAGGAAAATGTTGATTATTTTGATACTTTTTCTCCCATGGCTAGGATTTCTTCAATTAGAGTCCTAATTGCTTTAGCTTCTGTCTATAAGCTTTTTATTCACCAAATGGATGTTAAAACAACATTTTTAAATGGTGATTTAGAAGAGGAGATTTATATGATACAACCTGATGGATGTGTAATTCCTGGACAGGAAAACAAAGTTTGTAAACCTATTAAATCACTTTATGGCTTAAACAAGCACCCAAACAATGGCATGAAAAATTAGACCAAGTTTTGTCAAGTGGTGGTTTCTCTACTATAGAAGTAGAAATATGTGTTTATACAAAACTTGTAAATAATGACTGTGTGATCATTTGTCTATATGTTGATGATATGCTTATCTTTGGCACTAGCATGAGTGTTGTTAATGAAACTAAGTTGTTTCTTGCTTCTAACTTTGATATGAAAGATCTTGGTGAAGCAAAAGTAATTTTGGCTGTTAAGATCATAAGGAAAAATAATGGTATCATACTTACTCAAGAACATTATGTTGAGAAGATTCTTAGAAAGTTTGAACATTATGATGTATCTCCTTATCTAGTTCCTTATGATCAAAGTGTTAAATTAGTTAAACATAAAGGAGATCTAGTTGCTCAATCTCAATATGCAAAGAGTATTGGAAGTCTTTTGCATTTGATGAATTTTATAAGGCCACACATAGCTTTTGCTGTGTGTAGATTGAGCAAGTTTACCCATTGTCTGAGTCATGAACATTGGGAGGCCTTGACAAGGGTATTAAAATGCCTCAGAGGTGAAAGTAATGGATGCACAAGAGGGGGGGGTGAATTGTGCTATAAAAATAAATGCTCAAATAAAATCAACACACGATTTATACTGGTTCGGTCTACCTGACCTACGTCCAGTCTCAACCACCCAGGCTGAGTTCCACTATCCTCAGGTTTTACAACGGGTTCACCTGAAACCTTTACAGCCGCAAGTTTTAGACGGGATCACTTGCAACCTTACAACCACAAGTTTTGCGGGCTCACTTGCAACCTTTCTAACTAACTCCCCCTCACACCAAGCAAGGGGTTAACCTTTACACTTAAAGGATTTTACAAACTGAGTTCTCTCAAAGAACAGATTGTGTTACACACTTAGGTACAATTAATGCTCTTATAACAAGTAGAGACTTAACTACAATGAGTACAAAAATAAGTAGATGAAGAATCACTCAAAGAGTTAAATGCTCTTCTCTTTTTCTGGGCAGCCTTGAATGCTTTGAAGATTTCTTTAGTTTCTCGCTCTAACTTCTCTCTAGAATTGTTCGTTTGTTGGTTCTCCGTCATAAATGAAGTTGAGCTCCTTTTATATAGTCTTCAAGCATTTGAACTCTTGGTAGGTGGGAGAGCCGTTTGAATTTGGCCGTTTATCCCAAGTTACCGTTTGCCCATTTAATGCTTTATTAATGCATAGCAGGGTTGACTTGCTTTATCTCTGAAAAGTAGTCCTGACACCTCTGCTCTGACATAAGCATTCTGACACTGCAACATCTGACATTCTGATTGCTTGCGGAAGCAGATTCTCATCCTGAAGCAATTCTACTGAGTGTGCTGCACTGAGTGTTAGTTTAACAATATGAACATATAGTCACATGCAGTGGGAGTGTTCTTTGCCTAAGTGGTAAGTTCCTTATATCAGGAAGTACATTTACATCCGGAAGCAAATTCACTGGATGAAGGATTTCTTACTCTCTCTTAGTGTTAAGTCACTTCAACAGCTAGCGCTAGTCACTAAGCTATCGGAAGCACTTCTGCTGGACGTTGCTTACATTCACTGACGCTTAGTGTTATCGTGTTCTATCAGTCTGCGCTAGTGAAAGTTTATCAGGAAGTGATTCTACTTGACGAGGCTTATTCACTGACGCTTAGTGTTATCCTGTTCTATCAGTCTGCGCTAGTGAAAGTTTATCAGGAAGTGATTCTACTTGATGAGGCTTATTCACTGGCGCTTAGGGTTATATCTCTTCTATCAGCCAGCGCCAGTAGAAATCTATCAGGAAGCAAATTCGCTTCCTGTTGACTCTTAGCTTAGTCTAAAGATTTGTTTATCTATTGCTCATGGACTAAGCAAATTCCTTAGTGAATTACTTGCTCTCGCTGGGGGATGAACTAATTGTCAGCGAGCGCCAGTCCTAGTCTATCCGGAAGTAAGATCTCATCCGGTTGCACTTAAACTTAGGGTTCTAGGTTTTCCTTTTACTTTCTAAGTTCTTTCATATTTTAGTCTTCATCAAAACTTAAGATTCTAACATTCTCCCCCTTTTTGATGATGACAAACTTATATTCATTGATTTAGTTTATATGAAAGATTTAACGAAAGAATAAGAGCGATAGATAAGAACAAGTAACTTAGACAAATATTATTGATAGAAGAAGTTACAAGTCAGAATTTTACAGTCCATCAAAATAAACAAGTAAAGAATATATGCAAGCAAATTACACTAAGCAGATACGAAAGTATGCATAAGCAAAAATTTCTAAGTTAAAAGAAGGTTTGGATTGGGGGGTTCAGGGTTTTTGTTTCTTTTTCTTTTCTCTCTCCTTCTGTCTTTCCTCATTCTCTTGTTGAAGCTTAGCTAGTTCAGCCTCATGAACATTCTTGTCAATCTGGGCTATGATCTGCTGAAGCTCTTCTTCATCCCTCTGCCTCCTGAGTCTCTCAGACTCAATGGATTCATCAAATGCCCTCTTCAGGTTCTCCACCTCTTCATACCCAGGGAACCCTGTGGCATCATCGAAGGGGATGACAACACCATCAGGATAGTGGACAGCCCGGATCTTTACATTCCATACAGGGAAGTTGGGATCATCCTCAACTTCCTGGGCTTTCCTCTTCCCCTTTCCTTTGCTCTTTCCTTTGCTCTTGGGTATTGGCGGAGGAGGATTGGCTTTTGCTCTCTCGGCATCTAGGCAAGTCATTTGATCAAAAGTAATCTTGTCTGTGAATCCATATTTTTCAAATTCATCAGGAGTCATGTCTTCTATCTCTAATTTGATCTCCTTCAGAATAGGAACAGCCTGTGCTACTGGAACCTCTTGTTCAACATTCACAGACGAAGGCTCTTGCATGGGCTGGCCAGAGGGAGTCTCTTCTTCCTCACTCTCAGATTCAGTGGTGGCAATAACGTGCTTGGCGCGTTTCCTAGCAACGGCCTTTTTCCTAGAGTCACTGAACTGGACTGTTGGCGCAGATGAGGGAGAAGTAGAAGTTGTTCCAAAAGTAGAGGGAATTGGTTTGGCAATCACAATCGGAGGATGGCTGGTCCTCTTTAGTCCCCACCTCATCATAATCTCCTCGAGGATTTCTTCGTTTGACTTAGTTGGAGGAGGCTCTGATGAGGATGACTCAGGCTGTGATGACTGTTCTTTCTGCTCAAACACAACCATTTCCAACTGTGATCCTTGCTCAGCCATTCTTTGACGCTTCATGAACTGGATAGCTTCTTCCCTTATAAATCTCTCAGCGCTACCCAGCCTTTGGGATTCCAAGGTACGGCGAAGGGCAGCCATGATGTCCTCATCGATCCAAAGTGATGGCTGACTGAGAGTATCCCTTGAGTTCATAGCCAGGCGAAGAACGGACAGAGTATCTCTCCCCCTTTTGTCATCATCAAAGAGGGTGAGTGCCAGGGATGGAGTGGGAGATGAGGATGGTGGAGGTGCAGGGCCATAGCGTTTAGGAGGGGAGGGTGAGAGGGTAGAGGTAGAGGATGTGGGTGAAGTTTGGTGTTCTGGAGTGTGAGGAGGATTGGGAAAGGAAGTGGAGCTGCTTTCGAAGAAGGTAGGTTGTGTGAAGAGTCCCTCAAAGGGGTAAGTGGAGGAGTATTCAGTGAAGGTAGTGGAGGGGGTGAAGGGGTAAAAGGGTTCATGAGGATTCTCAGGGATTTTCTGAAGGCGGGGGTAGTCTCTGAGGTAGATGTGGCTGAGGGGGTGAATGGCGGTTTGAGAGCTAGGTTGGTCGGCCAAGGGGTTGGATCTTGGTTGAGAGGTGGGGTCGACAGGGTTAGGCGAGGGTTCAGGAGAGAGATGGAGAGGTGAGCGAGTAGGTGCGTTGGGGCGAATGGGTGAAGGAGTTGTGGATGGTGAGTTTAGAGGAGATTGGCGAGGGGATTGTTGAGGGGATTCTTGTTGTTGGTGGTCATGGGAAGGTGAAGGTTGAGATTGGCTGTCATGGGATGGGGAAGATTGGGATTGGTGGTCAGTGTTTGGTGAGGGTTGGGATTGATGGTCATCGGTTGGTGATGGTGGGGGTTGTTGGTCATTTTGTGGAGGTGGAGGAGGAGGAGGAGGAGGAGGAGGAGGAGGAGGAGGAGGTGGTAGGTTACCTTGTTGTGGTTGGGGAACTTGTAGGTGCTGGAGGATGAGATCTAATTTGGCATCCACCCTGGCAAGTTGATGTTCTACTTGGCCAACTCTGTCCTCAAGCCGCTGGATCCGCTCCCCTTGGTGCTGGAATCCAGCATCACAATCAAGCCTTAGAGGAGCCACCAATGAGTCAGTCATCAGAAGGAGAAGCTCATCCTTCATCTCTTGAGCAAATGCCTTCACAGTCGCTGGCACTCTTGCAGCTCGACTTGGCCCAAAATGGGAATCAACTTCCTGATCCCCTGCACCAGATGTAGAAGGGACAGAAGTTCCAGACCCAGAAGCACTGCTGGCACGTGAGCCTGAGCGAGTGGGCTTGGCAGGCTTCACATATCTGATGCCCATCTTTGCAATGTTGGTTGCACCAAAGGGCTTACACTGCACATTCTCTTCCTCCACAGCAGATGTGGCCTTGATCAGATGCTTCTCAAGGAGGAAGGCAATGATGGAGGGGTAGGGCAGATGGCCAGACTTTTCATTGATCAGCCACCTCTGAAGCTCGAGGCAGATCAACTGGCCAGGATTAATAGGCAGCTGTTTGAGGAGTCTTGGGAACCAGGGGTTGTCTACATTTGCAAACTCATTGAAGTTTCCCCCCTTATGAGTCATCATCCGAGAGTACACGTAGTACAACAATCTGTTTGAGTCAGACATTTTGGACACCTTTTTCCCTGAGGTGCCATACAAAGTGTCAAGCTCTTCCTTGCTGTACTTGAGTGCCTCTGGATAGATCCACTCGTTCATGCTCTCATCAGTTATCCCCATCATTTCATTCAGTTTCTGCCATGTGAACCTGATGGATCTCCCCCTTACTGTGGCGGTGAGTGAGAGCTTGTGAATTTGTTCCTTCCCATCAACCTTTTTGAATTTAGCCCTGCATGTGAGAGTTTGATAGAACACTCGCAGGACGTTGACATTATAGTTCTGGTTGATGCTCAGCCATGGCATATATCGCTCGAGGAAGGGGCGCAAGTGTGGAAACCCTAGATCATCAACTTTGTCTAGATCCAGGTACAGCCCATGGTTGAATACAGGGGTGGAAGTTTCAAATTTGGCGGCCACTGGCTCTAATGGCCCGTCTCTATACACTGAGGGATCATCTTCCTCAACCCTCTGTCTCTTGGAAGAAGGCTCCTCAGCAAACTGAACCTTCTTCTTCTTGCCTTTTCTCTGGGCTTCCCTTTCTTGTTCAGAAGCCACAACCTGTTCAGCTACTCTCCCAGAGGTTTCAGGCTGACCCTGAATGTTCTCATGCTGTCTTGGTGTTTCCCCAGAAATTTCACGATGTTCATCATGACGTTCATCACTTTGCCCAGATCTTCGAGAATGTTCATGATGCTTTTTCCCAGATTTGGATTTGTGTTTCTTGGATGACGAATGTTTTGACTTATCTTTCTTGATAACAGGGATATTTTCATGGGATCCGGTCATTTTTGTGTGGGGTTTAAATGAATGCGAAGAAAAGTATGAAGAAGATGAAGAACACAGATGAATGTATGCAGAGAGAATATGTGGGTAAAAATTTTCAAGTGAAAAGTGAAAGTGAAAAATGACGTCTATTTATAGGCAAAAACTATGGAGGGCAAAAAGGTCATGTCGCTTCATACTTTCATACATTGGGTAACGCAAAATTTTAAGTTGGAACGACACACCTGATGACACGTGTTGCTTCATGATGGCAGAGAAGGCATAACGTTTCTTTGGAGAGTTGAAACGTTTCTGAGGTGACGTGTCTTTTGGTTCAGGCACTGGCGCTCACGCTCACTTTGACTCAACACTCAGCACCAGTAAAAGAGCATCCGGAAGTAGTTTTGCTCGCTGTTAGACAAGTGCTCTTGGTTGCCTTGAGCAATCATCCAGCGTCAGTGGATGACCATCCGGAAGTGGTTTTGCTTCCGGTTGTACTTAAGATTTAACATTGAGGGACCTGCAAAAACAAAGGTTGGCACTCCGATGCCTAAGTTAGTATTGTTTGAAGTATTTTAAAAACAATTAAGTAAATGGAAATTATACTTCATTTGGGTTTACCATTCCCAAATCACCTCTTATAAAAGTAAATTGGTCAACCCCCAGAGGCTTGGTGAAGATATCAGCAAGCTGTTGTTGTGTGGGAACAAACTGCACTTTGACATCTTTCTTTTGAACATGGTCTCTTATGAAATGATGTCGGACATCAATGTGCTTTGTCCTAGTGTGCTGAACCGGATTCTTGGCTAGGCTGATTGTACTTGTGTTGTCACAGAGGATTGGTGCCTCAGGGAATTCCAAGCCAAGATCTCTTAACTGGTTCTTCAGCCACAACACTTGGGCACAACAACTTGCTGCTGCAATGTATTCAGCCTCAGTGGATGACAAGGACACGCAGGTCTGCTTCTTACTCGCCCAAGACACCAGACAACCACCAAGGAAGGCGCATTGTCCACTGGTGCTCTTTCTGTCAGTCTTATAACCTGCATGATCAGAGTCAGAGTATGCCCACAAGAACTCTTGGTTACCTCTGGGATACCAGAGACCAAGTTCTTGCGTTCCCTCAAGGTATCTCAAAATACGTTTAACACATGTCAAGTGTGATTCCTTGGGGTTGGCTTGAAACCTAGCACACATGCCTACACTAAATTGGATATCAGGCCTGCTTGCCGTTAAGTATAGGAGGGAACCTATCATTCCCCTGTACATTGGCAGGCTTACAGATTTACCCTTTGCGTCAGCGTCAAGTGCGGCAGTGGTGCTCATGGGAGTATCATACTCCTTGCATTCATCCATCCCAAACTTTTTGAGTAGTTCTCTGCAATACTTGGTTTGGGAGATGAATATTCCATTTTTCTTCTGCTTAATTTGCAGGCCTAGGAAGAACGTTAGTTCTCCCATCATTGACATTTCAAACTCACCCTGCATAGTCTTAGAAAATTCTTCACAAAGCTTGTCATTAGTAGCTCCAAAGATAATGTCATCAACATAAATTTGAACAATTAGCATATTTTTATCTTTGTGAAGAATAAACAGTGTATTATCAAGTTTGCCTCTTGAGAAACCTTTGCCTAGCAGAAAACTACTAAGTCTCTCATACCAAGCTCTAGGAGCTTGTTTGAGGCCATATAAGGCTTTCTTTAATCTATACACGTGTTTTGGATGTTTGTGATCTTCAAAGCCAGGAGGTTGTTCTACATAGACCTCTTCTTTAATATAACCATTAAGAAAAGCACTTTTAACATCCATTTGATATAGCCTAAAGCCTTTCATGGATGCAAAGGCTAAAAGAATTCTTATTGCTTCAAGTCTAGCGACTGGAGCAAAAGTTTCTTCATAGTCAATGCCTTCTTCTTGGTTATATCCTTTGGCAACTAATCTGGCTTTGTTTCTTGTGATCTGACCTGTCTCATCTAGTTTGTTTTTGAAGACCCACTTGGTCCCTACTATGGATTGATGAGACGGTCTTGGGACTAATTCCCAGACTTGACTTCTTTCAAATTGATTTAGCTCTTCCTGCATGGCAATAATCCAGTCGCAGTCCTCAAGAGCTTGTTCAACTGAAGTTGGTTCTATTTGAGATAGAAATGCACCAAACTCAACTTCATTTTGAACTTGTCTTCTGGTTCTCACACCAGAGGAAACATCACCAAGCACTTGATCAAGAGGATGATCTCTGTGATGTCTCCTAGCTGTTGGCAACTGTGCCTCATCATGCACAGTCTGCACTCTAGGCTCATCGCAGAGTTCATCTTCTTCCTTAGGGTAGCTTGCTGGTGTTTCTTTTGGTAGTGAAGAAGATGATGGTAATTTTGGAAGATTAAGTGATTCATCATCTTCTCTGGATTGTCCCCATGTAGGAGTTTCATCGAATACAACATGCATTGATTCTTCTACAATTCTAGTTCTCATGTTGTATACCCTATATGCTTTGCTCCTAAGGGAATATCCTATGAATATACCTACATCAGCCTTTGGATCAAATTTACCTAGATTTACCTTTCCATTATTGTGTACGTAGCACTTTGATCCAAAAATTCTGAGGTGGCTGATGTTGGGCTTTCTTCCTTTGTATAGTTCATATGGAGTCTTGTCTAAGCCCTTGCGAACATAGGCTCTGTTTGAGATGTAGCATGCAGTGCTCATGGCATCCGCCCAGAATACCTGAGAAACCTCTTTCTCATTGAGCATGCTTCTGGCCATTTCAGTCAGAACCCTGTTCTTTCTTTCGACCACTCCATTTTGTTGAGGAGTCCTTGGAGCTGAGAAGTTGTGTTCAATTCCATTCTGCTCACACAGCTCAGCAAAGCTATGGTTCTCAAACTCCCCACCGTGGTCTGTCCTTATGGCTGTGATTTTGAGTTCTCTCTCGTTCTACAATTTCTTAGCCAAGACCACAAAAGCATCAAAAGTATCTTGCTTAGAGGCAAGAAACATAGTCCAGGTGAACCTTGAATAGTCATCCACCACTACTAGAGCATATAGGTTTCCACCCAAGCTCTTCACTCTTGCTGGCCCAACCAAGTCCATGTGGATTAGTTCCAAGGGCCTGCTGGTGGAGACTTTCTTCTTAGTTTTGAACGAGGACTTTGTTTGCTTTCCTCTTTGGCAGGATTCACAAATAAAATCATGCTTTACTTTAAATGATGGAATACCTATGGCTAGCTCCTTTTTAATTAACATGTCGAGTTGAGTAAAGTTAACGTGAGCTAGTCTCTTATGCCAAAGCCAACTGTTTTCATCACTAGATATAAGGCATTTTTCTTCTAGTTGTTGGCACAAGTCTAAAGTATATAGGTTTCCATTCCTATTAGCCTTAAGTTTACATTTCAGGTTGGCCTTATCTAGACTTAAATCCTGCTTATCTACTATAATGCACTCATGAGAATCGAATATTACCCAATTTCCCTTGTCTGTGCTTTGGCTGACCCTTAGCAGGTTGTGACAGAGACCGTCCACAAGGTAGACATCTTTTACTGGTCCGACCTCTCCAACTCCAGTGATCTTGCCACTTTGATTTCCTCCAAAGGTTACTGTGGCCCCATCTTTGATCACCAGAGATTTGAACTTGTCTCTGTCCCCAGTCATGTGTCTTGAGCATCCACTATCAATATACCATTTCTTGTTCTTGGATGCCTTGAGACACACCTGTAATATTTAAGCAAACTTAGGTACCCAACTTTTCTTGGGTCCTCGATCATTAGTTTTCAATGCCCTTGGTTTAGAGTCATCTTTGATCTTGGGCTTGTGACTTTTCAGAGCCTCTGGCCGAGTGCTGGCTCTGGACTCTTGGGTTTTCCCTTTGGGACAATTCCAGGCTTGGGATCCTTGTCCTCTCTTAGTTTCCTTTGCAGGAGGAGGATCTTTTGTTGCCTTGGTTCCTTTAGGGACCCATTTGTAGGAGCTGCTAGCCCCATGCTTCTTGGCGTAACAGGTGGACGTGGAGTGTCCCTTCCTGTTGCAATAGTTGCAGAAACTAAAGGGTGAGGAACTATGACTAGAGGCTTTATGGAAGAACTTTAAGTAGGGCTTTACTTTTGGTTCTACCCATTTCTTCCCTCTAGGAGTATATCCTAAGCCAGTTCTATCCCTATAAGCTCTTTGATTCATCAAAATTATATTTAACATTTCTGAGCCATTTGTGAACTTCTGCAGGGCGTTTTGCAGCTTGTCCTTCTCAGCTGAGACTCTGCTGCAATTAGGGCAGCTCTCAAGTGTTGGCTCATTGGGTTCTATTTGGGTAGAACCCTGTCCTTCCACTAACGGAAGTGTTCTAGCTTTTGCTAGCTCATCACTTAGCGAGTCCACCTTGGACTCAAGTGATTCCTTTTTAGCTTTCAACACTTTATATGTTCTACATAAACGGAAAAATTCTACATGCATTTCATTATATGCCTCTTGAAGTTCAGAGAAGGTTACCTCACTATCCTCGTGGGCAGGATCAAACTCTGCGGATACCTCCTCATCTTCTTCTCGAGCAACAAGGCATAGGTTGGCTACCTCTTCCTCATCACTTGCTTCCTCATCTGAGCTATTCACCCAGATAGATGAAACAAAGGCCTTCCTTTTATCTTTGCCTTTCGACTTCTGTAGGCTGGGACATTCAGCCTTGAAGTGACCAGGCTTCTTACACTCAAAACAAACAGGAGCCTTTTCTTTCTTGTAGCCTCTCCTTTGACTGGAGTCACCCTTTTGGAAGCCTCCTTTCTTTCTGAAGAACTTCCTAAACTTTCTCACCATCATGGCCATCTCTTCATCATCCAGTTCCTCCTCATCGTCCTCATCGTCATCTTCAGTTTCCTTGTTAGGAGCAACAAGGGCAAGATTTTTGGCCTTGGATGAGATTTGAGAGGCTCTCTGAGCAAGCAGTGTAGGCTCATATTCAGCCAGGGAGCCAAACAGGGCAGTGATGGAGCTAGTTGATTCACCCTGGACTTCCTGTAAGATAGTGACCTTGGTGATCCAGTCACCCTTCAAGATCTTCAGAATCTTGCTCACTTGTTCCCTTTCAGGAATGTCCTTACCCAGCGAAGCTAGGTTGTTGATAAGGTGAGTAAATCTGAGTTCCAGTTCTCTAATAGGCTCAGTGGGGCTGAGCATTGCAAACTTGTGGAACTCTTCCACTAGCATCTCAACCCGTCTTGCCTTTACTCCTCTGGTTCCAGAGTGAGCAGCCTCAAGTGCCTCCCACATGTCTTTGGCATTCTTGTGGTGACTGATCCTGTGGAATTCCTTGTGGGTGAGAGCACACTGGATGTAGTGCATGGCCCTATAGTTCAGCTGAACTAGGGCATAGTCCTGAGGGGTGTAACTGCTCTTTGGCTTAGCAAAACCTTCATCATCCAAGATGGTGTGATCCCCTTGTTCAATAACATCCCAGAGTCTGATGTCACTGGATTTGATATAAGTTTCCATTCTAAATTTCCAGAATGAATAGTTGTACCCATCGAAGCCAGGAGGCTTGTTGGGCTGAATAGCAACGTCTGGTAGAGCATAGTCAGTATCCATTACAAGATCTTTGCTTTCTGGATTCGTTGGAATCTAGTGAGAAAGACCCGCTCTGATACCAAATGAAAGTAATGGATGCACAAGAGGGGGAGGGTGAATTGTGCTATAAAAATAAATGCTCAAATAAAATCAACACACGATTTATACTGGTTCGGTCTACCTGACCTACGTCCAGTCTCAACCACCCAGGCTGAGTTCCACTATCCTCAGGTTTTACAACGGGTTCACCTGAAACCTTTACAGCCGCAAGTTTTAGACGGGATCACTTGCAACCTTACAACCACAAGTTTTGCGGGCTCACTTGCAACCTTTCTAACTAACTCCCCCTCACACCAAGCAAGGGGTTAACCTTTACACTTAAAGGATTTTACAAACTGAGTTCTCTCAAAGAACAGATTGTGTTACACACTTAGGTACAATTAATGCTCTTATAACAAGTAGAGACTTAACTACAATGAGTACAAAAATAAGTAGATGAAGAATCACTCAAAGAGTTAAATGCTCTTCTCTTTTTCTGGGCAGCCTTGAATGCTTTGAAGATTTCTTTAGTTTCTCGCTCTAACTTCTCTCTAGAATTGTTCGTTTGTTGGTTCTCCGTCATAAATGAAGTTGAGCTCCCTTTATATAGTCTTCAAGCATTTGAACTCTTGGTAGGTGGGAGAGCCGTTTGAATTTGGCCGTTTATCCCAAGTTACCGTTTGCCCATTTAATGCTTTATTAATGCATAGCAGGGTTGACTTGCTTTATCTCTGAAAAGTAGTCCTGACACCTCTGTTCTGACATAAGCATTCTGACACTGCAACATCTGACATTCTGATTGCTTGCGAAGCAGATTCTCATCCTGAAGCAATTCTACTGAGTGTGCTGCACTGAGTGTTAGTTTAACAATATGAACATATAGTCACATGCAGTGGGAGTGTTCTTTGCCTAAGTGGTAAGTTCCTTATATCAGGAAGTACATTTACATCCGGAAGCAAATTCACTGGATGAAGGATTTCTTACTCTCTCTTAGTGTTAAGTCACTTCAACAGCTAGCGCTAGTCACTAAGCTATCGGAAGCACTTCTGCTGGACGTTGCTTACATTCACTGACGCTTAGTGTTATCGTGTTCTATCAGTCTGCGCTAGTGAAAGTTTATCAGGAAGTGATTCTACTTGACGAGGCTTATTCACTGACGCTTAGTGTTATCCTGTTCTATCAGTCTGCGCTAGTGAAAGTTTATCAGGAAGTGATTCTACTTGATGAGGCTTATTCACTGGCGCTTAGGGTTATATCTCTTCTATCAGCCAGCGCCAGTAGAAATCTATCAGGAAGCAAATTCGCTTCCTGTTGACTCTTAGCTTAGTCTAAAGATTTGTTTATCTATTGTTCATGGACTAAGCAAATTCCTTAGTGAATTACTTGCTCTCGCTGGGGGATGAACTAATTGTCAGCGAGCGCCAGTCCTAGTCTATCCGGAAGTAAGATCTCATCCGGTTGCACTTAAACTTAGGGTTCTAGGTTTTCCTTTTACTTTCTAAGTTCTTTCATATTTTAGTCTTCATCAAAACTTAAGATTCTAACAAGAGGCACCATAAATTTTGGTATTCACTATAGTGGATTTCCCGCTGTATTCGAAGGATACAGTGATGCTAATTGGATATCTGATTGATTCAGATGAGTCCAAATCCACTAGTGGCTATGTATTTAACTTTGGTGGTGGAGCTGTAACGTAGTATTGAGCCAAGCACATAGTGCTAACTAAATCCTCAAGGGATTATGAGTTTATAGCACTAGAGTTGGCTGGTAGTGAAGCTGAGTGGTTGAAAAACTTCTTAGCAGATATCCGACTAGAGAGTAAACTGATACCTTCAGTGTCAATACACTATGATAATAAGTCTGTGATATGCACAGCCAAAAATAAAACCTTTAATGGTAAGAGTAGACATATTCGATTGAGACATAATATTATAAAGTAGCTACTAAAAACTGATGTAATTTCAATTGATTATGTGAGGTCTAAAGTTAACCTCGCATATCCGTTAACTAAACCCCTCGGGAGGAATCAAATTGATAAATTATCGAGGGAATTGGACTAAAGCCAATTTGAAATTGATAGCGATGGCAACCCAACCTCTGTGATTGGCGATCCCATGAAGGAGGCTCAGTGGGTAAGAACAAGTCGTGAGTGAGTTGTGCTAGCACTATACTAATTTGCTAGTCTATTCCTATGGTATTGTGAAAGTGCTATATTGCATTTTTGGTGAGTCTGAGTATAAGCTCTTAATGATTTCATAATCCTACAGGATGGTGTGCTCATTGCAGGTACACTTCATGAAATCACCTCTACGAATGTAGGAGTGGGGCCACTCCTATGAAACCTTGGCAGAGTTTCTAGAGCATTCGTTATGCACGAGGCACACTCATGGCCGGTCTTAACGGGCACATCTAACTTTAATTTGTGAGTCAGGTTGTAAGGTTGCAAGTGAGCCCGTAAAAACTTGTGGTTGTAAAAGGGTGCAAGTGAACCCATTGTAAAACCTGTGGTTTAGTGTAACTCAATCTGAGTGATTGAGAACTAGACGTAGGTCAAGAGTTGGACCGAACCAGTATAAAAATCTTTTGCGATTTAATTTTCTAATTTTATTTGGTAGCACAATGCACCCCCTCTTGTGCATCCTCACTTTCATTTGGTATCAGAGCGAGGTCTTTCTGACTTTATTCCAACGAATCTAGGAAGAGAAGATCCAGTGATGGATGTAGATCATCATTCTCTTCCCGATGTAGCCATCCAACCAAACAATCCTCCTAGCTTCGATGGGTACAACTATCCCTTCTCGAAATTCAAGATGGAGAATTTTATCAAGGCAAGTGGCCTTCGAATCTCGGATGTTATAGAGCACGGTGACAATATTCCGCTTGATGATGAAGGTTTTGAGAAGCCTCGATCCAGCTTCACCAATGATGATTACTTCAAGGTGGAACTCAATTACAAGGCCATCCACTATATTCAGTGCGCCCTGAGTCCGAAGGAGTTCCAGAGGATAAGCCACTACAAAACAGCAAAGGAAATGTGGGAAGCTCTTGAGGCAGCTCATTCTGGAACCAAAGGAGTGAAGGCCAGACGTGTTGAGATGCTGGTGGAGGAATTTCACAAGTTCACAATGCTTCCTGATGAGCCAATCAGAGATTTGGAGCTCAGATTCACCCACCTCATAAACAACCTGGCTTCACTCGGAAAGAACATCCCTGAGAGGGAGCAGGTAAATAAAATTCTAAAAGTATTAAAGGGTGACTGACTTACAAAGGTAACTATTTTGCAGGAAGTACAGGGAGAGTCAACGAGTTCTGTCACTGCCTTATTTGGTTCTCTGGCTGAGTATGAACCAACTCTGTTGGCTCAAAGGGCTCCACAAGGAGCTCCTAAAGCCAAGAACCTTGCTCTAGTTGCTCCCAGCAAGGAAAAATATGATGATGATGATGAGGAAGAGATAGATGATGAAGAAATGGCAATGATGGTGAGAAAGTTCAAAAGATTCTCTAGGAAGAAAGGGGGCTTCCAGAAAGGAGAATCAAGTCATAAGAAGGAAAGGCCCCTGTTTGCTTCGAATGCAAGAAGCCTGGTCATTTCAAGGCTGAGTGCCCAAGTCTTCAAAGATTCAAAGGAAAGGACAAAAGGAAAGCCTTCATGTCCTCAATCTGGGTAAATAGTTCAGATGAAGAAGCTAGCGATGAGGAAGAGGTTGCAAACCTTTGTCTTGTTGCTAGGGAAGATGGAGAAGAGGAACTCTCTCACTTTGAATCCGTCAATGGTAATGAGGTAAGCCTTACTGAACTCCAAGAAGCTTATAATGATATTCATAGAGAATTCTTTCGATTATGCAAAGCTTACAAGGCTCTAAGAATGAAGGATGAATCACTTGAGCTCTCTGTGAACTCACTGAGTGATGAGCTAGCGGAAGCCAAGAAGCTTCTGGTAGTGGATGGCAAGGGAGATCCCCAAGCGGAACCCAGTGCCTCAACATCAGAGAGCTGCATCAACTGCAGCAAAATCTCTATTGAAAGTGATAGGCTGCATAATGCCTTGCAAAAATTCACAAACGGTTCTGAAATGCTGAATGTTATTTTGATGAACCAAAGAGCTTATAGAGATAAAACTGGATTAGGCTATAAGCATAAAGAGAAAAGGTGGGTGGAACCTAAAGTGAAACCCTACCTAAAGTTCTTTCACAAAGCCACTAGTCAGAGTTCCACACTCTTTAACTTCTGTAACTACTGCAACAGGAAGGGACACTCCACGTCCACCTGTAATGCAAAGAAGCATGGAACCAATAGCACTCAGAGATGGGTTCCAAAAGGAACAAGAGCGACTAAGGATCCTCCAAGGATGGAAACTAAGGGAGCACTTGGACCTAGAATTTGGAAGTCTATTCCAAAGGAAGTCCGTCAAGCTAGAGCCCACACAAGGCCAGAGGCACAGATAAATCACAAACCTAAAGTCAACACTGGACCGAGGGTTATGGGAACTAATGATAAAGGACCCAATAAAGGTTGGGTACCTAAGCTTGTCTGATTTATGCAGGTCTGTCTCAAGGCATCGAAGAACCGGAAGTGGTATATCGACAGGGAATGCTCGAGACACATGACAGGAGACAGAGACAAGTTCAAATCTCTCGTGATCAAAGATGGAGCCAAAGTGAACTTTGGAGGAAATCAAAGTGGAAAGATCACTAGGATTGGTGAAGTTGGACCTATCCAAGATGTCTACTTGGTTAATAGTCTCTGTCATAACCTGCTCTGTGTGAGTCAAAGCACCGACAAGGGAAATTGGGTAATCTTTGACTCTCATGAATGCATTATAGTAGATAAGCATGATCTAGACATAGATAAAACCAATCTGAAATGCAAACTTAAGGCTAATAGGAATGGAAACCTATATTCCCTGGATTTATGTCAACAACTAACTGAAAAATGCCTAATCACTAGTGATGAAAATAATTGGCTATGGCATAAACGGCTAGCGCATGTAAACTTTACACATCTTGATATGCTTATTAAAAAGGAACTAGCAATAGGTATTCCATCCTTTTAAGTTAAGCATGATTTTATCTGTGAATCTTGCCAACGAGGAAAGCAAACAAAGTCCTCGTTCAAAACCAAGAAGAAAGTCTCCACCAGCAGACCCTTAGAACTAATCCACATGGACTTAGTTGGGCCAGCGAGAGTGAAGAGCTTAGGTGGAAACCTTTATGCTCTAGTGGTGGTGGATGACTATTCAAGGTTTACTTGGACAATGTTCCTTCCCTCTAAGCATGATGCCTTTGATGCTTTTGTTGTCCTTGCTAAGAAAGTACAAAATGAGAGAAATCTCAAAATAGCCGCCATAAGGACAGACCATGGAGGTGAGTTCGAGAATCACAACTTCTCAGAGCTATGTGAAGAGAATGGAATTGATCACAACTTCTCAGCTCCCAGAACCCCACAGCAAAATGGTGTGGTTGAAAGGAAGAACAGGGTGCTGACGAAGATGGCCAGAAGCATGCTCAATGAGAAGGAGGTTTCTCAAGTGTTCTGGGCAGATGCTATGAGCACACCCTGTTACATCTCCAACAAAGCCTACGTTCGCAAGGGCCTAGACAAAACCCCCTATGAGCTTTACAAAGGTAGGAAGCCCAACATCAGTCACCTCAAAATCTTTGAATCAAAATGTTACATCCACAACAACGGAAAGGCAAACTTGGGTAAGTTTGATCCAAAAGCAGATATAGGAGTTTTCATAGGATATTCTCTTAGAAGTAAAGCATATAGAGTATACAACTTGAGAACTAGAACAGTAGAGGAGTCCATGCATGTTGTATTTGATGAAAACCCTACATGGGAAGGATCCATAGAAGATGATGGGATATTAAATTTTTCAAAACCACCATCATCTTCACCACCCAAAGAAACACCAACAAGTGATCCTAAGAAGGAGGATGAACCCAGTGATGAACCTAGAACGCAGACGGTGCCTGATGAGGTACAGTTGCCAACCGCTAGGAGACATCACACGGATCATCCACTTGACCAAGTGCTTGGTGATGTTTCTTCTGGTGTCAGAACTAGAAGGCAGGTTCAAAATGAAGTTGAGTTTGGAGCCTTCTTGTCTCAAATCGAACCAACCTCAGTTGAACAGGCCCTTAAGGACTGTGATTGGATCATTGCCATGCAGGAAGAGCTCACTCAGTTTGAGAGAAGTCAAGTTTGGGAGCTAGTCCCTAGACCGTCTCACCAATCCACAGTTGGAACCAAAAGGGTCTTTAAAAACAAGCTGGATGAGACCGGACAGATCACTAGGAACAAAGCCAGATTGGTAGCAAAAGGGTATAACCAAGAAGAAGGCATAGACTATGAAGAAACCTTTGCTCTAGTTGCGAGACTTGAGGCAATAAGGATTCTTCTAGCCTTCGCATCCATGAAAGGTTTTAAATTATATCAAATGGATGTAAAGAGTGCTTTTCTTAATGGCTATACTAAGGAAGAGGTGTATGTTGAGCAACCTCCTGGCTTTGAGGATCATAAACACCTGAAACATGTGTATAGACTAAAGAAAGCGTTGTATGGCCTGAAACAAGCTCCACAAGCTTGGTATGAGAGACTTAGCAACTTCCTGCTAGGAAAAGGTTTCTCTAGAGGCAAGTTAGATAATACACTGTTTATCTTGCATAAGGATAGGCATATGTTAGTTATCCAGATATATGTTGATGATATCATTTTTGGAGCAACTAACGAGAAACTCTGTGGAGAATTCTCAAGGACAATGCACGGAGAATTTGAGATGTCAATGATGGGAGAGCTAACCTTCTTCCTAGGCCTGCAGATCAAGCAAAAGAAAGAAGGTATCTTCATCTCCCAAACAAAGTACTGCAGAGAACTTCTCAAGAAGTTTGTGATGGATGAATGCAAGGAGTATGATACTCCTATGAGCACCACTGCCGCTCTCGATGCTGATGTTAAGGGAAGTTCGGTCAACCAGCCAATGTATAGGGGCATGATAGGCTCCCTGTTATACTTAACGGCTAGCAGAGCTGATATTCAATTTAGTGTAGGCATGTGTGCTAGATTTCAAGCCAACCCCAAGGAATCTCACCTAACGTGTGTTAAACGTATTTTAAGATACCTTGAGGGAACTCAAGAACTTGGTCTCTGGTATCCGAGAGGTAACCAAGAGTTCTTGTGGGCTTATTCTGACGCTGACCATGCAGGTTATAAGACAGATAGAAAGAGCACCAGCGGCCAATGTGCCTTCCTAGGAGGCTGTCTGGTGTCTTGGGCAAGCAAGAAGCAAACCTGCGTGTCACTGTCATCCACAAAGGCAGAGTATATTGCTGCTGCAAGCTGTTGTGCACAAGTGCTGTGGCTGAAAAATCAACTTAGGGATCTTGGGTAGGAATTCTCTGAGGTTCCCATTCTATGTGACAACACAAGCACCATCAGCCTAGCCAAGAATCCACAGCACACAAGAACAAAGCACGTTGACGTCAGACATCACTTCATTAGAGATAATCTTCACCAAACCTCTAGGGGTAGACCAATTTACTTTTATTAGAGGAAATTTGGGAATGGTAAACCCAAATGAAGTCTAATCTTGAGAATAAACCTGTGCTTAATTGTTAAAACCTGCAAGCTGTACTAACTTAGGCATCGGAGTGCCAAGTCTTTAGTTTTGCAGGTCCCATAGCATGTCAATGTTAAATCTTAAGTGTATCACTTCCGGAAGCAAATTTCCTTTCAGAAGCTCATTATTCTATTCAGCATGTTTGCTGCCGCTTGGGCATGACACTAAGCAACCGGAAGCACCAGTGTTTGGGAAAAGAACACGTCACCTCGGAAATGTTTCATCTTCTCTCACAAAAATTGTGCCTTTTCTGACAGTCAGAAGCGACACGTGGCATCAGGTGCGCCGTTTCAATTTAAAATGTTTACGTTTTCCATAAAAGGTGCATGTTTTCAATAACTTGTCATCATGACCCATCACATCGAACATCACATTGCATAAATAGGGATAAATCATTCATTCATCACTTCTCACACAAAAAGAAACCACAAACTCTCTGAACATCTTCATCTTCTTCATTTACATCGTCGCATTCTCTGTGCATTTCATTCACTCCACACCCGTCACAAAAAGAATGGCCAGATCAAATAAGACAAACTCTAATCTCCAAAAAGGTTCCTCCTTGAAGAAATCTGGAAAATCTGGGAAAGGGAAGGAGAAGCGAGTCCAGTTTGCTGAAGAACAGCCTTCCAAATGCAAGAGGATTCAAGAAGATGATTTTTTAGAATACAAATCTAGGCCGCTAGAAGCCATTTCCCAGAAGTTTGAGAATAGAAAACCCTACCTCAACAACGGAATCTACGTTGATTTAAAGAAGCTTGCAGATCTGGGTTATGATCTTGCTGGGTATCTCCAGAAATACATGACCTGACTGGGGATTCAGAATGAGTACAATGTGCAAGTGCTGAGGGTGTTCTATGAATCTCTGACTGCAAAAGCCAAGAATAAGAACATCAGCAAGAACAAGACTGCAATTGGACGGATTGACTTCAAGGCCACCATCAGGGGAAGAAGCATTGAGTTTAACTAGAGAACCATCAATCGCTTCCTGGGGGTCACTGATGAAGAGATGAACCAGTGGTCCTTCCGTGAGCGCCTGGACCAAGTAGAGTTGGAGCTGACTTATGGGACTGGTGGAAAGAAGGTCTCGGGTATGCCCTACACACAGAGGGTGCTCCAGTATATCTACTCTAGAATAATGACGCACAAGGGTGGTAACTTCAACGAGTTCACCCAACTGGACAACCAATGGCTAGCCTGGTTCCTTACCAAGCAGCCTATCAACCCTGGACAGCTGATCTCCCTTGAGCTTTTCCGATGGGTAGAGAGTAAGGACAAGGGGAACACATCTCTTTCCTACCCTCAGTTCATCGCCTTCCTCCTGGAGAGTTTCAACATCAAATCAACTGAGGACAACAATAAGTGCTTGCCCATGGGATCAATGAATTTGGGCAAAATGGGAGTGAACTATATCGAGCGTGTGAAGGCCACTCATTCTGGCTCTCAGGCTGGGAGTGCCTCTCACACCTCTGGACCCTCTGCATCTGGAGCAGGGGATCAGGAAGTAGACTCCCAGGCTGGCCCCAGCAGCACTCGTGCTCCAAGAGTGACTGCTGCTCAGAAGGCGTTCATTGAAGAAATGAAGCAGGAGATCCTGTTTAGGCTGCCGGATCAGTTGATGACCCCTCTTCGTGAGGAATTTGATGCTGCCTTCAGGAGTTAGAGTATGAGGATCGAGCGATTGGAAGATCGCCTTGATGGGATTGAAGCAACACTAGGTATTATCCTTGCCTAGCTAGAAGCCCCACCTCACCATCCTCCTCCTCCTTCTCCTCTACCTACTCACTCACCTCCTCCATCTCCTCCTCCTCCTCCACCTCCGCCGCCGCCACCCCCACAAAATGACTCTGACCCTCACCAACCCTCCCTTCACCAGTCACTCTCACCTCACAACTCTCCATCCAACTCTCCCAGCCACTCCAATTCCCCTAGCCACTCTCACTCATCCCATACCTCCCCTTCACCTACCAACTCACCTCCCTCCAACTATAACGACCATCTTGATCACACTTCCTCACCCCCACCTTCACCACCCCGATATGGCCCTGAGCCTCCTCCCATCATTCCCTCCTCATCCTCCTTCCTGGCCCTCGCCCTCTTTGGTGATGGCAAAAGGGGGAGAGATATGCTAACCCAGCCATCCCTTTGGCTAGATGAGGAAGTGGCTGCTGCTCTCCGAAGGGCCATGGACATGAAGCATATGGGCCAAGCTGAAAGGCTAATCCGTGATGAAGTCATTCGCTTCATGAGCCAACAGCAGTCCGCCAGCACAAAGGCAAGTCTTGAGATGGTGCTGGCTGATCAACCTAGGGTGCCACCTACTGCTGAGCCTGTGTCTCCCTCTGCGCCTGCACCCAATCTGATTGAAGAGCTGATTATGAAGTACGGGCTCAAGAGGCCAGACCCGCCAGTATTAGTGATCGCAAAGCCAATTCCTCCCTCTGCGCCTGTTCCTCCTCCAGTCAGTTTCACTAAGGCAAGGGTTAAGTCCCTGGCTAAAAAGAAGGGCGCCTCCTCCCCCAGTGAGCCATCAGATAGTGAAGAGGAGACAATTGCTAATTCTGAGAATATTGTGCCTCTACAGGAAATATTTTTTTAATTATGGATATTTGATATTTTTTTTGTCACATAAAAATGTACTTTCAATTTGTTGTGAAATTATGGATATATTATAAGGGTGTTACAATTTGGTATCAGAGCAATACGATTCTGTAATCGTCTATCTTACGATTTTGAAAAGTATTTTCAAAGAAAAATGTGTTTTGAACTTTTGGAGGTCATGACAATTTAAATATAATTTGTGCTCTTCCCTTATTAGTCATTCTTATGTTATGATAGTGTATATTGTTGCATATTAATTTTTTTTAGATGTGGAATTATATTTAGGAATGGATAAAGGAAGTTAAGAAAAAAAAAATTGATACACAGAAATATTATGCATAGGTGATTAGTATAGTTAATTCTCAATGTTAGTGTCATAGTTGAGGAAATAATGATTAGGAATGGATGAAAGCGTATAGAGATGCTTAGTATTATATTGTGGTTGTATTTCATATTTTTTGGTGTTTGGCGATAGGGTTTATATTATATACGTGGCCTTGTCTTTTATTTATTTATTTATTATTAAGTGTGCTTGCATCAAGATGTGATATTATACTAGTTTGTTGGAAGTTTAGAATGGAATTTAAAGGTCACATAGGACATCATTGTGTGTTACTAAGACAATTATAAGGAAGTTTTTGGGTGATTTTACCCCAAACCCTAAATTCAGTCCCTCTCAAAAATCGCACTTATCGGACAAAGAAGAGGGAACAATGGAAGAAAGGAAAGGAACTTAACTACTCCGCCAGACGCCATTATGGTCTTCACTGTTTTCGTTGATGGCTAGAAGAAGAGAAGACTGAGCATGTGAGAGAATGTCTAGTAGTAGTGAATAAAAGTGCTAGTATTTTATATTTTAAATTTTTAATGACAGAGGAATATGAGGCAACCTGAATTGGAAAGGCCACCCAAGTCATCATTAAAGGTGGGCATTAAAAAGCCACAATAAGTGTCGAGGGAACACATGCAAGGTCTCGGAAAAAAAATGAACACATGCAAGTAGTTCAATTATTAATCCTTTTTCTAAGAATAGGGAAGCAAAAACTTGGGTAAAACCATATTTTATCCAGATTCAGGTGTGAATGCAAAGGAGGTTTACATACTAATAAAATTCAACAATTTGTTACACTAGGGGTGGCCCCACGCAACACGCAGGTTACCCGGTTGAAATTTTTTACAAAATTTGATTTAAAAATAAGCTTTATATGGTTGTTCTTAAGTTTTTTAAGTAATAAATTCAACAATTCTTTTGGTATATGTGAAATTTTTAAAAGTAGAAATCATAAATATAAGAGTGTTGATGGAAAATACTATCCATCCATAATATATTTAATGATCCATTCAACAATGTTCGGCATGTATAAAATTATTAAATTTAGAGTTCTAATGTCAAAGAAATTGGTTATCCTCCTATACTATTTATAATTAAGTTTCCAAGTCAAACATGAAAAATAGTCATTAACATAACTCATCAACACAATCATTAAGTTTTGTATTTAAGTTAATATTCTAAAAAATATAACTATCATTCCATTCTTAAAATGAATTGAGCAAATATACCCTCTCGGCTCAAAATACTTTTCTTGTGTGCAACAATCTTCCTTCATATACTCCTCTAAGCTCCAATTCAAGCTTTGATTAGAGCTCAACTTTCATATGGGATAGCTGACTTGAACCTGTTAGAATCTTAAGTTTTGATGAAGACTAAAATATGAAAGAATGAATCAAGTACTTAGAAAGCAATAGGTTAACATAGAATCCCAAGTAAGAGTGCAACCGGATGTGGACTTACTTCCGGATAGACTAGGACTAGCGCTCGCGGATGAATGACTCATCCCCCAGCGACAGCAAGTAATTCACTAAGGAATTAACTTTGTCCAGAAGCACTAGATATACAAAATCTTAAGACTAAGCCAGGATTCAACCAGAAGTGAATTTGCTTCCTGTTATATTTAGACTAGCGCTGGCTGTTGGTATAAATGACAATAAGCGTCAGTGAACATAAGCCACGTCTAGTAGAATTGCTTCCGATAGCTTAGTGACTAGCGCTGGCTGTTGGAATAGGTAACACTGAGCGTCAGTGAACATAAGCCACGACTAGTAGAATTGCTTCCGATTGCTTAGTGACTACGCTGGCTGTTGGATTGAAGGACACAGAGCGAGAGTGAGTAAAAGTGAATATAACCCTTCATCCAGTAGTAGTGCTTCCGGATGAAGAAGTGCTTCCGGATACAAGGAAGACATCTTAGACTAAGTAAACTCCCACTGCATGTGACTATGTGCTTATATTGTTAGTCTAACGTTCAAGTGCAGCACACTAAGTAGAGTTGCTTCCGGATGTGAATCTGCTTCCGCAAGCAATCAGAATGTCAGAACGTTCAGAAGTGCAGTGTCAGAATGCTTTTGTCAGAGCAGAGGTATCAGGACTACTTTTCAGAGATAAAGCAAGTCAACCCTGCATGCATTGATGAAGCATTAATTGGGCAAACGGTAAATGGGAAAAACGGCCATATTCAAACGGCTATCCCACCTACCAAGAGTGAGAATGTTTGAAGACTATATAAAGGAGCTCACCTTCATTTATGAAGACATCAATTATCTTTGACATTCTTGAAAGAAGCTAGAGAGAGAAACCGAGAAAATCTTCAAGCATTCAAAGCTGCCCAGAAAAGAGAAAGAGCATTTAACTCATTGAGTGATCTTTTCATCTACATATCTTGTACTCTTTGTAGTTAAGTCTCTTCTTGTTATAAGAGCATTAATTGTACTTAAATGTGTAACACTATCTGTTCTTAAAGAGAACTTAGTTAGAAAATCCTTTATTTGTAAAGGTTGAACCCTTGCTGGTTGTAAGGGGGAGCTAGTTAGAAAGGTTGCAAGTGAGCCTGAGTAAAACTTGTGGTTGTAAGGTTGCAAGTGATCCCGTTCAAAACTTGCGGTTGTAAAGGTTCCAGGTGAACCCGTTCTAAAACCTGGGGATAGTGGAACTCGGCC